>OX337244.1:71896424-74372874 GCA_946965025.1 Blera fallax
CTTAAGAAATTTTTATGCATAATTGTAACTACATTTATTCCGTGTCCAAGTAATTATTGGACTCGATCGGCACATTATAGTAGTAGATCATTCTTTATCACCGATTTCAAAAATATTAATGCAGAATTGTCCTACATTTATTGCATGTCCCATTAATAATTGGACTCGATCGGCTACTTATAGTTTTCGAGAAAGTGAAGTTTCGGATACACTGAAAATAAGTAGTAGATTTTGTTTCATCACCGATTTAAAAAATGTTAATGCAGAATTATGCTATATTTATTGCATGTCCATGTCCAAATATGTAATTGGAATCGACCGGCTTATTATAGTGTTTGAGAAAATGTAGTTTTGGGGAGAAAGTAGTAAACTTTTTTTCATCACCGATTTAAGAAAGTTTTATGCAGAATTGTAACTACATTTATTCCGTGTCCAAGTAATTATTGGATTCGATCGGCACATTATAGTAGTAGATCATTCTTCATCTCCGATTTAAAAAATATTAATGCAGAATTGTAGCTACATTTATTTCATGTCCATGTCCAAATATGTAATTCGAATCGACCGGATTATTATAGTGTTTGATTTAATGTAGTTTTGGGGAGATTGCCAAAAAGTAGTAACCTTTTTTTCATCACCGATTTAAGAAAGTTTTATGCAGAATTATAACTACATTTATTCCGTGTCGAAGTAATTATTGGACTGGATCGGCTTATTACAGTTATCGAGACAATGAAGTTTTGGGGAGACTATAGAAAAGAAGTAGACTTTTTTTCATCACCGATTTATAAAATGTTAATGCAGAATTGTAGCTACATTTAATGCATGTCCATGTCCAAATACCGGCTTATTATAGTGTTTGATTTAATGTAGTTTTGGGGAGATTGCCAAAAAGTAGTAAACTTTTTTTAATCACCGATTTAAAAAAGTTTTATGCAGAATTGTAACTACATTTATTCCGTGTCGAAGTAATTATTGACTGGATCGGCTTATTACAGTTATCGAGAGAATGAAGTTTTGGGGAGACTATAGAAAAGAAGTAGACTTTTTTTCATCACCGATTTAAGAAATTTGTATGCAAAATTGTGACCACATTTATTCCGTGTCCAATATAGTTTTCGAGAAAGTGAAGTTTCGGATACACTGAAAAAAAGCAGTAGATTTTTTCTCATCACCGATTTTAAAAATGTTAATGCAGAATTGTAGCTATATTTATTGCATGTCCCAAAGGTAGTAGATTTTTTTCATCACCGATTTATTAAATGTAAATGCAGAATTGTAGCTACATTTAATGCATGTCCATGTCCAAATACCGGCTTATTATAGTGTTTGATTTAATGTAGTTTTGGGGAGATTGCCAAAAAGTAGTAAACTTTTTTTCATCAACGATTTAAAAAAGTCTTATGCAGAATTGTAACTACATTTATTCCGTGTCGAAGTAATTATTGACTGGATCGGCTTATTACAGTTATCGAGAGAATGAAGTTTTGGGGAGACTATAGAAAAGAAGTAGACTTTTTTTCATCACCGATTTAAGAAATTTGTATGCAAAATTGTGACTACATTTATTCCGTGTCCAATATAGTTTTCGAGAAAGTGAAGTTTCGGATACACTGAAAAAAAGCAGTAGATTTTTTTTCATCACCGATTTTAAAAATGTTAATGCAGAATTGTAGCTACATTTAAAGCATGTCCCATTAATAATTGGACTCGATCGGCTTCTTATAGTTTTCGAGAAAGTGAAGTTTCGGGTACACTGAAAAAGCAGTAGATTTTTTTTCATCACCGATTTAAATAATTTTAACGCAAAATTGTAACTACATTTATTCTGTCCCATTAATAATTGGACTCGATCGGCTACTTATAGTTTTCGAGAAAGTGAAGTTTCGGATACACTGAAAAAAAGTAGTAGATTTTTTTTCATAACCGATTTAAAAAGTGTTAATGCAGAATTGTAGCTATATTTATTGCATGTCCCATTGGAGAAAGTGAAGTTTTGGGGACACAGTAAAAAAGGTAGATTTTTCTGCATCACTGAATTCAAAAATGTTAATGCAGAATTGTAGCTACATTACATTTAAATAATAATTGGACTCTATCGGCACTTACAGTTTTGAGAAAATGAAGTTTTGGGGAGACTGTTAAAGGTAGTAGATTTTTTTTCATCACCGATTTATAAAATGTTAATGCAGAATTGTAGCTACATTTACTGCATTATTACAGTTATCGAGACAATGGAGTTTTGGGGAGACTATAGAAAAGAAGTAGACTTTTTTTCATCACCGATTTAAGATATTTTTATGCAAAATTGTGACTACATTTATTCCGTGTCCAATATAGTTTTCGAGAAAGTGAAGTTTCGGATACACTGAAAAAAAGTAGTAGATTTTTTTTCATCACCGATTTAAAAAATGTTAATGCAGAATTGTGCTACATTTATTGCATGTCCAAATATGTAATTGGAATCGACCGGCTTATTAGTGTTTGAGAAAATGTAGTTTTGGGGAGAAAGTAGTAAACTTTTTTTCATCACCGATTTAAGAAAGTTTTATGCAGAATTGTAACTACATTTATTCCGTGTCCAAGTAATTATTGGACTGGATCGGCTTATTACAGTTATCGAGACAATAAAGTTTTGGGGAGACTATAGAAAAGAAGTAGACTTTTTTTCATCACCGATTTAAGATATTTTTATGCAAAATTGTGACTACATTTATTCCGTGTCCAATATAGTTTTCGAGAAAGTGAAGTTTCGGATACACTGAAAAAAAGTAGTAGATTTTTTTTCATCACCGATTTTAAAAATGTTAATGCAGAATTGTAGCTATATTTATTGCATGTCCCAAGGTAGTAGATTTTTTTCATCACCGATTTATAAAATGTGAATGCAGAATTGTAGCTACATTTACAGCATGTCCCATTAATAATTGGACTCGATCGGCTACTTATAGTTTTCGAGAAAGTGAAGTTTTGGGTACACTGAAAAAAGTAGTAGATTTTTTTTCATCACCGATTTAAAAAATTTTAATGCCGAATTGTAGCTACATTTATTCCATGTTCATGCCCAAATGTGTAATTGGAATCGACCTTCTTATTATAGTTTTTGAGAAAGTGTAGTTTTGGGGAGATTCCCAAAAAGTAGTAGACTTTTTTTCATCACCGATTTAAAAAATGTTAATGCAGAATTGTAGCTATATTTATTGCATGTCCCAAAGGTAGTAGATTTTTTTTCATCACCGATTTATAAAATGTGAATGCAGAATTGTAGCTACATTTACAGCATGTCCCATTAATAATTGGACTCGATCGGCTACTTATAGTTTCGAGAAAGTGAAGTTTCGGGTACACTGAAAAAGCAGTAGATTTTTTTTCATCACCGATTTAAATAATTTTAACGCAAAATTGTAACAACATTTATTCTGTCCCATTAATAATTGGACTCGATCGGCTACTTATAGTTTTCGAGAAAGTGAAGTTTCGGGTACACTGAAAAAAAGTAGTATATTTTTTTTCATCACCGATTTCAAAAATGTTAATGGAGAATTGTAGCTACATTTACAGCATGTCCCATTAATAATTGGACTCGATCGGCTACTTATAGTTTCGAGAAAGTGAAGATTCGGGTACACTGAAAAAGCAGTAGATTTTTTTTCATCACCGATTTAAATAATTTTAACGCAAAATTGTAACAACATTTATTCTGTCCCATTAATAATTGGACTCGATCGGCTACTTATAGTTTTCGAGAAAGTGAAGTTTCGGATACACTGAAAAAGCAGTAGATTTTTTTTCATCACCTATTTAAATAATTTTAACGCAAAATTGTAACTACATTTATTCTGTGTCCCATTACTAATTGGACTCGATCGGCTACTTATAGTTTTCGAGAAAGTGAAGTTTCGGGTACACTGAAAAAAGGTAGTATATTTTTTTTCATCACCGATTCATAAAATGTTAATGCAGAATTGTAGCTACATTTATTGAATGTCCCATTAATAATTGGACTCGATCGGCTACTTATAGTTTTCGAGAAAGTGAAGTTTCGGATACACTGAAAAAAAGCAGTAGATTTTTTTCATCACCGATTTAAAAAATGTTAATGCAGAATTGTGCTACATTTATTGTATGTCCCGTTAATAATTGTACTCGATCGGCTACTTATAGTTTCGAGAAAGTGAAGATTCGGGTACACTGAAAAAGCAGTAGATTTTTTTTCATCACCGATTTAAATAATTTTAACGCAAAATTGTAACAACATTTATTCTGTCCCATTAATAATTGGACTCGATCGGCTACTTATAGTTTTCGAGAAAGTGAAGTTTCGGATACACTGAAAAAGCAGTAGATTTCTTTTCATCACCGATTTAAATAATTTTAATGCCGAATTGTAGCTACATTTATTCCATGTTCATGCCCAAATGTGTAATTGGAATCGACCTTCTTATTATAGTGTTTGAGAAAATGCAGTTTTGCGGAGATTCCCAAAAAGTAGTAACTTTTTTTCATCACCGACTTAAGAAATTTTTATGCATAATTGTAACTACATTTATTCCGTGTCCAAGTAATTATTGGACTCGATGGGCACATTATAGTAGTAGATCATTCTTTATCACCGATTTCAAAAATGTTAATGCAGAATTCTGCTACATTTATTGAATGTCCCATTAATAATTGGACTCGATCGGCTACTTATAGTTTTAGAGAAAGTGAAGTTTCGGGTACACTGAAAAAAAGTAGCATATTTTTTTTCATCACCGATTTCAAAAATGTTAATGGAGAATTGTAGTTACATTTACAGCATGTCCCATTAATAATTGGACTCGATCGGCTACTTATAGTTTCGAGAAAGTGAAGTTTCGGATACACTGAAAAAAAGCAGTAGATTTTTTTCATCACCGATTTAAAAAATGTTAATGCAGAATTGTAGCTATATTTATTTCATGTCCATGTCCAAATATGTAATTTTGAATCGACCGGCTTATTATAGTGTTTGATTTAATGTAGTTTTGGGGAGATTGCCAAAAAGTAGTAACCTTCTTTTCATCACCGATTTAAGAAAGTTTTATGTAGAATTGTAACTACATTTATTTCATGTCCATGTCCAAATATGTAATTCGAATCGACCGGATTATTATAGTGTATGATTTAATGTAGTTTTGGGGAGATTGCCAAAAAGTAGTAACCTTTTTTTCATCACCGATTTAAGAAAGTTTTATGCAGAATTATAACTACATTTATTCCGTGTCGAAGTAATTATTGGACTGTATCGGCTTATTACAGTTATCGAGACAATGAAGTTTTTTGGAGACTATAGAAAAGAAGCAGACCTTTTTTCATCACCGATTTATAAAATGTTAATGCAGAATTGTAGCTACATTTAATGCATGTCCATGTCCAAATACCGGCTTATTATAGTGTTTGATTTAATGTAGTTTTGGGGAGATTGCCAAAAAGTAGTAAACTTTTTTTAATCACCGTTTTAAAAAAGTTTTATGCAGAATTGTAACTACATTTATTCCGTGTCGAAGTAATTATTGACTGGATCGGCTTATTACAGTTATCGAGAGAATGAAGTTTTGGGGAGACTATAGAAAAGAAGTAGACTTTTTTTCATCACCGATTTAAGAAATTTTTATGCAAAATTGTGACTACATTTATTCCGTGTCCAATATAGTTTTCGAGAAAGTGAAGTTTCGGATACACTGAAAAAAAGGAGTAGATTTTTTTTCATCACCGATTTTAAAAATGTTAATGCAGAATTGTAGCTATATTTATTGCATGTCCCAAAGGTAGTAGATTTTTTTCATCACCGATTTATAAAATGTGAATGCAGAATTGTAGCTACATTTACAGCATGTCCCATTAATAATTGGACTCGATCGGCTACTTATAGTTTCCGAGAAAGTGAAGTTTCGGATACACTGAAAAAAAGTAGTAGATTTTTTTTCATCACCGATTTAAAAAATGTTAATGCAGAATTATGCTATATTTATTGCATGTCCATGTCCAAATATGTAATTGGAATCGACCGGCTTATTATAGTGTTTGAGAAAATGTAGTTTTGGGGAGAAAGTAGTAAACTTTTTTTCATCACCGATTTAAGAAAGTTTTATGCAGAATTGTAACTACATTTATTCCGTGTCCAAGTAATTATTGGATTCGATCGGCACATTATAGTAGTAGATCATTCTTCATCTCCGATTTAAAAAATGTTAATGCAGAATTGTAGCTACATTTATTTCATGTCCATGTCCAAATATGTAATTCGAATCGACCGGATTATTATAGTGTATGATTTAATGTAGTTTTGGGGAGATTGCCAAAAAGTAGTAACCTTTTTTTCATCACCGATTTAAGAAAGTTTTATGCAGAATTATAACTACATTTATTCCGTGTCGAAGTAATTATTGGACTGTATCGGCTTATTACAGTTATCGAGACAATGAAGTTTTTTGGAGACTATAGAAAAGAAGCAGACCTTTTTTCATCACCGATTTATAAAATGTTAATGCAGAATTGTAGCTACATTTAATGCATGTCCATGTCCAAATACCGGCTTATTATAGTGTTTGATTTAATGTAGTTTTGGGGAGATTGCCAAAAAGTAGTAAACTTTTTTTAATCACCGTTTTAAAAAAGTTTTATGCAGAATTGTAACTACATTTATTCCGTGTCGAAGTAATTATTGACTGGATCGGCTTATTACAGTTATCGAGACAATGAAGTTTTGGGGAGACTATAGAAAAGAAGTAGACTTTTTTTCTACTTTTTTTTCTTTGCGGAGATTCCCAAAAAGTAGTAACTTTTTTTCATCACCGACTTAAGAAATTTTTATGCATAATTGTAACTACATTTATTCCGTGTCCAAGTAATTATTGGACTCGATGGGCACATTATAGTAGTAGATCATTCTTTATCACCGATTTCAAAAATGTTAATGCAGAATTCTGCTACATTTATTGAATGTCCCATTAATAATTGGACTCGATTGGCTACTTATAGTTTTCGAGAAAGTGAAGTTTCGGATACACTGAAAAAAAGCAGTAGATTTTTTTCATCACCGATTTAAAAAATGTTAATGCAGAATTGTAGCTATATTTATTGCATGTCCCATTGGAGAAAGTGAAGTTTTGGGAACTCTGTAAAAAAGTAGTCGATTTTTGTGCATCACTGAATTAAAAAAATGTTAATGCAGAATTGTGCTACATTTATTGCATGTCCCGTTAATAATTGTACTCGATCGGCTACTTATAGTTTCCGAGAAAGTGAAATTTCGGGTACACTGAAAAAAGCAGTGGATCTTTTTCATCACCTATTTAAATAATATTGATGCAGAATTGAAGCTACATTTATTCCATGTCCATGTCCAAATATGTAATTGGAATCGATCGGCTGATTATAGTTTTTGAGAAAATGTAGTTTTGGGGAGATTGCCAAAAAGTAGTAGACTTTTTTTCATCACCGATTTAAAAAATGTTAATGCAGAATTGTAGCTATATTTATTGCATGTCCCAAAGGTAGTAGATTTTTTTTCATCACCGATTTATAAAATGTGAATGCAGAATTGTAGCTACATTTACAGCATGTCCCATTAATAATTGGACTCGATCGGCTACTTATAGTTTCGAGAAAGTGAAGTTTCGGGTACACTGAAAAAGCAGTAGATTTTTTTTCATCACCGATTTAAATAATTTTAACGCAAAATTGTAACTACATTTATTCTGTCCCATTAATAATTGGACTCGATCGGCTACTTATAGTTTTAGAGAAAGTGAAGTTTCGGGTACACTGAAAAAAAGTAGTATATTTTTTTTCATCACCGATTTCAAAAATGTTAATGGAGAATTGTAGCTACATTTACAGCATGTCCCATTAATAATTGGACTCGATCGGCTACTTATAGTTTCGAGAAAGTGAAGATTCGGGTACACTGAAAAAGCAGTAGATTTTTTTTCATCACCGATTTAAATAATTTTAACGCAAAATTGTAACAACATTTATTCTGTCCCATTAATAATTGGACTCGATCGGCTACTTATAGCTTTCGAGAAAGTGAAGTTTCGGATACACTGAAAAAGCAGTAGATTTTTTTTCATCACCTATTTAAATAATTTTAACGCAAAATTGTAACTACATTTATTCTGTGTCCCATTAATAATTGGACTCGATCGGCTACTTATAGTTTTCGAGAAAGTGAAGTTTCGGGTACACTGAAAAAAAGTAGTATATTTTTTTTCATCACCGATTCATAAAATGTTAATGCAGAATTGTAGCTACATTTATTGAATGTCCCATTAATAATTGGACTCGATCGGCTACTTATAGTTTTCGAGAAAGTGAAGTTTCGGATACACTGAAAAAAAGCAGTAGATTTTTTTCATCACCGATTTAAAAAATGTTAATGCAGAATTGTGCTACATTTATTGTATGTCCCGTTAATAATTGTACTCCATCGGCTACTTATAGTTTCGAGAAAGTGAAGATTCGGGTACACTGAAAAAGCAGTAGATTTTTTTTCATCACCGATTTAAATAATTTTAACGCAAAATTGTAACTACATTTATTCTGTCCCATTAATAATTGGACTCGATCGGCTACTTATAGTTTTCGAGAAAGTGAAGTTTCGGATACACTGAAAAAGCAGTAGATTTCTTTTCATCACCGATTTAAATAATTTTAATGCCGAATTGTAGCTACATTTATTCCATGTTCATGCCCAAATGTGTAATTGGAATCGACCTTCTTATTATAGTGTTTGAGAAAATGCAGTTTTGCGGAGATTCCCAAAAAGTAGTAACTTTTTTTCATCACCGACTTAAGAAATTTTTATGCATAATTGTAACTACATTTATTCCGTGTCCAAGTAATTATTGGACTCGATGGGCACATTATAGTAGTAGATCATTCTTTATCACCGATTTCAAAAATGTTAATGCAGAATTCTGCTACATTTATTGAATGTCCCATTAATAATTGGACTCGATTGGCTACTTATAGTTTTCGAGAAAGTGAAGTTTCGGATACACTGAAAAAAAGCAGTAGATTTTTTTCATCACCGATTTAAAAAATGTTAATGCAGAATTGTAGCTATATTTATTGCATGTCCCATTGGAGAAAGTGAAGTTTTGGGAACTCTGTAAAAAAGTAGTCGATTTTTGTGCATCACTGAATTAAAAAAATGTTAATGCAGAATTGTGCTACATTTATTGCATGTCCCGTTAATAATTGTACTCGATCGGCTACTTATAGTTTTCGAGAAAGTGAAATTTCGGGTACACTGAAAAAAGCAGTGGATCTTTTTCATCACCTATTTAAATAATATTGATGCAGAATTGAAGCTACATTTATTCCATGTCCATGTCCAAATATGTAATTGGAATCGATCGGCTGATTATAGTTTTTGAGAAAATGTAGTTTTGGGGAGATTGCCAAAAAGTAGTAGACTTTTTTTCATCACCGATTTAAAAAATGTTAATGCAGAATTGTAGCTATATTTATTGCATGTCCCAAAGGTAGTAGATTTTTTTTCATCACCGATTTATAAAATGTGAATGCAGAATTGTAGCCACATTTACAGCATGTCCCATTAATAATTGGACTCGATCGGCTACTTATAGTTTCGAGAAAGTGAAGTTTCGGGTACACTGAAAAAGCAGTAGATTTTTTTTCATCACCGATTTAAATAATTTTAACGCAAAATTGTAACTACATTTATTCTGTCCCATTAATAATTGGACTCGATCGGCTACTTATAGTTTTAGAGAAAGTGAAGTTTCGGGTACACTGAAAAAAAGTAGTATATTTTTTTTCATCACCGATTTCAAAAATGTTAATGGAGAATTGTAGCTACATTTACAGCATGTCCCATTAATAATTGGACTCGATCGGCTACTTATAGTTTCGAGAAAGTGAAGATTCGGGTACACTGAAAAAGCAGTAGATTTTTTTTCATCACCGATTTAAATAATTTTAACGCAAAATTGTAACAACATTTATTCTGTCCCATTAATAATTGGACTCGATCGGCTACTTATAGTTTTCGAGAAAGTGAAGTTTCGGATACACTGAAAAAGCAGTAGATTTTTTTTCATCACCTATTTAAATAATTTTAACGCAAAATTGTAACTACATTTATTCTGTGTCCCATTAATAATTGGACTCGATCGGCTACTTATAGTTTTCGAGAAAGTGAAGTTTCGGGTACACTGAAAAAAAGTAGTATATTTTTTTTCATCACCGATTCATAAAATGTTAATGCAGAATTGTAGCTACATTTATTGAATGTCCCATTAATAATTGGACTCGATCGGCTACTTATAGTTTTCGAGAAAGTGAAGTTTCGGATACACTGAAAAAAAGCAGTAGATTTTTTTCATCACCGATTTAAAAAATGTTAATGCAGAATTGTGCTACATTTATTGTATGTCCCGTTAATAATTGTACTCGATCGGCTACTTATAGTTTCGAGAAAGTGAAGATTCGGGTACACTGAAAAAGCAGTAGATTTTTTTTCATCACCGATTTAAATAATTTTAACGCAAAATTGTAACTACATTTATTCTGTCCCATTAATAATTGGACTCGATCGGCTACTTATAGTTTTCGAGAAAGTGAAGTTTCGGATACACTGAAAAAGCAGTAGATTTCTTTTCATCACCGATTTAAATAATTTTAATGCCGAATTGTAGCTACATTTATTCCATGTTCATGCCCAAATGTGTAATTGGAATCGACCTTCTTATTATAGTGTTTGAGAAAATGCAGTTTTGCGGAGATTGCCAAAAAGTAGTAACTTTTTTTCATCACCGACTTAAGAAATTTTTATGCATAATTGTAACTACATTTATTCCGTGTCCAAGTAATTATTGGACTCGATGGGCACATTATAGTAGTAGATCATTCTTTATCACCGATTTCAAAAATGTTAATGCAGAATTCTGCTACATTTATTGAATGTCCCATTAATAATTGGACTCGATCGGCTACTTATAGTTTTCGAGAAAGTGAAGTTTCGGATACACTGAAAAAAAGCAGTAGATTTTTTTCATCACCGATTTAAAAAATGTTAATGCAGAATTGTAGCTATATTTATTTCATGTCCATGTCCAAATATGTAATTTTGAATCGACCGGCTTATTATAGTGTTTGATTTAATGTAGTTTTGGGGAGATTGCCAAAAAGTAGTAACCTTCTTTTCATCACCGATTTAAGAAAGTTTTATGTAGAATTGTAATTACATTTATTCCGTGTCGAAGTAATTATTGGACTGTATCGGCTTATTACAGTTATCGAGACAATGAAGTTTTTTGGAGACTATAGAAAAGAAGCAGACCTTTTTTCATCAGCGATTTATAAAATGTTAATGCAGAATTGTAGCTACATTTAATGCATGTCCATGTCCAAATACCGGCTTATTATAGTGTTTGATTTAATGTAGTTTTGGGGAGATTGCCAAAAAGTAGTAAACTTTTTTTAATCACCGTTTTAAAAAAGTTTTATGCAGAATTGTAACTACATTTATTCCGTGTCGAAGTAATTATTGACTGGATCGGCTTATTACAGTTATCGAGAGAATGAAGTTTTGGGGAGACTATAGAAAAGAAGTAGACTTTTTTTCATCACCGATTTAAGAAATTTTTATGCAAAATTGTGACTACATTTATTCCGTGTCCAATATAGTTTTCGAGAAAGTGAAGTTTCGGATACACTGAAAAAAAGGAGTAGATTTTTTTTCATCACCGATTTTAAAAATGTTAATGCAGAATTGTAGCTATATTTATTGCATGTCCCAAAGGTAGTAGATTTTTTTCATCACCGATTTATAAAATGTGAATGCAGAATTGTAGCTACATTTACAGCATGTCCCATTAATAATTGGACTCGATCGGCTACTTATAGTTTCCGAGAAAGTGAAGTTTCGGATACACTGAAAAAAAGTAGTAGATTTTTTTTCATCACCGATTTAAAAAATGTTAATGCAGAATTATGCTATATTTATTGCATGTCCATGTCCAAATATGTAATTGGAATCGACCGGCTTATTATAGTGTTTGAGAAAATGTAGTTTTGGGGAGAAAGTAGTAAACTTTTTTTCATCACCGATTTAAGAAAGTTTTATGCAGAATTGTAACTACATTTATTCCGTGTCCAAGTAATTATTGGATTCGATCGGCACATTATAGTAGTAGATCATTCTTCATCTCCGATTTAAAAAATGTTAATGCAGAATTGTAGCTACATTTATTTCATGTCCATGTCCAAATATGTAATTCGAATCGACCGGATTATTATAGTGTATGATTTAATGTAGTTTTGGGGAGATTGCCAAAAAGTAGTAACCTTTTTTTCATCACCGATTTAAGAAAGTTTTATGCAGAATTATAACTACATTTATTCCGTGTCGAAGTAATTATTGGACTGGATCGGCTTATTACAGTTATCGAGACAATGAAGTTTTGGGGAGACTATAGAAAAGAAGTAGACTTTTTTTCATCACCGATTTATAAAATGTTAATGCAGAATTGTAGCTACATTTAATGCATGTCCATGTCCAAATACCGGCTTATTATAGTGTTTGATTTAATGTAGTTTTGGGGAGATTGCCAAAAAGTAGTAAACTTTTTTTAATCACCGTTTTAAAAAAGTTTTATGCAGAATTGTAACTACATTCATTCCGTGTCGAAGTAATTATTGGACTGGATCGGCTTATTACAGTTATCGAGACAATGAAGTTTTGGGGAGACTAGAAAAGAAGTAGACTTTTTTTCATCACCGATTTAAGAAATTTTTATGCAAAATTGTGACTACATTTATTCCGTGTCCAATATAGTTTTCGAGAAAGTGAAGTTTCGGATACACTGAAAAAAAGCAGTAGATTTTTTTTCATCACCGATTTTAAAAATGTTAATGCAGAATTGTAGCTATATTTATTGCATGTCCATGTCCAAATATGTAATTCGAATCGACCGGATTATTATAGTGTTTGATTTAATGTAGTTTTGGGGAGATTGCCAAAAAGTAGTAACCTTTTTTTCATCACCGATTTAAGAAAGTTTTATGCAGAATTATAACTACATTTATTCCGTGTCGAAGTAATTATTGACTGGATCGGCTTATTACAGTTATCGAGAGAATGAAGTTTTGGGGAGACTATAGAAAAGAAGTAGACTTTTTTTCATCACCGATTTAAGAAATTTGTATGCAAAATTGTGACCACATTTATTCCGTGTCCAATATAGTTTTCGAGAAAGTGAAGTTTCGGATACACTGAAAAAAAGCAGTAGATTTTTTTTCATCACCGATTTTAAAAATGTTAATGCAGAATTGTAGCTATATTTATTGCATGTCCCAAAGGTAGTAGATTTTTTTCATCACCGATTTATTAAATGTAAATGCAGAATTGTAGCTACATTTACAGCATGTCCCATTAATAATTGGACTCGATCGGCTACTTATAGTTTTCGAAAAAGTGAAGTTTTGGGTACACTGAAAAAAGTAGTAGATTTTTTTTCATCACCGATTTTAAAAATTTTAATGCCGAATTGTAGCAACATTTATTCCATGTTCATGCCCAAATATGTAATTGGAATCGACCTTCTTATTATAGTGTTTGAGAAAATGCAGTTTTGCGGAGATTGCCAAAAAGTAGTAACTTTTTTTCATCACCGACTTAAGAAATTTTTATGCATAATTGTAACTACATTTATTCCGTGTCCAAGTAATTATTGGACTCGATCGGCACATTATAGTAGTAGATCATTCTTTATCACCGATTTCAAAAATATTAATGCAGAATTGTCCTACATTTATTGCATGTCCCATTAATAATTGGACTCGATCGGCTACTTATAGTTTTCGAGAAAGTGAAGTTTCGGATACACTGAAAATAAGTAGTAGATTTTGTTTCATCACCGATTTAAAAAATGTTAATGCAGAATTATGCTATATTTATTGCATGTCCATGTCCAAATATGTAATTGGAATCGACCGGCTTATTATAGTGTTTGAGAAAATGTAGTTTTGGGGAGAAAGTAGTAAACTTTTTTTCATCACCGATTTAAGAAAGTTTTATGCAGAATTGTAACTACATTTATTCCGTGTCCAAGTAATTATTGGATTCGATCGGCACATTATAGTAGTAGATCATTCTTCATCTCCGATTTAAAAAATATTAATGCAGAATTGTAGCTACATTTATTTCATGTCCATGTCCAAATATGTAATTCGAATCGACCGGATTATTATAGTGTTTGATTTAATGTAGTTTTGGGGAGATTGCCAAAAAGTAGTAACCTTTTTTTCATCACCGATTTAAGAAAGTTTTATGCAGAATTATAACTACATTTATTCCGTGTCGAAGTAATTATTGGACTGGATCGGCTTATTACAGTTATCGAGACAATGAAGTTTTGGGGAGACTATAGAAAAGAAGTAGACTTTTTTTCATCACCGATTTATAAAATGTTAATGCAGAATTGTAGCTACATTTAATGCATGTCCATGTCCAAATACCGGCTTATTATAGTGTTTGATTTAATGTAGTTTTGGGGAGATTGCCAAAAAGTAGTAAACTTTTTTTAATCACCGATTTAAAAAAGTTTTATGCAGAATTGTAACTACATTTATTCCGTGTCGAAGTAATTATTGACTGGATCGGCTTATTACAGTTATCGAGAGAATGAAGTTTTGGGGAGACTATAGAAAAGAAGTAGACTTTTTTTCATCACCGATTTAAGAAATTTGTATGCAAAATTGTGACCACATTTATTCCGTGTCCAATATAGTTTTCGAGAAAGTGAAGTTTCGGATACACTGAAAAAAAGCAGTAGATTTTTTCTCATCACCGATTTTAAAAATGTTAATGCAGAATTGTAGCTATATTTATTGCATGTCCCAAAGGTAGTAGATTTTTTTCATCACCGATTTATTAAATGTAAATGCAGAATTGTAGCTACATTTAATGCATGTCCATGTCCAAATACCGGCTTATTATAGTGTTTGATTTAATGTAGTTTTGGGGAGATTGCCAAAAAGTAGTAAACTTTTTTTCATCAACGATTTAAAAAAGTCTTATGCAGAATTGTAACTACATTTATTCCGTGTCGAAGTAATTATTGACTGGATCGGCTTATTACAGTTATCGAGAGAATGAAGTTTTGGGGAGACTATAGAAAAGAAGTAGACTTTTTTTCATCACCGATTTAAGAAATTTGTATGCAAAATTGTGACTACATTTATTCCGTGTCCAATATAGTTTTCGAGAAAGTGAAGTTTCGGATACACTGAAAAAAAGCAGTAGATTTTTTTTCATCACCGATTTTAAAAATGTTAATGCAGAATTGTAGCTACATTTAAAGCATGTCCCATTAATAATTGGACTCGATCGGCTTCTTATAGTTTTCGAGAAAGTGAAGTTTCGGGTACACTGAAAAAGCAGTAGATTTTTTTTCATCACCGATTTAAATAATTTTAACGCAAAATTGTAACTACATTTATTCTGTCCCATTAATAATTGGACTCGATCGGCTACTTATAGTTTTCGAGAAAGTGAAGTTTCGGATACACTGAAAAAAAGTAGTAGATTTTTTTTCATAACCGATTTAAAAAGTGTTAATGCAGAATTGTAGCTATATTTATTGCATGTCCCATTGGAGAAAGTGAAGTTTTGGGGACACAGTAAAAAAGGTAGATTTTTCTGCATCACTGAATTCAAAAATGTTAATGCAGAATTGTAGCTACATTACATTTAAATAATAATTGGACTCTATCGGCACTTACAGTTTTGAGAAAATGAAGTTTTGGGGAGACTGTTAAAGGTAGTAGATTTTTTTTCATCACCGATTTATAAAATGTTAATGCAGAATTGTAGCTACATTTACTGCATTATTACAGTTATCGAGACAATGGAGTTTTGGGGAGACTATAGAAAAGAAGTAGACTTTTTTTCATCACCGATTTAAGATATTTTTATGCAAAATTGTGACTACATTTATTCCGTGTCCAATATAGTTTTCGAGAAAGTGAAGTTTCGGATACACTGAAAAAAAGTAGTAGATTTTTTTTCATCACCGATTTAAAAAATGTTAATGCAGAATTGTGCTACATTTATTGCATGTCCAAATATGTAATTGGAATCGACCGGCTTATTAGTGTTTGAGAAAATGTAGTTTTGGGGAGAAAGTAGTAAACTTTTTTTCATCACCGATTTAAGAAAGTTTTATGCAGAATTGTAACTACATTTATTCCGTGTCCAAGTAATTATTGGACTGGATCGGCTTATTACAGTTATCGAGACAATAAAGTTTTGGGGAGACTATAGAAAAGAAGTAGACTTTTTTTCATCACCGATTTAAGATATTTTTATGCAAAATTGTGACTACATTTATTCCGTGTCCAATATAGTTTTCGAGAAAGTGAAGTTTCGGATACACTGAAAAAAAGTAGTAGATTTTTTTTCATCACCGATTTTAAAAATGTTAATGCAGAATTGTAGCTATATTTATTGCATGTCCCAAGGTAGTAGATTTTTTTCATCACCGATTTATAAAATGTGAATGCAGAATTGTAGCTACATTTACAGCATGTCCCATTAATAATTGGACTCGATCGGCTACTTATAGTTTTCGAGAAAGTGAAGTTTTGGGTACACTGAAAAAAGTAGTAGATTTTTTTTCATCACCGATTTAAAAAATTTTAATGCCGAATTGTAGCTACATTTATTCCATGTTCATGCCCAAATGTGTAATTGGAATCGACCTTCTTATTATAGTGTTTGAGAAAATGCAGTTTTGCGGAGATTCCCAAAAAGTAGTAACTTTTTTTCATCACCGACTTAAGAAATTTTTATGCATAATTGTAACTACATTTATTCCGTGTCCAAGTAATTATTGGACTCGATGGGCACATTATAGTAGTAGATCATTCTTTATCACCGATTTCAAAAATGTTAATGCAGAATTCTGCTACATTTATTGAATGTCCCATTAATAATTGGACTCGATTGGCTACTTATAGTTTTCGAGAAAGTGAAGTTTCGGATACACTGAAAAAAAGCAGTAGATTTTTTTCATCACCGATTTAAAAAATGTTAATGCAGAATTGTAGCTATATTTATTGCATGTCCCATTGGAGAAAGTGAAGTTTTGGGAACACTGTAAAAAAGTAGTCGATTTTTGTGCATCACTGAATTAAAAAAATGTTAATGCAGAATTGTGCTACATTTATTGCATGTCCCGTTAATAATTGTACTCGATCGGCTACTTATAGTTTTCGAGAAAGTGAAATTTCGGGTACACTGAAAAAAGCAGTGGATCTTTTTCATCACCTATTTAAATAATATTGATGCAGAATTGAAGCTACATTTATTCCATGTCCATGTCCAAATATGTAATTGGAATCGATCGGCTGATTATAGTTTTTGAGAAAGTGTAGTTTTGGGGAGATTGCCAAAAAGTAGTAGACTTTTTTTCATCACCGATTTAAAAAATGTTAATGCAGAATTGTAGCTATATTTATTGCATGTCCCAAAGGTAGTAGATTTTTTTTCATCACCGATTTATAAAATGTGAATGCAGAATTGTAGCTACATTTACAGCATGTCCCATTAATAATTGGACTCGATCGGCTACTTATAGTTTCGAGAAAGTGAAGTTTCGGGTACACTGAAAAAGCAGTAGATTTTTTTTCATCACCGATTTAAATAATTTTAACGCAAAATTGTAACAACATTTATTCTGTCCCATTAATAATTGGACTCGATCGGCTACTTATAGTTTTCGAGAAAGTGAAGTTTCGGGTACACTGAAAAAAAGTAGTATATTTTTTTTCATCACCGATTTCAAAAATGTTAATGGAGAATTGTAGCTACATTTACAGCATGTCCCATTAATAATTGGACTCGATCGGCTACTTATAGTTTCGAGAAAGTGAAGATTCGGGTACACTGAAAAAGCAGTAGATTTTTTTTCATCACCGATTTAAATAATTTTAACGCAAAATTGTAACAACATTTATTCTGTCCCATTAATAATTGGACTCGATCGGCTACTTATAGTTTTCGAGAAAGTGAAGTTTCGGATACACTGAAAAAGCAGTAGATTTTTTTTCATCACCTATTTAAATAATTTTAACGCAAAATTGTAACTACATTTATTCTGTGTCCCATTACTAATTGGACTCGATCGGCTACTTATAGTTTTCGAGAAAGTGAAGTTTCGGGTACACTGAAAAAAGGTAGTATATTTTTTTTCATCACCGATTCATAAAATGTTAATGCAGAATTGTAGCTACATTTATTGAATGTCCCATTAATAATTGGACTCGATCGGCTACTTATAGTTTTCGAGAAAGTGAAGTTTCGGATACACTGAAAAAAAGCAGTAGATTTTTTTCATCACCGATTTAAAAAATGTTAATGCAGAATTGTGCTACATTTATTGTATGTCCCGTTAATAATTGTACTCGATCGGCTACTTATAGTTTCGAGAAAGTGAAGATTCGGGTACACTGAAAAAGCAGTAGATTTTTTTTCATCACCGATTTAAATAATTTTAACGCAAAATTGTAACAACATTTATTCTGTCCCATTAATAATTGGACTCGATCGGCTACTTATAGTTTTCGAGAAAGTGAAGTTTCGGATACACTGAAAAAGCAGTAGATTTCTTTTCATCACCGATTTAAATAATTTTAATGCCGAATTGTAGCTACATTTATTCCATGTTCATGCCCAAATGTGTAATTGGAATCGACCTTCTTATTATAGTGTTTGAGAAAATGCAGTTTTGCGGAGATTCCCAAAAAGTAGTAACTTTTTTTCATCACCGACTTAAGAAATTTTTATGCATAATTGTAACTACATTTATTCCGTGTCCAAGTAATTATTGGACTCGATGGGCACATTATAGTAGTAGATCATTCTTTATCACCGATTTCAAAAATGTTAATGCAGAATTCTGCTACATTTATTGAATGTCCCATTAATAATTGGACTCGATCGGCTACTTATAGTTTTAGAGAAAGTGAAGTTTCGGGTACACTGAAAAAAAGTAGCATATTTTTTTTCATCACCGATTTCAAAAATGTTAATGGAGAATTGTAGTTACATTTACAGCATGTCCCATTAATAATTGGACTCGATCGGCTACTTATAGTTTCGAGAAAGTGAAGTTTCGGATACACTGAAAAAAAGCAGTAGATTTTTTTCATCACCGATTTAAAAAATGTTAATGCAGAATTGTAGCTATATTTATTTCATGTCCATGTCCAAATATGTAATTTTGAATCGACCGGCTTATTATAGTGTTTGATTTAATGTAGTTTTGGGGAGATTGCCAAAAAGTAGTAACCTTCTTTTCATCACCGATTTAAGAAAGTTTTATGTAGAATTGTAACTACATTTATTTCATGTCCATGTCCAAATATGTAATTCGAATCGACCGGATTATTATAGTGTATGATTTAATGTAGTTTTGGGGAGATTGCCAAAAAGTAGTAACCTTTTTTTCATCACCGATTTAAGAAAGTTTTATGCAGAATTATAACTACATTTATTCCGTGTCGAAGTAATTATTGGACTGTATCGGCTTATTACAGTTATCGAGACAATGAAGTTTTTTGGAGACTATAGAAAAGAAGCAGACCTTTTTTCATCACCGATTTATAAAATGTTAATGCAGAATTGTAGCTACATTTAATGCATGTCCATGTCCAAATACCGGCTTATTATAGTGTTTGATTTAATGTAGTTTTGGGGAGATTGCCAAAAAGTAGTAAACTTTTTTTAATCACCGTTTTAAAAAAGTTTTATGCAGAATTGTAACTACATTTATTCCGTGTCGAAGTAATTATTGACTGGATCGGCTTATTACAGTTATCGAGAGAATGAAGTTTTGGGGAGACTATAGAAAAGAAGTAGACTTTTTTTCATCACCGATTTAAGAAATTTTTATGCAAAATTGTGACTACATTTATTCCGTGTCCAATATAGTTTTCGAGAAAGTGAAGTTTCGGATACACTGAAAAAAAGGAGTAGATTTTTTTTCATCACCGATTTTAAAAATGTTAATGCAGAATTGTAGCTATATTTATTGCATGTCCCAAAGGTAGTAGATTTTTTTCATCACCGATTTATAAAATGTGAATGCAGAATTGTAGCTACATTTACAGCATGTCCCATTAATAATTGGACTCGATCGGCTACTTATAGTTTCCGAGAAAGTGAAGTTTCGGATACACTGAAAAAAAGTAGTAGATTTTTTTTCATCACCGATTTAAAAAATGTTAATGCAGAATTATGCTATATTTATTGCATGTCCATGTCCAAATATGTAATTGGAATCGACCGGCTTATTATAGTGTTTGAGAAAATGTAGTTTTGGGGAGAAAGTAGTAAACTTTTTTTCATCACCGATTTAAGAAAGTTTTATGCAGAATTGTAACTACATTTATTCCGTGTCCAAGTAATTATTGGATTCGATCGGCACATTATAGTAGTAGATCATTCTTCATCTCCGATTTAAAAAATGTTAATGCAGAATTGTAGCTACATTTATTTCATGTCCATGTCCAAATATGTAATTCGAATCGACCGGATTATTATAGTGTATGATTTAATGTAGTTTTGGGGAGATTGCCAAAAAGTAGTAACCTTTTTTTCATCACCGATTTAAGAAAGTTTTATGCAGAATTATAACTACATTTATTCCGTGTCGAAGTAATTATTGGACTGGATCGGCTTATTACAGTTATCGAGACAATGAAGTTTTGGGGAGACTATAGAAAAGAAGTAGACTTTTTTTCATCACCGATTTATAAAATGTTAATGCAGAATTGTAGCTACATTTAATGCATGTCCATGTCCAAATACCGGCTTATTATAGTGTTTGATTTAATGTAGTTTTGGGGAGATTGCCAAAAAGTAGTAAACTTTTTTTAATCACCGTTTTAAAAAAGTTTTATGCAGAATTGTAACTACATTCATTCCGTGTCGAAGTAATTATTGGACTGGATCGGCTTATTACAGTTATCGAGACAATGAAGTTTTGGGGAGACTATAGAAAAGAAGTAGACTTTTTTTCATCACCGATTTAAGAAATTTTTATGCAAAATTGTGACTACATTTATTCCGTGTCCAATATAGTTTTCGAGAAAGTGAAGTTTCGGATACACTGAAAAAAAGCAGTAGATTTTTTTTCATCACCGATTTTAAAAATGTTAATGCAGAATTGTAGCTATATTTATTGCATGTCCATGTCCAAATATGTAATTCGAATCGACCGGATTATTATAGTGTTTGATTTAATGTAGTTTTGGGGAGATTGCCAAAAAGTAGTAACCTTTTTTTCATCACCGATTTAAGAAAGTTTTATGCAGAATTATAACTACATTTATTCCGTGTCGAAGTAATTATTGGACTGGATCGGTTTATTACAGTTATCGAGACAATGAAGTTTTGGGGAGACTATAGAAAAGAAGTAGACTTTTTTTCATCACCGATTTATAAAATGTTAATGCAGAATTGTAGCTACATTTAATGCATGTCCATGTCCAAATACCGGCTTATTATAGTGTTTGATTTAATGTAGTTTTGGGGAGATTGCCAAAAAGTAGTAACCTTTTTTTCATCACAGATTTAAGAAATTTGTATGCATAATTGTAACTACATTTATTCCGTGTCCAAGTAATTATTGGACTTGATCGGCACATTATAGTAGTAGATCATTCATCATCTCCGATTTAAAAAATGTTAATGCAGAATTGTAGCTACATTTATTTCATGTCCATGTCCAAATATGTAATTTTGAATCGACCGGCTTATTATAGTGTTTGATTTAATGTAGTTTTGGGGAGATTGCCAAAAAGTAGTAACCTTCTTTTCATCACCGATTTAAGAAAGTTTTATGTAGAATTGTAACTACATTTATTCCGTGTCGAAGTAATTATTGGACTGTATCGGCTTATTACAGTTATCGAGACAATGAAGTTTTTTGGAGACTATAGAAAAGAAGCAGACTTTTTTTCATCACCGATTAATAAAATGTTAATGCAGAATTGTAGCTACATTTAATGCATGTCCATGTCCAAACACCGGCTTATTATAGTGTTTGATTTAATGTAGTTTTGGGGAGATTGCCAAAAAGTAGTAAACTTTTTTTAATCACCGATTTAAAAAAGTTTTATGCAGAATTGTAACTACATTTATTCCGTGTCGAAGTAATTATTGACTGGATCGGCTTATTACAGTTATCGAGAGAATGAAGTTTTGGGGAGACTATAGAAAAGAAGTAGACTTTTTTTCATCACCGATTTAAGAAATTTTTATGCAAAATTGTGACTACATTTATTCCGTGTCCAATATAGTTTTCGAGAAAGTGAAGTTTCGGATACACTGAAAAAAAGGAGTAGACTTTTTTTCATCACCGATTTTAAAAATGTTAATGCAGAATTGTAGCTATATTTATTGCATGTCCCAAAGGTAGTAGATTTTTTTCATCACCGATTTATAAAATGTGAATGCAGAATTGTAGCTACATTTACAGCATGTCCCATTAATAATTGGACTCGATCGGCTACTTATAGTTTCCGAGAAAGTGAAGTTTCGGATACACTGAAAAAAAGTAGTAGATTTTTTTTCATCACCGATTTAAAAAATGTTAATGCAGAATTATGCTATATTTATTGCATGTCCATGTCCAAATATGTAATTGGAATCGACCGGCTTATTATAGTGTTTGAGAAAATGTAGTTTTGGGGAGAAAGTAGTAAACTTTTTTTCATCACCGATTTAAGAAAGTTTTATGCAGAATTGTAACTACATTTATTCCGTGTCCAAGTAATTATTGGATTCGATCGGCACATTATAGTAGTAGATCATTCTTCATCTCCGATTTAAAAAATGTTAATGCAGAATTGTAGCTACATTTATTTCATGTCCATGTCCAAATATGTAATTCGAATCGACCGGATTATTATAGTGTAAGATTTAATGTAGTTTTGGGGAGATTGCCAAAAAGTAGTAACCTTTTTTTCATCACCGATTTAAGAAAGTTTTATGCAGAATTATAACTACATTTATTCCGTGTCGAAGTAATTATTGGACTGGATCGGCTTATTACAGTTATCGAGACAATGAAGTTTTGGGGAGACTATAGAAAAGAAGTAGACTTTTTTTCATCACCGATTTATAAAATGTTAATGCAGAATTGTAGCTACATTTAATGCATGTCCATGTCCAAATACCGGCTTATTATAGTGTTTGATTTAATGTAGTTTTGGGGAGATTGCCAAAAAGTAGTAAACTTTTTTTAATCACCGTTTTAAAAAAGTTTTATGCAGAATTGTAACTACATTCATTCCGTGTCGAAGTAATTATTGGACTGGATCGGCTTATTACAGTTATCGAGACAATGAAGTTTTGGGGAGACTATAGAAAAGAAGTAGACTTTTTTTCATCACCGATTTAAGAAATTTTTATGCAAAATTGTGACTACATTTATTCCGTGTCCAATATAGTTTTCGAGAAAGTGAAGTTTCGGATACACTGAAAAAAAGCAGTAGATTTTTTTTCATCACCGATTTTAAAAATGTTAATGCAGAATTGTAGCTATATTTATTGCATGTCCATGTCCAAATATGTAATTCGAATCGACCGGATTATTATAGTGTTTGATTTAATGTAGTTTTGGGGAGATTGCCAAAAAGTAGTAAACTTTTTTTAATCACCGATTTAAAAAAGTTTTATGCAGAATTGTAACTACATTTATTCCGTGTCGAAGTAATTATTGACTGGATCGGCTTATTACAGTTATCGAGAGAATGAAGTTTTGGGGAGACTATAGAAAAGAAGTAGACTTTTTTTCATCACCGATTTAAGAAATTTGTATGCAAAATTGTGACCACATTTATTCCGTGTCCAATATAGTTTTCGAGAAAGTGAAGTTTCGGATACACTGAAAAAAAGCAGTAGATTTTTTTTCATCACCGATTTTAAAAATGTTAATGCAGAATTGTAGCTATATTTATTGCATGTCCCAAAGGTAGTAGATTTTTTTCATCACCGATTTATTAAATGTAAATGCAGAATTGTAGCTACATTTACAGCATGTCCCATTAATAATTGGACTCGATCGGCTACTTATAGTTTTCGAAAAAGTGAAGTTTTGGGTACACTGAAAAAAGTAGTAGATTTTTTTTCATCACCGATTTAAAAAATTTTAATGCCGAATTGTAGCAACATTTATTCCATGTTCATGCCCAAATATGTAATTGGAATCGACCTTCTTATTATAGTGTTTGAGAAAATGCAGTTTTGCGGAGATTGCCAAAAAGTAGTAACTTTTTTTCATCACCGACTTAAGAAATTTTTATGCATAATTGTAACTACATTTATTCCGTGTCCAAGTAATTATTGGACTCGATCGGCACATTATAGTAGTAGATCATTCTTTATCACCGATTTCAAAAATATTAATGCAGAATTGTCCTACATTTATTGCATGTCCCATTAATAATTGGACTCGATCGGCTACTTATAGTTTTCGAGAAAGTGAAGTTTCGGATACACTGAAAATAAGTAGTAGATTTTGTTTCATCACCGATTTAAAAAATGTTAATGCAGAATTATGCTATATTTATTGCATGTCCATGTCCAAATATGTAATTGGAATCGACCGGCTTATTATAGTGTTTGAGAAAATGTAGTTTTGGGGAGAAAGTAGTAAACTTTTTTTCATCACCGATTTAAGAAAGTTTTATGCAGAATTGTAACTACATTTATTCCGTGTCCAAGTAATTATTGGATTCGATCGGCACATTATAGTAGTAGATCATTCTTCATCTCCGATTTAAAAAATGTTAATGCAGAATTGTAGCTACATTTATTTCATGTCCATGTCCAAATATGTAATTCGAATCGACCGGATTATTATAGTGTATGATTTAATGTAGTTTTGGGGAGATTGCCAAAAAGTAGTAACCTTTTTTTCATCACCGATTTAAGAAAGTTTTATGCAGAATTATAACTACATTTATTCCGTGTCGAAGTAATTATTGGACTGTATCGGCTTATTACAGTTATCGAGACAATGAAGTTTTTTGGAGACTATAGAAAAGAAGCAGACCTTTTTTCATCACCGATTTATAAAATGTTAATGCAGAATTGTAGCTACATTTAATGCATGTCCATGTCCAAATACCGGCTTATTATAGTGTTTGATTTAATGTAGTTTTGGGGAGATTGCCAAAAAGTAGTAAACTTTTTTTAATCACCGTTTTAAAAAAGTTTTATGCAGAATTGTAACTACATTTATTCCGTGTCGAAGTAATTATTGACTGGATCGGCTTATTACAGTTATCGAGACAATGAAGTTTTGGGGAGACTATAGAAAAGAAGTAGACTTTTTTTCTACTTTTTTTTCTTTGCGGAGATTCCCAAAAAGTAGTAACTTTTTTTCATCACCGACTTAAGAAATTTTTATGCATAATTGTAACTACATTTATTCCGTGTCCAAGTAATTATTGGACTCGATGGGCACATTATAGTAGTAGATCATTCTTTATCACCGATTTCAAAAATGTTAATGCAGAATTCTGCTACATTTATTGAATGTCCCATTAATAATTGGACTCGATTGGCTACTTATAGTTTTCGAGAAAGTGAAGTTTCGGATACACTGAAAAAAAGCAGTAGATTTTTTTCATCACCGATTTAAAAAATGTTAATGCAGAATTGTAGCTATATTTATTGCATGTCCCATTGGAGAAAGTGAAGTTTTGGGAACTCTGTAAAAAAGTAGTCGATTTTTGTGCATCACTGAATTAAAAAAATGTTAATGCAGAATTGTGCTACATTTATTGCATGTCCCGTTAATAATTGTACTCGATCGGCTACTTATAGTTTCCGAGAAAGTGAAATTTCGGGTACACTGAAAAAAGCAGTGGATCTTTTTCATCACCTATTTAAATAATATTGATGCAGAATTGAAGCTACATTTATTCCATGTCCATGTCCAAATATGTAATTGGAATCGATCGGCTGATTATAGTTTTTGAGAAAATGTAGTTTTGGGGAGATTGCCAAAAAGTAGTAGACTTTTTTTCATCACCGATTTAAAAAATGTTAATGCAGAATTGTAGCTATATTTATTGCATGTCCCAAAGGTAGTAGATTTTTTTTCATCACCGATTTATAAAATGTGAATGCAGAATTGTAGCTACATTTACAGCATGTCCCATTAATAATTGGACTCGATCGGCTACTTATAGTTTCGAGAAAGTGAAGTTTCGGGTACACTGAAAAAGCAGTAGATTTTTTTTCATCACCGATTTAAATAATTTTAACGCAAAATTGTAACTACATTTATTCTGTCCCATTAATAATTGGACTCGATCGGCTACTTATAGTTTTAGAGAAAGTGAAGTTTCGGGTACACTGAAAAAAAGTAGTATATTTTTTTTCATCACCGATTTCAAAAATGTTAATGGAGAATTGTAGCTACATTTACAGCATGTCCCATTAATAATTGGACTCGATCGGCTACTTATAGTTTCGAGAAAGTGAAGATTCGGGTACACTGAAAAAGCAGTAGATTTTTTTTCATCACCGATTTAAATAATTTTAACGCAAAATTGTAACAACATTTATTCTGTCCCATTAATAATTGGACTCGATCGGCTACTTATAGCTTTCGAGAAAGTGAAGTTTCGGATACACTGAAAAAGCAGTAGATTTTTTTTCATCACCTATTTAAATAATTTTAACGCAAAATTGTAACTACATTTATTCTGTGTCCCATTAATAATTGGACTCGATCGGCTACTTATAGTTTTCGAGAAAGTGAAGTTTCGGGTACACTGAAAAAAAGTAGTATATTTTTTTTCATCACCGATTCATAAAATGTTAATGCAGAATTGTAGCTACATTTATTGAATGTCCCATTAATAATTGGACTCGATCGGCTACTTATAGTTTTCGAGAAAGTGAAGTTTCGGATACACTGAAAAAAAGCAGTAGATTTTTTTCATCACCGATTTAAAAAATGTTAATGCAGAATTGTGCTACATTTATTGTATGTCCCGTTAATAATTGTACTCGATCGGCTACTTATAGTTTCGAGAAAGTGAAGATTCGGGTACACTGAAAAAGCAGTAGATTTTTTTTCATCACCGATTTAAATAATTTTAACGCAAAATTGTAACTACATTTATTCTGTCCCATTAATAATTGGACTCGATCGGCTACTTATAGTTTTCGAGAAAGTGAAGTTTCGGATACACTGAAAAAGCAGTAGATTTCTTTTCATCACCGATTTAAATAATTTTAATGCCGAATTGTAGCTACATTTATTCCATGTTCATGCCCAAATGTGTAATTGGAATCGACCTTCTTATTATAGTGTTTGAGAAAATGCAGTTTTGCGGAGATTCCCAAAAAGTAGTAACTTTTTTTCATCACCGACTTAAGAAATTTTTATGCATAATTGTAACTACATTTATTCCGTGTCCAAGTAATTATTGGACTCGATGGGCACATTATAGTAGTAGATCATTCTTTATCACCGATTTCAAAAATGTTAATGCAGAATTCTGCTACATTTATTGAATGTCCCATTAATAATTGGACTCGATTGGCTACTTATAGTTTTCGAGAAAGTGAAGTTTCGGATACACTGAAAAAAAGCAGTAGATTTTTTTCATCACCGATTTAAAAAATGTTAATGCAGAATTGTAGCTATATTTATTGCATGTCCCATTGGAGAAAGTGAAGTTTTGGGAACTCTGTAAAAAAGTAGTCGATTTTTGTGCATCACTGAATTAAAAAAATGTTAATGCAGAATTGTGCTACATTTATTGCATGTCCCGTTAATAATTGTACTCGATCGGCTACTTATAGTTTTCGAGAAAGTGAAATTTCGGGTACACTGAAAAAAGCAGTGGATCTTTTTCATCACCTATTTAAATAATATTGATGCAGAATTGAAGCTACATTTATTCCATGTCCATGTCCAAATATGTAATTGGAATCGATCGGCTGATTATAGTTTTTGAGAAAATGTAGTTTTGGGGAGATTGCCAAAAAGTAGTAGACTTTTTTTCATCACCGATTTAAAAAATGTTAATGCAGAATTGTAGCTATATTTATTGCATGTCCCAAAGGTAGTAGATTTTTTTTCATCACCGATTTATAAAATGTGAATGCAGAATTGTAGCCACATTTACAGCATGTCCCATTAATAATTGGACTCGATCGGCTACTTATAGTTTCGAGAAAGTGAAGTTTCGGGTACACTGAAAAAGCAGTAGATTTTTTTTCATCACCGATTTAAATAATTTGAACGCAAAATTGTAACTACATTTATTCTGTCCCATTAATAATTGGACTCGATCGGCTACTTATAGTTTTAGAGAAAGTGAAGTTTCGGGTACACTGAAAAAAAGTAGTATATTTTTTTTCATCACCGATTTCAAAAATGTTAATGGAGAATTGTAGCTACATTTACAGCATGTCCCATTAATAATTGGACTCGATCGGCTACTTATAGTTTCGAGAAAGTGAAGATTCGGGTACACTGAAAAAGCAGTAGATTTTTTTTCATCACCGATTTAAATAATTTTAACGCAAAATTGTAACAACATTTATTCTGTCCCATTAATAATTGGACTCGATCGGCTACTTATAGTTTTCGAGAAAGTGAAGTTTCGGATACACTGAAAAAGCAGTAGATTTTTTTTCATCACCTATTTAAATAATTTTAACGCAAAATTGTAACTACATTTATTCTGTGTCCCATTAATAATTGGACTCGATCGGCTACTTATAGTTTTCGAGAAAGTGAAGTTTCGGGTACACTGAAAAAAAGTAGTATATTTTTTTTCATCACCGATTCATAAAATGTTAATGCAGAATTGTAGCTACATTTATTGAATGTCCCATTAATAATTGGACTCGATCGGCTACTTATAGTTTTCGAGAAAGTGAAGTTTCGGATACACTGAAAAAAAGCAGTAGATTTTTTTCATCACCGATTTAAAAAATGTTAATGCAGAATTGTGCTACATTTATTGTATGTCCCGTTAATAATTGTACTCGATCGGCTACTTATAGTTTCGAGAAAGTGAAGATTCGGGTACACTGAAAAAGCAGTAGATTTTTTTTCATCACCGATTTAAATAATTTTAACGCAAAATTGTAACTACATTTATTCTGTCCCATTAATAATTGGACTCGATCGGCTACTTATAGTTTTCGAGAAAGTGAAGTTTCGGATACACTGAAAAAGCAGTAGATTTCTTTTCATCACCGATTTAAATAATTTTAATGCCGAATTGTAGCTACATTTATTCCATGTTCATGCCCAAATGTGTAATTGGAATCGACCTTCTTATTATAGTGTTTGAGAAAATGCAGTTTTGCGGAGATTGCCAAAAAGTAGTAACTTTTTTTCATCACCGACTTAAGAAATTTTTATGCATAATTGTAACTACATTTATTCCGTGTCCAAGTAATTATTGGACTCGATGGGCACATTATAGTAGTAGATCATTCTTTATCACCGATTTCAAAAATGTTAATGCAGAATTCTGCTACATTTATTGAATGTCCCATTAATAATTGGACTCGATCGGCTACTTATAGTTTTCGAGAAAGTGAAGTTTCGGATACACTGAAAAAAAGCAGTAGATTTTTTTCATCACCGATTTAAAAAATGTTAATGCAGAATTGTAGCTATATTTATTTCATGTCCATGTCCAAATATGTAATTTTGAATCGACCGGCTTATTATAGTGTTTGATTTAATGTAGTTTTGGGGAGATTGCCAAAAAGTAGTAACCTTCTTTTCATCACCGATTTAAGAAAGTTTTATGTAGAATTGTAATTACATTTATTCCGTGTCGAAGTAATTATTGGACTGTATCGGCTTATTACAGTTATCGAGACAATGAAGTTTTTTGGAGACTATAGAAAAGAAGCAGACCTTTTTTCATCAGCGATTTATAAAATGTTAATGCAGAATTGTAGCTACATTTAATGCATGTCCATGTCCAAATACCGGCTTATTATAGTGTTTGATTTAATGTAGTTTTGGGGAGATTGCCAAAAAGTAGTAAACTTTTTTTAATCACCGTTTTAAAAAAGTTTTATGCAGAATTGTAACTACATTTATTCCGTGTCGAAGTAATTATTGACTGGATCGGCTTATTACAGTTATCGAGAGAATGAAGTTTTGGGGAGACTATAGAAAAGAAGTAGACTTTTTTTCATCACCGATTTAAGAAATTTTTATGCAAAATTGTGACTACATTTATTCCGTGTCCAATATAGTTTTCGAGAAAGTGAAGTTTCGGATACACTGAAAAAAAGGAGTAGATTTTTTTTCATCACCGATTTTAAAAATGTTAATGCAGAATTGTAGCTATATTTATTGCATGTCCCAAAGGTAGTAGATTTTTTTCATCACCGATTTATAAAATGTGAATGCAGAATTGTAGCTACATTTACAGCATGTCCCATTAATAATTGGACTCGATCGGCTACTTATAGTTTCCGAGAAAGTGAAGTTTCGGATACACTGAAAAAAAGTAGTAGATTTTTTTTCATCACCGATTTAAAAAATGTTAATGCAGAATTATGCTATATTTATTGCATGTCCATGTCCAAATATGTAATTGGAATCGACCGGCTTATTATAGTGTTTGAGAAAATGTAGTTTTGGGGAGAAAGTAGTAAACTTTTTTTCATCACCGATTTAAGAAAGTTTTATGCAGAATTGTAACTACATTTATTCCGTGTCCAAGTAATTATTGGATTCGATCGGCACATTATAGTAGTAGATCATTCTTCATCTCCGATTTAAAAAATGTTAATGCAGAATTGTAGCTACATTTATTTCATGTCCATGTCCAAATATGTAATTCGAATCGACCGGATTATTATAGTGTATGATTTAATGTAGTTTTGGGGAGATTGCCAAAAAGTAGTAACCTTTTTTTCATCACCGATTTAAGAAAGTTTTATGCAGAATTATAACTACATTTATTCCGTGTCGAAGTAATTATTGGACTGGATCGGCTTATTACAGTTATCGAGACAATGAAGTTTTGGGGAGACTATAGAAAAGAAGTAGACTTTTTTTCATCACCGATTTATAAAATGTTAATGCAGAATTGTAGCTACATTTAATGCATGTCCATGTCCAAATACCGGCTTATTATAGTGTTTGATTTAATGTAGTTTTGGGGAGATTGCCAAAAAGTAGTAAACTTTTTTTAATCACCGTTTTAAAAAAGTTTTATGCAGAATTGTAACTACATTCATTCCGTGTCGAAGTAATTATTGGACTGGATCGGCTTATTACAGTTATCGAGACAATGAAGTTTTGGGGAGACTAGAAAAGAAGTAGACTTTTTTTCATCACCGATTTAAGAAATTTTTATGCAAAATTGTGACTACATTTATTCCGTGTCCAATATAGTTTTCGAGAAAGTGAAGTTTCGGATACACTGAAAAAAAGCAGTAGATTTTTTTTCATCACCGATTTTAAAAATGTTAATGCAGAATTGTAGCTATATTTATTGCATGTCCATGTCCAAATATGTAATTCGAATCGACCGGATTATTATAGTGTTTGATTTAATGTAGTTTTGGGGAGATTGCCAAAAAGTAGTAACCTTTTTTTCATCACCGATTTAAGAAAGTTTTATGCAGAATTATAACTACATTTATTCCGTGTCGAAGTAATTATTGACTGGATCGGCTTATTACAGTTATCGAGAGAATGAAGTTTTGGGGAGACTATAGAAAAGAAGTAGACTTTTTTTCATCACCGATTTAAGAAATTTGTATGCAAAATTGTGACCACATTTATTCCGTGTCCAATATAGTTTTCGAGAAAGTGAAGTTTCGGATACACTGAAAAAAAGCAGTAGATTTTTTTTCATCACCGATTTTAAAAATGTTAATGCAGAATTGTAGCTATATTTATTGCATGTCCCAAAGGTAGTAGATTTTTTTCATCACCGATTTATTAAATGTAAATGCAGAATTGTAGCTACATTTACAGCATGTCCCATTAATAATTGGACTCGATCGGCTACTTATAGTTTTCGAAAAAGTGAAGTTTTGGGTACACTGAAAAAAGTAGTAGATTTTTTTTCATCACCGATTTTAAAAATTTTAATGCCGAATTGTAGCAACATTTATTCCATGTTCATGCCCAAATATGTAATTGGAATCGACCTTCTTATTATAGTGTTTGAGAAAATGCAGTTTTGCGGAGATTGCCAAAAAGTAGTAACTTTTTTTCATCACCGACTTAAGAAATTTTTATGCATAATTGTAACTACATTTATTCCGTGTCCAAGTAATTATTGGACTCGATCGGCACATTATAGTAGTAGATCATTCTTTATCACCGATTTCAAAAATATTAATGCAGAATTGTCCTACATTTATTGCATGTCCCATTAATAATTGGACTCGATCGGCTACTTATAGTTTTCGAGAAAGTGAAGTTTCGGATACACTGAAAATAAGTAGTAGATTTTGTTTCATCACCGATTTAAAAAATGTTAATGCAGAATTATGCTATATTTATTGCATGTCCATGTCCAAATATGTAATTGGAATCGACCGGCTTATTATAGTGTTTGAGAAAATGTAGTTTTGGGGAGAAAGTAGTAAACTTTTTTTCATCACCGATTTAAGAAAGTTTTATGCAGAATTGTAACTACATTTATTCCGTGTCCAAGTAATTATTGGATTCGATCGGCACATTATAGTAGTAGATCATTCTTCATCTCCGATTTAAAAAATATTAATGCAGAATTGTAGCTACATTTATTTCATGTCCATGTCCAAATATGTAATTCGAATCGACCGGATTATTATAGTGTTTGATTTAATGTAGTTTTGGGGAGATTGCCAAAAAGTAGTAACCTTTTTTTCATCACCGATTTAAGAAAGTTTTATGCAGAATTATAACTACATTTATTCCGTGTCGAAGTAATTATTGGACTGGATCGGCTTATTACAGTTATCGAGACAATGAAGTTTTGGGGAGACTATAGAAAAGAAGTAGACTTTTTTTCATCACCGATTTATAAAATGTTAATGCAGAATTGTAGCTACATTTAATGCATGTCCATGTCCAAATACCGGCTTATTATAGTGTTTGATTTAATGTAGTTTTGGGGAGATTGCCAAAAAGTAGTAAACTTTTTTTAATCACCGATTTAAAAAAGTTTTATGCAGAATTGTAACTACATTTATTCCGTGTCGAAGTAATTATTGACTGGATCGGCTTATTACAGTTATCGAGAGAATGAAGTTTTGGGGAGACTATAGAAAAGAAGTAGACTTTTTTTCATCACCGATTTAAGAAATTTGTATGCAAAATTGTGACCACATTTATTCCGTGTCCAATATAGTTTTCGAGAAAGTGAAGTTTCGGATACACTGAAAAAAAGCAGTAGATTTTTTCTCATCACCGATTTTAAAAATGTTAATGCAGAATTGTAGCTATATTTATTGCATGTCCCAAAGGTAGTAGATTTTTTTCATCACCGATTTATTAAATGTAAATGCAGAATTGTAGCTACATTTAATGCATGTCCATGTCCAAATACCGGCTTATTATAGTGTTTGATTTAATGTAGTTTTGGGGAGATTGCCAAAAAGTAGTAAACTTTTTTTCATCAACGATTTAAAAAAGTCTTATGCAGAATTGTAACTACATTTATTCCGTGTCGAAGTAATTATTGACTGGATCGGCTTATTACAGTTATCGAGAGAATGAAGTTTTGGGGAGACTATAGAAAAGAAGTAGACTTTTTTTCATCACCGATTTAAGAAATTTGTATGCAAAATTGTGACTACATTTATTCCGTGTCCAATATAGTTTTCGAGAAAGTGAAGTTTCGGATACACTGAAAAAAAGCAGTAGATTTTTTTTCATCACCGATTTTAAAAATGTTAATGCAGAATTGTAGCTACATTTAAAGCATGTCCCATTAATAATTGGACTCGATCGGCTTCTTATAGTTTTCGAGAAAGTGAAGTTTCGGGTACACTGAAAAAGCAGTAGATTTTTTTTCATCACCGATTTAAATAATTTTAACGCAAAATTGTAACTACATTTATTCTGTCCCATTAATAATTGGACTCGATCGGCTACTTATAGTTTTCGAGAAAGTGAAGTTTCGGATACACTGAAAAAAAGTAGTAGATTTTTTTTCATAACCGATTTAAAAAGTGTTAATGCAGAATTGTAGCTATATTTATTGCATGTCCCATTGGAGAAAGTGAAGTTTTGGGGACACAGTAAAAAAGGTAGATTTTTCTGCATCACTGAATTCAAAAATGTTAATGCAGAATTGTAGCTACATTACATTTAAATAATAATTGGACTCTATCGGCACTTACAGTTTTGAGAAAATGAAGTTTTGGGGAGACTGTTAAAGGTAGTAGATTTTTTTTCATCACCGATTTATAAAATGTTAATGCAGAATTGTAGCTACATTTACTGCATTATTACAGTTATCGAGACAATGGAGTTTTGGGGAGACTATAGAAAAGAAGTAGACTTTTTTTCATCACCGATTTAAGATATTTTTATGCAAAATTGTGACTACATTTATTCCGTGTCCAATATAGTTTTCGAGAAAGTGAAGTTTCGGATACACTGAAAAAAAGTAGTAGATTTTTTTTCATCACCGATTTAAAAAATGTTAATGCAGAATTGTGCTACATTTATTGCATGTCCAAATATGTAATTGGAATCGACCGGCTTATTAGTGTTTGAGAAAATGTAGTTTTGGGGAGAAAGTAGTAAACTTTTTTTCATCACCGATTTAAGAAAGTTTTATGCAGAATTGTAACTACATTTATTCCGTGTCCAAGTAATTATTGGACTGGATCGGCTTATTACAGTTATCGAGACAATAAAGTTTTGGGGAGACTATAGAAAAGAAGTAGACTTTTTTTCATCACCGATTTAAGATATTTTTATGCAAAATTGTGACTACATTTATTCCGTGTCCAATATAGTTTTCGAGAAAGTGAAGTTTCGGATACACTGAAAAAAAGTAGTAGATTTTTTTTCATCACCGATTTTAAAAATGTTAATGCAGAATTGTAGCTATATTTATTGCATGTCCCAAGGTAGTAGATTTTTTTCATCACCGATTTATAAAATGTGAATGCAGAATTGTAGCTACATTTACAGCATGTCCCATTAATAATTGGACTCGATCGGCTACTTATAGTTTTCGAGAAAGTGAAGTTTTGGGTACACTGAAAAAAGTAGTAGATTTTTTTTCATCACCGATTTAAAAAATTTTAATGCCGAATTGTAGCTACATTTATTCCATGTTCATGCCCAAATGTGTAATTGGAATCGACCTTCTTATTATAGTGTTTGAGAAAATGCAGTTTTGCGGAGATTCCCAAAAAGTAGTAACTTTTTTTCATCACCGACTTAAGAAATTTTTATGCATAATTGTAACTACATTTATTCCGTGTCCAAGTAATTATTGGACTCGATGGGCACATTATAGTAGTAGATCATTCTTTATCACCGATTTCAAAAATGTTAATGCAGAATTCTGCTACATTTATTGAATGTCCCATTAATAATTGGACTCGATTGGCTACTTATAGTTTTCGAGAAAGTGAAGTTTCGGATACACTGAAAAAAAGCAGTAGATTTTTTTCATCACCGATTTAAAAAATGTTAATGCAGAATTGTAGCTATATTTATTGCATGTCCCATTGGAGAAAGTGAAGTTTTGGGAACACTGTAAAAAAGTAGTCGATTTTTGTGCATCACTGAATTAAAAAAATGTTAATGCAGAATTGTGCTACATTTATTGCATGTCCCGTTAATAATTGTACTCGATCGGCTACTTATAGTTTTCGAGAAAGTGAAATTTCGGGTACACTGAAAAAAGCAGTGGATCTTTTTCATCACCTATTTAAATAATATTGATGCAGAATTGAAGCTACATTTATTCCATGTCCATGTCCAAATATGTAATTGGAATCGATCGGCTGATTATAGTTTTTGAGAAAGTGTAGTTTTGGGGAGATTGCCAAAAAGTAGTAGACTTTTTTTCATCACCGATTTAAAAAATGTTAATGCAGAATTGTAGCTATATTTATTGCATGTCCCAAAGGTAGTAGATTTTTTTTCATCACCGATTTATAAAATGTGAATGCAGAATTGTAGCTACATTTACAGCATGTCCCATTAATAATTGGACTCGATCGGCTACTTATAGTTTCGAGAAAGTGAAGTTTCGGGTACACTGAAAAAGCAGTAGATTTTTTTTCATCACCGATTTAAATAATTTTAACGCAAAATTGTAACAACATTTATTCTGTCCCATTAATAATTGGACTCGATCGGCTACTTATAGTTTTCGAGAAAGTGAAGTTTCGGGTACACTGAAAAAAAGTAGTATATTTTTTTTCATCACCGATTTCAAAAATGTTAATGGAGAATTGTAGCTACATTTACAGCATGTCCCATTAATAATTGGACTCGATCGGCTACTTATAGTTTCGAGAAAGTGAAGATTCGGGTACACTGAAAAAGCAGTAGATTTTTTTTCATCACCGATTTAAATAATTTTAACGCAAAATTGTAACAACATTTATTCTGTCCCATTAATAATTGGACTCGATCGGCTACTTATAGTTTTCGAGAAAGTGAAGTTTCGGATACACTGAAAAAGCAGTAGATTTTTTTTCATCACCTATTTAAATAATTTTAACGCAAAATTGTAACTACATTTATTCTGTGTCCCATTACTAATTGGACTCGATCGGCTACTTATAGTTTTCGAGAAAGTGAAGTTTCGGGTACACTGAAAAAAGGTAGTATATTTTTTTTCATCACCGATTCATAAAATGTTAATGCAGAATTGTAGCTACATTTATTGAATGTCCCATTAATAATTGGACTCGATCGGCTACTTATAGTTTTCGAGAAAGTGAAGTTTCGGATACACTGAAAAAAAGCAGTAGATTTTTTTCATCACCGATTTAAAAAATGTTAATGCAGAATTGTGCTACATTTATTGTATGTCCCGTTAATAATTGTACTCGATCGGCTACTTATAGTTTCGAGAAAGTGAAGATTCGGGTACACTGAAAAAGCAGTAGATTTTTTTTCATCACCGATTTAAATAATTTTAACGCAAAATTGTAACAACATTTATTCTGTCCCATTAATAATTGGACTCGATCGGCTACTTATAGTTTTCGAGAAAGTGAAGTTTCGGATACACTGAAAAAGCAGTAGATTTCTTTTCATCACCGATTTAAATAATTTTAATGCCGAATTGTAGCTACATTTATTCCATGTTCATGCCCAAATGTGTAATTGGAATCGACCTTCTTATTATAGTGTTTGAGAAAATGCAGTTTTGCGGAGATTCCCAAAAAGTAGTAACTTTTTTTCATCACCGACTTAAGAAATTTTTATGCATAATTGTAACTACATTTATTCCGTGTCCAAGTAATTATTGGACTCGATGGGCACATTATAGTAGTAGATCATTCTTTATCACCGATTTCAAAAATGTTAATGCAGAATTCTGCTACATTTATTGAATGTCCCATTAATAATTGGACTCGATCGGCTACTTATAGTTTTAGAGAAAGTGAAGTTTCGGGTACACTGAAAAAAAGTAGCATATTTTTTTTCATCACCGATTTCAAAAATGTTAATGGAGAATTGTAGTTACATTTACAGCATGTCCCATTAATAATTGGACTCGATCGGCTACTTATAGTTTCGAGAAAGTGAAGTTTCGGATACACTGAAAAAAAGCAGTAGATTTTTTTCATCACCGATTTAAAAAATGTTAATGCAGAATTGTAGCTATATTTATTTCATGTCCATGTCCAAATATGTAATTTTGAATCGACCGGCTTATTATAGTGTTTGATTTAATGTAGTTTTGGGGAGATTGCCAAAAAGTAGTAACCTTCTTTTCATCACCGATTTAAGAAAGTTTTATGTAGAATTGTAACTACATTTATTTCATGTCCATGTCCAAATATGTAATTCGAATCGACCGGATTATTATAGTGTATGATTTAATGTAGTTTTGGGGAGTTTGCCAAAAAGTAGTAACCTTTTTTTCATCACCGATTTAAGAAAGTTTTATGCAGAATTATAACTACATTTATTCCGTGTCGAAGTAATTATTGGACTGTATCGGCTTATTACAGTTATCGAGACAATGAAGTTTTTTGGAGACTATAGAAAAGAAGCAGACCTTTTTTCATCACCGATTTATAAAATGTTAATGCAGAATTGTAGCTACATTTAATGCATGTCCATGTCCAAATACCGGCTTATTATAGTGTTTGATTTAATGTAGTTTTGGGGAGATTGCCAAAAAGTAGTAAACTTTTTTTAATCACCGTTTTAAAAAAGTTTTATGCAGAATTGTAACTACATTTATTCCGTGTCGAAGTAATTATTGACTGGATCGGCTTATTACAGTTATCGAGAGAATGAAGTTTTGGGGAGACTATAGAAAAGAAGTAGACTTTTTTTCATCACCGATTTAAGAAATTTTTATGCAAAATTGTGACTACATTTATTCCGTGTCCAATATAGTTTTCGAGAAAGTGAAGTTTCGGATACACTGAAAAAAAGGAGTAGATTTTTTTTCATCACCGATTTTAAAAATGTTAATGCAGAATTGTAGCTATATTTATTGCATGTCCCAAAGGTAGTAGATTTTTTTCATCACCGATTTATAAAATGTGAATGCAGAATTGTAGCTACATTTACAGCATGTCCCATTAATAATTGGACTCGATCGGCTACTTATAGTTTCCGAGAAAGTGAAGTTTCGGATACACTGAAAAAAAGTAGTAGATTTTTTTTCATCACCGATTTAAAAAATGTTAATGCAGAATTATGCTATATTTATTGCATGTCCATGTCCAAATATGTAATTGGAATCGACCGGCTTATTATAGTGTTTGAGAAAATGTAGTTTTGGGGAGAAAGTAGTAAACTTTTTTTCATCACCGATTTAAGAAAGTTTTATGCAGAATTGTAACTACATTTATTCCGTGTCCAAGTAATTATTGGATTCGATCGGCACATTATAGTAGTAGATCATTCTTCATCTCCGATTTAAAAAATGTTAATGCAGAATTGTAGCTACATTTATTTCATGTCCATGTCCAAATATGTAATTCGAATCGACCGGATTATTATAGTGTATGATTTAATGTAGTTTTGGGGAGATTGCCAAAAAGTAGTAACCTTTTTTTCATCACCGATTTAAGAAAGTTTTATGCAGAATTATAACTACATTTATTCCGTGTCGAAGTAATTATTGGACTGGATCGGCTTATTACAGTTATCGAGACAATGAAGTTTTGGGGAGACTATAGAAAAGAAGTAGACTTTTTTTCATCACCGATTTATAAAATGTTAATGCAGAATTGTAGCTACATTTAATGCATGTCCATGTCCAAATACCGGCTTATTATAGTGTTTGATTTAATGTAGTTTTGGGGAGATTGCCAAAAAGTAGTAAACTTTTTTTAATCACCGTTTTAAAAAAGTTTTATGCAGAATTGTAACTACATTCATTCCGTGTCGAAGTAATTATTGGACTGGATCGGCTTATTACAGTTATCGAGACAATGAAGTTTTGGGGAGACTATAGAAAAGAAGTAGACTTTTTTTCATCACCGATTTAAGAAATTTTTATGCAAAATTGTGACTACATTTATTCCGTGTCCAATATAGTTTTCGAGAAAGTGAAGTTTCGGATACACTGAAAAAAAGCAGTAGATTTTTTTTCATCACCGATTTTAAAAATGTTAATGCAGAATTGTAGCTATATTTATTGCATGTCCATGTCCAAATATGTAATTCGAATCGACCGGATTATTATAGTGTTTGATTTAATGTAGTTTTGGGGAGATTGCCAAAAAGTAGTAACCTTTTTTTCATCACCGATTTAAGAAAGTTTTATGCAGAATTATAACTACATTTATTCCGTGTCGAAGTAATTATTGGACTGGATCGGTTTATTACAGTTATCGAGACAATGAAGTTTTGGGGAGACTATAGAAAAGAAGTAGACTTTTTTTCATCACCGATTTATAAAATGTTAATGCAGAATTGTAGCTACATTTAATGCATGTCCATGTCCAAATACCGGCTTATTATAGTGTTTGATTTAATGTAGTTTTGGGGAGATTGCCAAAAAGTAGTAACCTTTTTTTCATCACAGATTTAAGAAATTTTTATGCATAATTGTAACTACATTTATTCCGTGTCCAAGTAATTATTGGACTTGATCGGCACATTATAGTAGTAGATCATTCATCATCTCCGATTTAAAAAATGTTAATGCAGAATTGTAGCTACATTTATTTCATGTCCATGTCCAAATATGTAATTTTGAATCGACCGGCTTATTATAGTGTTTGATTTAATGTAGTTTTGGGGAGATTGCCAAAAAGTAGTAACCTTCTTTTCATCACCGATTTAAGAAAGTTTTATGTAGAATTGTAACTACATTTATTCCGTGTCGAAGTAATTATTGGACTGTATCGGCTTATTACAGTTATCGAGACAATGAAGTTTTTTGGAGACTATAGAAAAGAAGCAGACTTTTTTTCATCACCGATTTATAAAATGTTAATGCAGAATTGTAGCTACATTTAATGCATGTCCATGTCCAAACACCGGCTTATTATAGTGTTTGATTTAATGTAGTTTTGGGGAGATTGCCAAAAAGTAGTAAACTTTTTTTAATCACCGATTTAAAAAAGTTTTATGCAGAATTGTAACTACATTTATTCCGTGTCGAAGTAATTATTGACTGGATCGGCTTATTACAGTTATCGAGAGAATGAAGTTTTGGGGAGACTATAGAAAAGAAGTAGACTTTTTTTCATCACCGATTTAAGAAATTTGTATGCAAAATTGTGACCACATTTATTCCGTGTCCAATATAGTTTTCGAGAAAGTGAAGTTTCGGATACACTGAAAAAAAGCAGTAGATTTTTTTTCATCACCGATTTTAAAAATGTTAATGCAGAATTGTAGCTATATTTATTGCATGTCCCAAAGGTAGTAGATTTTTTTCATCACCGATTTATTAAATGTAAATGCAGAATTGTAGCTACATTTAATGCATGTCCATGTCCAAATACCGGCTTATTATAGTGTTTGATTTAATGTAGTTTTGGGGAGATTGCCAAAAAGTAGTAAACTTTTTTTAATCACCGATTTAAAAAAGTTTTATGCAGAATTGTAACTACATTTATTCCGTGTCGAAGTAATTATTGACTGGATCGGCTTATTACAGTTATCGAGAGAATGAAGTTTTGGGGAGACTATAGAAAAGAAGTAGACTTTTTTTCATCACCGATTTAAGAAATTTTTATGCAAAATTGTGACTACATTTATTCCGTGTCCAATATAGTTTTCGAGAAAGTGAAGTTTCGGATACACTGAAAAAAAGCAGTAGATTTTTTTTCATCACCGATTTTAAAAATGTTAATGCAGAATTGTAGCTATATTTATTGCATGTCCATGTCCAAATATGTAATTCGAATCGACCGGATTATTATAGTGTTTGATTTAATGTAGTTTTGGGGAGATTGCCAAAAAGTAGTAACCTTTTTTTCATCACCGATTTAAGAAAGTTTTATGCAGAATTATAACTACATTTATTCCGTGTCGAAGTAATTATTGGACTGGATCGGTTTATTACAGTTATCGAGACAATGAAGTTTTGGGGAGACTATAGAAAAGAAGTAGACTTTTTTTCATCACCGATTTATAAAATGTTAATGCAGAATTGTAGCTACATTTAATGCATGTCCATGTCCAAATACCGGCTTATTATAGTGTTTGATTTAATGTAGTTTTGGGGAGATTGCCAAAAAGTAGTAACCTTTTTTTCATCACAGATTTAAGAAATTTTTATGCATAATTGTAACTACATTTATTCCGTGTCCAAGTAATTATTGGACTTGATCGGCACATTATAGTAGTAGATCATTCATCATCTCCGATTTAAAAAATGTTAATGCAGAATTGTAGCTACATTTATTTCATGTCCATGTCCAAATATGTAATTTTGAATCGACCGGCTTATTATAGTGTTTGATTTAATGTAGTTTTGGGGAGATTGCCAAAAAGTAGTAACCTTCTTTTCATCACCGATTTAAGAAAGTTTTATGTAGAATTGTAACTACATTTATTCCGTGTCGAAGTAATTATTGGACTGTATCGGCTTATTACAGTTATCGAGACAATGAAGTTTTTTGGAGACTATAGAAAAGAAGCAGACTTTTTTTCATCACCGATTTATAAAATGTTAATGCAGAATTGTAGCTACATTTAATGCATGTCCATGTCCAAACACCGGCTTATTATAGTGTTTGATTTAATGTAGTTTTGGGGAGATTGCCAAAAAGTAGTAAACTTTTTTTAATCACCGATTTAAAAAAGTTTTATGCAGAATTGTAACTACATTTATTCCGTGTCGAAGTAATTATTGACTGGATCGGCTTATTACAGTTATCGAGAGAATGAAGTTTTGGGGAGACTATAGAAAAGAAGTAGACTTTTTTTCATCACCGATTTAAGAAATTTGTATGCAAAATTGTGACCACATTTATTCCGTGTCCAATATAGTTTTCGAGAAAGTGAAGTTTCGGATACACTGAAAAAAAGCAGTAGATTTTTTTTCATCACCGATTTTAAAAATGTTAATGCAGAATTGTAGCTATATTTATTGCATGTCCCAAAGGTAGTAGATTTTTTTCATCACCGATTTATTAAATGTAAATGCAGAATTGTAGCTACATTTAATGCATGTCCATGTCCAAATACCGGCTTATTATAGTGTTTGATTTAATGTAGTTTTGGGGAGATTGCCAAAAAGTAGTAAACTTTTTTTAATCACCGATTTAAAAAAGTTTTATGCAGAATTGTAACTACATTTATTCCGTGTCGAAGTAATTATTGACTGGATCGGCTTATTACAGTTATCGAGAGAATGAAGTTTTGGGGAGACTATAGAAAAGAAGTAGACTTTTTTTCATCACCGATTTAAGAAATTTTTATGCAAAATTGTGACTACATTTATTCCGTGTCCAATATAGTTTTCGAGAAAGTGAAGTTTCGGATACACTGAAAAAAAGGAGTAGACTTTTTTTCATCACCGATTTTAAAAATGTTAATGCAGAATTGTAGCTATATTTATTGCATGTCCCAAAGGTAGTAGATTTTTTTCATCACCGATTTATAAAATGTGAATGCAGAATTGTAGCTACATTTACAGCATGTCCCATTAATAATTGGACTCGATCGGCTACTTATAGTTTCCGAGAAAGTGAAGTTTCGGATACACTGAAAAAAAGTAGTAGATTTTTTTTCATCACCGATTTAAAAAATGTTAATGCAGAATTATGCTATATTTATTGCATGTCCATGTCCAAATATGTAATTGGAATCGACCGGCTTATTATAGTGTTTGAGAAAATGTAGTTTTGGGGAGAAAGTAGTAAACTTTTTTTCATCACCGATTTAAGAAAGTTTTATGCAGAATTGTAACTACATTTATTCCGTGTCCAAGTAATTATTGGATTCGATCGGCACATTATAGTAGTAGATCATTCTTCATCTCCGATTTAAAAAATGTTAATGCAGAATTGTAGCTACATTTATTTCATGTCCATGTCCAAATATGTAATTCGAATCGACCGGATTATTATAGTGTAAGATTTAATGTAGTTTTGGGGAGATTGCCAAAAAGTAGTAACCTTTTTTTCATCACCGATTTAAGAAAGTTTTATGCAGAATTATAACTACATTTATTCCGTGTCGAAGTAATTATTGGACTGGATCGGCTTATTACAGTTATCGAGACAATGAAGTTTTGGGGAGACTATAGAAAAGAAGTAGACTTTTTTTCATCACCGATTTATAAAATGTTAATGCAGAATTGTAGCTACATTTAATGCATGTCCATGTCCAAATACCGGCTTATTATAGTGTTTGATTTAATGTAGTTTTGGGGAGATTGCCAAAAAGTAGTAAACTTTTTTTAATCACCGTTTTAAAAAAGTTTTATGCAGAATTGTAACTACATTCATTCCGTGTCGAAGTAATTATTGGACTGGATCGGCTTATTACAGTTATCGAGACAATGAAGTTTTGGGGAGACTATAGAAAAGAAGTAGACTTTTTTTCATCACCGATTTAAGAAATTTTTATGCAAAATTGTGACTACATTTATTCCGTGTCCAATATAGTTTTCGAGAAAGTGAAGTTTCGGATACACTGAAAAAAAGCAGTAGATTTTTTTTCATCACCGATTTTAAAAATGTTAATGCAGAATTGTAGCTATATTTATTGCATGTCCATGTCCAAATATGTAATTCGAATCGACCGGATTATTATAGTGTTTGATTTAATGTAGTTTTGGGGAGATTGCCAAAAAGTAGTAAACTTTTTTTAATCACCGATTTAAAAAAGTTTTATGCAGAATTGTAACTACATTTATTCCGTGTCGAAGTAATTATTGACTGGATCGGCTTATTACAGTTATCGAGAGAATGAAGTTTTGGGGAGACTATAGAAAAGAAGTAGACTTTTTTTCATCACCGATTTAAGAAATTTGTATGCAAAATTGTGACCACATTTATTCCGTGTCCAATATAGTTTTCGAGAAAGTGAAGTTTCGGATACACTGAAAAAAAGCAGTAGATTTTTTTTCATCACCGATTTTAAAAATGTTAATGCAGAATTGTAGCTATATTTATTGCATGTCCCAAAGGTAGTAGATTTTTTTCATCACCGATTTATTAAATGTAAATGCAGAATTGTAGCTACATTTACAGCATGTCCCATTAATAATTGGACTCGATCGGCTACTTATAGTTTTCGAAAAAGTGAAGTTTTGGGTACACTGAAAAAAGTAGTAGATTTTTTTTCATCACCGATTTAAAAAATTTTAATGCCGAATTGTAGCAACATTTATTCCATGTTCATGCCCAAATATGTAATTGGAATCGACCTTCTTATTATAGTGTTTGAGAAAATGCAGTTTTGCGGAGATTGCCAAAAAGTAGTAACTTTTTTTCATCACCGACTTAAGAAATTTTTATGCATAATTGTAACTACATTTATTCCGTGTCCAAGTAATTATTGGACTCGATCGGCACATTATAGTAGTAGATCATTCTTTATCACCGATTTCAAAAATATTAATGCAGAATTGTCCTACATTTATTGCATGTCCCATTAATAATTTTACTCGATCGGCTACTTATAGTTTTCGAGAAAGTGAAGTTTCGGATACACTGAAAATAAGTAGTAGATTTTGTTTCATCACCGATTTAAAAAATGTTAATGCAGAATTATGCTATATTTATTGCATGTCCATGTCCAAATATGTAATTGGAATCGACCGGCTTATTATAGTGTTTGAGAAAATGTAGTTTTGGGGAGAAAGTAGTAAACTTTTTTTCATCACCGATTTAAGAAAGTTTTATGCAGAATTGTAACTACATTTATTCCGTGTCCAAGTAATTATTGGATTCGATCGGCACATTATAGTAGTAGATCATTCTTCATCTCCGATTTAAAAAATATTAATGCAGAATTGTAGCTACATTTATTTCATGTCCATGTCCAAATATGTAATTCGAATCGACCGGATTATTATAGTGTTTGATTTAATGTAGTTTTGGGGAGATTGCCAAAAAGTAGTAAACTTATTTTCATCACCGATTTAAGAAAGTTTTATGCAGAATTATAACTACATTTATTCCGTGTCGAAGTAATTATTGGACTGGATCGGCTTATTACAGTTATCGAGACAATGAAGTTTTGGGGAGACTATAGAAAAGAAGTAGACTTTTTTTCATCACCGATTTATAAAATGTTAATGCAGAATTGTAGCTATATTTATTGCATGTCCCAAAGGTAGTAGATTTTTTTCATCACCGATTTATTAAATGTAAATGCAGAATTGTAGCTACATTTACAGCATGTCCCATTAATAATTGGACTCGATCGGCTACTTATAGTTTCGAGAAAGTGAAGATTCGGGTACACTGAAAAAGCAGTAGATTTTTTTTCATCACCGATTTAAATAATTTTAACGCAAAATTGTAACTACATTTATTCTGTCCCATTAATAATTGGACTCGATCGGCTACTTATAGTTTTCGAGAAAGTGAAGTTTCGGATACACTGAAAAAGCAGTAGATTTCTTTTCATCACCGATTTAAATAATTTTAATGCCGAATTGTAGCTACATTTATTCCATGTTCATTCCCAAATGTGTAATTGGAATCGACCTTCTTATTATAGTGTTTGAGAAAATGCAGTTTTGCGGAGATTCCCAAAAAGTAGTAACTTTTTTTCATCACCGACTTAAGAAATTTTTATGCATAATTGTAACTACATTTATTCCGTGTCCAAGTAATTATTGGACTCGATGGGCACATTATAGTAGTAGATCATTCTTTATCACCGATTTCAAAAATGTTAATGCAGAATTCTGCTACATTTATTGAATGTCCCATTAATAATTGGACTCGATCGGCTACTTATAGTTTTCGAGAAAGTGAAGTTTCGGATACACTGAAAAAAAGCAGTAGATTTTTTTCATCACCGATTTAAAAAATGATAATGCAGAATTGTAGCTATATTTATTGCATGTCCCATTGGAGAAAGTGAAGTTTTTTGAACACTGTAAAAAAGTAGTCGATTTTTGTGCATCACTGAATTAAAAAAATGTTAATGCAGAATTGTGCTACATTTATTGCATGTCCCGTTAATAATTGTACTCGATCGGCTACTTATAGTTTTCGAGAAAGTGAAATTTCGGGTACACTGAAAAAAGCAGTGGATCTTTTCCATCACCTATTTAAATAATATTGATGCAGAATTGAAGCTACATTTATTCCATGTCCATGTCCAAATATGTAATTGGAATCGATCGGCTGATTATAGTTTTTGAGAAAATGTAGTTTTGGGGAGATTGCCAAAAAGTAGTAGACTTTTTTTCATCACCGATTTAAAAAATGTTAATGCAGAATTGTAGCTATATTTATTGCATGTCCCAAAGGTAGTAGATTTTTTTTCATCACCGATTTATAAAATGTGAATGCAGAATTGTAGCTACATTTACAGCATGTCCCATTAATAATTGGACTCGATCGGCTACTTATAGTTTCGAGAAAGTGAAGATTCGGGTACACTGAAAAAGCAGTAGATTTTTTTTCATCACCGATTTAAATAATTTTAACGCAAAATTGTAACTACATTTATTCTGTCCCATTAATAATTGGACTCGATCGGCTACTTATAGTTTTCGAGAAAGTGAAGTTTCGGATACACTGAAGAAGCAGTAGATTTTTTTTCATCACCGATTTAAATAATTTTAACGCAAAATTGTAACTACATTTATTCTGTGTCCCATTAATAATTATACTCGATCGGCTACTTATAGTTTTCGAGAAAGTGAAGTTTCGGGTACACTGAAAAAAAGTAGTATATTTTTTTTCATCACCGATTCATAAAATGTTAATGCAGAATTGTAGCTACATTTATTGAATGTCCCATTAATAATTGGAATCGATCGGCTACTTATAGTTTTCGAGAAAGTGAAGTTTCGGATACACTAAAAAAAGCAGTAGATTTTTTTCATCACCGATTTAAAAAATGTTAATGCAGAATTGTAGCTATATTTATTGCATGTCGCATTGGAGAAAGTGAAGTTTTGGGGACACAGTAAAAAAGGTAGATTTTTCTGCATCACTGAATTCAAAAATGTTAATGCAGAATTGTAGCTACATTACATTTAAATAATAATTGGACTCTATCGGCACTTACAGTTTTTGAGAAAATGAAGTTTTGGGGAGACTGTTAAAGGTAGTAGATATTTTTTCATCACCGATTTATAAAATGTTAATGCAGAATTGTAGCTACATTTACTGCATTATTACAGTTATCGAGACAATGAAGTTTTGGGGAGACTATAGAAAAGAAGTAGACTTTTTTTCATCACCGATTTAAGATATTTTTATGCAAAATTGTGACTACATTTATTCCGTGTCCAATATAGTTTTCGAGAAAGTGAAGTTTCGGATACACTGAAAAAAAGTAGTAGATTTTTTTTCATCACCGATTTAAAAAATGTTAATGCAGAATTGTGCTATATTTATTGCATGTCCATGTCCAAATATGTAATTGGAATCGACCGGCTTATTATAGTGTTTGAGAAAATGTAGTTTTGGGGAGAAAGTAGTAAACTTTTTTTCATCACCGATTTAAGAAAGTTTTATGCAGAATTGTAACTACATTTATTCCGTGTCCAAGTAATTATTGGACTGGATCGGCTTATTACAGTTATCGAGACAATAAAGTTGTGGGGAGACTATAGAAAAGAAGTAGACTTTTTTTCATCACCGATTTAAGATATTTTTATGCAAAATTGTGACTACATTTATTCCGTGTCCAATATAGTTTTCGAGAAAGTGAAGTTTCGGATACACTGAAAAAAAGTAGTAGATTTTTTTTCATCACCGATTTTAAAAATGTTAATGCAGAATTGTAGCTATATTTATTGCATGTCCCAAGGTAGTAGATTTTTTTCATCACCGATTTATAAAATGTGAATGCAGAATTGTAGCTACATTTACAGCATGTCCCATTAATAATTGGACTCGATCGGCTACTTATAGTTTTCGAGAAAGTGAAGTTTTGGGTACACTGAAAAAAGTAGTAGATTTTTTTTCATCACCGATTTAAAAAATTTTAATGCCGAATTGTAGCTACATTTATTCCATGTTCATGCCCAAATGTGTAATTGGAATCGACCTTCTTATTATAGTGTTTGAGAAAATGCAGTTTTGCGGAGATTCCCAAAAAGTAGTAACTTTTTTTCATCACCTACTTAAGAAATTTTTATGCATAATTGTAACTACATTTATTCCGTGTCCAAGTAATTATTGGACTCGATGGGCACATTATAGTAGTAGATCATTCTTCATCTCCGATTTAAAAAATATTAATGCAGAATTGTAGCTACATTTATTTCATGTCCATGTCCAAATATGTAATTCGAATCGACCGGATTATTATTATAGTGTTTGATTTAATGTAGTTTTGGGGAGATTGCCAAAAAGTAGTAAACTTATTTTCATCACCGATTTAAGAAAGTTTTATGCAGAATTATAACTACATTTATTCCGTGTCGAAGTAATTATTGGACTGGATCGGCTTATTACAGTTATCGAGACAATGAAGTTTTGGGGAGACTATAGAAAAGAAGTAGACTTTTTTTCATCACCGATTTATAAAATGTTAATGCAGAATTGTAGCTATATTTATTGCATGTCCCAAAGGTAGTAGATTTTTTTCATCACCGATTTATTAAATGTAAATGCAGAATTGTAGCTACATTTACAGCATGTCCCATTAATAATTGGACTCGATCGGCTACTTATAGTTTCGAGAAAGTGAAGATTCGGGTACACTGAAAAAGCAGTAGATTTTTTTTCATCACCGATTTAAATAATTTTAACGCAAAATTGTAACTACATTTATTCTGTCCCATTAATAATTGGACTCGATCGGCTACTTATAGTTTTCGAGAAAGTGAAGTTTCGGATACACTGAAAATAAGTAGTAGATTTTGTTTCATCACCGATTTAAAAAATGTTAATGCAGAATTATGCTATATTTATTGCATGTCCATGTCCAAATATGTAATTGGAATCGACCGGCTTATTATAGTGTTTGAGAAAATGTAGTTTTGGGGAGAAAGTAGTAAACTTTTTTTCATCACCGATTTAAGAAAGTTTTATGCAGAATTGTAACTACATTTATTCCGTGTCCAAGTAATTATTGGATTCGATCGGCACATTATAGTAGTAGATCATTCTTCATCTCCGATTTAAAAAATATTAATGCAGAATTGTAGCTACATTTATTTCATGTCCATGTCCAAATATGTAATTCGAATCGACCGGATTATTATTATAGTGTTTGATTTAATGTAGTTTTGGGGAGATTGCCAAAAAGTAGTAAACTTATTTTCATCACCGATTTAAGAAAGTTTTATGCAGAATTATAACTACATTTATTCCGTGTCGAAGTAATTATTGGACTGGATCGGCTTATTACAGTTATCGAGACAATAAAGTTTTGGGGAGACTATAGAAAAGAAGTAGACTTTTTTTCATCACCGATTTATAAAATGTTAATGCAGAATTGTAGCTATATTTATTGCATGTCCCAAAGGTAGTAGATTTTTTTCATCACCGATTTATTAAATGTAAATGCAGAATTGTAGCTACATTTACAGCATGTCCCATTAATAATTGGACTCGATCGGCTACTTATAGTTTCGAGAAAGTGAAGATTCGGGTACACTGAAAAAGCAGTAGATTTTTTTTCATCACCGATTTAAATAATTTTAACGCAAAATTGTAACTACATTTATTCTGTCCCATTAATAATTGGACTCGATCGGCTACTTATAGTTTTCGAGAAAGTGAAGTTTCGGATACACTGAAAAAGCAGTAGATTTCTTTTCATCACCGATTTAAATAATTTTAATGCCGAATTGTAGCTACATTTATTCCATGTTCATGCCCAAATGTGTAATTGGAATCGACCTTCTTATTATAGTGTTTGAGAAAATGCAGTTTTGCGGAGATTCCCAAAAAGTAGTAACTTTTTTTCATCACCGACTTAAGAAATTTTTATGCATAATTGTAACTACATTTATTCCGTGTCCAAGTAATTATTGGACTCGATGGGCACATTATAGTAGTAGATCATTCTTTATCACCGATTTCAAAAATGTTAATGCAGAATTCTGCTACATTTATTGAATGTCCCATTAATAATTGGACTCGATCGGCTACTTATAGTTTTCGAGAAAGTGAAGTTTCGGATACACTGAAAAAAAGCAGTAGATTTTTTTCATCACCGATTTAAAAAATGATAATGCAGAATTGTAGCTATATTTATTGCATGTCCCATTGGAGAAAGTGAAGTTTTGGGAACACTGTAAAAAAGTAGTCGATTTTTGTGCATCACTGAATTAAAAAAATGTTAATGCAGAATTGTGCTACATTTATTGCATGTCCCGTTAATAATTGTACTCGATCGGCTACTTATAGTTTTCGAGAAAGTGAAATTTCGGGTACACTGAAAAAAGCAGTGGATCTTTTCCATCACCTATTTAAATAATATTGATGCAGAATTGAAGCTACATTTATTCCATGTCCATGTCCAAATATGTAATTGGAATCGATCGGCTGATTTTAGTTTTTGAGAAAATGTAGTTTTGGGGAGATTGCCAAAAAGTAGTAGACTTTTTTTCATCACCGATTTAAAAAATGTTAATGCAGAATTGTAGCTATATTTATTGCATGTCCCAAAGGTAGTAGATTTTTTTTCATCACCGATTTATAAAATGTGAATGCAGAATTGTAGCTACATTTACAGCATGTCCCATTAATAATTGGACTCGATCGGCTACTTATAGTTTCGAGAAAGTGAAGATTCGGGTACACTGAAAAAGCAGTAGATTTTTTTTCATCACCGATTTAAATAATTTTAACGCAAAATTGTAACTACATTTATTCTGTCCCATTAATAATTGGACTCGATCGGCTACTTATAGTTTTCGAGAAAGTGAAGTTTCGGATGCACTGAAAAAGCAGTAGATTTTTTTTCATCACCGATTTAAATAATTTTAACGCAAAATTGTAACTACATTTATTCTGTGTCCCATTAATAATTGGACTCGATCGGCTACTTATAGTTTTCGAGAAAGTGAAGTTTCGGGTACACTGAAAAAAAGTAGTAGATTTTTTTTCATCACCGATTTATAAAATGTGAATGCAGAATTGTAGCTACATTTACAGCATGTCCCATTAATAATTGGACTCGATCGGCTACTTATAGTTTTCGAGAAAGTGAAGTTTCGGATACACTGAAAAAAAGCAGTAGATTTTTTTCATCACCGATTTAAAAAATGTTAATGCAGAATTGTAGCTATATTTATTGCATGTCGCATTGGAGAAAGTGAAGTTTTGGGAACACTGTAAAAAAGTAGTAGATTTTTGTGCATCACTGAATTAAAAAAATGTTAATGCAGAATTGTGCTACATTTATTGTATGTCCCGTTAATAATTGTACTCGATCGGCTACTTATAGTTTTCGAGAAAGTGAAATTTCGGGTACACTGAAAAAAGCAGTGGATCTTTTTCATCACCGATTTAAAAAATGTTAATGCAGAATTGTAGCTATATTTATTGCATGTCCCAAAGGTAGTAGATTTTTTTCATCACCGATTTATAAAATGTGAATGCAGAATTGTAGCTACATTTACAGCATGTCCCATTAATAATTGGACTCGATCGGCTACTTATAGTTTCGAGAAAGTGAAGATTCGGGTACACTGAAAAAGCAGTAGATTTTTTTTCATCACCGATTTAAATAATTTTAACGCAAAATTGTAACTACATTTATTCTGTCCCATTAATAATTGGACTCGATCGGCTACTTATAGTTTTCGAGAAAGTGAAGTTTCGGATGCACTGAAAAAGCAGTAGATTTTTTTTCATCACCGATTTAAATAATTTTAACGCAAAATTGTAACTACATTTATTCTGTGTCCCATTAATAATTGGACTCGATCGGCTTCTTATAGTTTTCGAGAAAGTGAAGTTTCGGGTACACTGAAAAAGCAGTAGATTTTTTTTCATCACCGATTTAAATAATTTTAACGCAAAATTGTAACTACATTTATTCTGTCCCATTAATAATTGGACTCGATCGGCTACTTATAGTTTTCGAGAAAGTGAAGTTTCGGATACACTGAAAAAAAGTAGTAGATTTTTTTTCATAACCGATTTAAAAAGTGTTAATGCAGAATTGTAGCTATATTTATTGCATGTCCCATTGGAGAAAGTGAAGTTTTGGGGACACAGTAAAAAAGGTAGATTTTTCTGCATCACTGAATTCAAAAATGTTAATGCAGAATTGTAGCTACATTACATTTAAATAATAATTGGACTCTATCGGCACTTACAGTTTTTGAGAAAATGAAGTTTTGGGGAGACTGTTAAAGGTAGTAGATTTTTTTTCATCACCGATTTATAAAATGTTAATGCAGAATTGTAGCTACATTTACTGCATCATTACAGTTATCGAGACAATGAAGTTTTGGGGAGACTATAGAAAAGAAGTAGACTTTTTTTCATCACCGATTTAAGATATTTTTATGCAAAATTGTGACTACATTTATTCCGTGCCCAATATAGTTTTCGAGAAAGTGAAGTTTCGGATACACTGAAAAAGCAGTAGATTTCTTTTCATCACCGATTTAAATAATTTTAATGCCGAATTGTAGCTACATTTATTCCATGTTCATTCCCAAATGTGTAATTGGAATCGACCTTCTTATTATAGTGTTTGAGAAAATGCAGTTTTGCGGAGATTCCCAAAAAGTAGTAACTTTTTTTCATCACCGACTTAAGAAATTTTTATGCATAATTGTAACTACATTTATTCCGTGTCCAAGTAATTATTGGACTCGATGGGCACATTATAGTAGTAGATCATTCTTTATCACCGATTTCAAAAATGTTAATGCAGAATTCTGCTACATTTATTGAATGTCCCATTAATAATTGGACTCGATCGGCTACTTATAGTTTTCGAGAAAGTGAAGTTTCGGATACACTGAAAAAAAGCAGTAGATTTTTTTCATCACCGATTTAAAAAATGATAATGCAGAATTGTAGCTATATTTATTGCATGTCCCATTGGAGAAAGTGAAGTTTTTTGAACACTGTAAAAAAGTAGTCGATTTTTGTGCATCACTGAATTAAAAAAATGTTAATGCAGAATTGTGCTACATTTATTGCATGTCCCGTTAATAATTGTACTCGATCGGCTACTTATAGTTTTCGAGAAAGTGAAATTTCGGGTACACTGAAAAAAGCAGTGGATCTTTTCCATCACCTATTTAAATAATATTGATGCAGAATTGAAGCTACATTTATTCCATGTCCATGTCCAAATATGTAATTGGAATCGATCGGCTGATTATAGTTTTTGAGAAAATGTAGTTTTGGGGAGATTGCCAAAAAGTAGTAGACTTTTTTTCATCACCGATTTAAAAAATGTTAATGCAGAATTGTAGCTATATTTATTGCATGTCCCAAAGGTAGTAGATTTTTTTTCATCACCGATTTATAAAATGTGAATGCAGAATTGTAGCTACATTTACAGCATGTCCCATTAATAATTGGACTCGATCGGCTACTTATAGTTTCGAGAAAGTGAAGATTCGGGTACACTGAAAAAGCAGTAGATTTTTTTTCATCACCGATTTAAATAATTTTAACGCAAAATTGTAACTACATTTATTCTGTCCCATTAATAATTGGACTCGATCGGCTACTTATAGTTTTCGAGAAAGTGAAGTTTCGGATACACTGAAGAAGCAGTAGATTTTTTTTCATCACCGATTTAAATAATTTTAACGCAAAATTGTAACTACATTTATTCTGTGTCCCATTAATAATTATACTCGATCGGCTACTTATAGTTTTCGAGAAAGTGAAGTTTCGGGTACACTGAAAAAAAGTAGTATATTTTTTTTCATCACCGATTCATAAAATGTTAATGCAGAATTGTAGCTACATTTATTGAATGTCCCATTAATAATTGGAATCGATCGGCTACTTATAGTTTTCGAGAAAGTGAAGTTTCGGATACACTAAAAAAAGCAGTAGATTTTTTTCATCACCGATTTAAAAAATGTTAATGCAGAATTGTAGCTATATTTATTGCATGTCGCATTGGAGAAAGTGAAGTTTTGGGGACACAGTAAAAAAGGTAGATTTTTCTGCATCACTGAATTCAAAAATGTTAATGCAGAATTGTAGCTACATTACATTTAAATAATAATTGGACTCTATCGGCACTTACAGTTTTTGAGAAAATGAAGTTTTGGGGAGACTGTTAAAGGTAGTAGATATTTTTTCATCACCGATTTATAAAATGTTAATGCAGAATTGTAGCTACATTTACTGCATTATTACAGTTATCGAGACAATGAAGTTTTGGGGAGACTATAGAAAAGAAGTAGACTTTTTTTCATCACCGATTTAAGATATTTTTATGCAAAATTGTGACTACATTTATTCCGTGTCCAATATAGTTTTCGAGAAAGTGAAGTTTCGGATACACTGAAAAAAAGTAGTAGATTTTTTTTCATCACCGATTTAAAAAATGTTAATGCAGAATTGTGCTATATTTATTGCATGTCCATGTCCAAATATGTAATTGGAATCGACCGGCTTATTATAGTGTTTGAGAAAATGTAGTTTTGGGGAGAAAGTAGTAAACTTTTTTTCATCACCGATTTAAGAAAGTTTTATGCAGAATTGTAACTACATTTATTCCGTGTCCAAGTAATTATTGGACTGGATCGGCTTATTACAGTTATCGAGACAATAAAGTTGTGGGGAGACTATAGAAAAGAAGTAGACTTTTTTTCATCACCGATTTAAGATATTTTTATGCAAAATTGTGACTACATTTATTCCGTGTCCAATATAGTTTTCGAGAAAGTGAAGTTTCGGATACACTGAAAAAAAGTAGTAGATTTTTTTTCATCACCGATTTTAAAAATGTTAATGCAGAATTGTAGCTATATTTATTGCATGTCCCAAGGTAGTAGATTTTTTTCATCACCGATTTATAAAATGTGAATGCAGAATTGTAGCTACATTTACAGCATGTCCCATTAATAATTGGACTCGATCGGCTACTTATAGTTTTCGAGAAAGTGAAGTTTTGGGTACACTGAAAAAAGTAGTAGATTTTTTTTCATCACCGATTTAAAAAATTTTAATGCCGAATTGTAGCTACATTTATTCCATGTTCATGCCCAAATGTGTAATTGGAATCGACCTTCTTATTATAGTGTTTGAGAAAATGCAGTTTTGCGGAGATTCCCAAAAAGTAGTAACTTTTTTTCATCACCTACTTAAGAAATTTTTATGCATAATTGTAACTACATTTATTCCGTGTCCAAGTAATTATTGGACTCGATGGGCACATTATAGTAGTAGATCATTCTTCATCTCCGATTTAAAAAATATTAATGCAGAATTGTAGCTACATTTATTTCATGTCCATGTCCAAATATGTAATTCGAATCGACCGGATTATTATTATAGTGTTTGATTTAATGTAGTTTTGGGGAGATTGCCAAAAAGTAGTAAACTTATTTTCATCACCGATTTAAGAAAGTTTTATGCAGAATTATAACTACATTTATTCCGTGTCGAAGTAATTATTGGACTGGATCGGCTTATTACAGTTATCGAGACAATGAAGTTTTGGGGAGACTATAGAAAAGAAGTAGACTTTTTTTCATCACCGATTTATAAAATGTTAATGCAGAATTGTAGCTATATTTATTGCATGTCCCAAAGGTAGTAGATTTTTTTCATCACCGATTTATTAAATGTAAATGCAGAATTGTAGCTACATTTACAGCATGTCCCATTAATAATTGGACTCGATCGGCTACTTATAGTTTCGAGAAAGTGAAGATTCGGGTACACTGAAAAAGCAGTAGATTTTTTTTCATCACCGATTTAAATAATTTTAACGCAAAATTGTAACTACATTTATTCTGTCCCATTAATAATTGGACTCGATCGGCTACTTATAGTTTTCGAGAAAGTGAAGTTTCGGATACACTGAAAAAAAGTAGTAGATTTTTTTTCATAACCGATTTAAAAAGTGTTAATGCAGAATTGTAGCTATATTTATTGCATGTCCCATTGGAGAAAGTGAAGTTTTGGGGACACAGTAAAAAAGGTAGATTTTTCTGCATCACTGAATTCAAAAATGTTAATGCAGAATTGTAGCTACATTACATTTAAATAATAATTGGACTCTATCGGCACTTACAGTTTTTGAGAAAATGAAGTTTTGGGGAGACTGTTAAAGGTAGTAGATTTTTTTTCATCACCGATTTATAAAATGTTAATGCAGAATTGTAGCTACATTTACTGCATTATTACAGTTATCGAGACAATGAAGTTTTGGGGAGACTATAGAAAAGAAGTAGACTTTTTTTCATCACCGATTTAAGATATTTTTATGCAAAATTGTGACTACATTTATTCCGTGCCCAATATAGTTTTCGAGAAAGTGAAGTTTCGGATACACTGAAAAAGCAGTAGATTTCTTTTCATCACCGATTTAAATAATTTTAATGCCGAATTGTAGCTACATTTATTCCATGTTCATTCCCAAATGTGTAATTGGAATCGACCTTCTTATTATAGTGTTTGAGAAAATGCAGTTTTGCGGAGATTCCCAAAAAGTAGTAACTTTTTTTCATCACCGACTTAAGAAATTTTTATGCATAATTGTAACTACATTTATTCCGTGTCCAAGTAATTATTGGACTCGATGGGCACATTATAGTAGTAGATCATTCTTTATCACCGATTTCAAAAATGTTAATGCAGAATTCTGCTACATTTATTGAATGTCCCATTAATAATTGGACTCGATCGGCTACTTATAGTTTTCGAGAAAGTGAAGTTTCGGATACACTGAAAAAAAGCAGTAGATTTTTTTCATCACCGATTTAAAAAATGATAATGCAGAATTGTAGCTATATTTATTGCATGTCCCATTGGAGAAAGTGAAGTTTTTTGAACACTGTAAAAAAGTAGTCGATTTTTGTGCATCACTGAATTAAAAAAATGTTAATGCAGAATTGTGCTACATTTATTGCATGTCCCGTTAATAATTGTACTCGATCGGCTACTTATAGTTTTCGAGAAAGTGAAATTTCGGGTACACTGAAAAAAGCAGTGGATCTTTTCCATCACCTATTTAAATAATATTGATGCAGAATTGAAGCTACATTTATTCCATGTCCATGTCCAAATATGTAATTGGAATCGATCGGCTGATTATAGTTTTTGAGAAAATGTAGTTTTGGGGAGATTGCCAAAAAGTAGTAGACTTTTTTTCATCACCGATTTAAAAAATGTTAATGCAGAATTGTAGCTATATTTATTGCATGTCCCAAAGGTAGTAGATTTTTTTTCATCACCGATTTATAAAATGTGAATGCAGAATTGTAGCTACATTTACAGCATGTCCCATTAATAATTGGACTCGATCGGCTACTTATAGTTTCGAGAAAGTGAAGATTCGGGTACACTGAAAAAGCAGTAGATTTTTTTTCATCACCGATTTAAATAATTTTAACGCAAAATTGTAACTACATTTATTCTGTCCCATTAATAATTGGACTCGATCGGCTACTTATAGTTTTCGAGAAAGTGAAGTTTCGGATACACTGAAGAAGCAGTAGATTTTTTTTCATCACCGATTTAAATAATTTTAACGCAAAATTGTAACTACATTTATTCTGTGTCCCATTAATAATTATACTCGATCGGCTACTTATAGTTTTCGAGAAAGTGAAGTTTCGGGTACACTGAAAAAAAGTAGTATATTTTTTTTCATCACCGATTCATAAAATGTTAATGCAGAATTGTAGCTACATTTATTGAATGTCCCATTAATAATTGGAATCGATCGGCTACTTATAGTTTTCGAGAAAGTGAAGTTTCGGATACACTAAAAAAAGCAGTAGATTTTTTTCATCACCGATTTAAAAAATGTTAATGCAGAATTGTAGCTATATTTATTGCATGTCGCATTGGAGAAAGTGAAGTTTTGGGGACACAGTAAAAAAGGTAGATTTTTCTGCATCACTGAATTCAAAAATGTTAATGCAGAATTGTAGCTACATTACATTTAAATAATAATTGGACTCTATCGGCACTTACAGTTTTTGAGAAAATGAAGTTTTGGGGAGACTGTTAAAGGTAGTAGATATTTTTTCATCACCGATTTATAAAATGTTAATGCAGAATTGTAGCTACATTTACTGCATTATTACAGTTATCGAGACAATGAAGTTTTGGGGAGACTATAGAAAAGAAGTAGACTTTTTTTCATCACCGATTTAAGATATTTTTATGCAAAATTGTGACTACATTTATTCCGTGTCCAATATAGTTTTCGAGAAAGTGAAGTTTCGGATACACTGAAAAAAAGTAGTAGATTTTTTTTCATCACCGATTTAAAAAATGTTAATGCAGAATTGTGCTATATTTATTGCATGTCCATGTCCAAATATGTAATTGGAATCGACCGGCTTATTATAGTGTTTGAGAAAATGTAGTTTTGGGGAGAAAGTAGTAAACTTTTTTTCATCACCGATTTAAGAAAGTTTTATGCAGAATTGTAACTACATTTATTCCGTGTCCAAGTAATTATTGGACTGGATCGGCTTATTACAGTTATCGAGACAATAAAGTTGTGGGGAGACTATAGAAAAGAAGTAGACTTTTTTTCATCACCGATTTAAGATATTTTTATGCAAAATTGTGACTACATTTATTCCGTGTCCAATATAGTTTTCGAGAAAGTGAAGTTTCGGATACACTGAAAAAAAGTAGTAGATTTTTTTTCATCACCGATTTTAAAAATGTTAATGCAGAATTGTAGCTATATTTATTGCATGTCCCAAGGTAGTAGATTTTTTTCATCACCGATTTATAAAATGTGAATGCAGAATTGTAGCTACATTTACAGCATGTCCCATTAATAATTGGACTCGATCGGCTACTTATAGTTTTCGAGAAAGTGAAGTTTTGGGTACACTGAAAAAAGTAGTAGATTTTTTTTCATCACCGATTTAAAAAATTTTAATGCCGAATTGTAGCTACATTTATTCCATGTTCATGCCCAAATGTGTAATTGGAATCGACCTTCTTATTATAGTGTTTGAGAAAATGCAGTTTTGCGGAGATTCCCAAAAAGTAGTAACTTTTTTTCATCACCTACTTAAGAAATTTTTATGCATAATTGTAACTACATTTATTCCGTGTCCAAGTAATTATTGGACTCGATGGGCACATTATAGTAGTAGATCATTCTTCATCTCCGATTTAAAAAATATTAATGCAGAATTGTAGCTACATTTATTTCATGTCCATGTCCAAATATGTAATTCGAATCGACCGGATTATTATTATAGTGTTTGATTTAATGTAGTTTTGGGGAGATTGCCAAAAAGTAGTAAACTTATTTTCATCACCGATTTAAGAAAGTTTTATGCAGAATTATAACTACATTTATTCCGTGTCGAAGTAATTATTGGACTGGATCGGCTTATTACAGTTATCGAGACAATGAAGTTTTGGGGAGACTATAGAAAAGAAGTAGACTTTTTTTCATCACCGATTTATAAAATGTTAATGCAGAATTGTAGCTATATTTATTGCATGTCCCAAAGGTAGTAGATTTTTTTCATCACCGATTTATTAAATGTAAATGCAGAATTGTAGCTACATTTACAGCATGTCCCATTAATAATTGGACTCGATCGGCTACTTATAGTTTCGAGAAAGTGAAGATTCGGGTACACTGAAAAAGCAGTAGATTTTTTTTCATCACCGATTTAAATAATTTTAACGCAAAATTGTAACTACATTTATTCTGTCCCATTAATAATTGGACTCGATCGGCTACTTATAGTTTTCGAGAAAGTGAAGTTTCGGATACACTGAAAAAGCAGTAGATTTCTTTTCATCACCGATTTAAATAATTTTAATGCCGAATTGTAGCTACATTTATTCCATGTTCATGCCCAAATGTGTAATTGGAATCGACCTTCTTATTATAGTGTTTGAGAAAATGCAGTTTTGCGGAGATTGCCAAAAAGTAGTAACTTTTTTTCATCACCGACTTAAGAAATTTTTATGCATAATTGTAACTACATTTATTCCGTGTCCAAGTAATTATTGGACTCGATGGGCACATTATAGTAGTAGATCATTCTTTATCACCGATTTCAAAAATGTTAATGCAGAATTCTGCTACATTTATTGAATGTCCCATTAATAATTGGACTCGATCGGCTACTTATAGTTTTCGAGAAAGTGAAGTTTCGGATACACTGAAAAAAAGCAGTAGATTTTTTTCATCACCGATTTAAAAAATGATAATGCAGAATTGTAGCCTTATTTATTGCATGTCCCATTGGAGAAAGTGAAGTTTTGGGAACACTGTAAAAAAGTAGTCGATTTTTGTGCATCACTGAATTAAAAAAATGTTAATGCAGAATTGTGCTACATTTATTGCATGTCCCGTTAATAATTGTACTCGATCGGCTGCTTATAGTTTTCGAGAAAGTGAAATTTCGGGTACACTGAAAAAAGCAGTGGATCTTTTTCATCACCTATTTAAATAATATTGATGCAGAATTGAAGCTACATTTATTCCATGTCCATGTCCAAATATGTAATTGGAATCGATCGGCTGATTATAGTTTTTGAGAAAATGTAGTTTTGGGGAGATTGCCAAAAAGTAGTAGACTTTTTTTCATCACCGATTTAAAAAATGTTAATGCAGAATTGTAGCTATATTTATTGCATGTCCCAAAGGTAGTAGATTTTTTTTCATCACCGATTTATAAAATGTGAATGCAGAATTGTAGCTACATTTACAGCATGTCCCATTAATAATTGGACTCGATCGGCTACTTATAGTTTCGAGAAAGTGAAGTTTCGGGTACACTGAAAAAAAGCAGTAGATTTTTTTCATCACCGATTTAAAAAATGTTAATGCAGAATTGTAGCTATATTTATTTCATGTCCATGTCCAAATATGTAATTTTGAATCGACCGGCTTATTATAGTGTTTGATTTAATGTAGTTTTGGGGAGATTGCCAAAAAGTAGTAACCTTCTTTTCATCACCGATTTAAGAAAGTTTTATGTAGAATTGTAACTACATTTATTCCGTGTCGAAGTAATTATTGGACTGTATCGGCTTATTACAGTTATCGAGACAATGAAGTTTTTTGGAGACTATAGAAAAGAAGCAGACCTTTTTTCATCACCGATTTATAAAATGTTAATGCAGAATTGTAGCTACATTTAATGCATGTCCATGTCCAAATACCGGCTTATTATAGTGTTTGATTTAATGTAGTTTTGGGGAGATTGCCAAAAAGTAGTAAACTTTTTTTAATCACCGTTTTAAAAAAGTTTTATGCAGAATTGTAACTACATTTATTCCGTGTCGAAGTAATCATTGGACTGGATCGGCTTATTACAGTTATCGAGACAATGAAGTTTTGGGGAGACTATAGAAAAGAAGTAGACTTTTTTTCATCACCGATTTATAAAATGTTAATGCAGAATTGTAGCTACATTTAATGCATGTCCATGTCCAAATACCGGCTTATTATAGTGTTTGATTTAATGTAGTTTTGGGGAGATTGCCAAAAAGTAGTAAACTTTTTTTAATCACCGATTTAAAAAACTTTTTTTCATCACCGATTTAAGAAATTTTTATGCATAATTGTAACTACATTTATTCCGTGTCCAAGTAATTATTGGACTCGATCGGCACATTATAGTAGTTGATCATTCTTTATCACCGATTTCAAAAATATTAATGCAGAATTGTCCTACATTTATTGCATGTCCCATTAATAATTGGACTCGATCGGCTACTTATAGTTTTCGAGAAAGTGAAGTTTCGGATACACTGAAAATAAGTAGTAGATTTTGTTTCATCACCGATTTAAAAAATGTTAATGCAGAATTATGCTATATTTATTGCATGTCCATGTCCAAATATGTAATTGGAATCGACCGGCTTATTATAGTGTTTGAGAAAATGTAGTTTTGGGGAGAAAGTAGTAAACTTTTTTTCATCACCGATTTAAGAAAGTTTTATGCAGAATTGTAACTACATTTATTCCGTGTCCAAGTAATTATTGGATTCGATCGGCACATTATAGTAGTAGATCATTCTTCATCTCCGATTTAAAAAATATTAATGCAGAATTGTAGCTACATTTATTTCATGTCCATGTCCAAATATGTAATTCGAATCGACCGGATTATTATTATAGTGTTTGATTTAATGTAGTTTTGGGGAGATTGCCAAAAAGTAGTAAACTTATTTTCATCACCGATTTAAGAAAGTTTTATGCAGAATTATAACTACATTTATTCCGTGTCGAAGTAATTATTGGACTGGATCGGCTTATTACAGTTATCGAGACAATAAAGTTTTGGGGAGACTATAGAAAAGAAGTAGACTTTTTTTCATCACCGATTTATAAAATGTTAATGCAGAATTGTAGCTATATTTATTGCATGTCCCAAAGGTAGTAGATTTTTTTCATCACCGATTTATTAAATGTAAATGCAGAATTGTAGCTACATTTACAGCATGTCCCATTAATAATTGGACTCGATCGGCTACTTATAGTTTCGAGAAAGTGAAGATTCGGGTACACTGAAAAAGCAGTAGATTTTTTTTCATCACCGATTTAAATAATTTTAACGCAAAATTGTAACTACATTTATTCTGTCCCATTAATAATTGGACTCGATCGGCTACTTATAGTTTTCGAGAAAGTGAAGTTTCGGATACACTGAAAAAGCAGTAGATTTCTTTTCATCACCGATTTAAATAATTTTAATGCCGAATTGTAGCTACATTTATTCCATGTTCATGCCCAAATGTGTAATTGGAATCGACCTTCTTATTATAGTGTTTGAGAAAATGCAGTTTTGCGGAGATTCCCAAAAAGTAGTAACTTTTTTTCATCACCGACTTAAGAAATTTTTATGCATAATTGTAACTACATTTATTCCGTGTCCAAGTAATTATTGGACTCGATGGGCACATTATAGTAGTAGATCATTCTTTATCACCGATTTCAAAAATGTTAATGCAGAATTCTGCTACATTTATTGAATGTCCCATTAATAATTGGACTCGATCGGCTACTTATAGTTTTCGAGAAAGTGAAGTTTCGGATACACTGAAAAAAAGCAGTAGATTTTTTTCATCACCGATTTAAAAAATGATAATGCAGAATTGTAGCTATATTTATTGCATGTCCCATTGGAGAAAGTGAAGTTTTGGGAACACTGTAAAAAAGTAGTCGATTTTTGTGCATCACTGAATTAAAAAAATGTTAATGCAGAATTGTGCTACATTTATTGCATGTCCCGTTAATAATTGTACTCGATCGGCTACTTATAGTTTTCGAGAAAGTGAAATTTCGGGTACACTGAAAAAAGCAGTGGATCTTTTCCATCACCTATTTAAATAATATTGATGCAGAATTGAAGCTACATTTATTCCATGTCCATGTCCAAATATGTAATTGGAATCGATCGGCTGATTTTAGTTTTTGAGAAAATGTAGTTTTGGGGAGATTGCCAAAAAGTAGTAGACTTTTTTTCATCACCGATTTAAAAAATGTTAATGCAGAATTGTAGCTATATTTATTGCATGTCCCAAAGGTAGTAGATTTTTTTTCATCACCGATTTATAAAATGTGAATGCAGAATTGTAGCTACATTTACAGCATGTCCCATTAATAATTGGACTCGATCGGCTACTTATAGTTTCGAGAAAGTGAAGATTCGGGTACACTGAAAAAGCAGTAGATTTTTTTTCATCACCGATTTAAATAATTTTAACGCAAAATTGTAACTACATTTATTCTGTCCCATTAATAATTGGACTCGATCGGCTACTTATAGTTTTCGAGAAAGTGAAGTTTCGGGTACACTGAAAAAAAGTAGTAGATTTTTTTTCATCACCGATTTATAAAATGTGAATGCAGAATTGTAGCTACATTTACAGCATGTCCCATTAATAATTGGACTCGATCGGCTACTTATAGTTTTCGAGAAAGTGAAGTTTCGGATACACTGAAAAAAAGCAGTAGATTTTTTTCATCACCGATTTAAAAAATGTTAATGCAGAATTGTAGCTATATTTATTGCATGTCGCATTGGAGAAAGTGAAGTTTTGGGAACACTGTAAAAAAGTAGTAGATTTTTGTGCATCACTGAATTAAAAAAATGTTAATGCAGAATTGTGCTACATTTATTGTATGTCCCGTTAATAATTGTACTCGATCGGCTACTTATAGTTTTCGAGAAAGTGAAATTTCGGGTACACTGAAAAAAGCAGTGGATCTTTTTCATCACCGATTTAAAAAATGTTAATGCAGAATTGTAGCTATATTTATTGCATGTCCCAAAGGTAGTAGATTTTTTTCATCACCGATTTATAAAATGTGAATGCAGAATTGTAGCTACATTTACAGCATGTCCCATTAATAATTGGACTCGATCGGCTACTTATAGTTTCGAGAAAGTGAAGATTCGGGTACACTGAAAAAGCAGTAGATTTTTTTTCATCACCGATTTAAATAATTTTAACGCAAAATTGTAACTACATTTATTCTGTCCCATTAATAATTGGACTCGATCGGCTACTTATAGTTTTCGAGAAAGTGAAGTTTCGGATGCACTGAAAAAGCAGTAGATTTTTTTTCATCACCGATTTAAATAATTTTAACGCAAAATTGTAACTACATTTATTCTGTGTCCCATTAATAATTGGACTCGATCGGCTTCTTATAGTTTTCGAGAAAGTGAAGTTTCGGGTACACTGAAAAAGCAGTAGATTTTTTTTCATCACCGATTTAAATAATTTTAACGCAAAATTGTAACTACATTTATTCTGTCCCATTAATAATTGGACTCGATCGGCTACTTATAGTTTTCGAGAAAGTGAAGTTTCGGATACACTGAAAAAAAGTAGTAGATTTTTTTTCATAACCGATTTAAAAAGTGTTAATGCAGAATTGTAGCTATATTTATTGCATGTCCCATTGGAGAAAGTGAAGTTTTGGGGACACAGTGAAAAAGGTAGATTTTTCTGCATCACTGAATTCAAAAATGTTAATGCAGAATTGTAGCTACATTACATTTAAATAATAATTGGACTCTATCGGCACTTACAGTTTTTGAGAAAATGAAGTTTTGGGGAGACTGTTAAAGGTAGTAGATTTTTTTTCATCACCGATTTATAAAATGTTAATGCAGAATTGTAGCTACATTTACTGCATTATTACAGTTATCGAGACAATGAAGTTTTGGGGAGACTATAGAAAAGAAGTAGACTTTTTTTCATCACCGATTTAAGATATTTTTATGCAAAATTGTGACTACATTTATTCCGTGCCCAATATAGTTTTCGAGAAAGTGAAGTTTCGGATACACTGAAAAAAAGTAGTAGATTTTTTTTCATCACCGATTTAAAAAATGTTAATGCAGAATTGTGCTATATTTATTGCATGTCCATGTCCAAATATGTAATTGGAATCGACCGGCTTATTATAGTGTTTGAGAAAATGTAGTTTTGGGGAGAAAGTAGTAAACTTTTTTTCATCACCGATTTAAGAAAGTTTTATGCAGAATTGTAACTATTACTTATTACAGTTATCGAGACAATAAAGTTTTGGGGAGACTATAGAAAAGAAGTAGACTTTTTTTCATCACCGATTTAAGATATTTTTATGCAAAATTGTGACTACATTTATTCCGTGTCCAATATAGTTTTCGAGAAAGTGAAGTTTCGGATACACTGAAAAAAAGTAGTAGATTTTTTTTCATCACCGATTTTAAAAATGTTAATGCAGAATTGTAGCTATATTTATTGCATGTCCCAAGGTAGTAGATTTTTTTCATCACCGATTTATAAAATGTGAATGCAGAATTGTAGCTACATTTACAGCATGTCCCATTAATAATTGGACTCGATCGGCTACTTATAGTTTTCGAGAAAGTGAAGTTTTGGGTACACTGAAAAAAGTAGTAGATTTTTTTTCATCACCGATTTAAAAAATTTTAATGCCGAATTGTAGCTACATTTATTCCATGTTCATGCCCAAATGTGTAATTGGAATCGACCTTCTTATTATAGTGTTTGAGAAAATGCAGTTTTGCGGAGATTCCCAAAAAGTAGTAACTTTTTTTCATCACCGACTTAAGAAATTTTTATGCATAATTGTAACTACATTTATTCCGTGTCCAAGTAATTATTGGACTCGATGGGCACATTATAGTAGTAGATCATTCTTTATCACCGATTTCAAAAATGTTAATGCAGAATTCTGCTACATTTATTGAATGTCCCATTAATAATTGGACTCGATCGGCTACTTATAGTTTTCGAGAAAGTGAAGTTTCGGATACACTGAAAAAAAGCAGTAGATTTTTTTCATCACCGATTTAAAAAATGTTAATGCAGAATTGTAGCTATATTTATTGCATGTCGCATTGGAGAAAGTGAAGTTTTGGGAACACTGTAAAAAAGTAGTCGATTTTTGTGCATCACTGAATTAAAAAAATGTTAATGCAGAATTGTGCTACATTTATTGCATGTCCCGTTAATAATTGTACTCGATCGGCTACTTATAGTTTTCGAGAAAGTGAAGTTTTGGGTACACTGAAAAAAGTAGTAGATTTTTTTTCATCACCGATTTAAAAAATTTTAATGCCGAATTGTAGCAACATTTATTCCATGTTCATGCCCAAATATGTAATTGGAATCGACCTTCTTATTATAGTGTTTGAGAAAATGCAGTTTTGCGGAGATTGCCAAAAAGTAGTAACTTTTTTTCATCACCGACTTAAGAAATTTTTATGCATAATTGTAACTACATTTATTCCGTGTCCAAGTAATTATTGGACTCGATCGGCACATTATAGTAGTAGATCATTCTTTATCACCGATTTCAAAAATATTAATGCAGAATTGTCCTACATTTATTGCATGTCCCATTAATAATTGGACTCGATCGGCTACTTATAGTTTTCGAGAAAGTGAAGTTTCGGATACACTGAAAATAAGTAGTAGATTTTGTTTCATCACCGATTTAAAAAATGTTAATGCAGAATTATGCTATATTTATTGCATGTCCATGTCCAAATATGTAATTGGAATCGACCGGCTTATTATAGTGTTTGAGAAAATGTAGTTTTGGGGAGAAAGTAGTAAACTTTTTTTCATCACCGATTTAAGAAAGTTTTATGCAGAATTGTAACTACATTTATTCCGTGTCCAAGTAATTATTGGATTCGATCGGCACATTATAGTAGTAGATCATTCTTCATCTCCGATTTAAAAAATATTAATGCAGAATTGTAGCTACATTTATTTCATGTCCATGTCCAAATATGTAATTCGAATCGACCGGATTATTATTATAGTGTTTGATTTAATGTAGTTTTGGGGAGATTGCCAAAAAGTAGTAAACTTATTTTCATCACCGATTTAAGAAAGTTTTATGCAGAATTATAACTACATTTATTCCGTGTCGAAGTAATTATTGGACTGGATCGGCTTATTACAGTTATCGAGACAATGAAGTTTTGGGGAGACTATAGAAAAGAAGTAGACTTTTTTTCATCACCGATTTATAAAATGTTAATGCAGAATTGTAGCTATATTTATTGCATGTCCCAAAGGTAGTAGATTTTTTTCATCACCGATTTATTAAATGTAAATGCAGAATTGTAGCTACATTTACAGCAGTCCCATTAATAATTGGACTCGATCGGCTACTTATAGTTTCGAGAAAGTGAAGATTCGGGTACACTGAAAAAGCAGTAGATTTTTTTTCATCACCGATTTAAATAATTTTAACGCAAAATTGTAACTACATTTATTCTGTCCCATTAATAATTGGACTCGATCGGCTACTTATAGTTTTCGAGAAAGTGAAGTTTCGGATACACTGAAAAAGCAGTAGATTTCTTTCCATCACCGATTTAAATAATTTTAATGCCGAATTGTAGCTACATTTATTCCATGTTCATGCCCAAATGTGTAATTGGAATCGACCTTCTTATTATAGTGTTTGAGAAAATGCAGTTTTGCGGAGATTCCCAAAAAGTAGTAACTTTTTTTCATCACCGACTTAAGAAATTTTTATGCATAATTGTAACTACATTTATTCCGTGTCCAAGTAATTATTGGACTCGATGGGCACATTATAGTAGTAGATCATTCTTTATCACCGATTTCAAAAATGTTAATGCAGAATTCTGCTACATTTATTGAATGTCCCATTAATAATTGGACTCGATCGGCTACTTATAGTTTTCGAGAAAGTGAAGTTTCGGATACACTGAAAAAAAGCAGTAGATTTTTTTCATCACCGATTTAAAAAATGATAATGCAGAATTGTAGCTATATTTATTGCATGTCCCATTGGAGAAAGTGAAGTTTTGGGAACACTGTAAAAAAGTAGTCGATTTTTGTGCATCACTGAATTAAAAAAATGTTAATGCAGAATTGTGCTACATTTATTGCATGTCCCGTTAATAATTGTACTCGATCGGCTACTTATAGTTTTCGAGAAAGTGAAATTTCGGGTACACTGAAAAAAGCAGTGGATCTTTTCCATCACCTATTTAAATAATATTGATGCAGAATTGAAGCTACATTTATTCCATGTCCATGTCCAAATATGTAATTGGAATCGATCGGCTGATTTTAGTTTTTGAGAAAATGTAGTTTTGGGGAGATTGCCAAAAAGTAGTAGACTTTTTTTCATCACCGATTTAAAAAATGTTAATGCAGAATTGTAGCTATATTTATTGCATGTCCCAAAGGTAGTAGATTTTTTTTCATCACCGATTTATAAAATGTGAATGCAGAATTGTAGCTACATTTACAGCATGTCCCATTAATAATTGGACTCGATCGGCTACTTATAGTTTCGAGAAAGTGAAGATTCGGGTACACTGAAAAAGCAGTAGATTTTTTTTCATCACCGATTTAAATAATTTTAACGCAAAATTGTAACTACATTTATTCTGTCCCATTAATAATTGGACTCGATCGGCTACTTATAGTTTTCGAGAAAGTGAAGTTTCGGGTACACTGAAAAAAAGTAGTAGATTTTTTTTCATCACCGATTTATAAAATGTGAATGCAGAATTGTAGCTACATTTACAGCATGTCCCATTAATAATTGGACTCGATCGGCTACTTATAGTTTTCGAGAAAGTGAAGTTTCGGATACACTGAAAAAAAGCAGTAGATTTTTTTCATCACCGATTTAAAAAATGTTAATGCAGAATTGTAGCTATATTTATTGCATGTCGCATTGGAGAAAGTGAAGTTTTGGGAACACTGTAAAAAAGTAGTAGATTTTTGTGCATCACTGAATTAAAAAAATGTTAATGCAGAATTGTGCTACATTTATTGTATGTCCCGTTAATAATTGTACTCGATCGGCTACTTATAGTTTTCGAGAAAGTGAAATTTCGGGTACACTGAAAAAAGCAGTGGATCTTTTTCATCACCGATTTAAAAAATGTTAATGCAGAATTGTAGCTATATTTATTGCATGTCCCAAAGGTAGTAGATTTTTTTCATCACCGATTTATTAAATGTAAATGCAGAATTGTAGCTACATTTACAGCATGTCCCATTAATAATTGGACTCGATCGGCTTCTTATAGTTTTCGAGAAAGTGAAGTTTCGGGTACACTGAAAAAGCAGTAGATTTTTTTTCATCACCGATTTAAATAATTTTAACGCAAAATTGTAACTACATTTATTCTGTCCCATTAATAATTGGACTCGATCGGCTACTTATAGTTTTCGAGAAAGTGAAGTTTCGGATACACTGAAAAAAAGTAGTAGATTTTTTTTCATAACCGATTTAAAAAGTGTTAATGCAGAATTGTAGCTATATTTATTGCATGTCCCATTGGAGAAAGTGAAGTTTTGGGGACACAGTAAAAAAGGTAGATTTTTCTGCATCACTGAATTCAAAAATGTTAATGCAGAATTGTAGCTACATTACATTTAAATAATAATTGGACTCTATCGGCACTTACAGTTTTTGAGAAAATGAAGTTTTGGGGAGACTGTTAAAGGTAGTAGATTTTTTTTCATCACCGATTTATAAAATGTTAATGCAGAATTGTAGCTACATTTACTGCATTATTACAGTTATCGAGACAATGAAGTTTTGGGGAGACTATAGAAAAGAAGTAGACTTTTTTTCATCACCGATTTAAGATATTTTTATGCAAAATTGTGACTACATTTATTCCGTGCCCAATATAGTTTTCGAGAAAGTGAAGTTTCGGATACACTGAAAAAAAGTAGTAGATTTTTTTTCATCACCGATTTAAAAAATGTTAATGCAGAATTGTGCTATATTTATTGCATGTCCATGTCCAAATATGTAATTGGAATCGACCGGCTTATTATAGTGTTTGAGAAAATGTAGTTTTGGGGAGAAAGTAGTAAACTTTTTTTCATCACCGATTTAAGAAAGTTTTATGCAGAATTGTAACTATTACTTATTACAGTTATCGAGACAATAAAGTTTTGGGGAGACTATAGAAAAGAAGTAGACTTTTTTTCATCACCGATTTAAGATATTTTTATGCAAAATTGTGACTACATTTATTCCGTGTCCAATATAGTTTTCGAGAAAGTGAAGTTTCGGATACACTGAAAAAAAGTAGTAGATTTTTTTTCATCACCGATTTTAAAAATGTTAATGCAGAATTGTAGCTATATTTATTGCATGTCCCAAGGTAGTAGATTTTTTTCATCACCGATTTATAAAATGTGAATGCAGAATTGTAGCTACATTTACAGCATGTCCCATTAATAATTGGACTCGATCGGCTACTTATAGTTTTCGAGAAAGTGAAGTTTTGGGTACACTGAAAAAAGTAGTAGATTTTTTTTCATCACCGATTTAAAAAATTTTAATGCCGAATTGTAGCTACATTTATTCCATGTTCATGCCCAAATGTGTAATTGGAATCGACCTTCTTATTATAGTGTTTGAGAAAATGCAGTTTTGCGGAGATTCCCAAAAAGTAGTAACTTTTTTTCATCACCGACTTAAGAAATTTTTATGCATAATTGTAACTACATTTATTCCGTGTCCAAGTAATTATTGGACTCGATGGGCACATTATAGTAGTAGATCATTCTTTATCACCGATTTCAAAAATGTTAATGCAGAATTCTGCTACATTTATTGAATGTCCCATTAATAATTGGACTCGATCGGCTACTTATAGTTTTCGAGAAAGTGAAGTTTCGGATACACTGAAAAAAAGCAGTAGATTTTTTTCATCACCGATTTAAAAAATGTTAATGCAGAATTGTAGCTATATTTATTGCATGTCGCATTGGAGAAAGTGAAGTTTTGGGAACACTGTAAAAAAGTAGTCGATTTTTGTGCATCACTGAATTAAAAAAATGTTAATGCAGAATTGTGCTACATTTATTGCATGTCCCGTTAATAATTGCACTCGATCGGCTACTTATAGTTTTCGAGAAAGTGAAATTTCGGGTACACTGAAAAAAGCAGTGGATCTTTTTCATCACCTATTTAAATAATATTGATGCAGAATTGAAGCTACATTTATTCCATGTCCATGTCCAAATATGTAATTGGAATCGATCGGCTGATTATAGTTTTTGAGAAAATGTAGTTTTGGGGAGATTGCCAAAAAGTAGTAGACTTTTTTTCATCACCGATTTAAAAAATGTTAATGCAGAATTGTAGCTATATTTATTGCATGTCCCAAAGGTAGTAGATTTTTTTTCATCACCGATTTATAAAATGTGAATGCAGAATTGTAGCTACATTTACAGCATGTCCCATTAATAATTGGACTCGATCGGCTTCTTATAGTTTCGAGAAAGTGAAGTTTCGGGTACACTGAAAAAGCAGTAGATTTTTTTTCATCACCGATTTAAATAATTTTAACGCAAAATTGTAACTACATTTATTCTGTCCCATTAATAATTGGACTCGATCGGCTACTTATAGTTTTCGAGAAAGTGCAGTTTCGGGTACACTGAAAAAAAGTAGTATATTTTTTTTCATCACCGATTCATAAAATGTTAATGCAGAATTGTAGCTACATTTATTGAATGTCCCATTAATAATTGGACTCGATCGGCTACTTATAGTTTTCGAGAAAGTGAAGTTTCGGATACACTGAAAAAAAGCAGTAGATTTTTTTCATCACCGATTTAAAAAATGTTAATGCAGAATTGTAGCTATATTTATTGCATGTCGCATTGGAGAAAGTGAAGTTTTGGGAACACTGTAAAAAAGTAGTAGATTTTTGTGCATCACTGAATTAAAAAAATGTTAATGCAGAATTGTGCTACATTTATTGTATGTCCCGTTAATAATTGTGCTCGATCGGCTACTTATAGTTTTCGAGAAAGTGAAATTTCGGGTACACTGAAAAAAGCAGTGGATCTTTTTCATCACCTATTTAAATAATATTGATGCAGAATTGAAGCTACATTTATTCCATGTCCATGTCCAAATATGTAATTGGAATCGATCGGCTTATTATAGTTTTTGAGAAAATGTAGTTTTGGGGAGATTGCCAAAAAGTAGTAGACTTTTTTTCATCACCGATTTAAAAAATGTTAATGCAGAATTGTAGCTATATTTATTGCATGTCCCAAAGGTAGTAGATTTTTTTTCATCACCGATTTATAAAATGTGAATGCAGAATTGTAGCTACATTTACAGCATGTCCCATTAATAATTGGACTCGATCGGCTACTTATAGTTTCGAGAAAGTGAAGTTTCGGGTACACTGAAAAAGCAGTAGATTTTTTTTCATCACCGATTTAAATAATTTTAACGCAAAATTGTAACTACATTTATTCTGTCCCATTAATAATTGGACTCGATCGGCTACTTATAGTTTTAGAGAAAGTGAAGTTTCGGGTACACTGAAAAAAAGTAGTATATTTTTTTTCATCACCGATTTCAAAAATGTTAATGGAGAATTGTAGCTACATTTACAGCATGTCCCATTAATAATTGGACTCGATCGGCTACTTATAGTTTCGAGAAAGTGAAGATTCGGGTACACTGAAAAAGCAGTAGATTTTTTTTCATCACCGATTTAAATAATTTTAACGCAAAATTGTAACTACATTTATTCTGTCCCATTAATAATTGGACTCGATCGGCTACTTATAGTTTTCGAGAAAGTGAAGTTTCGGATACACTGAAAAAGCAGTAGATTTTTTTTCATCACCGATTTAAATAATTTTAACGCAAAATTGTAACTACATTTATACATTTATTCTGTGTCCCATTAATAATTGGACTCGATCGGCTACTTATAGTTTTCGAGAAAGTGAAGTTTCGGGTACACTGAAAAAAAGTAGTATATTTTTTTTCATCACCGATTCATAAAATGTTAATGCAGAATTGTAGCTACATTTATTGAATGTCCCATTAATAATTGGACTCGATCGGCTACTTATAGTTTTCGAGAAAGTGAAGTTTCGGATACACTGAAAAAAAGCAGTAGATTTTTTTCATCACCGATTTAAAAAATGTTAATGCAGAATTGTAGCTATATTTATTGCATGTCGCATTGGAGAAAGTGAAGTTTTGGGAACACTGTAAAAAAGTAGTAGATTTTTGTGCATCACTGAATTAAAAAAATGTTAATGCAGAATTGTGCTACATTTATTGTATGTCCCGTTAATAATTGTACTCGATCGGCTACTTATAGTTTTCGAGAAAGTGAAATTTCGGGTACACTGAAAAAAGCAGTGGATCTTTTTCATCACCGATTTAAAAAATGTTAATGCAGAATTGTAGCTATATTTATTGCATGTCCCAAAGGTAGTAGATTTTTTTCATCACCGATTTATTAAATGTAAATGCAGAATTGTAGCTACATTTACAGCATGTCCCATTAATAATTGGACTCGATCGGCTTCTTATAGTTTTCGAGAAAGTGAAGTTTCGGGTACACTGAAAAAGCAGTAGATTTTTTTTCATCACCGATTTAAATAATTTTAACGCAAAATTGTAACTACATTTATTCTGTCCCATTAATAATTGGACTCGATCGGCTACTTATAGTTTTCGAGAAAGTGAAGTTTCGGATACACTGAAAAAAAGTAGTAGATTTTTTTTCATAACCGATTTAAAAAGTGTTAATGCAGAATTGTAGCTATATTTATTGCATGTCCCATTGGAGAAAGTGAAGTTTTGGGGACACAGTAAAAAAGGTAGATTTTTCTGCATCACTGAATTCAAAAATGTTAATGCAGAATTGTAGCTACATTACATTTAAATAATAATTGGACTCTATCGGCACTTACAGTTTTTGAGAAAATGAAGTTTTGGGGAGACTGTTAAAGGTAGTAGATTTTTTTTCATCACCGATTTATAAAATGTTAATGCAGAATTGTGCTATATTTATTGCATGTCCATGTCCAAATATGTAATTGGAATCGACCGGCTTATTATAGTGTTTGAGAAAATGTAGTTTTGGGGAGAAAGTAGTAAACTTTTTTTCATCACCGATTTAAGAAAGTTTTATGCAGAATTGTAACTATTACTTATTACAGTTATCGAGACAATAAAGTTTTGGGGAGACTATAGAAAAGAAGTAGACTTTTTTTCATCACCGATTTAAGATATTTTTATGCAAAATTGTGACTACATTTATTCCGTGTCCAATATAGTTTTCGAGAAAGTGAAGTTTCGGATACACTGAAAAAAAGTAGTAGATTTTTTTTCATCACCGATTTAAAAAATGTTAATGCAGAATTGTGCTATATTTATTGCATGTCCATGTCCAAATATGTAATTGGAATCGACCGGCTTATTATAGTGTTTGAGAAAATGTAGTTTTGGGGAGAAAGTAGTAAACTTTTTTTCATCACCGATTTAAGAAAGTTTTATGCAGAATTGTAACTATTACTTATTACAGTTATCGAGACAATAAAGTTTTGGGGAGACTATAGAAAAGAAGTAGACTTTTTTTCATCACCGATTTAAGATATTTTTATGCAAAATTGTGACTACATTTATTCCGTGTCCAATATAGTTTTCGAGAAAGTGAAGTTTCGGATACACTGAAAAAAAGTAGTAGATTTTTTTTCATCACCGATTTTAAAAATGTTAATGCAGAATTGTAGCTATATTTATTGCATGTCCCAAGGTAGTAGATTTTTTTCATCACCGATTTATAAAATGTGAATGCAGAATTGTAGCTACATTTACAGCATGTCCCATTAATAATTGGACTCGATCGGCTACTTATAGTTTTCGAGAAAGTGAAGTTTTGGGTACACTGAAAAAAGTAGTAGATTTTTTTTCATCACCGATTTAAAAAATTTTAATGCCGAATTGTAGCTACATTTATTCCATGTTCATGCCCAAATGTGTAATTGGAATCGACCTTCTTATTATAGTGTTTGAGAAAATGCAGTTTTGCGGAGATTCCCAAAAAGTAGTAACTTTTTTTCATCACCGACTTAAGAAATTTTTATGCATAATTGTAACTACATTTATTCCGTGTCCAAGTAATTATTGGACTCGATGGGCACATTATAGTAGTAGATCATTCTTTATCACCGATTTCAAAAATGTTAATGCAGAATTCTGCTACATTTATTGAATGTCCCATTAATAATTGGACTCGATCGGCTACTTATAGTTTTCGAGAAAGTGAAGTTTCGGATACACTGAAAAAAAGCAGTAGATTTTTTTCATCACCGATTTTAAAAATGTTAATGCAGAATTGTAGCTATATTTATTGCATGTCCCAAGGTAGTAGATTTTTTTTATCACCGATTTCAAAAATGTTAATGCAGAATTCTGCTACATTTATTGAATGTCCCATTAATAATTGGACTCGATCGGCTACTTATAGTTTTCGAGAAAGTGAAGTTTCGGATACACTGAAAAAAAGCAGTAGATTTTTTTCATCATCGATTTAAAAAATGTTAATGCAGAATTGTAGCTATATTTATTGCATGTCGCATTGGAGAAAGTGAAGTTTTGGGAACACTGTAAAAAAGTAGTCGATTTTTGTGCATCACTGAATTAAAAAAATGTTAATGCAGAATTGTGCTACATTTATTGCATGTCCCGTTAATAATTGTACTCGATCGGCTACTTATAGTTTTCGAGAAAGTGAAATTTCGGGTACACTGAAAAAAGCAGTGGATCTTTTTCATCACCTATTTAAATAATATTGATGCAGAATTGAAGCTACATTTATTCCATGTCCATGTCCAAATATGTAATTGGAATCGATCGGCTTATTATAGTTTTTGAGAAAATGTAGTTTTGGGGAGATTGCCAAAAAGTAGTAGACTTTTTTTCATCACCGATTTAAAAAATGTTAATGCAGAATTGTAGCTATATTTATTGCATGTCCCAAAGGTAGTAGATTTTTTTTCATCACCGATTTATAAAATGTGAATGCAGAATTGTAGCTACATTTACAGCATGTCCCATTAATAATTGGACTCGATCGGCTACTTATAGTTTCGAGAAAGTGAAGTTTCGGGTACACTGAAAAAGCAGTAGATTTTTTTTCATCACCGATTTAAATAATTTTAACGCAAAATTGTAACTACATTTATTCTGTCCCATTAATAATTGGACTCGATCGGCTACTTATAGTTTTCGAGAAAGTGAAGTTTCGGGTACACTGAAAAAAAGTAGTATATTTTTTTTCATCACCGATTCATAAAATGTTAATGCAGAATTGTAGCTACATTTATTGAATGTCCCATTAATAATTGGACTCGATCTTCTACTTATAGTTTTCGAGAAAGTGAAGTTTCGGATACACTGAAAAAAAGCAGTAGATTTTTTTCATCACCGATTTAAAAAATGTTAATGCAGAATTGTAGCTATATTTATTGCATGTCGCATTGGAGAAAGTGAAGTTTTGGGAACACTGTAAAAAAGTAGTAGATTTTTGTGCATCACTGAATTAAAAAAATGTTAATGCAGAATTGTGCTACATTTATTGTATGTCCCGTTAATAATTGTGCTCGATCGGCTACTTATAGTTTTCGAGAAAGTGAAATTTCGGGTACACTGAAAAAAGCAGTGGATCTTTTTCATCACCTATTTAAATAATATTGATGCAGAATTGAAGCTACATTTATTCCATGTCCATGTCCAAATATGTAATTGGAATCGATCGGCTTATTATAGTTTTTGAGAAAATGTAGTTTTGGGGAGATTGCCAAAAAGTAGTAGACTTTTTTTCATCACCGATTTAAAAAATGTTAATGCAGAATTGTAGCTATATTTATTGCATGTCCCAAAGGTAGTAGATTTTTTTTCATCACCGATTTATAAAATGTGAATGCAGAATTGTAGCTACATTTACAGCATGTCCCATTAATAATTGGACTCGATCGGCTACTTATAGTTTCGAGAAAGTGAAGTTTCGGGTACACTGAAAAAGCAGTAGATTTTTTTTCATCACCGATTTAAATAATTTTAACGCAAAATTGTAACTACATTTATTCTGTCCCATTAATAATTGGACTCGATCGGCTACTTATAGTTTTAGAGAAAGTGAAGTTTCGGGTACACTGAAAAAAAGTAGTATATTTTTTTTCATCACCGATTCATAAAATGTTAATGCAGAATTGTAGCTACATTTATTGAATGTCCCATTAATAATTGGAATCGATCGGCTACTTATAGTTTTCGAGAAAGTGAAGTTTCGGATACACTGAAAAAAAGCAGTAGATTTTTTTCATCACCGATTTAAAAAATGTTAATGCAGAATTGTAGCTATATTTATTGCATGTCGCATTGGAGAAAGTGAAGTTTTGGGAACACTGTAAAAAAGTAGTCGATTTTTGTGCATCACTGAATTAAAAAAATGTTAATGCAGAATTGTGCTACATTTATTGCATGTCCCGTTAATAATTGTACTCGATCGGCTACTTATAGTTTTCGAGAAAGTGAAATTTCGGGTACACTGAAAAAAGCAGTGGATCTTTTTCATCACCTATTTAAATAATATTGATGCAGAATTGAAGCTACATTTATTCCATGTCCATGTCCAAATATGTAATTGGAATCGATCGGCTGATTATAGTTTTTGAGAAAATGTAGTTTTGGGGAGATTGCCAAAAAGTAGTAGACTTTTTTTCATCACCGATTTAAAAAATGTTAATGCAGAATTGTAGCTATATTTATTGCATGTCCCAAAGGTAGTAGATTTTTTTTCATCACCGATTTATAAAATGTGAATGCAGAATTGTAGCTACATTTACAGCATGTCCCATTAATAATTGGACTCGATCGGCTACTTATAGTTTCGAGAAAGTGAAGTTTCGGGTACACTGAAAAAGCAGTAGATTTTTTTTCATCACCGATTTAAATAATTTTAACGCAAAATTGTAACTACATTTATTCTGTCCCATTAATAATTGGACTCGATCGGCTACTTATAGTTTTCGAGAAAGTGAAGTTTCGGGTACACTGAAAAAAAGTAGTATATTTTTTTTCATCACCGATTCATAAAATGTTAATGCAGAATTGTAGCTACATTTATTGAATGTCCCATTAATAATTGGACTCGATCGGCTACTTATAGTTTTCGAGAAAGTGAAGTTTCGGATACACTGAAAAAAAGCAGTAGATTTTTTTCATCACCGATTTAAAAAATGTTAATGCAGAATTGTAGCTATATTTATTGCATGTCGCATTGGAGAAAGTGAAGTTTTGGGAACACTGTAAAAAAGTAGTAGATTTTTGTGCATCACTGAATTAAAAAAATGTTAACGCAAAATTGTAACTACATTTATTCTGTCCCATTAATAATTGGACTCGATCGGCTACTTATAGTTTTCGAGAAAGTGAAGTTTCGGGTACACTGAAAAAAAGTAGTATATTTTTTTTCATCACCGATTCATAAAATGTTAATGCAGAATTGTAGCTACATTTATTGAATGTCCCATTAATAATTGGACTCGATCGGCTACTTATAGTTTTCGAGAAAGTGAAGTTTCGGATACACTGAAAAAAAGCAGTAGATTTTTTTCATCACCGATTTAAAAAATGTTAATGCAGAATTGTAGCTATATTTATTGCATGTCGCATTGGAGAAAGTGAAATTTCGGGTACACTGAAAAAAGCAGTGGATCTTTTTCATCACCTATTTAAATAATATTGATGCAGAATTGAAGCTACATTTATTCCATGTCCATGTCCAAATATGTAATTGGAATCGATCGGCTTATTATAGTTTTTGAGAAAATGTAGTTTTGGGGAGATTGCCAAAAAGTAGTAGACTTTTTTTCATCACCGATTTAAAAAATGTTAATGCAGAATTGTAGCTATATTTATTGCATGTCCCAAAGGTAGTAGATTTTTTTTCATCACCGATTTATAAAATGTGAATGCAGAATTGTAGCTACATTTACTGCATGTCCCATTAATAATTGGACTCGATCGGCTACTTATAGTTTCGAGAAAGTGAAGTTTCGGGTACACTGAAAAAGCAGTAGATTTTTTTTCATCACCGATTTAAATAATTTTAACGCAAAATTGTAACTACATTTATTCTGTCCCATTAATAATTGGACTCGATCGGCTACTTATAGTTTTAGAGAAAGTGAAGTTTCGGGTACACTGAAAAAAAGTAGTATATTTTTTTTCATCACCGATTTCAAAAATGTTAATGGAGAATTGTAGCTACATTTACAGCATGTCCCATTAATAATTGGACTCGATCGGCTACTTATAGTTTCGAGAAAGTGAAGATTCGGGTACACTGAAAAAGCAGTAGATTTTTTTTCATCACCGATTTAAATAATTTTAACGCAAAATTGTAACTACATTTATTCTGTCCCATTAATAATTGGACTCGATCGGCTACTTATAGTTTTCGAGAAAGTGAAGTTTCGGATACACTGAAGAAGCAGTAGATTTTTTTTCATCACCGATTTAAATAATTTTAACGCAAAATTGTAACTACATTTATTCTGTGTCCCATTAATAATTATACTCGATCGGCTACTTATAGTTTTCGAGAAAGTGAAGTTTCGGGTACACTGAAAAAAAGTAGTATATTTTTTTTCATCACCGATTCATAAAATGTTAATGCAGAATTGTAGCTACATTTATTGAATGTCCCATTAATAATTGGAATCGATGGGCTACTTATAGTTTTCGAGAAAGTGAAGTTTCGGATACACTGAAAAAAAGCAGTAGATTTTTTTCATCACCGATTTAAAAAATGTTAATGCAGAATTGTAGCTATATTTATTGCATGTCGCATTGGAGAAAGTGAAGTTTTGGGAACACTGTAAAAAAGTAGTAGATTTTTGTGCATCACTGAATTAAAAAAATGTTAATGCAGAATTGTGCTACATTTATTGTATGTCCCGTTAATAATTGTACTCGATCGGCTACTTATAGTTTTCGAGAAAGTGAAATTTCGGGTACACTGAAAAAAGCAGTGGATCTTTTTCATCACCTATTTAAATAATATTGATGCAGAATTGAAGCTACATTTATTCCATGTCCAAATATGTAATTGGAATCGATCGGCTTATTATAGTTTTTGAGAAAATGTAGTTTTGGGAGATTGCCAAAAAGTAGTAGACTTTTTGTCATCACCGATTTAAAAAATGTTAATGCAGAATTGTAGCTATATTTATTGCATGTCCCAAAGGTAGTAGATTTTTTTTCATCACCGATTTATAAAATGTGAATGCAGAATTGTAGCTACATTTACAGCATGTCCCATTAATAATTGGACTCGATCGGCTACTTATAGTTTCGAGAAAGTGAAGTTTCGGGTACACTGAAAAAGCAGTAGATTTTTTTTCATCACCGATTTAAATAATTTTAACGCAAAATTGTAACTACATTTATTCTGTCCCATTAATAATTGGACTCGATCGGCTACTTATAGTTTTAGAGAAAGTGAAGTTTCGGGTACACTGAAAAAAAGTAGTATATTTTTTTTCATCACCGATTTCAAAAATGTTAATGGAGAATTGTAGCTACATTTACAGCATGTCCCATTAATAATTGGACTCGATCGGCTACTTATAGTTTCGAGAAAGTGAAGATTCGGGTACACTGAAAAAGCAGTAGATTTTTTTTCATCACCGATTTAAATAATTTTAACGTAAAATTGTAACTACATTTATTCTGTCCCATTAATAATTGGACTCGATCGGCTACTTATAGTTTTCGAGAAAGTGAAGTTTCGGATACACTGAAAAAGCAGTAGATTTTTTTTCATCACCGATTTAAATAATTTTAACGCAAAATTGTAACTACATTTATTCTGTGTCCCATTAATAATTGGACTCGATCGGCTACTTATAGTTTTCGAGAAAGTGAAGTTTCGGGTACACTGAAAAAAAGTAGTATATTTTTTTTCATCACCGATTCATAAAATGTTAATGCAGAATTGTAGCTACATTTATTGAATGTCCCATTAATAATTGGACTCGATCGGCTACTTATAGTTTTCGAGAAAGTGAAGTTTCGGATACACTGAAAAAAAGCAGTAGATTTTTTTCATCACCGATTTAAAAAATGTTAATGCAGAATTGTAGCTATATTTATTGCATGTCGCATTGGAGAAAGTGAAGTTTTGGGAACACTGTAAAAAAGTAGTAGATTTTTGTGCATCACTGAATTAAAAAAATGTTAATGCAGAATTGTGCTACATTTATTGTATGTCCCGTTAATAATTGTACTCGATCGGCTACTTATAGTTTTCGAGAAAGTGAAATTTCGGGTACACTGAAAAAAGCAGTGGATCTTTTTCATCACCTATTTAAATAATATTGATGCAGAATTGAAGCTACATTTATTCCATGTCCATGTCCAAATATGTAATTGGAATCGATCGGCTTATTATAGTTTTTGAGAAAATGTAGTTTTGGGGATTTTGCCAAAAAGTAGTAGACTTTTTTTCATCACCGATTTAAAAAATGTTAATGCAGAATTGTAGCTATATTTATTGCATGTCCCAAAGGTAGTAGATTTTTTTTCATCACCGATTTATAAAATGTTAATGCAGAATTGTAGCTACATTTACAGCATGTCCCATTAATAATTGGACTCGATCGGGTACTTATAGTTTTCGAGAAAGTGAAGTTTCGGATACACTGTAAAAAAGGTAGAAATTGTAGCTATATTTATTGCATGTCCCATTGGAGAAAGTGAAGTTTTGGGGACACTGTAAAAAAGGTAGACTTTTCTGCATCACTGAATTCGAAAATGTTAATGCAGAATTGTAGCTACATTACATTCAAATAATAATTGGACTCTATCGGCACTTACAGTTTTTGAGAAAATGAAGTTTTGGGGAGACTGTTAAAGGTAGTAGATTTTTTTTCATCACCGATTTATAAAATGTTAATGCAGAATTGTAGCTACATTTACTGCATTATTACAGTTATCGAGACAATGAAGTTTTGGGGAGACTATAGAAAAGAAGTAGACTTTTTTTCATCACCGATTTAAGAAATTTTTATGCAAAATTGTGACTACATTTATTCCGTGTCCAATATAGTTTTCGAGAAAGTGAAGTTTCGGATACACTGAAAAAAAGTAGTAGATTTTTTTTCATCACCGATTTTAAAAATGTTAATGCAGAATTGTAGCTATATTTATTGCATGTCCCAAGGTAGTAGATTTTTTTCATCACCGATTTATAAAATGTGAATGCAGAATTGTAGCTACATTTACAGCATGTCCCATTAATAATTGGACTCGATCGGCTACTTATAGTTTTCGAGAAAGTGAAGTTTTGGGTACACTGAAAAAAGTAGTAAATTTTTTTTCATCACAGATTTAAGAAATTTTTATGCATAATTGTAACTACATTTATTCCGTGTCCAAGTAATTATTGGACTTGATCGGCACATTATAGTAGTAGATCATTCATCATCTCCGATTTAAAAAATGTTAATGCAGAATTGTAGCTACATTTATTTCATGTCCATGTCCAAATATGTAATTTTGAATCGACCGGCTTATTATAGTGTTTGATTTAATGTAGTTTTGGGGAGATTGCCAAAAAGTAGTAACCTTCTTTTCATCACCGATTTAAGAAAGTTTTATGTAGAATTGTAACTACATTTATTCCGTGTCGAAGTAATTATTGGACTGTATCGGCTTATTACAGTTATCGAGACAATGAAGTTTTTTGGAGACTATAGAAAAGAAGCAGACTTTTTTTCATCACCGATTTATAAAATGTTAATGCAGAATTGTAGCTACATTTAATGCATGTCCATGTCCAAATACCGGCTTATTATAGTGTTTGATTTAATGTAGTTTTGGGGAGATTGCCAAAAAGTAGTAAACTTTTTTTAATCACCGTTTTAAAAAAGTTTTATGCAGAATTGTAACTACATTTATTCCGTGTCGAAGTAATTATTGACTGGATCGGCTTATTACAGTTATCGAGAGAATGAAGTTTTGGGGAGACTATAGAAAAGAAGTAGACTTTTGTTCATCACCGATTTAAGAAATTTTTATGCAAAATTGTGACTACATTTATTCCGTGTCCAATATAGTTTTCGAGAAAGTGAAGTTTCGGATACACTGAAAAAAAGGAGTAGATTTTTTTTCATCACCGATTTTAAAAATGTTAATGCAGAATTGTAGCTATATTTATTGCATGTCCCAAAGGTAGTAGATTTTTTTCATCACCGATTTATAAAATGTGAATGCAGAATTGTAGCTACATTTACAGCATGTCCCAGTAATAATTGGACTCGATCGGCTACTTATAGTTTCCGAGAAAGTGAAGTTTCGGATACACTGAAAAAAAGTAGTAGATTTTTTTTCATCACCGATTTAAAAAATGTTAATGCAGAATTATGCTATATTTATTGCATGTCCATGTCCAAATATGTAATTGGAATCGACCGGCTTATTATAGTGTTTGAGAAAATGTAGTTTTGGGGAGAAAGTAGTAAACTTTTTTTCATCACCGATTTAAGAAAGTTTTATGCAGAATTGTAACTACATTTATTCCGTGTCCAAGTAATTATTGGATTCGATCGGCACATTATAGTAGTAGATCATTCTTCATCTCCGATTTAAAAAATGTTAATGCAGAATTGTAGCTACATTTATTTCATGTCCATGTCCAAATATGTAATTCGAATCGACCGGATTATTATAGTGTATGATTTAATGTAGTTTTGGGGAGATTGCCAAAAAGTAGTAACCTTTTTTTCATCACCGATTTAAGAAAGTTTTATGCAGAATTGTAACTACATTCATTCCGTGTCGAAGTAATTATTGGACTGGATCGGCTTATTACAGTTATCGAGACAATGAAGTTTTGGGGAGACTATAGAAAAGAAGTAGACTTTTTTTCATCACCGATTTAAGAAATTTTTATGCAAAATTGTGACTACATTTATTCCGTGTCCAATATAGTTTTCGAGAAAGTGAAGTTTCGGATACACTGAAAAAAAGCAGTAGATTTTTTTTCATCACCGATTTTAAAAATGTTAATGCAGAATTGTAGCTATATTTATTGCATGTCCATGTCCAAATATGTAATTCGAATCGACCGGATTATTATAGTGTTTGATTTAATGTAGTTTTGGGGAGATTGCCAAAAAGTAGTAACCTTTTTTTCATCACCGATTTAAGAAAGTTTTATGCAGAATTATAACTACATTTATTCCGTGTCGAAGTAATTATTGGACTGGATCGGCTTATTACAGTTATCGAGACAATGAAGTTTTGGGGAGACTATAGAAAAGAAGTAGACTTTTTTTCATCACCGATTTATAAAATGTTAATGCAGAATTGTAGCTACATTTAATGCATGTCCATGTCCAAATACCGGCTTATTATAGTGTTTGATTTAATGTAGTTTTGGGGAGATTGCCAAAAAGTAGTAAACTTTTTTTAATCACCGATTTAAAAAAGTTTTATGCAGAATTGTAACTACATTTATTCCGTGTCGAAGTAATTATTGACTGGATCGGCTTATTACAGTTATCGAGAGAATGAAGTTTTGGGGAGACTATAGAAAAGAAGTAGACTTTTTTTCATCACCGATTTAAGAAATTTTTATGCAAAATTGTGACCACATTTATTCCGTGTCCAATATAGTTTTCGAGAAAGTGAAGTTTCGGATACACTGAAAAAAAGTAGTAGATTTTTTTTCATCACCGATTTAAAAAATGTTAATGCAGAATTATGCTATATTTATTGCATGTCCATATCCAAATATGTAATTGGAATCGACCGGCTTATTATAGTGTTTGAGAAAATGTAGTTTTGGGGAGAAAGTAGTAAACTTTTTTTCATCACCGATTTAAGAAAGTTTTATGCAGAATTGTAACTACATTTATTCCGTGTCCAAGTAATTATTGGATTCGATTGGCACATTATAGTAGTAGATCATTCTTCATCTCCGATTTAAAAAATATTAATGCAGAATTGTAGCTACATTTATTTCATGTCCATGTCCAAATATGTAATTCGAATCGACCGGATTATTATAGTGTTTGATTTAATGTAGTTTTGGGGAGATTGCCAAGAAGTAGTAAACTTATTTTCATCACCGATTTAAGAAAGTTTTATGCAGAATTATAACTACATTTATTCCGTGTCGAAGTAATTATTGGACTGGATCGGCTTATTACAGTTATCGAGACAATGAAGTTTTGGGGAGACTATAGAAAAGAAGTAGACTTTTTTTCATCACCGATTTATAAAATGTTAATGCAGAATTGTAGCTATATTTATTGCATGTCCCAAAGGTAGTAGATTTTTTTCATCACCGATTTATTAAATGTAAATGCAGAATTGTAGCTACATTTACAGCATGTCCCATTAATAATTGGACTCGATCGGCTACTTATAGTTTCGAGAAAGTGAAGATTCGGGTACACTGAAAAAGCAGTAGATTTTTTTTCATCACCGATATAAATAATTTTAACGCAAAATTGTAACTACATTTATTCTGTCCCATTAATAATTGGACTCGATCGGCTACTTATAGTTTTCGAGAAAGTGAAGTTTCGGATACACTGAAAAAGCAGTAGATTTCTTTTCATCACCGATTTAAATAATTTTAATGCCGAATTGTAGCTACATTTATTCCATGTTCATGCCCAAATGTGTAATTGGAATCGACCTTCTTATTATAGTGTTTGAGAAAATGCAGTTTTGCGGAGATTGCCAAAAAGTAGTAACTTTTTTTCATCACCGACTTAAGAAATTTTTATGCATAATTGTAACTACATTTAAGTTTCGGGTACACTGAAAAAGCAGTAGATTTTTTTTCATCACCGATTTAAATAATTTTAACGCAAAATTGTAACTACATTTATTCTGTCCCATTAATAATTGGACTCGATCGGCTACTTATAGTTTTAGAGAAAGTGAAGTTTCGGGTACACTGAAAAAAAGTAGTATATTTTTTTTCATCACCGATTTCAAAAATGTTAATGGAGAATTGTAGCTACATTTACAGCATGTCCCATTAATAATTGGACTCGATCGGCTACTTATAGTTTCGAGAAAGTGAAGATTCGGGTACACTGAAAAAGCAGTAGATTTTTTTTCATCACCGATTTAAATAATTTTAACGCAAAATTGTAACTACATTTATTCTGTCCCATTAATAATTGGACTCGATCGGCTACTTATAGTTTTCGAGAAAGTGAAGTTTCGGATACACTGAAGAAGCAGTAGATTTTTTTTCATCACCGATTTAAATAATTTTAACGCAAAATTGTAACTACATTTATTCTGTGTCCCATTAATAATTATACTCGATCGGCTACTTATAGTTTTCGAGAAAGTGAAGTTTCGGGTACACTGAAAAAAAGTAGTATATTTTTTTTCATCACCGATTCATAAAATGTTAATGCAGAATTGTAGCTACATTTATTGAATGTCCCATTAATAATTGGACTCGATCGGCTACTTATAGTTTTCGAGAAAGTGAAGTTTCGGATACACTGAAAAAAAGCAGTAGATTTTTTTCATCACCGATTTAAAAAATGTTAATGCAGAATTGTAGCTATATTTATTGCATGTCGCATTGGAGAAAGTGAAGTTTTGGGAACACTGTAAAAAAGTAGTAGATTTTTGTGCATCACTGAATTAAAAAAATGTTAATGCAGAATTGTGCTACATTTATTGTATGTCCCGTTAATAATTGTACTCGATCGGCTACTTATAGTTTTCGAGAAAGTGAAATTTCGGGTACACTGAAAAAAGCAGTGGATCTTTTTCATCACCTATTTAAATAATATTGATGCAGAATTGAAGCTACATTTATTCCATGTCCATGTCCAAATATGTAATTGGAATCGATCGGCTTATTATAGTTTTTGAGAAAATGTAGTTTTGGGGAGATTGCCAAAAAGTAGTAGACTTTTTTTCATCACCGATTTAAAAAATGTTAATGCAGAATTGTAGCTATATTTATTGCATGTCCCAAAGGTAGTAGATTTTTTTTCATCACCGATTTATAAAATGTTAATGCAGAATTGTAGCTACATTTACTGCATGTCCCATTAATAATTGGACTCGATCAGGGTACACTGAAAAAGCAGTAGATTTTTTTTCATCACCGATTTAAATAATTTTAACGCAAAATGTAACTACATTTATTCTGTGTCCCATTAATAATTGGACTCGATCGGCTACTTATAGTTTTCGAGAAAGTGAAGTTTCGGATACACTGAAAAAGCAGTAGATTTCTTTTCATCACCGATTTAAATAATTTTAATGCCGAATTGTAGCTACATTTATTCCATGTTCATGCCCAAATGTGTAATTGGAATCGACCTTCTTATTATAGTGTTTGAGAAAATGCAGTTTTGCGGAGATTCCCAAAAAGTAGTAACTTTTTTTCATCACCGACTTAAGAAATTTTTATGCATAATTGTAACTACATTTATTCCGTGTCCAAGTAATTATTGGACTCGATGGGCACATTATAGTAGTAGATCATTCTTTATCACCGATTTCAAAAATGTTAATGCAGAATTCTGCTACATTTATTGAATGTCCCATTAATAATTGGACTCGATCGGCTACTTATAGTTTTCGAGAAAGTGAAGTTTCGGATACACTGAAAAAAAGCAGTAGATTTTTTTCATCACCGATTTAAAAAATGTTAATGCAGAATTGTAGCTATATTTATTGCATGTCCCATTGAAGAAAGTGAAGTTTTGGGAACACTGTAAAAAAGTAGTCGATTTTTGTGCATCACTGAATTAAAAAAATGTTAATGCAGAATTGTGCTACATTTATTGCATGTCCCGTTAATAATTGTACTCGATCGGCTACTTATAGTTTTCGAGAAAGTGAAATTTCGGGTACACTGAAAAAAGCAGTGGATCTTTTTCATCACCTATTTAAATAATATTGATGCAGAATTGAAGCTACATTTATTCCATGTCCATGTCCAAATATGTAATTGGAATCGATCGGCTGATTATAGTTTTTGAGAAAATGTAGTTTTGGGGAGATTGCCAAAAAGTAGTAGACTTTTTTTCATCACCGATTTAAAAAATGTTAATGCAGAATTGTAGCTATATTTATTGCATGTCCCAAAGGTAGTAGATTTTTTTCATCACCGATTTATAAAATGTTAATGCAGAATTGTAGCTACATTTACAGCATGTCCCATTAATAATTGGACTCGATCGGCTTCTTATAGTTTTCGAGAAAGTGAAGTTTCGGGTACACTGAAAAAGCAGTAGATTTTTTTTCATAACCGATTTAAAAAGTGTTAATGCAGAATTGTAGCATTGGAGAAAGTGAAGTTTTGGGGACACAGTATAAAAGGTAGATTTTTCTGCATCACTGAATTCAAAAATGTTAATGCAGAATTGTAGCTACATTACATTTAAATAATAATTGGACTCTATCGGCACTTACAGTTTTTGAGAAAATGAAGTTTTGGGGAGACTGTTAAAGGTAGTAGATTTTTTTTCATCACCGATTTATAAAATGTTAATGCAGATTTGTAGCTATATTTATTGCATGTCCATGTCCAAATATGTAATTCGAATCGACCGGATTATTATAGTGTTTGATTTAATGTAGTTTTGGGGAGATTGCCAAAAAGTAGTAACCTTTTTTTCATCACCGATTTAAGAAAGTTTTATGCAGAATTGTAACTACATTTATTCCGTGTCGAAGTAATTATTGGACTGGATTGGCTTATTACAGTTATCGAGACAATGAAGTTTTGGGGAGACTATAGAAAAGAAGTAGACTTTTTTTCATCACCGATTTATAAAATGTTAATGCAGAATTGTAGCTACATTTAGTGCATGTCCATGTCCAAATACCGGCTTATTATAGTGTTTGATTTAATGTAGTTTTGGGGAGACTGCCAAAAAGTAGTAAACTTTTTTTCATCACCGATTTAAAAAAGTTTTATGCAGAATTGTAACTACATTTATTCCGTGTCCAAGTAATTATTGGACTGGATCGGCTTATTACAGTTATCGAGACAATAAAGTTTTGGGGAGACTATAGAAAAGAAGTAGACTTTTTTTCATCACCGATTTATAAAATGTTAATGCAGAATTGTAGCTACATTTAGTGCATGTCCATGTCCAAATACCGGCTTATTATAGTGTTTGATTTAATGTAGTTTTGGGGAGACTGCCAAAAAGTAGTAAACTTTTTTTCATCACCGATTTAAAAAAGTTTTATGCAGAATTGTAACTACATTTATTCCGTGTCGAAGTAATTATTGACTGGATCGGCTTATTACAGTTATCGAGACAATGAAGTTTTGGGGAGACTATAGAAAAGAAGTAGACTTTTTTTCATCACCGATTTAAGATATTTTTATGCAAAATTCTGACACATTTATTCCGTTCCGTAATTATTGGACTCGATAGGCACATTTTAGTAGTAGATCATTCTTCATCACCGATTTAAAAAATGTTAATGCAGAATTGTGCTACATTTATTGCATGTCCCATTAATAATTGGACTCGATCGGCTACTTATAGTTTTCGAGAAAGTGAAGATTCGGATACACTGAAAAAAAGTAGTAGATTTTTTTTCATCACCGATTTAAAAAATGTTAATGCAGAATTGTAGCTATATTTATTGCATGTCCCAAAGGTAGTAGATTTTTTTTCATCACCGATTTATAAAATGTGAATGCAGAATTGTAGCTACATTTACTGCATGTCCCATTAATAATTGGACTCGATCGGCTACTTATAGTTTCGAGAAAGTGAAGTTTCGGGTACACTGAAAAAGCAGTAGATTTTTTTTAATCACCGATTTAAATAATTTTAACGCAAAATTGTAACTACATTTATTCTGTCCCATTAATAATTGGACTCGATCGGCTACTTATAGTTTTCGAGAAAGTGAAGTTTCGGATACACTGAAAAAGCAGTAGATTTTTTTTCATTACCGATTTAAGAAATTTTTATGCAAAATTGTGACTACATTTATTCCGTGTCCAATATAGTTTTCGAGAAAGTGAAGTTTCGGAGTAGTAGATTTTTTTTCATCACCGATTTTAAAAATGTTAATGCAGAATTGTAGCTATATTTATTGCATGTCCCAAAGGTAGTAGATTTTTTTCATCACCGATTTATAAAATGTGAATGCAGAATTGTAGCTACATTTACAGCATGTCCCATTAATAATTGGACTCGATCGGCTACTTATAGTTTTCGAGAAAATGAAGTTTCGGATACACTGAAAAAAAGTAGTAGATTTTTTTTCATCACCGATTTATAAAATGTTAATGCAGAATTGTAGCTACATTTACTGCATTATTACAGTTATCGAGACAATGAAGTTTTGGGGAGACTATAGAAAAGAAGTAGACTTTTTTTCATCACCGATTTAAGAAATTTTTATGCAAAATTATGACTACATTTATTCCGTGTCCAATATAGTTTTCGAGAAAGTGAAGTTTCGGATACACTGAAAAAGCAGTAGATTTTTTTTCATTACCGATTTAAATAATTTTAACGCAAAATTGTAACTACATTTATTCTGTGTCCCATTAATAATTGGACTCGATCGGCTACTTATAGTTTTCGAGAAAGTGAAGTTTCGGGTACACTGAAAAAAGTAGTATATTTTTTTTCATCACCGATTCATAAAATGTTAATGCAGAATTGTAGCTACATTTACTGCATGTCCCATTAATAATTGGACTCGATCGGCTACTTATAGTTTCGAGAAAGTGAAGTTTCGGGTACACTGAAAAAGCAGTAGATTTTTTTTAATCACCGATTTAAATAATTTTAACGCAAAATTGTAACTACATTTATTCTGTCCCATTAATAATTGGACTCGATCGGTTACTTATAGTTTTCGAGAAAGTGAAGTTTCGGATACACTGAAAAAAAGTAGTAGATTTTTTTTCATCACCGATTTATAAAATGTTAATGCAGAATTGTAGCTACATTTACTGCATTATTACAGTTATCGAGACAATGAAGTTTTGGGGAGACTGTAGAAAAGAAGTATACTTTTTTTCATCACAGATTTAAGAAATTTTTATGCAAAATTGTGACTACATTTATTCCGTGTCCAATATAGTTTTCGAGAAAGTGAAGTTTCGGAGTAGTAGATTTTTTTTCATCACCGATTTTAAAAATGTTAATGCAGAATTGTAGCTATATTTATTGCATGTCCCAAAGGTAGTAGATTTTTTTCATCACCGATTTATAAAATGTGAATGCAGAATTGTAGCTACATTTACAGCATGTCCCATTAATAATTGGACTCGATCGGCTACTTATAGTTTTCGAGAAAATGAAGTTTCGGATACACTGAAAAAAAGTAGTAGATTTTTTTTCATCACCGATTTATAAAATGTTAATGCAGAATTGTAGCTACATTTACTGCATTATTACAGTTATCGAGACAATGAAGTTTTGGGGAGACTATAGAAAAGAAGTAGACTTTTTTTCATCACCGATTTAAGAAATTTTTATGCAAAATTATGACTACATTTATTCCGTGTCCAATATAGTTTTCGAGAAAGTGAAGTTTCGGATACACTGAAAAAGCAGTAGATTTTTTTTCATCACCCATTTATAAAATGTTAATGCAGAATTGTGCTACATTCACTGCATGTCCCATTAATAATTGGACTCGATCGGGTACTTATAGCTTCGAGAAAGTGAAGTTTCGGGTAGACTGCAAAAGCAGTAGATTTTTTTTCATCACCGATTTAAATAATTTTAACGCAAAATTGTAACTACATTTATTCTGTCCCATTAATAATTGGACTCGATCGGCTACTTATAGTTTTCGAGAAAAAAGTACTAGATTTTTCTGCATCACTGAATTCAAAAATGTTAATGCAGAATTGTAGCTACATTACATTTAAATAATAATTGGACTCTATCGGCACTTATAGTTTTCGAGAAAATGAAGTTTTGGGGAGACTGTTAAAAGGTAGTAGATTTTTTTTCATTACCGATTTATAAAATGTTAATGCAGAATTGTAGCTACATTTACTGCATGTCCCATTAATAATTGGACTCGATCGGGTACTTATAGTTTTCGAGAAAGTGAAGTTTCGGATACCCTGAAAAAGCAGTAGATTTTTTTTCATCACCGATTTAAATAATTTTAACGCAAAATTGTAACTACATTTATTCTGTGTCCCATTAATAATTGGACTCGATCGGCTACTTATAGTTTTCGAGAAAGTGAAATTTCGGGTACACTGAAAAAAAGTAGTAGATTTTTTGCCATCACCGATTTATAAAATGTTAATGCAGAATTGTGCTACATTTATTGCATGTCCATTAATAATTGGACTCGATCGGCTACTTATAGTTTTCGAGAAAGTGAAGTTTCGGATACACTGAAAAAAAGTAGTAGATTTTTTTCATCACCGATTTAAAAAATGTTAATGCAGCTATATTTATTGCATGTCCTATTGGAGAAAGTGAAGTTTTGGGCACTGTAAAAAAGTACTAGATTTTTCTGCATCACTGAATTCATAAATGTTAATGCAGAATTGTAGCTACATTACATTTAAATAATAATTGGACTCTATCGGCACTTATAGTTTTCGAGAAAATGAAGTTTTGGGGAGACTGTTAAAAGGTAGTATATTTTTTTTCATCACCGATTTAAAAAATGTTAATGCAGAATTGTAGCTATATTTATTGCATGTCCCAAAGGTAGTAGATTTTTTTTCATCACCGATTTATAAAATGTTAATGCAGAATTGTAGCTACATTTACTGCATGTCCCATTAATAATTGGACTCGATCAGGTAATTATATATATGAAAAAGCAGTAGATTTTTTTTCATCACCGATTTAAATAATTATAACGCAAAATTGTAACTACATTTATTCTGTGTCCCATTAATAATTGGACTCGATCGGCCACTTATAGTTTCGAGAAAGTGAAGTTTCATAGTTTCCGAGAAAATTAAGTTTTGGTGACACTGTAAAAAAGTAGTAGATTTTTTCTCATCACCGATTTAAAAAATGGTGATGCGGAATTGTGGCTACATTTATTCCGTGTTCAAATATATAATTGGACTGGATCTGCGACTTGTAGTTTCCGAGAAAATTAAGTTTTGGGGAGACTGTAAAAAAGTAGTAATTTTTATTCATCACCGATTTAAATAATGTTGATGCGGAATTGTAGCTATATTCATTCCGTGTACAAATATATAATTGGACTGGATCTGCGACTTATAGTTTCCGAGAAAATTAAGTTTTGGTGACACTGTAAAAAAGTAGTAGATTTTTTCTCATCACCGATTTAGAAAATGTCGATGCGGAATTGTGGCATTTATTACGTGTCCAAATATGTAATTGGACAGAATCTGCAACTTGTAGTTTCCGAGAAAATTAAGTTTTGGTGACACTGTAAAAAAGTAGTAGATTTTTTTCTCATCACCGATTTAAAAAATGTCGATGCGGAATTGTAGCTACATTTATTCCGTGTACAAATATATAATTGGACTGGATCTGCGACTTATAGTTTTGACACTGTCAAAAAGTAGTAGATTTTTTCTCATCACCAATTTAAAGAATGTCGGTGCAGGATTGTAGCTACATTAATTCCGTGTCCAAATATGTAATTGGACAGAATCTGCGACTTGTAGTTTCCGAGAAAATTAAGTTTTGGTGACACTGTAAAAAAGTACTAGATTTTTTTCTCATCACCGATTTAAAAAATGTCGATGCGGAATTGTAGCTACATTTATTCCGTGTACAAATATATAATTGTACTGGTTCTGCGACTTATAGTTTTGACACTGTCAAAAAGTAGTAGATTTTTTCTCATCACCAATTTAAAGAATGTCGGTGCATTATTGTAGCTACATTTATTCCGTGTTTAAATATATAATTGGACTGGATCTGCGACTTATAGTTTGGACACTGTCAAAAAGTAGTAGATTTTTTCTCATCACCGATTTAAAAAATGTCAATGCGGAATTGTGGCTACATTTATTCCGTGTCCAAATATGTAATTGGACAGAATCTGCAACTTGTAGTTTCCGAGAAAATTAAGTTTTGGCGACAGTGTAAAAAAGTAGTAGATTTTTTCTCATCACCGATTTAAAAAATGGTGATGCGGAATTGTGGCTACATTTATTCCGTGTTCAAATGTACAATTAAACTGGATCTGCGACTTATATTTTCCGAGAGAATTAAGTTTTGGTGACACTGTAAAAAAGTAGTAGATTTTTTCTCATCACCGATTTAAAAAATGTCGATGCGGAATTGTAGCTACATTTATTCCGTGTACAAATATATAATTGGACTGGATCTGCGACTTATAGTTTCCGAGAAAATGAAGTTTTGGGGAGACTGTAAAAAAGTAGTAGATTTTTTCTCATCACCGATTTAAAAAATGGTGATGCGGAATTGTGGCTACATTTATTCCGTGTTCAAATGTACAATTAAACTGGATCTGCGACTTATATTTTCCGAGAGAATTAAGTTTTGGTGACACTGTAAAAAAGTAGTAGATTTTTTCTCATCACCGATTTAAAAAATGTCGATGCGGAATTGTAGCTACATTTATTCCGTGTACAAATATATAATTGGACTGGATCTGCGACTTATAGTTTCCGAGAAAATGAAGTTTTGGGGAGACTGTAAAAAAGTAGTAATTTTTATTCATCACCGATTTAAATAATGTTGATGCGGAATTGTAGCTACATTCATTCCGTGTCCAAATATGTAATTGGACAGAATCTGCGACTTGTAGTTTCCGAGAGAATTAAGTTTTGGGGAGACTGTAAAAAAGTAGTAATTTTTATTCATCACCGATTTAAATAATGTTGATGCGGAATTGTAGCTATATTCATTCCGTGTACAAATATATAATTGGACTGGATCTGCGACTTATAGTTTCCGAGAAAATTAAGTTTTGGTGACACTGTAAAAAAGTAGTAGATTTTTTCTCATCACCGATTTAGAAAATGTCGATGCGGAATTGTGGCTACATTTATTACGTGTCCAAATATGTAATTGGACAGAATCTGCAACTTGTAGTTTCCGAGAAAATTAAGTTTTGGCGACACTGTAAAAAAGTAGTAGATTTTTTTCTCATCACCGATTTAAAAAATGTCGATGCGGAATTGTAGCTACATTTATTCCGTGTACAAATATATAATTGGACTGGATCTGCGACTTATAGTTTTGACACTGTCAAAAAGTAGTAGATTTTTTCTCATCACCAATTTAAAGAATGTCGGTGCAGGATTGTAGCTACATTAATTCCGTGTCCAAATATGTAATTGGACAGAATCTGCGACTTGTAGTTTCCGAGAAAATTAAGTTTTGGTGACACTGTAAAAAAGTAGTAGATTTTTTCTCATCACCGATTTAAAAAATGTCGATGCGGAATTGTAGCTACATTTATTCCGTGTACAAATATATAATTGTACTGGTTCTGCGACTTATAGTTTTGACACTGTCAAAAAGTAGTAGATTTTTTCTCATCACCAATTTAAAGAATGTCGGTCCATTATTGTAGCTACATTTATTCCGTGTTTAAATATATAATTGGACTGGATCTGCGACTTATAGTTTGGACACTGTCAAAAAGTAGTAGATTTTTTCTCATCACCGATTTAAAAAATGTCAATGCGGAATTGTGGCTACATTTATTCCGTGTCCAAATATGTAATTGGACAGAATCTGCGTCTTGTAGTTTCCGAGAAAATTAGTTTTGGTGACACTGTAAAAAAGTAGTAGATTTTTTCTCATCACCGATTTAAAAAATGTCGATGCGGAATTGTAGCTACATTTATTCCGTGTACAAATATATAATTGTACTGGTTCTGCGACTTATAGTTTTGACACTGTCAAAAAGTAGTAGATTTTTTCTCATCACCAATTTAAAGAATGTCGGTCCATTATTGTAGCTACATTTATTCCGTGTTTAAATATATAATTGGACTGGATCTGCGACTTATAGTTTGGACACTGTCAAAAAGTAGTAGATTTTTTCTCATCACCGATTTAAAAAATGTCAATGCGGAATTGTGGCTACATTTATTCCGTGTCCAAATATGTAATTGGACAGAATCTGCGTCTTGTAGTTTCCGAGAAAATTAGTTTTGGTGACACTGTAAAAAAGTAGTAGATTTTTTCTCATCACCGATTTAAAAAATGTCGATGCAGAATTGTAGCTATATTTATTGCATGTCCCAAAGGTAGTAGATTTTTTTCATCACCGATTTATAAAATGTGAATGCAGAATTGTAGCTACATTTACAGCATGTCCCATTAATAATTGGACTCAATCGGCTACTTATAGTTTTCGAGAAAGTGAAGTTTCGGATACACTGAAAAAGCAGTAGATTTTTTTTCATCACCCATTTATAAAATGTTAATGCAGAATTGTGCTACATTCACTGCATGTCCCATTAATAATTGGACTCGATCGGGTACTTATAGCTTCGAGAAAGTGAAGTTTCGGGTAGACTGCAAAAGCAGTAGATTTTTTTTCATCACCGATTTAAATAATTTTAACGCAAAATTGTAACTACATTTATTCTGTCCCATTAATAATTGGACTCGATCGGCTACTTATAGTTTTCGAGAAAAAAGTACTAGATTTTTCTGCATCACTGAATTCAAAAATGTTAATGCAAAATTGTAGCTACATTACATTTAAATAATAATTGGACTCTATCGGCACTTATAGTTTTCGAGAAAATGAAGTTTTGGGGAGACTGTTAAAAGGTAGTAGATTTTTTTTCATTACCGATTTATAAAATGTTAATGCAGAATTGTAGCTACATTTACTGCATGTCCCATTAATAATTGGACTCGATCGGGTACTTATAGTTTTCGAGAAAGTGAAGTTTCGGATACCCTGAAAAAGCAGTAGATTTTTTTTCATCACCGATTTAAATAATTTTAACGCAAAATTGTAACTACATCTATTCTGTGTCCCATTAATAATTGGACTCGATCGGCTACTTATAGTTTTCGAGAAAGTGAAATTTCGGGTACACTGAAAAAAAGTAGTAGATTTTTTGCCATCACCGATTTATAAAATGTTAATGCAGAATTGTGCTACATTTATTGCATGTCCATTAATAATTGGACTCGATCGGCTACTTATAGTTTTCGAGAAAGTGAAGTTTCGGATACACTGAAAAAAAGTAGTAGATTTTTTTCATCACCGATTTAAAAAATGTTAATGCAGCTATATTTATTGCATGTCCTATTGGAGAAAGTGAAGTTTTGGGCACTGTAAAAAAGTACTAGATTTTTCTGCATCACTGAATTCATAAATGTTAATGCAGAATTGTAGCTACATTACATTTAAATAATAATTGGACTCTATCGGCACTTATAGTTTTCGAGAAAATGAAGTTTTGGGGAGACTGTTAAAAGGTAGTATATTTTTTTTCATCACCGATTTAAAAAATGTTAATGCAGAATTGTAGCTATATTTATTGCATGTCCCAAAGGTAGTAGATTTTTTTTCATCACCGATTTATAAAATGTTAATGCAGAATTGTAGCTACATTTACTGCATGTCCCATTAATAATTGGACTCGATCAGGTAATTATATATATGAAAAAGCAGTAGATTTTTTTTCATCACCGATTTAAATAATTATAACGCAAAATTGTAACTACATTTATTCTGTGTCCCATTAATAATTGGACTCGATCGGCCACTTATAGTTTCGAGAAAGTGAAGTTTCATAGTTTCCGAGAAAATTAAGTTTTGGTGACACTGTAAAAAAGTAGTAGATTTTTTCTCATCACCGATTTAAAAAATGGTGATGCGGAATTGTGGCTACATTTATTCCGTGTTCAAATATATAATTGGACTGGATCTGCGACTTGTAGTTTCCGAGAAAATTAAGTTTTGGGGAGACTGTAAAAAAGTAGTAATTTTTATTCATCACCGATTTAAATAATGTTGATGCGGAATTGTAGCTATATTCATTCCGTGTACAAATATATAATTGGACTGGATCTGCGACTTATAGTTTCCGAGAAAATTAAGTTTTGGTGACACTGTAAAAAAGTAGTAGATTTTTTCTCATCACCGATTTAGAAAATGTCGATGCGGAATTGTGGCTACATTTATTACGTGTCCAAATATGTAATTGGACAGAATCTGCAACTTGTAGTTTCCGAGAAAATTAAGTTTTGGTGACACTGTAAAAAAGTAGTAGATTTTTTTCTCATCACCGATTTAAAAAATGTCGATGCGGAATTGTAGCTACATTTATTCCGTGTACAAATATATAATTGGACTGGATCTGCGACTTATAGTTTTGACACTGTCAAAAAGTAGTAGATTTTTTCTCATCACCAATTTAAAGAATGTCGGTGCAGGATTGTAGCTACATTAATTCCGTGTCCAAATATGTAATTGGACAGAATCTGCGACTTGTAGTTTCCGAGAAAATTAAGTTTTGGTGACACTGTAAAAAAGTAGTAGATTTTTTTCTCATCACCGATTTAAAAAATGTCGATGCGGAATTGTAGCTACATTTATTCCGTGTACAAATATATAATTGTACTGGTTCTGCGACTTATAGTTTTGACACTGTCAAAAAGTAGTAGATTTTTTCTCATCACCAATTTAAAGAATGTCGGTGCATTATTGTAGCTACATTTATTCCGTGTTTAAATATATAATTGGACTGGATCTGCGACTTATAGTTTGGACACTGTCAAAAAGTAGTAGATTTTTTCTCATCACCGATTTAAAAAATGTCAATGCGGAATTGTGGCTACATTTATTCCGTGTCCAAATATGTAATTGGACAGAATCTGCAACTTGTAGTTTCCGAGAAAATTAAGTTTTGGCGACAGTGTAAAAAAGTAGTAGATTTTTTCTCATCACCGATTTAAAAAATGGTGATGCGGAATTGTGGCTACATTTATTCCGTGTTCAAATGTACAATTAAACTGGATCTGCGACTTATATTTTCCGAGAGAATTAAGTTTTGGTGACACTGTAAAAAAGTAGTAGATTTTTTCTCATCACCGATTTAAAAAATGTCGATGCGGAATTGTAGCTACATTTATTCCGTGTACAAATATATAATTGGACTGGATCTGCGACTTATAGTTTCCGAGAAAATGAAGTTTTGGGGAGACTGTAAAAAAGTAGTAATTTTTATTCATCACCGATTTAAATAATGTTGATGCGGAATTGTAGCTACATTCATTCCGTGTCCAAATATGTAATTGGACAGAATCTGCGACTTGTAGTTTCCGAGAGAATTAAGTTTTGGGGAGACTGTAAAAAAGTAGTAATTTTTATTCATCACCGATTTAAATAATGTTGATGCGGAATTGTAGCTATATTCATTCCGTGTACAAATATATAATTGGACTGGATCTGCGACTTATAGTTTCCGAGAAAATTAAGTTTTGGTGACACTGTAAAAAAGTAGTAGATTTTTTCTCATCACCGATTTAGAAAATGTCGATGCGGAATTGTGGCTACATTTATTACGTGTCCAAATATGTAATTGGACAGAATCTGCAACTTGTAGTTTCCGAGAAAATTAAGTTTTGGCGACACTGTAAAAAAGTAGTAGATTTTTTTCTCATCACCGATTTAAAAAATGTCGATGCGGAATTGTAGCTACATTTATTCCGTGTACAAATATATAATTGGACTGGATCTGCGACTTATAGTTTTGACACTGTCAAAAAGTAGTAGATTTTTTCTCATCACCAATTTAAAGAATGTCGGTGCAGGATTGTAGCTACATTAATTCCGTGTCCAAATATGTAATTGGACAGAATCTGCGACTTGTAGTTTCCGAGAAAATTAAGTTTTGGTGACACTGTAAAAAAGTAGTAGATTTTTTCTCATCACCGATTTAAAAAATGTCGATGCGGAATTGTAGCTACATTTATTCCGTGTACAAATATATAATTGTACTGGTTCTGCGACTTATAGTTTTGACACTGTCAAAAAGTAGTAGATTTTTTCTCATCACCAATTTAAAGAATGTCGGTCCATTATTGTAGCTACATTTATTCCGTGTTTAAATATATAATTGGACTGGATCTGCGACTTATAGTTTGGACACTGTCAAAAAGTAGTAGATTTTTTCTCATCACCGATTTAAAAAATGTCAATGCGGAATTGTGGCTACATTTATTCCGTGTCCAAATATGTAATTGGACAGAATCTGCGTCTTGTAGTTTCCGAGAAAATTAGTTTTGGTGACACTGTAAAAAAGTAGTAGATTTTTTCTCATCACCGATTTAAAAAATGTCGATGCGGAATTGTAGCTACATTTATTCCGTGTCCAAATATATAAGTGAACTTGATCTGCGACTTATAATTTTCGAGAAAATGAAGTTTTGGGCAGACTGTAAAAAAGTAGTAGATTTTTTCTCATCACCGATTTAAAAAATGTCGATGCGGAATTGTAGCTACATTTATTCCGTGTCCAAATATATAATTGGACTGGATCTGCGACTTATAGTTTCCGAGAAAATGAAGTTTTGGGGAGACTGTAAAAAAGTAGTAATTTTTATTCATCACCGATTTAAATAATGTTGATGCGGAATTGTAGCTACATTCATTCCGTGTCCAAATATGTAATTGGACAGAATCTGCGACTTGTAGTTTCCGAGAAAATTAAGTTTTGGGGAGACTGTAAAAAAGTAGTAATTTTTATTCATCACCGATTTAAATAATGTTGATGCGGAATTGTAGCTACATTCATTCCGTGTACAAATATATAATTGGACTGGATCTGCGACTTATAGTTTCCGAGAAAATTAAGTTTTGGTGACACTGTAAAAAAGTAGTAGATTTTTTCTCATCACCGATTTAGAAAATGTCGATGCGGAATTGTGGCTACATTTATTACGTGTCCAAATATGTAATTGGACAGAATCTGCAACTTGTAGTTTCCGAGAAAATTAAGTTTTGGTGACACTGTAAAAAAGTAGTAGATTTTTTTCTCATCACCGATTTAAAAAATGTCGATGCGGAATTGTAGCTACATTTATTCCGTGTACAAATATATAATTGGACTGGATCTGCGACTTATAGTTTTGACACTGTAAAAAAGTAGTAGATTTTTTCTCATCACCGATTTAAATAATGTTGATGCGGAATTGTAGCTATATTCATTCCGTGTACAAATATACAATTGGACTGGATCTGCGACTTATAGTTTCCGAGAAAATTAAGTTTTGGTGACACTGTAAAAAAGTAGTAGATTTTTTCTCATCACCGATTTAGAAAATGTCGATGCGGAATTGTGGCTACATTTATTACGTGTCCAAATATGTAATTGGACAGAATCTGCAACTTGTAGTTTCCGAGAAAATTAAGTTTTGGTGACACTGTAAAAAAGTAGTAGATTTTTTTCTCATCACCGATTTAAAAAATGTCGATGCGGAATTGTAGCTACATTTATTCCGTGTACAAATATATAATTGGACTGGATCTGCGACTTATAGTTTTGACACTGTCAAAAAGTAGTAGATTTTTTCTCATCACCAATTTAAAGAATGTCGGTGCAGGATTGTAACTACATTAATTCCGTGTCCAAATATGTAATTGGACAGAATCTGCGACTTGTAGTTTCCGAGAAAATTAAGTTTTGGTGACACTGTAAAAAAGTAGTAGATTTTTTTCTCATCACCGATTTAAAAAATGTCGATGCGGAATTGTAGCTACATTTATTCCGTGTACAAATATATAATTGTACTGGTTCTGCGACTTATAGTTTTGACACTGTCAAAAAGTAGTAGATTTTTTCTCATCACCAATTTAAAGAATGTCGGTGCATTATTGTAGCTACATTTATTCCGTGTTTAAATATATAATTGGACTGGATCTGCGACTTATAGTTTGGACACTGTCAAAAAGTAGTAGATTTTTTCTCATCACCGATTTAAAAAATGTCAATGCGGAATTGTGGCTACATTTATTCCGTGTCCAAATATGTAATTGGACAGAATCTGCGACTTGTAGTTTCCCAGAAAATTAAGTTTTGGTGACACTGTAAAAAAGTAGTCGATTTTTTTCTCATCACCGATTTAAAAAATGTCGATGCGGAATTGTAGCTACATTTATTCCGTGTACAAATATATAATTGGACTGGATCTGCGACTTATAGTTTCCGAGAAAATGAAGTTTTGGGGAGACTGTAAAAAAGTAGTAATTTTTATTCATCACCGATTTAAATAATGTTGATGCGGAATTGTAGCTACATTCATTCCGTGTCCAAATATGTAATTGGACAGAATCTGCGACTTGTAGTTTCCGAGAAAATTAAGTTTTGGGGAGACTGTAAAAAAGTAGTAATTTTTATTCATCACCGATTTAAATAATGTTGATGCGGAATTGTAGCTATATTCATTCCGTGTACAAATATATAATTGGACTGGATCTGCGACTTATAGTTTCCGAGAAAATTAAGTTTTGGTGACACTGTAAAAAAGTAGTAGATTTTTTCTCATCACCGATTTAGAAAATGTCGATGCGGAATTGTGGCTACATTTATTACGTGTCCAAATATGTAATTGGACAGAATCTGCAACTTGTAGTTTCCGAGAAAATTAAGTTTTGGTGACACTGTAAAAAAGTAGTAGATTTTTTTCTCATCACCGATTTAAAAAATGTCGATGCGGAATTGTAGCTACATTTATTCCGTGTACAAATATATAATTGGACTGGATCTGCGACTTATAGTTTTGACACTGTCAAAAAGTAGTAGATTTTTTCTCATCACCAATTTAAAGAATGTCGGTGCAGGATTGTAGCTACATTAATTCCGTGTCCAAATATGTAATTGGACAGAATCTGCGACTTGTAGTTTCCGAGAAAATTAAGTTTTGGTGACACTGTAAAAAAGTAGTAGATTTTTTCTCATCACCGATTTAAAAAATGTCGATGCGGAATTGTAGCTACATTTATTCCGTGTACAAATATATAATTGTACTGGTTCTGCGACTTATAGTTTTGACACTGTCAAAAAGTAGTAGATTTTTTCCCATCACCAATTTAAAGAATGTCGGTGCATTATTGTAGCTACATTTATTCCGTGTTTAAATATATAATTGGACTGGATCTGCGACTTATAGTTTGGACACTGTCAAAAAGTAGTAGATTTTTTCTCATCACCGATTTAAAAAATGTCAATGCGGAATTGTGGCTACATTTATTCCGTGTCCAAATATGTAATTGGACAGAATCTGCGTCTTGTAGTTTCCGAGAAAATTAAGTTTTGGTGACACTGTAAAAAAGTAGTAGATTTTTTCTCATCACCGATTTAAAAAATGTCGATGCGGAATTGTAGCTACATTTATCCCGTGTACAAATATATAATTGGACTGGATCTGCGACTTATAGTTTCCGAGAAAATGAAGTTTTGGGGAGACTATAAAAAAGTAGTAATTTTTATTCATCACCGATTTAAATAATGTTGATGCGGAATTGTAGCTACATTCATTCCGTGTCCAAATATGTAATTGGACAGAATCTGCGACTTGTAGTTTCCGAGAAAATTAAGTTTTGGGGAGACTGTAAAAAAGTAGTAATTTTTATTCATCACCGATTTAAATAATGTTGATGCGGAATTGTAGCTACATTCATTCCGTGTACAAATATATAATTGGACTGGACCTGCGACTTATAGTTTCCGAGAATATTAAGTTTTGGTGACACTGTAAAAAAGTAGTAGATTTTTTTCTCATCACCGATTTAAAAAATATCGATGCGGAATTGTAGCTACATTTATTCCGTGTACAAATATATAATTGGACTGGATCTGCGACTTATAGTTTTGACACTGTCAAAAAGTAGTAGATTTTTTCTCATCACCAATTTAAAGAATGTCGGTGCAGGATTGTAGCTACATTTATTCCGTGTTTAAATATATAATTGGACTGGATCTGCGACTTATAGTTTGGACACTGTCAAAAAGTAGTAGATTTTTTCTCATCACCGATTTAAAAAATGTCAATGCGGAATTGTGGCTACATTTATTCCGTGTCCAAATATGTAATTGGACAGAATCTGCGACTTGTAGTTTCCGAGAAAATTAAGTTTTGGTGACACTGTAAAAAAGTAGTAGATTTTTTTCTCATCACCGATTTAAAAAATGTCGATGCGGAATTGTAGCTACATTTATTCCGTGTACATTTATTCCGTGTACAAATATATAATTGGACTGGATCTGCGACTTATAGTTTTGACACTGTCAAAAAGTAGTAGATTTTTTCTCATCACCAATTTAAAGAATGTCGGTGCAGGATTGTAGCTACATTTATTCCGTGTCCAAATATGTAATTGGACAGAATCTGCGACTTGTAGTTTCCGAGAAAATTAAGTTTTGGTGACACTGTAAAAAAGTAGTAGATTTTTTTCTCATCACCGATTTAAAAAATGTCAATGCGGAATTGTGGCTACATTTATTCCGTGTCCAAATATGTAATTGGACAGAATCTGCGACTTATAGTTTCCGAGAGAATTAAGTTTTGGTAACAGTGTAAAAAAGTAGTAGATTTTTTCTCATCACCGATTTAAAAAATGGTGATGCGGAATTGTGGCTACATTTATTCCGTGTTCAAATATACAATTGAACTGGATCTGCGACTTATAGTTTCCGAGAGAATTAAGTTTTGGCGACAGTGTAAAAAAGTAGTAGATTTTTTCTCATCACCGATTTAAAAAATGGTGATGCGGAATTGTGGCTACATTTATTCCGTGTTCAAATATACAATTAAACTGGATCTGCGACTTATATTTTCCGAGAGAATTAAGTTTTGGTGACACTGTAAAAAAGTAGTAGATTTTTTCTCATCACCGATTTAAAAAATGTCGATGCGGAATTGTAGCTACATTTATTCCGTGTACAAATATATAATTGGACTGGATCTGCGACTTATAGTTTCCGAGAAAATGAAGTTTTGGGGAGACTGTAAAAAAGTAGTAATTTTTATTCATCACCGATTTAAATAATGTTGATGCGGAATTGTAGCTACATTCATTCCGTGTCCAAATATGTAATTGGACAGAATCTGCGACTTGTAGTTTCCGAGAAAATTAAGTTTTGGGGAGACTGTAAAAAAGTAGTAATTTTTATTCATCACCGATTTAAATAATGTTGATGCGGAATTGTAGCTATATTCATTCCGTGTACAAATATATAATTGGACTGGATCTGCGACTTATAGTTTCCGAGAAAATTAAGTTTTGGTGACACTGTAAAAAAGTAGTAGATTTTTTTCTCATCACCGATTTAAAAAATGTCGATGCGGAATTGTAGCTACATTTATTCCGTGTACAAATATATAATTGGACTGGATCTGCGACTTATAGTTTTGACACTGTCAAAAAGTAGTAGATTTTTTCTCATCACCAATTTAAAGAATGTCGGTGCAGGATTGTAGCTACATTAATTCCGTGTCCAAATATGTAATTGGACAGAATCTGCGACTTGTAGTTTCCGAGAAAATTAAGTTTTGGTGACACTGTAAAAAAGTAGTAGATTTTTTCTCATCACCGATTTAAAAAATGGTGATGCGGAATTGTGGCTACATTTATTCCGTGTTCAAATATACAATTGAACTGGATCTGCGATTTATAGTTTCCGAGAGAATTAAGTTTTGGCGACAGTGTAAAAAAGTAGTAGATTTTTTCTCATCACCGATTTAAAAAATGGTGATGCGGAATTGTGGCTACATTTATTCCGTGTTCAAATATACAATTAAACTGGATCTGCGACTTATATTTTCCGAGAGAATTAAGTTTTGGTGACACTGTAAAAAAGTAGTAGATTTTTTCTCATCACCGATTTAAAAAATGTCGATGCGGAATTGTAGCTACATTTATTCCGTGTACAAATATGTAATTGGACAGAATCTGCGACTTGTAGTTTCCGAGAAAATTAAGTTTTGGGGAGACTGTAAAAAAGTAGTAATTTTTATTCATCACCGATTTAAATAATGTTGATGCGGAATTGTAGCTATATTCATTCCGTGTACAAATATATAATTGGACTGGATCTGCGACTTATAGTTTCCGAGAAAATTAAGTTTTGGTGACACTGTAAAAAAGTAGTAGATTTTTTCTCATCACCGATTTAGAAAATGTCGATGCGGAATTGTGGCTACATTTATTACGTGTCCAAATATGTAATTGGACAGAATCTGCAACTTGTAGTTTCCGAGAAAATTAAGTTTTGGTGACACTGTAAAAAAGTAGTAGATTTTTTCTCATCACCGATTTAAAAAATGTCGATGCGGAATTGTAGCTACATTTATTCCGTGTACAAATATATAATTGGACTGGATCTGCGACTTATAGTTTTGACACTGTCAAAAAGTAGTAGATTTTTTCTCATCACCAATTTAAAGAATGTCGGTGCAGGATTGTAGCTACATTAATTCCGTGTCCAAATATGTAATTGGACAGAATCTGCGACTTGTAGTTTCCGAGAAAATTAAGTTTTGGTGACACTGTAAAAAAGTAGTAGATTTTTTTCTCATCACCGATTTAAAAAATGTCGATGCGGAATTGTAGCTACATTTATTCCGTGTACAAATATATAATTGTACTGGTTCTGCGACTTATAGTTTTGACACTGTCAAAAAGTAGTAGATTTTTTCTCATCACCAATTTAAAGAATGTCGGTGCATTATTGTAGCTACATTTATTCCGTGTTTAAATATATAATTGGACTGGATCTGCGACTTATAGTTTGGACACTGTCAAAAAGTAGTAGATTTTTTCTCATCACCGATTTAAAAAATGTCAATGCGGAATTGTAGCTACATTTATTCCGTGTACAAATATATAATTGGACTGGATCTGCGACTTATAGTTTTGACACTGTCAAAAAGTAGTAGATTTTTTCTCATCACCAATTTAAAGAATGTCGGTGCAGGATTGTAGCTACATTTATTCCGTGTTCAAATATACAATTAAACTGGATCTGCGACTTATAGTTTCCGAGAGAATTAAGTTTTGGTAACAGTGTAAAAAAGTAGTAGATTTTTTCTCATCACCGATTTAAAAAATGGTGATGCGGAATTGTGGCTACATTTATTCCGTGTTCAAATATACAATTGAACAGGATCTGCGACTTATAGTTTCCGAGAGAATTAAGTTTTGGCGACAGTGTAAAAAAGTAGTAGATTTTTTCTCATCACCGATTTAAAAAATGGTGATGCGGAATTGTGGCTACATTTATTCCGTGTTCAAATATACAATTAAACTGGATCTGCGACTTATATTTTCCGAGAGAATTAAGTTTTGGTGACACTGTAAAAAAGTAGTAGATTTTTTCTCATCACCGATTTAAAAAATGTCGATGCGGAATTGTAGCTACATTTATTCCGTGTACAAATATATAATTGGACTGGATCTGCGACTTATAGTTTCCGAGAAAATGAAGTTTTGGGGAGACTGTAAAAAAGTAGTAATTTTTATTCATCACCGATTTAAATAATGTTGATGCGGAATTGTAGCTACATTCATTCCGTGTCCAAATATGTAATTGGACAGAATCTGCGACTTGTAGTTTCAGAGAAAATTAAGTTTTGTGGAGACTGTAAAAAAGTAGTAATTTTTATTCATCACCGATTTAAATAATGTTGATGCGGAATTGTAGCTATATTCATTCCGTGTACAAATATATAATTGGACTGGATCTGCGACTTATAGTTTCCGAGAAAATTAAGTTTTGGTGACACTGTAAAAAAGTAGTAGATTTTTTCTCATCACCGATTTAGAAAATGTCGATGCGGAATTGTGGCTACATTTATTACGTGTCCAAATATGTAATTGGACAGAATCTGCAACTTGTAGTTTCCGAGAAAATTAAGTTTTGGTGACACTGTAAAAAAGTAGTAGATTTTTTTCTCATCACCGATTTAAAAAATGTCGATGCGGAATTGTAGCTACATTTATTCCGTGTACAAATATATAATTGGACTGGATCTGCGACTTATAGTTTTGACACTGTCAAAAAGTAGTAGATTTTTTCTCATCACCAATTTAAAGAATGTCGGTGCAGGATTGTAGCTACATTAATTCCGTGTCCAAATATGTAATTGGACAGAATCTGCGACTTGTAGTTTCCGAGAAAATTAAGTTTTGGTGACACTGTAAAAGAGTAGTAGATTTTTTTCTCATCACCGATTTAAAAAATGTCGATGCGGAATTGTAGCTACATTTATTCCGTGTACAAATATATAATTGTACTGGTTCTGCGACTTATAGTTTTGACACTGTCAAAAAGTAGTAGATTTTTTCTCATCACCAATTTAAAGAATGTCGGTGCATTATTGTAGCTACATTTATTCCGTGTTTAAATATATAATTGGACTGGATCTGCGACTTATAGTTTGGACACTGTCAAAAAGTAGTAGATTTTTTCTCATCACCGATTTAAAAAATGTCAATGCGGAATTGTGGCTACATTTATTCCGTGTCCAAATATGTAATTGGACAGAATCTGCGACTTGTAGTTTCCCAGAAAATTAAGTTTTGGTGACACTGTAAAAAAGTAGTCGATTTTTTTCTCATCACCGATTTAAAAAATGTTGATGCGGAATTGTAGCTACATTTATTCCGTGTACAAATATATAATTGGACTGGATCTGCGACTTATAGTTTTGACACTGTCAAAAAGTAGTAGATTTTTTCTCATCACCAATTTAAAGAATGTCGGTGCAGGATTGTAGCTACATTTATTCCGTGTTCAAATATACAATTAAACTGGATCTGCGACTTATAGTTTCCGAGAGAATTAAGTTTTGGTAACAGTGTAAAAAAGTAGTAGATTTTTTCTCATCACCGATTTAAAAAATGGTGATGCGGAATTGTGGCTACATTTATTCCGTGTTCAAATATACAATTAAACTGGATCTGCGACTTATATTTTCCGAGAGAATTAAGTTTTGGTGACACTGTAAAAAAGTAGTAGATTTTTTCTCATCACCGATTTAAAAAATGTCGATGCGGAATTGTAGCTACATTTATTCCGTGTACAAATATATAATTGGACTGGATCTGCGACTTATAGTTTCCGAGAAAATGAAGTTTTGGGGAGACTGTAAAAAAGTAGTAATTTTTATTCATCACCGATTTAAATAATGTTGATGCGGAATTGTAGCTACATTCATTCCGTGTCCAAATATGTAATTGGACAGAATCTGCGACTTGTAGTTTCCGAGAAAATTAAGTTTTGTGGAGACTGTAAAAAAGTAGTAATTTTTATTCATCACCGATTTAAATAATGTTGATGCGGAATTGTAGCTATATTCATTCCGTGTACAAATATATAATTGGACTGGATCTGCGACTTATAGTTTCCGAGAAAATTAAGTTTTGGTGACACTGTAAAAAAGTAGTAGATTTTTTCTCATCACCGATTTAGAAAATGTCGATGCGGAATTGTGGCTACATTTATTACGTGTCCAAATATGTAATTGGACAGAATCTGCAACTTGTAGTTTCCGAGAAAATTAAGTTTTGGTGACACTGTAAAAAAGTAGTCGATTTTTTTCTCATCACCGATTTAAAAAATGTCGATGCGGAATTGTAGCTACATTTATTCCGTGTACAAATATATAATTGGACTGGATCTGCGACTTATAGTTTTGACACTGTCAAAAAGTAGTAGATTTTTTCTCATCACCAATTTAAAGAATGTCGGTGCAGGATTGTAGCTACATTAATTCCGTGTCCAAATATGTAATTGGACAGAATCTGCGACTTGTAGTTTCCGAGAAAATTAAGTTTTGGTGACACTGTAAAAGAGTAGTAGATTTTTTTCTCATCACCGATTTAAAAAATGTCGATGCGGAATTGTAGCTACATTTATTCCGTGTACAAATATATAATTGTACTGGTTCTGCGACTTATAGTTATGACACTGTCAAAAAGTAGTAGATTTTTTCTCATCACCAATTTAAAGAATGTCGGTGCATTATTGTAGCTACATTTATTCCGTGTTTAAATATATAATTGGACTGGATCTGCGACTTATAGTTTGGACACTGTCAAAAAGTAGTAGATTTTTTCTCATCACCGATTTAAAAAATGTCAATGCGGAATTGTGGCTACATTTATTCCGTGTCCAAATATGTAATTGGACAGAATCTGCGACTTCTAGTTTCCCAGAAAATTAAGTTTTGGTGACACTGTAAAAAAGTAGTCGATTTTTTTCTCATCACCGATTTAAAAAATGTCGATGCGGAATTGTAGCTACATTTATTCCGTGTACAAATATATAATTGGACTGGATCTGCGACTTATAGTTTTGACACTGTCAAAAAGTAGTAGATTTTTTCTCATCATCAATTTAAAGAATGTCGGTGCAGGATTGTAGCTACATTTATTCCGTGTTCAAATATACAATTAAACTGGATCTATGACTTATAGTTTCCGAGAGAATTAAGTTTTGGTAACAGTGTAAAAAAGTAGTAGATTTTTTCTCATCACCGATTTAAAAAATGGTGATGCGGAATTGTGGCTACATTTATTCCGTGTTCAAATATACAATTGAACTTTATCTGCGACTTATAGTTTCCGAGAGAATTAAGTTTTGGCGACAGTGTAAAAAAGTAGTAGATTTTTTCTCATCACCGATTTAAAAAATGGTGATGCGGAATTGTGGCTACATTTATTCCGTGTTCAAATATACAATTAAACTGGATCTGCGACTTATATTTTCCGAGAGAATTAAGTTTTGGTGACACTGTAAAAAAGTAGTAGATTTTTTCTCATCACCGATTTAAAAAATGTCGATGCGGAATTGTAGCTACATTTATTCCGTGTACAAATATATAATTGGACTGGATCTGCGACTTATAGTTTCCGAGAAAATGAAGTTTTGGGGAGACTGTAAAAAAGTAGTAATTTTTATTCATCACCGATTTAAATAATGTTGATGCGGAATTGTAGCTACATTCATTCCGTGTCCAAATATGTAATTGGACAGAATCTGCGACTTGTAGTTTCCGAGAAAATTAAGTTTTGGGGAGACTGTAAAAAAGTAGTAATTTTTATTCATCACCGATTTAAATAATGTTGATGCGGAATTGTAGCTATATTCATTCCGTGTACAAATATATAATTGGACTGGATCTGCGACTTATAGTTTCCGAGAAAATTAAGTTTTGGTGACACTGTAAAAAAGTAGTAGATTTTTTTCTCATCACCGATTTAAAAAATGTCGATGCGGAATTGTAGCTACATTTATTCCGTGTACAAATATATAATTGGACTGGATCTGCGACTTATAGTTTTGACACTGTCAAAAAGTAGTAGATTTTTTCTCATCACCAATTTAAAGAATGTCGGTGCAGGATTGTAGCTACATTTATTCCGTGTTCAAATATACAATTAAACTGGATCTGCGACTTATAGTTTCCGAGAGAATTAAGTTTTGGTAACAGTGTAAAAAAGTAGTAGATTTTTTCTCATCACCGATTTAAAAAATGGTGATGCGGAATTGTGGCTACATTTATTCCGTGTTCAAATATACAATTGAACTGGATCTGCGACTTATAGTTTCCGAGAGAATTAAGTTTTGGCGACAGTGTAAAAAAGTAGTAGATTTTTTCTCATCACCGATTTAAAAAATGGTGATGCGGAATTGTGGCTACATTTATTCCGTGTTCAAATATACAATTAAACTGGATCTGCGACTTATATTTTCCGAGAGAATTAAGTTTTGGTGACACTGTAAAAAAGTAGTAGATTTTTTCTCATCACCGATTTAAAAAATGTCGATGCGGAATTGTAGCTACATTTATTCCGTGTACAAATATATAATTGGACTGGATCTGCGACTTATAGTTTCCGAGAAAATGAAGTTTTGGGGAGACTGTAAAAAAGTAGTAATTTTTATTCATCACCGATTTAAATAATGTTGATGCGGAATTGTAGCTACATTCATTCCGTGTCCAAATATGTAATTGGACAGAATCTGCGACTTGTAGTTTCCGAGAAAATTAAGTTTTGGGGAGACTGTAAAAAAGTAGTAATTTTTATTCATCACCGATTTAAATAATGTTGATGCGGAATTGTAGCTATATTCATTCCGTGTACAAATATATAATTGGACTGGATCTGCGACTTATAGTTTCCGAGAAAATTAAGTTTTGGTGACACTGTAAAAAAGTAGTAGATTTTTTTCTCATCACCGATTTAAAAAATGTCGATGCGGAATTGTAGCTACATTTATTCCGTGTACAAATATATAATTGGACTGGATCTGCGACTTATAGTTTTGACACTGTCAAAAAGTAGTAGATTTTTTCTCATCACCAATTTAAAGAATGTCGGTGCAGGATTGTAGCTACATTTATTCCGTGTTCAAATATACAATTAAACTGGATCTGCGACTTATAGTTTAGGAGAGAATTAAGTTTTGGTAACAGTGTAAAAAAGTAGTAGATTTTTTCTCATCACCGATTTAAAAAATGGTGATGCGGAATTGTGGCTACATTTATTCCGTGTTCAAATATACAATTAAACTGGATCTGCGACTTATATTTTCCGAGAGAATTAAGTTTTGGTGACACTGTAAAAAAGTAGTAGATTTTTTCTCATCACCGATTTAAAAAATGTCGATGCGGAATTGTAGCTACATTTATTCCGTGTACAAATATATAATTGGACTGGATCTGCGACTTATAGTTTCCGAGAAAATGAAGTTTTGGGGAGACTGTAAAAAAGTAGTAATTTTTATTCATCACCGATTTAAATAATGTTGATGCGGAATTGTAGCTACATTCATTCCGTGTCCAAATATGTAATTGGACAGAATCTGCGACTTGTAGTTTCCGAGAAAATTAAGTTTTGTGGAGACTGTAAAAAAGTAGTAATTTTTATTCATCACCGATTTAAATAATGTTGATGCGGAATTGTAGCTATATTCATTCCGTGTACAAATATATAATTGGACTGGATCTGCGACTTATAGTTTCCGAGAAAATTAAGTTTTGGTGACACTGTAAAAAAGTAGTAGATTTTTTCTCATCACCGATTTAGAAAATGTCGATGCGGAATTGTGGCTACATTTATTACGTGTCCAAATATGTAATTGGACAGAATCTGCAACTTGTAGTTTCCGAGAAAATTAAGTTTTGGTGACACTGTAAAAAAGTAGTCGATTTTTTTCTCATCACCGATTTAAAAAATGTCGATGCGGAATTGTAGCTACATTTATTCCGTGTACAAATATATAATTGGACTGGATCTGCGACTTATAGTTTTGACACTGTCAAAAAGTAGTAGATTTTTTCTCATCACCAATTTAAAGAATGTCGGTGCAGGATTGTAGCTACATTAATTCCGTGTCCAAATATGTAATTGGACAGAATCTGCGACTTGTAGTTTCCGAGAAAATTAAGTTTTGGTGACACTGTAAAAGAGTAGTAGATTTTTTTCTCATCACCGATTTAAAAAATGTCGATGCGGAATTGTAGCTACATTTATTCCGTGTACAAATATATAATTGTACTGGTTCTGCGACTTATAGTTATGACACTGTCAAAAAGTAGTAGATTTTTTCTCATCACCAATTTAAAGAATGTCGGTGCATTATTGTAGCTACATTTATTCCGTGTTTAAATATATAATTGGACTGGATCTGCGACTTATAGTTTGGACACTGTCAAAAAGTAGTAGATTTTTTCTCATCACCGATTTAAAAAATGTCAATGCGGAATTGTGGCTACATTTATTCCGTGTCCAAATATGTAATTGGACAGAATCTGCGACTTCTAGTTTCCCAGAAAATTAAGTTTTGGTGACACTGTAAAAAAGTAGTCGATTTTTTTCTCATCACCGATTTAAAAAATGTCGATGCGGAATTGTAGCTACATTTATTCCGTGTACAAATATATAATTGGACTGGATCTGCGACTTATAGTTTTGACACTGTCAAAAAGTAGTAGATTTTTTCTCATCATCAATTTAAAGAATGTCGGTGCAGGATTGTAGCTACATTTATTCCGTGTTCAAATATACAATTAAACTGGATCTATGACTTATAGTTTCCGAGAGAATTAAGTTTTGGTAACAGTGTAAAAAAGTAGTAGATTTTTTCTCATCACCGATTTAAAAAATGGTGATGCGGAATTGTGGCTACATTTATTCCGTGTTCAAATATACAATTGAACTGGATCTGCGACTTATAGTTTCCGAGAGAATTAAGTTTTGGCGACAGTGTAAAAAAGTAGTAGATTTTTTCTCATCACCGATTTAAAAAATGGTGATGCGGAATTGTGGCTACATTTATTCCGTGTTCAAATATACAATTAAACTGGATCTGCGACTTATATTTTCCGAGAGAATTAAGTTTTGGTGACACTGTAAAAAAGTAGTAGATTTTTTCTCATCACCGATTTAAAAAATGTCGATGCGGAATTGTAGCTACATTTATTCCGTGTACAAATATATAATTGGACTGGATCTGCGACTTATAGTTTCCGAGAAAATGAAGTTTTGGGGAGACTGTAAAAAAGTAGTAATTTTTATTCATCACCGATTTAAATAATGTTGATGCGGAATTGTAGCTACATTCATTCCGTGTCCAAATATGTAATTGGACAGAATCTGCGACTTGTAGTTTCCGAGAAAATTAAGTTTTGGGGAGACTGTAAAAAAGTAGTAATTTTTATTCATCACCGATTTAAATAATGTTGATGCGGAATTGTAGCTATATTCATTCCGTGTACAAATATATAATTGGACTGGATCTGCGACTTATAGTTTCCGAGAAAATTAAGTTTTGGTGACACTGTAAAAAAGTAGTAGATTTTTTTCTCATCACCGATTTAAAAAATGTCGATGCGGAATTGTAGCTACATTTATTCCGTGTACAAATATATAATTGGACTGGATCTGCGACTTATAGTTTTGACACTGTCAAAAAGTAGTAGATTTTTTCTCATCACCAATTTAAAGAATGTCGGTGCAGGATTGTAGCTACATTTATTCCGTGTTCAAATATACAATTAAACTGGATCTGCGACTTATAGTTTCCGAGAGAATTAAGTTTTGGTAACAGTGTAAAAAAGTAGTAGATTTTTTCTCATCACCGATTTAAAAAATGGTGATGCGGAATTGTGGCTACATTTATTCCGTGTTCAAATATACAATTGAACTGGATCTGCGACTTATAGTTTCCGAGAGAATTAAGTTTTGGCGACAGTGTAAAAAAGTAGTAGATTTTTTCTCATCACCGATTTAAAAAATGGTGATGCGGAATTGTGGCTACATTTATTCCGTGTTCAAATATACAATTAAACTGGATCTGCGACTTATATTTTCCGAGAGAATTAAGTTTTGGTGACACTGTAAAAAAGTAGTAGATTTTTTCTCATCACCGATTTAAAAAATGTCGATGCGGAATTGTAGCTACATTTATTCCGTGTACAAATATATAATTGGACTGGATCTGCGACTTATAGTTTCCGAGAAAATGAAGTTTTGGGGAGACTGTAAAAAAGTAGTAATTTTTATTCATCACCGATTTAAATAATGTTGATGCGGAATTGTAGCTACATTCATTCCGTGTCCAAATATGTAATTGGACAGAATCTGCGACTTGTAGTTTCCGAGAAAATTAAGTTTTGGGGAGACTGTAAAAAAGTAGTAATTTTTATTCATCACCGATTTAAATAATGTTGATGCGGAATTGTAGCTATATTCATTCCGTGTACAAATATATAATTGGACTGGATCTGCGACTTATAGTTTCCGAGAAAATTAAGTTTTGGTGACACTGTAAAAAAGTAGTAGATTTTTTTCTCATCACCGATTTAAAAAATGTCGATGCGGAATTGTAGCTACATTTATTCCGTGTACAAATATATAATTGGACTGGATCTGCGACTTATAGTTTTGACACTGTCAAAAAGTAGTAGATTTTTTCTCATCACCAATTTAAAGAATGTCGGTGCAGGATTGTAGCTACATTTATTCCGTGTTCAAATATACAATTAAACTGGATCTGCGACTTATAGTTTAGGAGAGAATTAAGTTTTGGTAACAGTGTAAAAAAGTAGTAGATTTTTTCTCATCACCGATTTAAAAAATGGTGATGCGGAATTGTGGCTACATTTATTCCGTGTTCAAATATACAATTGAACTGGATCTGCGACTTATAGTTTCCGAGAGAATTAAGTTTTGGCGACAGTGTAAAAAGTAGTAGATTTTTTCTCATCACCGATTTAAAAAATGGTGATGCGGAATTGTGGCTACATTTATTCCGTGTTCAAATATACAATTAAACTGGATCTGCGACTTATATTTTCCGAGAAAATTAAGTTTTGGGGAGACTGTAAAAAAGTAGTAATTTTTATTCATCACCGATTTAAATAATGTTGATGCGGAATTGTAGCTATATTCATTCCGTGTACAAATATATAATTGGACTGGATCTGCGACTTATAGTTTCCGAGAAAATTAAGTTTTGGTGACACTGTAAAAAAGTAGTAGATTTTTTCTCATCACCGATTTAGAAAATGTCGATGCGAAATTGTGGCTACATTTATTACGTGTCCAAATATGTAATTGGACAGAATCTGCAACTTGTAGTTTCCGAGAAAATTAAGTTTTGGTGACACTGTAAAAAAGTAGTAGATTTTTTCTCATCACCGATTTAAAAAATGTCGATGCGGAATTGTAGCTACATTTATTCCGTGTACAAATATATGATTGGACTGGATCTGCGACTTATAGTTTTGACACTGTCAAAAAGTAGTAGATTTTTTCTCATCACCAATTTAAAGAATGTCGCTGCAGGATTGTAGCTACATTAATTCCGTGTCCAAATATGTAATTGGACAGAATCTGCGACTTGTAGTTTCCGAGAAAATTAAGTTTTGGTAACACTGTAAAAAAGTAGTAGATTTTTTTCTCATCACCGATTTAAAAAATGTCGATGCGGAATTGTAGCTACATTTATTCCGTGTACAAATATATAATTGTACTGGTTCTGCGACTTATAGTTTTGACACTGTCAAAAAGTAGTAGATTTTTTCTCATCACCAATTTAAAGAATGTCGGTGCATTATTGTAGCTACATTTATTCCGTGTTTAAATATATAATTGGACTGGATCTGCGACTTATAGTTTGGACACTGTCAAAAAGTAGTAGATTTTTTCTCATCACCGATTTAAAAAATGTCAATGCGGAATTGTGGCTACATTTATTCCGTGTCCAAATATGTAATTGGACAGAATCTGCGACTTGTAGTTTCCCAGAAAATTAAGTTTTGGTGACACTGTAAAAAAGTAGTCGATTTTTTTCTCATCACCGATTTAAAAAATGTCGATGCGGAATTGTAGCTACATTTATTCCGTGTACAAATATATAATTGGACTGGATCTGCGACTTATAGTTTTGACACTGTCAAAAAGTAGTAGATTTTTTCTCATCACCAATTTAAAGAATGTCGGTGCAGGATTGTAGCTACATTTATTCCGTGTTCAAATATACAATTAAACTGGATCTGCGACTTATAGTTTCCGAGAGAATTAAGTTTTGGTAACAGTGTAAAAAAGTAGTAGATTTTTTCTCATCACCGATTTAAAAAATGGTGATGCGGAATTGTGGCTACATTTATTCCGTGTTCAAATATACAATTGAACTGGATCTGCGACTTATAGTTTCCGAGAGAATTAAGTTTTGGCGACAGTGTAAAAAAGTAGTAGATTTTTTCTCATCACCGATTTAAAAAATGGTGATGCGGAATTGTGGCTACATTTATTCCGTGTTCAAATATACAATTAAACTGGATCTGCGACTTATATTTTCCGAGAGAATTAAGTTTTGGTGACACTGTAAAAAAGTAGTAGATTTTTTCTCATCACCGATTTAAAAAATGTCGATGCGGAATTGTAGCTACATTTATTCCGTGTACAAATATGTAATTGGACAGAATCTGCGACTTGTAGTTTCCGAGAAAATTAAGTTTTGGGGAGACTGTAAAAAAGTAGTAATTTTTATTCATCACCGATTTAAATAATGTTGATGCGGAATTGTAGCTATATTCATTCCGTGTACAAATATATAATTGGACTGGATCTGCGACTTATAGTTTCCGAGAAAATTAAGTTTTGGTGACACTGTAAAAAAGTAGTAGATTTTTTCTCATCACCGATTTAGAAAATGTCGATGCGAAATTGTGGCTACATTTATTACGTGTCCAAATATGTAATTGGACAGAATCTGCAACTTGTAGTTTCCGAGAAAATTAAGTTTTGGTGACACTGTAAAAAAGTAGTAGATTTTTTCTCATCACCGATTTAAAAAATGTCGATGCGGAATTGTAGCTACATTTATTCCGTGTACAAATATATGATTGGACTGGATCTGCGACTTATAGTTTTGACACTGTCAAAAAGTAGTAGATTTTTTCTCATCACCAATTTAAAGAATGTCGCTGCAGGATTGTAGCTACATTAATTCCGTGTCCAAATATGTAATTGGACAGAATCTGCGACTTGTAGTTTCCGAGAAAATTAAGTTTTGGTAACACTGTAAAAAAGTAGTAGATTTTTTTCTCATCACCGATTTAAAAAATGTCGATGCGGAATTGTAGCTACATTTATTCCGTGTACAAATATATAATTGTACTGGTTCTGCGACTTATAGTTTTGACACTGTCAAAAAGTAGTAGATTTTTTCTCATCACCAATTTAAAGAATGTCGGTGCATTATTGTAGCTACATTTATTCCGTGTTTAAATATATAATTGGACTGGATCTGCGACTTATAGTTTGGACACTGTCAAAAAGTAGTAGATTTTTTCTCATCACCGATTTAAAAAATGTCAATGCGGAATTGTGGCTACATTTATTCCGTGTCCAAATATGTAATTGGACAGAATCTGCGACTTGTAGTTTCCCAGAAAATTAAGTTTTGGTGACACTGTAAAAAAGTAGTCGATTTTTTTCTCATCACCGATTTAAAAAATGTCGATGCGGAATTGTAGCTACATTTATTCCGTGTACAAATATATAATTGGACTGGATCTGCGACTTATAGTTTTGACACTGTCAAAAAGTAGTAGATTTTTTCTCATCACCAATTTAAAGAATGTCGGTGCAGGATTGTAGCTACATTTATTCCGTGTTCAAATATACAATTAAACTGGATCTGCGACTTATAGTTTCCGAGAGAATTAAGTTTTGGTAACAGTGTAAAAAAGTAGTAGATTTTTTCTCATCACCGATTTAAAAAATGGTGATGCGGAATTGTGGCTACATTTATTCCGTGTTCAAATATACAATTGAACTGGATCTGCGACTTATAGTTTCCGAGAGAATTAAGTTTTGGCGACAGTGTAAAAAAGTAGTAGATTTTTTCTCATCACCGATTTAAAAAATGGTGATGCGGAATTGTGGCTACATTTATTCCGTGTTCAAATATACAATTAAACTGGATCTGCGACTTATATTTTCCGAGAGAATTAAGTTTTGGTGACACTGTAAAAAAGTAGTAGATTTTTTCTCATCACCGATTTAAAAAATGTCGATGCGGAATTGTAGCTACATTTATTCCGTGTACAAATATATAATTGGACTGGATCTGCGACTTATAGTTTCCGAGAAAATGAAGTTTTGGGGAGACTGTAAAAAAGTAGTAATTTTTATTCATCACCGATTTAAATAATGTTGATGCGGAATTGTAGCTACATTCATTCCGTGTCCAAATATGTAATTGGACAGAATCTGCGACTTGTAGTTTCCGAGAAAATTAAGTTTTGTGGAGACTGTAAAAAAGTAGTAATTTTTATTCATCACCGATTTAAATAATGTTGATTGTAGCGGAATTGTAGCTATATTCATTCCGTGTACAAATATATAATTGGACTGGATCTGCGACTTATAGTTTCCGAGAAAATTAAGTTTTGGTGACACTGTAAAAAAGTAGTAGATTTTTTCTCATCACCGATTTAGAAAATGTTGATGCGGAATTGTGGCTACATTTATTACGTGTCCAAATATGTAATTGGACAGAATCTGCAACTTGTAGTTTCCGAGAAAATTAAGTTTTGGTGACACTGTAAAAAAGTAGTAGATTTTTTTCTCATCACCGATTTAAAAAATGTCGATGCGGAATTGTAGCTACATTTATTCCGTGTACAAATATATAATTGGACTGGATCTGCGACTTATAGTTTTGACACTGTCAAAAAGTAGTAGATTTTTTCTCATCACCAATTTAAAGAATGTCGGTGCAGGATTGTAGCTACATTAATTCCGTGTCCAAATATGTAATTGGACAGAATCTGCGACTTGTAGTTTCCGAGAAAATTAAGTTTTGGTGACACTGTAAAAGAGTAGTAGATTTTTTTCTCATCACCGATTTAAAAAATGTCGATGCGGAATTGTAGCTACATTTATTCCGTGTACAAATATATAATTGTACTGGTTCTGCGACTTATAGTTTTGACACTGTCAAAAAGTAGTAGATTTTTTTTCATCACCAATTTAAAGAATGTCGGTGCATTATTGTAGCTACATTTATTCCGTGTTTAAATATATAATTGGACTGGATCTGCGACTTATAGTTTGGACACTGTCAAAAAGTAGTAGATTTTTTCACATCACCGATTTAAAAAATGTCAATGCGGAATTGTGGCTACATTTATTCCGTGTCCAAATATGTAATTGGACAGAATCTGCGACTTCTAGTTTCCCAGAAAATTAAGTTTTGGTGACACTGTAAAAAAGTAGTCGATTTTTTTCTCATCACCGATTTAAAAAATGTCGATGCGGAATTGTAGCTACATTTATTCCGTGTACAAATATATAATTGGACTGGATCTGCGACTTATAGTTTTGACACTGTCAAAAAGTAGTAGATTTTTTCTCATCATCAATTTAAAGAATGTCGGTGCAGGATTGTAGCTACATTTATTCCGTGTTCAAATATACAATTAAACTGGATCTATGACTTATAGTTTCCGAGAGAATTAAGTTTTGGTAACAGTGTAAAAAAGTAGTAGATTTTTTCTCATCACCGATTTAAAAAATGGTGATGCGGAATTGTGGCTACATTTATTCCGTGTTCAAATATACAATTGAACTGGATCTGCGACTTATAGTTTCCGAGAGAATTAAGTTTTGGCGACAGTGTAAAAAAGTAGTAGATTTTTTCTCATCACCGATTTAAAAAATGGTGATGCGGAATTGTGGCTACATTTATTCCGTGTTCAAATATACAATTAAACTGGATCTGCGACTTATATTTTCCGAGAGAATTAAGTTTTGGTGACACTGTAAAAAAGTAGTAGATTTTTTCTCATCACCGATTTAAAAAATGTCGATGCGGAATTGTAGCTACATTTATTCCGTGTACAAATATATAATTGGACTGGATCTGCGACTTATAGTTTCCGAGAAAATGAAGTTTTGGGGAGACTGTAAAAAAGTAGTAATTTTTATTCATCACCGATTTAAATAATGTTGATGCGGAATTGTAGCTACATTCATTCCGTGTCCAAATATGTAATTGGACAGAATCTGCGACTTGTAGTTTCCGAGAAAATTAAGTTTTGTGGAGACTGTAAAAAAGTAGTAATTTTTATTCATCACCGATTTAAATAATGTTGATGCGGAATTGTAGCTATATTCATTCCGTGTACAAATATATAATTGGACTGGATCTGCGACTTATAGTTTCCGAGAAAATTAAGTTTTGGTGACACTGTAAAAAAGTAGTAGATTTTTTCTCATCACCGATTTAGAAAATGTCGATGCGGAATTGTGGCTACATTTATTACGTGTCCAAATATGTAATTGGACAGAATCTGAAACTTGTAGTTTCCGAGAAAATTAAGTTTTGGTGACACTGTAAAAAAGTAGTAGATTTTTTTCTCATCACCGATTTAAAAAATGTCGATGCGGAATTGTAGCTACATTTATTCCGTGTACAAATATATAATTGGACTGGATCTGCGACTTATAGTTTTGACACTGTCAAAAAGTAGTAGATTTTTTCTCATCACCAATTTAAAGAATGTCGGTGCAGGATTGTAGCTACATTAATTCCGTGTCCAAATATGTAATTGGACAGAATCTGCGACTTGTAGTTTCCGAGAAAATTAAGTTTTGGTGACACTGTAAAAGAGTAGTAGATTTTTTTCTCATCACCGATTTAAAAAATGTCGATGCGGAATTGTAGCTACATTTATTCCGTGTACAAATATATAATTGTACTGGTTCTGCGACTTATAGTTTTGACACTGTCAAAAAGTAGTAGATTTTTTCTCATCACCAATTTAAAGAATGTCGGTGCATTATTGTAGCTACATTTATTCCGTGTTTAAATATATAATTGGACTGGATCTGCGACTTATAGTTTGGACACTGTCAAAAAGTAGTAGATTTTTTCTCATCACCGATTTAAAAAATGTCAATGCGGAATTGTGGCTACATTTATTCCGTGTCCAAATATGTAATAGGACAGAATCTGCGACTTGTAGTTTCCGAGAAAATTAAGTTTTGGTGACACTGTAAAAAAGTAGTAGATTTTTTCTCATCACCGATTTAAAAAATGTCGATGCGGAATTGTAGCTACATTTATTCCGTGTACAAATATATAATTGGACTGGATCTGCGACTTATAGTTTTGACACTGTCAAAAAGTAGTAGATTTTTTCTCATCACCAATTTAAAGAATGTCGGTGCAGGATTGTAGCTACATTTATTCCGTGTTCAAATATACAATTAAACTGGATCTGCGACTTATATTTTCCGAGAGAATTAAGTTTTGGCGACAGTGTAAAAAAGTAGTAGATTTTTTCTCATCACCGATTTAAAAAATGGTGATGCGGAATTGTGGCTACATTTATTCCGTGTTCAAATATACAATTAAACTGGATCTGCGACTTATATTTTCCGAGAGAATTAAGTTTTGGTGACACTGTAAAAAAGTAGTAGATTTTTTCTCATCACCGATTTAAAAAATGTCGATGCGGAATTGTAGCTACATTTATTCCGTGTACAAATATATAATTGGACTGGATCTGCGACTTATAGTTTCCGAGAAAATTAAGTTTTGGGGAGACTGTAAAAAAATAGTAATTTTTATTCATCACCGATTTAAATAATGTTGATGCGGAATTGTAGCTACATTCATTCCGTGTACAAATATGTAATTGGACTGGATCTGCGACTTATAGTTTCCGAGAAAATTAAGTTTTGGTGACACTGTAAAAAAGTAGTAGATTTTTTCTCATCACCGATTTAGAAAATGTCGATGCGGAATTGTGGCTACATTTATTCCGTGTCCAAATATGTAATTGGACAGAATCTGCGACTTGTAGTTTCCGAGAAAATTAAGTTTTGGTGACACTGTAAAAAAGTAGTAGATTTTTTTCTCATCACCGATTTAAAAAATGTCGATGCGGAATTGTAGCTACATTTATTCCGTGTACAAATATATAATTGGACTGGTTCTGCGACTTATAGTTTTGACACTGTCAAAAAGTAGTAGATTTTTTCTCATCACCAATTTAAAGAATGTCGGTGCAGGATTGTAGCTACATTTATTCCGTGTTTAAATATATAATTGGACTGGATCTGCGACTTATAGTTTGGACACTGTCAAAAAGTAGTAGATTTTTTCTCATCACCGATTTAAAAAATGTCAATGCGGAATTGTGGCTACATTTATTCCGTGTCCAAATATGTAATTGGACAGAATCTGCGACTTGTAGTTTCCCAGAAAATTAAGTTTTTTTGACACTGTAAAAAAGTAGTAGATTTTTTTCTCATCACCGATTTAAAAAATGTCGATGCGGAATTGTAGCTACATTTATTCCGTGTACAAATATATAATTGGACTGGATCTGCGACTTATAGTTTTGACACTGTCAAAAAGTAGTAGATTTTTTCTCATCACCAATTTAAAGAATGTCGGTGCAGGATTGTAGCTACATTTATTCCGTGTTCAAATATACAATTAAACTGGATCTATGACTTATAGTTTCCGAGAGAATTAAGTTTTGGTAACAGTGTAAAAAAGTAGTAGATTTTTTCTCATCACCGATTTAAAAAATGTCGATGCGGAATTGTAGCTACATTTATTCCGTGTACAAATATATAATTGGACTGGATCTGCGACTTATAATTTCCGAGAAAATTAAGTTTTGGGGAGACTGTAAAAAAGTAGTAATTTTTATTCATCACCGATTTAAATAATGTTGATGAGGAATTGTAGCTACATTCATTCCGTGTCCAAATATTTTATTGGACAGAATCTGCGACTTGTAGTTTCCGAGAAAATTAAATTTTGGGGAAACTGTAAAAAAGTAGTAATTTTTATTCATCACCGATTTAAATAATGTTGATGCGGAATTGTAGCTACATTCATTCCGTGTACAAATATATAATTGGACTGGATCTGCGACTTGTAGTTTCCGAGAAAATTAGGTTTTGGTGACATTGTAAAAAAGTAGTAAATTTTTTCTCATCACCGATTTAAATAATGTTGGTGCAGAATTGTACCTACATTTATTCCGTGTTTAAATATATAATTGGACTGGATCTGCGACTTATAGTTTGGACACTGTCAAAAAGTAGTAGATTTTTTCTCATCACCGATTTAAAAAATGTCAATGCGGAATTGTGGCTACATTTATTCCGTGTCCAAATATGTAATAGGACAGAATCTGCGACTTGTAGTTTCCGAGAAAATTAAGTTTTGGTGACACTGTAAAAAAGTAGTAGATTTTTTCTCATCACCGATTTAAAAAATGTCGATGCGGAATTGTAGCTACATTTATTCCGTGTACAAATATATAATTGGACTGGATCTGCGACTTATAATTTCCGAGAAAATGAAGTTTTGGGGAGACTGTAAAAAAGTAGTAATTTTTATTCATCACCGATTTAAATAATGTTGATGCGGAATTGTAGCTACATTCATTCCGTGTCCAAATATTTAATTGGACAGAATCTGCGACTTGTAGTTTCCGAGAAAATTAAATTTTGGGGAAACTGTAAAAAAGTAGTAATTTTTATTCATCACCGATTTAAATAATGTTGATGCGGAATTGTAGCTACATTCATTCCGTGTACAAATATATAATTGGACTGGATCTGCGACTTGTAGTTTCCGAGAAAATTAGGTTTTGGTGACATTGTAAAAAAGTAGTAAATTTTTTCTCATCACCGATTTAAATAATGTTGGTGCAGAATTGTACCTACATTTATTCCGTGTTTAAATATATAATTGGACTGGCTCTGCGACTTATAGTTTGGACACTGTCAAAAAGTAGTAGATTTTTTCTCATCACCGATTTAAAAAATGGTGATGCGGAATTGTGGCTACATTTATTCCGTGTTCAAATATACAATTAAACTGGATCTGCGACTTATATTTTCCGAGAGAATTAAGTTTTGGTGACACTGTAAAAAAGTAGTAGATTTTTTCTCATCACCGATTTAAAAAATGTCGATGCGGAATTGTAGCTACATTTATTCCGTGTACAAATATATAATTGGACTGGATCTGCGACTTATAGTTTCCGAGAAAATGAAGTTTTGGGGAGACTGTAAAAAAGTAGTAATTTTTATTCATCACCGATTTAAATAATGTTGATGCGGAATTGTAGCTACATTCATTCCGTGTCCAAATATGTAATTGGACAGAATCTGCGACTTGTAGTTTCCGAGAAAATTAAGTTTTGGGGAGACTGTAAAAAAGTAGTAATTTTTATTCATCACCGATTTAAATAATGTTGATGCGGAATTGTAGCTATATTCATTCCGTGTACAAATATATAATTGGACTGGATCTGCGACTTATAGTTTCCGAGAAAATTAAGTTTTGGTGACACTGTAAAAAAGTAGTAGATTTTTTCTCATCACCGATTTAGAAAATGTCGATGCGGAATTGTGGCTACATTTATTACGTGTCCAAATATGTAATTGGACAGAATCTGCAACTTGTAGTTTCCGAGAAAATTAAGTTTTGGTGACACTGTAAAAAAGTAGTAGATTTTTTTCTCATCACCGATTTAAAAAATGTCGATGCGGAATTGTAGCTACATTTATTCCGTGTACAAATATATAATTGGACTGGATCTGCGACTTATAGTTTTGACACTGTCAAAAAGTAGTAGATTTTTTCTCATCACCAATTTAAAGAATGTCGGTGCAGGATTGTAGCTACATTAATTCCGTGTCCAAATATGTAATTGGACAGAATCTGCGACTTGTAGTTTCCGAGAAAATTAAGTTTTGGTGACACTGTAAAAAAGTAGCAGATTTTTTTCTCATCACCGATTTAAAAAATGTCGATGCGGAATTGTAGCTACATTTATTCCGTGTACAAATATATAATTGTACTGGTTCTGCGACTTATAGTTTTGACACTGTCAAAAAGTAGTAGATTTTTTCTCATCACCAATTTAAAGAATGTCGGTGCATTATTGTAGCTACATTTATTCCGTGTTTAAATATATAATTGGACTGGATCTGCGACTTATAGTTTGGACACTGTCAAAAAGTAGTAGATTTTTTCTCATCACCGATTTAAAAAATGTCGATGCGGAATTGTAGCTACATTTATTCCGTGTACAAATATATAATTGGACTGGATCTGCGACTTATAGTTTTGACACTGTCAAAAAGTAGTAGATTTTTTCTCATCACCAATTTAAAGAATGTCGGTGCAGGATTGTAGCTACATTTATTCCGTGTTCAAATATACAATTAAACTGGATCTATGACTTATAGTTTCCGAGAGAATTAAGTTTTGGTAACAGTGTAAAAAAGTAGTAGATTTTTTCTCATCACCGATTTAAAAAATGGTGATGCGGAATTGTGGCTACATTTATTCCGTGTTCAAATATACAATTGAACTGGATCTGCGACTTATAGTTTCCGAGAGAATTAAGTTTTGGCGACAGTGTAAAAAAGTAGTAGATTTTTTCTCATCACAGATTTAAAAAATGGTGATGCGGAATTGTGTCTACATTTATTCCGTGTTCAAATATACAATTAAACTGGATCTGCGACTTATATTTTCCGAGAGAATTAAGTTTTGGTGACACTGTAAAAAAGTAGTAGATTTTTTCTCATCACCGATTTAAAAAATGTCGATGCGGAATTGTAGCTACATTTATTCCGTGTACAAATATATAATTGGACTGGATCTGCGACTTATAGTTTCCGAGAAAATGAAGTTTTGGGGAGACTGTAAAAAAGTAGTAATTTTTATTCATCACCGATTTAAATAATGTTGATGCGGAATTGTAGCTATATTCATTCCGTGTACAAATATATAATTGGACTGGATCTGCGACTTATAGTTTCCGAGAAAATTAAGTTTTGGTGACACTGTAAAAAAGTAGTAGATTTTTTCTCATCACCGATTTAGAAAATGTCGATGCGAAATTGTGGCTACATTTATTACGTGTCCAAATATGTAATTGGACAGAATCTGCAACTTGTAGTTTCCGAGAAAATTAAGTTTTGGTGACACTGTAAAAAAGTAGCAGATTTTTTTCTCATCACCGATTTAAAAAATGTCGATGCGGAATTGTAGCTACATTTATTCCGTGTACAAATATATAATTGTACTGGTTCTGCGACTTATAGTTTTGACACTGTCAAAAAGTAGTAGATTTTTTCTCATCACCAATTTAAAGAATGTCGGTGCATTATTGTAGCTACATTTATTCCGTGTTTAAATATATAATTGGACTGGATCTGCGACTTATAGTTTGGACACTGTCAAAAAGTAGTAGATTTTTTCTCATCACCGATTTAAAAAATGTCGATGCGGAATTGTAGCTACATTTATTCCGTGTACAAATATATAATTGGACTGGATCTGCGACTTATAGTTTTGACACTGTCAAAAAGTAGTAGATTTTTTCTCATCACCAATTTAAAGAATGTCGGTGCAGGATTGTAGCTACATTTATTCCGTGTTCAAATATACAATTAAACTGGATCTGCGACTTATAGTTTCCGAGAGAATTAAGTTTTGGTAACAGTGTAAAAAAGTAGTAGATTTTTTCTCATCACCGATTTAAAAAATGGTGATGCGGAATTGTGGCTACATTTATTCCGTGTTCAAATATACAATTGAACTGGATCTGCGACTTATAGTTTCCGAGAGAATTAAGTTTTGGCGACAGTGTAAAAAAGTAGTAGATTTTTTCTCATCACCGATTTAAAAAATGGTGATGCGGAATTGTGGCTACATTTATTCCGTGTTCAAATATACAATTAAACTGGATCTGCGACTTATATTTTCCGAGAGAATTAAGTTTTGGTGACACTGTAAAAAAGTAGTAGATTTTTTCTCATCACCGATTTAAAAAATGTCGATGCGGAATTGTAGCTACATTTATTCCGTGTACAAATATGTAATTGGACAGAATCTGCGACTTGTAGTTTCCGAGAAAATTAAGTTTTGGGGAGACTGTAAAAAAGTAGTAATTTTTATTCATCACCGATTTAAATAATGTTGATGCGGAATTGTAGCTATATTCATTCCGTGTACAAATATATAATTGGACTGGATCTGCGACTTATAGTTTCCGAGAAAATTAAGTTTTGGTGACACTGTAAAAAAGTAGTAGATTTTTTCTCATCACCGATTTAGAAAATGTCGATGCGGAATTGTGGCTACATTTATTACGTGTCCAAATATGTAATTGGACAGAATCTGCAACTTGTAGTTTCCGAGAAAATTAAGTTTTGGTGACACTGTAAAAAAGTAGTAGATTTTTTTCTCATCACCGATTTAAAAAATGTCGATGCGGAATTGTAGCTACATTTATTCCGTGTACAAATATATAATTGGACTGGATCTGCGACTTATAGTTTTGACACTGTCAAAAAGTAGTAGATTTTTTCTCATCACCAATTTAAAGAATGTCGGTGCAGGATTGTAGCTACATTAATTCCGTGTCCAAATATGTAATTGGACAGAATCTGCGACTTGTAGTTTCCGAGAAAATTAAGTTTTGGTGACACTGTAAAAAAGTAGCAGATTTTTTTCTCATCACCGATTTAAAAAATGTCGATGCGGAATTGTAGCTACATTTATTCCGTGTACAAATATATAATTGTACTGGTTCTGCGACTTATAGTTTTGACACTGTCAAAAAGTAGTAGATTTTTTCTCATCACCAATTTAAAGAATGTCGGTGCATTATTGTAGCTACATTTATTCCGTGTTTAAATATATAATTGGACTGGATCTGCGACTTATAGTTTGGACACTGTCAAAAAGTAGTAGATTTTTTCTCATCACCGATTTAAAAAATGTCGATGCGGAATTGTAGCTACATTTATTCCGTGTCCAAATATGTAATTGGACAGAATCTGCGACTTCTAGTTTCCCAGAAAATTAAGTTTTGGCGACACTGTAAAAAAGTAGTCGATTTTTTTCTCATCACCGATTTAAAAAATGTCGATGCGGAATTGTAGCTACATTTATTCCGTGTACAAATATATAATTGGACTGGATCTGCGACTTATAGTTTTGACACTGTCAAAAAGTAGTAGATTTTTTCTCATCATCAATTTAAAGAATGTCGGTGCAGGATTGTAGCTACATTTATTCCGTGTTCAAATATACAATTAAACTGGATCTATGACTTATAGTTTCCGAGAGAATTAAGTTTTGGTAACAGTGTAAAAAAGTAGTAGATTTTTTCTCATCACCGATTTAAAAAATGGTGATGCGGAATTGTGGCTACATTTATTCCGTGTTCAAATATACAATTGAACTGGATCTGCGACTTATAGTTTCCGAGAGAATTAAGTTTTGGCGACAGTGTAAAAAAGTAGTAGATTTTTTCTCATCACAGATTTAAAAAATGGTGATGCGGAATTGTGGCTACATTTATTCCGTGTTCAAATATACAATTAAACTGGATCTGCGACTTATATTTTCCGAGAGAATTAAGTTTTGGTGACACTGTAAAAAAGTAGTAGATTTTTTCTCATCACCGATTTAAAAAATGTCGATGCGGAATTGTAGCTACATTTATTCCGTGTACAAATATATAATTGGACTGGATCTGCGACTTATAATTTCCGAGAAAATGAAGTTGTGGGGAGACTGTAAAAAAGTAGTAATTTTTATTCATCACCGATTTAAATAATGTTGATGCGGAATTGTAGCTACATTCATTCCGTGTCCAAATATTTAATTGGACAGAATCTGCGACTTGTAGTTTCCGAGAAAATTAAGTTTTGGGGAAACTGTAAAAAAGTAGTAATTTTTATTCATCACCGATTTAAATAATGTTGATGCGGAATTGTAGCTACATTCATTCCGTGTACAAATATATAATTGGACTGGATCTGCGACTTGTAGTTTCCGAGAAAATTAGGTTTTGGTGGCATTGTAAAAAAGTAGTAAATTTTTTCTCATCACCGATTTAAAAAATGTTGGTGCAGAATTGTACCTACATTTATTCCGTGTTTAAATATATAATTGGACTGGATCTGCGACTTATAGTTTGGACACTGTCAAAAAGTAGTAGATTTTTTCTCATCACCGATTTAAAAAATGTCAATGCGGAATTGTGGCTACATTTATTTCGTGTCCAAATATGTAATAGGACAGAATCTGCGACTTGTAGTTTCCGAGAAAATTAAGTTTTGGTGACACTGTAAAAAAGTAGTAGATTTTTTCTCATCACCGATTTAAAAAATGTCGATGCGGAATTGTAGCTACATTTATTCCGTGTACAAATATATAATTGGACTGGATCTGCGACTTATAGTTTTGACACTGTCAAAAAGTAGTAGATTTTTTCTCATCACCAATTTAAAGAATGTCGGTGCAGGATTGTAGCTACATTTATTCCGTGTTCAAATATACAATTAAACTGGATCTGCGACTTATATTTTCCGAGAGAATTAAGTTTTGGCGACAGTGTAAAAAAGTAGTAGATTTTTTCTCATCACCGATTTAAAAAATGGTGATGCGGAATTGTGGCTACATTTATTCCGTATTCAAATATACAATTAAACTGGATCTGCGACTTATATTTTCCGAGAGAATTAAGTTTTGGTGACACTGTAAAAAAGTAGTAGATTTTTTCTCATCACCGATTTAAAAAATGTCGATGCGGAATTGTAGCTACATTTATTCCGTGTACAAATATATAATTGGACTGGATCTGCGACTTATAGTTTCCGAGAAAATTAAGTTTTGGGGAGACTGTAAAAAAATAGTAATTTTTATTCATCACCGATTTAAATAATGTTGATGCGGAATTGTAGCTACATTCATTCCGTGTACAAATATGTAATTGGACTGGATCTGCGACTTATAGTTTCCGAGAAAATTAAGTTTTGGTGACACTGTAAAAAAGTAGTAGATTTTTTCTCATCACCGATTTAGAAAATGTCGATGCGGAATTGTGGCTACATTTATTCCGTGTCCAAATATGTAATTGGACAGAATCTGCGACTTGTAGTTTCCGAGAAAATTAAGTTTTGGTGACACTGTAAAAAAGTAGTAGATTTTTTTCTCATCACCGATTTAAAAAATGTCGATGCGGAATTGTAGCTACATTTATTCCGTGTACAAATATATAATTGGACTGGTTCTGCGACTTATAGTTTTGACACTGTCAAAAAGTAGTAGATTTTTTCTCATCACCAATTTAAAGAATGTCGGTGCAGGATTGTAGCTACATTTATTCCGTGTTTAAATATATAATTGGACTGGATCTGCGACTTATAGTTTGGACACTGTCAAAAAGTAGTAGATTTTTTCTCATCACCGATTTAAAAAATGTCAATGCGGAATTGTGGCTACATTTATTCCGTGTCCAAATATGTAATTGGACAGAATCTGCGACTTGTAGTTTCCCAGAAAATTAAGTTTTGGTGACACTGTAAAAAAGTAGTAGATTTTTTTCTCATCACCGATTTAAAAAATGTCGATGCGGAATTGTAGCTACATTTATTCCGTGTACAAATATATAATTGGACTGGATCTGCGACTTATAGTTTTGACACTGTCAAAAAGTAGTAGATTTTTTCTCATCATCAATTTAAAGAATGTCGGTGCAGGATTGTAGCTACATTTATTCCGTGTTCAAATATACAATTAAACTGGATCTATGACTTATAGTTTCCGAGAGAATTAAGTTTTGGTAACAGTGTAAAAAAGTAGTAGATTTTTTCTCATCACCGATTTAAAAAATGGTGATGCGGAATTGTGGCTACATTTATTCCGTGTTCAAATATACAATTGAACTGGATCTGCGACTTATAGTTTCCGAGAGAATTAAGTTTTGGCGACAGTGTAAAAAAGTAGTAGATTTTTTCTCATCACAGATTTAAAAAATGGTGATGCGGAATTGTGGCTACATTTATTCCGTGTTCAAATATACAATTAAACTGGATCTGCGACTTATATTTTCCGAGAGAATTAAGTTTTGGTGACACTGTAAAAAAGTAGTAGATTTTTTCTCATCACCGATTTAAAAAATGTCGATGCGGAATTGTAGCTACATTTATTCCGTGTACAAATATATAATTGGACTGGATCTGCGACTTATAATTTCCGAGAAAATGAAGTTGTGGGGAGACTGTAAAAAAGTAGTAATTTTTATTCATCACCGATTTAAATAATGTTGATGCGGAATTGTAGCTACATTCATTCCGTGTCCAAATATTTAATTGGACAGAATCTGCGACTTGTAGTTTCCGAGAAAATTAAGTTTTGGGGAAACTGTAAAAAAGTAGTAATTTTTATTCATCACCGATTTAAATAATGTTGATGCGGAATTGTAGCTACATTCATTCCGTGTACAAATATATAATTGGACTGGATCTGCGACTTGTAGTTTCCGAGAAAATTAGGTTTTGGTGGCATTGTAAAAAAGTAGTAAATTTTTTCTCATCACCGATTTAAAAAATGTTGGTGCAGAATTGTACCTACATTTATTCCGTGTTTAAATATATAATTGGACTGGATCTGCGACTTATAGTTTGGACACTGTCAAAAAGTAGTAGATTTTTTCTCATCACCGATTTAAAAAATGTCAATGCGGAATTGTGGCTACATTTATTTCGTGTCCAAATATGTAATAGGACAGAATCTGCGACTTGTAGTTTCCGAGAAAATTAAGTTTTGGTGACACTGTAAAAAAGTAGTAGATTTTTTCTCATCACCGATTTAAAAAATGTCGATGCGGAATTGTAGCTACATTTATTCCGTGTACAAATATATAATTGGACTGGATCTGCGACTTATAGTTTTGACACTGTCAAAAAGTAGTAGATTTTTTCTCATCACCAATTTAAAGAATGTCGGTGCAGGATTGTAGCTACATTTATTCCGTGTTCAAATATACAATTAAACTGGATCTGCGACTTATATTTTCCGAGAGAATTAAGTTTTGGCGACAGTGTAAAAAAGTAGTAGATTTTTTCTCATCACCGATTTAAAAAATGGTGATGCGGAATTGTGGCTACATTTATTCCGTATTCAAATATACAATTAAACTGGATCTGCGACTTATATTTTCCGAGAGAATTAAGTTTTGGTGACACTGTAAAAAAGTAGTAGATTTTTTCTCATCACCGATTTAAAAAATGTCGATGCGGAATTGTAGCTACATTTATTCCGTGTACAAATATATAATTGGACTGGATCTGCGACTTATAGTTTCCGAGAAAATTAAGTTTTGGGGAGACTGTAAAAAAATAGTAATTTTTATTCATCACCGATTTAAATAATGTTGATGCGGAATTGTAGCTACATTCATTCCGTGTACAAATATGTAATTGGACTGGATCTGCGACTTATAGTTTCCGAGAAAATTAAGTTTTGGTGACACTGTAAAAAAGTAGTAGATTTTTTCTCATCACCGATTTAGAAAATGTCGATGCGGAATTGTGGCTACATTTATTCCGTGTCCAAATATGTAATTGGACAGAATCTGCGACTTGTAGTTACCGAGAAAATTAAGTTTTGGTGACACTGTAAAAAAGTAGTAGATTTTTTTCTCATCACCGATTTAAAAAATGTCGATGCGGAATTGTAGCTACATTTATTCCGTGTACAAATATATAATTGGACTGGTTCTGCGACTTATAGTTTTGACACTGTCAAAAAGTAGTAGATTTTTTCTCATCACCAATTTAAAGAATGTCGGTGCAGGATTGTAGCTACATTTATTCCGTGTTTAAATATATAATTGGACTGGATCTGCGACTTATAGTTTGGACACTGTCAAAAAGTAGTAGATTTTTTCTCATCACCGATTTAAAAAATGTCAATGCGGAATTGTGGCTACATTTATTCCGTGTCCAAATATGTAATTGGACAGAATCTGCGACTTGTAGTTTCCCAGAAAATTAAGTTTTGGTGACACTGTAAAAAAGTAGTAGATTTTTTTCTCATCACCGATTTAAAAAATGTCGATGCGGAATTGTAGCTACATTTATTCCGTGTACAAATATATAATTGGACTGGATCTGCGACTTATAGTTTTGACACTGTCAAAAAGTAGTAGATTTTTTCTCATCACCAATTTAAAGAATGTCGGTGCAGGATTGTAGCTACATTTATTCCGTGTTCAAATATACAATTAAACTGGATCTATGACTTATAGTTTCCGAGAGAATTAAGTTTTGGTAACAGTGTAAAAAAGTAGTAGATTTTTTCTCATCACCGATTTAAAAAATGTCGATGCGGAATTGTAGCTACATTTATTCCGTGTACAAATATATAATTGGACTGGATCTGCGACTTATAATTTCCGAGAAAATTAAGTTTTGGGGAGACTGTAAAAAAGTAGTAATTTTTATTCATCACCGATTTAAATAATGTTGATGAGGAATTGTAGCTACATTCATTCCGTGTCCAAATATTTTATTGGACAGAATCTGCGACTTGTAGTTTCCGAGAAAATTAAATTTTGGGGAAACTGTAAAAAAGTAGTAATTTTTATTCATCACCGATTTAAATAATGTTGATGCGGAATTGTAGCTACATTCATTCCGTGTACAAATATATAATTGGACTGGATCTGCGACTTGTAGTTTCCGAGAAAATTAGGTTTTGGTGACATTGTAAAAAAGTAGTAAATTTTTTCTCATCACCGATTTAAATAATGTTGGTGCAGAATTGTACCTACATTTATTCCGTGTTTAAATATATAATTGGACTGGATCTGCGACTTATAGTTTGGACACTGTCAAAAAGTAGTAGATTTTTTCTCATCACCGATTTAAAAAATGTCAATGCGGAATTGTGGCTACATTTATTCCGTGTCCAAATATGTAATAGGACAGAATCTGCGACTTGTAGTTTCCGAGAAAATTAAGTTTTGGTGACACTGTAAAAAAGTAGTAGATTTTTTCTCATCACCGATTTAAAAAATGTCGATGCGGAATTGTAGCTACATTTATTCCGTGTACAAATATATAATTGGACTGGATCTGCGACTTATAATTTCCGAGAAAATGAAGTTTTGGGGAGACTGTAAAAAAGTAGTAATTTTTATTCATCACCGATTTAAATAATGTTGATGCGGAATTGTAGCTACATTCATTCCGTGTCCAAATATTTAATTGGACAGAATCTGCGACTTGTAGTTTCCGAGAAAATTAAATTTTGGGGAAACTGTAAAAAAGTAGTAATTTTTATTCATCACCGATTTAAATAATGTTGATGCGGAATTGTAGCTACATTCATTCCGTGTACAAATATATAATTGGACTGGATCTGCGACTTGTAGTTTCCGAGAAAATTAGGTTTTGGTGACATTGTAAAAAAGTAGTAAATTTTTTCTCATCACCGATTTAAATAATGTTGGTGCAGAATTGTACCTACATTTATTCCGTGTTTAAATATATAATTGGACTGGCTCTGCGACTTATAGTTTGGACACTGTCAAAAAGTAGTAGATTTTTTCTCATCACCGATTTAAAAAATGGTGATGCGGAATTGTGGCTACATTTATTCCGTGTTCAAATATACAATTAAACTGGATCTGCGACTTATATTTTCCGAGAGAATTAAGTTTTGGTGACACTGTAAAAAAGTAGTAGATTTTTTCTCATCACCGATTTAAAAAATGTCGATGCGGAATTGTAGCTACATTTATTCCGTGTACAAATATATAATTGGACTGGATCTGCGACTTATAGTTTCCGAGAAAATGAAGTTTTGGGGAGACTGTAAAAAAGTAGTAATTTTTATTCATCACCGATTTAAATAATGTTGATGCGGAATTGTAGCTACATTCATTCCGTGTCCAAATATGTAATTGGACAGAATCTGCGACTTGTAGTTTCCGAGAAAATTAAGTTTTGGGGAGACTGTAAAAAAGTAGTAATTTTTATTCATCACCGATTTAAATAATGTTGATGCGGAATTGTAGCTATATTCATTCCGTGTACAAATATATAATTGGACTGGATCTGCGACTTATAGTTTCCGAGAAAATTAAGTTTTGGTGACACTGTAAAAAAGTAGTAGATTTTTTCTCATCACCGATTCAGAAAATGTCGATGCGGAATTGTGGCTACATTTATTACGTGTCCAAATATGTAATTGGACAGAATCTGCAACTTGTAGTTTCCGAGAAAATTAAGTTTTGGTGACACTGTAAAAAAGTAGTAGATTTTTTTCTCATCACCGATTTAAAAAATGTCGATGCGGAATTGTAGCTACATTTATTCCGTGTACAAATATATAATTGGACTGGATCTGCGACTTATAGTTTTGACACTGTCAAAAAGTAGTAGATTTTTTCTCATCACCAATTTAAAGAATGTCGGTGCAGGATTGTAGCTACATTAATTCCGTGTCCAAATATGTAATTGGACAGAATCTGCGACTTGTAGTTTCCGAGAAAATTAAGTTTTGGTGACACTGTAAAAAAGTAGCAGATTTTTTTCTCATCACCGATTTAAAAAATGTCGATGCGGAATTGTAGCTACATTTATTCCGTGTACAAATATATAATTGTACTGGTTCTGCGACTTATAGTTTTGACACTGTCAAAAAGTAGTAGATTTTTTCTCATCACCAATTTAAAGAATGTCGGTGCATTATTGTAGCTACATTTATTCCGTGTTTAAATATATAATTGGACTGGATCTGCGACTTATAGTTTGGACACTGTCAAAAAGTAGTAGATTTTTTCTCATCACCGATTTAAAAAATGTCGATGCGGAATTGTAGCTACATTTATTCCGTGTACAAATATATAATTGGACTGGATCTGCGACTTATAGTTTTGACACTGTCAAAAAGTAGTAGATTTTTTCTCATCACCAATTTAAAGAATGTCGGTGCAGGATTGTAGCTACATTTATTCCGTGTTCAAATATACAATTAAACTGGATCTATGACTTATAGTTTCCGAGAGAATTAAGTTTTGGTAACAGTGTAAAAAAGTAGTAGATTTTTTCTCATCACCGATTTAAAAAATGGTGATGCGGAATTGTGGCTACATTTATTCCGTGTTCAAATATACAATTGAACTGGATCTGCGACTTATAGTTTCCGAGAGAATTAAGTTTTGGCGACAGTGTAAAAAAGTAGTAGATTTTTTCTCATCACAGATTTAAAAAATGGTGATGCGGAATTGTGGCTACATTTATTCCGTGTTCAAATATACAATTAAACTGGATCTGCGACTTATATTTTCCGAGAGAATTAAGTTTTGGTGACACTGTAAAAAAGTAGTAGATTTTTTCTCATCACCGATTTAAAAAATGTCGATGCGGAATTGTAGCTACATTTATTCCGTGTACAAATATATAATTGGACTGGATCTGCGACTTATAATTTCCGAGAAAATGAAGTTTTGGGGAGACTGTAAAAAAGTAGTAATTTTTATTCATCACCGATTTAAATAATGTTGATGCGGAATTGTAGCTATATTCATTCCGTGTACAAATATATAATTGGACTGGATCTGCGACTTATAGTTTCCGAGAAAATTAAGTTTTGGTGACACTGTAAAAAAGTAGTAGATTTTTTCTCATCACCGATTTAGAAAATGTCGATGCGAAATTGTGGCTACATTTATTACGTGTCCAAATATGTAATTGGACAGAATCTGCAACTTGTAGTTTCCGAGAAAATTAAGTTTTGGTGACACTGTAAAAAAGTAGCAGATTTTTTTCTCATCACCGATTTAAAAAATGTCGATGCGGAATTGTAGCTACATTTATTCCGTGTACAAATATATAATTGTACTGGTTCTGCGACTTATAGTTTTGACACTGTCAAAAAGTAGTAGATTTTTTCTCATCACCAATTTAAAGAATGTCGGTGCATTATTGTAGCTACATTTATTCCGTGTTTAAATATATAATTGGACTGGATCTGCGACTTATAGTTTGGACACTGTCAAAAAGTAGTAGATTTTTTCTCATCACCGATTTAAAAAATGTCGATGCGGAATTGTAGCTACATTTATTCCGTGTACAAATATATAATTGGACTGGATCTGCGACTTATAGTTTGACACTGTCAAAAAGTAGTAGATTTTTTCTCATCACCAATTTAAAGAATGTCGGTGCAGGATTGTAGCTACATTTATTCCGTGTTCAAATATACAATTAAACTGGATCTGCGACTTATAGTTTCCGAGAGAATTAAGTTTTGGTAACAGTGTAAAAAAGTAGTAGATTTTTTCTCATCACCGATTTAAAAAATGGTGATGCGGAATTGTGGCTACATTTATTCCGTGTTCAAATATACAATTGAACTGGATCTGCGACTTATAATTTCCGAGAAAATTAAGTTTTGGGGAGACTGTAAAAAAGTAGTAATTTTTATTCATCACCGATTTAAAAAATGGTGATGCGGAATTGTGGCTACATTTATTCCGTGTTCAAATATACAATTAAACTGGATCTGCGACTTATATTTTCCGAGAGAATTAAGTTTTGGTGACACTGTAAAAAAGTAGTAGATTTTTTCTCATCACCGATTTAAAAAATGTCGATGCGGAATTGTAGCTACATTTATTCCGTGTACAAATATGTAATTGGACAGAATCTGCGACTTGTAGTTTCCGAGAAAATTAAGTTTTGGGGAGACTGTAAAAAAGTAGTAATTTTTATTCATCACCGATTTAAATAATGTTGATGCGGAATTGTAGCTATATTCATTCCGTGTACAAATATATAATTGGACTGGATCTGCGACTTATAGTTTCCGAGAAAATTAAGTTTTGGTGACACTGTAAAAAAGTAGTAGATTTTTTCTCATCACCGATTTAAAAAATGTCGATGCGGAATTGTAGCTACATTTATTCCGTGTACAAATATATAATTGTACTGGTTCTGCGACTTATAGTTTTGACACTGTCAAAAAGTAGTAGATTTTTTCTCATCACCAATTTAAAGAATGTCGGTGCATTATTGTAGCTACATTTATTCCGTGTTTAAATATATAATTGGACTGGATCTGCGACTTATAGTTTGGACACTGTCAAAAAGTAGTAGATTTTTTCTCATCACCGATTTAAAAAATGTCGATGCGGAATTGTAGCTACATTTATTCCGTGTACAAATATATAATTGGACTGGATCTGCGACTTATAGTTTTGACACTGTCAAAAAGTAGTAGATTTTTTCTCATCACCAATTTAAAGAATGTCGGTGCAGGATTGTAGCTACATTAATTCCGTGTCCAAATATGTAATTGGACAGAATCTGCGACTTGTAGTTTCCGAGAAAATTAAGTTTTGGTGACACTGTAAAAAAGTAGCAGATTTTTTTCTCATCACCGATTTAAAAAATGTCGATGCGGAATTGTAGCTACATTTATTCCGTGTACAAATATATAATTGTACTGGTTCTGCGACTTATAGTTTTGACACTGTCAAAAAGTAGTAGATTTTTTCTCATCACCAATTTAAAGAATGTCGGTGCATTATTGTAGCTACATTTATTCCGTGTTTAAATATATAATTGGACTGGATCTGCGACTTATAGTTTGGACACTGTCAAAAAGTAGTAGATTTTTTCTCATCACCGATTTAAAAAATGTCGATGCGGAATTGTAGCTACATTTATTCCGTGTACAAATATATAATTGGACTGGATCTGCGACTTATAGTTTTGACACTGTCAAAAAGTAGTAGATTTTTTCTCATCACCAATTTAAAGAATGTCGGTGCAGGATTGTAGCTACATTTATTCCGTGTTCAAATATACAATTAAACTGGATCTATGACTTATAGTTTCCGAGAGAATTAAGTTTTGGTAACAGTGTAAAAAAGTAGTAGATTTTTTCTCATCACCGATTTAAAAAATGGTGATGCGGAATTGTGGCTACATTTATTCCGTGTTCAAATATACAATTGAACTGGATCTGCGACTTATAGTTTCCGAGAGAATTAAGTTTTGGCGACAGTGTAAAAAAGTAGTAGATTTTTTCTCATCACAGATTTAAAAAATGGTGATGCGGAATTGTGGCTACATTTATTCCGTGTTCAAATATACAATTAAACTGGATCTGCGACTTATATTTTCCGAGAGAATTAAGTTTTGGTGACACTGTAAAAAAGGAGTAGATTTTTTCTCATCACCGATTTAAAAAATGTCGATGCGGAATTGTAGCTACATTTATTCCGTGTACAAATATATAATTGGACTGGATCTGCGACTTATAATTTCCGAGAAAATGAAGTTTTGGGGAGACTGTAAAAAAGTAGTAATTTTTATTCATCACCGATTTAAATAATGTTGATGCGGAATTGTAGCTATATTCATTCCGTGTACAAATATATAATTGGACTGGATCTGCGACTTATAGTTTCCGAGAAAATTAAGTTTTGGTGACACTGTAAAAAAGTAGTAGATTTTTTCTCATCACCGATTTAGAAAATGTCGATGCGAAATTGTGGCTACATTTATTACGTGTCCAAATATGTAATTGGACAGAATCTGCAACTTGTAGTTTCCGAGAAAATTAAGTTTTGGTGACACTGTAAAAAAGTAGCAGATTTTTTTCTCATCACCGATTTAAAAAATGTCGATGCGGAATTGTAGCTACATTTATTCCGTGTACAAATATATAATTGTACTGGTTCTGCGACTTATAGTTTTGACACTGTCAAAAAGTAGTAGATTTTTTCTCATCACCAATTTAAAGAATGTCGGTGCATTATTGTAGCTACATTTATTCCGTGTTTAAATATATAATTGGACTGGATCTGCGACTTATAGTTTGGACACTGTCAAAAAGTAGTAGATTTTTTCTCATCACCGATTTAAAAAATGTCGATGCGGAATTGTAGCTACATTTATTCCGTGTACAAATATATAATTGGACTGGATCTGCGACTTATAGTTTTGACACTGTCAAAAAGTAGTAGATTTTTTCTCATCACCAATTTAAAGAATGTCGGTGCAGGATTGTAGCTACATTTATTCCGTGTTCAAATATACAATTAAACTGGATCTGCGACTTATAGTTTCCGAGAGAATTAAGTTTTGGTAACAGTGTAAAAAAGTAGTAGATTTTTTCTCATCACCGATTTAAAAAATGGTGATGCGGAATTGTGGCTACATTTATTCCGTGTTCAAATATACAATTGAACTGGATCTGCGACTTATAGTTTCCGAGAGAATTAAGTTTTGGCGAGAGTGTAAAAAAGTAGTAGATTTTTTCTCATCACCGATTTAAAAAATGGTGATGCGGAATTGTGGCTACATTTATTCCGTGTTCAAATATACAATTAAACTGGATCTGCGACTTATATTTTCCGAGAGAATTAAGTTTTGGTGACACTGTAAAAAAGTAGTAGATTTTTTCTCATCACCGATTTAAAAAATGTCGATGCGGAATTGTAGCTACATTTATTACGTGTCCAAATATGTAATTGGACAGAATCTGCAACTTGTAGTTTCCGAGAAAATTAAGTTTTGGTGACACTGTAAAAAAGTAGTAGATTTTTTTCTCATCACCGATTTAAAAAATGTCGATGCGGAATTGTGGCTACATTTATTCCGTGTTCAAATATACAATTAAACTGGATCTGCGACTTATATTTTCCGAGAGAATTAAGTTTTGGTGACACTGTAAAAAAGTAGTAGATTTTTTCTCATCACCGATTTAAAGAATGTCGGTGCATTATTGTAGCTACATTTATTCCGTGTTTAAATATATAATTGGACTGGATCTGCGACTTATAGTTTGGACACTGTCAAAAAGTAGTAGATTTTTTCTCATCACCGATTTAAAAAATGTCGATGCGGAATTGTAGCTACATTTATTCCGTGTACAAATATATAATTGGACTGGATCTGCGACTTATAGTTTTGACACTGTCAAAAAGTAGTAGATTTTTTCTCATCACCGATTTAAAAAATGTCGATGCGGAATTGTAGCTACATTTATTCCGTGTACAAATATATAATTGGACTGGATCTGCGACTTATAGTTTTGACACTGTCAAAAAGTAGTAGATTTTTTCTCATCACCGATTTAAAAAATGTCGATGCGGAATTGTAGCTACATTTATTCCGTGTTCAAATATACAATTAAACTGGATCTATGACTTATAGTTTCCGAGAGAATTAAGTTTTGGTAACAGTGTAAAAAAGTAGTAGATTTTTTCTCATCACCGATTTAAAAAATGGTGATGCGGAATTGTGGCTACATTTATTCCGTGTTCAAATATACAATTGAACTGGATCTGCGACTTATAGTTTCCGAGAGAATTAAGTTTTGGCGACAGTGTAAAAAAGTAGTAGATTTTTTCTCATCACAGATTTAAAAAATGGTGATGCGGAATTGTGGCTACATTTATTCCGTGTTCAAATATACAATTAAACTGGATCTGCGACTTATATTTTCCGAGAGAATTAAGTTTTGGTGACACTGTAAAAAAGTAGTAGATTTTTTCTCATCACCGATTTAAAAAATGTCGATGCGGAATTGTAGCTACATTTATTCCGTGTACAAATATATAATTGGACTGGATCTGCGACTTATAATTTCCGAGAAAATGAAGTTTTGGGGAGACTGTAAAAAAGTAGTAATTTTTATTCATCACCGATTTAAATAATGTTGATGCGGAATTGTAGCTATATTCATTCCGTGTACAAATATATAATTGGACTGGATCTGCGACTTATAGTTTCCGAGAAAATTAAGTTTTGGTGACACTGTAAAAAAGTAGTAGATTTTTTCTCATCACCGATTTAGAAAATGTCGATGCGAAATTGTGGCTACATTTATTACGTGTCCAAATATGTAATTGGACAGAATCTGCAACTTGTAGTTTCCGAGAAAATTAAGTTTTGGTGACACTGTAAAAAAGTAGCAGATTTTTTTCTCATCACCGATTTAAAAAATGTCGATGCGGAATTGTAGCTACATTTATTCCGTGTACAAATATATAATTGTACTGGTTCTGCGACTTATAGTTTTGACACTGTCAAAAAGTAGTAGATTTTTTCTCATCACCAATTTAAAGAATGTCGGTGCATTATTGTAGCTACATTTATTCCGTGTTTAAATATATAATTGGACTGGATCTGCGACTTATAGTTTGGACACTGTCAAAAAGTAGTAGATTTTTTCTCATCACCGATTTAAAAAATGTCGATGCGGAATTGTAGCTACATTTATTCCGTGTACAAATATATAATTGGACTGGATCTGCGACTTATAGTTTTGACACTGTCAAAAAGTAGTAGATTTTTTCTCATCACCAATTTAAAGAATGTCGGTGCAGGATTGTAGCTACATTTATTCCGTGTTCAAATATACAATTAAACTGGATCTGCGACTTATAGTTTCCGAGAGAATTAAGTTTTGGTAACAGTGTAAAAAAGTAGTAGATTTTTTCTCATCACCGATTTAAAAAATGGTGATGCGGAATTGTGGCTACATTTATTCCGTGTTCAAATATACAATTGAACTGGATCTGCGACTTATAGTTTCCGAGAGAATTAAGTTTTGGCGAGAGTGTAAAAAAGTAGTAGATTTTTTCTCATCACCGATTTAAAAAATGGTGATGCGGAATTGTGGCTACATTTATTCCGTGTTCAAATATACAATTAAACTGGATCTGCGACTTATATTTTCCGAGAGAATTAAGTTTTGGTGACACTGTAAAAAAGTAGTAGATTTTTTCTCATCACCGATTTAAAAAATGTCGATGCGGAATTGTAGCTACATTTATTACGTGTCCAAATATGTAATTGGACAGAATCTGCAACTTGTAGTTTCCGAGAAAATTAAGTTTTGGTGACACTGTAAAAAAGCAGTAGATTTTTTTCTCATCACCGATTTAAAAAATGTCGATGCGGAATTGTGGCTACATTTATTCCGTGTTCAAATATACAATTAAACTGGATCTGCGACTTATATTTTCCGAGAGAATTAAGTTTTGGTGACACTGTAAAAAAGTAGTAGATTTTTTCTCATCACCGATTTAAAAAATGTCGATGCGGAATTGTAGCTACATTTATTCCCCCCTTCGGGTAGGGGTCAGAATATACCCGAGGTAGGCATGCCTGTCGTAAGAGGCGACTAAAATCCAACTTCAGTATACCGAGTATAGCGTATACAAAAAATGCAATGAAGAAAACGAAAAGATATAATACCCCAGGTGGCAGTCCAGGTTCACTGGAAAATCCACCCTCTTCGGAGGTCGGCTCTACGGATTCTGGGGAGAGCCATTTATTGCAATCCTTTGACCCCTTTACGAAAAGTTCAAGGGTATCTCGATCGCCACCATCAAGATCGAATGTATCCGGGAAAAGAAGTCCGCCGGAAGCGTCAATTCGCGAGAAACGGGACTTAGTGAAACACAAAAGCTTTGAGGAGGAAAATAACGAACTCCGCATAAAGCTTAACAAAATGGAGCGACTCTATCAAGAACTTAGGAAAGAGATAGACCAACTCCGAGAAGAAAATAAGGCTTTAAAAAACTCTCATGGGCTAAAAGAACGAGAAAGTAGCCCACCCCACTCAGCAAGTCGAGAATATCACACGGACGAAGATGAGCTAGCGCGAGAAACAAATTGGATCTCGAAGAAGAGACCTAGCAAGAAACGAAGAGCTGGTTCTTCGCCCGAAGTCGAGCCAGAAAAAGAAGGCAAGCACAAGGAGTCACAAGCGAAACAAATGAAAGCAAAAGTACGTCCTCCGCCACCAATAAACGTCGTTGGATTTACAAATTTTAGCAAATTACACTGCCTTCTAAAAGAGACGTTGGCATCGTCATTTAGATTAACGCCACTGCGCAACGACGTATGGAAAATTAACGTCGATGACCCTGACGGTTACCGAGCATTATCTCAGAAATTAAATACCGAGAAGATCCAATGGTACACTTACGAGAATAAGTTAGAAAGGCCACTGCGTGTCGTAGCAAGAGGACTTCACCCCTCTTTGACTAAGGAAGATATTATAAATGATCTTCAAGCTAAAGGTTTGAAAATTCTTGATGCCGTAAATATTATCAAGAAGGAGAAACAGCGAACTGAAGGAGATCAGGAAATTTTGGTTAAGCGTGGGCTTCCATTGTTTATGCTCACCTTCGATAAAAATGAAAATATGGAAGATATTTACAATATAAAAACTATTCAAAATATCGTTATCAAAATCGAACCTTTACGTAAGAGCACAAGATCGATCCCACAGTGCAAACGTTGTCAAGGTTTCAATCATACGCAGACTTACTGTCAAAAAGAACCGCGTTGCGTAAAATGCGCCGGTAAACATATGTCAGAAGAATGCAAGTTAGATAAGCATGCTCCAGCGACTTGCATAAACTGCAAAGGAAAGCATCCAGCGAATTATAGAGGCTGCGATGTAGCCAAAGAGCTCCAAAAAAGGCGTGATGCGGTTAAAAAAACCTCACGTCCGAACACGAAACCAAATGACAAACCTAAAGGTAATACGGAAAAACTAACGAAAGCAAGACAACCAGTCAAGGAAAGGACGAAAGTTGGACAAGACAAAGCCCCAAAGAAAAAACCACCATCTGTTGGCGGGCAGACATACGCGCAAGTTGCCTCGCAAGAAAATAAACAAGGCGGCATTACTCCAGATCCAATCTCACAAGTCTTCTCTATCATTCTCGAGAAACTTGAAGAGCAAACTAAAACAAACAAGCTTATATTTGAAAAATTGAGCAATCTAGAGCTTAAAACTCGCAAAACAAGAAAAAATCTATAAATATGAAACAGTTGCTTAAAATATTAACATGGAATGCTAACGGCCTTTTGGAAAAGATCGACGAACTAGAAGTGTTCTTGCGAAAAGACAACATTGATATATGTTTGATTTCAGAAACGCACTTAAAAAATAAATCTAGCTTAAAAATAAAAGGATACTGTGCTTATCATGCTTACCATCCATCCGAAAGGGCTAGAGGCGGATCTTCCCTATTCATCAAGGACTGTATTGAGCATTCTTTTAGTACAATTATTGAAAACGATGCGATGCAAGTAAGTACAGTTCGTGTTAAAAACAAGCACTCATACTACAATATCGCATCCATTTATTGTCCTCCGCGATGCAAACTAGAGAAGAACGATTTTATAAATCTTTTCAACTCACTTGGACCGAAATTTATTGTTGGTGGTGATTTTAATTCAAAACACACTTTTTGGGGTTCAAGATGCACTTCAACGAAAGGCAGACTACTTTACGAAACCGGCATGCAATTTAACGTTGACTTCCTTTCGACAGGGAAACCAACATATTGGCCTTCCGACAGAGCAAAAACGCCTGATCTCGTAGACTTCTTCGTCGCAAAAGGAGTACCTAAAAACTTTACAAACGTCGAGGAAAGCTTTGATCTCTCCTCAGATCACTCACCAGTCATTTTGTCAATAAGCGAGCGTCTAATAAAAAAAGAAGGGGCGCCAAGATTAATTAACAACAAAACTGACTGGGACGGCTTTAAGAAATATTGTAAAGAAAACATTGTTCTGAACGTGTCACTTAAAACACCGTATGAATTAGAAGACGAAGTCGGCAGATTTATTGAAGTCATACAGAACGCAGCGTGGAAGAATACTCCCTTTAGGAGGAAAGAAGTCGTACACAGCGAAGGTAAATATCCACCGGAAATAAAAGAATTGATAATAACAAAGAGGAGAGCACGCAAAAGATGGCAACAATCCCGAGCTCCCCAGCATAAAACTATCTTAAATCATTTATGTAATGAACTCAAGAAAGCAATAAGAGATTTCAAAAATCGAGAGATTTCTACATTTCTTGAAGGTTTGACTGCCGAAAAAATTTCAAACTATTCGCTGTGGAAAGCCGTGAAAGGTATTAAAAAACCCCAAATGCAATCGCTACCAATAAGAAAAAGCAATGGCGAATGGGCAAAAGGAGACAAGGAAAAGGCGGATTTATTCGCGAAGCACCTAGAAGAAACGTTTAAGCCATTTGACGGAGAGGCGCTTATAGAAGACCTTGGTGGTACTATCACGACACCTGACAACTTTAAAATAAAGAGTGTGTCGCTGGTCGAACTTTGCCAGGTAATACAAAATCTTAAAAACAACAAGGCCCCTGGATATGACTTAATAACCGGACAGATCCTCAAGGAATTGCCAAAGAAAGCCCTGATCAAGCTCCTGCATATTATAAATGCCGCTCTAAGATTATTATACGTTCCAAGGCAATGGAAAGTTGCTGAGGTTATAATGGTTCCAAAACCGGGAAAGTCTCCAAATGACAAAAAATCGTACAGACCGATATCACTGCTTCCGATAATATCTAAGGTATTTGAAAAGCTTTTGTTAAAACGCTTGCAATCGGTCATTGAGGAAAGACGACTGATTCCTGACCATCAATTTGGCTTCAGAACCAAGCATTCGACAATTGACCAGGTCTACAGATTAACTAATGAAATAGAGAAAACCCTTGAGGAGAGAAAAATATGTTCTAGCGCCTTTCTTGACGTATCTCAAGCCTTCGACAAGGTATGGCATGAAGGGTTGAAGCTTAAGCTGAGGCAGGTTCTTCCGAAACAATTATACAAGATTTTAGAATCCTACCTTGCTAATAGACTTTTCCGTGTAAAACACGGATGTGAATACTCTGAATTTAAGGACATCGCTGCCGGAGTACCGCAAGGAAGTGTTCTTGGTCCGGTATTGTTCTTGCTCTACACTCGAGATATACCCCAAGAAGAAGGTACTGTTGTAGCCACGTTCGCGGACGATACGGCTATACTTGCAACAGATAAATCAATCGAGTCAGCAACTGAAAAGCTTCAACGAGCTTTGGACAAAATTTGCGAGTGGACAAAGATTTGGCGCATTGCTCTCAACGAAACCAAATCAATCCATGTTAATTTTACTAACAAAAAAATTAATAACCTACCCATTTTCATTAACTCGGTACAAATACCGTATGCAAACGAGGCTAAGTATCTAGGAATGACACTAGACGCGAAACTCAAATGGAAGTCGCACGTTAAGAAGAAACGCGACGAGCTGGAAAATAGATTTAGAGAAATGTATTGGCTACTTGGAAGACATTCCAAGTTAAGCATATATAACAAACTGCTATTATACAAGCAAGTGCTTAAACCTGTATGGACGTATGGTGTACAACTTTGGGGTTGTACTAAACGAAGCAATAGAGATATTTTACAATCTTTCCAAAACAAAGTGCTAAGAATAATCGTAAATGCTCCGTGGTATATCAGGAACAATGATATCCACCGAGACTTAGGAGTAGCTACCGTCGATGACGAAATAACGAACTTTGCTCGCAAACTCCGTATTCGTCTTCATGGACATTGTAATGACGCCATACTCCAAATTTTGGACGAGACAAACCTTGTGCGCCGACTACAAAGAACGAAACCGTTCGATTTAGCGCAATAGGGATAGCCGTATGTAATGACGGAATCATCGGGTGCTTTTATTGAAAAGCTGCCTGCCCAACGCGAATATTTCTGAAACGCAAACTACTTGATAAGGGAACTTAGTTGTAGTCAATCAATAGAAGGGAGGTGTTGTTTAGTGAGTAAGAATCTCACACTACTATGAGCACCGGGCTCATAGTGTCTTTTGAAGATTTTTCACCTACCCACGAAGAAAAAAAAAAAAAAAAAAAAAAAAAAAACATTTATTCCGTGTACAAATATGTAATTGGACAGAATCTGCGACTTGTAGTTTCCGAGAAAATTAAGTTTTGGGGAGACTGTAAAAAAGTAGTAATTTTTATTCATCACCGATTTAAATAATGTTGATGCGGAATTGTAGCTATATTCATTCCGTGTACAAATATATAATTGGACTGGATCTGCGACTTATATTTTCCGAGAGAATTAAGTTTTGGTGACACTGTAAAAAAGTAGTAGATTTTTTCTCATCACCGATTTAAAAAATGTCGATGCGGAATTGTAGCTACATTTATTACGTGTCCAAATATGTAATTGGACAGAATCTGCAACTTGTAGTTTCCGAGAAAATTAAGTTTTGGTGACACTGTAAAAAAGTAGTAGATTTTTTTGTCATCACCGATTTAAAAAATGTCGATGCGGAATTGTGGCTACATTTATTCCGTGTTCAAATATACAATTAAACTGGATCTGCGACTTATATTTTCCGAGAGAATTAAGTTTTGGTGACACTGTAAAAAAGTAGTAGATTTTTTCTCATCACCGATTTAAAAAATGTCGATGCGGAATTGTAGCTACATTTATTCCGTGTACAAATATGTAATTGGACAGAATCTGCGACTTGTAGTTTCCGAGAAAATTAAGTTTTGGGGAGACTGTAAAAAAGTAGTAATTTTTATTCATCACCGATTTAAATAATGTTGATGCGGAATTGTAGCTATATTCATTCCGTGTACAAATATATAATTGGACTGGATCTGCGACTTATAGTTTCCGAGAAAATTAAGTTTTGGTGACACTGTAAAAAAGTAGTAGATTTTTTCTCATCACCGATTTAGAAAATGTCGATGCGGAATTGTGGCTACATTTATTACGTGTCCAAATATGTAATTGGACAGAATCTGCAACTTGTAGTTTCCGAGAAAATTAAGTTTTGGTGACACTGTAAAAAAGTAGTAGATTTTTTTCTCATCACCGATTTAAAAAATGTCGATGCGGAATTGTAGCTACATTTATTCCGTGTACAAATATATAATTGGACTGGATCTGCGACTTATAGTTTTGACACTGTCAAAAAGTAGTAGATTTTTTCTCATCACCAATTTAAAGAATGTCGGTGCAGGATTGTAGCTACATTAATTCCGTGTCCAAATATGTAATTGGACAGAATCTGCGACTTGTAGTTTCCGAGAAAATTAAGTTTTGGTGACACTGTAAAAAAGTAGCAGATTTTTTTCTCATCACCGATTTAAAAAATGTCGATGCGGAATTGTAGCTACATTTATTCCGTGTACAAATATATAATTGGACTGGATCTGCGACTTATAGTTTTGACACTGTCAAAAAGTAGTAGATTTTTTCTCATCACCAATTTAAAGAATGTCGGTGCAGGATTGTAGCTACATTAATTCCGTGTCCAAATATGTAATTGGACAGAATCTGCGACTTGTAGTTTCCGAGAAAATTAAGTTTTGGTGACACTGTAAAAAAGTAGTAGATTTTTTCTCATCACCGATTTAGAAAATGTCGATGCGGAATTGTGGCTACATTTATTACGTGTCCAAATATGTAATTGGACAGAATCTGCAACTTGTAGTTTCCGAGAAAATTAAGTTTTGGTGACACTGTAAAAAAGTAGTAGATTTTTTCTCATCACCGATTTAAAAAATGGTGATGCGGAATTGTGGCTACATTTATTCCGTGTTCAAATATACAATTAAACTGGATCTGCGACTTATATTTTCCGAGAGAATTAAGTTTTGGTGACACTGTAAAAAAGTAGTAGATTTTTTCTCATCACCGATTTAAAAAATGTCGATGCGGAATTGTAGCTATATTCATTCCGTGTACAAATATATAATTGGACTGGATCTGCGACTTATAGTTTCCGAGAAAATTAAGTTTTGGTGACACTGTAAAAAAGTAGTAGATTTTTTCTCATCACCGATTTAGAAAATGTCGATGCGGAATTGTGGCTACATTTATTACGTGTCCAAATATGTAATTGGACAGAATCTGCAACTTGTAGTTTCCGAGAAAATTAAGTTTTGGTGACACTGTAAAAAAGTAGTAGATTTTTTTCTCATCACCGATTTAAAAAATGTCGATGCGGAATTGTAGCTACATTTATTCCGTGTACAAATATATAATTGGACTGGATCTGCGACTTATAGTTTTGACACTGTCAAAAAGTAGTAGATTTTTTCTCATCACCAATTTAAAGAATGTCGGTGCAGGATTGTAGCTACATTAATTCCGTGTCCAAATATGTAATTGGACAGAATCTGCGACTTGTAGTTTCCGAGAAAATTAAGTTTTGGTGACACTGTAAAAAAGTAGCAGATTTTTTTCTCATCACCGATTTAAAAAATGTCGATGCGGAATTGTAGCTACATTTATTCCGTGTACAAATATATAATTGGACTGGATCTGCGACTTATAGTTTTGACACTGTCAAAAAGTAGTAGATTTTTTCTCATCACCAATTTAAAGAATGTCGGTGCAGGATTGTAGCTACATTTATTCCGTGTTCAAATATACAATTAAACTGGATCTATGACTTATAGTTTCCGAGAGAATTAAGTTTTGGTAACAGTGTAAAAAAGTAGTAGATTTTTTCTCATCACCGATTTAAAAAATGGTGATGCGGAATTGTGGCTACATTTATTCCGTGTTCAAATATACAATTGAACTGGATCTGCGACTTATAGTTTCCGAGAGAATTAAGTTTTGGCGACAGTGTAAAAAAGTAGTAGATTTTTTCTCATCACAGATTTAAAAAATGGTGATGCGGAATTGTGGCTACATTTATTCCGTGTTCAAATATACAATTAAACTGGATCTGCGACTTATATTTTCCGAGAGAATTAAGTTTTGGTGACACTGTAAAAAAGTAGTAGATTTTTTCTCATCACCGATTTAAAAAATGTCGATGCGGAATTGTAGCTACATTTATTCCGTGTACAAATATATAATTGGACTGGATCTGCGACTTATAATTTCCGAGAAAATGAAGTTTTGGGGAGACTGTAAAAAAGTAGTAATTTTTATTCATCACCGATTTAAATAATGTTGATGCGGAATTGTAGCTATATTCATTCCGTGTACAAATATATAATTGGACTGGATCTGCGACTTATAGTTTCCGAGAAAATTAAGTTTTGGTGACACTGTAAAAAAGTAGTAGATTTTTTCTCATCACCGATTTAGAAAATGTCGATGCGAAATTGTGGCTACATTTATTACGTGTCCAAATATGTAATTGGACAGAATCTGCAACTTGTAGTTTCCGAGAAAATTAAGTTTTGGTGACACTGTAAAAAAGTAGCAGATTTTTTTCTCATCACCGATTTAAAAAATGTCGATGCGGAATTGTAGCTACATTTATTCCGTGTACAAATATATAATTGTACTGGTTCTGCGACTTATAGTTTTGACACTGTCAAAAAGTAGTAGATTTTTTCTCATCACCAATTTAAAGAATGTCGGTGCATTATTGTAGCTACATTTATTCCGTGTTTAAATATATAATTGGACTGGATCTGCGACTTATAGTTTGGACACTGTCAAAAAGTAGTAGATTTTTTCTCATCACCGATTTAAAAAATGTCGATGCGGAATTGTAGCTACATTTATTCCGTGTACAAATATATAATTGGACTGGATCTGCGACTTATAGTTTTGACACTGTCAAAAAGTAGTAGATTTTTTCTCATCACCAATTTAAAGAATGTCGGTGCAGGATTGTAGCTACATTTATTCCGTGTTCAAATATACAATTAAACTGGATCTGCGACTTATAGTTTCCGAGAGAATTAAGTTTTGGTAACAGTGTAAAAAAGTAGTAGATTTTTTCTCATCACCGATTTAAAAAATGGTGATGCGGAATTGTGGCTACATTTATTCCGTGTTCAAATATACAATTGAACTGGATCTGCGACTTATAGTTTCCGAGAGAATTAAGTTTTGGCGACAGTGTAAAAAAGTAGTAGATTTTTTCTCATCACCGATTTAAAAAATGGTGATGCGGAATTGTGGCTACATTTATTCCGTGTTCAAATATACAATTAAACTGGATCTGCGACTTATATTTTCCGAGAGAATTAAGTTTTGGTGACACTGTAAAAAAGTAGTAGATTTTTTCTCATCACCGATTTAAAAAATGTCGATGCGGAATTGTAGCTACATTTATTCCGTGTACAAATATATGATTGGACTGGATCTGCGACTTATAGTTTTGACACTGTCAAAAAGTAGTAGATTTTTTCTCATCACCAATTTAAAGAATGTCGCTGCAGGATTGTAGCTACATTAATTCCGTGTCCAAATATGTAATTATACAGAATCTGCGACTTGTAGTTTCCGAGAAAATTAAGTTTTGGTAACACTGTAAAAAAGTAGTAGATTTTTTTCTCATCACCGATTTAAAAAATGTCGATGCGGAATTGTAGCTACATTTATTCCGTGCACAAATATATAATTGTACTGGTTCTGCGACTTATAGTTTTGACACTGTCAAAAAGTAGTAGATTTTTTCTCATCACCAATTTAAAGAATGTCGGTGCATTATTGTAGCTACATTTATTCCGTGTTTAAATATATAATTGGACTGGATCTGCGACTTATAGTTTGGACACTGTCAAAAAGTAGTAGATTTTTTCTCATCACCGATTTAAAAAATGTCAATGCGGAATTGTGGCTACATTTATTCCGTGTCCAAATATGTAATTGGACAGAATCTGCGACTTGTAGTTTCCCAGAAAATTAAGTTTTGGTGACACTGTAAAAAAGTAGTCGATTTGTTTCTCATCACCGATTTAAAAAATGTCGATGCGGAATTGTAGCTACATTTATTCCGTGTACAAATATATAATTGGACTGGATCTGCGACTTATAGTTTTGACACTGTCAAAAAGTAGTAGATTTTTTCTCATCACCAATTTAAAGAATGTCGGTGCAGGATTGTAGCTACATTTATTCCGTGTTCAAATATACAATTAAACTGGATCTGCGACTTATAGTTTCCGAGAGAATTAAGTTTTGGTAACAGTGTAAAAAAGTAGTAGATTTTTTCTCATCACCGATTTAAAAAATGGTGATGCGGAATTGTGGCTACATTTATTCCGTGTTCAAATATACAATTGAACTGGATCTGCGACTTATAGTTTCCGAGAGAATTAAGTTTTGGCGACAGTGTAAAAAAGTAGTAGATTTTTTCTCATCACCGATTTAAAAAATGGTGATGCGGAATTGTGGCTACATTTATTCCGTGTTCAAATATACAATTAAACTGGATCTGCGACTTATATTTTCCGAGAGAATTAAGTTTTGGTGACACTGTAAAAAAGTAGTAGATTTTTTCTCATCACCGATTTAAAAAATGTCGATGCGGAATTGTAGCTACATTTATTCCGTGTACAAATATATAATTGGACTGGATCTGCGACTTATAGTTTCCGAGAAAATGAAGTTTTGGGGAGACTGTAAAAAAGTAGTAATTTTTATTCATCACCGATTTAAATAATGTTGATGCGGAATTGTAGCTACATTCATTCCGTGTCCAAATATGTAATTGGACAGAATCTGCGACTTGTAGTTTCCGAGAAAATTAAGTTTTGTGGAGACTGTAAAAAAGTAGTAATTTTTATTCATCACCGATTTAAATAATGTTGATGCGGAATTGTAGCTATATTCATTCCGTGTACAAATATATAATTGGACTGGATCTGCGACTTATAGTTTCCGAGAAAATTAAGTTTTGGTGACACTGTAAAAAAGTAGTAGATTTTTTCTCATCACCGATTTAGAAAATGTCGATGCGGAATTGTGGCTACATTAATTCCGTGTCCAAATATGTAATTGGACAGAATCTGCGACTTGTAGTTTCCGAGAAAATTAAGTTTTGGTGACACTGTAAAAGAGTAGTAGATTTTTTTCTCATCACCGATTTAGAAAATGTCGATGCGGAATTGTGGCTACATTTATTCCGTGTCCAAATAAGTAATTGGACAGAATCTCCGACTTGTAGTTTCCGAGAAAATTAAGTTTTGGTGACACTGTAAAAAAGTAGTAGATTTTTTTCTCATCACCGATTTAAAAAATGTCGATGCGGAATTGTAGCTACATTTATTCCGTGTACAAATATATAATTGGACTGGATCTGCGACTTATAGTTTTGACACTGTCAAAAAGTAGTAGATTTTTTCTCATCACCAATTTAAAGAATGTCGGTGCAGGATTGTAGCTACATTAATTCCGTGTCCAAATATGTAATTGGACAGAATCTGCGACTTGTAGTTTCCGAGAAAATTAAGTTTTGGTGACACTGTAAAAGAGTAGTAGATTTTTTTCTCATCACCGATTTAAAAAATGTCGATGCGGAATTGTAGCTACATTTATTCCGTGTACAAATATATAATTGTACTGGTTCTGCGACTTATAGTTTTGACACTGTCAAAAAGTAGTAGATTTTTTCTCATCACCAATTTAAAGAATGTCGATGCATTATTGTAGCTACATTTATTCCGTGTTTAAATATATAATTGGACTGGATCTGCGACTTATAGTTTGGACACTGTCAAAAAGTAGTAGATTTTTTCTCATCACCGATTTAAAAAATGTCAATGCGGAATTGTGGCTACATTTATTCCGTGTCCAAATATGTAATTGGACAGAATCTGCGACTTCTAGTTTCCCAGAAAATTAAGTTTTGGTGACACTGTAAAAAAGTAGTCGATTTTTTTCTCATCACCGATTTAAAAAATGTCGATGCGGAATTGTAGCTACATTTATTCCGTGTACAAATATATAATTGGACTGGATCTGCGACTTATAGTTTTGACACTGTCAAAAAGTAGTAGATTTTTTCTCATCATCAATTTAAAGAATGTCGGTGCAGGATTGTAGCTACATTTATTCCGTGTTCAAATATACAATTAAACTGGATCTATGACTTATAGTTTCCGAGAGAATTAAGTTTTGGTAACAGTGTAAAAAAGTAGTAGATTTTTTCTCATCACCGATTTAAAAAATGGTGATGCGGAATTGTGGCTACATTTATTCCGTGTTCAAATATACAATTGAACTGGATCTGCGACTTATAGTTTCCGAGAGAATTAAGTTTTGGCGACAGTGTAAAAAAGTAGTAGATTTTTTCTCATCACAGATTTAAAAAATGGTGATGCGGAATTGTGGCTACATTTATTCCGTGTTCAAATATACAATTAAACTGGATCTGCGACTTATATTTTCCGAGAGAATTAAGTTTTGGTGACACTGTAAAAAAGTAGTAGATTTTTTCTCATCACCGATTTAAAAAATGTTGATGCGGAATTGTAGCTACATTCATTCCGTGTCCAAATATTTAATTGGACAGAATCTGCGACTTGTAGTTTCCGAGAAAATTAAGTTTTGGGGAAACTGTAAAAAAGTAGTAATTTTTATTCATCACCGATTTAAATAATGTTGATGCGGAATTGTAGCTACATTCATTCCGTGTACAAATATATAATTGGACTGGATCTGCGACTTGTAGTTTCCGAGAAAATTAGGTTTTGGTGGCATTGTAAAAAAGTAGTAAATTTTTTCTCATCACCGATTTAAAAAATGTTGGTGCAGAATTGTACCTACATTTATTCCGTGTTTAAATATATAATTGGACTGGATCTGCGACTTATAGTTTGGACACTGTCAAAAAGTAGTAGATTTTTTCTCATCACCGATTTAAAAAATGTCAATGCGGAATTGTGGCTACATTTATTCCGTGTCCAAATATGTAATAGGACAGAATCTGCGACTTGTAGTTTCCGAGAAAATTAAGTTTTGGTGACACTGTAAAAAAGTAGTAGATTTTTTCTCATCACCGATTTAAAAAATGTCGATGCGGAATTGTAGCTACATTTATTCCGTGTACAAATATATAATTGGACTGGATCTGCGACTTATAGTTTTGACACTGTCAAAAAGTAGTAGATTTTTTCTCATCACCAATTTAAAGAATGTCGGTGCAGGATTGTAGCTACATTTATTCCGTGTTCAAATATACAATTAAACTGGATCTGCGACTTATATTTTCCGAGAGAATTAAGTTTTGGCGACAGTGTAAAAAAGTAGTAGATTTTTTCTCATCACCGATTTAAAAAATGGTGATGCGGAATTGTGGCTACATTTATTCCGTGTTCAAATATACAATTAAACTGGATCTGCGACTTATATTTTCCGAGAGAATTAAGTTTTGGTGACACTGTAAAAAAGTAGTAGATTTTTTCTCATCACCGATTTAAAAAATGTCGATGCGGAATTGTAGCTACATTTATTCCGTGTACAAATATATAATTGGACTGGATCTGCGACTTATAGTTTCCGAGAAAATTAAGTTTTGGGGAGACTGTAAAAAAATAGTAATTTTTATTCATCACCGATTTAAATAATGTTGATGCGGAATTGTAGCTACATTCATTCCGTGTACAAATATGTAATTGGACTGGATCTGCGACTTATAGTTTCCGAGAAAATTAAGTTTTGGTGACACTGTAAAAAAGTAGTAGATTTTTTCTCATCACCGATTTAGAAAATGTCGATGCGGAATTGTGGCTACATTTATTCCGTGTCCAAATATGTAATTGGACAGAATCTGCGACTTGTAGTTTCCGAGAAAATTAAGTTTTGGTGACACTGTAAAAAAGTAGTAGATTTTTTTCTCATCACCGATTTAAAAAATGTCGATGCGGAATTGTAGCTACATTTATTCCGTGTACAAATATATAATTGGACTGGTTCTGCGACTTATAGTTTTGACACTGTCAAAAAGTAGTAGATTTTTTCTCATCACCAATTTAAAGAATGTCGGTGCAGGATTGTAGCTACATTTATTCCGTGTTTAAATATATAATTGGACTGGATCTGCGACTTATAGTTTGGACACTGTCAAAAAGTAGTAGATTTTTTCTCATCACCGATTTAAAAAATGTCAATGCGGAATTGTGGCTACATTTATTCCGTGTCCAAATATGTAATTGGACAGAATCTGCGACTTGTAGTTTCCGAGAAAATTAAGTTTTGTGGAGACTGTAAAAAAGTAGTAATTTTTATTCATCACCGATTTAAATAATGTTGATGCGGAATTGTAGCTATATTCATTCCGTGTACAAATATATAATTGGACTGGATCTGCGACTTATAGTTTCCGAGAAAATTAAGTTTTGGTGACACTGTAAAAAAGTAGTAGATTTTTTCTCATCACCGATTTAGAAAATGTCGATGCGGAATTGTGGCTACATTTATTACGTGTCCAAATATGTAATTGGACAGAATCTGCAACTTGTAGTTTCCGAGAAAATTAAGTTTTGGTGACACTGTAAAAAAGTAGTAGATTTTTTTCTCATCACCGATTTAAAAAATGTCGATGCGGAATTGTAGCTACATTTATTCCGTGTACAAATATATAATTGGACTGGATCTGCGACTTATAGTTTTGACACTGTCAAAAAGTAGTAGATTTTTTCTCATCACCAATTTAAAGAATGTCGGTGCAGGATTGTAGCTACATTAATTCCGTGTCCAAATATGTAATTGGACAGAATCTGCGACTTGTAGTTTCCGAGAAAATTAAGTTTTGGTGACACTGTAAAAGAGTAGTAGATTTTTTTCTCATCACCGATTTAAAAAATGTCGATGCGGAATTGTAGCTACATTTATTCCGTGTACAAATATATAATTGTACTGGTTCTGCGACTTATAGTTTTGACACTGTCAAAAAGTAGTAGATTTTTTCTCATCACCAATTTAAAGAATGTCGGTGCATTATTGTAGCTACGTTTATTCCGTGTTTAAATATATAATTGGACTGGATCTGCGACTTATAGTTTGGACACTGTCAAAAAGTAGTAGATTTTTTCTCATCACCGATTTAAAAAATGTCAATGCGGAATTGTGGCTACATTTATTCCGTGTCCAAATATGTAATTGGACAGAATCTGCGACTTCTAGTTTCCCAGAAAATTAAGTTTTGGTGACACTGTAAAAAAGTAGTCGATTTTTTTCTCATCACCGATTTAAAAAATGTCGATGCGGAATTGTAGCTACATTTATTCCGTGTACAAATATATAATTGGACTGGATCTGCGACTTATAGTTTTGACACTGTCAAAAAGTAGTAGATTTTTTCTCATCATCAATTTAAAGAATGTCGGTGCAGGATTGTAGCTACATTTATTCCGTGTTCAAATATACAATTAAACTGGATCTATGACTTATAGTTTCCGAGAGAATTAAGTTTTGGTAACAGTGTAAAAAAGTAGTAGATTTTTTCTCATCACCGATTTAAAAAATGGTGATGCGGAATTGTGGCTACATTTATTCCGTGTTCAAATATACAATTGAACTGGATCTGCGACTTATAGTTTCCGAGAGAATTAAGTTTTGGCGACAGTGTAAAAAAGTAGTAGATTTTTTCTCATCACAGATTTAAAAAATGGTGATGCGGAATTGTGGCTACATTTATTCCGTGTTCAAATATACAATTAAACTGGATCTGCGACTTATATTTTCCGAGAGAATTAAGTTTTGGTGACACTGTAAAAAAGTAGTAGATTTTTTCTCATCACCGATTTAAAAAATGTCGATGCGGAATTGTAGCTACATTCATTCCGTGTCCAAATATTTAATTGGACAGAATCTGCGACTTGTAGTTTCCGAGAAAATTAAGTTTTGGGGAAACTGTAAAAAAGTAGTAATTTTTATTCATCACCGATTTAAATAATGTTGATGCGGAATTGTAGCTACATTCATTCCGTGTACAAATATATAATTGGACTGGATCTGCGACTTGTAGTTTCCGAGAAAATTAGGTTTTGGTGGCATTGTAAAAAAGTAGTAAATTTTTTCTCATCACCGATTTAAAAAATGTTGGTGCAGAATTGTACCTACATTTATTCCGTGTTTAAATATATAATTGGACTGGATCTGCGACTTATAGTTTGGACACTGTCAAAAAGTAGTAGATTTTTTCTCATCACCGATTTAAAAAATGTCAATGCGGAATTGTGGCTACATTTATTCCGTGTCCAAATATGTAATAGGACAGAATCTGCGACTTGTAGTTTCCGAGAAAATTAAGTTTTGGTGACACTGTAAAAAAGTAGTAGATTTTTTCTCATCACCGATTTAAAAAATGTCGATGCGGAATTGTAGCTACATTTATTCCGTGTACAAATATATAATTGGACTGGATCTGCGACTTATAGTTTTGACACTGTCAAAAAGTAGTAGATTTTTTCTCATCACCAATTTAAAGAATGTCGGTGCAGGATTGTAGCTACATTTATTCCGTGTTCAAATATACAATTAAACTGGATCTGCGACTTATATTTTCCGAGAGAATTAAGTTTTGGCGACAGTGTAAAAAAGTAGTAGATTTTTTCTCATCACCGATTTAAAAAATGGTGATGCGGAATTGTGGCTACATTTATTCCGTGTTCAAATATACAATTAAACTGGATCTGCGACTTATATTTTCCGAGAGAATTAAGTTTTGGTGACACTGTAAAAAAGTAGTAGATTTTTTCTCATCACCGATTTAAAAAATGTCGATGCGGAATTGTAGCTACATTTATTCCGTGTACAAATATATAATTGGACTGGATCTGCGACTTATAGTTTCCGAGAAAATTAAGTTTTGGGGAGACTGTAAAAAAATAGTAATTTTTATTCATCACCGATTTAAATAATGTTGATGCGGAATTGTAGCTACATTCATTCCGTGTACAAATATGTAATTGGACTGGATCTGCGACTTATAGTTTCCGAGAAAATTAAGTTTTGGTGACACTGTAAAAAAGTAGTAGATTTTTTCTCATCACCGATTTAGAAAATGTCGATGCGGAATTGTGGCTACATTTATTCCGTGTCCAAATATGTAATTGGACAGAATCTGCGACTTGTAGTTTCCGAGAAAATTAAGTTTTGGTGACACTGTAAAAAAGTAGTAGATTTTTTTCTCATCACCGATTTAAAAAATGTCGATGCGGAATTGTAGCTACATTTATTCCGTGTACAAATATATAATTGGACTGGTTCTGCGACTTATAGTTTTGACACTGTCAAAAAGTAGTAGATTTTTTCTCATCACCAATTTAAAGAATGTCGGTGCAGGATTGTAGCTACATTTATTCCGTGTTTAAATATATAATTGGACTGGATCTGCGACTTATAGTTTGGACACTGTCAAAAAGTAGTAGATTTTTTCTCATCACCGATTTAAAAAATGTCAATGCGGAATTGTGGCTACATTTATTCCGTGTCCAAATATGTAATTGGACAGAATCTGCGACTTGTAGTTTCCCAGAAAATTAAGTTTTGGTGACACTGTAAAAAAGTAGTAGATTTTTTTCTCATCACCGATTTAAAAAATGTCGATGCGGAATTGTAGCTACATTTATTCCGTGTACAAATATATAATTGGACTGGATCTGCGACTTATAGTTTTGACACTGTCAAAAAGTAGTAGATTTTTTCTCATCACCAATTTAAAGAATGTCGGTGCAGGATTGTAGCTACATTTATTCCGTGTTCAAATATACAATTAAACTGGATCTATGACTTATAGTTTCCGAGAGAATTAAGTTTTGGTAACAGTGTAAAAAAGTAGTAGATTTTTTCTCATCACCGATTTAAAAAATGGTGATGCGGAATTGTGGCTACATTTATTCCGTGTTCAAATATACAATTGAACTGGATCTGCGACTTATAGTTTCCGAGAGAATTAAGTTTTGGCGACAGTGTAAAAAAGTAGTAGATTTTTTCTCATCACAGATTTAAAAAATGGTGATGCGGAATTGTGGCTACATTTATTCCGTGTTCAAATATACAATTAAACTGGATCTGCGACTTATATTTTCCGAGAGAATTAAGTTTTGGTGACACTGTAAAAAAGTAGTAGATTTTTTCTCATCACCGATTTAAAAAATGTCGATGCGGAATTGTAGCTACATTTATTCCGTGTACAAATATATAATTGGACTGGATCTGCGACTTATAATTTCCGAGAAAATTAAGTTTTGGGGAGACTGTAAAAAAGTAGTAATTTTTATTCATCACCGATTTAAATAATGTTGATGAGGAATTGTAGCTACATTCATTCCGTGTCCAAATATTTAATTGGACAGAATCTGCGACTTGTAGTTTCCGAGAAAATTAAATTTTGGGGAAACTGTAAAAAAGTAGTAATTTTTATTCATCACCGATTTAAATAATGTTGATGCGGAATTGTAGCTACATTCATTCCGTGTACAAATATATAATTGGACTGGATCTGCGACTTGTAGTTTCCGAGAAAATTAGGTTTTGGTGACATTGTAAAAAAGTAGTAAATTTTTTCTCATCACCGATTTAAATAATGTTGGTGCAGAATTGTACCTACATTTATTCCGTGTTTAAATATATAATTGGACTGGATCTGCGACTTATAGTTTGGACACTGTCAAAAAGTAGTAGATTTTTTCTCATCACCGATTTAAAAAATGTCAATGCGGAATTGTGGCTACATTTATTCCGTGTCCAAATATGTAATAGGACAGAATCTGCGACTTGTAGTTTCCGAGAAAATTAAGTTTTGGTGACACTGTAAAAAAGTAGTAGATTTTTTCTCATCACCGATTTAAAAAATGTCGATGCGGAATTGTAGCTACATTTATTCCGTGTACAAATATATAATTGGACTGGTTCTGCGACTTATAGTTTTGACACTGTCAAAAAGTAGTAGATTTTTTCTCATCACCAATTTAAAGAATGTCGGTGCAGGATTATAGCTACATTTATTCCGTGTTTAAATATATAATTGGACTGGATCTGCGACTTATAGTTTGGACACTGTCAAAAAGTAGTAGATTTTTTCTCATCACCAATTTAAAGAATGTCGGTGCATTATTGTAGCTACATTTATTCCGTGTTTAAATATATAATTGGACTGGATCTGCGACTTATAGTTTTGACACTGTCAAAAAGTAGTAGATTTTTTCTCATCACCAATTTAAAGAATGTCGGTGCAGGATTGTAGCTACATTTATTCCGTGTCCAAATATGTAATTGGACAGAATCTGCGACTTGTAGTTTCCGAGAAAATTAAGTTTTGGTGACACTGTAAAAAAGTAGTAGATTTTTTTCTCATCACCGATTTAAAAAATGTCGATGCGGAATTGTAGCTACATTTATTCCGTGTACAAATATATAATTGGACTGGATCTGCGACTTATAGTTTTGACACTGTCAAAAAGTAGTAGATTTTTTCTCATCACCGATTTAGAAAATGTCGATGCGGAATTGTAGCTACATTTATTCCGTGTACAAATATATAATTGGACTGGATCTGCGACTTATAGTTTTGACACTGTCAAAAAGTAGTAGATTTTTTCTCATCACCAATTTAAAGAATGTCGGTGCAGGATTGTAGCTACATTTATTCCGTGTCCAAATATGTAATTGGACAGAATCTGCGACTTGTAGTTTCCGAGAAAATTAAGTTTTGGTGACACTGTAAAAAAGTAGTAGATTTTTTTCTCATCACCGATTTAAAAAATGTCGATGCGGAATTGTAGCTACATTTATTCCGTGTACAAATATATAATTGGACTGGTTCTGCGACTTATAGTTTTGACACTGTCAAAAAGTAGTAGATTTTTTCTCATCACCAATTTAAAGAATGTCGGTGCAGGATTATAGCTACATTTATTCCGTGTTTAAATATATAATTGGACTGGATCTGCGACTTATAGTTTGGACACTGTCAAAAAGTAGTAGATTTTTTCTCATCACCGATTTAAAAAATGTCAATGCGGAATTGTGGCTACATTTATTCCGTGTCCAAATATGTAATTGGACAGAATCTGCGACTTGTAGTTTCCCAGAAAATTAAGTTTTGGTGACACTGTAAAAAAGTAGTCGATTTTTTTCTCATCACCGATTTAAAAAATGTCGATGCGGAATTGTAGCTACATTTATTCCGTGTACAAATATATAATTGGACTGGATCTGCGACTTATAGTTTTGACACTGTCAAAAAGTAGTAGATTTTTTCTCATCACCAATTTAAAGAATGTCGGTGCAGGATTGTAGCTACATTTATTCCGTGTTCAAATATACAATTAAACTGGATCTATGACTTATAGTTTCCGAGAGAATTAAGTTTTGGTAACAGTGTCAAAAAGTAGTAGATTTTTTCTCATCACCGATTTAAAAAATGTCAATGCGGAATTGTGGCTACATTTATTCCGTGTCCAAATATGTAATAGGACAGAATCTGCGACTTATAGTTTCCGAGAGAATTAAGTTTTGGCGACAGTGTAAAAAAGTAGTAGATTTTTTCTCATCACAGATTTAAAAAATGGTGATGCGGAATTGTGGCTACATTTATTCCGTGTTCAAATATACAATTAAACTGGATCTGCGACTTATATTTTCCGAGAGAATTAAGTTTTGGTGACACTGTAAAAAAGTAGTAGATTTTTTCTCATCACCGATTTAAAAAATGTCGATGCGGAATTGTAGCTACATTTATTCCGTGTACAAATATATAATTGGACTGGATCTGCGACTTATAATTTCCGAGAAAATTAAGTTTTGGGGAGACTGTAAAAAAGTAGTAATTTTTATTCAGCACCGATTTAAATAATGTTGATGAGGAATTGTAGCTACATTCATTCCGTGTCCAAATATTTAATTGGACAGAATCTGCGACTTGTAGTTTCCGAGAAAATTAAATTTTGGGGAAACTGTAAAAAAGTAGTAATTTTTATTCATCACCGATTTAAATAATGTTGATGCGGAATTGTAGCTACATTCATTCCGTGTCCAAATATTTAATTGGACAGAATCTGCGACTTGTAGTTTCCGAGAAAATTAAATTTTGGGGAAACTGTAGAAAAGTAGTAATTTTTATTCATCACCGATTTAAATAATGTTGATGCGGAATTGTAGCTACATTCATTCCGTGTACAAATATATAATTGGACTGGATCTGCGACTTGTAGTTTCCGAGAAAATTAGGTTTTGGTGACATTGTAAAAAAGTAGTAAATTTTTTCTCATCACCGATTTAAATAATGTTGGTGCAGAATTGTACCTACATTTATTCCGTGTTTAAATATATAATTGGACTGGCTCTGCGACTTATAGTTTGGACACTGTCAAAAAGTAGTAGATTTTTTCTCATCACCGATTTAAAAAATGGTGATGCGGAATTGTGGCTACATTTATTCCGTGTTCAAATATACAATTAAACTGGATCTGCGACTTATATTTTCCGAGAGAATTAAGTTTTGGTGACACTGTAAAAAAGTAGTAGATTTTTTCTCATCACCGATTTAAAAAATGTCGATGCGGAATTGTAGCTACATTTATTCCGTGTACAAATATATAATTGGACTGGATCTGCGACTTATAGTTTCCGAGAAAATGAAGTTTTGGGGAGACTGTAAAAAAGTAGTAATTTTTATTCATCACCGATTTAAATAATGTTGATGCGGAATTGTAGCTACATTCATTCCGTGTCCAAATATGTAATTGGACAGAATCTGCGACTTGTAGTTTCCGAGAAAATTAAGTTTTGGGGAGACTGTAAAAAAGTAGTAATTTTTATTCATCACCGATTTAAATAATGTTGATGCGGAATTGTAGCTATATTCATTCCGTGTACAAATATATAATTGGACTGGATCTGCGACTTATAGTTTCCGAGAAAATTAAGTTTTGGTGACACTGTAAAAAAGTAGTAGATTTTTTCTCATCACCGATTTAGAAAATGTCGATGCGGAATTGTGGCTACATTTATTACGTGTCCAAATATGTAATTGGACAGAATCTGCAACTTGTAGTTTCCGAGAAAATTAAGTTTTGGTGACACTGTAAAAAAGTAGTAGATTTTTTTCTCATCACCGATTTAAAAAATGTCGATGCGGAATTGTAGCTACATTTATTCCGTGTACAAATATATAATTGGACTGGATCTGCGACTTATAGTTTTGACACTGTCAAAAAGTAGTAGATTTTTTCTCATCACCAATTTAAAGAATGTCGGTGCAGGATTGTAGCTACATTAATTCCGTGTCCAAATATGTAATTGGACAGAATCTGCGACTTATATTTTCCGAGAGAATTAAGTTTTGGTGACACTGTAAAAAAGTAGTAGATTTTTTCTCATCACCGATTTAAAAAATGTCGATGCGGAATTGTAGCTACATTTATTCCGTGTACAAATATATAATTGGACTGGATCTGCGACTTATAATTTCCGAGAAAATGAAGTTTTGGGGAGACTGTAAAAAAGTAGTAATTTTTATTCATCACCGATTTAAATAATGTTGATGCGGAATTGTAGCTACATTCATTCCGTGTCCAAATATTTAATTGGACAGAATCTGCGACTTGTAGTTTCCGAGAAAATTAAGTTTTGGGGAAACTGTAAAAAAGTAGTAATTTTTATTCATCACCGATTTAAATAATGTTGATGCGGAATTGTAGCTACATTCATTCCGTGTACAAATATATAATTGGACTGGATCTGCGACTTGTAGTTTCCGAGAAAATTAGGTTTTGGTGGCATTGTAAAAAGTAGTAAATTTTTTCTCATCACCGATTTAAAAAATTTTGGTGCAGAATTGTACCTACATTTATTCCGTGTTTAAATATATAATTGGACTGGATCTGCGACTTATAGTTTGGACACTGTCAAAAAGTAGTAGATTTTTTCTCATCACCGATTTAAAAAATGTCAATGCGGAATTGTGGCTACATTTATTCCGTGTCCAAATATGTAATAGGACAGAATAGAATAGTAATAGGAGAAAATTAAGTTTTGGTGACACTGTAAAAAAGTAGTAGATTTTTTCTCATCACCGATTTAAAAAATGTCGATGCGGAATTGTAGCTACATTTATTCCGTGTACAAATATATAATTGGACTGGATCTGCGACTTATAGTTTTGACACTGTCAAAAAGTAGTAGATTTTTTCTCATCACCAATTTAAAGAATGTCGGTGCAGGATTGTAGCTACATTTATTCCGTGTTCAAATATACAATTAAACTGGATCTGCGACTTATATTTTCCGAGAGAATTAAGTTTTGGCGACAGTGTAAAAAAGTAGTAGATTTTTTCTCATCACCGATTTAAAAAATGGTGATGCGGAATTGTGGTTACATTTATTCCGTGTTCAAATATACAATTAAACTGGATCTGCGACTTATATTTTCCGAGAGAATTAAGTTTTGGTGACACTGTAAGAAAGTAGTAGATTTTTTCTCATCACCGATTTAAAAAATGTCGATGCGGAATTGTAGCTACATTTATTCCGTGTACAAATATATAATTGGACTGGATCTGCGACTTATAGTTTCCGAGAAAATTAAGTTTTGGGGAGACTGTAAAAAAATAGTAATTTTTATTCATCACCGATTTAAATAATGTTGATGCGGAATTGTAGCTACATTCATTCCGTGTACAAATATGTAATTGGACTGGATCTGCGACTTATAGTTTCCGAGAAAATTAAGTTTTGGTGACACTGTAAAAAAGTAGTAGATTTTTTCTCATCACCGATTTAGAAAATGTCGATGCGGAATTGTGGCTACATTTATTCCGTGTCCAAATATGTAATTGGACAGAATCTGCGACTTGTAGTTTCCCAGAAAATTAAGTTTTGGTGACACTGTAAAAAAGTAGTAGATTTTTTTCTCATCACCGATTTAAAAAATGTCAATGCGGAATTGTGGCTACATTTATTCCGTGTTTAAATATATAATTGGACTGGATCTGCGACTTATAGTTTGGACACTGTCAAAAAGTAGTAGATTTTTTCTCATCACCGATTTAAAAAATGTCAATGCGGAATTGTGGCTACATTTATTCCGTGTCCAAATATGTAATTGGACAGAATCTGCGACTTGTAGTTTCCCAGAAAATTAAGTTTTGGTGACACTGTAAAAAAGTAGTAGATTTTTTTCTCATCACCGATTTAAAAAATGTCGATGCGGAATTGTAGCTACATTTATTCCGTGTACAAATATGTAATTGGACTGGATCTGCGACTTATAGTTTTGACACTGTCAAAAAGTAGTAGATTTTTTCTCATCACCAATTTAAAGAATGTCGGTGCAGGATTGTAGCTACATTTATTCCGTGTTCAAATATACAATTAAACTGGATCTATGACTTATAGTTTCCGAGAGAATTAAGTTTTGGTAACAGTGTAAAAAAAGTAGTAGATTTTTTCTCATCACCGATTTAAAAAATGGTGATGCGGAATTGTGGCTACATTTATTCCGTGTTCAAATATACAATTGAACTGGATCTGCGACTTATAGTTTCCGAGAGAATTAAGTTTTGGCGACAGTGTAAAAAAGTAGTAGATTTTTTCTCATCACAGATTTAAAAAATGGTGATGCGGAATTGTGGCTACATTTATTCCGTGTTCAAATATACAATTAAACTGGATCTGCGACTTATATTTTCCGAGAGAATTAAGTTTTGGTGACACTGTAAAAAAGTAGTAGATTTTTTCTCATCACCGATTTAAAAAATGTCGATGCGGAATTGTAGCTACATTTATTCCGTGTACAAATATATAATTGGACTGGATCTGCGACTTATAGTTTTGACACTGTCAAAAAGTAGTAGATTTTTTCTCATCACCGATTTAAAAAATGTCAATGCGGAATTGTGGCTACATTTATTCCGTGTCCAAATATGTAATTGGACAGAATCTGCGACTTGTAGTTTCCCAGAAAATTAAGTTTTGGTGACACTGTAAAAAAGTAGTAGATTTTTTTCTCATCACCGATTTAAAAAATGTCGATGCGGAATTGTAGCTACATTTATTCCGTGTACAAATATATAATTGGACTGGATCTGCGACTTATAGTTTTGACACTGTCAAAAAGTAGTAGATTTTTTCTCATCACCAATTTAAAGAATGTCGGTGCAGGATTGTAGCTACATTTATTCCGTGTTCAAATATACAATTAAACTGGATCTATGACTTATAGTTTCCGAGAGAATTAAGTTTTGGTAACAGTGTAAAAAAGTAGTAGATTTTTTCTCATCACCGATTTAAAAAATGGTGATGCGGAATTGTGGCTACATTTATTCCGTGTTCAAATATACAATTGAACTGGATCTGCGACTTATAGTTTCCGAGAGAATTAAGTTTTGGCGACAGTGTAAAAAAGTAGTAGATTTTTTCTCATCACAGATTTAAAAAATGGTGATGCGGAATTGTGGCTACATTTATTCCGTGTTCAAATATACAATTAAACTGGATCTGCGACTTATATTTTCCGAGAGAATTAAGTTTTGGTGACACTGTAAAAAAGTAGTAGATTTTTTCTCATCACCGATTTAAAAAATGTCGATGCGGAATTGTAGCTACATTTATTCCGTGTACAAATATATAATTGGACTGGATCTGCGACTTATAATTTCCGAGAAAATGAAGTTTTGGGGAGACTGTAAAAAAGTAGTAATTTTTATTCATCACCGATTTAAATAATGTTGATGCGGAATTGTAGCTACATTCATTCCGTGTCGAAATATGTAATTGGACAGAATCTGCGACTTATAGTTTCCGAGAAAATTAAGTTTTGGGGAGACTGTAAAAAAGTAGTAATTTTTATTCGTCACCGATTTAAATAATGTTGATGCGGAATTGTAGCTACATTTATTCCGTGTACAAATATATAATTGGACTGGATCTGCGACTTGTAGTTTCCGAGAAAATTAAGTTTTGGTGACACTGTAAAAAAGTAGTAGATTTTTTCTCATCACCGATTTAAAAAATGTCGATGCGGAATTGTAGCTACATTTATTCCGTGTACAAATATATAATTCGACTGGATCTGCGACTTATAGTTTTGACACTGTCAAAAAGGAGTAGATTTTTTCTCATCACCGATTTAAAAAATGGTGATGCGGAATTGTGGCTACATTTATTCCGTGTTCAAATATACAATTAAACTGGATCTGCGACTTATATTTTCCGAGAGAATTAAGTTTTGGTGACACTGTAAAAAAGTAGTAGATTTTTTCTCATCACCGATTTAAAAAATGTCGATGCGGAATTGTAGCTACATTTATTCCGTGTACAAATATATAATTGGACTGGATCTGCGACTTATAATTTCCGAGAAAATTAAGTTTTGGGGAGACTGTAAAAAAATAGTAATTTTTATTCATCACCGATTTAAATAATGTTGATGCGGAATTGTAGCTACATTCATTCCGTGTACAAATATGTAATTGGACTGGATCTGCGACTTATAGTTTCCGAGAAAATTAAGTTTTGGTGACACTGTAAAAAAGTAGTAGATTTTTTCTCATCACCGATTTAGAAAATGTCGATGCGGAATTGTGGCTACATTTATTCCGTGTCCAAATATGTAATTGGACAGAATCTGCGACTTGTAGTTTCCGAGAAAATTAAGTTTTGGTGACACTGTAAAAAAGTAGTAGATTTTTTTCTCATCACCGATTTAAAAAATGTCGATGCGGAATTGTAGCTACATTTATTCCGTGTACAAATATATAATTGGACTGGTTCTGCGACTTATAGTTTTGACACTGTCAAAAAGTAGTAGATTTTTTCTCATCACCAATTTAAAGAATGTCGGTGCAGGATTGTAGCTACATTTATTCCGTGTTTAAATATATAATTGGACTGGATCTGCGACTTATAGTTTGGACACTGTCAAAAAGTAGTAGATTTTTTCTCATCACCGATTTAAAAAATGTCAATGCGGAATTGTGGCTACATTTATTCCGTGTCCAAATATGTAATTGGACAGAATCTGCGACTTGTAGTTTCCCAGAAAATTAAGTTTTGGTGACACTGTAAAAAAGTAGTAGATTTTTTTCTCATCACCGATTTAAAAAATGTCGATGCGGAATTGTAGCTACATTTATTCCGTGTACAAATATATAATTGGACTGGATCTGCGACTTATAGTTTTGACACTGTCAAAAAGTAGTAGATTTTTTCTCATCACCAATTTAAAGAATGTCGGTGCAGGATTGTAGCTACATTTATTCCGTGTTCAAATATACAATTAAACTGGATCTGCGACTTATATTTTCCGAGAGAATTAAGTTTTGGTGACACTGTAAAAAAGTAGTAGATTTTTTCTCATCACCGATTTAAAAAATGTCGATGCGGAATTGTAGCTACATTTATTCCGTGTACAAATATATAATTGGACTGGATCTGCGACTTATAATTTCCGAGAAAATGAAGTTTTGGGGAGACTGTAAAAAAGTAGTAATTTTTATTCATCACCGATTTAAATAATGTTGATGCGGAATTGTAGCTACATTCATTCCGTGTCCAAATATTTAATTGGACAGAATCTGCGACTTGTAGTTTCCGAGAAAATTAAGTTTTGGGGAAACTGTAAAAAAGTAGTAATTTTTATTCATCACCGATTTAAATAATGTTGATGCGGAATTGTAGCTACATTCATTCCGTGTACAAATATATAATTGGACTGGATCTGCGACTTGTAGTTTCCGAGAAAATTAGGTTTTGGTGGCATTGTAAAAAAGTAGTAAATTTTTTCTCATCACCGATTTAAAAAATTTTGGTGCAGAATTGTACCTACATTTATTCCGTGTTTAAACATATAATTGGACTGGATCTGCGACTTATAGTTTGGACACTGTCAAAAAGTAGTAGATTTTTTCTCATCACCGATTTAAAAAATGTCAATGCGGAATTCTGGCTACATTTATTCCGTGTCCAAATATGTAATAGGACAGAATAGAATAGTAATAGGAGAAAATTAAGTTTTGGTGACACTGTAAAAAAGTAGTAGATTTTTTCTCATCACCGATTTAAAAAATGTCGATGCGGAATTGTAGCTACATTTATTCCGTGTACAAATATATAATTGGACTGGATCTGCGACTTATAGTTTTGACACTGTCAAAAAGTAGTAGATTTTTTCTCATCACCAATTTAAAGAATGTCGGTGCAGGATTGTAGCTACATTTATTCCGTGTTCAAATATACAATTAAACTGGATCTGCGACTTATATTTTCCGAGAGAATTAAGTTTTGGCGACAGTGTAAAAAAGTAGTAGATTTTTTCTCATCACCGATTTAAAAAATGGTGATGCGGAATTGTGGCTACATTTATTCCGTGTTCAAATATACAATTAAACTGGATCTGCGACTTATATTTTCCGAGAGAATTAAGTTTTGGTGACACTGTAAGAAAGTAGTAGATTTTTTCTCATCACCGATTTAAAAAATGTCGATGCGGAATTGTAGCTACATTTATTCCGTGTACAAATATATAATTGGACTGGATCTGCGACTTATAGTTTCCGAGAAAATTAAGTTTTGGGGAGACTGTAAAAAAATAGTAATTTTTATTCATCACCGATTTAAATAATGTTGATGCGGAATTGTAGCTACATTCATTCCGTGTACAAATATGTAATTGGACTGGATCTGCGACTTATAGTTTCCGAGAAAATTAAGTTTTGGTGACACTGTAAAAAAGTAGTAGATTTTTTCTCATCACCGATTTAGAAAATGTCGATGCGGAATTGTGGCTACATTTATTCCGTGTCCAAATATGTAATTGGACAGAATCTGTTTCCGAGAAAATTAAGTTTTGGTGACACTGTAAAAAAGTAGTAGATTTTTTTCTCATCACCGATTTAAAAAATGTCGATGCGGAATTGTAGCTACATTTATTCCGTGTACAAATATATAATTGGACTGGTTCTGCGACTTATAGTTTTGACACTGTCAAAAAGTAGTAGATTTTTTCTCATCACCAATTTAAAGAATGTCGGTGCAGGATTGTAGCTACATTTATTCCGTGTTTAAATATATAATTGGACTGGATCTGCGACTTATAGTTTGGACACTGTCAAAAAGTAGTAGATTTTTTCTCATCACCGATTTAAAAAATGTCAATGCGGAATTGTGGCTACATTTATTCCGTGTCCAAATATGTAATTGGACAGAATCTGCGACTTGTAGTTTCCCAGAAAATTAAGTTTTGGTGACACTGTAAAAAAGTAGTAGATTTTTTTCTCATCACCGATTTAAAAAATGTCGATGCGGAATTGTAGCTACATTTATTCCGTGTACAAATATGTAATTGGACTGGATCTGCGACTTATAGTTTTGACACTGTCAAAAAGTAGTAGATTTTTTCTCATCACCAATTTAAAGAATGTCGGTGCAGGATTGTAGCTACATTTATTCCGTGTTCAAATATACAATTAAACTGGATCTATGACTTATAGTTTCCGAGAGAATTAAGTTTTGGTAACAGTGTAAAAAAAGTAGTAGATTTTTTCTCATCACCGATTTAAAAAATGGTGATGCGGAATTGTGGCTACATTTATTCCGTGTTCAAATATACAATTGAACTGGATCTGCGACTTATAGTTTCCGAGAGAATTAAGTTTTGGCGACAGTGTAAAAAAGTAGTAGATTTTTTCTCATCACAGATTTAAAAAATGGTGATGCGGAATTGTGGCTACATTTATTCCGTGTTCAAATATACAATTAAACTGGATCTGCGACTTATATTTTCCGAGAGAATTAAGTTTTGGTGACACTGTAAAAAAGTAGTAGATTTTTTCTCATCACCGATTTAAAAAATGTCGATGCGGAATTGTAGCTACATTTATTCCGTGTACAAATATATAATTGGACTGGTTCTGCGACTTATAGTTTTGACACTGTCAAAAAGTAGTAGATTTTTTCTCATCACCGATTTAAAAAATGTCAATGCGGAATTGTGGCTACATTTATTCCGTGTCCAAATATGTAATTGGACAGAATCTGCGACTTGTAGTTTCCCAGAAAATTAAGTTTTGGTGACACTGTAAAAAAGTAGTAGATTTTTTTCTCATCACCGATTTAAAAAATGTCGATGCGGAATTGTAGCTACATTTATTCCGTGTACAAATATATAATTGGACTGGATCTGCGACTTATAGTTTTGACACTGTCAAAAAGTAGTAGATTTTTTCTCATCACCAATTTAAAGAATGTCGGTGCAGGATTGTAGCTACATTTATTCCGTGTTCAAATATACAATTAAACTGGATCTATGACTTATAGTTTCCGAGAGAATTAAGTTTTGGTAACAGTGTAAAAAAGTAGTAGATTTTTTCTCATCACCGATTTAAAAAATGGTGATGCGGAATTGTGGCTACATTTATTCCGTGTTCAAATATACAATTGAACTGGATCTGCGACTTATAGTTTCCGAGAGAATTAAGTTTTGGCGACAGTGTAAAAAAGTAGTAGATTTTTTCTCATCACAGATTTAAAAAATGGTGATGCGGAATTGTGGCTACATTTATTCCGTGTTCAAATATACAATTAAACTGGATCTGCGACTTATATTTTCCGAGAGAATTAAGTTTTGGTGACACTGTAAAAAAGTAGTAGATTTTTTCTCATCACCGATTTAAAAAATGTCGATGCGGAATTGTAGCTACATTTATTCCGTGTACAAATATATAATTGGACTGGATCTGCGACTTATAATTTCCGAGAAAATGAAGTTTTGGGGAGACTGTAAAAAAGTAGTAATTTTTATTCATCACCGATTTAAATAATGTTGATGCGGAATTGTAGCTACATTCATTCCGTGTCGAAATATGTAATTGGACAGAATCTGCGACTTATAGTTTCCGAGAAAATTAAGTTTTGGGGAGACTGTAAAAAAGTAGTAATTTTTATTCGTCACCGATTTAAATAATGTTGATGCGGAATTGTAGCTACATTTATTCCGTGTACAAATATATAATTGGACTGGATCTGCGACTTGTAGTTTCCGAGAAAATTAGGTTTTGGTGACATTGTAAAAAAGTAGTAAATTTTTTCTCATCACCGATTTAAAAAATGTTGGTGCAGAATTGTACCTACATTTATTCCGTGTTTAAATATATAATTGGACTGGATCTGCGACTTATAGTTTGGACACTGTCAAAAAGTAGTAGATTTTTTCTCATCACCGATTTAAAAAATGTCAATGCGGAATTGTGGCTACATTTATTCCGTGTCCAAATATGTAATAGGACAGAATCTGCGACTTGTAGTTTCCGAGAAAATTAAGTTTTGGTGACACTGTAAAAAAGTAGTAGATTTTTTCTCATCACCGATTTAAAAAATGTCGATGCGGAATTGTAGCTACATTTATTCCGTGTACAAATATATAATTCGACTGGATCTGCGACTTATAGTTTTGACACTGTCAAAAAGGAGTAGATTTTTTCTCATCACCGATTTAAAAAATGGTGATGCGGAATTGTGGCTACATTTATTCCGTGTTCAAATATACAATTAAACTGGATCTGCGACTTATATTTTCCGAGAGAATTAAGTTTTGGTGACACTGTAAAAAAGTAGTAGATTTTTTCTCATCACCGATTTAAAAAATGTCGATGCGGAATTGTAGCTACATTTATTCCGTGTACAAATATATAATTGGACTGGATCTGCGACTTATAGTTTCCGAGAAAATTAAGTTTTGGGGAGACTGTAAAAAAATAGTAATTTTTATTCATCACCGATTTAAATAATGTTGATGCGGAATTGTAGCTACATTCATTCCGTGTACAAATATGTAATTGGACTGGATCTGCGACTTATAGTTTCCGAGAAAATTAAGTTTTGGTGACACTGTAAAAAAGTAGTAGATTTTTTCTCATCACCGATTTAGAAAATGTCGATGCGGAATTGTGGCTACATTTATTCCGTGTCCAAATATGTAATTGGACAGAATCTGCGACTTGTAGTTTCCGAGAAAATTAAGTTTTGGTGACACTGTAAAAAAGTAGTAGATTTTTTTCTCATCACCGATTTAAAAAATGTCGATGCGGAATTGTAGCTACTTTTATTCCGTGTACAAATATATAATTGGACTGGTTCTGCGACTTATAGTTTTGACACTGTCAAAAAGTAGTAGATTTTTTCTCATCACCAATTTAAAGAATGTCGGTGCAGGATTGTAGCTACATTTATTCCGTGTTTAAATATATAATTGGACTGGATCTGCGACTTATAGTTTGGACACTGTCAAAAAGTAGTAGATTTTTACTCATCACCGATTTAAAAAATGTCAATGCGGAATTGTGGCTACATTTATTCCGTGTCCAAATATGTAATTGGACAGAATCTGCGACTTGTAGTTTCCCAGAAAATTAAGTTTTGGTGACACTGTAAAAAAGTAGTAGATTTTTTTCTCATCACCGTTTGACACTGTCAAAAAGGAGTAGATTTTTTCTCATCACCGATTTAAAAAATGGTGATGCGGAATTGTGGCTACATTTATTCCGTGTTCAAATATACAATTAAACTGGATCTGCGACTTATATTTTCCGAGAGAATTAAGTTTTGGTGACACTGTAAAAAAGTAGTAGATTTTTTCTCATCACCGATTTAAAAAATGTCGATGCGGAATTGTAGCTACATTTATTCCGTGTACAAATATATAATTGGACTGGATCTGCGACTTATAGTTTCCGAGAAAATTAAGTTTTGGGGAGACTGTAAAAAAATAGTAATTTTTATTCATCACCGATTTAAATAATGTTGATGCGGAATTGTAGCTACATTCATTCCGTGTACAAATATGTAATTGGACTGGATCTGCGACTTATAGTTTCCGAGAAAATTAAGTTTTGGTGACACTGTAAAAAAGTAGTAGATTTTTTCTCATCACCGATTTAGAAAATGTCGATGCGGAATTGTGGCTACATTTATTCCGTGTCCAAATATGTAATTGGACAGAATCTGCGACTTGTAGTTTCCGAGAAAATTAAGTTTTGGTGACACTGTAAAAAAGTAGTAGATTTTTTTCTCATCACCGATTTAAAAAATGTCGATGCGGAATTGTAGCTACTTTTATTCCGTGTACAAATATATAATTGGACTGGTTCTGCGACTTATAGTTTTGACACTGTCAAAAAGTAGTAGATTTTTTCTCATCACCAATTTAAAGAATGTCGGTGCAGGATTGTAGCTACATTTATTCCGTGTTTAAATATATAATTGGACTGGATCTGCGACTTATAGTTTGGACACTGTCAAAAAGTAGTAGATTTTTTCTCATCACCGATTTAAAAAATGTCAATGCGGAATTGTGGCTACATTTATTCCGTGTCCAAATATGTAATTGGACAGAATCTGCGACTTGTAGTTTCCCAGAAAATTAAGTTTTGGTGACACTGTAAAAAAGTAGTAGATTTTTTTCTCATCACCGTTTGACACTGTCAAAAAGGAGTAGATTTTTTCTCATCACCGATTTAAAAAATGGTGATGCGGAATTGTGGCTACATTTATTCCGTGTTCAAATATACAATTAAACTGGATCTGCGACTTATATTTTCCGAGAGAATTAAGTTTTGGTGACACTGTAAAAAAGTAGTAGATTTTTTCTCATCACCGATTTAAAAAATGTCGATGCGGAATTGTAGCTACATTTATTCCGTGTACAAATATATAATTGGACTGGATCTGCGACTTATAGTTTCCGAGAAAATTAAGTTTTGGGGAGACTGTAAAAAAATAGTAATTTTTATTCATCACCGATTTAAATAATGTTGATGCGGAATTGTAGCTACATTCATTCCGTGTACAAATATGTAATTGGACTGGATCTGCGACTTATAGTTTCCGAGAAAATTAAGTTTTGGTGACACTGTAAAAAAGTAGTAGATTTTTTCTCATCACCGATTTAGAAAATGTCGATGCGGAATTGTGGCTACATTTATTCCGTGTAAAAATATGTAATTGGACAGAATCTGCGACTTGTAGTTTCCGAGAAAATTAAGTTTTGGTGACACTGTAAAAAAGTAGTAGATTTTTTCTCATCACCGATTTAAAAAATGTCGATGCGGAATTGTAGCTACATTTATTCCGTGTACAAATATATAATTGGACTGGATCTGCGACTTATAATTTCCGAGAAAATGAAGTTTTGGGGAGACTGTAAAAAAGTAGTAGATTTTTTCTCATCACCGATTTAAAAAATGTCGATGCGGAATTGTAGCTACATTTATTCCGTGTACAAATATATAATTGGACTGGATCTGCGACTTATAATTTCCGAGAAAATGAAGTTTTGGGGAGACTGTAAAAAAGTAGTAATTTTTATTCATCACCGATTTAAATAATGTTGATGCGGAATTGTAGCTACATTCATTCCGTGTCGAAATATGTAATTGGACAGAATCTGCGACTTATAGTTTCCGAGAAAATTAAGTTTTGGGGAGACTGTAAAAAAGTAGTAATTTTTATTCGTCACCGATTTAAATAATGTTGATGCGGAATTGTAGCTACATTTATTCCGTGTACAAATATATAATTGGACTGGATCTGCGACTTGTAGTTTCCGAGAAAATTAGGTTTTGGTGACATTGTAAAAAAGTAGTAAATTTTTTCTCATCACCGATTTAAAAAATGTTGGTGCAGAATTGTACCTACATTTATTCCGTGTTTAAATATATAATTGGACTGGATCTGCGACTTATAGTTTGGACACTGTCAAAAAGTAGTAGATTTTTTCTCATCACCGATTTAAAAAATGTCAATGCGGAATTGTGGCTACATTTATTCCGTGTCCAAATATGTAATAGGACAGAATCTGCGACTTGTAGTTTCCGAGAAAATTAAGTTTTGGTGACACTGTAAAAAAGTAGTAGATTTTTTCTCATCACCGATTTAAAAAATGTCGATGCGGAATTGTAGCTACATTTATTCCGTGTACAAATATATAATTCGACTGGATCTGCGACTTATAGTTTTGACACTGTCAAAAAGGAGTAGATTTTTTCTCATCACCGATTTAAAAAATGGTGATGCGGAATTGTGGCTACATTTATTCCGTGTTCAAATATACAATTAAACTGGATCTGCGACTTATATTTTCCGAGAGAATTAAGTTTTGGTGACACTGTAAAAAAGTAGTAGATTTTTTCTCATCACCGATTTAAAAAATGTCGATGCGGAATTGTAGCTACATTTATTCCGTGTTCAAATATACAATTAAACTGGATCTATGACTTATAGTTTCCGAGAGAATTAAGTTTTGGTAACAGTGTAAAAAAGTAGTAGATTTTTTCTCATCACCGATTTAAAAAATGGTGATGCGGAATTGTGGCTACATTTATTCCGTGTTCAAATATACAATTGAACTGGATCTGCGACTTATAGTTTCCGAGAGAATTAAGTTTTGGCGACAGTGTAAAAAAGTAGTAGATTTTTTCTCATCACAGATTTAAAAAATGGTGATGCGGAATTGTGGCTACATTTATTCCGTGTTCAAATATACAATTAAACTGGATCTGCGACTTATATTTTCCGAGAGAATTAAGTTTTGGTGACACTGTAAAAAAGTAGTAGATTTTTTCTCATCACCGATTTAAAAAATGTCGATGCGGAATTGTAGCTACATTTATTCCGTGTACAAATATATAATTGGACTGGATCTGCGACTTATAATTTCCGAGAAAATGAAGTTTTGGGGAGACTGTAAAAAAGTAGTAATTTTTATTCATCACCGATTTAAATAATGTTGATGCGGAATTGTAGCTACATTCATTCCGTGTCGAAATATGTAATTGGACAGAATCTGCGACTTATAGTTTCCGAGAAAATTAAGTTTTGGGGAGACTGTAAAAAAGTAGTAATTTTTATTCGTCACCGATTTAAATAATGTTGATGCGGAATTGTAGCTACATTTATTCCGTGTACAAATATATAATTGGACTGGATCTGCGACTTGTAGTTTCCGAGAAAATTAGGTTTTGGTGACATTGTAAAAAAGTAGTAAATTTTTTCTCATCACCGATTTAAAAAATGTTGGTGCAGAATTGTACCTACATTTATTCCGTGTTTAAATATATAATTGGACTGGATCTGCGACTTATAGTTTGGACACTGTCAAAAAGTAGTAGATTTTTTCTCATCACCGATTTAAAAAATGTCAATGCGGAATTGTGGCTACATTTATTCCGTGTCCAAATATGTAATACAACAGAATCTGCGACTTGTAGTTTCCGAGAAAATTAAGTTTTGGTGACACTGTAAAAAAGTAGTAGATTTTTTCTCATCACCGATTTAAAAAATGTCGATGCGGAATTGTAGCTACATTTATTCCGTGTACAAATATATAATTCGACTGGATCTGCGACTTATAGTTTTGACACTGTCAAAAAGGAGTAGATTTTTTCTCATCACCGATTTAAAAAATGGTGATGCGGAATTGTGGCTACATTTATTCCGTGTTCAAATATACAATTAAACTGGATCTGCGACTTATATTTTCCGAGAGAATTAAGTTTTGGTGACACTGTAAAAAAGTAGTAGATTTTTTCTCATCACCGATTTAAAAAATGTCGATGCGGAATTGTAGCTACATTTATTCCGTGTACAAATATATAATTGGACTGGATCTGCGACTTATAGTTTCCGAGAAAATTAAGTTTTGGGGAGACTGTAAAAAAATAGTAATTTTTATTCATCACCGATTTAAATAATGTTGATGCGGAATTGTAGCTACATTCATTCCGTGTACAAATATGTAATTGGACTGGATCTGCGACTTATAGTTTCCGAGAAAATTAAGTTTTGGTGACACTGTAAAAAAGTAGTAGATTTTTTCTCATCACCGATTTAGAAAATGTCGATGCGGAATTGTGGCTACATTTATTCCGTGTCCAAATATGTAATTGGACAGAATCTGCGACTTGTAGTTTCCGAGAAAATTAAGTTTTGGTGACACTGTAAAAAAGTAGTAGATTTTTTTCTCATCACCGATTTAAAAAATGTCGATGCGGAATTGTAGCTACTTTTATTCCGTGTACAAATATATAATTGGACTGGTTCTGCGACTTATAGTTTTGACACTGTCAAAAAGTAGTAGATTTTTTCTCATCACCAATTTAAAGAATGTCGGTGCAGGATTGTAGCTACATTTATTCCGTGTTTAAATATATAATTGGACTGGATCTGCGACTTATAGTTTGGACACTGTCAAAAAGTAGTAGATTTTTACTCATCACCGATTTAAAAAATGTCAATGCGGAATTGTGGCTACATTTATTCCGTGTCCAAATATGTAATTGGACAGAATCTGCGACTTGTAGTTTCCCAGAAAATTAAGTTTTGGTGACACTGTAAAAAAGTAGTAGATTTTTTTCTCATCACCGTTTGACACTGTCAAAAAGGAGTAGATTTTTTCTCATCACCGATTTAAAAAATGGTGATGCGGAATTGTGGCTACATTTATTCCGTGTTCAAATATACAATTAAACTGGATCTGCGACTTATATTTTCCGAGAGAATTAAGTTTTGGTGACACTGTAAAAAAGTAGTAGATTTTTTCTCATCACCGATTTAAAAAATGTCGATGCGGAATTGTAGCTACATTTATTCCGTGTACAAATATATAATTGGACTGGATCTGCGACTTATAGTTTCCGAGAAAATTAAGTTTTGGGGAGACTGTAAAAAAATAGTAATTTTTATTCATCACCGATTTAAATAATGTTGATGCGGAATTGTAGCTACATTCATTCCGTGTACAAATATGTAATTGGACTGGATCTGCGACTTATAGTTTCCGAGAAAATTAAGTTTTGGTGACACTGTAAAAAAGTAGTAGATTTTTTCTCATCACCGATTTAGAAAATGTCGATGCGGAATTGTGGCTACATTTATTCCGTGTCCAAATATGTAATTGGACAGAATCTGCGACTTGTAGTTTCCGAGAAAATTAAGTTTTGGTGACACTGTAAAAAAGTAGTAGATTTTTTTCTCATCACCGATTTAAAAAATGTCGATGCGGAATTGTAGCTACTTTTATTCCGTGTACAAATATATAATTGGACTGGTTCTGCGACTTATAGTTTTGACACTGTCAAAAAGTAGTAGATTTTTTCTCATCACCAATTTAAAGAATGTCGGTGCAGGATTGTAGCTACATTTATTCCGTGTTTAAATATATAATTGGACTGGATCTGCGACTTATAGTTTGGACACTGTCAAAAAGTAGTAGATTTTTTCTCATCACCGATTTAAAAAATGTCAATGCGGAATTGGACAGAATCTGCGACTTGTAGTTTCCCAGAAAATTAAGTTTTGGTGACACTGTAAAAAAGTAGTAGATTTTTTTCTCATCACCGATTTAAAAAATGTCGATGCGGAATTGTAGCTACATTTATTCCGTGTACAAATATATAATTGGACTGGATCTGCGACTTATAGTTTTGACACTGTCAAAAAGTAGTAGATTTTTTCTCATCACCAATTTAAAGAATGTCGGTGCAGGATTGTAGCTACATTTATTCCGTGTTCAAATATACAATTAAACTGGATCTATGACTTATAGTTTCCGAGAGAATTAAGTTTTGGTAACAGTGTAAAAAAGTAGTAGATTTTTACTCATCACCGATTTAAAAAATGGTGATGCGGAATTGTGGCTACATTTATTCCGTGTTCAAATATACAATTGAACTGGATCTGCGACTTATAGTTTCCGAGAGAATTAAGTTTTGGCGACAGTGTAAAAAAGTAGTAGATTTTTTCTCATCACAGATTTCAAAAATGGTGATGCGGAATTGTGGCTACATTTATTCCGTGTTCAAATATACAATTAAACTGGATCTGCGACTTATATTTTCCGAGAGAATTAAGTTTTGGTGACACTGTAAAAAAGTAGTAGATTTTTTCTCATCACCGATTTAAAAAATGTCGATGCGGAATTGTAGCTACATTTATTCCGTGTACAAATATATAATTGGACTGGATCTGCGACTTATAATTTCCGAGAAAATGAAGTTTTGGGGAGACTGTAAAAAAGTAGTAATTTTTATTCATCACCGATTTAAATAATGTTGATGCGGAATTGTAGCTACATTCATTCCGTGTCCAAATATGTAATTGGACAGAATCTGCGACTTGTAGTTTCCGAGAAAATTAAGTTTTGGGGAGACTGTAAAAAAGTAGTAATTTTTATTCGTCACCGATTTAAATAATGTTGATGCGGAATTGTAGCTACATTCATTCCGTGTACAAATATGTAATTGGACAGAATCTGCGACTTGTAGTTTCCGAGAAAATTAGGTTTTGGTGACATTGTAAAAAAGTAGTAAATTTTTTCTCATCACCGATTTAAAAAATGTTGGTGCAGAATTGTACCTACATTTATTCCGTGTTTAAATATATAATTGGACTGGATCTGCGACTTATAGTTTGGACACTGTCAAAAAGTAGTAGATTTTTTCTCATCACCGATTTAAAAAATGTCAATGCGGAATTGTGGCTACATTTATTCCGTGTCCAAATATGTAATAGGACAGAATCTGCGACTTGTAGTTTCCGAGAAAATTAAGTTTTGGTGACACTGTAAAAAAGTAGTAGATTTTTTCTCATCACCAATTTAAAGAATGTCGGTGCAGGATTGTAGCTACATTTATTCCGTGTTCAAATATACAATTAAACTGGATCTGCATCTTATATTTTCCGAGAGAATTAAGTTTTGGCGACAGTGTAAAAAAGTAGTAGATTTTTTCTCATCACCGATTTAAAAAATGGTGATGCGGAATTGTAGCTACATTTATTCCGTGTTCAAATATACAATTAAACTGGATCTGCGACTTATATTTTCCGAGAGAATTAAGTTTTGGTGACACTGTAAAAAAGTAGTAGATTTTTTCTCATCACCGATTTAAAAAATGTCAATGCGGAATTGTGGCTAGATTTATTCCGTGTCCAAATATGTAATTGGACAGAATCTGCGACTTGCAGTTTCCCAGAAAATTAAGTTTTGGTGACACTGTAAAAAAGTAGTAGATTTTTTTCTCATCACCGATTTAAAAAATGTCGATGCGGAATTGTAGCTACATTTATTCCGTGTACAAATATATAATTGGACTGGATCTGCGACTTATAGTTTTGACACTGTCAAAAAGTAGTAGATTTTTTCTCATCACCAATTTAAAGAATGTCGGTGCAGGATTGTAGCTACATTTATTCCGTGTTCAAATATACAATTAAACTGGATCTATGACTTATAGTTTCCGAGAGAATTAAGTTTTGGTAACAGTGTAAAAAAGTAGTAGATTTTTTCTCATCACCGATTTAGAAAATGTCGATGCGGAATTGTGGCTACATTTATTCCGTGTTCAAATATACAATTGAACTGGATCTGCGACTTATAGTTTCCGAGAGAATTAAGTTTTGGCGACAGTGTAAAAAAGTAGTAGATTTTTTCTCATCACAGATTTAAAAAATGGTGATGCGGAATTGTGGCTACATTTATTCCGTGTTCAAATATACAATTAAACTGGATCTGCGACTTATATTTTCCGAGAGAATTAAGTTTTGGTGACACTGTAAAAAAGTAGTAGATTTTTTCTCATCACCGATTTAAAAAATGTCGATGCGGAATTGTAGCTACATTTATTCCGTGTACAAATATATAATTGGACTGGATCTGCGACTTATAATTTCCGAGAAAATGAAGTTTTGGGGAGACTGTAAAAAAGTAGTAATTTTTATTCATCACCGATTTAAATAATGTTGATGCGGAATTGTAGCTACATTCATTCCGTGTCCAAATATGTAATTGGACAGAATCTGCGACTTGTAGTTTCCGAGAAAATTAAGTTTTGGGGAGACTGTAAAAAAGTAGTAATTTTTATTCGTCACCGATTTAAATAATGTTGATGCGGAATTGTAGCTACATTCATTCCGTGTACAAATATATAATTGGACTGGATCTGCGACTTGTAGTTTCCGAGAAAATTAGGTTTTGGTGACATTGTAAAAAAGTAGTAAATTTTTTCTCATCACCGATTTAAAAAATGTTGGTGCAGAATTGTACCTACATTTATTCCGTGTTTAAATATATAATTGGACTGGATCTGCGACTTATAGTTTGGACACTGTCAAAAAGTAGTAGATTTTTTCTCATCACCGATTTAAAAAATGTCAATGCGGAATTGTGGCTACATTTATTCCGTGTCCAAATATGTAATAGGACAGAATCTGCGACTTGTAGTTTCCGAGAAAATTAAGTTTTGGTGACACTGTAAAAAAGTAGTAGATTTTTTCTCATCACCAATTTAAAGAATGTCGGTGCAGGATTGTAGCTACATTTATTCCGTGTTCAAATATACAATTAAACTGGATCTGCGTCTTATATTTTCCGAGAGAATTAAGTTTTGGCGACAGTGTAAAAAAGTAGTAGATTTTTTCTCATCACCGATTTAAAAAATGGTGATGCGGAATTGTAGCTACATTTATGCCGTGTTCAAATATACAATTAAACTGGATCTGCGACTTATATTTTCCGAGAGAATTAAGTTTTGGTGACACTGTAAAAAAGTAGTAGATTTTTTCTCATCACCGATTTAGAAAATGTCGATGCGGAATTGTGGCTACATTTATTCCGTGTCCAAATATGTAATTGGACAGAATCTGCGACTTGTAGTTTCCGAGAAAATTAAGTTTTGGTGACACTGTAAAAAAGTAGTAGATTTTTTTCTCATCACCGATTTAAAAAATGTCGATGCGGAATTGTAGCTACATTTATTCCGTGTACAAATATATAATTGGACTGGTTCTGCGACTTATAGTTTTGACACTGTCAAAAAGTAGTAGATTTTTTCTCATCACCAATTTAAAGAATGTCGGTGCAGGATTGTAGCTACATTTATTCCGTGTTTAAATATATAATTGGACTGGATCTGCGACTTATAGTTTGGACACTGTCAAAAAGTAGTAGATTTTTTCTCATCACCGATTTAAAAAATGTCAATGCGGAATTGTGGCTACATTTATTCCGTGTCCAAATATGTAATTGGACAGAATCTGCGACTTGTAGTTTCCCAGAAAATTAAGTTTTGGTGACACTGTAAAAAAGTAGTAGATTTTTTTCTCATCACCGATTTAAAAAATGTCGATGCGGAATTGTAGCTACATTTATTCCGTGTACAAATATGTAATTGGACTGGATCTGCGACTTATAGTTTTGACACTGTCAAAAAGTAGTAGATTTTTTCTCATCACCAATTTAAAGAATGTCGGTGCAGGATTGTAGCTACATTTATTCCGTGTTCAAATATACAATTAAACTGGATCTATGACTTATAGTTTCCGAGAGAATTAAGTTTTGGTAACAGTGTAAAAAAAGTAGTAGATTTTTTCTCATCACCGATTTAAAAAATGGTGATGCGGAATTGTGGCTACATTCATTCCGTGTTCAAATATACAATTGAACTGGATCTGCGACTTATAGTTTCCGAGAGAATTAAGTTTTGGCGACAGTGTAAAAAAGTAGTAGATTTTTTCTCATCACAGATTTCAAAAATGGTGATGCGGAATTGTGGCTACATTTATTCCGTGTTCAAATATACAATTAAACTGGATCTGCGACTTATATTTTCCGAGAGAATTAAGTTTTGGTGACACTGTAAAAAAGTAGTAGATTTTTTCTCATCACCGATTTAAAAAATGTCGATGCGGAATTGTAGCTACATTTATTCCGTGTACAAATATATAATTGGACTGGATCTGCGACTTATAGTTTCCGAGAATATTAAGTTTTGGTGACACTGTAAAAAAGTAGTAGATTTTTTCTCATCACCGATTTAGAAAATGTCGATGCAGAATTGTAGCTACATTTATTCCGTGTACAAATATATAATTGGACTGGATCTGCGACTTATAGTTTCCGAGAAAATGAAGTTTTGGGGAGACTGTAAAAAAGTAGTAATTTTTATTCGTCACCGATTTAAATAATGTTGATGCGGAATTGTAGCTACATTCATTCCGTGTACAAATATGTAATTGGACAGAATCTGCGACTTGTAGTTTCCGAGAAAATTAGGTTTTGGTGACATTGTAAAAAAGTAGTAAATTTTTTCTCATCACCGATTTAAAAAATGTTGGTGCAGAATTGTACCTACATTTATTCCGTGTTTAAATATATAATTGGACTGGATCTGCGACTTATAGTTTGGACACTGTCAAAAAGTAGTAGATTTTTTCTCATCACCGATTTAAAAAATGTCAATGCGGAATTGTGGCTACATTTATTCCGTGTCCAAATATGTAATAGGACAGAATCTGCGACTTGTAGTTTCCGAGAAAATTAAGTTTTGGTGACACTGTAAAAAAGTAGTAGATTTTTTCTCATCACCAATTTAAAGAATGTCGGTGCAGGATTGTAGCTACATTTATTCCGTGTTCAAATATACAATTAAACTGGATCTGCATCTTATATTTTCCGAGAGAATTAAGTTTTGGCGACAGTGTAAAAAAGTAGTAGATTTTTTCTCATCACCGATTTAAAAAATGGTGATGCGGAATTGTAGCTACATTTATTCCGTGTTCAAATATACAATTAAACTGGATCTGCGACTTATATTTTCCGAGAGAATTAAGTTTTGGTGACACTGTAAAAAAGTAGTAGATTTTTTCTCATCACCGATTTAAAAAATGTCAATGCGGAATTGTGGCTAGATTTATTCCGTGTCCAAATATGTAATTGGACAGAATCTGCGACTTGCAGTTTCCCAGAAAATTAAGTTTTGGTGACACTGTAAAAAAGTAGTAGATTTTTTTCTCATCACCGATTTAAAAAATGTCGATGCGGAATTGTAGCTACATTTATTCCGTGTACAAATATATAATTGGACTGGATCTGCGACTTATAGTTTTGACACTGTCAAAAAGTAGTAGATTTTTTCTCATCACCAATTTAAAGAATGTCGGTGCAGGATTGTAGCTACATTTATTCCGTGTTCAAATATACAATTAAACTGGATCTATGACTTATAGTTTCCGAGAGAATTAAGTTTTGGTAACAGTGTAAAAAAGTAGTAGATTTTTTCTCATCACCGATTTAGAAAATGTCGATGCGGAATTGTGGCTACATTTATTCCGTGTTCAAATATACAATTGAACTGGATCTGCGACTTATAGTTTCCGAGAGAATTAAGTTTTGGCGACAGTGTAAAAAAGTAGTAGATTTTTTCTCATCACAGATTTAAAAAATGGTGATGCGGAATTGTGGCTACATTTATTCCGTGTTCAAATATACAATTAAACTGGATCTGCGACTTATATTTTCCGAGAGAATTAAGTTTTGGTGACACTGTAAAAAAGTAGTAGATTTTTTCTCATCACCGATTTAAAAAATGTCGATGCGGAATTGTAGCTACATTTATTCCGTGTACAAATATATAATTGGACTGGATCTGCGACTTATAATTTCCGAGAAAATGAAGTTTTGGGGAGACTGTAAAAAAGTAGTAATTTTTATTCATCACCGATTTAAATAATGTTGATGCGGAATTGTAGCTACATTCATTCCGTGTCCAAATATGTAATTGGACAGAATCTGCGACTTGTAGTTTCCGAGAAAATTAAGTTTTGGGGAGACTGTAAAAAAGTAGTAATTTTTATTCGTCACCGATTTAAATAATGTTGATGCGGAATTGTAGCTACATTCATTCCGTGTACAAATATATAATTGGACTGGATCTGCGACTTGTAGTTTCCGAGAAAATTAGGTTTTGGTGACATTGTAAAAAAGTAGTAAATTTTTTCTCATCACCGATTTAAAAAATGTTGGTGCAGAATTGTACCTACATTTATTCCGTGTTTAAATATATAATTGGACTGGATCTGCGACTTATAGTTTGGACACTGTCAAAAAGTAGTAGATTTTTTCTCATCACCGATTTAAAAAATGTCAATGCGGAATTGTGGCTACATTTATTCCGTGTCCAAATATGTAATAGGACAGAATCTGCGACTTGTAGTTTCCGAGAAAATTAAGTTTTGGTGACACTGTAAAAAAGTAGTAGATTTTTTCTCATCACCAATTTAAAGAATGTCGGTGCAGGATTGTAGCTACATTTATTCCGTGTTCAAATATACAATTAAACTGGATCTGCGTCTTATATTTTCCGAGAGAATTAAGTTTTGGCGACAGTGTAAAAAAGTAGTAGATTTTTTCTCATCACCGATTTAAAAAATGGTGATGCGGAATTGTAGCTACATTTATGCCGTGTTCAAATATACAATTAAACTGGATCTGCGACTTATATTTTCCGAGAGAATTAAGTTTTGGTGACACTGTAAAAAAGTAGTAGATTTTTTCTCATCACCGATTTAGAAAATGTCGATGCGGAATTGTGGCTACATTTATTCCGTGTCCAAATATGTAATTGGACAGAATCTGCGACTTGTAGTTTCCGAGAAAATTAAGTTTTGGTGACACTGTAAAAAAGTAGTAGATTTTTTTCTCATCACCGATTTAAAAAATGTCGATGCGGAATTGTAGCTACATTTATTCCGTGTACAAATATATAATTGGACTGGTTCTGCGACTTATAGTTTTGACACTGTCAAAAAGTAGTAGATTTTTTCTCATCACCAATTTAAAGAATGTCGGTGCAGGATTGTAGCTACATTTATTCCGTGTTTAAATATATAATTGGACTGGATCTGCGACTTATAGTTTGGACACTGTCAAAAAGTAGTAGATTTTTTCTCATCACCGATTTAAAAAATGTCAATGCGGAATTGTGGCTACATTTATTCCGTGTCCAAATATGTAATTGGACAGAATCTGCGACTTGTAGTTTCCCAGAAAATTAAGTTTTGGTGACACTGTAAAAAAGTAGTAGATTTTTTTCTCATCACCGATTTAAAAAATGTCGATGCGGAATTGTAGCTACATTTATTCCGTGTACAAATATGTAATTGGACTGGATCTGCGACTTATAGTTTTGACACTGTCAAAAAGTAGTAGATTTTTTCTCATCACCAATTTAAAGAATGTCGGTGCAGGATTGTAGCTACATTTATTCCGTGTTCAAATATACAATTAAACTGGATCTATGACTTATAGTTTCCGAGAGAATTAAGTTTTGGTAACAGTGTAAAAAAAGTAGTAGATTTTTTCTCATCACCGATTTAAAAAATGGTGATGCGGAATTGTGGCTACATTTATTCCGTGTTCAAATATACAATTGAACTGGATCTGCGACTTATAGTTTCCGAGAGAATTAAGTTTTGGCGACAGTGTAAAAAAGTAGTAGATTTTTTCTCATCACAGATTTAAAAAATGGTGATGCGGAATTGTGGCTACATTTATTCCGTGTTCAAATATACAATTAAACTGGATCTGCGACTTATATTTTCCGAGAGAATTAAGTTTTGGTGACACTGTAAAAAAGTAGTAGATTTTTTCTCATCACCGATTTAAAAAATGTCGATGCGGAATTGTAGCTACATTTATTCCGTGTACAAATATATAATTGGACTGGTTCTGCGACTTATAGTTTTGACACTGTCAAAAAGTAGTAGATTTTTTCTCATCACCGATTTAAAAAATGTCAATGCGGAATTGTGGCTACATTTATTCCGTGTCCAAATATGTAATTGGACAGAATCTGCGACTTGTAGTTTCCCAGAAAATTAAGTTTTGGTGACACTGTAAAAAAGTAGTAGATTTTTTTCTCATCACCGATTTAAAAAATGTCGATGCGGAATTGTAGCTACATTTATTCCGTGTACAAATATATAATTGGACTGGATCTGCGACTTATAGTTTTGACACTGTCAAAAAGTAGTAGATTTTTTCTCATCACCAATTTAAAGAATGTCGGTGCAGGATTGTAGCTACATTTATTCCGTGTTCAAATATACAATTAAACTGGATCTATGACTTATAGTTTCCGAGAGAATTAAGTTTTGGTAACAGTGTAAAAAAGTAGTAGATTTTTTCTCATCACCGATTTAAAAAATGGTGATGCGGAATTGTGGCTACATTTATTCCGTGTTCAAATATACAATTGAACTGGATCTATGACTTATAGTTTCCGAGAGAATTAAGTTTTGGTAACAGTGTAAAAAAGTAGTAGATTTTTTCTCATCACCGATTTAAAAAATGGTGATGCGGAATTGTGGCTACATTTATTCCGTGTTCAAATATACAATTGAACTGGATCTGCGACTTATATTTTCCGAGAGAATTAAGTTTTGGTGACACTGTAAAAAAGTAGTAGATTTTTTCTCATCACCGATTTAAAAAATGTCGATGCGGAATTGTAGCTACATTTATTCCGTGTACAAATATATAATTGGACTGGATCTGCGACTTATAATTTCCGAGAAAATGAAGTTTTGGGGAGACTGTAAAATAGTAGTAATTTTTATTCATCACCGATTTAAATAATGTTGATGCGGAATTGTAGCTACATTCATTCCGTGTCGAAATATGTAATTGGACAGAATCTGCGACTTATAGTTTCCGAGAAAATTAAGTTTTGGGGAGACTGTAAAAAAGTAGTAATTTTTATTCGTCACCGATTTAAATAATGTTGATGCGGAATTGTAGCTACATTTATTCCGTGTACAAATATATAATTGGACTGGATCTGCGACTTGTAGTTTCCGAGAAAATTAGGTTTTGGTGACATTGTAAAAAAGTAGTAAATTTTTTCTCATCACCGATTTAAAAAATGTTGGTGCAGAATTGTACCTACATTTATTCCGTGTTTAAATATATAATTGGACTGGATCTGCGACTTATAGTTTGGACACTGTCAAAAAGTAGTAGATTTTTTCTCATCACCGATTTAAAAAATGTCAATGCGGAATTGTGGCTACATTTATTCCGTGTCCAAATATGTAATAGGACAGAATCTGCGACTTGTAGTTTCCGAGAAAATTAAGTTTTGGTGACACTGTAAAAAAGTAGTAGATTTTTTCTCATCACCGATTTAAAAAATGTCGATGCGGAATTGTAGCTACATTTATTCCGTGTACAAATATATAATTCGACTGGATCTGCGACTTATAGTTTTGACACTGTCAAAAAGGAGTAGATTTTTTCTCATCACCGATTTAAAAAATGGTGATGCGGAATTGTGGCTACATTTATTCCGTGTTCAAATATACAATTAAACTGGATCTGCGACTTATATTTTCCGAGAGAATTAAGTTTTGGTGACACTGTAAAAAAGTAGTAGATTTTTTCTCATCACCGATTTAAAAAATGTCGATGCGGAATTGTAGCTACATTTATTCCGTGTACAAATATATAATTGGACTGGATCTGCGACTTATAGTTTCCGAGAAAATTAAGTTTTGGGGAGACTGTAAAAAAATAGTAATTTTTATTCATCACCGATTTAAATAATGTTGATGCGGAATTGTAGCTACATTCATTCCGTGTACAAATATGTAATTGGACTGGATCTGCGACTTATAGTTTCCGAGAAAATTAAGTTTTGGTGACACTGTAAAAAAGTAGTAGATTTTTTCTCATCACCGATTTAGAAAATGTCGATGCGGAATTGTGGCTACATTTATTCCGTGTCCAAATATGTAATTGGACAGAATCTGCGACTTGTAGTTTCCGAGAAAATTAAGTTTTGGTGACACTGTAAAAAAGTAGTAGATTTTTTTCTCATCACCGATTTAAAAAATGTCGATGCGGAATTGTAGCTACATTTATTCCGTGTACAAATATATAATTGGACTGGTTCTGCGACTTATAGTTTTGACACTGTCAAAAAGTAGTAGATTTTTTCTCATCACCAATTTAAAGAATGTCGGTGCAGGATTGTAGCTACATTTATTCCGTGTTTAAATATATAATTGGACTGGATCTGCGACTTATAGTTTGGACACTGTCAAAAAGTAGTAGATTTTTTCTCATCACCGATTTAAAAAATGTCAATGCGGAATTGTGGCTACATTTATTCCGTGTCCAAATATGTAATTGGACAGAATCTGCGACTTGTAGTTTCCCAGAAAATTAAGTTTTGGTGACACTGTAAAAAAGTAGTAGATTTTTTTCTCATCACCGATTTAAAAAATGTCGATGCGGAATTGTAGCTACATTTATTCCGTGTACAAATATATAATTGGACTGGATCTGCGACTTATAGTTTTGACACTGTCAAAAAGTAGTAGATTTTTTCTCATCACCAATTTAAAGAATGTCGGTGCAGGATTGTAGCTACATTTATTCCGTGTTCAAATATACAATTAAACTGGATCTGCGACTTATATTTTCCGAGAGAATTAAGTTCTGGTGACACTGTAAAAAAGTAGTAGATTTTTTCTCATCACCGATTTAAAAAATGTCGATGCGGAATTGTAGCTACATTTATTCCGTGTACAAATATATAATTGGACTGGATCTGCGACTTATAATTTCCGAGAAAATGAAGTTTTGGGGAGACTGTAAAAAAGTAGTAATTTTTATTCATCACCGATTTAAATAATGTTGATGCGGAATTGTAGCTACATTCATTCCGTGTCCAAATATTTAATTGGACAGAATCTGCGACTTGTAGTTTCCGAGAAAATGAAGTTTTGGGGAGACTGTAAAAAAGTAGTAATTTTTATTCATCACCGATTTAAATAATGTTGATGCGGAATTGTAGCTACATTCATTCCGTGTACAAATATGTAATTGGACTGGATCTGCGACTTATAGTTTCCGAGAAAATTAAGTTTTGGTGACACTGTAAAAAAGTAGTAGATTTTTTCTCATCACCGATTTAGAAAATGTCGATGCGGAATTGTGGCTACATTTATTCCGTGTCCAAATATGTAATTGGACAGAATCTGCGACTTGTAGTTTCCGAGAAAATTAAGTTTTGGTGACACTGTAAAAAAGTAGTAGATTTTTTTCTCATCACCGATTTAAAAAATGTCGATGCGGAATTGTAGCTACATTTATTCCGTGTACAAATATATAATTGGACTGGTTCTGCGACTTATAGTTTTGACACTGTCAAAAAGTAGTAGATTTTTTCTCATCACCAATTTAAAGAATGTCGGTGCAGGATTGTAGCTACATTTATTCCGTGTTTAAATATATAATTGGACTGGATCTGCGACTTATAGTTTGGACACTGTCAAAAAGTAGTAGATTTTTTCTCATCACCGATTTAAAAAATGTCAATGCGGAATTGTGGCTACATTTATTCCGTGTCCAAATATGTAATTGGACAGAATCTGCGACTTGTAGTTTCCCAGAAAATTAAGTTTTGGTGACACTGTAAAAAAGTAGTAGATTTTTTTCTCATCACCGATTTAAAAAATGTCGATGCGGAATTGTAGCTACATTTATTCCGTGTACAAATATGTAATTGGACTGGATCTGCGACTTATAGTTTTGACACTGTCAAAAAGTAGTAGATTTTTTCTCATCACCAATTTAAAGAATGTCGGTGCAGGATTGTAGCTACATTTATTCCGTGTTCAAATAGACAATTAAACTGGATCTATGACTTATAGTTTCCGAGAGAATTAAGTTTTGGTAACAGTGTAAAAAAAGTAGTAGATTTTTTCTCATCACCGATTTAAAAAATGGTGATGCGGAATTGTGGCTACATTTATTCCGTGTTCAAATATACAATTGAACTGGATCTGCGACTTATAGTTTCCGAGAGAATTAAGTTTTGGCGACAGTGTAAAAAAGTAGTAGATTTTTTCTCATCACAGATTTAAAAAATGGTGATGCGGAATTGTGGCTACATTTATTCCGTGTTCAAATATACAATTAAACTGGATCTGCGACTTATATTTTCCGAGAGAATTAAGTTTTGGTGACACTGTAAAAAAGTAGTAGATTTTTTCTCATCACCGATTTAAAAAATGTCGATGCGGAATTGTAGCTACATTTATTCCGTGTACAAATATATAATTGGACTGGTTCTGCGACTTATAGTTTTGACACTGTCAAAAAGTAGTAGATTTTTTCTCATCACCGATTTAAAAAATGTCAATGCGGAATTGTGGCTACATTTATTCCGTGTCCAAATATGTAATTGGACAGAATCTGCGACTTGTAGTTTCCCAGAAAATTAAGTTTTGGTGACACTGTAAAAAAGTAGTAGATTTTTTTCTCATCACCGATTTAAAAAATGTCGGTGCAGGATTGTAGCTACATTTATTCCGTGTTCAAATATACAATTAAACTGGATCTGCGACTTATATTTTCCGAGAGAATTAAGTTTTGGTGACACTGTCAAAAAGTAGGAGATTTTTTCTCATCACCGATTTAAAAAATGTCAATGCGGAATTGTGGCTACATTTATTCCGTGTCCAAATATGTAATTGGACAGAATCTGCGACTTGTAGTTTCCCAGAAAATTAAGTTTTGGTGACACTGTAAAAAAGTAGTAGATTTTTTTCTCATCACCGATTTAAAAAATGTCGGTGCAGGATTGTAGCTACATTTATTCCGTGTTCAAATATACAATTAAACTGGATCTGCGACTTATATTTTCCGAGAGAATTAAGTTTTGGTGACACTGTAAAAAAGTAGTAGATTTTTTTCTCATCACCAATTTAAAGAATGTCGGTGCAGGATTGTAGCTACATTTATTCCGTGTTTAAATATATAATTGGACTGGATCTGCGACTTATAGTTTGGACACTGTCAAAAAGTAGTAGATTTTTTCTCATCACCGATTTAAAAAATGTCGATGCGGAATTGTAGCTACATTTATTCCGTGTACAAATATGTAATTGGACTGGATCTGCGACTTATAGTTTTGACACTGTCAAAAAGTAGTAGATTTTTTCTCATCACCAATTTAAAGAATGTCGGTGCAGGATTGTAGCTACATTTATTCCGTGTTCAAATATACAATTAAACTGGATCTGCGAATTATATTTTCCGAGAGAATTAAGTTTTGGTGACACTGTAAAAAAGTAGTAGATTTTTTCTCATCACCGATTTAAAAAATGTCGATGCGGAATTGTAGCTACATTTATTCCGTGTACAAATATATAATTGGACTGGATCTGCGACTTATAGTTTTGACACTGTCAAAAAGTAGTAGATTTTTTCTCATCACCAATTTAAAGAATGTCGGTGCAGGATTGTAGCTACATTTATTCCGTGTTCAAATATACAATTAAACTGGATCTATGACTTATAGTTTCCGAGAGAATTAAGTTTTGGTAACAGTGTAAAAAAGTAGTAGATTTTTTCTCATCACCGATTTAAAAAATGGTGATGCGGAATTGTGGCTACATTTATTCCGTGTTCAAATATACAATTGAACTGGATCTGCGACTTATAGTTTCCGAGAGAATTAAGTTTTGGCGACAGTGTAAAAAAGTAGTAGATTTTTTCTCATCACAGATTTAAAAAATGGTGATGCGGAATTGTGGCTACATTTATTCCGTGTTCAAATATACAATTAAACTGGATCTGCGACTTATATTTTCCGAGAGAATTAAGTTTTGGTGACACTGTAAAAAAGTAGTAGATTTTTTCTCATCACCGATTTAAAAAATGTCGATGCGGAATTGTAGCTACATTTATTCCGTGTACAAATATATAATTGGACTGGATCTGCGACTTATAATTTCCGAGAAAATGAAGTTTTGGGGAGACTGTAAAAAAGTAGTAATTTTTATTCATCACCGATTTAAATAATGTTGATGCGGAATTGTAGCTACATTCATTCCGTGTCGAAATATGTAATTGGACAGAATCTGCGACTTATAGTTTCCGAGAAAATTAAGTTTTGGGGAGACTGTAAAAAAGTAGTAATTTTTATTCGTCACCGATTTAAATAATGTTGATGCGGAATTGTAGCTACATTTATTCCGTGTACAAATATATAATTGGACTGGATCTGCGACTTGTAGTTTCCGAGAAAATTAGGTTTTGGTGACATTGTAAAAAAGTAGTAAATTTTTTCTCATCACCGATTTAAAAAATGTTGGTGCAGAATTGTACCTACATTTATTCCGTGTTTAAATATATAATTGGACTGGATCTGCGACTTATAGTTTGGACACTGTCAAAAAGTAGTAGATTTTTTCTCATCACCGATTTAAAAAATGTCAATGCGGAATTGTGGCTACATTTATTCCGTGTCCAAATATGTAATAGGACAGAATCTGCGACTTGTAGTTTCCGAGAAAATTAAGTTTTGGTGACACTGTAAAAAAGTAGTAGATTTTTTCTCATCACCGATTTAAAAAATGTCGATGCGGAATTGTAGCTACATTTATTCCGTGTACAAATATATAATTCGACTGGATCTGCGACTTATAGTTTTGACACTGTCAAAAAGGAGTAGATTTTTTCTCATCACCGATTTAAAAAATGGTGATGCGGAATTGTGGCTACATTTATTCCGTGTTCAAATATACAATTAAACTGGATCTGCGACTTATTTTTTCCGAGAGAATTAAGTTTTGGTGACACTGTAAAAAAGTAAGTAGATTTTTTCTCATCACCGATTTAAAAAATGTCGATGCGGAATTGTAGCTACATTTATTCCGTGTACAAATATATAATTGGACTGGATCTGCGACTTATAGTTTCCGAGAAAATTAAGTTTTGGGGAGACTGTAAAAAAATAGTAATTTTTATTCATCACCGATTTAAATAATGTTGATGCGGAATTGTAGCTACATTCATTCCGTGTACAAATATGTAATTGGACTGGATCTGCGACTTATAGTTTCCGAGAAAATTAAGTTTTGGTGACACTGTAAAAAAGTAGTAGATTTTTTCTCATCACCGATTTAGAAAATGTCGATGCGGAATTGTGGCTACATTTATTCCGTGTCCAAATATGTAATTGGACAGAATCTGCGACTTGTAGTTTCCGAGAAAATTAAGATTTGGTGACACTGTAAAAAAGTAGTAGATTTTTTTCTCATCACCGATTTAAAAAATGTCGATGCGGAATTGTAGCTACATTTATTCCGTGTACAAATATATAATTGGACTGGTTCTGCGACTTATAGTTTTGACACTGTCAAAAAGTAGTAGATTTTTTCTCATCACCAATTTAAAGAATGTCGGTGCAGGATTGTAGCTACATTTATTCCGTGTTTAAATATATAATTGGACTGGATCTGCGACTTATAGTTTGGACACTGTCAAAAAGTAGTAGATTTTTTCTCATCACCGATTTAAAAAATGTCAATGCGGAATTGTGGCTACATTTATTCCGTGTCCAAATATGTAATTGGACAGAATCTGCGACTTGTAGTTTCCCAGAAAATTAAGTTTTGGTGACACTGTAAAAAAGTAGTAGATTTTTTTCTCATCACCGATTTAAAAAATGTCGATGCGGAATTGTAGCTACATTTATTCCGTGTACAAATATATAATTGGACTGGATCTGCGACTTATAGTTTTGACACTGTCAAAAAGTAGTAGATTTTTTCTCATCACCAATTTAAAGAATGTCGGTGCAGGATTGTAGCTACATTTATTCCGTGTTCAAATATACAATTAAACTGGATCTGCGACTTATATTTTCCGAGAGAATTAAGTTTTGGTGACACTGTAAAAAAGTAGTAGATTTTTTCTCATCACCGATTTAAAAAATGTCGATGCGGAATTGTAGCTACATTTATTCCGTGTACAAATATATAATTGGACTGGATCTGCGACTTATAATTTCCGAGAAAATGAAGTTTTGGGGAGACTGTAAAAAAGTAGTAATTTTTATTCATCACCGATTTAAATAATGTTGATGCGGAATTGTAGCTACATTCATTCCGTGTCCAAATATTTAATTGGACAGAATCTGCGACTTGTAGTTTCCGAGAAAATGAAGTTTTGGGGAGACTGTAAAAAAGTAGTAATTTTTATTCATCACCGATTTAAATAATGTTGATGCGGAATTGTAGCTACATTCATTCCGTGTACAAATATGTAATTGGACTGGATCTGCGACTTATAGTTTCCGAGAAAATTAAGTTTTGGTGACACTGTAAAAAAGTAGTAGATTTTTTCTCATCACCGATTTAGAAAATGTCGATGCGGAATTGTGGCTACATTTATTCCGTGTCCAAATATGTAATTGGACAGAATCTGCGACTTGTAGTTTCCGAGAAAATTAAGTTTTGGTGACACTGTAAAAAAGTAGTAGATTTTTTTCTCATCACCGATTTAAAAAATGTCGATGCGGAATTGTAGCTACATTTATTCCGTGTACAAATATATAATTGGACTGGTTCTGCGACTTATAGTTTTGACACTGTCAAAAAGTAGTAGATTTTTTCTCATCACCAATTTAAAGAATGTCGGTGCAGGATTGTAGCTACATTTATTCCGTGTTTAAATATATAATTGGACTGGATCTGCGACTTATAGTTTGGACACTGTCAAAAAGTAGTAGATTTTTTCTCATCACCGATTTAAAAAATGTCAATGCGGAATTGTGGCTACATTTATTCCGTGTCCAAATATGTAATTGGACAGAATCTGCGACTTGTAGTTTCCCAGAAAATTAAGTTTTGGTGACACTGTAAAAAAGTAGTAGATTTTTTTCTCATCACCGATTTAAAAAATGTCGATGCGGAATTGTAGCTACATTTATTCCGTGTACAAATATGTAATTGGACTGGATCTGCGACTTATAGTTTTGACACTGTCAAAAAGTAGTAGATTTTTTCTCATCACCAATTTAAAGAATGTCGGTGCAGGATTGTAGCTACATTTATTCCGTGTTCAAATAGACAATTAAACTGGATCTATGACTTATAGTTTCCGAGAGAATTAAGTTTTGGTAACAGTGTAAAAAAAGTAGTAGATTTTTTCTCATCACCGATTTAAAAAATGGTGATGCGGAATTGTGGCTACATTTATTCCGTGTTCAAATATACAATTGAACTGGATCTGCGACTTATAGTTTCCGAGAGAATTAAGTTTTGGCGACAGTGTAAAAAAGTAGTAGATTTTTTCTCATCACAGATTTAAAAAATGGTGATGCGGAATTGTGGCTACATTTATTCCGTGTTCAAATATACAATTAAACTGGATCTGCGACTTATATTTTCCGAGAGAATTAAGTTTTGGTGACACTGTAAAAAAGTAGTAGATTTTTTCTCATCACCGATTTAAAAAATGTCGATGCGGAATTGTAGCTACATTTATTCCGTGTACAAATATATAATTGGACTGGTTCTGCGACTTATAGTTTTGACACTGTCAAAAAGTAGTAGATTTTTTCTCATCACCGATTTAAAAAATGTCAATGCGGAATTGTGGCTACATTTATTCCGTGTCCAAATATGTAATTGGACAGAATCTGCGACTTGTAGTTTCCCAGAAAATTAAGTTTTGGTGACACTGTAAAAAAGTAGTAGATTTTTTTCTCATCACCGATTTAAAAAATGTCGGTGCAGGATTGTAGCTACATTTATTCCGTGTTCAAATATACAATTAAACTGGATCTGCGACTTATATTTTCCGAGAGAATTAAGTTTTGGTGACACTGTCAAAAAGTAGTAGATTTTTTCTCATCACCGATTTAAAAAATGTCAATGCGGAATTGTGGCTACATTTATTCCGTGTCCAAATATGTAATTGGACAGAATCTGCGACTTGTAGTTTCCCAGAAAATTAAGTTTTGGTGACACTGTAAAAAAGTAGTAGATTTTTTTCTCATCACCGATTTAAAAAATGTCGGTGCAGGATTGTAGCTACATTTATTCCGTGTTCAAATATACAATTAAACTGGATCTGCGACTTATATTTTCCGAGAGAATTAAGTTTTGGTGACACTGTAAAAAAGTAGTAGATTTTTTTCTCATCACCAATTTAAAGAATGTCGGTGCAGGATTGTAGCTACATTTATTCCGTGTTTAAATATATAATTGGACTGGATCTGCGACTTATAGTTTGGACACTGTCAAAAAGTAGTAGATTTTTTCTCATCACCGATTTAAAAAATGTCGATGCGGAATTGTAGCTACATTTATTCCGTGTACAAATATGTAATTGGACTGGATCTGCGACTTATAGTTTTGACACTGTCAAAAAGTAGTAGATTTTTTCTCATCACCAATTTAAAGAATGTCGGTGCAGGATTGTAGCTACATTTATTCCGTGTTCAAATATACAATTAAACTGGATCTGCGACTTATATTTTCCGAGAGAATTAAGTTTTGGTGACACTGTAAAAAAGTAGTAGATTTTTTCTCATCACCGATTTAAAAAATGTCGATGCGGAATTGTAGCTACATTTATTCCGTGTACAAATATATAATTGGACTGGATCTGCGACTTATAGTTTTGACACTGTCAAAAAGTAGTAGATTTTTTCTCATCACCAATTTAAAGAATGTCGGTGCAGGATTGTAGCTACATTTATTCCGTGTTCAAATATACAATTAAACTGGATCTATGACTTATAGTTTCCGAGAGAATTAAGTTTTGGTAACAGTGTAAAAAAGTAGTAGATTTTTTCTCATCACCGATTTAAAAAATGGTGATGCGGAATTGTGGCTACATTTATTCCGTGTTCAAATATACAATTGAACTGGATCTGCGACTTATAGTTTCCGAGAGAATTAAGTTTTGGCGACAGTGTAAAAAAGTAGTAGATTTTTTCTCATCACAGATTTAAAAAATGGTGATGCGGAATTGTGGCTACATTTATTCCGTGTTCAAATATACAATTAAACTGGATCTGCGACTTATATTTTCCGAGAGAATTAAGTTTTGGTGACACTGTAAAAAAGTAGTAGATTTTTTCTCATCACCGATTTAAAAAATGTCGATGCGGAATTGTAGCTACATTTATTCCGTGTACAAATATATAATTGGACTGGATCTGCGACTTATAATTTCCGAGAAAATGAAGTTTTGGGGAGACTGTAAAAAAGTAGTAATTTTTATTCATCACCGATTTAAATAATGTTGATGCGGAATTGTAGCTACATTCATTCCGTGTCGAAATATGTAATTGGACAGAATCTGCGACTTATAGTTTCCGAGAAAATTAAGTTTTGGGGAGACTGTAAAAAAGCAGTAATTTTTATTCGTCACCGATTTAAATAATGTTGATGCGGAATTGTAGCTACATTTATTCCGTGTACAAATATATAATTGGACTGGATCTGCGACTTGTAGTTTCCGAGAAAATTAGGTTTTGGTGACATTGAAAAAAAGTAGTAAATTTTTTCTCATCACCGATTTAAAAAATGTTGGTGCAGAATTGTACCTACATTTATTCCGTGTTTAAATATATAATTGGACTGGATCTGCGACTTATAGTTTGGACACTGTCAAAAAGTAGTAGATTTTTTCTCATCACCGATTTAAAAAATGTCAATGCGGAATTGTGGCTACATTTATTCCGTGTCCAAATATGTAATAGGACAGAATCTGCGACTTGTAGTTTCCGAGAAAATTAAGTTTTGGTGACACTGTAAAAAAGTAGTAGATTTTTTCTCATCACCGATTTAAAAAATGTCGATGCGGAATTGTAGCTACATTTATTCCGTGTACAAATATATAATTCGACTGGATCTGCGACTTATAGTTTTGACACTGTCAAAAAGGAGTAGATTTTTTCTCATCACCGATTTAAAAAATGGTGATGCGGAATTGTGGCTACATTTATTCCGTGTTCAAATATACAATTAAACTGGATCTGCGACTTATATTTTCCGAGAGAATTAAGTTTTGGTGACACTGTAAAAAAGTAAGTAGATTTTTTCTCATCACCGATTTAAAAAATGTCGATGCGGAATTGTAGCTACATTTATTCCGTGTACAAATATATAATTGGACTGGATCTGCGACTTATAGTTTCCGAGAAAATTAAGTTTTGGGGAGACTGTAAAAAAATAGTAATTTTTATTCATCACCGATTTAAATAATGTTGATGCGGAATTGTAGCTACATTCATTCCGTGTACAAATATGTAATTGGACTGGATCTGCGACTTATAGTTTCCGAGAAAATTAAGTTTTGGTGACACTGTAAAAAAGTAGTAGATTTTTTCTCATCACCGATTTAGAAAATGTCGATGCGGAATTGTGGCTACATTTATTCCGTGTCCAAATATGTAATTGGACAGAATCTGCGACTTGTAGTTTCCGAGAAAATTAAGTTTTGGTGACACTGTAAAAAAGTAGTAGATTTTTTTCTCATCACCGATTTAAAAAATGTCGATGCGGAATTGTAGCTACATTTATTCCGTGTACAAATATATAATTGGACTGGTTCTGCGACTTATAGTTTTGACACTGTCAAAAAGTAGTAGATTTTTTCTCATCACCAATTTAAAGAATGTCGGTGCAGGATTGTAGCTACATTTATTCCGTGTTTAAATATATAATTGGACTGGATCTGCGACTTATAGTTTGGACACTGTCAAAAAGTAGTAGATTTTTTCTCATCACCGATTTAAAAAATGTCAATGCGGAATTGTGGCTACATTTATTCCGTGTCCAAATATGTAATTGGACAGAATCTGCGACTTGTAGTTTCCCAGAAAATTAAGTTTTGGTGACACTGTAAAAAAGTAGTAGATTTTTTTCTCATCACCGATTTAAAAAATGTCGATGCGGAATTGTAGCTACATTTATTCCGTGTACAAATATATAATTGGACTGGATCTGCGACTTATAGTTTTGACACTGTCAAAAAGTAGTAGATTTTTTCTCATCACCAATTTAAAGAATGTCGGTGCAGGATTGTAGCTACATTTATTCCGTGTTCAAATATACAATTAAACTGGATCTGCGACTTATATTTTCCGAGAGAATTAAGTTTTGGTGACACTGTAAAAAAGTAGTAGGTTTTTTCTCATCACCGATTTAAAAAATGTCGATGCGGAATTGTAGCTACATTTATTCCGTGTACAAATATATAATTGGACTGGATCTGCGACTTATAATTTCCGAGAAAATGAAGTTTTGGGGAGACTGTAAAAAAGTAGTAATTTTTATTCATCACCGATTTAAATAATGTTGATGCGGAATTGTAGCTACATTCATTCCGTGTACAAATATGTAATTGGACTGGATCTGCGACTTATAGTTTCCGAGAAAATTAAGTTTTGGTGACACTGTAAAAAAGTAGTAGATTTTTTCTCATCACCGATTTAGAAAATGTCGATGCGGAATTGTGGCTACATTTATTCCGTGTCCAAATATGTAATTGGACAGAATCTGCGACTTGTAGTTTCCGAGAAAATTAAGTTTTGGTGACACTGTAAAAAAGTAGTAGATTTTTTTCTCATCACCGATTTAAAAAATGTCGATGCGGAATTGTAGCTACATTTATTCCGTGTACAAATATATAATTGGACTGGTTCTGCGACTTATAGTTTTGACACTGTCAAAAAGTAGTAGATTTTTTCTCATCACCAATTTAAAGAATGTCGGTGCAGGATTGTAGCTACATTTATTCCGTGTTTAAATATATAATTGGACTGGATCTGCGACTTATAGTTTGGACACTGTCAAAAAGTAGTAGATTTTTTCTCATCACCGATTTAAAAAATGTCAATGCGGAATTGTGGCTACATTTATTCCGTGTCCAAATATGTAATTGGACAGAATCTGCGACTTGTAGTTTCCCAGAAAATTAAGTTTTGGTGACACTGTAAAAAAGTAGTAGATTTTTTTCTCATCACCGATTTAAAAAATGTCGATGCGGAATTGTAGCTACATTTATTCCGTGTACAAATATGTAATTGGACTGGATCTGCGACTTATAGTTTTGACACTGTCAAAAAGTAGTAGATTTTTTCTCATCACCAATTTAAAGAATGTCGGTGCAGGATTGTAGCTACATTTATTCCGTGTTCAAATATACAATTAAACTGGATCTATGACCTATAGTTTCCGAGAGAATTAAGTTTTGGTAACAGTGTAAAAAAAGTAGTAGATTTTTTCTCATCACCGATTTAAAAAATGGTGATGCGGAATTGTGGCTACATTTATTCCGTGTTCAAATATACAATTGAACTGGATCTGCGACTTATAGTTTCCGAGAGAATTAAGTTTTGGCGACAGTGTAAAAAAGTAGTAGATTTTTTCTCATCACAGATTTAAAAAATGGTGATGCGGAATTGTGGCTACATTTATTCCGTGTTCAAATATACAATTAAACTGGATCTGCGACTTATATTTTCCGAGAGAATTAAGTTTTGGTGACACTGTAAAAAAGTAGTAGATTTTTTCTCATCACCGATTTAAAAAATGTCGATGCGGAATTGTAGCTACATTTATTCCGTGTACAAATATATAATTGGACTGGTTCTGCGACTTATAGTTTTGACACTGTCAAAAAGTAGTAGATTTTTTCTCATCACCGATTTAAAAAATGTCAATGCGGAATTGTGGCTACATTTATTCCGTGTCCAAATATGTAATTGGACAGAATCTGCGACTTGTAGTTTCCCAGAAAATTAAGTTTTGGTGACACTGTAAAAAAGTAGTAGATTTTTTTCTCATCACCGATTTAAAAAATGTCGATGCGGAATTGTAGCTACATTTATTCCGTGTACAAATATATAATTGGACTGGATCTGCGACTTATAGTTTTGACACTGTCAAAAAGTAGTAGATTTTTTCTCATCACCAATTTAAAGAATGTCGGTGCAGGATTGTAGCTACATTTATTCCGTGTTCAAATATACAATTAAACTGGATCTATGACTTATAGTTTCCGAGAGAATTAAGTTTTGGTAACAGTGTAAAAAAGTAGTAGATTTTTTCTCATCACCGATTTAAAAAATGGTGATGCGGAATTGTGGCTACATTTATTCCGTGTTCAAATATACAATTGAACTGGATCTGCGACTTATAGTTTCCGAGAGAATTAAGTTTTGGCGACAGTGTAAAAAAGTAGTAGATTTTTTCACATCACAGATTTAAAAAATGGTGATGCGGAATTGTGGCTACATTTATTCCGTGTTTAAATATATAATTGGACTGGATCTGCGACTTATAGTTTGGACACTGTCAAAAAGTAGTAGATTTTTTCTCATCACCGATTTAAAAAATGTCAATGCGGAATTGTGGCTACATTTATTCCGTGTCCAAATATGTAATAGGACAGAATCTGCGACTTGTAGTTTCCGAGAAAATTAAGTTTTGGTGACACTGTAAAAAAGTAGTAGATTTTTTCTCATCACCGATTTAAAAAATGTCGATGCGGAATTGTAGCTACATTTATTCCGTGTACAAATATATAATTCGACTGGATCTGCGACTTATAGTTTTGACACTGTCAAAAAGGAGTAGATTTTTTCTCATCACCGATTTAAAAAATGGTGATGCGGAATTGTGGCTACATTTATTCCGTGTTCAAATATACAATTAAACTGGATCTGCGACTTATATTTTCCGAGAGAATTAAGTTTTGGTGACACTGTAAAAAAGTAGTAGATTTTTTCTCATCACCGATTTAAAAAATGTCGATGCGGAATTGTAGCTACATTTATTCCGTGTACAAATATATAATTGGACTGGATCTGCGACTTATAGTTTCCGAGAAAATTAAGTTTTGGGGAGACTGTAAAAAAATAGTAATTTTTATTCATCACCGATTTAAATAATGTTGATGCGGAATTGTAGCTACATTTATTCCGTGTCCAAATATGTAATTGGACAGAATCTGCGACTTGTAGTTTCCGAGAAAATTAAGTTTTGGTGACACTGTAAAAAAGTAGTAGATTTTTTTCTCATCACCGATTTAAAAAATGTCGATGCGGAATTGTAGCTACATTTATTCCGTGTACAAATATATAATTGGACTGGTTCTGCGACTTATAGTTTTGACACTGTCAAAAAGTAGTAGATTTTTTCTCATCACCAATTTAAAGAATGTCGGTGCAGGATTGTAGCTACATTTATTCCGTGTTTAAATATATAATTGGACTGGATCTGCGACTTATAGTTTGGACACTGTCAAAAAGTAGTAGATTTTTTCTCATCACCGATTTAAAAAATGTCAATGCGGAATTGTGGCTACATTTATTCCGTGTCCAAATATGTAATTGGACAGAATCTGCGACTTGTAGTTTCCCAGAAAATTAAGTTTTGGTGACACTGTAAAAAAGTAGTAGATTTTTTTCTCATCACCGATTTAAAAAATGTCGATGCGGAATTGTAGCTACATTTATTCCGTGTACAAATATATAATTGGACTGGATCTGCGACTTATAGTTTTGACACTGTCAAAAAGTAGTAGATTTTTTCTCATCACCAATTTAAAGAATGTCGGTGCAGGATTGTAGCTACATTTATTCCGTGTTCAAATATACAATTAAACTGGATCTGCGACTTATATTTTCCGAGAGAATTAAGTTTTGGTGACACTGTAAAAAAGTAGTAGATTTTTTCTCATCACCGATTTAAAAAATGTCGATGCGGAATTGTAGCTACATTTATTCCGTGTACAAATATATAATTGGACTGGATCTGCGACTTATAATTTCCGAGAAAATGAAGTTTTGGGGAGACTGTAAAAAAGTAGTAATTTTTATTCATCACCGATTTAAATAATGTTGATGCGGAATTGTAGCTACATTCATTCCGTGTCCAAATATTTAATTGGACAGAATCTGCGACTTGTAGTTTCCGAGAAAATGAAGTTTTGGGGAGACTGTAAAAAAGTAGTAATTTTTATTCATCACCGATTTAAATAATGTTGATGCGGAATTGTAGCTACATTCATTCCGTGTACAAATATGTAATTGGACTGGATCTGCGACTTATAGTTTCCGAGAAAATTAAGTTTTGGTGACACTGTAAAAAAGTAGTAGATTTTTTCTCATCACCGATTTAGAAAATGTCGATGCGGAATTGTGGCTACATTTATTCCGTGTCCAAATATGTAATTGGACAGAATCTGCGACTTGTAGTTTCCGAGAAAATTAAGTTTTGGTGACACTGTAAAAAAGTAGTAGATTTTTTTCTCATCACCGATTTAAAAAATGTCGATGCGGAATTGTAGCTACATTTATTCCGTGTACAAATATATAATTTGTCAAAAGTAGTAGGTCAAAAAGTAGTAGATTTTTTCTCATCACCAATTTAAAGAATGTCGGTGCAGGATTGTAGCTACATTTATTCCGTGTTTAAATATATAATTGGACTGGATCTGCGACTTATAGTTTGGACACTGTCAAAAAGTAGTAGATTTTTTCTCATCACCGATTTAAAAAATGTCAATGCGGAATTGTGGCTACATTTATTCCGTGTCCAAATATGTAATTGGACAGAATCTGCGACTTGTAGTTTCCAAGAAAATTAAGTTTTGGTGACACTGTAAAAAAGTAGTAGATTTTTTTCTCATCACCGATTTAAAAAATGTCGATGCGGAATTGTAGCTACATTTATTCCGTGTACAAATATGTAATTGGACTGGATCTGCGACTTATAATTTTGACACTGTCAAAAAGTAGTAGATTTTTTCTCATCACCAATTTAAAGAATGTCGGTGCAGGATTGTAGCTACATTTATTCCGTGTTCAAATATACAATTAAACTGGATCTATGACTTATAGTTTCCGAGAGAATTAAGTTTTGGTAACAGTGTAAAAAAAGTAGTAGATTTTTTCTCATCACCGATTTAAAAAATGGTGATGCGGAATTGTGGCTACATTTATTCCGTGTTCAAATATACAATTGAACTGGATCTGCGACTTATAGTTTCCGAGAGAATTAAGTTTTGGCGACAGTGTAAAAAAGTAGTAGATTTTTTCTCATCACAGATTTAAAAAATGGTGATGCGGAATTGTGGCTACATTTATTCCGTGTTCAAATATACAATTAAACTGGATCTGCGACTTATATTTTCCGAGAGAATTAAGTTTTGGTGACACTGTAAAAAAGTAGTAGATTTTTTCTCATCACCGATTTAAAAAATGTCGATGCGGAATTGTAGCTACATTTATTCCGTGTACAAATATATAATTGGACTGGATCTGCGACTTATAGTTTTGACACTGTCAAAAAGTAGTAGATTTTTTCTCATCACCAATTTAAAGAATGTCGGTGCAGGATTGTAGCTACATTTATTCCGTGTTCAAATATACAATTAAACTGGATCTATGACTTATAGTTTCCGAGAGAATTAAGTTTTGGTAACAGTGTAAAAAAGTAGTAGATTTTTTCTCATCACCGATTTAAAAAATGGTGATGCGGAATTGTGGCTACATTTATTCCGTGTTCAAATATACAATTGAACTGGATCTGCGACTTATAGTTTCCGAGAGAATTAAGTTTTGGCGACAGTGTAAAAAAGTAGTAGATTTTTTCTCATCACAGATTTAAAAAATGGTGATGCGGAATTGTGGCTACATTTATTCCGTGTTCAAATATACAATTAAACTGGATCTGCGACTTATATTTTCCGAGAGAATTAAGTTTTGGTGACACTGTAAAAAAGTAGTAGATTTTTTCTCATCACCGATTTAAAAAATGTCGATGCGGAATTGTAGCTACATTTATTCCGTGTACAAATATATAATTGGACTGGATCTGCGACTTATAATTTCCGAGAAAATGAAGTTTTGGGGAGACTGTAAAAAAGTAGTAATTTTTATTCATCACCGATTTAAATAATGTTGATGCGGAATTGTAGCTACGTTCATTCCGTGTCGAAATATGTAATTGGACAGAATCTGCGACTTATAGTTTCCGAGAAAATTAAGTTTTGGGGAGACTGTAAGAAAGTAGTAATTTTTATTCGTCACCGATTTAAATAATGTTGATGCGGAATTGTAGCTACATTTATTCCGTGTACAAATATATAATTGGACTGGATCTGCGACTTGTAGTTTCCGAGAAAATTAGGTTTTGGTGACATTGTAAAAAAGTAGTAAATTTTTTCTCATCACCGATTTAAAAAATGTTGGTGCAGAATTGTACCTACATTTATTCCGTGTTTAAATATATAATTGGACTGGATCTGCGACTTATAGTTTGGACACTGTCAAAAAGTAGTAGATTTTTTCTCATCACCGATTTAAAAAATGTCGATGCGGAATTGTAGCTACATTTATTCCGTGTCCAAATATGTAATTGGACAGAATCTGCGACTTGTAGTTTCCGAGAAAATTAAGTTTTGGTGACACTGTAAAAAAGTAGTAGATTTTTTTCTCATCACCGATTTAAAAAATGTCGATGCGGAATTGTAGCTACATTTATTCCGTGTACAAATATATAATTGGACTGGTTCTGCGACTTATAGTTTTGACACTGTCAAAAAGTAGTAGATTTTTTCTCATCACCAATTTAAAGAATGTCGGTGCAGGATTGTAGCTACATTTATTCCGTGTTTAAATATATAATTGGACTGGATCTGCGACTTATAGTTTGGACACTGTCAAAAAGTAGTAGATTTTTTCTCATCACCGATTTAAAAAATGTCAATGCGGAATTGTGGCTACATTTATTCCGTGTCCAAATATGTAATTGGACAGAATCTGCGACTTGTAGTTTCCCAGAAAATTAAGTTTTGGTGACACTGTAAAAAAGTAGTAGATTTTTTTCTCATCACCGATTTAAAAAATGTCGATGCGGAATTGTAGCTACATTTATTCCGTGTCCAAATATGTAATTGGACAGAATCTGCGACTTGTAGTTTCCGAGAAAATTAAGTTTTGGTGACACTGTAAAAAAGTAGTAGATTTTTTCTCATCACCGATTTAAAAAATGTCGATGCGGAATTGTAGCTACATTTATTCCGTGTTTAAATATATAATTGGACTGGATCTGCGACTTATAGTTTGGACACTGTCAAAAAGTAGTAGATTTTTTCTCATCACCGATTTAAAAAATGTCAATGCGGAATTGTGGCTACATTTATTCCGTGTCCAAATATGTAATAGGACAGAATCTGCGACTTGTAGTTTCCGAGAAAATTAAGTTTTGGTGACACTGTAAAAAAGTAGTAGATTTTTTCTCATCACCAATTTAAAGAATGTCGGTGCAGGATTGTAGCTACATTTATTCCGTGTTCAAATATACAATTAAACTGGATCTGCGTCTTATATTTTCCGAGAGAATTAAGTTTTGGCGACAGTGTAAAAAAGTAGTAGATTTTTTCTCATCACCGATTTAAAAAATGGTGATGCGGAATTGTAGCTACATTTATTTCGTGTTCAAATATACAATTAAACTGGATCTGCGACTTATATTTTCCGAGAGAATTAAGTTTTGGTGACACTGTAAAAAAGTAGTAGATTTTTTCTCATCACCGATTTAAAAAATGTCGATGCGGAATTGTAGCTACATTTATTCTGTGTACAAATATATAATTGGACTGGATCTGCGACTTATAGTTTTGACACTGTCAAAAAGTAGTAGATTTTTTCTCATCACCAATTTAAAGAATGTCGGTGCAGGATTGTAGCTACATTTATTCCGTGTTCAAATATACAATTAAACTGGATCTATGACTTATAGTTTCCGAGAGAATTAAGTTTTGGTAACAGTGTAAAAAAGTAGTAGATTTTTTCTCATCACCGATTTAAAAAATGGTGATGCGGAATTGTGGCTACATTTATTCCGTGTTCAAATATACAATTGAACTGGATCTGCGACTTATAGTTTCCGAGAGAATTAAGTTTTGGCGACAGTGTAAAAAAGTAGTAGATTTTTTCTCATCACAGATTTAAAAAATGGTGATGCGGAATTGTGGCTACATTTATTCCGTGTTCAAATATACAATTAAACTGGATCTGCGACTTATATTTTCCGAGAGAATTAAGTTTTGGTGACACTGTAAAAAAGTAGTAGATTTTTTCTCATCACCGATTTAAAAAATGTCGATGCGGAATTGTAGCTACATTTATTCCGTGTACAAATATATAATTGGACTGGATCTGCGACTTATAATTTCCGAGAAAATTAAGTTTTGGGGAGACTGTAAAAAAGTAGTAATTTTTATTCATCACCGATTTAAATAATGTTGATGCGGAATTGTAGCTACATTCATTCCGTGTCCAAATATGTAATTGGACAGAATCTGCGACTTGTAGCTTCCGAGAAAATTAAGTTTTGGGGAGACTGTAAAAAAGTAGTAATTTTTATTCGTCACCGATTTAAATAATGTTGATGCGGAATTGTAGCTACATTCATTCCGTGTACAAATATATAATTGGACTGGATCTGCGACTTGTAGTTTCCGAGAAAATTAGGTTTTGGTGACATTGTAAAAAAGTAGTAAATTTTTTCTCATCACCGATTTAAAAAATGTTGGTGCAGAATTGTACCTACATTTATTCCGTGTTTAAATATATAATTGGACTGGATCTGCGACTTATAGTTTGGACACTGTCAAAAAGTAGTAGATTTTTTCTCATCACCGATTTAAAAAATGTCAATGCGGAATTGTGGCTACATTTATTCCGTGTCCAAATATGTAATAGGACAGAATCTGCGACTTGTAGTTTCCGAGAAAATTAAGTTTTGGTGACACTGTAAAAAAGTAGTAGATTTTTTCTCATCACCGATTTAAAAAATGTCGATGCGGAATTGTAGCTACATTTATTCCGTGTACAAATATATAATTGGACTGGATCTGCGACTTATAGTTTTGACACTGTCAAAAAGTAGTAGATTTTTTCTCATCACCAATTTAAAGAATGTCGGTGCAGGATTGTAGCTACATTTATTCGGTGTTCAAATATACAATTAAACTGGATCTGCGACTTATATTTTCCGAGAGAATTAAGTTTTGGCGACAGTGTAAAAAAGTAGTAGATTTTTTCTCATCACCGATTTAAAAAATGTCGATGCGGAATTGTAGCTACATTTATTCCGTGTACAAATATATAATTGGACTGGATCTGCGACTTATAGTTTTGACACTGTCAAAAAGTAGTAGATTTTTTCTCATCACCAATTTAAAGAATGTCGGTGCAGGATTGTAGCTACATTTATTCCGTGTTCAAATATACAATTAAACTGGATCTATGACTTATAGTTTCCGAGAGAATTAAGTTTTGGTAACAGTGTAAAAAAGTAGTAGATTTTTTCTCATCACCGATTTAAAAAATGGTGATGCGGAATTGTGGCTACATTTATTCCGTCTTCAAATATACAATTGAACTGGATCTGCGACTTATAGTTTCCGAGAGAATTAAGTTTTGGCGACAGTGTAAAAAAGTAGTAGATTTTTTCTCATCACAGATTTAAAAAATGGTGATGCGGAATTGTGGCTACATTTATTCCGTGTTCAAATATACAATTAAACTGGATCTGCGACTTATATTTTCCGAGAGAATTAAGTTTTGGTGACACTGTAAAAAAGTAGTAGATTTTTTCTCATCACCGATTTAAAAAATGTCGATGCGGAATTGTAGCTACATTTATTCCGTGTACAAATATATAATTGGACTGGATCTGCGACTTATAATTTCCGAGAAAATGAAGTTTTGGGGAGACTGTAAAAAAGTAGTAATTTTTATTCATCACCGGTTTAAATAATGTTGATGCGGAATTGTAGCTACATTCATTCCGTGTCCAAATATGTAATTGGACAGAATCTGCGACTTGTAGTTTCCGAGAAAATTAAGTTTTGGGGAGACTGTAAAAAAGTAGTAATTTTTATTCGTCACCGATTTAAATAATGTTGATGCGGAATTGTAGCTACATTCATTCCGTGTACAAATATATAATTGGACTGGATCTGCGACTTGTAGTTTCCGAGAAAATTAGGTTTTGGTGACATTGTAAAAAAGTAGTAAATTTTTTCTCATCACCGATTTAAAAAATGTCAATGCGGAATTGTGGCTACATTTATTCCGTGTCCAAATATGTAATAGGACAGAATCTGCGACTTGTAGTTTCCGAGAAAATTAAGTTTTGGTGACACTGTAAAAAAGTAGTAGATTTTTTCTCATCACCGATTTAAAAAATGTCGATGCGGAATTGTAGCTACATTTATTCCGTGTACAAATATATAATTGGACTGTATCTGCGACTTACAGTTTTGACACTGTCAAAAAGTAGTAGATTTTTTCTCATCACCAATTTAAAGAATGTAGCTACATTAATTCCGTGTTCAAATATACAATTAAACTGGATCTGCGACTTATATTTTCCGAGAGAATTAAGTTTTGGTGACACTGTAAAAAAGTAGTAGATTTTTTCTCATCACCGATTTAAAAAATGTCGATGCGGAATTGTAGCTACATTTATTCCGTGTACAAATATATAATTGGACTGGATCTGCGACTTATAGTTTCCGAGAAAATTAAGTTTTGGGGAGACTGTAAAAAAATAGTAATTTTTATTCATCACCGATTTAAATAATGTTGATGCGGAATTGTAGCTACATTCATTCCGTGTACAAATATGTAATTGGACTGGATCTGCGACTTATAGTTTCCGAGAAAATTAAGTTTTGGTGACACTGTAAAAAAGTAGTAGATTTTTTCTCATCACCGATTTAGAAAATGTCGATGCGGAATTGTGGCTACATTTATTCCGTGTCCAAATATGTAATTGGACAGAATCTGCGACTTGTAGTTTCCGAGAAAATTAAGTTTTGGTGACACTGTAAAAAAGTAGTAGATTTTTTTCTCATCACCGATTTAAAAAATGTCGATGCGGAATTGTAGCTACATTTATTCCGTGTACAAATATATAATTGGACTGGTTCTGCGACTTATAGTTTTGACACTGTCAAAAAGTAGTAGATTTTTTCTCATCACCAATTTAAAGAATGTCGGTGCAGGATTGTAGCTACATTTATTCCGTGTTTAAATATATAATTGGACTGGATCTGCGACTTATAGTTTTGACACTGTCAAAAAGTAGTAGATTTTTTCTCATCACCAATTTAAAGAATGTCGGTGCAGGATTGTAGCTACATTTATTCCGTGTTCAAATATACAATTAAACTGGATCTATGACTTATAGTTTCCGAGAGAATTAAGTTTTGGTAACAGTGTAAAAAAGTAGTAGATTTTTTCTCATCACCGATTTAAAAAATGGTGATGCGGAATTGTGGCTACATTTATTCCGTGTTCAAATATACAATTGAACTGGATCTGCGACTTATAGTTTCCGAGAGAATTAAGTTTTGGCGACAGTGTAAAAAAGTAGTAGATTTTTTCTCATCACAGATTTAAAAAATGGTGATGCGGAATTGTGGCTACATTTATTCCGTGTTCAAATATATAATTAAACTGGATCTGCGACTTATATTTTCCGAGAGAATTAAGTTTTGGTGACACTGTAAAAAAGTAGTAGATTTTTTCTCATCACCGATTTAAAAAATGTCGATGCGGAATTGTAGCTACATTTATTCCGTGTACAAATATATAATTGGACTGGATCTGCGACTTATAATTTCCGAGAAAATGAAGTTTTGGGGAGACTGTAAAAAAGTAGTAATTTTTATTCGTCACCGATTTAAATAATGTTGATGCGGAATTGTAGCTACATTCATTCCGTGTACAAATATATAATTGGACTGGATCTGCGACTTGTAGTTTCCGAGAAAATTAGGTTTTGGTGACATTGTAAAAAAGTAGTAAATTTTTTCTCATCACCGATTTAAAAAATGTCAATGCGGAATTGTGGCTACATTTATTCCGTGTCCAAATATGTAATAGGACAGAATCTGCGACTTGTAGTTTCCGAGAAAATTAAGTTTTGGTGACACTGTAAAAAAGTAGTAGATTTTTTCTCATCACCGATTTAAAAAATGTCGATGCGGAATTGTAGCTACATTTATTCCGTGTACAAATATATAATTGGACTGGATCTGCGACTTGTAGTTTCCGAGAAAATTAGGTTTTGGTGACATTGTAAAAAAGTAGTAAATTTTTTCTCATCACCGATTTAAAAAATGTTGGTGCAGAATTGTACCTACATTTATTCCGTGTTTAAATATATAATTGGACTGGATCTGCGACTTATAGTTTGGACACTGTCAAAAAGTAGTAGATTTTTTCTCATCACCGATTTAAAAAATGTCAATGCGGAATTGTGGCTACATTTATTCCGTGTCCAAATATGTAATAGGACAGAATCTGCGACTTGTAGTTTCCGAGAAAATTAAGTTTTGGTGACACTGTAAAAAAGTAGTAGATTTTTTCTCATCACCGATTTAAAAAATGTCGATGCGGAATTGTAGCTACATTTATTCCGTGTACAAATATATAATTGGACTGGATCTGCGACTTATAGTTTTGACACTGTCAAAAAGTAGTAGATTTTTTCTCATCACCAATTTAAAGAATGTCGGTGCAGGATTGTAGCTACATTTATTCCGTGTTCAAATATACAATTAAACTGGATCTGCGTCTTATATTTTCCGAGAGAATTAAGTTTTGGCGACAGTGTAAAAAGTAGTAGATTTTTTCTCATCACCGATTTAAAAAATGGTGATGCGGAATTGTAGCTACATTTATTCCGTGTTCAAATATACAATTAAACTGGATCTGCGACTTATATTTTCCGAGAGAATTAAGTTTTGGTGACACTGTAAAAAAGTAGCAGATTTTTTCTCATCACCGATTTAAAAAATGTCAATGCGGAATTGTGGCTACATTTATTCCGTGTCCAAATATGTAATTGGACAGAATCTGCGACTTGTAGTTTCCCAGAAAATTAAGTTTTGGTGACACTGTAAAAAAGTAGTAGATTTTTTTCTCATCACCGATTTAAAAAATGTCGATGCGGAATTGTAGCTACATTTATTCCGTGTACAAATATATAATTGGACTGGATCTGCGACTTATAGTTTTGACACTGTCAAAAAGTAGTAGATTTTTTCTCATCACCAATTTAAAGAATGTCGGTGCAGGATTGTAGCTACATTTATTCCGTGTTCAAATATACAATTAAACTGGATCTGCGTCTTATATTTTCCGAGAGAATTAAGTTTTGGCGACAGTGTAAAAAAGTAGTAGATTTTTTCTCATCACCGATTTAAAAAATGGTGATGCGGAATTGTAGCTACATTTATTCCGTGTTCAAATATACAATTAAACTGGATCTGCGACTTATATTTTCCGAGAGAATTAAGTTTTGGTGACACTGTAAAAAAGTAGTAGATTTTTTCTCATCACCGATTTAAAAAATGTCAATGCGGAATTGTGGCTACATTTATTCCGTGTCCAAATATGTAATTGGACAGAATCTGCGACTTGTAGTTTCCCAGAAAATTAAGTTTTGGTGACACTGTAAAAAAGTAGTAGATTTTTTTCTCATCACCGATTTAAAAAATGTCGATGCGGAATTGTAGCTACATTTATTCCGTGTACAAATATATAATTGGACTGGATCTGCGACTTATAGATTTGACACTGTCAAAAAGTAGTAGATTTTTTCTCATCACCAATTTAAAGAATGTCGGTGCAGGATTGTAGCTACATTTATTCCGTGTTCAAATATACAATTAAACTGGATCTATGACTTATAGTTTCCGAGAGAATTAAGTTTTGGTAACAGTGTAAAAAAGTAGTAGATTTTTTCTCATCACCGACTTAAAAAATGGTGATGCGGAATTGTGGCTACATTTATTCCGTGTTCAAATATACAAATGAACTGGATCTGCGACTTATAGTTTCCGAGAGAATTAAGTTTTGGCGACAGTGTAAAAAAGTAGTAGATTTTTTCTCATCACAGATTTAAAAAATGGTGATGCGGAATTGTGGCTACATTTATTCCGTGTTCAAATATACAATTAAACTGGATCTGCGACTTATATTTTCCGAGAGAATTAAGTTTTGGTGACACTGTAAAAAAGTAGTAGATTTTTTCTCATCACCGATTTAAAAAATGTCGATGCGGAATTGTAGCTACATTTATTCCGTGTCCAAATATGTAATTGGACAGAATCTGCGACTTGTAGTTTCCGAGAAAATTAAGTTTTGGTGACACAGTAAAAAAGTAGTAGATTTTTTCTCATCACCGATTTAAAAAATGTCGATGCGGAATTGTAGCTACATTTATTCCGTGTACAAATATATAATTGGACTGGATCTGCGACTTATAGTTTTGACACTGTCATAAAGTAGTAGATTTTTTCTCATCACCGATTTAAAGAATGTCGGTGCAGGATTGTAGCTACATTTATTCCGTGTTCAAATATACAATTAAACTGGATCTGCGACTTATATTTTCCGAGAGAATTAAGTTTTGGTGACACTGTAAAAAAGTAGTAGATTTTTTCTCATCACCGATTTAAAAAATGTCGATGCGGAATTGTAGCTACATTTATTCCGTGTACAAATATATAATTGGACTGGATCTGCGACTTATAGTTTTGACACTGTCAAAAAGTAGTAGATTTTTTCTCATCACCAATTTAAAGAATGTCGGTGCAGGATTGTAGCTACATTTATTCCGTGTTCAAATATACAATTAAACTGGATCTGCGACTTATATTTTCCGAGAGAATTAAGTTTTGGCGACAGTGTAAAAAAGTAGTAGATTTTTTCTCATCACCGATTTAAAAAATGTCGATGCGGAATTGTAGCTACATTTATTCCGTGTACAAATATATAATTGGACTGGATCTGCGACTTATAGTTTTGACACTGTCATAAAGTAGTAGATTTTTTCTCATCACCAATTTAAAGAATGTCGGTGCAGGATTGTAGCTACATTTATTCCGTGTTCAAATATACAATTAAACTGGATCTATGACTTATAGTTTCCGAGAGAATTAAGTTTTGGTAACAGTGTAAAAAAGTAGTAGATTTTTTCTCATCACCGATTTAAAAAATGGTGATGCGGAATTGTGGCTACATTTATTCCGTGTTCAAATATACAATTGAAGTGGATCTGCGACTTATAGTTTCCGAGAGAATTAAGTTTTGGCGACAGTGTAAAAAAGTATTAGATTTTTTCTCATCACCGATTTAAAAAATGTCGATGCGGAATTGTAGCTACATTTATTCCGTGTACAAATATATAATTGGACTGGATCTGCGACTTATAATTTCCGAGAAAATGAAGTTTTGGGGAGACTGTAAAAAAGTAGTAATTTTTATTCATCACCGGTTTAAATAATGTTGATGCGGAATTGTAGCTACATTCATTCCGTGTCCAAATATGTAATTGGACAGAATCTGCGACTTGTAGTTTCCGAGAAAATTAAGTTTTGGGGAGACTGTAAAAAAGTAGTAATTTTTATTCGTCACCGATTTAAATAATGTTGATGCGGAATTGTAGCTACATTCATTCCGTGTACAAATATATAATTGGAATGGATCTGCGACTTGTAGTTTCCGAGAAAATTAGGTTTTGGTGACATTGTAAAAAAGTAGTAAATTTTTTCTCATCACCGATTTAAAAAATGTTGGTGCAGAATTGTACCTACATTTATTCCGTGTTTAAATATATAATTGGACTGGATCTGCGACTTATAGTTTGGACACTGTCAAAAAGTAGTAGATTTTTTCTCATCACCGATTTAAAAAATGTCGATGCGGAATTGTAGCTACATTTATTCCGTGTACAAATATATAATTGGACTGGATCTGCGACTTATAGTTTCCGAGAAAATTAAGTTTTGGGGAGACTGTAAAAAAATAGTTATTTTTATTCATCACCGATTTAAATAATGTTGATGCGGAATTGTAGCTACATTCATTCCGTGTACAAATATGTAATTGGACTGGATCTGCGACTTATAGTTTCCGAGAAAATTAAGTTTTGGTGACACTGTAAAAAAGTAGTAGATTTTTTCTCATCACCGATTTAGAAAATGTCGATGCGGAATTGTGGCTACATTTATTCCGTGTCCAAATATGTAATTGGACAGAATCTGCGACTTGTAGTTTCCGAGAAAATTAAGTTTTGGTGACACAGTAAAAAAGTAGTAGATTTTTTTCTCATCACCGATTTAAAAAATGTCGATGCGGAATTGTAGCTACATTTATTCCGTGTACAAATATATAATTGGACTGGATCTGCGACTTATAGTTTTGACACTGTCAAAAAGTAGTAGATTTTTTCTCATCACCAATTTAAAGAATGTCGGTGCAGGATTGTAGCTACATTCATTCCGTGTCCAAATATGTAATTGGACAGAATCTGCGACTTGTAGTTTCCGAGAAAATTAAGTTTTGGGGAGACTGTAAAAAAATAGTAATTTTTATTCATCACCGATTTAAATAATGTTGATGCGGAATTGAAGCTACATTCATTCCGTGTCCAAATATGTAATTGGACAGAATCTGCGACTTGTAGTTTCCGAGAAAATTAAGTTTTGGGGAGACTGTAAAAAAATAGTAATTTTTATTCATCACCGATTTAAATAATGTTGATGCGGAATTGTAGCTACATTCATTCCGTGTACAAATATGTAATTGGACTGGATCTGCGACTTATAGTTTCCGAGAAAATTAAGTTTTGGTGACACTGTAAAAAAGTAGTAGATTTTTTCTCATCACCGATTTAGAAAATGTCGATGCGGAATTGTGGCTACATTTATTCCGTGTCCAAATATGTAATTGGACAGAATCTGCGACTTGTAGTTTCCGAGAAAATTAAGTTTTGGTGACACTGTAAAAAAGTAGTAGATTTTTTTCTCATCACCGATTTAAAAAATGTCGATGCGGAATTGTAGCTACATTTATTCCGTGTACAAATATATAATTGGACTGGATCTGCGACTTATAGTTTTGACACTGTCAAAAAGTAGTAGATTTTTTCTCATCACCAATTTAAAGAATGTCGGTGCAGGATTGTAGCTACATTTATTCCGTGTCCAAATATGTAATTGGACAGAATCTGCGACTTGTAGTTTCCGAGAAAATTAAGTTTTGGTGACACTGTAAAAAAGTAGTAGATTTTTTTCTCATCACCGATTTAAAAAATGTCGATGCGGAATTGTAGCTACATTTATTCCGTGTACAAATATATAATTGGACTGGATCTGCGACTTATAGTTTTGACACTGTCAAAAAGTAGTAGATTTTTTCTCATCACCAATTTAAAGAATGTCGGTGCAGGATTGTAGCTACATTTATTCCGTGTTTAAATATATAATTGGACTGGATCTGCGACTTATAGTTTGGACACTGTCAAAAAGTAGTAGATTTTTTCTCATCACCAATTTAAAGAATGTCGGTGCAGGATTGTAGCTACATTTATTCCGTGTTCAAATATACAATTAAACTGGATCTATGACTTATAGTTTCCGAGAGAATTAAGTTTTGGTAACAGTGTAAAAAAGTAGTAGATTTTTTCTCATCACCGATTTAAAAAATGGTGATGCGGAATTGTGGCTACATTTATTCCGTGTTCAAATATACAATTGAACTGGATCTGCGACTTATAGTTTCCGAGAGAATTAAGTTTTGGCGACAGTGTAAAAAAGTAGTAGATTTTTTCTCATTTAAAAAATGGTGATGCGGAATTGTGGCTACATTTATTCCGTGTTCAAATATACAATTAAATTTTAACTGCGACTTATATTTTCCGAGAGAATTAAGTTTTGGTGACACTGTAAAAAAGTAGTAGATTTTTTCTCATCACCGATTTAAAAAATGTCGATGCGGAATTGTAGCTACATTTATTCCGTGTACAAATATATAATTGGACTGGATCTGCGACTTATAGTTTCCGAGAATATTAAGTTTTGGTGACACTGTAAAAAAGTAGTAGATTTTTTCTCATCACCGATTTAGAAAATGTCGATGCAGAATTGTAGCTACATTTATTCCGTGTACAAATATATAATTGGACTGGATCTGCGACTTATAGTTTCCGAGAAAATGAAGTTTTGGGGAGACTGTAAAAAAGTAGTAATTTTTATTCATCACCGATTTAAATAATGTTGATGCGGAATTGTAGCTACATTCATTCCGTGTCCAAATATGTAATTGGACAGAATCTGCGACTTGTAGTTTCCGAGAAAATTAAGTTTTGGGGAGGCTGTAAAAATGTAGTAATTTTTATTCATCACCGATTTAAATAATGTTGATGCGGAATTGTAGCTACATTCATTTCGTGTACAAATATATAATTGGACTGGATCTTCGACTTATAGTTTTGACACTGTCAAAAAGTAGTAGATTTTTTCTCATCACCGATTTAGAAAATGTCGATGCGGAATTGTAGCTACATTTATTCCGTGTACAAATATATAATTGGACTGGATCTGCGACTTATAGTTTTGACACTGTCAAAAAGTAGTAGATTTTTTCTCATCACCAATTTAAAGAATGTCGGTGCAGGATTGTAGCTACATTTATTCCGTGTCCAAATATGTAACTGGACAGAATCTGCGACTTGTAGTTTCCGAGAAAATTAAGTTTTGGTGACACTGTAAAAAAGTAGTAGATTTTTTTCTCATCACCGATTTAAAAAATGTCGATGCGGAATTGTAGCTACATTTATTCCGTGTACAAATATATAATTGGACTGGTTCTGCGACTTATAGTTTTGACACTGTCAAAAAGTAGTAGATTTTTTCTCATCACCAATTTAAAGAATGTCGGTGCAGGATTATAGCTACATTTATTCCGTGTTTAAATATATAATTGGACTGGATCTGCGACTTATAGTTTGGACACTGTCAAAAAGTAGTAGATTTTTTCTCATCACCGATTTAAAAAATGTCAATGCGGAATTGTGGCTACATTTATTCCGTGTCCAAATATGTAATTGGACAGAATCTGCGACTTGTAGTTTCCCAGAAAATTAAGTTTTGGTGACACTGTAAAAAAGTAGTCGATTTTTTTCTCATCACCGATTTAAAAAATGTCGATGCGGAATTGTAGCTACATTTATTCCGTGTACAAATATATAATTGGACTGGATCTGCGACTTATAGTTTTGACACTGTCAAAAAGTAGTAGATTTGTTCTCATCACCAATTTAAAGAATGTCGGTGCAGGATTGTAGCTACATTTATTCCGTGTTCAAATATACAATTAAACTGGATCTATGACTTATAGTTTCCGAGAGAATTAAGTTTTGGTAACAGTGTCAAAAAGTAGTAGATTTTTTCTCATCACCGATTTAAAAAATGGTGATGCGGAATTGTGGCTACATTTATTCCGTGTTCAAATATACAATTGAACTGGATCTGCGACTTATAGTTTCCGAGAGAATTAAGTCTTGGCGACAGTGTAAAAAAGTAGTAGATTTTTTCTCATCACAGATTTAAAAAATGGTGATGCGGAATTGTGGCTACATTTATTCCGTGTTCAAATATACAATTAAACTGGATCTGCGACTTATATTTTCCGAGAGAATTAAGTTTTGGTGACACTGTAAAAAAGTAGTAGATTTTTTCTCATCAACGATTTAAAAAATGTCGATGCGGAATTGTAGCTACATTTATTCCGTGTACAAATATATAATTGGACTGGATCTGCGACTTATAATTTATGAGAAAATGAAGTTTTGGGGAGACTGTAAAAAAGTAGTAATTTTTATTCATCACCGATTTAAATAATGTTGATGCGGAATTGTAGCTTCATTCATTCCGTGTCCAAATATGTAATTGGACAGAATCTGCGACTTGTAGTTTCCGAGAAAATTAAGTTTTGGGGAGACTGTAAAAAAGTAGTAATTTTTATTCATCACCGATTTAAATAATGTTGATGCGGAATTGTAGCTACATTCATTCCGTGTACAAATATATAATTGGACTGGATCTGCGACTTGTAGTTTCCGAGAAAATTAGGTTTTGGTGACATTGTAAAAATGTAGTAAATTTTTTCTCATCACCGATTTAAAAAATGTTGGTGCAGAATTGTACCTACATTTATTCCGTGTTTAAATATATAATTGTACTGGATCTGCGACTTATAGTTTGGACACAATCTGTCAAAAAGTAGTAGATTTTTTCTCATCACCGATTTAAAAAATGTCAATGCGGAATTGTGGCTACATTTATTCCGTGTCCAAATATGTAATAGGACAGAATCTGCGACTTGTAGTTTCCGAGAAAATTAAGTTTTGGTGACACTGTAAAAAAGTAGTAGATTTTTTCTCATCACCGATTTAAAAAATGTCGATGCGGAATTGTAGCTACATTTATTCCGTGTACAAATATATAATTGGACTGGATCTGCGACTTATAGTTTTGACACTGTCAAAAAGTAGTAGATTTTTTCTCATCACCAATTTAAAGAATGTCGGTGCAGGATTGTAGCTACATTTATTCCGTGTTCAAATATACAATTAAACTGGATCTGCGACTTATAGTTTCCGAGAGAATTAAGTTTTGGTAACAGTGTAAAAAAGTGGTAGATTTTTTCTCATCACCGATTTAAAAAATGGTGATGCGGAATTGTGGCTACATTTATTCCGTGTTCAAATATACAATTAAACTCTATCTGCGACTTATATTTTCCGAGAGAATTAAGTTTTGGTGACACTGTAAAAAAGTAGTAGATTTTTTCTCATCACCGATTTAAAAAATGTCGATGCGGAATTGTAGCTACATTTATTCCGTGTACAAATATATAATTGGACTGGATCTGCGACTTATAGTTTCCGAGAATATTAAGTTTTGGTGACACTGTAAAAAAGTAGTAGATTTTTTCTCATCACCGATTTAGAAAATGTCGATGCGGAATTGTAGCTACATTTATTCCGTGTACAAATATATAATTGGACTGGATCTGCGACTTATAGTTTTGACACTGTCAAAAAGTAGTAGATTTTTTCTCATCACCAATTTAAAGAATGTCGGTGCAGGATTGTAGCTACATTTATTACGTGTCCAAATATGTAATTGGACAGAATCTGCGACTTGTAGTTTCCGAGAAAATTAAGTTTTGGTGACACTGTAAAAAAGTAGTAGATTTTTTTCTCATCACCGATTTAAAAAATGTCGATGCGGAATTGTAGCTACATTTATTCCGTGTACAAATATATAATTGGACTGGTTCTGCGACTTATAGTTTTGACACTGTCAAAAAGTAGTAGATTTTTTCTCATCACCAATTTAAAGAATGTCGGTGCAGGATTGTAGCTACATTTATTCCGTGTTTAAATATATAATTGGACTGGATCTGCGACTTATAGTTTGGACACTGTCAAAAAGTAGTAGATTTTTTCTCATCACCGATTTAAAAAATGTCAATGCGGAATTGTGGCTACATTTATTCCGTGTACAAATATATAATTGGACTGGATCTGCGACTTATAGTTTTGACACTGTCAAAAAGTAGTAGATTTTTTCTCATCACCAATTTAAAGAATGTCGGTGCAGGATTGTAGCTACATTTATTCCGTGTTCAAATATACAATTAAACTGGATCTATGACTTATAGTTTCCGAGAGAATTAAGTTTTGGTAACAGTGTAAAAAAGTGGTAGATTTTTTCTCATCACCGATTTAAAAAATGTCAATGCGGAATTGTGGCTACATTTATTCCGTGTACAAATATATAATTGGACTGGATCTGCGACTTATAGTTTTGACACTGTCAAAAAGTAGTAGATTTTTTCTCATCACCAATTTAAAGAATGTCGGTGCAGGATTGTAGCTACATTTATTCCGTGTTCAAATATACAATTAAACTGGATCTATGACTTATAGTTTCCGAGAGAATTAAGTTTTGGTGACACTGTAAAAAAGTAGTAGATTTTTTCTCATCACCGATTTAAAAAATGTCGATGCGGAATTGTAGCTACATTTATTCCGTGTACAAATATATATTTGGACTGGATCTGCGACTTATAGTTTCCGAGAAAATTAAGTTTTGGTGACACTGTAAAAAAGTAGTAGATTTTTTCTCATCACCGATTTAAAAAATGTCGATGCGGAATTGTAGCTACATTTATTCCGTGTACAAATATATAATTGGACTGGATCTGCGACTTATAGTTTTGACACTGTCAAAAAGTAGTAGATTTTCTCATCACCAATTTAAAGAATGTCGGTGCAGGATTGTAGCTACATTTATTCCGTGTTTAAATATATAATTGGACTGGATCTGCGACTTATAGTTTGGACACTGTCAAAAAGTAGTAGATTTTTTCTCATCACCAATTTAAAGAATGTCGGTGCAGGATTGTAGCTACATTTATTCCGTGTTCAAATATACAATTAAACTGGATCTATGACTTATAGTTTCCGAGAGAATTAAGTTTTGGTAACAGTGTAAAAAAGTAGTAGATTTTTTCTCATCACCGATTTAAAAAATGGTGATGCGGAATTGTGGCTACATTTATTCCGTGTTCAAATATACAATTGAACTGGATCTGCGACTTATAGTTTCCGAGAGAATTAAGTTTTGGCGACAGTGTAAAAAAGTAGTAGATTTTTTCTCATTTAAAAAATGGTGATGCGGAATTGTGGCTACATTTATTCCGTGTTCAAATATACAATTAAATTTTAACTGCGACTTATATTTTCCGAGAGAATTAAGTTTTGGTGACACTGTAAAAAAGTAGTAGATTTTTTCTCATCACCGATTTAAAAAATGTCGATGCGGAATTGTAGCTACATTTATTCCGTGTACAAATATATAATTGGACTGGATCTGCGACTTATAGTTTCCGAGAATATTAAGTTTTGGTGACACTGTAAAAAAGTAGTAGATTTTTTCTCATCACCGATTTAGAAAATGTCGATGCGGAATTGTAGCTACATTTATTCCGTGTACAAATATATAATTGGACTGGATCTGCGACTTATAGTTTTGACACTGTCAAAAAGTAGTAGATTTTTTCTCATCACCAATTTAAAGAATGTCGGTGCAGGATTGTAGCTACATTTATTACGTGTCCAAATATGTAATTGGACAGAATCTGCGACTTGTAGTTTCCGAGAAAATTAAGTTTTGGTGACACTGTAAAAAAGTAGTAGATTTTTTTCTCATCACCGATTTAAAAAATGTCGATGCGGAATTGTAGCTACATTTATTCCGTGTACAAATATATAATTGGACTGGTTCTGCGACTTATAGTTTTGACACTGTCAAAAAGTAGTAGATTTTTTCTCATCACCAATTTAAAGAATGTCGGTGCAGGATTGTAGCTACATTTATTCCGTGTTTAAATATATAATTGGACTGGATCTGCGACTTATAGTTTGGACACTGTCAAAAAGTAGTAGATTTTTTCTCATCACCGATTTAAAAAATGTCAATGCGGAATTGTGGCTACATTTATTCCGTGTACAAATATATAATTGGACTGGATCTGCGACTTATAGTTTTGACACTGTCAAAAAGTAGTAGATTTTTTCTCATCACCAATTTAAAGAATGTCGGTGCAGGATTGTAGCTACATTTATTCCGTGTTCAAATATACAATTAAACTGGATCTATGACTTATAGTTTCCGAGAGAATTAAGTTTTGGTAACAGTGTAAAAAAGTGGTAGATTTTTTCTCATCACCGATTTAAAAAATGTCAATGCGGAATTGTGGCTACATTTATTCCGTGTACAAATATATAATTGGACTGGATCTGCGACTTATAGTTTTGACACTGTCAAAAAGTAGTAGATTTTTTCTCATCACCAATTTAAAGAATGTCGGTGCAGGATTGTAGCTACATTTATTCCGTGTTCAAATATACAATTAAACTGGATCTATGACTTATAGTTTCCGAGAGAATTAAGTTTTGGTGACACTGTAAAAAAGTAGTAGATTTTTTCTCATCACCGATTTAAAAAATGTCGATGCGGAATTGTAGCTACATTTATTCCGTGTACAAATATATATTTGGACTGGATCTGCGACTTATAGTTTCCGAGAAAATTAAGTTTTGGGGAGACTGTAAAAAAATAGTAATTTTTATTCACCACCGATTTAAATAACGTTGATGCGGAATTGTAGCTACATTCATTCCGTGTACAAATATGTAATTGGACTGGATCTGCGACTTATAGTTTCCGAGAAAATTAAGTTTTGGTGACACTGTAAAAAAGTAGTAGATTTTTTCTCATCACCGATTTAGAAAATGTCGATGCGGAATTGTGGCTACATTTATTCCGTGTCCAAATATGTAATTGGACAGAATCTGCGACTTGTAGTTTCCGAGAAAATTAAGTTTTGGTGACACTGTAAAAAAGTAGTAGATTTTTTTCTCATCACCGATTTAAAAAATGTCGATGCGGAATTGTAGCTACATTCATTCCGTGTCCAAATATGTAATTGGACAGAATCTGCGACTTGTAGTTTCCGAGAAAATTAAGTTTTGGTGACACTGTAAAAAAGTAGTAGATTTTTTCTCATCACCGATTTAAAAAATGTCGATGCGGAATTGTAGCTACATTTATTCCGTGTACAAATATATAATTGGACTGGATCTGCGACTTATAGTTTTGACACTGTCAAAAAGTAGTAGATTTTCTCATCACCAATTTAAAGAATGTCGGTGCAGGATTGTAGCTACATTTATTCCGTGTTTAAATATATAATTGGACTGGATCTGCGACTTATAGTTTGGACACTGTCAAAAAGTAGTAGATTTTTTCTCATCACCAATTTAAAGAATGTCGGTGCAGGATTGTAGCTACATTTATTCCGTGTTCAAATATACAATTAAACTGGATCTATGACTTATAGTTTCCGAGAGAATTAAGTTTTGGTAACAGTGTAAAAAAGTAGTAGATTTTTTCTCATCACCGATTTAAAAAATGGTGATGCGGAATTGTGGCTACATTTATTCCGTGTTCAAATATACAATTGAACTGGATCTGCGACTTATAGTTTCCGAGAGAATTAAGTTTTGGCGACAGTGTAAAAAAGTAGTAGATTTTTTCTCATTTAAAAAATGGTGATGCGGAATTGTGGCTACATTTATTCCGTGTTCAAATATACAATTAAATTTTAACTGCGACTTATATTTTCCGAGAGAATTAAGTTTTGGTGACACTGTAAAAAAGTAGTAGATTTTTTCTCATCACCGATTTAAAAAATGTCGATGCGGAATTGTAGCTACATTTATTCCGTGTACAAATATATAATTGGACTGGATCTGCGACTTATAGTTTCCGAGAATATTAAGTTTTGGTGACACTGTAAAAAAGTAGTAGATTTTTTCTCATCACCGATTTAGAAAATGTCGATGCGGAATTGTAGCTACATTTATTCCGTGTACAAATATATAATTGGACTGGATCTGCGACTTATAGTTTTGACACTGTCAAAAAGTAGTAGATTTTTTCTCATCACCAATTTAAAGAATGTCGGTGCAGGATTGTAGCTACATTTATTACGTGTCCAAATATGTAATTGGACAGAATCTGCGACTTGTAGTTTCCGAGAAAATTAAGTTTTGGTGACACTGTAAAAAAGTAGTAGATTTTTTTCTCATCACCGATTTAAAAAATGTCGATGCGGAATTGTAGCTACATTTATTCCGTGTACAAATATATAATTGGACTGGTTCTGCGACTTATAGTTTTGACACTGTCAAAAAGTAGTAGATTTTTTCTCATCACCAATTTAAAGAATGTCGGTGCAGGATTGTAGCTACATTTATTCCGTGTTTAAATATATAATTGGACTGGATCTGCGACTTATAGTTTGGACACTGTCAAAAAGTAGTAGATTTTTTCTCATCACCGATTTAAAAAATGTCAATGCGGAATTGTGGCTACATTTATTCCGTGTACAAATATATAATTGGACTGGATCTGCGACTTATAGTTTTGACACTGTCAAAAAGTAGTAGATTTTTTCTCATCACCAATTTAAAGAATGTCGGTGCAGGATTGTAGCTACATTTATTCCGTGTTCAAATATACAATTAAACTGGATCTATGACTTATAGTTTCCGAGAGAATTAAGTTTTGGTAACAGTGTAAAAAAGTAGTAGATTTTTTCTCATCACCGATTTAAAAAATGGTGATGCGGAATTGTGGCTACATTTATTCCGTGTTCAAATATACAATTGAACTGGATCTGCGACTTATAGTTTCCGAGAGAATTAAGTTTTGGTGACACTGTAAAAAAGTAGTAGATTTTTTCTCATCACCGATTTAAAAAATGTCGATGCGGAATTGTAGCTACATTTATTCCGTGTACAAATATATAATTGGACTGGATCTGCGACTTATAGTTTCCGAGAAAATGAAGTTTTGGGGAGACTGTAAAAAAGTAGTAATTTTTATTCATCACCGATTTAAATAATGTTGATGCGGAATTGTAGCTACATTCATTCCGTGTCCAAATATGTAATTGGACAGAATCTGCGACTTGTAGTTTCCGAGAAAATTAAGTTTTGGGGAGGCTGTAAAAATGTAGTAATTTTTATTCATCACCGATTTAAATAATGTTGATGCGGAATTGTAGCTACATTCATTCCGTGTACAAATATATAATTGGACTGGATCTGCGACTTATAGTTTTGACACTGTCAAAAAGTAGTAGATTTTTTCTCATCACCGATTTAGAAAATGTCGATGCGGAATTGTAGCTACATTTATTCCGTGTACAAATATATAATTGGACTGGATCTGCGACTTATAGTTTTGACACTGTCAAAAAGTAGTAGATTTTTTCTCATCACCAATTTAAAGAATGTCGGTGCAGGATTGTAGCTACATTTATTCCGTGTCCAAATATGTAATTGGACAGAATCTGCGACTTGTAGTTTCCGAGAAAATTAAGTTTTGGTGACACTGTAAAAAAGTAGTAGATTTTTTTCTCATCACCGATTTAAAAAATGTCGATGCGGAATTGTAGCTACATTTATTCCGTGTTTAAATATATAATTGGACTGGATCTGCGACTTATAGTTTGGACACTGTCAAAAAGTAGTAGATTTTTTCTCATCACCGATTTAAAAAATGTCAATGCGGAATTGTGGCTACATTTATTCCGTGTCCAAATATGTAATTGGACAGAATCTGCGACTTGTAGTTTCCCAGAAAATTAAGTTTTGGTGACACTGTAAAAAAGTAGTCGATTTTTTTCTCATCACCGATTTAAAAAATGTCGATGCGGAATTGTAGCTACATTTATTCCGTGTACAAATATATAATTGGACTGGATCTGCGACTTATAGTTTTGACACTGTCAAAAAGTAGTAGATTTTTTCTCATCACCAATTTAAAGAATGTCGGTGCAGGATTGTAGCTACATTTATTCCGTGTTCAAATATACAATTAAACTGGATCTATGACTTATAGTTTCCGAGAGAATTAAGTTTTGGCGACAGTGTAAAAAAGTAGTAGATTTTTTCTCATTTAAAAAATGGTGATGCGGAATTGTGGCTACATTTATTCCGTGTTCAAATATACAATTAAATTTTAACTGCGACTTATATTTTCCGAGAGAATTAAGTTTTGGTGACACTGTAAAAAAGTAGTAGATTTTTTCTCATCACCGATTTAAAAAATGTCGATGCGGAATTGTAGCTACATTTATTCCGTGTACAAATATATAATTGGACTGGATCTGCGACTTATAGTTTCCGAGAATATTAAGTTTTGGTGACACTGTAAAAAAGTAGTAGATTTTTTCTCATCACCGATTTAGAAAATGTCGATGCGGAATTGTAGCTACATTTATTCCGTGTACAAATATATAATTGGACTGGATCTGCGACTTATAGTTTTGACACTGTCAAAAAGTAGTAGATTTTTTCTCATCACCAATTTAAAGAATGTCGGTGCAGGATTGTAGCTACATTTATTACGTGTCCAAATATGTAATTGGACAGAATCTGCGACTTGTAGTTTCCGAGAAAATTAAGTTTTGGTGACACTGTAAAAAAGTAGTAGATTTTTTTCTCATCACCGATTTAAAAAATGTCGATGCGGAATTGTAGCTACATTTATTCCGTGTACAAATATATAATTGGACTGGTTCTGCGACTTATAGTTTTGACACTGTCAAAAAGTAGTAGATTTTTTCTCATCACCAATTTAAAGAATGTCGGTGCAGGATTGTAGCTACATTTATTCCGTGTTTAAATATATAATTGGACTGGATCTGCGACTTATAGTTTGGACACTGTCAAAAAGTAGTAGATTTTTTCTCATCACCGATTTAAAAAATGTCAATGCGGAATTGTGGCTACATTTATTCCGTGTACAAATATATAATTGGACTGGATCTGCGACTTATAGTTTTGACACTGTCAAAAAGTAGTAGATTTTTTCTCATCACCGATTTAGAAAATGTCGATGCGGAATTGTAGCTACATTTATTCCGTGTACAAATATATAATTGGACTGGTTCTGCGACTTATAGTTTTGACACTGTCAAAAAGTAGTAGATTTTTTCTCATCACCAATTTAAAGAATGTCGGTGCAGGATTGTAGCTACATTTATTCCGTGTTCAAATATACAATTAAACTGGATCTATGACTTATAGTTTCCGAGAGAATTAAGTTTTGGTAACAGTGTAAAAAAGTAGTAGATTTTTTCTCATCACCGATTTAAAAAATGGTGATGCGGAATTGTGGCTACATTTATTCCGTGTTCAAATATACAATTGAACTGGATCTGCGACTTATAGTTTCCGAGAGAATTAAGTTTTGGTGACACTGTAAAAAAGTAGTAGATTTTTTCTCATCACCGATTTAAAAAATGTCGATGCGGAATTGTAGCTACATTTATTCCGTGTACAAATATATAATTGGACTGGATCTGCGACTTATAGTTTCCGAGAAAATGAAGTTTTGGGGAGACTGTAAAAAAGTAGTAATTTTTATTCATCACCGATTTAAATAATGTTGATGCGGAATTGTAGCTACATTCATTCCGTGTCCAAATATGTAATTGGACAGAATCTGCGACTTGTAGTTTCCGAGAAAATTAAGTTTTGGGGAGGCTGTAAAAATGTAGTAATTTTTATTCATCACCGATTTAAATAATGTTGATGCGGAATTGTAGCTACATTCATTCCGTGTACAAATATATAATTGGACTGGATCTGCGACTTATAGTTTTGACACTGTCAAAAAGTAGTAGATTTTTTCTCATCACCGATTTAGAAAATGTCGATGCGGAATTGTAGCTACATTTATTCCGTGTACAAATATATAATTGGACTGGATCTGCGACTTATAGTTTTGACACTGTCAAAAAGTAGTAGATTTTTTCTCATCACCAATTTAAAGAATGTCGGTGCAGGATTGTAGCTACATTTATTCCGTGTCCAAATATGTAATTGGACAGAATCTGCGACTTGTAGTTTCCGAGAAAATTAAGTTTTGGTGACACTGTAAAAAAGTAGTAGATTTTTTTCTCATCACCGATTTAAAAAATGTCGATGCGGAATTGTAGCTACATTTATTCCGTGTTTAAATATATAATTGGACTGGATCTGCGACTTATAGTTTGGACACTGTCAAAAAGTAGTAGATTTTTTCTCATCACCGATTTAAAAAATGTCAATGCGGAATTGTGGCTACATTTATTCCGTGTCCAAATATGTAATTGGACAGAATCTGCGACTTGTAGTTTCCCAGAAAATTAAGTTTTGGTGACACTGTAAAAAAGTAGTCGATTTTTTTCTCATCACCGATTTAAAAAATGTCGATGCGGAATTGTAGCTACATTTATTCCGTGTACAAATATATAATTGGACTGGATCTGCGACTTATAGTTTTGACACTGTCAAAAAGTAGTAGATTTTTTCTCATCACCAATTTAAAGAATGTCGGTGCAGGATTGTAGCTACATTTATTCCGTGTTCAAATATACAATTAAACTGGATCTATGACTTATAGTTTCCGAGAGAATTAAGTTTTGGTAACAGTGTCAAAAAGTAGTAGATTTTTTCTCATCACCGATTTAAAAAATGGTGATGCGGAATTGTGGCTACATTTATTCCGTGTTCAAATATACAATTGAACTGGATCTGCGACTTATAGTTTCCGAGAGAATTAAGTTTTGGCGACAGTGTAAAAAAGTAGTAGATTTTTTCTCATCACAGATTTAAAAAATGGTGATGCGGAATTGTGGCTACATTTATTCCGTGTTCAAATATACAATTAAACTGGATCTGCGACTTATATTTTCCGAGAGAATTAAGTTTTGGTGACACTGTAAAAAAGTAGTAGATTTTTTCTCATCAACGATTTAAAAAATGTCGATGCGGAATTGTAGCTACATTTATTCCGTGTACAAATATATAATTTATGAGAAAATGAAGTTTTGGGGAGACTGTAAAAAAGTAGTAATTTTTATTCATCACCGATTTAAATAATGTTGATGCGGAATTGTAGCTTCATTCATTCCGTGTCCAAATATGTAATTGGACAGAATCTGCGACTTGTAGTTTCCGAGAAAATTAAGTTTTGGGGAGACTGTAAAAAAGTAGTAATTTTTATTCATCACCGATTTAAATAATGTTGATGCGGAATTGTAGCTACATTCATTCCGTGTACAAATATATAATTGGACTGGATCTGCGACTTGTAGTTTCCGAGAAAATTAGGTTTTGGTGACATTGTAAAAATGTAGTAAATTTTTTCTCATCACCGATTTAAAAAATGTTGGTGCAGAATTGTACCTACATTTATTCCGTGTTTAAATATATAATTGTACTGGATCTGCGACTTATAGTTTGGACACAATCTGTCAAAAAGTAGTAGATTTTTTCTCATCACCGATTTAAAAAATGTCAATGCGGAATTGTGGCTACATTTATTCCGTGTCCAAATATGTAATAGGACAGAATCTGCGACTTGTAGTTTCCGAGAAAATTAAGTTTTGGTGACACTGTAAAAAAGTAGTAGATTTTTTCTCATCACCGATTTAAAAAATGTCGATGCGGAATTGTAGCTACATTTATTCCGTGTACAAATATATAATTGGACTGGATCTGCGACTTATAGTTTTGACACTGTCAAAAAGTAGTAGATTTTTTCTCATCACCAATTTAAAGAATGTCGGTGCAGGATTGTAGCTACATTTATTCCGTGTTCAAATATACAATTAAACTGGATCTGCGACTTATAGTTTCCGAGAGAATTAAGTTTTGGTAACAGTGTAAAAAAGTAGTAGATTTTTTCTCATCACCGATTTAAAAAATGGTGATGCGGAATTGTGGCTACATTTATTCCGTGTTCAAATATACAATTAAACTGGATCTGCGACTTATATTTTCCGAGAGAATTAAGTTTTGGTGACACTGTAAAAAAGTAGTAGATTTTTTCTCATCACCGATTTAAAAAATGTCGATGCGGAATTGTAGCTACATTTATTCCGTGTACAAATATATAATTGGACTGGATCTGCGACTTATAGTTTCCGAGAAAATTAAGTTTTGGGGAGACTGTAAAAAAATAGTAATTTTTATTCACCACCGATTTAAATAACGTTGATGCGGAATTGTAGCTACATTCATTCCGTGTACAAATATGTAATTGGACTGGATCTGCGACTTATAGTTTCCGAGAAAATTAAGTTTTGGTGACACTGTAAAAAAGTAGTAGATTTTTTCTCATCACCGATTTAGAAAATGTCGATGCGGAATTGTGGCTACATTTATTCCGTGTCCAAATATGTAATTGGACAGAATCTGCGACTTGTAGTTTCCGAGAAAATTAAGTTTTGGTGACACTGTAAAAAAGTAGTAGATTTTTTCTCATCACCGATTTAAAAAATGTCGATGCGGAATTGTAGCTACATTTATTCCGTGTACAAATATATAATTGGACTGGATCTGCGACTTATAGTTTTGACACTGTCAAAAAGTAGTAGATTTTTTCTCATCACCAATTTAAAGAATGTCGGTGCAGGATTGTAGCTACATTTATTCCGTGTTCAAATATACAATTAAACTGGATCTGCGACTTATATTTTCCGAGAGAATTAAGTTTTGGCGACAGTGTAAAAAAGTAGTAGATTTTTTCTCATCACCGATTTAAAAAATGGTGATGCGGAATTGTGGCTACATTTATTCCGTGTTCAAATATACAATTAAACTGGATGTGCGACTTATATTTTCCGAGAGAATTAAGTTTTGGTGACACTGTAAAAAAGTAGTAGATTTTTTCTCATCACCGATTTAAAAAATGTCGATGCGGAATTGTAGCTACATTTATTCCGTGTACAAATATATAATTGGACTGGATCTGCGACTTATAGTTTCCGAGAATATTAAGTTTTGGTGACACTGTAAAAAAGTAGTAGATTTTTTCTCATCACCGATTTAGAAAATGTCGATGCGGAATTGTAGCTACATTTATTCCGTGTACAAATATATAATTGGACTGGATCTGCGACTTATAGTTTTGACACTGTCAAAAAGTAGTAGATTTTTTCTCATCACCAATTTAAAGAATGTCGGTGCAGGATTGTAGCTACATTTATTACGTGTCCAAATATGTAATTGGACAGAATCTGCGACTTGTAGTTTCCGAGAAAATTAAGTTTTGGTGACACTGTAAAAAAGTAGTAGATTTTTTTCTCATCACCGATTTAAAAAATGTCGATGCGGAATTGTAGCTACATTTATTCCGTGTACAAATATATAATTGGACTGGTTCTGCGACTTATAGTTTTGACACTGTCAAAAAGTAGTAGATTTTTTCTCATCACCAATTTAAAGAATGTCGGTGCAGGATTGTAGCTACATTTATTCCGTGTTTAAATATATAATTGGACTGGATCTGCGACTTATAGTTTGGACACTGTCAAAAAGTAGTAGATTTTTTCTCATCACCGATTTAAAAAATGTCAATGCGGAATTGTGGCTACATTTATTCCGTGTACAAATATATAATTGGACTGGATCTGCGACTTATAGTTTTGACACTGTCAAAAAGTAGTAGATTTTTTCTCATCACCGATTTAGAAAATGTCGATGCGGAATTGTAGCTACATTTATTCCGTGTACAAATATATAATTGGACTGGTTCTGCGACTTATAGTTTTGACACTGTCAAAAAGTAGTAGATTTTTTCTCATCACCAATTTAAAGAATGTCGGTGCAGGATTGTAGCTACATTTATTCCGTGTTCAAATATACAATTAAACTGGATCTATGACTTATAGTTTCCGAGAGAATTAAGTTTTGGTAACAGTGTAAAAAAGTAGTAGATTTTTTCTCATCACCGATTTAAAAAATGGTGATGCGGAATTGTGGCTACATTTATTCCGTGTTCAAATATACAATTGAACTGGATCTGCGACTTATAGTTTCCGAGAGAATTAAGTTTTGGTGACACTGTAAAAAAGTAGTAGATTTTTTTCTCATCACCGATTTAAAAAATGTCGATGCGGAATTGTAGCTACATTTATTCCGTGTTTAAATATATAATTGGACTGGATCTGCGACTTATAGTTTGGACACTGTCAAAAAGTAGTAGATTTTTTCTCATCACCGATTTAAAAAATGTCAATGCGGAATTGTGGCTACATTTATTCCGTGTCCAAATATGTAATTGGACAGAATCTGCGACTTGTAGTTTCCCAGAAAATTAAGTTTTGGTGACACTGTAAAAAAGTAGTCGATTTTTTTCTCATCACCGATTTAAAAAATGTCGATGCGGAATTGTAGCTACATTTATTCCGTGTACAAATATATAATTGGACTGGATCTGCGACTTATAGTTTTGACACTGTCAAAAAGTAGTAGATTTTTTCTCATCACCAATTTAAAGAATGTCGGTGCAGGATTGTAGCTACATTTATTCCGTGTTCAAATATACAATTAAACTGGATCTATGACTTATAGTTTCCGAGAGAATTAAGTTTTGGCGACAGTGTAAAAAAGTAGTAGATTTTTTCTCATTTAAAAAATGGTGATGCGGAATTGTGGCTACATTTATTCCGTGTTCAAATATACAATTAAATTTTAACTGCGACTTATATTTTCCGAGAGAATTAAGTTTTGGTGACACTGTAAAAAAGTAGTAGATTTTTTCTCATCACCGATTTAAAAAATGTCGATGCGGAATTGTAGCTACATTTATTCCGTGTACAAATATATAATTGGACTGGATCTGCGACTTATAGTTTCCGAGAATATTAAGTTTTGGTGACACTGTAAAAAAGTAGTAGATTTTTTCTCATCACCGATTTAGAAAATGTCGATGCGGAATTGTAGCTACATTTATTCCGTGTACAAATATATAATTGGACTGGATCTGCGACTTATAGTTTTGACACTGTCAAAAAGTAGTAGATTTTTTCTCATCACCAATTTAAAGAATGTCGGTGCAGGATTGTAGCTACATTTATTACGTGTCCAAATATGTAATTGGACAGAATCTGCGACTTGTAGTTTCCGAGAAAATTAAGTTTTGGTGACACTGTAAAAAAGTAGTAGATTTTTTTCTCATCACCGATTTAAAAAATGTCGATGCGGAATTGTAGCTACATTTATTCCGTGTACAAATATATAATTGGACTGGTTCTGCGACTTATAGTTTTGACACTGTCAAAAAGTAGTAGATTTTTTCTCATCACCAATTTAAAGAATGTCGGTGCAGGATTGTAGCTACATTTATTCCGTGTTTAAATATATAATTGGACTGGATCTGCGACTTATAGTTTGGACACTGTCAAAAAGTAGTAGATTTTTTCTCATCACCGATTTAAAAAATGTCAATGCGGAATTGTGGCTACATTTATTCCGTGTACAAATATATAATTGGACTGGATCTGCGACTTATAGTTTTGACACTGTCAAAAAGTAGTAGATTTTTTCTCATCACCGATTTAGAAAATGTCGATGCGGAATTGTAGCTACATTTATTCCGTGTACAAATATATAATTGGACTGGTTCTGCGACTTATAGTTTTGACACTGTCAAAAAGTAGTAGATTTTTTCTCATCACCAATTTAAAGAATGTCGGTGCAGGATTGTAGCTACATTTATTCCGTGTTCAAATATACAATTAAACTGGATCTATGACTTATAGTTTCCGAGAGAATTAAGTTTTGGTAACAGTGTAAAAAAGTAGTAGATTTTTTCTCATCACCGATTTAAAAAATGGTGATGCGGAATTGTGGCTACATTTATTCCGTGTTCAAATATACAATTGAACTGGATCTGCGACTTATAGTTTCCGAGAGAATTAAGTTTTGGTGACACTGTAAAAAAGTAGTAGATTTTTTCTCATCACCGATTTAAAAAATGTCGATGCGGAATTGTAGCTACATTTATTCCGTGTACAAATATATAATTGGACTGGATCTGCGACTTATAGTTTCCGAGAAAATGAAGTTTTGGGGAGACTGTAAAAAAGTAGTAATTTTTATTCATCACCGATTTAAATAATGTTGATGCGGAATTGTAGCTACATTCATTCCGTGTCCAAATATGTAATTGGACAGAATCTGCGACTTGTAGTTTCCGAGAAAATTAAGTTTTGGGGAGGCTGTAAAAATGTAGTAATTTTTATTCATCACCGATTTAAATAATGTTGATGCGGAATTGTAGCTACATTCATTCCGTGTACAAATATATAATTGGACTGGATCTGCGACTTATAGTTTTGACACTGTCAAAAAGTAGTAGATTTTTTCTCATCACCGATTTAGAAAATGTCGATGCGGAATTGTAGCTACATTTATTCCGTGTACAAATATATAATTGGACTGGATCTGCGACTTATAGTTTTGACACTGTCAAAAAGTAGTAGATTTTTTCTCATCACCAATTTAAAGAATGTCGGTGCAGGATTGTAGCTACATTTATTCCGTGTCCAAATATGTAATTGGACAGAATCTGCGACTTGTAGTTTCCGAGAAAATTAAGTTTTGGTGACACTGTAAAAAAGTAGTAGATTTTTTTCTCATCACCGATTTAAAAAATGTCGATGCGGAATTGTAGCTACATTTATTCCGTGTTTAAATATATAATTGGACTGGATCTGCGACTTATAGTTTGGACACTGTCAAAAAGTAGTAGATTTTTTCTCATCACCGATTTAAAAAATGTCAATGCGGAATTGTGGCTACATTTATTCCGTGTCCAAATATGTAATTGGACAGAATCTGCGACTTGTAGTTTCCCAGAAAATTAAGTTTTGGTGACACTGTAAAAAAGTAGTCGATTTTTTTCTCATCACCTATTTAAAAAATGTCGATGCGGAATTGTAGCTACATTTATTCCGTGTACAAATATATAATTGGACTGGATCTGCGACTTATAGTTTGGACACTGTCAAAAAGTAGTAGATTTTTTCTCATCACCGATTTAAAAAATGTCAATGCGGAATTGTGGCTACATTTATTCCGTGTCCAAATATGTAATTGGACAGAATCTGCGACTTGTAGTTTCCCAGAAAATTAAGTTTTGGTGACACTGTAAAAAAGTAGTCGATTTTTTTCTCATCACCTATTTAAAAAATGGTGATGCGGAATTGTGGCTACATTTATTCCGTGTTCAAATATACAATTGAACTGGATCTGCGACTTATAGTTTCCGAGAGAATTAAGTTTTGGCGACAGTGTAAAAAAGTAGTAGATTTTTTCTCATCACAGATTTAAAAAATGGTGATGCGGAATTGTGGCTACATTTATTCCGTGTTCAAATATACAATTAAACTGGATCTGCGACTTATATTTTCCGAGAGAATTAAGTTTTGGTGACACTGTAAAAAAGTAGTAGATTTTTTCTCATCAACGATTTAAAAAATGTCGATGCGGAATTGTAGCTACATTTATTCCGTGTACAAATATATAATTTATGAGAAAATGAAGTTTTGGGGAGACTGTAAAAAAGTAGTAATTTTTATTCATCACCGATTTAAATAATGTTGATGCGGAATTGTAGCTTCATTCATTCCGTGTCCAAATATGTAATTGGACAGAATCTGCGACTTGTAGTTTCCGAGAAAATTAAGTTTTGGGGAGACTGTAAAAAAGTAGTAATTTTTATTCATCACCGATTTAAATAATGTTGATGCGGAATTGTAGCTACATTCATTCCGTGTACAAATATATAATTGGACTGGATCTGCGACTTGTAGTTTCCGAGAAAATTAGGTTTTGGTGACATTGTAAAAATGTAGTAAATTTTTTCTCATCACCGATTTAAAAAATGTTGGTGCAGAATTGTACCTACATTTATTCCGTGTTTAAATATATAATTGTACTGGATCTGCGACTTATAGTTTGGACACAATCTGTCAAAAAGTAGTAGATTTTTTCTCATCACCGATTTAAAAAATGTCAATGCGGAATTGTGGCTACATTTATTCCGTGTCCAAATATGTAATAGGACAGAATCTGCGACTTGTAGTTTCCGAGAAAATTAAGTTTTGGTGACACTGTAAAAAAGTAGTAGATTTTTTCTCATCACCGATTTAAAAAATGTCGATGCGGAATTGTAGCTACATTTATTCCGTGTACAAATATATAATTGGACTGGATCTGCGACTTATAGTTTTGACACTGTCAAAAAGTAGTAGATTTTTTCTCATCACCAATTTAAAGAATGTCGGTGCAGGATTGTAGCTACATTTATTCCGTGTTCAAATATACAATTAAACTGGATCTGCGACTTATAGTTTCCGAGAGAATTAAGTTTTGGTAACAGTGTAAAAAAGTAGTAGATTTTTTCTCATCACCGATTTAAAAAATGGTGATGCGGAATTGTGGCTACATTTATTCCGTGTTCAAATATACAATTAAACTGGATCTGCGACTTATATTTTCCGAGAGAATTAAGTTTTGGTGACACTGTAAAAAAGTAGTAGATTTTTTCTCATCACCGATTTAAAAAATGTCGATGCGGAATTGTAGCTACATTTATTCCGTGTACAAATATATAATTGGACTGGATCTGCGACTTATAGTTTCCGAGAAAATTAAGTTTTGGGGAGACTGTAAAAAAATAGTAATTTTTATTCACCACCGATTTAAATAACGTTGATGCGGAATTGTAGCTACATTCATTCCGTGTACAAATATGTAATTGGACTGGATCTGCGACTTATAGTTTCCGAGAAAATTAAGTTTTGGTGACACTGTAAAAAAGTAGTAGATTTTTTCTCATCACCGATTTAGAAAATGTCGATGCGGAATTGTGGCTACATTTATTCCGTGTCCAAATATGTAATTGGACAGAATCTGCGACTTGTAGTTTCCGAGAAAATTAAGTTTTGGTGACACTGTAAAAAAGTAGTAGATTTTTTCTCATCACCGATTTAAAAAATGTCGATGCGGAATTGTAGCTACATTTATTCCGTGTACAAATATATAATTGGACTGGATCTGCGACTTATAGTTTTGACACTGTCAAAAAGTAGTAGATTTTTTCTCATCACCAATTTAAAGAATGTCGGTGCAGGATTGTAGCTACATTTATTCCGTGTTCAAATATACAATTAAACTGGATCTGCGACTTATATTTTCCGAGAGAATTAAGTTTTGGCGACAGTGTAAAAAAGTAGTAGATTTTTTCTCATCACCGATTTAAAAAATGGTGATGCGGAATTGTGGCTACATTTATTCCGTGTTCAAATATACAATTAAACTGGATGTGCGACTTATATTTTCCGAGAGAATTAAGTTTTGGTGACACTGTAAAAAAGTAGTAGATTTTTTCTCATCACCGATTTAAAAAATGTCGATGCGGAATTGTAGCTACATTTATTCCGTGTACAAATATATAATTGGACAGAATCTGCGACTTGTAGTTTCCGAGAAAATTAAGTTTTGGGGAGACTGTAAAAAAATAGTAGATTTGTTCTCATCACCGATTTAAAAAATGTCGATGCGGAATTGTAGCTACATTTATTCCGTGTACAAATATATAATTGGACTGGATCTGCGACTTGTAGTTTCCGAGAAAATTAGGTTTTGGTGACATTGTAAAAATGTAGTAAATTTTTTCTCATCACCGATTTAAAAAATGTTGGTGCAGAATTGTACCTACATTTATTCCGTGTTTAAATATATAATTGGACTGGATCTGCGACTTGTAGTTTCCGAGAAAATTAAGTTTTGGTGACACTGTAAAAAAGTAGTAGATTTTTTTCTCATCACCGATTTAAAAAATGTCGATGCGGAATTGTAGCTACATTTATTCCGTGTACAAATATATAATTGGACTGGATCTGCGACTTATAGTTTTGACACTGTCAAAAAGTAGTAGATTTTTTCTCATCACCAATTTAAAGAATGTCGGTGCAGGATTGTAGCTACATTCATTCCGTGTCCAAATATGTAATTGGACAGAATCTGCGACTTGTAGTTTCCGAGAAAATTAAGTTTTGGGGAGACTGTAAAAAAATAGTAATTTTTATTCATCGTGTCCAAATATGTAATTGGACAGAATCTGCGACTTGTAGTTTCCGAGAAAATTAAGTTTTGGGGAGACTGTAAAAAAGTAGTAATTTTTATTCATCACCGATTTAAATAATGTTGATGCGGAATTGTAGCTACATTCATTCCGTGTACAAATATATAATTGGACTGGATCTGCGACTTGTAGTTTCCGAGAAAATTAGGTTTTGGTGACATTGTAAAAATGTAGTAAATTTTTTCTCATCACCGATTTAAAAAATGTTGGTGCAGAATTGTACCTACATTTATTCCGTGTTTAAATATATAATTGGACTGGATCTGCGACTTATAGTTTGGACACTGTCAAAAAGTAGTAGATTTTTTCTCATCACCGATTTAAAAAATGTCAATGCGGAATTGTGGCTACATTTATTCCGTGTCCAAATATGTAATAGGACAGAATCTGCGACTTGTAGTTTCCGAGAAAATTAAGTTTTGGGGAGACTGTAAAAAAATAGTAGATTTGTTCTCATCACCGATTTAAAAAATGGTGATGCGGAATTGTGGCTACATTTATTCCGTGTTCAAATATACAATTAAACTGGATGTGCGACTTATATTTTCCGAGAGAATTAAGTTTTGGTGACACTGTAAAAAAGTAGTAGATTTTTTCTCATCACCGATTTAAAAAATGTCGATGCGGAATTGTAGCTACATTTATTCCGTGTACAAATATATAATTGGACAGAATCTGCGACTTGTAGTTTCCGAGAAAATTAAGTTTTGGGGAGACTGTAAAAAAATAGTAATTTTTATTCATCACCGATTTAAATAATGTTGATGCGGAATTGTAGCTACATTCATTCCGTGTACAAATATATAATTGGACTGGATCTGCGACTTGTAGTTTCCGAGAAAATTAGGTTTTGGTGACATTGTAAAAATGTAGTAAATTTTTTCTCATCACCGATTTAAAAAATGTTGGTGCAGAATTGTACCTACATTTATTCCGTGTTTAAATATATAATTGGACTGGATCTGCGACTTGTAGTTTCCGAGAAAATTAAGTTTTGGTGACACTGTAAAAAAGTAGTAGATTTTTTTCTCATCACCGATTTAAAAAATGTCGATGCGGAATTGTAGCTACATTTATTCCGTGTACAAATATATAATTGGACTGGATCTGCGACTTATAGTTTTGACACTGTCAAAAAGTAGTAGATTTTTTCTCATCACCGATTTAAAAAATGTCAATGCGGAATTGTGGCTACATTTATTCCGTGTCCAAATATGTAATAGGACAGAATCTGCGACTTGTAGTTTCCGAGAAAATTAAGTTTTGGTGACTCTGTAAAAAAGTAGTAGATTTTTTCTCATCACCGATTTAAAAAATGTCGATGCGGAATTGTAGCTACATTTATTCCGTGTACAAATATATAATTGGACTGGATCTGCGACTTATAGTTTTGACACTGTCAAAAAGTAGTAGATTTTTTCTCATCACCAATTTAAAGAATGTCGGTGCAGGATTGTAGCTACATTTATTCCGTGTTTAAATATATAATTGGACTGGATCTGCGACTTGTAGTTTCCGAGAAAATTAAGTTTTGGTGACACTGTAAAAAAGTAGTAGATTTTTTTCTCATCACCGATTTAAAAAATGTCGATGCGGAATTGTAGCTACATTCATTCCGTGTCCAAATATGTAATTGGACAGAATCTGCGACTTGTAGTTTCCGAGAAAATTAAGTTTTGGGGAGACTGTAAAAAAATAGTAATTTTTATTCATCGTGTCCAAATATGTAATTGGACAGAATCTGCGACTTGTAGTTTCCGAGAAAATTAAGTTTTGGGGAGACTGTAAAAAAGTAGTAATTTTTATTCATCACCGATTTAAATAATGTTGATGCGGAATTGTAGCTACATTCATTCCGTGTACAAATATATAATTGGACTGGATCTGCGACTTGTAGTTTCCGAGAAAATTAGGTTTTGGTGACATTGTAAAAATGTAGTAAATTTTTTCTCATCACCGATTTAAAAAATGTTGGTGCAGAATTGTACCTACATTTATTCCGTGTTTAAATATATAATTGGACTGGATCTGCGACTTATAGTTTGGACACTGTCAAAAAGTAGTAGATTTTTTCTCATCACCGATTTAAAAAATGTCAATGCGGAATTGTGGCTACATTTATTCCGTGTCCAAATATGTAATAGGACAGAATCTGCGACTTGTAGTTTCCGAGAAAATTAAGTTTTGGTGACACTGTAAAAAAGTAGTAGATTTTTTCTCATCACCGATTTAAAAAATGTCGATGCGGAATTGTAGCTACATTTATTCCGTGTACAAATATATAATTGGACTGGATCTGCGACTTATAGTTTTGACACTGTCAAAAAGTAGTAGATTTTTTCTCATCACCAATTTAAAGAATGTCGGTGCAGGATTGTAGCTACATTTATTCCGTGTTCAAATATACAATTAAACTGGATCTGCGACTTATATTTTCCGAGAGAATTAAGTTTTGGCGACAGTGTAAAAAAGTAGTAGATTTTTTCTCATCACCGATTTAAAAAATGGTGATGCGGAATTGTGGCTACATTTATTCCGTGTTCAAATATACAATTAAACTGGATCTGCGACTTATATTTTCCGAGAGAATTAAGTTTTGGTGACACTGTAAAAAAGTAGTAGATTTTTTCTCATCACCGATTTAAAAAATGTCGATGCGGAATTGTAGCTACATTTATTCCGTGTACAAATATATAATTGGACAGAATCTGCGACTTGTAGTTTCCGAGAAAATTAAGTTTTGGGGAGACTGTAAAAAAATAGTAATTTTTATTCATCACCGATTTAAATAATGTTGATGCGGAATTGTAGCTACATTCATTCCGTGTACAAATATGTAATTGGACTGGATCTGCGACTTATAGCTTCCGAGAAAATTAAGTTTTGGTGACACTGTAAAAAAGTAGTAGATTTTTTCTCATCACCGATTTAGAAAATGTCGATGCGGAATTGTGGCTACATTTATTCCGTGTCCAAATATGTAATTGGACAGAATCTGCGACTTGTAGTTTCCGAGAAAATTAAGTTTTGGTGACACTGTAAAAAAGTAGTAGATTTTTTTCTCATCACCGATTTAAAAAATGTCGATGCGGAATTGTAGCTACATTTATTCCGTGTACAAATATATAATTGGACTGGATCTGCGACTTATAGTTTTGACACTGTCAAAAAGTAGTAGATTTTTTCTCATCACCGATTTAAAAAATGTTGGTGCAGAATTGTACCTACATTTATTCCGTGTTTAAATATATAATTGGACTGGATCTGCGACTTATAGTTTGGACACTGTCAAAAAGTAGTAGATTTTTTCTCATCACCGATTTAAAAAATGTCAATGCGGAATTGTGGCTACATTTATTCCGTGTCCAAATATGTAATAGGACAGAATCTGCGACTTGTAGTTTCCGAGAAAATTAAGTTTTGGTGACACTGTAAAAAAGTAGTAGATTTTTTCTCATCACCGATTTAAAAAATGTCGATGCGGAATTGTAGCTACATTTATTCCGTGTACAAATATATAATTGGACTGGATCTGCGACTTATAGTTTTGACACTGTCAAAAAGTAGTAGATTTTTTCTCATCACCAATTTAAAGAATGTCGGTGCAGGATTGTAGCTACATTTATTCCGTGTTCCAATATACAATTAAACTGGATCTGCGACTTATATTTTCCGAGAGAATTAAGTTTTGGCGACAGTGTAAAAAAGTAGTAGATTTTTTCTCATCACCGATTTAGAAAATGTCGATGCGGAATTGTAGCTACATTTATTCCGTGTACAAATATATAATTGGACTGGATCTGCGACTTATAGTTTCCGAGAAAATTAAGTTTTGGGGAGACTGTAAAAAAATAGTAATTTTTATTCATCACCGATTTAAAAAATGGTGATGCGGAATTGTGGCTACATTTATTCCGTGTTCAAATATACAATTAAACTGGATCTGCGACTTATATTTTCCGAGAGAATTAAGTTTTGGTGACACTGTAAAAAAGTAGTAGATTTTTTCTCATCACCGATTTAAAAAATGTCGATGCGGAATTGTAGCTACATTTATTCCGTGTACAAATATATAATTGGACTGGATCTGCGACTTATAGTTTCCGAGAAAATTAAGTTTTGGGGAGACTGTAAAAAAATAGTAATTTTTATTCATCACCGATTTAAATAATGTTGATGCGGAATTGTAGCTACATTCATTCCGTGTACAAATATGTAATTGGACTGGATCTGCGACTTATAGTTTCCGAGAAAATTAAGTTTTGGTGAGACTGTAAAAAAGTAGTAGATTTTTTCTCATCACCGATTTAGAAAATGTCGATGCGGAATTGTGGCTACATTTATTCCGTGTCCAAATATGTAATTGGACAGAATCTGCGACTTGTAGTTTCCGAGAAAATTAAGTTTTGGTGACACTGTAAAAAAGTAGTAGACTTTTTTCTCATCACCGATTTAAAAAATGTCGATGCGGAATTGTAGCTACATTTATTCCGTGTACAAATATACAATTGGACTGGATCTGCGACTTATAGTTTTGACACTGTCAAAAAGTAGTAGATTTTTTCTCATCACCAATTTAAAGAATGTCGGTGCAGGATTGTAGCTACATTAATTCCGTGTCCAAATATGTAATTGGACAGAATCTGCGACTTGTAGTTTCCGAGAAAATTAAGTTTTGGGGAGACTGTAAAAAAATAGTAATTTTTATTCATCACCGATTTAAATAATGTTGATGCGGAATTGTAGCTACATTCATTCCGTGTACAAATATATAATTGGACTGGATCTGCGACTTATAGTTTTGACACTGTCAAAAAGTAGTAGATTTTTTCTCATCACCAATTTAAAGAATGTCGGTGCAGGATTGTAGCTACATTTATTCCGTGTTCAAATATACAATTAAACTGGATCTGCGACTTATATTTTCCGAGAGAATTAAGTTTTGGCGACAGTGTAAAAAAGTAGTAGATTTTTTCTCATCACCGATTTAAAAAATGGTGATGCGGAATTGTGGCTACATTTATTCCGTGTTCAAATATACAATTAAACTGGATCTGCGACTTATATTTTCCGAGAGAATTAAGTTTTGGTGACACTGTAAAAAAGTAGTAGATTTTTTCTCATCACCGATTTAAAAAATGTCGATGCGGAATTGTAGCTACATTTATTCCGTGTACAAATATATAATTGGACTGGATCTGCGACTTATAGTTTCCGAGAAAATTAAGTTTTGGGGAGACTGTAAAAAAATAGTAATTTTTATTCATCACCGATTTAAATAATGTTGATGCGGAATTGTAGCTACATTCATTCCGTGTACAAATATGTAATTGGACTGGATCTGCGACTTATAGTTTCCGAGAAAATTAAGTTTTGGTGACACTGTAAAAAAGTAGTAGATTTTTTCTCATCACCGATTTAGAAAATGTCGATGCGGAATTGTGGCTACATTTATTCCGTGTCCAAATATGTAATTGGACAGAATCTGCGACTTGTAGTTTCCGAGAAAATTAAGTTTTGGTGACACTGTAAAAAAGTAGTAGATTTTTTTCTCATCACCGATTTAAAAAATGTCGATGCGGAATTGTAGCTACATTTATTCCGTGTACAAATATATAATTGGACTGGATCTGCGACTTATAGTTTTGACACTGTCAAAAAGTAGTAGATTTTTTCTCATCACCAATTTAAAGAATGTCGGTGCAGGATTGTAGCTACATTCATTCCGTGTCCAAATATGTAATTGGACAGAATCAGCGACTTGTAGTTTCCGAGAAAATTAAGTTTTGGGGAGACTGTAAAAAAATAGTAATTTTTATTCATCACCGATTTAAATAATGTTGATGCGGAATTGTAGCTACATTCATTCCGTGTACAAATATGTAATTGGACTGGATCTGCGACTTATAGTTTCCGAGAAAATTAAGTTTTGGTGACACTGTAAAAAAGTAGTAGATTTTTTCTCATCACCGATTTAGAAAATGTCGATGCGGAATTGTGGCTACATTTATTCCGTGTCCAAATATGTAATTGGACAGAATCTGCGACTTGTAGTTTCCGAGAAAATTAAGTTTTGGTGACACTGTAAAAAAGTAGTAGATTTTTTTCTCATCACCGATTTAAAAAATGTCGATGCGGAATTGTAGCTACATTTATTCCGTGTACAAATATATAATTGGACTGGATCTGCGACTTATAGTTTTGACACTGTCAAAAAGTAGTAGATTTTTTCTCATCACCGATTTAAAAAATGTTGGTGCAGAATTGTACCTACATTTATTCCGTGTTTAAATATATAATTGGACTGGATCTGCGACTTGTAGTTTCCGAGAAAATTAAGTTTTGGGGAGACTGTAAAAAAATAGTAATTTTTATTCATCACCGATTTAAATAATGTTGATGCGGAATTGTAGCTACATTCATTCCGTGTACAAATATATAATTGGACTGGATCTGCGACTTATAGTTTTGACACTGTCAAAAAGTAGTAGATTTTTTCTCATCACCAATTTAAAGAATGTCGGTGCAGGATTGTAGCTACATTTATTCCGTGTTCAAATATACAATTAAACTGGATCTGCGACTTATATTTTCCGAGAGAATTAAGTTTTGGCGACAGTGTAAAAAAGTAGTAGATTTTTTCTCATCACCGATTTAAAAAATGGTGATGCGGAATTGTGGCTACATTTATTCCGTGTTCAAATATACAATTAAACTGGATCTGCGACTTATATTTTCCGAGAGAATTAAGTTTTGGTGACACTGTAAAAAAGTAGTAGATTTTTTCTCATCACCGATTTAAAAAATGTCGATGCGGAATTGTAGCTACATTTATTCCGTGTACAAATATATAATTGGACTGGATCTGCGACTTATAGTTTCCGAGAAAATTAAGTTTTGGGGAGACTGTAAAAAAATAGTAATTTTTATTCATCACCGATTTAAATAATGTTGATGCGGAATTGTAGCTACATTCATTCCGTGTACAAATATGTAATTGGACTGGATCTGCGACTTATAGTTTCCGAGAAAATTAAGTTTTGGTGACACTGTAAAAAAGTAGTAGATTTTTTCTCATCACCGATTTAGAAAATGACGATGCGGAATTGTGGCTACATTTATTCCGTGTCCAAATATGTAATTGGACAGAATCTGCGACTTGTAGTTTCCGAGAAAATTAAGTTTTGGTGACACTGTAAAAAAGTAGTAGATTTTTTTCTCATCACCGATTTAAAAAATGTCGATGCGGAATTGTACCTACATTTATTCCGTGTACAAATATACAATTGGACTGGATCTGCGACTTATAGTTTTGACACTGTCAAAAAGTAGTAGATTTTTTCTCATCACCAATTTAAAGAATGTCGGTGCAGGATTGTAGCTACATTAATTCCGTGTCCAAATATGTAATTGGACAGAATCTGCGACTTGTAGTTTCCGAGAAAATTAAGTTTTGGGGAGACTGTAAAAAAATAGTAATTTTTATTCATCACCGATTTAAATAATGTTGATGCGGAATTGTAGCTACATTCATTCCGTGTCCAGATATGTAATTGGACAGAATCTGCGACTTGTAGTTTCCGAGAAAATTAAGTTTTGGGGAGACTGTAAAAAAATAGTAATTTTTATTCATCACCGATTTAAATAATGTTGATGCGGAATTGTAGCTACATTCATTCCGTGTACAAATATGTAATTGGACTGGATCTGCGACTTATAGTTTCCGAGAAAATTAAGTTTTGGTGACACTGTAAAAAAGTAGTAGATTTTTTCTCATCACCGATTTAGAAAATGTCGATGCGGAATTGTGGCTACATTTATTCCGTGTCCAAATATGTAATTGGACAGAATCTGCGACTTGTAGTTTCCGAGAAAATTAAGTTTTGGTGACACTGTAAAAAAGTAGTAGATTTTTTTCTCATCACCGATTTAAAAAATGTCGATGCGGAATTGTAGCTACATTTATTCCGTGTACAAATATATAATTGGACTGGATCTGCGACTTATAGTTTGGACACTGTCAAAAAGTAGTAGATTTTTTCTCATCACCGATTTAAAAAATGTCAATGCGGAATTGTGGCTACATTTATTCCGTGTCCAAATATGTAATAGGACAGAATCTGCGACTTGTAGTTTCCGAGAAAATTAAGTTTTGGTGACACTGTAAAAAAGTAGTAGATTTTTTCTCATCACCGATTTAAAAAATGTCGATGCGGAATTGTAGCTACATTTATTCCGTGTACAAATATATAATTGGACTGGATCTGCGACTTATAGTTTTGACACTGTCAAAAAGTAGTAGATTTTTTCTCATCACCAATTTAAAGAATGTCGGTGCAGGATTGTAGCTACATTTATTCCGTGTTCCAATATACAATTAAACTGGATCTGCGACTTATATTTTCCGAGAGAATTAAGTTTTGGCGACAGTGTAAAAAAGTAGTAGATTTTTTCTCATCACCGATTTAAAAAATGGTGATGCGGAATTGTGGCTACATTTATTCCGTGTTCAAATATACAATTAAACTGGATCTGCGACTTATATTTTCCGAGAGAATTAAGTTTTGGTGACACTGTAAAAAAGTAGTAGATTTTTTCTCATCACCGATTTAAAAAATGTCGATGCGGAATTGTAGCTACATTTATTCCGTGTACAAATATATAATTGGACTGGATCTGCGACTTATAGTTTCCGAGAAAATTAAGTTTTGGGGAGACTGTAAAAAAATAGTAATTTTTATTCATCACCGATTTAAATAATGTTGATGCGGAATTGTAGCTACATTCATTCCGTGTACAAATATGTAATTGGACTGGATCTGCGACTTATAGTTTCCGAGAAAATTAAGTTTTGGTGACACTGTAAAAAAGTAGTAGATTTTTTCTCATCACCGATTTAGAAAATGTCGATGCGGAATTGTGGCTACATTTATTCCGTGTCCAAATATGTAATTGGACAGAATCTGCGACTTGTAGTTTCCGAGAAAATTAAGTTTTGGTGACACTGTAAAAAAGTAGTAGACTTTTTTCTCATCACCGATTTAAAAAATGTCGATGCGGAATTGTAGCTACATTTATTCCGTGTACAAATATACAATTGGACTGGATCTGCGACTTATAGTTTTGACACTGTCAAAAAGTAGTAGATTTTTTCTCATCACCAATTTAAAGAATGTCGGTGCAGGATTGTAGCTACATTAATTCCGTGTCCAAATATGTAATTGGACAGAATCTGCGACTTGTAGTTTCCGAGAAAATTAAGTTTTGGGGAGACTGTAAAAAAATAGTAATTTTTATTCATCACCGATTTAAATAATGTTGATGCGGAATTGTAGCTACATTCATTCCGTGTCCAAATATGTAATTGGACAGAATCTGCGACTTGTAGTTTCCGAGAAAATTAAGTTTTGGGGAGACTGTAAAAAAATAGTAATTTTTATTCATCACCGATTTAAATAATGTTGATGCGGAATTGTAGCTACATTCATTCCGTGTACAAATATGTAATTGGACTGGATCTGCGACTTATAGTTTCCGAGAAAATTAAGTTTTGGTGACACTGTAAAAAAGTAGTAGATTTTTTCTCATCACCGATTTAGAAAATGTCGATGCGGAATTGTGGCTACATTTATTCCGTGTCCAAATATGTAATTGGACAGAATCTGCGACTTGTAGTTTCCGAGAAAATTAAGTTTTGGTGACACTGTAAAAAAGTAGTAGATTTTTTTCTCATCACCGATTTAAAAAATGTCGATGCGGAATTGTAGCTACATTTATTCCGTGTACAAATATATAATTGGACTGGATCTGCGACTTATAGTTTTGACACTGTCAAAAAGTAGTAGATTTTTTCTCATTTAAAAAATGGTGATGCGGAATTGTGGCTACATTTATTCCGTGTTCAAATATACAATTAAACTGGAACTGCGACTTATATCTGTGGTCACAAGGAAAAACCGCTTAAGTCTGTTTTACTCATTTTTTCAATAGAGCAGTTTAAAGTTTTTGACAAACTCGTGAAAATACAAATAGCTCTATTGGGCGATTGGAAACTCCGATCGCGTTAAAACAAAAAGTAAAATAAAGATAATTTTACTTTTTCTTAGCTCAAAGTAAAATTTTTTGAAAAAAATAACTGTAAACGATTTTATTGACAAAACTAATACTTTAGTCGTTAGGGCCTTTTAGGTTTTTCATCATAAAAAATCCTATCTGGAGTTTAGTTGTTTTTCCATTTTAAAGAAATTTTTTGTTCTGGTGAAAAGTGTACTTTAGCTGTTTATGCTTGTCTATTGTGTTAAATTATCCAGTTCTTATGTCGACTTTAGTTCTTATTCCTAAATTAATAATGAAAATAATATCGACTTTGGATGTTCTCAGCAGAGAATGAGAACCAACTTTGAATCCTGAGATATAAATAAATATTATTTATTTAAAAACTTATACGATTAAAAATACAAAAAACAAAAAAACTTTACTTCATGCAATGCAAATTAATAAAAAAAAGAAAAAAGTTAGACATAATTTAAGTTAAAAACAAAAATTAAAAAAGTGTTTTTCAAACTTCATCGTCACTTCTTAAATCTGGATGAATGTTGAGTTCGGTGGAACTAGTTTTGAGGTTTTTATAAAAAGAATGAAAATCTGGATTTATGTATTGTAATAAATCCATAAGATCTTTTTTTTTATCTGATGATAAGATTGGTAGATCTTCAATATTTTTTAAATGACCCAATGTAAGTGTCGATGCTCCTCGTTTGATTAACGGTAAAAGGTTAAATGGTTCTTCAGGATTTAAGTTTGTTTTATACAAAATTTGGTTATGGTTGTTTGTATAGCGAATCCACCTTACTGAGTTCCATATAAATTTCTGGCTTTCTGAATTACATCGTTTCCAATTAAAATTATTTTTCGAAATTTCACTAAAGTTGAAGAAATCACTTTCTTTCATTTCAACAACTTTAATTTTTGAATTGATACTTCCGATGAACTGATACCAGTCCCTTGGCACACTAATTTCAACATTGGATTTTTTCTTTTTTCGTTCAATTAACGCATGATCAGAATCACACTCTAGGTGGGTATGGCCAGGTTCCAAAAACTTATGATCTATATATTCCAATGAAGGATTTTCTTTAATGAACAGAAGGAACATAGCAGAAACGAACGAATTTTTATTTTGGCCGGAACATGAGTCACTGTAGAACGTTATTTTAGTGACAGAAGAAGGCAAAGATTGTAGATGTTTGAAAACGCATGAAGCAATCTCATTTCCACCCCGCCGCGCTATTCCCTCGTGCCACATAAAACAACCGGAATCATTCGTTTTTAAATTATGAATCGTGAGATTGAAGGTCCAAAGCTGCCTTTTATAAAAACTAACTGAGTTCCTCAAGAATGGTGTTGGTAGGCACTGTTGTAAGTCGAACGCGAACACTCCCATATCATTGTTTTGTCGAGCATTCTCCTTATCGACCCTTTTTTGTTCAAAGCCAAAGTCTCCTTTTTTCACATGCATTTGTTTCTGCTCTACCAAAACTTGTTTTTCTTTTTCATCCTGGGCTATTTTTATCTTAGATAAAAATCCATCGCAAGTTGCGCACGTGTCTAGTTTGGGAGCTTTGAATTTTAAATTCAGTGTTTTAAATATTTCTGAATATTTGGTAAGGCTTACAGGATTACAAACTTCATCACTATACATCCGATGCATTATGGAAAGATTTAAACTGCCATGAATATATTTTTTGGATGTGTGGCGACGGCTGTAATGGCTTTCATACGATGGGAACTTATTTATGTGGTTGCGTACTTCCTCTTCTTGATCCAATGTTAGTTTGTTAAGAGGAATCCTCTTACCCCGACAATTCTTAAACGGTTCGCTTGGACTTGAAACTTTTTTGGCTATTACGTTTTTGATGAAACTTTCCGTTTCAGAAAAACATATCGTAAAATGTTTTCGGCAAACTTGTGTACGCATCCCATCATATTCCAAAAAGTACTTCACTGAGGTGTCACGGCGTCGCTTTCTTTGCATTGCGTTAGACACAGTATTACATTTTTTATTTCCTATAGTCAGAAGACTTCCTATGTATAAAATTCTCTGGTCATAGCTTCCCAAAGCCCAATACTGGTTAAATAGTTGTTTTAGCTGCTCGAATGAAATTTTGTCTTGGCAGTTGTTTCGACACATTCCAAAGGGTTTTGGAACTTTTGCATTCTTAACTTTTCCAGAAAGTGTTTTATATGACTTTCCAGTGTTCCTTAATGTCTGACGTAAGCGTTTTTATTCTTGATTTTCGATTGTGGATCATCGCTGTTGAACCTAATATCCAAAACTTCGCTCTTTTCACTTTCTGGGTGCGAATCTGAAGAAGTAACACTATTATTTGTTATAAAATCAGGGTCTTTTATAGAATCATCGGAATTTTCCCATTCTGGCAAATTATCATAAGTCATATTCACTGATGTAGATATTGCGTTTCTATTGTTGAACTCATTTGAATAATGTAAAACTGAAAATGTATCCTTAAAGAAAAAAGCAGCGTTCTTACTTTTGAATACATCTATATCGAAGTCAAATCCGTTCATCGATGATTTAGTTTCATTAGGTATCTCAGGAAAGTAATCATTCTTTTCTGATATAATTTCTTGGGTCGAATTTGAATATTGATAAATTGCATTTTTGTCTGGCCATTGGTATACTGACTTTTTTGTAAAATTTGTTTCCGGAGATTCAGGAAATGTAAACGAACTTAATTCAATGTTTTCTGTGTAAATCAAAAAAAAAAATTTCGACACTTCTTAAAAAAAAAGTAAAATATACATCGATTTACCAATATCTTTATTTTGTTCTGGTGTAGAAGTTCTTTGCATCACGAAAACATTTCTTGAATGATCCTCTTTTTCTGTAAAAAAGTAAATTCAAATACTAAACCCATTACATTTAAAAAAAAAACATTAAAAAATATAAATGCCAACCACGATAACGGTTGATTCATATACGGCAACGTCTACTTCTCGAAACAAACTTTCTTGCTTCGGCCGACGACTTACCCCGACTAAACGACAAAGCGAATGCAACCCTCTGAGGCTCTACAAAAAAGATCTTTTGAAGCAAAAGTTCTCGGTGTCAGCGCGACCGAGGCACGCAACACCAGACATCTAAAATGTCGACGTGTCTAGGCAATGATAATAAATTAGCCCATTGTTTTTTGTATCAATTTTGTGATGAGGTCGTAGGTCGTAATTTAGATTCCGATTTAGGGCAAGCTTAATTGCTTTCAAATAAATCAAGTAAGTATCATATCTTATAAAAACAGGCCTCTTCCAAAGGACATTCGGGCTAAGTAAAAATTAAATCACTCTTACCTTCAGCGCCTGCTTTTTCTTTAAGCATTCGCGCCAATGCCAAAAGTTTTTGCGATCGAGACATCATATTTTTCGATTAGTTTTTTTTTTCAAAAATTATTTATAAAAACACAAGGGACAACACAAGGAATAACAAATTCGTTTAAAAACACAGGAAACACAACACTAAAGCCTAGTTTAGACAACACTTATTCTTTCTTTAAATATGGAAAAAGAACTAAAGTATATTTAAGAAACACTTTTTTTTAACTTTTGTCACGGAAGAGCAACCAAACTCGAGATTAGTATTTCACGAACTGAATTACTGACGGGGAAAAAAAACTAAAATCAATTTAGGTCCTTCGTGCATTACAATTTAATTTTGGAATAAGCGCTAAACTGCAGATAGGAAACTCTTTTTACTCATTCTTCCTTTGGGAATAACCACTAAACTGAAGTTTAGTCGTTATTCCCTTTTAAAAAAATGAACAAAACAAAAAATATTAACACGGAATAACAGCTAAACTCAAGTTTAGCTATTTTTTTTCGACAAAAAAATGTTATAAGTGTATAAATTTAATGTGGAAAAACAACTTAAGTCAAGTTAAGTTTTTATTCCTTGTTGTAAATCTTACAAAAAAATTATCTTAAGTCAACTTTAGATAATAAATTTGGTTTTTTTTTAGTTTGGTTGTTTTTCCTTAATCTCAACTAAAAAAAGTGACTTAAGCTGTTATGTTTTTTTGAAATTGTGCCCACATTTTTAAAGATAAAAAGCTGAAAAAAATTTACAAAATAGATTTGAGTACGCTGAATCGAATGGCATCAAAATCTCAATTTCGTCTAAAGTCGACTTTAGCGGTTATGGTTTGTGGCCACAGATATTTTCCGAGAGAATTAAGTTTTGGTGACACTGTAAAAAAGTAGTAGATTTTTTCTCATCACCGATTTAGAAAATGTCGATGCGGAATTGTGGCTACATTTATTCCGTGTCCAAATATGTAATTGGACAGAATCTGCGACTTGTAGTTTCCGAGAAAATTTAGTTTTGGGGAGACTGTAAAAAAATAGTATTTTTATTCATCACCGATTTAAATAATGTTGATGCGGAATTGTAGCTACATTCATTCCGTGTACAAATATGTAATTGGACTGGATCTGCGACTTATAGTTTCCGAGAAAATTAAGTTTTGGTGACACTGTAAATAAGTAGTAGATTTTTTCTCATCACCGATTTAGAAAATGTCGATGCGGAAACAAGCCACAAGGCTACATTTATTCCGTGTCCAAATATGTAATTGGACAGAATCTGCGACTTGTAGTTTCCGAGAAAATTAAGTTTTGGTGACACTGTAAAAAAGTAGTAGATTTTTCTCATCACCGATTTAAAAAATGTCGATGCGGAATTGTAGCTACATTTATTCCGTGTACAAATATATAATTGGACTGGATCTGCGACTTATAGTTTTGACACTGTCAAAAAGTAGTAGATTTTTTCTCATCACCGATTTAAAAAATGTTGGTGCAGAATTGTACCTACATTTATTCCGTGTTTAAATATATAATTGGACTGGATCTGCGACTTATAGTTTGGACACTGTCAAAAAATAGTAGATTTTTTCTCATCACCGATTTAAAAAATGTCAATGCGGAATTGTGGCTACATTTATTCCGTGTCCAAATATGTAATAGGACAGAATCTGCGACTTGTAGTTTCCGAGAAAATTAAGTTTTGGTGACACTGTAAAAAAGTAGTAGATTTTTTCTCATCACCGATGTAAAAAATGTCGATGCGGAATTGTAGCTACATTTATTCCGTGTACAAATATATAATTGGACTGGATCTGCGACTTATAGTTTTGACACTGTCAAAAAGTAGTAGATTTTTTCTCATCACCAATTTAAACCAAAATTTAAGTTTTGGCGACAGTGTAAAAAAGTAGTAGATTTTTTCTCATCACCGATTTAAAAAATGGTGATGCGGAATTGTAGCTACATTTATTCCGTGTACAAATATATAATTGGACTGGATCTGCGACTTGTAGTTTCCGAGAAAATTAAGTTTTGGGGAGACTGTAAAAAAATAGTAATTTTTATTCATCACCGATTTAAATAATGTTGATGCGGAATTGTAGCTACATTCATTCCGTGTCCAAATATGTAATTGGACAGAATCTGCGACTTGTAGTTTCCGAGAAAATTAAGTTTTGGGGAGACTGTAAAAAAATAGTAATTTTTATTCATCACCGATTTAAATAATGTTGATGCGGAATTGTAGCTACATTCATTCCGTGTACAAATATGTAATTGGACTGGATCTGCGACTTATAGTTTCCGAGAAAATTAAGTTTTGGTGACACTGTAAAAAAGTAGTAGATTTTTTCTCATCACCGATTTAGAAAATGTCGATGCGGAATTGTGGCTACATTTATTCCGTGTCCAAATATGTAATTGGACAGAATCTGCGACTTGTAGTTTCCGAGAAAATTAAGTTTTGGTGACACTGTAAAAAAGTAGTAGATTTTTTTCTCATCACCGATTTAAAAAATGTCGATGCGGAATTGTAGCTACATTTATTCCGTGTACAAATATATAATTGGACTGGATCTGCGACTTATAGTTTTGACACTGTCAAAAAGTAGTAGATTTTTTCTCATTTAAAAAATGGTGATGCGGAATTGTGGCTACATTTATTCCGTGTTCAAATATACAATTAAACTGGAACTGCGACTTATATCTGTGGTCACAAGGAAAAACCGCTTAAGTCTGTTTTACTCATTTTTTCAATAGAGCAGTTTAAAGTTTTTGACAAACTCGTGAAAATACAAATAGCTCTATTGGGCGATTGGAAACTCCGATCGCGTTAAAACAAAAAGTAAAATAAAGATAATTTTACTTTTTCTTAGATCAAAGTAAAATTTTTTGAAAAAAATAACTGTAAACGATTTTATTGACAAAACTAATACTTTAGTCGTTAGGGCCTTTTAGGTTTTTCATCATAAAAAATCCTATCTGGAGTTTAGTTGTTTTTCCATTTTAAAGAAATTTTTTGTTCTGGTGAAAAGTGTACTTTAGCTGTTTATGCTTGTCTATTGTGTTAAATTATCCAGTTCTTATGTCGACTTTAGTTCTTATTCCTAAATTAATAATGAAAATAATATCGACTTTGGATGTTCTCAGCAGAGAATGAGAACCAACTTTGAATCCTGAGATATAAATAAATATTATTTATTTAAAAACTTATACGATTAAAAATACAAAAAACAAAAAAACTTTACTTCATGCAATGCAAATTAATAAAAAAAAGAAAAAAGTTAGACATAATTTAAGTTAAAAACAAAAATTAAAAAAGTGTTTTTCAAACTTCATCGTCACTTCTTAAATCTGGATGAATGTTGAGTTCGGTGGAACTAGTTTTGAGGTTTTTATAAAAAGAATGAAAATCTGGATTTATGTATTGTAATAAATCCATAAGATCTTTTTTTTTATCTGATGATAAGATTGGTAGATCTTCAATATTTTTTAAATGACCCAATGTAAGTGTCGATGCTCCTCGTTTGATTAACGGTAAAAGGTTAAATGGTTCTTCAGGATTTAAGTTTGTTTTATACAAAATTTGGTTATGGTTGTTTGTATAGCGAATCCACCTTACTGAGTTCCATATAAATTTCTGGCTTTCTGAATTACATCGTTTCCAATTAAAATTATTTTTCGAAATTTCACTAAAGTTGAAGAAATCACTTTCTTTCATTTCAACAACTTTAATTTTTGAATTGATACTTCCGATGAACTGATACCAGTCCCTTGGCACACTAATTTCAACATTGGATTTTTTCTTTTTTCGTTCAATTAACGCATGATCAGAATCACACTCTAGGTGGGTATGGCCAGGTTCCAAAAACTTATGATCTATATATTCCAATGAAGGATTTTCTTTAATGAACAGAAGGAACATAGCAGAAACGAACGAATTTTTATTTTGGCCGGAACATGAGTCACTGTAGAACGTTATTTTAGTGACAGAAGAAGGCAAAGATTGTAGATGTTTGAAAACGCATGAAGCAATCTCATTTCCACCCCGCCGCGCTATTCCCTCGTGCCACATAAAACAACCGGAATCATTCGTTTTTAAATTATGAATCGTGAGATTGAAGGTCCAAAGCTGCCTTTTATAAAAACTAACTGAGTTCCTCAAGAATGGTGTTGGTAGGCACTGTTGTAAGTCGAACGCGAACACTCCCATATCATTGTTTTGTCGAGCATTCTCCTTATCGACCCTTTTTTGTTCAAAGCCAAAGTCTCCTTTTTTCACATGCATTTGTTTCTGCTCTACCAAAACTTGTTTTTCTTTTTCATCCTGGGCTATTTTTATCTACTAGCACGTGTCTAGTTTGGGAGCTTTGAATTTTAAATTCAGTGTTTTAAATATTTCTGAATATTTGGTAAGGCTTACAGGATTACAAACTTCATCACTATACATCCGATGCATTATGGAAAGATTTAAACTGCCATGAATATATTTTTTGGATGTGCGGCGACGGCTGTAATGGCTTTCATACGATGGGAACTTATTTATGTGGTTGCGTACTTCCTCTTCTTGATCCAATGTTAGTTTGTTAAGAGGAATCCTCTTACCCCGACAATTCTTAAACGGTTCGCTTGGACTTGAAACTTTTTTGGCTATTACGTTTTTGATGAAACTTTCCGTTTCAGAAAAACATATCGTAAAATGTTTTCGGCAAACTTGTGTACGCATCCCATCATATTCCAAAAAGTACTTCACTGAGGTGTCACGGCGTCGCTTTCTTTGCATTGCGTTAGACACAGTATTACATTTTTTATTTCCTATAGTCAGAAGACTTCCTATGTATAAAATTCTCTGGTCATAGCTTCCCAAAGCCCAATACTGGTTAAATAGTTGTTTTAGCTGCTCGAATGAAATTTTGTCTTGGCAGTTGTTTCGACACATTCCAAAGGGTTTTGGAACTTTTGCATTCTTAACTTTTCCAGAAAGTGTTTTATATGACTTTCCAGTGTTCCTTAATGTCTGACGTAAGCGTTTTTTATTCTTGATTTTCGATTGTGGATCATCGCTGTTGAACCTAATATCCAAAACTTCGCTCTTTTCACTTTCTGGGTGCGAATCTGAAGAAGTAACACTATTATTTGTTATAAAATCAGGGTCTTTTATAGAATCATCGGAATTTTCCCATTCTGGCAAATTATCATAAGTCATATTCACTGATGTAGATATTGCGTTTCTATTGTTGAACTCATTTGAATAATGTAAAACTGAAAATGTATCCTTAAAGAAAAAAGCAGCGTTCTTACTTTTGAATACATCTATATCGAAGTCAAATCCGTTCATCGATGATTTAGTTTCATTAGGTATCTCAGGAAAGTAATCATTCTTTTCTGATATAATTTCTTGGGTCGAATTTGAATATTGATAAATTGCATTTTTGTCTGGCCATTGGTATACTGACTTTTTTGTAAAATTTGTTTCCGGAGATTCAGGAAATGTAAACGAACTTAATTCAATGTTTTCTGTGTAAATCAAAAAAAAAAATTTCGACACTTCTTAAAAAAAAAGTAAAATATACATCGATTTACCAATATCTTTATTTTGTTCTGGTGTAGAAGTTCTTTGCATCACGAAAACATTTCTTGAATGATCCTCTTTTTCTGTAAAAAAGTAAATTCAAATACTAAACCCATTACATTTAAAAAAAAAACATTAAAAAATATAAATGCCAACCACGATAACGGTTGATTCATATACGGCAACGTCTACTTCTCGAAACAAACTTTCTTGCTTCGGCCGACGACTTACCCCGACTAAACGACAAAGCGAATGCAACCCTCTGAGGCTCTACAAAAAAGATCTTTTGAAGCAAAAGTTCTCGGTGTCAGCGCGACCGAGGCACGCAACACCAGACATCTAAAATGTCGACGTGTCTAGGCAATGATAATAAATTAGCCCATTGTTTTTTGTATCAATTTTGTGATGAGGTCGTAGGTCGTAATTTTGATTCCGATTTAGGGCAAGCTTAATTGCTTTCAAATAAATCAAGTAAGTATCATATCTTATAAAAACAGGCCTCTTCCAAAGGACATTCGGGCTAAGTAAAAATTAAATCACTCTTACCTTCAGCGCCTGCTTTTTCTTTAAGCATTCGCGCCAATGCCAAAAGTTTTTGCGATCGAGACATCATATTTTTCGATTAGTTTTTTTTTTCAAAAATTATTTATAAAAACACAAGGGACAACACAAGGAATAACAAAGTTCGTTTAAAAACACAGGAAACACAACACTAAAGTCTAGTTTAGACAACACTTATTCTTTCTTTAAATATGGAAAAAGAACTAAAGTATATTTAAGAAACACTTTTTTTTAACTTTTGTCACGGAAGAGCAACCAAACTCGAGATTAGTATTTCACGAACTGAATTACTGACGGGGAAAAAAAACTAAAATCAATTTAGGTCCTTCGTGCATCACAATTTAATTTTGGAATAAGCGCTAAACTGCAGATAGGAAACTCTTTTTACTCATTCTTCCTTTGGGAATAACCACTAAACTGAAGTTTAGTCGTTATTCCCTTTTAAAAAAATGAACAAAACAGAAAATATTAACACGGAAAAACAGCTAAACTCAAGTTTAGCTATTTTTCCTCGACAAAAAAATGTTATAAGTGTATAAATTTAATGTGGAAAAACAACTTAAGTCAAGTTAAGTTTTTATTCCTTGTTGTAAATCTTACAAAAAAATTATCTTAAGTCAACTTTAGATAATAAATTTGGTTTTTTTTTAGTTTGGTTGTTTTTCCTTAATCTCAACTAAAAAAAGTGACTTAAGCTGTTATGTTTTTTTGAAATTGTGCCCACATTTTTAAAGATAAAAAGCTGAAAAAAATTTACAAAATAGATTTGAGTACGCTGAATCGAATGGCATCAAAATCTCAATTTCGTCTAAAGTCGACTTTAGCGGTTATGGTTTGTGGCCACAGATATTTTCCGAGAGAATTAAGTTTTGGTGACACTGTAAAAAAGTAGTAGATTTTTTCTCATCACCGATTTAGAAAATGTCGATGCGGAATTGTGGCTACATTTGTTCCGTGTCCAAATATGTAATTGGACAGAATCTGCGACTTGTAGTTTCCGAGAAAATTAAGTTTTGGGGAGACTGTAAAAAAATAGTATTTTTATTCATCACCGATTTAAATAATGTTGATGCGGAATTGTAGCTACATTCATTCCGTGTACAAATATGTAATTGGACTGGATCTGCGACTTATAGTTTCCGAGAAAATTAAGTTTTGGTGACACTGTAAAAAAATAGTAATTTTTATTCATCACCGATTTAAATAATGTTGATGCGGAATTGTAGCTACATTCATTCCGTGTACAAATATGTAATTGGACTGGATCTGCGACTTGTAGTTTCCGAGAAAATTAAGTTTTGGGGAGACTGTAAAAAAATAGTAATTTTTATTCATCACCGATTTAAATAATGTTGATGCGGAATTGTAGCTACATTCATTCCGTGTACAAATATATAATTGGACTGGATCTGCGACTTATAGTTTCCGAGAAAATTAAGTTTTGGGGAGACTGTAAAAAAGTAGTAGATTTTTTCTCATCACCGATTTAGAAAATGTCGATGCGGAATTGTGGCTACATTTGTTCCGTGTCCAAATATGTAATTGGACAGAATCTGCGACTTGTAGTTTCCGAGAAAATTAAGTTTTGGGGAGACTGTAAAAAAGTAGTAGATTTTTTCTCATCACCGATTTAGAAAATGTCGATGCGGAATTGTGGCTACATTTGTTCCGTGTCCAAATATGTAATTGGACTGGATCTGCGACTTATAGTTTCCGAGAAAATTAAGTTTTGGTGACACTGTAAAAAAGTAGTAGATTTTTTCTCATCACCGATTTAGAAAATGTCGATGCGGAATTGTGGCTACATTTATTCCGTGTCCAAATATGTAATTGGACAGAATCTGCGACTTGTAGTTTCCGAGAAAATTAAGTTTTGGTGACACTGTAAAAAAGTAGTAGATTTTTTCTCATCACCGATTTTAAAAATGTCGATGCGGAATTGTAGCTACATTTATTCCGTGTACAAATATATAATTGGACTGGATCTGCGACTTATAGTTTTGACACTGTCAAAAAGTAGTAGATTTTTTCTCATCACCGATTTAAAAAATGTTGGTGCAGAATTGTACCTACATTTATTCCGTGTTTAAATATATAATTGGACTGGATCTGCGACTTATAGTTTGGACACTGTCAAAAAGTAGTAGATTTTTTCTCATCACCGATTTAAAAAATGTCAATGCGGAATTGTGGCTACATTTATTCCGTGTCCAAATATGTAATAGGACAGAATCTGCGACTTGTAGTTTCCGAGAAAATTAAGTTTTGGTGACACTGTAAAAAAGTAGTAGATTTTTTCTCATCACCGATTTAAAAAATGTCGATGCGGAATTGTAGCTACATTTATTCCGTGTACAAATATATAATTGGACTGGATCTGCGACTTATAGTTTTGACACTGTCAAAAAGTAGTAGATTTTTTCTCATCACCAATTTAAAGAATGTCGGTGCAGGATTGTAGCTACATTTATTCCGTGTTCAAATATACAATTAAACTGGATCTGCGACTTATATTTTCCGAGAGAATTAAGTTTTGGCGACAGTGTAAAAAAGTAGTAGATTTTTTCTCATCACCGATTTAAAAAATGGTGATGCGGAATTGTGGCTACATTTATTCCGTGTTCAAATATACAATTAAACTGCATCTGCGACTTATATTTTCCGAGAAAAATTAAGTTTTGGTGACACTGTAAAAAAGTAGTAGATTTTGTCTCATCACCGATTTAAAAAATGTCGATGCGGAATTGTAGCTACATTTATTCCGTGTACAAATATATAATTGGACTGGATCTGCGACTTATAGTTTCCGAGAAAATTAAGTTTTGGGGAGACTGTAAAAAAATAGTAATTTTTATTCATCACCGATTTAAATAATGTTGATGCGGAATTGTGGCTACATTCATTCCGTGTACAAATATGTAATTGGACTGGATCTGCGACTTGTAGTTTCCGAGAAAATTAAGTTTTGGGGAGACTGTAAAAAAATAGTAATTTTTATTCATCACCGATTTAAATAATGTTGATGCGGAATTGTAGCTACATTCATTCCGTGTACAAATATGTAATTGGACTGGATCTGCGACTTATAGTTTCCGAGAAAATTAAGTTTTGGTGACACTGTAAAAAAGTAGTAGATTTTTTCTCATCACCGATTTAGAAAATGTCGATGCGGAATTGTGGCTACATTTATTCCGTGTCCAAATAAGTAATTGGACAGAATCTCCGACTTGTAGTTTCCGAGAAAATTAAGTTTTGGTGACACTGTAAAAAAGTAGTAGATTTTTTTCTCATCACCGATTTAAAAATTGTCGATCCGGAATTGTAGCTACATTTATTCCGTGTACAAATATATAATTGGACTGGATCTGCGACTTATAGTTTTGACACTGTCAAAAAGTAGTAGATTTTTTCTCATCACCAATTTAAAGAATGTCGGTGCAGGATTGTAGCTACATTCATTCCGTGTCCAAATATGTAATTGGACAGAATCTGCGACTTGTAGTTTCCGAGAAAATTAAGTTTTGGGGAGACTGTAAAAAAATAGTAATTTTTATTCATCACCGATTTAAATAATGTTGATGCGGAATTGTAGCTACATTCATTCCGTGTCCAAATATGTAATTGGACAGAATCTGCGACTTGTAGTTTCCGAGAAAATTAAGTTTTATGGAGACTGTAAAAAAATAGTAATTTTTGTTCATCACCGATTTAAATAATGTTGATGCGGAATTGTAGCTACATTCATTCCGTGTACAAATATGTAATTGGACTGGATCTGCGACTTATAGTTTCCGAGAAAATTAAGTTTTGGTGACACTGTAAAAAAGTAGTAGATTTTTTTCTCATCACCGATTTAAAAAATGTCGATGCGGAATTGTAGCTACATTTATTCCGTGTACAAATATATAATTGGACTGGATCTGCCACTTATAGTTTTGACACTGTCAAAAAGTAGTAGATTTTTTCTCATCACCAATTTAAAGAATGTCGGTGCAGGATTGTAGCTACATTTATTCCGTGTCCAAATATGTAATTGGACAGAATCTGCGACTTGTAGTTTCCGAAAAAATTAAGTTTTGGTGACACTGTAAAAAAGTAGTAGATTTTTTTCTCATCACCGATTTAAAAAATGTCGATGCGGAATTGTAGCTACATTTATTCCGTGTACAAATATATAATTGGACTGGATCTGCGACTTATAGTTTTGACACTGTCAAAAAGTAGTAGATTTTTTCTCACCACCAATTTAAAGAATGTCGGTGCAGGATTGTAGCTACATTTATTCCGTGTTTAAATATATAATTGGACTGGATCTGCGACTTATAGTTTGGACACTGTCAAAAAGTAGTAGATTTTTTCTCATCACCAATTTAAAGAATGTCGGTGCAGGATTGTAGCTACATTTATTCCGTGTTCAAATATACAATTAAACTGGATCTATGACTTATAGTTTCCGAGAGAATTAAGTTTTGGTAACAGTGTAAAAAAGTAGTAGATTTTTTCTCATCACCGATTTAAAAAATGGTGATGCGGAATTGTGGCTACATTTATTCCGTGTTCAAATATACAATTGAACTGGATCTGCGACTTATAGTTTCCGAGAGAATTAAGTTTTGGCGACAGTGTAAAAAAGTAGTAGATTTTTTCTCATTTAAAAAATGGTGATGCGGAATTGTGGCTACATTTATTCCGTGTTCAAATATACAATTAAACTGGAACTGCGACTTATATTTTCCGAGAGAATTAAGTTTTGGTGACACTGTAAAAAAGTAGTAGATTTTTTCTCATCACCGATTTAAAAAATGTCGATGCGGAATTGTAGCTACATTTATTCCGTGTACAAATATATAATTGGACTGGATCTGCGACTTATAGTTTCCGAGAAAATGAAGTTTTGGGGAGACTGTAAAAAAGTAGTAATTTTTATTCATCACCGATTTAAATAATGTTGATGCGGAATTGTAGCTACATTCATTCCTTGTCCAAATATGTAATTGGACAGAATCTGCGACTTGTAGTTTCCGAGAAAATTAAGTTTTGGGGAGACTGTAAAAAAGTAGTAATTTTTATTCATCACCGATTTAAATAATGTTGATGCGGAATTGTAGCTACATTCATTCCGTGTACAAATATATAATTGGACTGGATCTGCGACTTATAGTTTCCGAGAATATTAAGTTTTGGTGACACTGTAAAAAAGTAGTAGATTTTTTCTCATCACCGATTTAGAAAATGTCGATGCGGAATTGTAGCTACATTTATTCCGTGTACAAATATATAATTGGACTGGATCTGCGACTTATAGTTTTGACACTGTCAAAAAGTAGTAGATTTTTTCTCATCACCAATTTAAAGAATGTCGGTGCAGGATTGTAGCTAAATTTATTCCGTGTCCAAATATGTAATTGGACAGAATCTGCGACTTGTAGTTTCCGAGAAAATTAAGTTTTGGTGACACTGTAAAAAAGTAGTAGATTTTTTTCTCATCACCGATTTAAAAAATGTCGATGCGGAATTGTAGCTACATTTATTCCGTGTACAAATATATAATTGGACTGGATCTGCGACTTATAGTTTTGACACTGTCAAAAAGTAGTAGATTTTTTCTCATCACCACTTTAAAGAATGTCGGTGCAGGATTGTAGCTACATTTATTCCGTGTTTAAATATATAATTGGACTGGATCTGCGACTTATAGTTTGGACACTGTCAAAAAGTAGTAGATTTTTTCTCATCACCGATTTAAAAAATGTCAATGCGGAATTGTGGCTACATTTATTCCGTGTCCAAATATGTAATTGGACAGAATCTGCGACTTGTAGTTTCCGAGAAAATTAAGTTTTGGTGACACTGTAAAAAAGTAGTAGATTTTTTTCTCATCACCGATTTAAAAAATGTCGATGCGGAATTGTAGCTACATTTATTCCGTGTACAAATATATAATTGGACTGGATCTGCGACTTATAGTTTCCGAGAGAATTAAGTTTTGGCGACAGTGTAAAAAAGTAGTCGATTTTTTCTCATCACCGATTTAAAAAATGGTGATGCGGAATTGTGGCTACATTTATTCCGTGTTCAAATATACAATTGAACTGGATCTGCGACTTATAGTTTCCGAGAGAATTAAGTTTTGGCGACAGTGTAAAAAAGTAGTCGATTTTTTCTCATCACCGATTTAAAAAATGGTGATGCGGAATTGTGGCTACATTTATTCCGTGTTCAAATATACAATTAAACTGGATCTGCGACTTATATTTTCCGAGAGAATTAAGTTTTGGTGACACTGTAAAAAAGTAGTAGATTTTTTCTCATCACCGATTTAAAAAATGTCGATGCGGAATTGTAGCTACATTCATTCCGTGTACAAATATATAATTGGACTGGATCTGCGACTTGTAGTTTCCGAGAAAATTAAGTTTTGGGGAGACTGTAAAAAAGTAGTAATTTTTATTCATCACCGATTTAAATAATGTTGATGCGGAATTGTAGCTACATTCATTCCGTGTACAAATATATAATTGGACTGGATCTGCGACTTATAGTTTCCGAGAATATTAAGTTTTGGTGACACTGTAAAAAAGTAGTAGATTTTTTCTCATCACCGATTTAGAAAATGTCGATGCGGAATTGTAGCTACATTTATTCCGTGTACAAATATATAATTGGACTGGATCTGCGACTTATAGTTTCCGAGAAAATGAAGTTTTGGGGAGACTGTAAAAAAGTAGTAATTTTTATTCATCACCGATTTAAATAATGTTGATGCGGAATTGTAGCTACATTCATTCCGTGTCCAAATATGTAATTGGACAGAATCTGCGACTTGTAGTTTCCGAGAAAATTAAGTTTTGGGGAGACTGTACAAAAGTAGTAATTTTTATTCATCACCGATTTAAATAATGTTGATGCGGAATTGTAGCTACATTCATTCCGTGTACAAATATATAATTGGACTGGATCTGCGACTTATAGTTTCCGAGAATATTAAGTTTTGGTGACACTGTAAAAAAGTAGTAGATTTTTTCTCATCACCGATTTAGAAAATGTCGATGCGGAATTGTAGCTACATTTATTCCGTGTACAAATATATAATTGGACTGGATCTGCGACTTATAGTTTTGACTGGTAGTAGATTTTTTCTCATCACCAATTTAAAGAATGTCGGTGCAGGATTGTAGCTACATTTATTCCGTGTCCAAATATGTAATTGGACAGAATCTGCGACTTGTAGTTTCCGAGAAAATTAAGTTTTGGTGACACTGTAAAAAAGTAGTAGATTTTTTTCTCATCACCGATTTAAAAAATGTCGATGCGGAATTGTAGCTACATTTAATCCGTGTTTAAATATATAATTGGACTGGATCTGCGACTTATAGTTTTGACACTGTCAAAAAGTAGTAGATTTTTTCTCATCACCACTTTAAAGAATGTCGGTGCAGGATTGTAGCTACATTTATTCCGTGTTTAAATATATAATTGGACTGGATCTGCGACTTATAGTTTGGACACTGTCAAAAAGTAGTAGATTTTTTCTCATCACCGATTTAAAAAATGTTGGTGCAGAATTGTACCTACATTTATTCCGTGTTTAAATATATAATTGGACTGGATCTGCGACTTATAGTTTGGACACTGTCAAAAAGTAGTAGATTTTTTCTCATCACCGATTTAAAAAATGTCAATGCGGAATTGTGGCTACATTTATTCCGTGTCCAAATATGTAATAGGACAGAATCTGCGACTTGTAGTTTCCGAGAAAATTAAGTTTTGGTGACACTGTAAAAAAGTAGTAGATTTTTTCTCATCACCGATTTAAAAAATGTCGATGCGGAATTGTAGCTACATTTATTCCGTGTACAAATATATAATTGGACTGGATCTGCGACTTATAGTTTTGACACTGTCAAAAAGTAGTAGATTTATTCTCATCACCAATTTAAACCAAAATTTAAGTTTTGGCGACAGTGTAAAAAAGTAGTAGTTTTTTTCTCATCACCGATTTAAAAAATGGTGATGCGGAATTGTGGCTACATTTATTCCGTGTTCAAATATACAATTAAACTGGATCTGCGATTTATATTTTCCGAGAGAATTAAGTTTTGGTGACACTGTAAAAAAGTAGTAGATTTTTTCTCATCACCGATTTAAAAAATGTCGATGCGGAATTGTAGCTACATTTATTCCGTGTACAAATATATAATTGGACTGGATCTGCGACTTATAGTTTCCGAGAAAATTAAGTTTTGGGGAGACTGTAAAAAAATAGTAATTTTTATTCATCACCGATTTAAATAATGTTGATGCGGAATTGTAGCTACATTCATTCCGTGTACAAATATGTAATTGGACTGGATCTGCGACTTATAGTTTCCGAGAAAATTAAGTTTTGGTGACACTGTAAAAAAGTAGTAGATTTTTTCTCATCACCGATTTAGAAAATGTCGATGCGGAATTGTGGCTACATTTGTTCCGTGTCCAAATATGTAATTGGACAGAATCTGCGACTTGTAGTTTCCGAGAAAATTAAGTTTTGGGGAGACTGTAAAAAAATAGTATTTTTATTCATCACCGATTTAAATAATGTTGATGCGGAATTGTAGCTACATTCATTCCGTGTACAAATATGTAATTGGACTGGATCTGCGACTTATAGTTTCCGAGAAAATTAAGTTTTGGTGACACTGTAAAAAAGTAGTAGATTTTTTCTCATCACCGATTTAGAAAATGTCGATGCGGAATTGTGGCTACATTTATTCCGTGTCCAAATATGTAATTGGACAGAATCTGCGACTTGTAGTTTCCGAGAAAATTAAGTTTTGGTGACACTGTAAAAAAGTAGTAGATTTTTTCTCATCACCGATTTAAAAAATGTCGATGCGGAATTGTAGCTACATTTATTCCGTGTACAAATATATAATTGGACTGGATCTGCGACTTATAGTTTTGACACTGTCAAAAAGTAGTAGATTTTTTCTCATCACCGATTTAAAAAATGTTGGTGCAGAATTGTACCTACATTTATTCCGTGTTTAAATATATAATTGGACTGGATCTGCGACTTATAGTTTGGACACTGTCAAAAAGTAGTAGATTTTTTCTCATCACCGATTTAAAAAATGTCAATGCGGAATTGTGGCTACATTTATTCCGTGTCCAAATATGTAATAGGACAGAATCTGCGACTTGTAGTTTCCGAGAAAATTAAGTTTTGGTGACACTGTAAAAAAGTAGTAGATTTTTTCTCATCACCGATTTAAAAAATGTCGATGCGGAATTGTAGCTACATTTATTCCGTGTACAAATATATAATTGGACTGGATCTGCGACTTATAGTTTTGACACTGTCAAAAAGTAGTAGATTTTTTCTCATCACCAATTTAAAGAATGTCGGTGCAGGATTGTAGCTACATTTATTCCGTGTTCAAATATACAATTAAACTGGATCTGCGACTTATAGTTTCCGAGAAAATGAAGTTTTGGGGAGACTGTAAAAAAGTAGTAATTTTTATTCATCACCGATTTAAATAATGTTGATGCGGAATTGTAGCTACATTCATTCCGTGTCCAAATATGTAATTGGACAGAATCTGCGACTTGTAGTTTCCGAGAAAATTAAGTTTTGTTGAGACTGTAAAAAAGTAGTAATTTTTATTCATCACCGATTTAAATAATGTTGATGCGGAATTGTAGCTACATTCATTCCGTGTCCAAATATGTAATTGGACAGAATCTGCGACTTGTAGTTTCCGAGAAAATTAAGTTTTGGGGAGACTGTACAAAAGTAGTAATTTTTATTCATCACCGATTTAAATAATGTTGATGCGGAATTGTAGCTACATTCATTCCGTGTACAAATATATAATTGGACTGGATCTGCGACTTATAGTTTCCGAGAATATTAAGTTTTGGTGACACTGTAAAAAAGTAGTAGATTTTTTCTCATCACCGATTTAGAAAATGTCGATGCGGAATTGTAGCTACATTTATTCCGTGTACAAATATATAATTGGACTGGATCTGCGACTTATAGTTTTGACACTGTCAAAAAGTAGTAGATTTTTTCTCATCACCAATTTAAAGAATGTCGGTGCAGGATTGTAGCTACATTTATTCCGTGTCCAAATATGTAATTGGACAGAATCTGCGACTTGTAGTTTCCGAGAAAATTAAGATTTGGTGACACTGTAAAAAAGTAGTAGATTTTTTTCTCATCACCGATTTAAAAAATGTCGATGCGGAATTGTAGCTACATTTATTCCGTGTACAAATATATAATTGGACTGGATCTGCGACTTATAGTTTTGACACTGTCAAAAAGTAGTAGATTTTTTCTCATCACCACTTTAAAGAATGTCGGTGCAGGATTGTAGCTACATTTATTCCGTGTTCAAATATACAATTAAACTGGATCTGCGACTTATATTTTCCGAGAGAATTAAGTTTTGGCGACAGTGTAAAAAAGTAGTAGATTTTTTCTCATCACCGATTTAAAAAATGGTGATGCGGAATTGTGGCTACATTTATTCCGTGTTCAAATATACAATTAAACTGCATCTGCGACTTATATTTTCCGAGAAAAATTGAGTTTTGGTGACACTGTAAAAAAGTAGTAGATTTTTTCTCATCACCGATTTAAAAAATGTCGATGCGGAATTGTAGCTACATTTATTCCGTGTACAAATATATAATTGGACTGGATCTGCGACTTATAGTTTCCGATAAAATTAAGTTTTGGGGAGACTGTAAAAAAATAGTAATTTTTATTCATCACCGATTTAAATAATGTTGATGCGGAATTGTGGCTACATTCATTCCGTGTACAAATATGTAATTGGACTGGATCTGCGACTTGTAGTTTCCGAGAAAATTAAGTTTTGGGGAGACTGTAAAAAAATAGTAATTTTTAATCATCACCGATTTAAATAATGTTGATGCGGAATTGTAGCTACATTCATTCCGTGTACAAATATGTAATTGGACTGGATCTGCGACTTATAGTTTCCGAGAAAATTAAGTTTTGGTGACACTGTAAAAAAGTAGTAGATTTTTTCTCATCACCGATTTAGAAAATGTCGATGCGGAATTGTGGCTACATTTATTCCGTGTCCAAATAAGTAATTGGACAGAATCTCCGACTTGTAGTTTCCGAGAAAATTAAGTTTTGGTGACACTGTAAAAAAGTAGTAGATTTTTTTCTCATCACCGATTTAAAAAATGTCGATGCGGAATTGTAGCTACATTTATTCCGTGTACAAATATATAATTGGACTGGATCTGCGACTTATAGTTTTGACACTGTCAAAAAGTAGTAGATTTTTTCTCATCACCAATTTAAAGAATGTCGGTGCAGGATTGTAGCTACATTCATTCCGTGTCCAAATATGTAATTGGACAGAATCTGCGACTTGTAGTTTCCGAGAAAATTAAGTTTTGGGGAGACTGTAAAAAAATAGTAATTTTTATTCATCACCGATTTAAATAATGTTGATGCGGAATTGTAGCTACATTCATTCCGTGTCCAAATATGTAATTGGACAGAATCTGCGACTTGTAGTTTCCGAGAAAATTAAGTTTTGGGGAGACTGTAAAAAAATAGTAATTTTTGTTCATCACCGATTTAAATAATGTTGATGCGGAATTGTAGCTACATTTATTCCGTGTACAAATATATAATTGGACTGGATCTGCGACTTATAGTTTTGACACTGTCAAAAAGTAGTAGATTTTTTCTCATCACCAATTTAAAGAATGTCGGTGCAGGATTGTAGCTACATTTATTCCGTGTCCAAATATGTAATTGGACAGAATCTGCGACTTGTAGTTTCCGAAAAAATTAAGTTTTGGTGACACTGTAAAAAAGTAGTAGATTTTTTTCTCATCACCGATTTAAAAAATGTCGATGCGGAATTGTAGCTACATTTATTCCGTGTACAAATATATAATTGGACTGGATCTGCGACTTATAGTTTCCGAGAAAATTAAGTTTTGGTGACACTGTAAAAAAGTAGTAGATTTTTTCTCATCACCGATTTAGAAAATGTCGATGCGGAATTGTGGCTACATTTATTCCGTGTCCAAATATGTAATTGGACAGAATCTGCGACTTGTAGTTTCCGAGAAAATTAAGTTTTGGTGACACTGTAAAAAAGTAGTAGATTTTTTTCTCATCACCGATTTAAAAAATGTCGATGCGGAATTGTAGCTACATTTATTCCGTGTACAAATATATAATTGGACTGGATCTGCGACTTATAGTTTTGACACTGTCAAAAAGTAGTAGATTTTTTCTCATCACCAATTTAAAGAATGTCGGTGCAGGATTGTAGCTACATTTATTCCGTGTCCAAATATGTAATTGGACAGAATCTGCGACTTGTAGTTTCCGAAAAAATTAAGTTTTGGTGACACTGTAAAAAAGTAGTAGATTTTTTTCTCATCACCGATTTAAAAAATGTCGATGCGGAATTGTAGCTACATTTATTCCGTGTACAAATATATAATTGGACTGGATCTGCGACTTATAGTTTTGACACTGTCAAAAAGTAGTAGATTTTTTCTCACCACCAATTTAAAGAATGTCGGTGCAGGATTGTAGCTACATTTATTCCGTGTTTAAATATATAATTGGACTGGATCTGCGACTTATAGTTTGGACACTGTCAAAAAGTAGTAGATTTTTTCTCATCACCAATTTAAAGAATGTCGGTGCAGGATTGTAGCTACATTTATTCCGTGTTCAAATATACAATTAAACTGGATCTATGACTTATAGTTTCCGAGAGAATTAAGTTTTGGTAACAGTGTAAAAAAGTAGTAGATTTTTTCTCATCACCGATTTAAAAAATGGTGATGCGGAATTGTGGCTACATTTATTCCGTGTTCAAATATACAATTGAACTGGATCTGCGACTTATAGTTTCCGAGAGAATTAAGTTTTGGCGACAGTGTAAAAAAGTAGTAGATTTTTTCTCATTTAAAAAATGGTGATGCGGAATTGTGGCTACATTTATTCCGTGTTCAAATATACAATTAAACTGGAACTGCGACTTATATTTTCCGAGAGAATTAAGTTTTGGTGACACTGTAAAAAAGTAGTAGATTTTTTCTCATCACCGATTTAAAAAATGTCGATGCGGAATTGTAGCTACATTTATTCCGTGTACAAATATATAATTGGACTGGATCTGCGACTTATAGTTTCCGAGAAAATGAAGTTTTGGGGAGACTGTAAAAAAGTAGTAATTTTTATTCATCACCGATTTAAATAATGTTGATGCGGAATTGTAGCTACATTCATTCCGTGTCCAAATATGTAATTGGACAGAATCTGCGACTTGTAGTTTCCGAGAAAATTAAGTTTTGGGGAGACTGTAAAAAAGTAGTAATTTTTATTCATCACCGATTTAAATAATGTTGATGCGGAATTGTAGCTACATTCATTCCGTGTACAAATATATAATTGGACTGGATCTGCGACTTATAGTTTCCGAGAATATTAAGTTTTGGTGACACTGTAAAAAAGTAGTAGATTTTTTCTCATCACCGATTTAGAAAATGTCGATGCGGAATTGTAGCTACATTTATTCCGTGTACAAATATATAATTGGACTGGATCTGCGACTTATAGTTTTGACACTGTCAAAAAGTAGTAGATTTTTTCTCATCGCCAATTTAAAGAATGTCGGAGCAGGATTGTAGCTACATTTATTCCGTGTCCAAATATGTAATTGGACAGAATCTGCGACTTGTAGTTTCCGAGAAAATTAAGTTTTGGTGACACTGTAAAAAAGTAGTAGATTTTTTTCTCATCACCGATTTAAAAAATGTCGATGCGGAATTGTAGCTACATTTATTCCGTGTACAAATATATAATTGGACTGGATCTGCGACTTATAGTTTTGACACTGTCAAAAAGTAGTAGATTTTTTCTCATCACCAATTTAAAGAATGTCGGTGCAGGATTGTAGCTACATTCATTCCGTGTCCAAATATGTAATTGGACAGAATCTGCGACTTGTAGTTTCCGAGAAAATGAAGTTTTGGGGAGACTGTAAAAAAGTAGTAATTTTTATTCATCACCGATTTAAATAATGTTGATGCGGAATTGTAGCTACATTCATTCCGTGTCCAAATATGTAATTGGACAGAATCTCCGACTTGTAGTTTCCGAGAAAATTAAGTTTTGGTGACACTGTAAAAAAGTAGTAGATTTTTTTCTCATCACCGATTTAAAAAATGTCGATGCGGAATTGTAGCTACATTTATTCCGTGTACAAATATATAATTGGACTGGATCTGCGACTTGTAGTTTCCGAGAAAATTAAGTTTTGGTGACACTGTAAAAAAGTAGTAGATTTTTTCTCATCACCGATTTAAAAAATGTCGATGCGGAATTGTAGCTACATTTATTCCGTGTACAAATATATAATTGGACTGGATCTGCGACTTATAGTTTTGACACTGTCAAAAAGTAGTAGATTTTTTCTCACCACCAATTTAAAGAATGTCGGTGCAGGATTGTAGCTACATTTATTCCGTGTTTAAATATATAATTGGACTGGATCTGCGACTTATAGTTTGGACACTGTCAAAAAGTAGTAGATTTTTTCTCATCACCAATTTAAAGAATGTCGGTGCAGGATTGTAGCTACATTTATTCCGTGTTCAAATATACAATTAAACTGGATCTATGACTTATAGTTTCCGAGAGAATTAAGTTTTGGTAACAGTGTAAAAAAGTAGTAGATTTTTTCTCATCACCGATTTAAAAAATGGTGATGCGGAATTGTGGCTACATTTATTCCGTGTTCAAATATACAATTGAACTGGATCTGCGACTTATAGTTTCCGAGAGAATTAAGTTTTGGCGACAGTGTAAAAAAGTAGTAGATTTTTTCTCATTTAAAAAATGGTGATGCGGAATTGTGGCTACATTTATTCCGTGTTCAAATATACAATTAAACTGGAACTGCGACTTATATTTTCCGAGAGAATTAAGTTTTGGTGACACTGTAAAAAAGTAGTAGATTTTTTCTCATCACCGATTTAAAAAATGTCGATGCGGAATTGTAGCTACATTTATTCCGTGTACAAATATATAATTGGACTGGATCTGCGACTTATAGTTTCCGAGAAAATGAAGTTTTGGGGAGACTGTAAAAAAGTAGTAATTTTTATTCATCACCGATTTAAATAATGTTGATGCGGAATTGTAGCTACATTCATTCCGTGTCCAAATATGTAATTGGACAGAATCTGCGACTTGTAGTTTCCGAGAAAATTAAGTTTTGGGGAGACTGTAAAAAAGTAGTAATTTTTATTCATCACCGATTTAAATAATGTTGATGCGGAATTGTAGCTACATTCATTCCGTGTACAAATATATAATTGGACTGGATCTGCGACTTATAGTTTCCGAGAATATTAAGTTTTGGTGACACTGTAAAAAAGTAGTAGATTTTTTCTCATCACCGATTTAGAAAATGTCGATGCGGAATTGTAGCTACATTTATTCCGTGTACAAATATATAATTGGACTGGATCTGCGACTTATAGTTTTGACACTGTCAAAAAGTAGTAGATTTTTTCTCATCACCAATTTAAAGAATGTCGGTGCAGGATTGTAGCTACATTTATTCCGTGTCCAAATATGTAATTGGACAGAATCTGCGACTTGTAGTTTCCGAGAAAATTAAGTTTTGGTGACACTGTAAAAAAGTAGTAGATTTTTTTCTCATCACCGATTTAAAAAATGTCGATGCGGAATTGTAGCTACATTTATTCCGTGTACAAATATATAATTGGACTGGATCTGCGACTTATAGTTTTGACACTGTCAAAAAGTAGTAGATTTTTTCTCATCACCACTTTAAAGAATGTCGGTGCAGGATTGTAGCTACATTTATTCCGTGTTTAAATATATAATTGGACTGGATCTGCGACTTATAGTTTGGACACTGTCAAAAAGTAGTAGATTTTTTCTCATCACCGATTTAAAAAATGTCAATGCGGAATTGTGGCTACATTTATTCCGTGTCCAAATATGTAATTGGACAGAATCTGCGACTTGTAGTTTCCGAGAAAATTAAGTTTTGGTGACACTGTAAAAAAGTAGTAGATTTTTTTCTCATCACCGATTTAAAAAATGTCGATGCGGAATTGTAGCTACATTTATTCCGTGTACAAATATATAATTGGACTGGATCTGCGACTTATAGTTTTGACACTGTCAAAAAGTAGTATATTTTTTCTCATCACCGATTTAAAAAATGGTGATGCGGAATTGTGGCTACATTTATTCCGTGTTCAAATATACAATTGAACTGGATCTGCGACTTATAGTTTCCGAGAGAATTAAGTTTTGGCGACAGTGTAAAAAAGTAGTAGATTTTTTCTCATCACCGATTTAAAAAATGGTGATGCGGAATTGTGGCTACATTTATTCCGTGTTCAAATATACAATTAAACTGGATCTGCGACTTATATTTTCCGAGAGAATTAAGTTTTGGTGACACTGTAAAAAAGTAGTAGATTTTTTCTCATCACCGATTTAAAAAATGTCGATGCGGAATTGTAGCTACATTCATTCCGTGTACAAATATATAATTGGACTGGATCTGCGACTTGTAGTTTCCGAGAAAATTAAGTTTTGGGGAGACTGTAAAAAAGTAGTAATTTTTATTCATCACCGATTTAAATAATGTTGATGCGGAATTGTAGCTACATTCATTCCGTGTACAAATATATAATTGGACTGGATCTGCGACTTATAGTTTCCGAGAATATTAAGTTTTGGTGACACTGTAAAAAAGTAGTAGATTTTTTCTCATCACCGATTTAGAAAATGTCGATGCGGAATTGTAGCTACATTTATTCCGTGTACAAATATATAATTGGACTGGATCTGCGACTTATAGTTTCCGAGAAAATGAAGTTTTGGGGAGACTGTAAAAAAGTAGTAATTTTTATTCATCACCGATTTAAATAATGTTGATGCGGAATTGTAGCTACATTCATTCCGTGTCCAAATATGTAATTGGACAGAATCTGCGACTTGTAGTTTCCGAGAAAATTAAGTTTTGGGGAGACTGTACAAAAGTAGTAATTTTTATTCATCACCGATTTAAATAATGTTATTGCGGAATTGTAGCTACATTCATTCCGTGTACAAATATATAATTGGACTGGATCTGCGACTTATAGTTTCCGAGAATATTAAGTTTTGGTGACACTGTAAAAAAGTAGTAGATTTTTTCTCATCACCGATTTAGAAAATGTCGATGCGGAATTGTAGCTACATTTATTCCGTGTACAAATATATAATTGGACTGGATCTGCGACTTATAGTTTTGACACTGTCAAAAAGTAGTAGATTTTTTCTCATCACCAATTTAAAGAATGTCGGTGCAGGATTGTAGCTACATTTATTCTGTGTCCAAATATGTAATTGGACAGAATCTGCGACTTGTAGTTTCCGAGAAAATTAAGATTTGGTGACACTGTAAAAAAGTAGTAGATTTTTTTCTCATCACCGATTTAAAAAATGTCGATGCGGAATTGTAGCTACATTTATTCCGTGTACAAATATATAATTGGACTGGATCTGCGACTTATAGTTTTGACACTGTCAAAAAGTAGTAGATTTTTTCTCATCACCGATTTAAAAAATGGTGATGCGGAATTGTGGCTACATTTATTCCGTGTTCAAATATACAATTAAACTGGATCTGCGACTTATATTTTCCGAGAGAATTAAGTTTTGGCGACAGTGTAAAAAAGTAGTAGATTTTTTCTCATCACCGATTTAAAAAATGGTGATGCGGAATTGTGGCTACATTTATTCCGTGTTCAAATATACAATTAAACTGCATCTGCGACTTATATTTTCCGAGAAAAATTGAGTTTTGGTGACACTGTAAAAAAGTAGTAGATTTTTTCTCATCACCGATTTAAAAAATGTCGATGCGGAATTGTAGCTACATTTATTCCGTGTACAAATATATAATTGGACTGGATCTGCGACTTATAGTTTTGACACTGTCAAAAAGTAGTAGATTTTTTCTCATCACCGATTTAAAAAATGTCGATGCGGAATTGTAGCTACATTTATTCCGTGTACAAATATATAATTGGACTGGATCTGCGACTTATAGTTTCCGAGAAAATGAAGTTTTGGGGAGACTGTAAAAAAGTAGTAATTTTTATTCATCACCGATTTAAATAATGTTGATGCGGAATTGTAGCTACATTCATTCCGTGTCCAAATATGTAATTGGACAGAATCTGCGACTTGTAGTTTCCGAGAAAATTAAGTTTTGGGGAGACTGTAAAAAAGTAGTAATTTTTATTCATCACCGATTTAAATAATGTTGATGCGGAATTGTAGCTACATTCATTCCGTGTACAAATATATAATTGGACTGGATCTGCGACTTATAGTTTCCGAGAATATTAAGTTTTGGTGACACTGTAAAAAAGTAGTAGATTTTTTCTCATCACCGATTTAGAAAATGTCGATGCGGAATTGTAGCTACATTTATTCCGTGTACAAATATATAATTGGACTGGATCTGCGACTTATAGTTTTGACACTGTCAAAAAGTAGTAGATTTTTTCTCATCACCAATTTAAAGAATGTCGGAGCAGGATTGTAGCTACATTTATTCCGTGTCCAAATATGTAATTGGACAGAATCTGCGACTTGTAGTTTCCGAGAAAATTAAGTTTTGGTGACACTGTAAAAAAGTAGTAGATTTTTTTCTCATCACCGATTTAAAAAATGTCGATGCGGAATTGTAGCTACATTTATTCCGTGTACAAATATATAATTGGACTGGATCTGCGACTTATAGTTTTGACACTGTCAAAAAGTAGTAGATTTTTTCTCATCACCAATTTAAAGAATGTCGGTGCAGGATTGTAGCTACATTCATTCCGTGTCCAAATATGTAATTGGACAGAATCTGCGACTTGTAGTTTCCGAGAAAATGAAGTTTTGGGGAGACTGTAAAAAAGTAGTAATTTTTATTCATCACCGATTTAAATAATGTTGATGCGGAATTGTAGCTACATTCATTCCGTGTCCAAATATGTAATTGGACAGAATCTCCGACTTGTAGTTTCCGAGAAAATTAAGTTTTGGTGACACTGTAAAAAAGTAGTAGATTTTTTTCTCATCACCGATTTAAAAAATGTCGATGCGGAATTGTAGCTACATTTATTCCGTGTACAAATATATAATTGGACTGGATCTGCGACTTATAGTTTTGACACTGTCAAAAAGTAGTAGATTTTTTCTCATCACCAATTTAAAGAATGTCGGTGCAGGATTGTAGCTACATTCATTCCGTGTCCAAATATGTAATTGGACAGAATCTGCGACTTGTAGTTTCCGAGAAAATTAAGTTTTGGGGAGACTGTAAAAAAATAGTAATTTTTATTCATCACCGATTTAAATAATGTTGATGCGGAATTGTAGCTACATTCATTCCGTGTCCAAATATGTAATTGGACAGAATCTGCGACTTGTAGTTTCCGAGAAAATTAAGTTTTGGGGAGACTGTAAAAAAATAGTAATTTTTGTTCATCACCGATTTAAATAATGTTGATGCGGAATTGTAGCTACATTCATTCCGTGTACAAATATGTAATTGGACTGGATCTGCGACTTATAGTTTCCGAGAAAATTAAGTTTTGGTGACACTGTAAAAAAGTAGTAGATTTTTTCTCATCACCGATTTAGAAAATGTCGATGCGGAATTGTGGCTACATTTATTCCGTGTCCAAATATGTAATTGGACAGAATCTGCGACTTGTAGTTTCCGAGAAAATTAAGTTTTGGTGACACTGTAAAAAAGTAGTAGATTTTTTTCTCATCACCGATTTAAAAAATGTCGATGCGGAATTGTAGCTACATTTATTCCGTGTACAAATATATAATTGGACTGGATCTGCGACTTATAGTTTTGACACTGTCAAAAAGTAGTAGATTTTTTCTCATCACCAATTTAAAGAATGTCGGTGCAGGATTGTAGCTACATTTATTCCGTGTCCAAATATGTAATTGGACAGAATCTGCGACTTGTAGTTTCCGAAAAAATTAAGTTTTGGTGACACTGTAAAAAAGTAGTAGATTTTTTTCTCATCACCGATTTAAAAAATGTCGATGCGGAATTGTAGCTACATTTATTCCGTGTACAAATATATAATTGGACTGGATCTGCGACTTATAGTTTTGACACTGTCAAAAAGTAGTAGATTTTTTCTCACCACCAATTTAAAGAATGTCGGTGCAGGATTGTAGCTACATTTATTCCGTGTTTAAATATATAATTGGACTGGATCTGCGACTTATAGTTTGGACACTGTCAAAAAGTAGTAGATTTTTTCTCATCACCAATTTAAAGAATGTCGGTGCAGGATTGTAGCTACATTTATTCCGTGTTCAAATATACAATTAAACTGGATCTATGACTTATAGTTTCCGAGAGAATTAAGTTTTGGTAACAGTGTAAAAAAGTAGTAGATTTTTTCTCATCACCGATTTAAAAAATGGTGATGCGGAATTGTGGCTACATTTATTCCGTGTTCAAATATACAATTGAACTGGATCTGCGACTTATAGTTTCCGAGAGAATTAAGTTTTGGCGACAGTGTAAAAAAGTAGTAGATTTTTTCTCATTTAAAAAATGGTGATGCGGAATTGTGGCTACATTTATTCCGTGTTCAAATATACAATTAAACTGGAACTGCGACTTATATTTTCCGAGAGAATTAAGTTTTGGTGACACTGTAAAAAAGTAGTAGATTTTTTCTCATCACCGATTTAAAAAATGTCGATGCGGAATTGTAGCTACATTTATTCCGTGTACAAATATATAATTGGACTGGATCTGCGACTTATAGTTTCCGAGAAAATGAAGTTTTGGGGAGACTGTAAAAAAGTAGTAATTTTTATTCATCACCGATTTAAATAATGTTGATGCGGAATTGTAGCTACATTCATTCCGTGTCCAAATATGTAATTGGACAGAATCTGCGACTTGTAGTTTCCGAGAAAATTAAGTTTTGGGGAGACTGTAAAAAAGTAGTAATTTTTATTCATCACCGATTTAAATAATGTTGATGCGGAATTGTAGCTACATTCATTCCGTGTACAAATATATAATTGGACTGGATCTGCGACTTATAGTTTCCGAGAATATTAAGTTTTGGTGACACTGTAAAAAAGTAGTAGATTTTTTCTCATCACCGATTTAGAAAATGTCGATGCGGAATTGTAGCTACATTTATTCCGTGTACAAATATATAATTGGACTGGATCTGCGACTTATAGTTTTGACACTGTCAAAAAGTAGTAGATTTTTTCTCATCACCAATTTAAAGAATGTCGGTGCAGGATTGTAGCTACATTTATTCCGTGTCCAAATATGTAATTGGACAGAATCTGCGACTTGTAGTTTCCGAGAAAATTAAGTTTTGGTGACACTGTAAAAAAGTAGTAGATTTTTTTCTCATCACCGATTTAAAAAATGTCGATGCGGAATTGTAGCTACATTTATTCCGTGTACAAATATATAATTGGACTGGATCTGCGACTTATAGTTTTGACACTGTCAAAAAGTAGTAGATTTTTTCTCATCACCACTTTAAAGAATGTCGGTGCAGGATTGTAGCTACATTTATTCCGTGTTTAAATATATAATTGGACTGGATCTGCGACTTATAGTTTGGACACTGTCAAAAAGTAGTAGATTTTTTCTCATCACCGATTTAAAAAATGTCAATGCGGAATTGTGGCTACATTTATTCCGTGTCCAAATATGTAATTGGACAGAATCTGCGACTTGTAGTTTCCGAGAAAATTAAGTTTTGGTGACACTGTAAAAAAGTAGTAGATTTTTTTCTCATCACCGATTTAAAAAATGTCGATGCGGAATTGTAGCTACATTTATTCCGTGTACAAATATATAATTGGACTGGATCTGCGACTTATAGTTTTGACACTGTCAAAAAGTAGTATATTTTTTCTCATCACCGATTTAAAAAATGGTGATGCGGAATTGTGGCTACATTTATTCCGTGTTCAAATATACAATTGAACTGGATCTGCGACTTATAGTTTCCGAGAGAATTAAGTTTTGGCGCCAGTGTAAAAAAGTAGTAGATTTTTTCTCATCACCGATTTAAAAAATGGTGATGCGGAATTGTGGCTACATTTATTCCGTGTTCAAATATACAATTAAACTGGATCTGCGACTTATATTTTCCGAGAGAATTAAGTTTTGGTGACACTGTAAAAAAGTAGTAGATTTTTTCTCATCACCGATTTAAAAAATGTCGATGCGGAATTGTAGCTACATTCATTCCGTGTACAAATATATAATTGGACTGGATCTGCGACTTGTAGTTTCCGAGAAAATTAAGTTTTGGGGAGACTGTAAAAAAGTAGTAATTTTTATTCATCACCGATTTAAATAATGTTGATGCGGAATTGTAGCTACATTCATTCCGTGTACAAATATATAATTGGACTGGATCTGCGACTTATAGTTTCCGAGAATATTAAGTTTTGGTGACACTGTAAAAAAGTAGTAGATTTTTTCTCATCACCGATTTAGAAAATGTCGATGCGGAATTGTAGCTACATTTATTCCGTGTACAAATATATAATTGGACTGGATCTGCGACTTATAGTTTCCGAGAAAATGAAGTTTTGGGGAGACTGTAAAAAAGTAGTAATTTTTATTCATCACCGATTTAAATAATGTTGATGCGGAATTGTAGCTACATTCATTCCGTGTCCAAATATGTAATTGGACAGAATCTGCGACTTGTAGTTTCCGAGAAAATTAAGTTTTGGGGAGACTGTACAAAAGTAGTAATTTTTATTCATCACCGATTTAAATAATGTTATTGCGGAATTGTAGCTACATTCATTCCGTGTACAAATATATAATTGGACTGGATCTGCGACTTATAGTTTCCGAGAATATTAAGTTTTGGTGACACTGTAAAAAAGTAGTAGATTTTTTCTCATCACCGATTTAGAAAATGTCGATGCGGAATTGTAGCTACATTTATTCCGTGTACAAATATATAATTGGACTGGATCTGCGACTTATAGTTTTGACACTGTCAAAAAGTAGTAGATTTTTTCTCATCACCAATTTAAAGAATGTCGGTGCAGGATTGTAGCTACATTTATTCCGTGTCCAAATATGTAATTGGACAGAATCTGCGACTTGTAGTTTCCGAGAAAATTAAGATTTGGTGACACTGTAAAAAAGTAGTAGATTTTTTTCTCATCACCGATTTAAAAAATGTCGATGCGGAATTGTAGCTACATTTATTCCGTGTACAAATATATAATTGGACTGGATCTGCGACTTATAGTTTTGACACTGTCAAAAAGTAGTAGATTTTTTCTCATCACCACTTTAAAGAATGTCGGTGCAGGATTGTAGCTACATTTATTCCGTGTTCAAATATACAATTAAACTGGATCTGCGACTTATATTTTCCGAGAGAATTAAGTTTTGGCGACAGTGTAAAAAAGTAGTAGATTTTTTCTCATCACCGATTTAAAAAATGGTGATGCGGAATTGTGGCTACATTTATTCCGTGTTCAAATATACAATTAAACTGCATCTGCGACTTATATTTTCCGAGAAAAATTGAGTTTTGGTGACACTGTAAAAAAGTAGTAGATTTTTTCTCATCACCGATTTAAAAAATGTCGATGCGGAATTGTAGCTACATTTATTCCGTGTACAAATATATAATTGGACTGGATCTGCGACTTATAGTTTTGACACTGTCAGAAAGTAGTAGATTTTTTCTCATCACCAATTTAAAGAATGTCGGTGCAGGATTGTAGCTACATTTATTCCGTGTCCAAATATGTAATTGGACAGAATCTGCGACTTGTAGTTTCCGAGAAAATTAAGATTTGGTGACACTGTAAAAAAGTAGTAGATTTTTTTCTCATCACCGATTTAAAAAATGTCGATGCGGAATTGTAGCTACATTTATTCCGTGTACAAATATATAATTGGACTGGATCTGCGACTTATAGTTTTGACACTGTCAAAAAGTAGTAGATTTTTTCTCATCACCAATTTAAAGAATGTCGGTGCAGGATTGTAGCTACATTCATTCCGTGTCCAAATATGTAATTGGACAGAATCTGCGACTTGTAGTTTCCGAGAAAATTAAGTTTTGGGGAGACTGTACAAAAGTAGTAATTTTTATTCATCACCGATTTAAATAATGTTGATGCGGAATTGTAGCTACATTCATTCCGTGTACAAATATATAATTGGACTGGATCTGCGACTTATAGTTTCCGAGAATATTAAGTTTTGGTGACACTGTAAAAAAGTAGTAGATTTTTTCTCATCACCGATTTAGAAAATGTCGATGCGGAATTGTAGCTACATTTATTCCGTGTACAAATATATAATTGGACTGGATCTGCGACTTATAGTTTTGACACTGTCAAAAAGTAGTAGATTTTTTCTCATCACCAATTTAAAGAATGTCGGTGCAGGATTGTAGCTACATTTATTCCGTGTCCAAATATGTAATTGGACAGAATCTGCGACTTGTAGTTTCCGAGAAAATTAAGATTTGGTGACACTGTAAAAAAGTAGTAGATTTTTTTCTCATCACCGATTTAAAAAATGTCGATGCGGAATTGTAGCTACATTTATTCCGTGTACAAATATATAATTGGACTGGATCTGCGACTTATAGTTTTGACACTGTCAAAAAGTAGTAGATTTTTTCTCATCACCACTTTAAAGAATGTCGGTGCAGGATTGTAGCTACATTTATTCCGTGTTCAAATATACAATTAAACTGGATCTGCGACTTATATTTTCCGAGAGAATTAAGTTTTGGCGACAGTGTAAAAAAGTAGTAGATTTTTTCTCATCACCGATTTAAAAAATGGTGATGCGGAATTGTGGCTACATTTATTCCGTGTTCAAATATACAATTAAACTGCATCTGCGACTTATATTTTCCGAGAAAAATTGAGTTTTGGTGACACTGTAAAAAAGTAGTAGATTTGTTCTCATCACCGATTTAAAAAATGTCGATGCGGAATTGTAGCTACATTTATTCCGTGTACAAATATATAATTGGACTGGATCTGCGACTTATAGTTTTGACACTGTCAAAAAGTAGTAGATTTTTTCTCATCACCAATTTAAAGAATGTCGGTGCAGGATTGTAGCTACATTTATTCCGTGTCCAAATATGTAATTGGACAGAATCTGCGACTTGTAGTTTCCGAGAAAATTAAGATTTGGTGACACTGTAAAAAAGTAGTAGATTTTTTTCTCATCACCGATTTAAAAAATGTCGATGCGGAATTGTAGCTACATTTATTCCGTGTACAAATATATAATTGGACTGGATCTGCGACTTATAGTTTTGACACTGTCAAAAAGTAGTAGATTTTTTCTCATCACCAATTTAAAGAATGTCGGTGCAGGATTGTAGCTACATTCATTCCGTGTCCAAATATGTAATTGGACAGAATCTGCGACTTGTAGTTTCCGAGAAAATTAAGATTTGGTGACACTGTAAAAAAGTAGTAGATTTTTTTCTCATCACCGATTTAAAAAATGTCGATGCGGAATTGTAGCTACATTTATTCCGTGTACAAATATATAATTGGACTGGATCTGCGACTTATAGTTTTGACACTGTCAAAAAGTAGTAGATTTTTTCTCATCACCACTTTAAAGAATGTCGGTGCAGGATTGTAGCTACATTTATTCCGTGTTCAAATATACAATTAAACTGGATCTGCGACTTATATTTTCCGAGAGAATTAAGTTTTGGCGACAGTGTAAAAAAGTAGTAGATTTTTTCTCATCACCGATTTAAAAAATGGTGATGCGGAATTGTGGCTACATTTATTCCGTGTTCAAATATACAATTAAACTGCATCTGCGACTTATATTTTCCGAGAAAAATTGAGTTTTGGTGACACTGTAAAAAAGTAGTAGATTTGTTCTCATCACCGATTTAAAAAATGTCGATGCGGAATTGTAGCTACATTTATTCCGTGTACAAATATATAATTGGACTGGATCTGCGACTTATAGTTTCCGATAAAATTAAGTTTTGGGGAGACTGTAAAAAAATAGTAATTTTTATTCATCACCGATTTAAATAATGTTGATGCGGAATTGTGGCTACATTCATTCCGTGTACAAATATGTAATTGGACTGGATCTGCGACTTGTAGTTTCCGAGAAAATTAAGTTTTGGTGGCACTGTAAAAAAGTAGTAGATTTTGTCTCATCACCGATTTAGAAAATGTCGATGCGGAATTGTGGCTACATTTATTCCGTGTCCAAATAAGTAATTGGACAGAATCTCCGACTTGTAGTTTCCGAGAAAATTAAGTTTTGGTGACACTGTAAAAAAGTAGTAGATTTTTTTCTCATCACCGATTTAAAAAATGTCGATGCGGAATTGTAGCTACATTTATTCCGTGTACAAATATATAATTGGACTGGATCTGCGACTTATAGTTTTGACACTGTCAAAAAGTAGTAGATTTTTTCTCATCACCAATTTAAAGAATGTCGGTGCAGGATTGTAGCTACATTCATTCCGTGTCCAAATATGTAATTGGACAGAATCTGCGACTTGTAGTTTCCGAGAGAATTAAGTTTTGGCGACAGTGTAAAAAAGTAGTAGATTTTTTCTCATCACCGATTTAAAAAATGGTGATGCGGAATTGTGGCTACATTTATTCCGTGTTCAAATATACAATTAAACTGCATCTGCGACTTATATTTTCCGAGAAAAATTGAGTTTTGGTGACACTGTAAAAAAGTAGTAGATTAGTTCTCATCACCGATTTAAAAAATGTCGATGCGGAATTGTAGCTACATTTATTCCGTGTACAAATATATAATTGGACTGGATCTGCGACTTATAGTTTCCGATAAAATTAAGTTTTGGGGAGACTGTAAAAAAATAGTAATTTTTATTCATCACCGATTTAAATAATGTTGATGCGGAATTGTGGCTACATTCATTCCGTGTACAAATATGTAATTGGACTGGATCTGCGACTTGTAGTTTCCGAGAAAATTAAGTTTTGGGGAGACTGTAAAAAAATAGTAATTTTTATTCATCACCGATTTAAATAATGTTGATGCGGAATTGTAGCTACATTCATTCCGTGTACAAATATGTAATTGGACTGGATCTGCGACTTATAGTTTCCGAGAAAATTAAGTTTTGGTGACACTGTAAAAAAGTAGTAGATTTTTTCTCATCACCGATTTAGAAAATGTCGATGCGGAATTGTGGCTACATTTATTCCGTGTTCAAATATACAATTAAACTGCATCTGCGACTTATATTTTCCGAGAAAAATTGAGTTTTGGTGACACTGTAAAAAAGTAGTAGATTTGTTCTCATCACCGATTTAAAAAATGTCGATGCGGAATTGTAGCTACATTTATTCCGTGTACAAATATATAATTGGACTGGATCTGCGACTTATAGTTTTGACACTGTCAAAAAGTAGTAGATTTTTTCTCATCACCAATTTAAAGAATGTCGGTGCAGGATTGTAGCTACATTTATTCCGTGTCCAAATATGTAATTGGACAGAATCTGCGACTTGTAGTTTCCGAGAAAATTAAGATTTGGTGACACTGTAAAAAAGTAGTAGATTTTTTTCTCATCACCGATTTAAAAAATGTCGATGCGGAATTGTAGCTACATTTATTCCGTGTACAAATATATAATTGGACTGGATCTGCGACTTATAGTTTTGACACTGTCAAAAAGTAGTAGATTTTTTCTCATCACCAATTTAAAGAATGTCGGTGCAGGATTGTAGCTACATTCATTCCGTGTCCAAATATGTAATTGGACAGAATCTGCGACTTGTAGTTTCCGAGAAAATTAAGATTTGGTGACACTGTAAAAAAGTAGTAGATTTTTTTCTCATCACCGATTTAAAAAATGTCGATGCGGAATTGTAGCTACATTTATTCCGTGTACAAATATATAATTGGACTGGATCTGCGACTTATAGTTTTGACACTGTCAAAAAGTAGTAGATTTTTTCTCATCACCACTTTAAAGAATGTCGGTGCAGGATTGTAGCTACATTTATTCCGTGTTCAAATATACAATTAAACTGGATCTGCGACTTATATTTTCCGAGAGAATTAAGTTTTGGCGACAGTGTAAAAAAGTAGTAGATTTTTTCTCATCACCGATTTAAAAAATGGTGATGCGGAATTGTGGCTACATTTATTCCGTGTTCAAATATACAATTAAACTGCATCTGCGACTTATATTTTCCGAGAAAAATTGAGTTTTGGTGACACTGTAAAAAAGTAGTAGATTTGTTCTCATCACCGATTTAAAAAATGTCGATGCGGAATTGTAGCTACATTTATTCCGTGTACAAATATATAATTGGACTGGATCTGCGACTTATAGTTTCCGATAAAATTAAGTTTTGGGGAGACTGTAAAAAAATAGTAATTTTTATTCATCACCGATTTAAATAATGTTGATGCGGAATTGTGGCTACATTCATTCCGTGTACAAATATGTAATTGGACTGGATCTGCGACTTGTAGTTTCCGAGAAAATTAAGTTTTGGTGGCACTGTAAAAAAGTAGTAGATTTTGTCTCATCACCGATTTAGAAAATGTCGATGCGGAATTGTGGCTACATTTATTCCGTGTCCAAATAAGTAATTGGACAGAATCTCCGACTTGTAGTTTCCGAGAAAATTAAGTTTTGGTGACACTGTAAAAAAGTAGTAGATTTTTTTCTCATCACCGATTTAAAAAATGTCGATGCGGAATTGTAGCTACATTTATTCCGTGTACAAATATATAATTGGACTGGATCTGCGACTTATAGTTTTGACACTGTCAAAAAGTAGTAGATTTTTTCTCATCACCAATTTAAAGAATGTCGGTGCAGGATTGTAGCTACATTCATTCCGTGTCCAAATATGTAATTGGACAGAATCTGCGACTTGTAGTTTCCGAGAAAATTAAGTTTTGGGGAGACTGTAAAAAAGTAGTAATTTTTATTCATCACCGATTTAAATAATGTTGATGCGGAATTGTAGCTACATTCATTCCGTGTCCAAATATGTAATTGGACAGGATCTGCGACTTGTAGTTTCCGAGAAAATTAAGTTTTGGGGAGACTGTAAAAAAATAGTAATTTTTATTCATCACCGATTTAAATAATGTTGATGCGGAATTGTAGCTACATTCATTCCGTGTTCAAATATACAATTAAACTGCATCTGCGACTTATATTTTCCGAGAAAAATTGAGTTTTGGTGACACTGTAAAAAAGTAGTAGATTTGTTCTCATCACCGATTTAAAAAATGTCGATGCGGAATTGTAGCTACATTTATTCCGTGTACAAATATATAATTGGACTGGATCTGCGACTTATAGTTTCCGATAAAATTAAGTTTTGGGGAGACTGTAAAAAAATAGTAATTTTTATTCATCACCGATTTAAATAATGTTGATGCGGAATTGTGGCTACATTCATTCCGTGTACAAATATGTAATTGGACTGGATCTGCGACTTGTAGTTTCCGAGAAAATTAAGTTTTGGTGGCACTGTAAAAAAGTAGTAGATTTTGTCTCATCACCGATTTAGAAAATGTCGATGCGGAATTGTGGCTACATTTATTCCGTGTCCAAATAAGTAATTGGACAGAATCTCCGACTTGTAGTTTCCGAGAAAATTAAGTTTTGGTGACACTGTAAAAAAGTAGTAGATTTTTTTCTCATCACCGATTTAAAAAATGTCGATGCGGAATTGTAGCTACATTTATTCCGTGTACAAATATATAATTGGACTGGATCTGCGACTTATAGTTTTGACACTGTCAAAAAGTAGTAGATTTTTTCTCATCACCAATTTAAAGAATGTCGGTGCAGGATTGTAGCTACATTCATTCCGTGTCCAAATATGTAATTGGACAGAATCTGCGACTTGTAGTTTCCGAGAAAATTAAGTTTTGGGGAGACTGTAAAAAAGTAGTAATTTTTATTCATCACCGATTTAAATAATGTTGATGCGGAATTGTAGCTACATTCATTCCGTGTCCAAATATGTAATTGGACAGAATCTGCGACTTGTAGTTTCCGAGAAAATTAAGTTTTGGGGAGACTGTACAAAAGTAGTAATTTTTATTCATCACCGATTTAAATAATGTTGATGCGGAATTGTAGCTACATTCATTCCGTGTACAAATATATAATTGGACTGGATCTGCGACTTATAGTTTCCGAGAATATTAAGTTTTGGTGACACTGTAAAAAAGTAGTAGATTTTTTCTCATCACCGATTTAGAAAATGTCGATGCGGAATTGTAGCTACATTTATTCCGTGTACAAATATATAATTGGACTGGATCTGCGACTTATAGTTTTGACACTATCAAAAAGTAGTAGATTTTTTCTCATCACCAATTTAAAGAATGTCGGTGCAGGATTGTAGCTACATTTATTCCGTGTCCAAATATGTAATTGGACAGAATCTGCGACTTGTAGTTTCCGAGAGAATTAAGTTTTGGCGACAGTGTAAAAAAGTAGTAGATTTTTTCTCATCACCGATTTAAAAAATGGTGATGCGGAATTGTGGCTACATTTATTCCGTGTTCAAATATACAATTAAACTGCATCTGCGACTTATATTTTCCGAGAAAAATTGAGTTTTGGTGACACTGTAAAAAAGTAGTAGATTAGTTCTCATCACCGATTTAAAAAATGTCGATGCGGAATTGTAGCTACATTTATTCCGTGTACAAATATATAATTGGACTGGATCTGCGACTTATAGTTTCCGATAAAATTAAGTTTTGGGGAGACTGTAAAAAAATAGTAATTTTTATTCATCACCGATTTAAATAATGTTGATGCGGAATTGTGGCTACATTCATTCCGTGTACAAATATGTAATTGGACTGGATCTGCGACTTGTAGTTTCCGAGAAAATTAAGTTTTGGGGAGACTGTAAAAAAATAGTAATTTTTATTCATCACCGATTTAAATAATGTTGATGCGGAATTGTAGCTACATTCATTCCGTGTACAAATATGTAATTGGACTGGATCTGCGACTTATAGTTTCCGAGAAAATTAAGTTTTGGTGACACTGTAAAAAAGTAGTAGATTTTTTCTCATCACCGATTTAGAAAATGTCGATGCGGAATTGTGGCTACATTTATTCCGTGTTCAAATATACAATTAAACTGCATCTGCGACTTATATTTTCCGAGAAAAATTGAGTTTTGGTGACACTGTAAAAAAGTAGTAGATTTGTTCTCATCACCGATTTAAAAAATGTCGATGCGGAATTGTAGCTACATTTATTCCGTGTACAAATATATAATTGGACTGGATCTGCGACTTATAGTTTTGACACTGTCAAAAAGTAGTAGATTTTTTCTCATCACCAATTTAAAGAATGTCGGTGCAGGATTGTAGCTACATTTATTCCGTGTCCAAATATGTAATTGGACAGAATCTGCGACTTGTAGTTTCCGAGAAAATTAAGATTTGGTGACACTGTAAAAAAGTAGTAGATTTTTTTCTCATCACCGATTTAAAAAATGTCGATGCGGAATTGTAGCTACATTTATTCCGTGTACAAATATATAATTGGACTGGATCTGCGACTTATAGTTTTGACACTGTCAAAAAGTAGTAGATTTTTTCTCATCACCAATTTAAAGAATGTCGGTGCAGGATTGTAGCTACATTCATTCCGTGTCCAAATATGTACTTGGACAGAATCTGCGACTTGTAGTTTCCGAGAAAATTAAGATTTGGTGACACTGTAAAAAAGTAGTAGATTTTTTTCTCATCACCGATTTAAAAAATGTCGATGCGGAATTGTAGCTACATTTATTCCGTGTACAAATATATAATTGGACTGGATCTGCGACTTATAGTTTTGACACTGTCAAAAAGTAGTAGATTTTTTCTCATCACCACTTTAAAGAATGTCGGTGCAGGATTGTAGCTACATTTATTCCGTGTTCAAATATACAATTAAACTGGATCTGCGACTTATATTTTCCGAGAGAATTAAGTTTTGGCGACAGTGTAAAAAAGTAGTAGATTTTTTCTCATCACCGATTTAAAAAATGGTGATGCGGAATTGTGGCTACATTTATTCCGTGTTCAAATATACAATTAAACTGCATCTGCGACTTATATTTTCCGAGAAAAATTGAGTTTTGGTGACACTGTAAAAAAGTAGTAGATTTGTTCTCATCACCGATTTAAAAAATGTCGATGCGGAATTGTAGCTACATTTATTCCGTGTACAAATATATAATTGGACTGGATCTGCGACTTATAGTTTCCGATAAAATTAAGTTTTGGGGAGACTGTAAAAAAATAGTAATTTTTATTCATCACCGATTTAAATAATGTTGATGCGGAATTGTGGCTACATTCATTCCGTGTACAAATATGTAATTGGACTGGATCTGCGACTTGTAGTTTCCGAGAAAATTAAGTTTTGGTGGCACTGTAAAAAAGTAGTAGATTTTGTCTCATCACCGATTTAGAAAATGTCGATGCGGAATTGTGGCTACATTTATTCCGTGTCCAAATAAGTAATTGGACAGAATCTCCGACTTGTAGTTTCCGAGAAAATTAAGTTTTGGTGACACTGTAAAAAAGTAGTAGATTTTTTTCTCATCACCGATTTAAAAAATGTCGATGCGGAATTGTAGCTACATTTATTCCGTGTACAAATATATAATTGGACTGGATCTGCGACTTATAGTTTTGACACTGTCAAAAAGTAGTAGATTTTTTCTCATCACCAATTTAAAGAATGTCGGTGCAGGATTGTAGCTACATTCATTCCGTGTCCAAATATGTAATTGGACAGAATCTGCGACTTGTAGTTTCCGAGAAAATTAAGTTTTGGGGAGACTGTAAAAAAGTAGTAATTTTTATTCATCACCGATTTAAATAATGTTGATGCGGAATTGTAGCTACATTCATTCCGTGTCCAAATATGTAATTGGACAGAATCTGCGACTTGTAGTTTCCGAGAAAATTAAGTTTTGGGGAGACTGTACAAAAGTAGTAATTTTTATTCATCACCGATTTAAATAATGTTGATGCGGAATTGTAGCTACATTCATTCCGTGTACAAATATATAATTGGACTGGATCTGCGACTTATAGTTTCCGAGAATATTAAGTTTTGGTGACACTGTAAAAAAGTAGTAGATTTTTTCTCATCACCGATTTAGAAAATGTCGATGCGGAATGGTAGCTACATTTATTCCGTGTACAAATATATAATTGGACTGGATCTGCGACTTATAGTTTTGACACTATCAAAAAGTAGTAGATTTTTTCTCATCACCAATTTAAAGAATGTCGGTGCAGGATTGTAGCTACATTTATTCCGTGTCCAAATATGTAATTGGACAGAATCTGCGACTTGTAGTTTCCGAGAGAATTAAGTTTTGGCGACAGTGTAAAAAAGTAGTAGATTTTTTCTCATCACCGATTTAAAAAATGGTGATGCGGAATTGTGGCTACATTTATTCCGTGTTCAAATATACAATTAAACTGCATCTGCGACTTATATTTTCCGAGAAAAATTGAGTTTTGGTGACACTGTAAAAAAGTAGTAGATTAGTTCTCATCACCGATTTAAAAAATGTCGATGCGGAATTGTAGCTACATTTATTCCGTGTACAAATATATAATTGGACTGGATCTGCGACTTATAGTTTCCGATAAAATTAAGTTTTGGGGAGACTGTAAAAAAATAGTAATTTTTATTCATCACCGATTTAAATAATGTTGATGCGGAATTGTGGCTACATTCATTCCGTGTACAAATATGTAATTGGACTGGATCTGCGACTTGTAGTTTCCGAGAAAATTAAGTTTTGGGGAGACTGTAAAAAAATAGTAATTTTTATTCATCACCGATTTAAATAATGTTGATGCGGAATTGTAGCTACATTCATTCCGTGTACAAATATGTAATTGGACTGGATCTGCGACTTATAGTTTCCGAGAAAATTAAGTTTTGGTGACACTGTAAAAAAGTAGTAGATTTTTTCTCATCACCGATTTAGAAAATGTCGATGCGGAATTGTGGCTACATTTATTCCGTGTCCAAATAAGTAATTGGACAGAATCTCCGACTTGTAGTTTCCGAGAAAATTAAGTTTTGGTGACACTGTAAAAAAGTAGTAGATTTTTTTCTCATCACCGATTTAAAAAATGTCGATGCGGAATTGTAGCTACATTTATTCCGTGTACAAATATATAATTGGACTGGATCTGCGACTTATAGTTTTGACACTGTCAAAAAGTAGTAGATTTTTTCTCATCACCAATTTAAAGAATGTCGGTGCAGGATTGTAGCTACATTCATTCCGTGTCCAAATATGTAATTGGACAGAATCTGCGACTTGTAGTTTCCGAGAAAATTAAGTTTTGGGGAGACTGTAAAAAAGTAGTAATTTTTATTCATCACCGATTTAAATAATGTTGATGCGGAATTGTAGCTACATTCATTCCGTGTCCAAATATGTAATTGGACAGAATCTGCGACTTGTAGTTTCCGAGAAAATTAAGTTTTGGGGAGACTGTACAAAAGTAGTAATCTTTATTCATCACCGATTTAAATAATGTTGATGCGGAATTGTAGCTACATTCATTCCGTGTCCAAATATGTAATTGGACAGAATCTGCGACTTGTAGTTTCCGAGAAAATTAAGTTTTGGGGAGACTGTACAAAAGTAGTAATTTTTATTCATCACCGATTTAAATAATGTTGATGCGGAATTGTAGCTACATTCATTCCGTGTACAAATATATAATTGGACTGGATCTGCGACTTATAGTTTCCGAGAATATTAAGTTTTGGTGACACTGTAAAAAAGTAGTAGATTTTTTCTCATCACCGATTTAGAAAATGTCGATGCGGAATTGTAGCTACATTTATTCCGTGTACAAATATATAATTGGACTGGATCTGCGACTTATAGTTTTGACACTGTCAAAAAGTAGTAGATTTTTTCTCATCACCAATTTAAAGAATGTCGGTGCAGGATTGTAGCTACATTTATTCCGTGTCCAAATATGTAATTGGACAGAATCTGCGACTTGTAGTTTCCGAGAAAATTAAGATTTGGTGACACTGTAAAAAAGTAGTAGATTTTTTTCTCATCACCGATTTAAAAAATGTCGATGCGGAATTGTAGCTACATTTATTCCGTGTACAAATATATAATTGGACTGGATCTGCGACTTATAGTTTTGACACTGTCAAAAAGTAGTAGATTTTTTCTCATCACCACTTTAAAGAATGTCGGTGCAGGATTGTAGCTACATTTATTCCGTGTTCAAATATACAATTAAACTGGATCTGCGACTTATATTTTCCGAGAGAATTAAGTTTTGGCGACAGTGTAAAAAAGTAGTAGATTTTTTCTCATCACCGATTTAAAAAATGGTGATGCGGAATTGTGGCTACATTTATTCCGTGTTCAAATATACAATTAAACTGCATCTGCGACTTATATTTTCCGAGAAAAATTGAGTTTTGGTGACACTGTAAAAAAGTAGTAGATTTGTTCTCATCACCGATTTAAAAAATGTCGATGCGGAATTGTAGCTACATTTATTCCGTGTACAAATATATAATTGGACTGGATCTGTGACTTATAGTTTCCGATAAAATTAAGTTTTGGGGAGACTGTAAAAAAATAGTAATTTTTATTCATCACCGATTTAAATAATGTTGATGCGGAATTGTGGCTACATTCATTCCGTGTACAAATATGTAATTGGACTGGATCTGCGACTTGTAGTTTCCGAGAAAATTAAGTTTTGGGGAGACTGTAAAAAAATAGTAATTTTTATTCATCACCGATTTAAATAATGTTGATGCGGAATTGTAGCTACATTCATTCCGTGTCCAAATATGTAATTGGACAGAATCTGCGACTTGTAGTTTCCGAGAAAATTAAGTTTTGGGGAGACTGTACAAAAGTAGTAATTTTTATTCATCACCGATTTAAATAATGTTGATGCGGAATTGTAGCTACATTCATTCCGTGTACAAATATATAATTGGACTGGATCTGCGACTTATAGTTTCCGAGAATATTAAGTTTTGGTGACACTGTAAAAAAGTAGTAGATTTTTTCTCATCACCGATTTAGAAAATGTCGATGCGGAATTGTAGCTACATTTATTCCGTGTACAAATATATAATTGGACTGGATCTGCGACTTATAGTTTTGACACTGTCAAAAAGTAGTAGATTTTTTCTCATCACCAATTTAAAGAATGTCGGTGCAGGATTGTAGCTACATTTATTCCGTGTCCAAATATGTAATTGGACAGAATCTGCGACTTGTAGTTTCCGAGAAAATTAAGATTTGGTGACACTGTAAAAAAGTAGTAGATTTTTTTCTCATCACCGATTTAAAAAATGTCGATGCGGAATTGTAGCTACATTTATTCCGTGTACAAATATATAATTGGACTGGATCTGCGACTTATAGTTTTGACACTGTCAAAAAGTAGTAGATTTTTTCTCATCACCAATTTAAAGAATGTCGGTGCAGGATTGTAGCTACATTTATTCCGTGTCCAAATATGTAATTGGACAGAATCTGCGACTTGTAGTTTCCGAGAAAATTAAGATTTGGTGACACTGTAAAAAAGTAGTAGATTTTTTTCTCATCACCGATTTAAAAAATGTCGATGCGGAATTGTAGCAACATTTATTCCGTGTACAAATATATAATTGGACTGGATCTGCGACTTATAGTTTTGACACTGTCAAAAAGTAGTAGATTTTTTCTCATCACCACTTTAAAGAATGTCGGTGCAGGATTGTAGCTACATTTATTCCGTGTTCAAATATACAATTAAACTGGATCTGCGACTTATATTTTCCGAGAGAATTAAGTTTTGGCGACAGTGTAAAAAAGTAGTAGATTTTTTCTCATCACCGATTTAAAAAATGGTGATGCGGAATTGTGGCTACATTTATTCCGTGTTCAAATATACAATTAAACTGCATCTGCGACTTATATTTTCCGAGAAGAATTGAGTTTTGGTGACACTGTAAAAAAGTAGTAGATTTGTTCTCATCACCGATTTAAAAAATGTCGATGCGGAATTGTAGCTACATTTATTCCGTGTACAAATATATAATTGGACTGGATCTGCGACTTATAGTTTCCGATAAAATTAAGTTTTGGGGAGACTGTAAAAAAATAGTAATTTTTATTCATCACCGATTTAAATAATGTTGATGCGGAATTGTGGCTACATTCATTCCGTGTACAAATATGTAATTGGACTGGATCTGCGACTTGTAGTTTCCGAGAAAATTAAGTTTTGGGGAGACTGTAAAAAAATAGTAATTTTTATTCATCACCGATTTAAATAATGTTGATGCGGAATTGTAGCTACATTCATTCCGTGTACAAATATGTAATTGGACTGGATCTGCGACTTATAGTTTCCGAGAAAATTAAGTTTTGGTGACACTGTAAAAAAGTAGTAGATTTTTTCTCATCACCGATTTAGAAAATGTCGATGCGGAATTGTGGCTACATTTATTCCGTGTCCAAATAAGTAATTGGACAGAATCTCCGACTTGTAGTTTCCGAGAAAATTAAGTTTTGGTGACACTGTAAAAAAGTAGTAGATTTTTTTCTCATCACCGATTTAAAAAATGTCGATGCGGAATTGTAGCTACATTTATTCCGTGTACAAATATATAATTGGACTGGATCTGCGACTTATAGTTTTGACACTGTCAAAAAGTAGTAGATTTTTTCTCATCACCAATTTAAAGAATGTCGGTGCAGGATTGTAGCTACATTCATTCCGTGTCCAAATATGTAATTGGACAGAATCTGCGACTTGTAGTTTCCGAGAAAATTAAGTTTTGGGGAGACTGTAAAAAAGTAGTAATTTTTATTCATCACCGATTTAAATAAGGTTGATGCGGAATTGTAGCTACATTCATTCCGTGTCCAAATATGTAATTGGACAGAATCTGCGACTTGTAGTTTCCGAGAAAATTAAGTTTTGGGGAGACTGTACAAAAGTAGTAATTTTTATTCATCACCGATTTAAATAATGTTGATGCGGAATTGTAGCTACATTCATTCCGTGTCCAAATATGTAATTGGACAGAATCTGCGACTTGTAGTTTCCGAGAAAATTAAGTTTTGGGGAGACTGTACAAAAGTAGTAATTTTTATTCATCACCGATTTAAATAATGTTGATGCGGAATTGTAGCTACATTCATTCCGTGTACAAATATATAATTGGACTGGATCTGCGACTTATAGTTTCCGAGAATATTAAGTTTTGGTGACACTGTAAAAAAGTAGTAGATTTTTTCTCATCACCGATTTAGAAAATGTCGATGCGGAATTGTAGCTACATTTATTCCGTGTACAAATATATAATTGGACTGGATCTGCGACTTATAGTTTTGACACTATCAAAAAGTAGTAGATTTTTTCTCATCACCAATTTAAAGAATGTCGGTGCAGGATTGTAGCTACATTTATTCCGTGTCCAAATATGTAATTGGACAGAATCTGCGACTTGTAGTTTCCGAGAAAATTAAGATTTGGTGACACTGTAAAAAAGTAGTAGATTTTTTTCTCATCACCGATTTAAAAAATGTCGATGCGGAATTGTAGCTACATTTATTCCGTGTACAAATATATAATTGGACTGGATCTGCGACTTATAGTTTTGACACTGTCAAAAAGTAGTAGATTTTTTCTCATCACCACTTTAAAGAATGTCGGTGCAGGATTGTAGCTACATTTATTCCGTGTTCAAATATACAATTAAACTGGATCTGCGACTTATATTTTCCGAGAGAATTAAGTTTTGGCGACAGTGTAAAAAAGTAGTAGATTTTTTCTCATCACCGATTTAAAAAATGGTGATGCGGAATTGTGGCTACATTTATTCCGTGTTCAAATATACAATTAAACTGCATCTGCGACTTATATTTTCCGAGAAAAATTGAGTTTTGGTGACACTGTAAAAAAGTAGTAGATTTGTTCTCATCACCGATTTAAAAAATGTCGATGCGGAATTGTAGCTACATTTATTCCGTGTACAAATATATAATTGGACTGGATCTGCGACTTATAGTTTCCGATAAAATTAAGTTTTGGGGAGACTGTAAAAAAATAGTAATTTTTATTCATCACCGATTTAAATAATGTTGATGCGGAATTGTGGCTACATTCATTCCGTGTACAAATATGTAATTGGACTGGATCTGCGACTTGTAGTTTCCGAGAAAATTAAGTTTTGGGGAGACTGTAAAAAAATAGTAATTTTTATTCATCACCGATTTAAATAATGTTGATGCGGAATTGTAGCTACATTCATTCCGTGTCCAAATATGTAATTGGACAGAATCTGCGACTTGTAGTTTCCGAGAAAATTAAGTTTTGGGGAGACTGTACAAAAGTAGTAATTTTTATTCATCACCGATTTAAATAATGTTGATGCGGAATTGTAGCTACATTCATTCCGTGTACAAATATATAATTGGACTGGATCTGCGACTTATAGTTTCCGAGAATATTAAGTTTTGGTGACACTGTAAAAAAGTAGTAGATTTTTTCTCATCACCGATTTAGAAAATGTCGATGCGGAATTGTAGCTACATTTATTCCGTGTACAAATATATAATTGGACTGGATCTGCGACTTATAGTTTTGACACTGTCAAAAAGTAGTAGATTTTTTCTCATCACCAATTTAAAGAATGTCGGTGCAGGATTGTAGCTACATTTATTCCGTGTCCAAATATGTAATTGGACAGAATCTGCGACTTGTAGTTTCCGAGAAAATTAAGATTTGGTGACACTGTAAAAAAGTAGTAGATTTTTTTCTCATCACCGATTTAAAAAATGTCGATGCGGAATTGTAGCTACATTTATTCCGTGTACAAATATATAATTGGACTGGATCTGCGACTTATAGTTTTGACACTGTCAAAAAGTAGTAGATTTTTTCTCATCACCACTTTAAAGAATGTCGGTGCAGGATTGTAGCTACATTTATTCCGTGTTCAAATATACAATTAAACTGGATCTGCGACTTATATTTTCCGAGAGAATTAAGTTTTGGCGACAGTGTAAAAAAGTAGTAGATTTTTTCTCATCACCGATTTAAAAAATGGTGATGCGGAATTGTGGCTACATTTATTCCGTGTTCAAATATACAATTAAACTGCATCTGCGACTTATATTTTCCGAGAAAAATTGAGTTTTGGTGACACTGTAAAAAAGTAGTAGATTTGTTCTCATCACCGATTTAAAAAATGTCGATGCGGAATTGTAGCTACATTTATTCCGTGTACAAATATATAATTGGACTGGATCTGCGACTTATAGTTTTGACACTGTCAAAAAGTAGTAGATTTTTTCTCATCACCAATTTAAAGAATGTCGGTGCAGGATTGTAGCTACATTTATTCCGTGTCCAAATATGTAATTGGACAGAATCTGCGACTTGTAGTTTCCGAGAAAATTAAGATTTGGTGACACTGTAAAAAAGTAGTAGATTTTTTTCTCATCACCGATTTAAAAAATGTCGATGCGGAATTGTAGCTACATTTATTCCGTGTACAAATATATAATTGGACTGGATCTGCGACTTATAGTTTTGACACTGTCAAAAAGTAGTAGATTTTTTCTCATCACCAATTTAAAGAATGTCGGTGCAGGATTGTAGCTACATTTATTCCGTGTCCAAATATGTAATTGGACAGAATCTGCGACTTGTAGTTTCCGAGAAAATTAAGATTTGGTGACACTGTAAAAAAGTAGTAGATTTTTTTCTCATCACCGATTTAAAAAATGTCGATGCGGAATTGTAGCTACATTTATTCCGTGTACAAATATATAATTGGACTGGATCTGCGACTTATAGTTTTGACACTGTCAAAAAGTAGTAGATTTTTTCTCATCACCACTTTAAAGAATGTCGGTGCAGGATTGTAGCTACATTTATTCCGTGTTCAAATATACAATTAAACTGGATCTGCGACTTATATTTTCCGAGAGAATTAAGTTTTGGCGACAGTGTAAAAAAGTAGTAGATTTTTTCTCATCACCGATTTAAAAAATGGTGATGCGGAATTGTGGCTACATTTATTCCGTGTTCAAATATACAATTAAACTGCATCTGCGACTTATATTTTCCGAGAAAAATTGAGTTTTGGTGACACTGTAAAAAAGTAGTAGATTTGTTCTCATCACCGATTTAAAAAATGTCGATGCGGAATTGTAGCTACATTTATTCCGTGTACAAATATATAATTGGACTGGATCTGCGACTTATAGTTTCCGATAAAATTAAGTTTTGGGGAGACTGTAAAAAAATAGTAATTTTTATTCATCACCGATTTAAATAATGTTGATGCGGAATTGTGGCTACATTCATTCCGTGTACAAATATGTAATTGGACTGGATCTGCGACTTGTAGTTTCCGAGAAAATTAAGTTTTGGGGAGACTGTAAAAAAATAGTAATTTTTATTCATCACCGATTTAAATAATGTTGATGCGGAATTGTAGCTACATTCATTCCGTGTACAAATATGTAATTGGACTGGATCTGCGACTTATAGTTTCCGAGAAAATTAAGTTTTGGTGACACTGTAAAAAAGTAGTAGATTTTTTCTCATCACCGATTTAGAAAATGTCGATGCGGAATTGTGGCTACATTTATTCCGTGTCCAAATAAGTAATTGGACAGAATCTCCGACTTGTAGTTTCCGAGAAAATTAAGTTTTGGTGACACTGTAAAAAAGTAGTAGATTTTTTTCTCATCACCGATTTAAAAAATGTCGATGCGGAATTGTAGCTACATTTATTCCGTGTACAAATATATAATTGGACTGGATCTGCGACTTATAGTTTTGACACTGTCAAAAAGTAGTAGATTTTTTCTCATCACCAATTTAAAGAATGTCGGTGCAGGATTGTAGCTACATTCATTCCGTGTCCAAATATGTAATTGGACAGAATCTGCGACTTGTAGTTTCCGAGAAAATTAAGTTTTGGGGAGACTGTAAAAAAGTAGTAATTTTTATTCATCACCGATTTAAATAATGTTGATGCGGAATTGTAGCTACATTCATTCCGTGTCCAAATATGTAATTGGACAGAATCTGCGACTTGTAGTTTCCGAGAAAATTAAGTTTTGGGGAGACTGTACAAAAGTAGTAATTTTTATTCATCACCGATTTAAATAATGTTGATGCGGAATTGTAGCTACATTCATTCCGTGTCCAAATATGTAATTGGACAGAATCTGCGACTTGTAGTTTCCGAGAAAATTAAGTTTTGGGGAGACTGTACAAAAGTAGTAATTTTTATTCATCACCGATTTAAATAATGTTGATGCGGAATTGTAGCTACATTCATTCCGTGTACAAATATATAATTGGACTGGATCTGCGACTTATAGTTTCCGAGAATATTAAGTTTTGGTGACACTGTAAAAAAGTAGTAGATTTTTTCTCATCACCGATTTAGAAAATGTCGATGCGGAATTGTAGCTACATTTATTCCGTGTACAAATATATAATTGGACTGGATCTGCGACTTATAGTTTTGACACTGTCAAAAAGTAGTAGATTTTTTCTCATCACCAATTTAAAGAATGTCGGTGCAGGATTGTAGCTACATTTATTCCGTGTCCAAATATGTAATTGGACAGAATCTGCGACTTGTAGTTTCCGAGAAAATTAAGATTTGGTGACACTGTAAAAAAGTAGTAGATTTTTTTCTCATCACCGATTTAAAAAATGTCGATGCGGAATTGTAGCTACATTTATTCCGTGTACAAATATATAATTGGACTGGATCTGCGACTTATAGTTTTGACACTGTCAAAAAGTAGTAGATTTTTTCTCATCACCACTTTAAAGAATGTCGGTGCAGGATTGTAGCTACATTTATTCCGTGTTCAAATATACAATTAAACTGGATCTGCGACTTATATTTTCCGAGAGAATTAAGTTTTGGCGACAGTGTAAAAAAGTAGTAGATTTTTTCTCATCACCGATTTAAAAAATGGTGATGCGGAATTGTGGCTACATTTATTCCGTGTTCAAATATACAATTAAACTGCATCTGCGACTTATATTTTCCGAGAAAAATTGAGTTTTGGTGACACTGTAAAAAAGTAGTAGATTTGTTCTCATCACCGATTTAAAAAATGTCGATGCGGAATTGTAGCTACATTTATTCCGTGTACAAATATATAATTGGACTGGATCTGCGACTTATAGTTTCCGATAAAATTAAGTTTTGGGGAGACTGTAAAAAAATAGTAATTTTTATTCATCACCGATTTAAATAATGTTGATGCGGAATTGTGGCTACATTCATTCCGTGTACAAATATGTAATTGGACTGGATCTGCGACTTGTAGTTTCCGAGAAAATTAAGTTTTGGGGAGACTGTAAAAAAATAGTAATTTTTATTCATCACCGATTTAAATAATGTTGATGCGGAATTGTAGCTACATTCATTCCGTGTCCAAATATGTAATTGGACAGAATCTGCGACTTGTAGTTTCCGAGAAAATTAAGTTTTGGGGAGACTGTACAAAAGTAGTAATTTTTATTCATCACCGATTTAAATAATGTTGATGCGGAATTGTAGCTACATTCATTCCGTGTACAAATATATAATTGGACTGGATCTGCGACTTATAGTTTCCGAGAATATTAAGTTTTGGTGACACTGTAAAAAAGTAGTAGATTTTTTCTCATCACCGATTTAGAAAATGTCGATGCGGAATTGTAGCTACATTTATTCCGTGTACAAATATATAATTGGACTGGATCTGCGACTTATAGTTTTGACACTGTCAAAAAGTAGTAGATTTTTTCTCATCACCAATTTAAAGAATGTCGGTGCAGGATTGTAGCTACATTTATTCCGTGTCCAAATATGTAATTGGACAGAATCTGCGACTTGTAGTTTCCGAGAAAATTAAGATTTGGTGACACTGTAAAAAAGTAGTAGATTTTTTTCTCATCACCGATTTAAAAAATGTCGATGCGGAATTGTAGCTACATTTATTCCGTGTACAAATATATAATTGGACTGGATCTGCGACTTATAGTTTTGACACTGTCAAAAAGTAGTAGATTTTTTCTCATTACCAATTTAAAGAATGTCGGTGCAGGATTGTAGCTACATTTATTCCGTGTCCAAATATGTAATTGGACAGAATCTGCGACTTGTAGTTTCCGAGAAAATTAAGATTTGGTGACACTGTAAAAAAGTAGTAGATTTTTTTCTCATCACCGATTTAAAAAATGTCGATGCGGAATTGTAGCTACATTTATTCCGTGTACAAATATATAATTGGACTGGATCTGCGACTTATAGTTTTGACACTGTCAAAAAGTAGTAGATTTTTTCTCATCACCACTTTAAAGAATGTCGGTGCAGGATTGTAGCTACATTTATTCCGTGTTCAAATATACAATTAAACTGGATCTGCGACTTATATTTTCCGAGAGAATTAAGTTTTGGCGACAGTGTAAAAAAGTAGTAGATTTTTTCTCATCACCGATTTAAAAAATGGTGATGCGGAATTGTGGCTACATTTATTCCGTGTTCAAATATACAATTAAACTGCATCTGCGACTTATATTTTCCGAGAAAAATTGAGTTTTGGTGACACTGTAAAAAAGTAGTAGATTTGTTCTCATCACCGATTTAAAAAATGTCGATGCGGAATTGTAGCTACATTTATTCCGTGTACAAATATATAATTGGACTGGATCTGCGACTTATAGTTTCCGATAAAATTAAGTTTTGGGGAGACTGTAAAAAAATAGTAATTTATATTCATCACCGATTTAAATAATGTTGATGCGGAATTGTGGCTACATTCATTCCGTGTACAAATATGTAATTGGACTGGATCTGCGACTTGTAGTTTCCGAGAAAATTAAGTTTTGGGGAGACTGTAAAAAAATAGTAATTTTTATTCATCACCGATTTAAATAATGTTGATGCGGAATTGTAGCTACATTCATTCCGTGTACAAATATGTAATTGGACTGGATCTGCGACTTATAGTTTCCGAGAAAATTAAGTTTTGGTGACACTGTAAAAAAGTAGTAGATTTTTTCTCATCACCGATTTAGAAAATGTCGATGCGGAATTGTGGCTACATTTATTCCGTGTCCAAATAAGTAATTGGACAGAATCTCCGACTTGTAGTTTCCGAGAAAATTAAGTTTTGGTGACACTGTAAAAAAGTAGTAGATTTTTTTCTCATCACCGATTTAAAAAATGTCGATGCGGAATTGTAGCTACATTTATTCCGTGTACAAATATATAATTGGACTGGATCTGCGACTTATAGTTTTGACACTGTCAAAAAGTAGTAGATTTTTTCTCATCACCAATTTAAAGAATGTCGGTGCAGGATTGTAGCTACATTCATTCCGTGTCCAAATATGTAATTGGACAGAATCTGCGACTTGTAGTTTCCGAGAAAATTAAGTTTTGGGGAGACTGTAAAAAAGTAGTAATTTTTATTCATCACCGATTTAAATAATGTTGATGCGGAATTGTAGCTACATTCATTCCGTGTCCAAATATGTAATTGGACAGAATCTGCGACTTGTAGTTTCCGAGAAAATTAAGATTTGGTGACACTGTAAAAAAGTAGTAGATTTTTTTCTCATCACCGATTTAAAAAATGTCGATGCGGAATTGTAGCTACATTTATTCCGTGTACAAATATATAATTGGACTGGATCTGCGACTTATAGTTTTGACACTGTCAAAAAGTAGTAGATTTTTTCTCATCACCACTTTAAAGAATGTCGGTGCAGGATTGTAGCTACATTTATTCCGTGTTCAAATATACAATTAAACTGGATCTGCGACTTATATTTTCCGAGAGAATTAAGTTTTGGCGACAGTGTAAAAAAGTAGTAGATTTTTTCTCATCACCGATTTAAAAAATGGTGATGCGGAATTGTGGCTACATTTATTCCGTGTTCAAATATACAATTAAACTGCATCTGCGACTTATATTTTCCGAGAAAAATTGAGTTTTGGTGACACTGTAAAAAAGTAGTAGATTTGTTCTCATCACCGATTTAAAAAATGTCGATGCGGAATTGTAGCTACATTTATTCCGTGTACAAATATATAATTGGACTGGATCTGCGACTTATAGTTTCCGATAAAATTAAGTTTTGGGGAGACTGTAAAAAAATAGTAATTTATATTCATCACCGATTTAAATAATGTTGATGCGGAATTGTGGCTACATTCATTCCGTGTACAAATATGTAATTGGACTGGATCTGCGACTTGTAGTTTCCGAGAAAATTAAGTTTTGGGGAGACTGTAAAAAAATAGTAATTTTTATTCATCACCGATTTAAATAATGTTGATGCGGAATTGTAGCTACATTCATTCCGTGTACAAATATGTAATTGGACTGGATCTGCGACTTATAGTTTCCGAGAAAATTAAGTTTTGGTGACACTGTAAAAAAGTAGTAGATTTTTTCTCATCACCGATTTAGAAAATGTCGATGCGGAATTGTGGCTACATTTATTCCGTGTCCAAATAAGTAATTGGACAGAATCTCCGACTTGTAGTTTCCGAGAAAATTAAGTTTTGGTGACACTGTAAAAAAGTAGTAGATTTTTTTCTCATCACCGATTTAAAAAATGTCGATGCGGAATTGTAGCTACATTTATTCCGTGTACAAATATATAATTGGACTGGATCTGCGACTTATAGTTTTGACACTGTCAAAAAGTAGTAGATTTTTTCTCATCACCAATTTAAAGAATGTCGGTGCAGGATTGTAGCTACATTCATTCCGTGTCCAAATATGTAATTGGACAGAATCTGCGACTTGTAGTTTCCGAGAAAATTAAGTTTTGGGGAGACTGTAAAAAAGTAGTAATTTTTATTCATCACCGATTTAAATAATGTTGATGCGGAATTGTAGCTACATTCATTCCGTGTCCAAATATGTAATTGGACAGAATCTGCGACTTGTAGTTTCCGAGAAAATTAAGTTTTGGGGAGACTGTACAAAAGTAGTAATTTTTATTCATCACCGATTTAAATAATGTTGATGCGGAATTGTAGCTACATTCATTCCGTGTCCAAATATGTAATTGGACAGAATCTGCGACTTGTAGTTTCCGAGAAAATTAAGTTTTGGGGAGACTGTACAAAAGTAGTAATTTTTATTCATCACCGATTTAAATAATGTTGATGCGGAATTGTAGCTACATTCATTCCGTGTACAAATATATAATTGGACTGGATCTGCGACTTATAGTTTCCGAGAATATTAAGTTTTGGTGACACTGTAAAAAAGTAGTAGATTTTTTCTCATCACCGATTTAGAAAATGTCGATGCGGAATTGTAGCTACATTTATTCCGTGTACAAATATATAATTGGACTGGATCTGCGACTTATAGTTTTGACACTGTCAAAAAGTAGTAGATTTTTTCTCATCACCAATTTAAAGAATGTCGGTGCAGGATTGTAGCTACATTTATTCCGTGTCCAAATATGTAATTGGACAGAATCTGCGACTTGTAGTTTCCGAGAAAATTAAGATTTGGTGACACTGTAAAAAAGTAGTAGATTTTTTTCTCATCACCGATTTAAAAAATGTCGATGCGGAATTGTAGCTACATTTATTCCGTGTACAAATATATAATTGGACTGGATCTGCGACTTATAGTTTTGACACTGTCAAAAAGTAGTAGATTTTTTCTCATCACCACTTTAAAGAATGTCGGTGCAGGATTGTAGCTACATTTATTCCGTGTTCAAATATACAATTAAACTGGATCTGCGACTTATATTTTCCGAGAGAATTAAGTTTTGGCGACAGTGTAAAAAAGTAGTAGATTTTTTCTCATCACCGATTTAAAAAATGGTGATGCGGAATTGTGGCTACATTTATTCCGTGTTCAAATATACAATTAAACTGCATCTGCGACTTATATTTTCCGAGAAAAATTGAGTTTTGGTGACACTGTAAAAAAGTAGTAGATTTGTTCTCATCACCGATTTAAAAAAAGTCGATGCGGAATTGTAGCTACATTTATTCCGTGTACAAATATATAATTGGACTGGATCTGCGACTTATAGTTTCCGATAAAATTAAGTTTTGGGGAGACTGTAAAAAAATAGTAATTTTTATTCATCACCGATTTAAATAATGTTGATGCGGAATTGTGGCTACATTCATTCCGTGTACAAATATGTAATTGGACTGGATCTGCGACTTGTAGTTTCCGAGAAAATTAAGTTTTGGGGAGACTGTAAAAAAATAGTAATTTTTATTCATCACCGATTTAAATAATGTTGATGCGGAATTGTAGCTACATTCATTCCGTGTCCAAATATGTAATTGGACAGAATCTGCGACTTGTAGTTTCCGAGAAAATTAAGTTTTGGGGAGACTGTACAAAAGTAGTAATTTTTATTCATCACCGATTTAAATAATGTTGATGCGGAATTGTAGCTACATTCATTCCGTGTACAAATATATAATTGGACTGGATCTGCGACTTATAGTTTCCGAGAATATTAAGTTTTGGTGACACTGTAAAAAAGTAGTAGATTTTTTCTCATCACCGATTTAGAAAATGTCGATGCGGAATTGTAGCTACATTTATTCCGTGTACAAATATATAATTGGACTGGATCTGCGACTTATAGTTTTGACACTGTCAAAAAGTAGTAGATTTTTTCTCATCACCAATTTAAAGACTGTCGGTGCAGGATTGTAGCTACATTTATTCCGTGTCCAAATATGTAATTGGACAGAATCTGCGACTTGTAGTTTCCGAGAAAATTAAGATTTGGTGACACTGTAAAAAAGTAGTAGATTTTTTTCTCATCACCGATTTAAAAAATGTCGATGCGGAATTGTAGCTACATTTATTCCGTGTACAAATATATAATTGGACTGGATCTGCGACTTATAGTTTTGACACTGTCAAAAAGTAGTAGATTTTTTCTCATCACCAATTTAAAGAATGTCGGTGCAGGATTGTAGCTACATTTATTCCGTGTCCAAATATGTAATTGGACAGAATCTGCGACTTGTAGTTTCCGAGAAAATTAAGATTTGGTGACACTGTAAAAAAGTAGTAGATTTTTTTCTCATCACCGATTTAAAAAATGTCGATGCGGAATTGTAGCTACATTTATTCCGTGTACAAATATATAATTGGACTGGATCTGCGACTTATAGTTTTGACACTGTCAAAAAGTAGTAGATTTTTTCTCATCACCACTTTAAAGAATGTCGGTGCAGGATTGTAGCTACATTTATTCCGTGTTCAAATATACAATTAAACTGGATCTGCGACTTATATTTTCCGAGAGAATTAAGTTTTGGCGACAGTGTAAAAAAGTAGTAGATTTTTTCTCATCACCGATTTAAAAAATGGTGATGCGGAATTGTGGCTACATTTATTCCGTGTTCAAATATACAATTAAACTGCATCTGCGACTTATATTTTCCGAGAAAAATTGAGTTTTGGTGACACTGTAAAAAAGTAGTAGATTTGTTCTCATCACCGATTTAAAAAATGTCGATGCGGAATTGTAGCTACATTTATTCCGTGTACAAATATATAATTGGACTGGATCTGCGACTTATAGTTTCCGATAAAATTAAGTTTTGGGGAGACTGTAAAAAAATAGTAATTTTTATTCATCACCGATTTAAATAATGTTGATGCGGAATTGTGGCTACATTCATTCCGTGTACAAATATGTAATTGGACTGGATCTGCGACTTGTAGTTTCCGAGAAAATTAAGTTTTGGGGAGACTGTAAAAAAATAGTAATTTTTATTCATCACCGATTTAAATAATGTTGATGCGGAATTGTAGCTACATTCATTCCGTGTACAAATATGTAATTGGACTGGATCTGCGACTTATAGTTTCCGAGAAAATTAAGTTTTGGTGACACTGTAAAAAAGTAGTAGATTTTTTCTCATCACCGATTTAGAAAATGTCGATGCGGAATTGTGGCTACATTTATTCCGTGTCCAAATAAGTAATTGGACAGAATCTCCGACTTGTAGTTTCCGAGAAAATTAAGTTTTGGTGACACTGTAAAAAAGTAGTAGATTTTTTTCTCATCACCGATTTAAAAAATGTCGATGCGGAATTGTAGCTACATTTATTCCGTGTACAAATATATAATTGGACTGGATCTGCGACTTATAGTTTTGACACTGTCAAAAAGTAGTAGATTTTTTCTCATCACCAATTTAAAGAATGTCGGTGCAGGATTGTAGCTACATTCATTCCGTGTCCAAATATGTAATTGGACAGAATCTGCGACTTGTAGTTTCCGAGAAAATTAAGTTTTGGGGAGACTGTAAAAAAGTAGTAATTTTTATTCATCACCGATTTAAATAATGTTGATGCGGAATTGTAGCTACATTCATTCCGTGTCCAAATATGTAATTGGACAGAATCTGCGACTTGTAGTTTCCGAGAAAATTAAGTTTTGGGGAGACTGTACAAAAGTAGTAATTTTTATTCATCACCGATTTAAATAATGTTGATGCGGAATTGTAGCTACATTCATTCCGTGTCCAAATATGTAATTGGACAGAATCTGCGACTTGTAGTTTCCGAGAAAATTAAGTTTTGGGGAGACTGTACAAAAGTAGTAATTTTTATTCATCACCGATTTAAATAATGTTGATGCGGAATTGTAGCTACATTCATTCCGTGTACAAATATATAATTGGACTGGATCTGCGACTTATAGTTTCCGAGAATATTAAGTTTTGGTGACACTGTAAAAAAGTAGTAGATTTTTTCTCATCACCGATTTAGAAAATGTCGATGCGGAATTGTAGCTACATTTATTCCGTGTACAAATATATAATTGGACTGGATCTGCGACTTATAGTTTTGACACTGTCAAAAAGTAGTAGATTTTTTCTCATCACCAATTTAAAGAATGTCGGTGCAGGATTGTAGCTACATTTATTCCGTGTCCAAATATGTAATTGGACAGAATCTGCGACTTGTAGTTTCCGAGAAAATTAAGATTTGGTGACACTGTAAAAAAGTAGTAGATTTTTTTCTCATCACCGATTTAAAAAATGTCGATGCGGAATTGTAGCTACATTTATTCCGTGTACAAATATATAATTGGACTGGATCTGCGACTTATAGTTTTGACACTGTCAAAAAGTAGTAGATTTTTTCTCATCACCACTTTAAAGAATGTCGGTGCAGGATTGTAGCTACATTTATTCCGTGTTCAAATATACAATTAAACTGGATCTGCGACTTATATTTTCCGAGAGAATTAAGTTTTGGCGACAGTGTAAAAAAGTAGTAGATTTTTTCTCATCACCGATTTAAAAAATGGTGATGCGGAATTGTGGCTACATTTATTCCGTGTTCAAATATACAATTAAACTGCATCTGCGACTTATATTTTCCGAGAAAAATTGAGTTTTGGTGACACTGTAAAAAAGTAGTAGATTTGTTCTCATCACCGATTTAAAAAATGTCGATGCGGAATTGTAGCTACATTTATTCCGTGTACAAATATATAATTGGACTGGATCTGCGACTTATAGTTTCCGATAAAATTAAGTTTTGGGGAGACTGTAAAAAAATAGTAATTTTTATTCATCACCGATTTAAATAATGTTGATGCGGAATTGTGGCTACATTCATTCCGTGTACAAATATGTAATTGGACTGGATCTGCGACTTGTAGTTTCCGAGAAAATTAAGTTTTGGGGAGACTGTAAAAAAATAGTAATTTTTATTCATCACCGATTTAAATAATGTTGATGCGGAATTGTAGCTACATTCATTCCGTGTCCAAATATGTAATTGGACAGAATCTGCGACTTGTAGTTTCCGAGAAAATTAAGTTTTGGGGAGACTGTACAAAAGTAGTAATTTTTATTCATCACCGATTTAAATAATGTTGATGCGGAATTGTAGCTACATTCATTCCGTGTACAAATATATAATTGGACTGGATCTGCGACTTATAGTTTCCGAGAATATTAAGTTTTGGTGACACTGTAAAAAAGTAGTAGATTTTTTCTCATCACCGATTTAGAAAATGTCGATGCGGAATTGTAGCTACATTTATTCCGTGTACAAATATATAATTGGACTGGATCTGCGACTTATAGTTTTGACACTGTCAAAAAGTAGTAGATTTTTTCTCATCACCAATTTAAAGAATGTCGGTGCAGGATTGTAGCTACATTTATTCCGTGTCCAAATATGTAATTGGACAGAATCTGCGACTTGTAGTTTCCGAGAAAATTAAGATTTGGTGACACTGTAAAAAAGTAGTAGATTTTTTTCTCATCACCGATTTAAAAAATGTCGATGCGGAATTGTAGCTACATTTATTCCGTGTACAAATATATAATTGGACTGGATCTGCGACTTATAGTTTTGACACTGTCAAAAAGTAGTAGATTTTTTCTCATCACCAATTTAAAGAATGTCGGTGCAGGATTGTAGCTACATTTATTCCGTGTCCAAATATGTAATTGGACAGAATCTGCGACTTGTAGTTTCCGAGAAAATTAAGATTTGGTGACACTGTAAAAAAGTAGTAGATTTTTTTCTCATCACCGATTTAAAAAATGTCGATGCGGAATTGTAGCTACATTTATTCCGTGTACAAATATATAATTGGACTGGATCTGCGACTTATAGTTTTGACACTGTCAAAAAGTAGTAGATTTTTTCTCATCACCAATTTAAAGAATGTCGGTGCAGGATTGTAGCTACATTCATTCCGTGTCCAAATATGTAATTGGACAGAATCTGCGACTTGTAGTTTCCGAGAAAATTAAGTTTTGGGGAGACTGTAAAAAAGTAGTAATTTTTATTCATCACCGATTTAAATAATGTTGATGCGGAATTGTAGCTACATTCATTCCGTGTCCAAATATGTAATTGGACAGAATCTGCGACTTGTAGTTTCCGAGAAAATTAAGTTTTGGGGAGACTGTACAAAATTAGTAATTTTTATTCATCACCGATTTAAATAATGTTGATGCGGAATTGTAGCTACATTCATTCCGTGTCCAAATATGTAATTGGACAGAATCTGCGACTTGTAGTTTCCGAGAAAATTAAGTTTTGGGGAGACTGTACAAAAGTAGTAATTTTTATTCATCACCGATTTAAATAATGTTGATGCGGAATTGTAGCTACATTCATTCCGTGTACAAATATATAATTGGACTGGATCTGCGACTTATAGTTTCCGAGAATATTAAGTTTTGGTGACACTGTAAAAAAGTAGTAGATTTTTTCTCATCACCGATTTAGAAAATGTCGATGCGGAATTGTAGCTACATTTATTCCGTGTACAAATATATAATTGGACTGGATCTGCGACTTATAGTTTTGACACTGTCAAAAAGTAGTAGATTTTTTCTCATCACCAATTTAAAGAATGTCGGTGCAGGATTGTAGCTACATTTATTCCGTGTCCAAATATGTAATTGGACAGAATCTGCGACTTGTAGTTTCCGAGAAAATTAAGATTTGGTGACACTGTAAAAAAGTAGTAGATTTTTTTCTCATCACCGATTTAAAAAATGTCGATGCGGAATTGTAGCTACATTTATTCCGTGTACAAATATATAATTGGACTGGATCTGCGACTTATAGTTTTGACACTGTCAAAAAGTAGTAGATTTTTTCTCATCACCACTTTAAAGAATGTCGGTGCAGGATTGTAGCTACATTTATTCCGTGTTCAAATATACAATTAAACTGGATCTGCGACTTATATTTTCCGAGAGAATTAAGTTTTGGCGACAGTGTAAAAAAGTAGTAGATTTTTTCTCATCACCGATTTAAAAAATGGTGATGCGGAATTGTGGCTACATTTATTCCGTGTTCAAATATACAATTAAACTGCATCTGCGACTTATATTTTCCGAGAAAAATTGAGTTTTGGTGACACTGTAAAAAAGTAGTAGATTTGTTCTCATCACCGATTTAAAAAATGTCGATGCGGAATTGTAGCTACATTTATTCCGTGTACAAATATATAATTGGACTGGATCTGCGACTTATAGTTTCCGATAAAATTAAGTTTTGGGGAGACTGTAAAAAAATAGTAATTTTTATTCATCACCGATTTAAATAATGTTGATGCGGAATTGTGGCTACATTCATTCCGTGTACAAATATGTAATTGGACTGGATCTGCGACTTGTAGTTTCCGAGAAAATTAAGTTTTGGGGAGACTGTAAAAAAATAGTAATTTTTATTCATCACCGATTTAAATAATGTTGATGCGGAATTGTAGCTACATTCATTCCGTGTACAAATATGTAATTGGACTGGATCTGCGACTTATAGTTTTGACACTGTCAAAAAGTAGTAGATTTTTTCTCATCACCAATTTAAAGAATGTCGGTGCAGGATTGTAGCTACATTTATTCCGTGTCCAAATATGTAATTGGACAGAATCTGCGACTTGTAGTTTCCGAGAAAATTAAGATTTGGTGACACTGTAAAAAAGTAGTAGATTTTTTTCTCATCACCGATTTAAAAAATGTCGATGCGGAATTGTAGCTACATTTATTCCGTGTACAAATATATAATTGGACTGGATCTGCGACTTATAGTTTCCGAGAATATTAAGTTTTGGTGACACTGTAAAAAAGTAGTAGATTTTTTCTCATCACCGATTTAGAAAATGTCGATGCGGAATTGTAGCTACATTTATTCCGTGTACAAATATATAATTGGACTGGATCTGCGACTTATAGTTTTGACACTGTCAAAAAGTAGTAGATTTTTTCTCATCACCAATTTAAAGAATGTCGGTGCAGGATTGTAGCTACATTTATTCCGTGTCCAAATATGTAATTGGACAGAATCTGCGACTTGTAGTTTCCGAGAAAATTAAGATTTGGTGACACTGTAAAAAAGTAGTAGATTTTTTTCTCATCACCGATTTAAAAAATGTCGATGCGGAATTGTAGCTACATTTATTCCGTGTACAAATATATAATTGGACTGGATCTGCGACTTATAGTTTCCGATAAAATTAAGTTTTGGGGAGACTGTAAAAAAATAGTAATTTTTATTCATCACCGATTTAAATAATGTTGATGCGGAATTGTGGCTACATTCATTCCGTGTACAAATATGTAATTGGACTGGATCTGCGACTTGTAGTTTCCGAGAAAATTAAGTTTTGGGGAGACTGTAAAAAAATAGTAATTTTTATTCATCACCGATTTAAATAATGTTGATGCGGAATTGTAGCTACATTCATTCCGTGTACAAATATGTAATTGGACTGGATCTGCGACTTATAGTTTCCGAGAAAATTAAGTTTTGGTGACACTGTAAAAAAGTAGTAGATTTTTTCTCATCACCGATTTAGAAAATGTCGATGCGGAATTGTGGCTACATTTATTCCGTGTCCAAATAAGTAATTGGACAGAATCTCCGACTTGTAGTTTCCGAGAAAATTAAGTTTTGGTGACACTGTAAAAAAGTAGTAGATTTTTTTCTCATCACCGATTTAAAAAATGTCGATGCGGAATTGTAGCTACATTTATTCCGTGTACAAATATATAATTGGACTGGATCTGCGACTTATAGTTTTGACACTGTCAAAAAGTAGTAGATTTTTTCTCATCACCAATTTAAAGAATGTCGGTGCAGGATTGTAGCTACATTCATTCCGTGTCCAAATATGTAATTGGACAGAATCTGCGACTTGTAGTTTCCGAGAAAATTAAGTTTTGGGGAGACTGTAAAAAAGTAGTAATTTTTATTCATCACCGATTTAAATAATGTTGATGCGGAATTGTAGCTACATTCATTCCGTGTCCAAATATGTAATTGGACAGAATCTGCGACTTGTAGTTTCCGAGAAAATTAAGTTTTGGGGAGACTGTACAAAAGTAGTAATTTTTATTCATCACCGATTTAAATAATGTTGATGCGGAATTGTAGCTACATTCATTCCGTGTACAAATATATAATTGGACTGGATCTGCGACTTATAGTTTCCGAGAATATTAAGTTTTGGTGACACTGTAAAAAAGTAGTAGATTTTTTCTCATCACCGATTTAGAAAATGTCGATGCGGAATTGTAGCTACATTTATTCCGTGTACAAATATATAATTGGACTGGATCTGCGACTTATAGTTTTGACACTGTCAAAAAGTAGTAGATTTTTTCTCATCACCAATTTAAAGAATGTCGGTGCAGGATTGTAGCTACATTTATTCCGTGTCCAAATATGTAATTGGACAGAATCTGCGACTTGTAGTTTCCGAGAAAATTAAGATTTGGTGACACTGTAAAAAAGTAGTAGATTTTTTTCTCTTCACCGATTTAAAAAATGTCGATGCGGAATTGTAGCTACATTTATTCCGTGTACAAATATATAATTGGACTGGATCTGCGACTTATAGTTTTGACACTGTCAAAAAGTAGTAGATTTTTTCTCATCACCACTTTAAAGAATGTCGGTGCAGGATTGTAGCTACATTTATTCCGTGTTCAAATATACAATTAAACTGGATCTGCGACTTATATTTTCCGAGAGAATTAAGTTTTGGCGACAGTGTAAAAAAGTAGTAGATTTTTTCTCATCACCGATTTAAAAAATGGTGATGCGGAATTGTGGCTACATTTATTCCGTGTTCAAATATACAATTAAACTGCATCTGCGACTTATATTTTCCGAGAAAAATTGAGTTTTGGTGACACTGTAAAAAAGTAGTAGATTTGTTCTCATCACCGATTTAAAAAATGTCGATGCGGAATTGTAGCTACATTTATTCCGTGTACAAATATATAATTGGACTGGATCTGCGACTTATAGTTTCCGATAAAATTAAGTTTTGGGGAGACTGTAAAAAAATAGTAATTTTTATTCATCACCGATTTAAATAATGTTGATGCGGAATTGTGGCTACATTCATTCCGTGTACAAATATGTAATTGGACTGGATCTGCGACTTGTAGTTTCCGAGAAAATTAAGTTTTGGGGAGACTGTAAAAAAATAGTAATTTTTATTCATCACCGATTTAAATAATGTTGATGCGGAATTGTAGCTACATTCATTCCGTGTACAAATATGTAATTGGACTGGATCTGCGACTTATAGTTTCCGAGAAAATTAAGTTTTGGTGACACTGTAAAAAAGTAGTAGATTTTTTCTCATCACCGATTTAGAAAATGTCGATGCGGAATTGTGGCTACATTTATTCCGTGTCCAAATAAGTAATTGGACAGAATCTCCGACTTGTAGTTTCCGAGAAAATTAAGTTTTGGTGACACTGTAAAAAAGTAGTAGATTTTTTTCTCATCACCGATTTAAAAAATGTCGATGCGGAATTGTAGCTACATTTATTCCGTGTACAAATATATAATTGGACTGGATCTGCGACTTATAGTTTTGACACTGTCAAAAAGTAGTAGATTTTTTCTCATCACCAATTTAAAGAATGTCGGTGCAGGATTGTAGCTACATTCATTCCGTGTCCAAATATGTAATTGGACAGAATCTGCGACTTGTAGTTTCCGAGAAAATTAAGTTTTGGGGAGACTGTAAAAAAGTAGTAATTTTTATTCATCACCGATTTAAATAATGTTGATGCGGAATTGTAGCTACATTCATTCCGTGTCCAAATATGTAATTGGACAGAATCTGCGACTTGTAGTTTCCGAGAAAATTAAGTTTTGGGGAGACTGTACAAAAGTAGTAATTTTTATTCATCACCGATTTAAATAATGTTGATGCGGAATTGTAGCTACATTCATTCCGTGTACAAATATATAATTGGACTGGATCTGCGACTTATAGTTTCCGAGAATATTAAGTTTTGGTGACACTGTAAAAAAGTAGTAGATTTTTTCTCATCACCGATTTAGAAAATGTCGATGCGGAATTGTAGCTACATTTATTCCGTGTACAAATATATAATTGGACTGGATCTGCGACTTATAGTTTTGACACTGTCAAAAAGTAGTAGATTTTTTCTCATCACCAATTTAAAGAATGTCGGTGCAGGATTGTAGCTACATTTATTCCGTGTCCAAATATGTAATTGGACAGAATCTGCGACTTGTAGTTTCCGAGAAAATTAAGATTTGGTGACACTGTAAAAAAGTAGTAGATTTTTTTCTCATCACCGATTTAAAAAATGTCGATGCGGAATTGTAGCTACATTTATTCCGTGTACAAATATATAATTGGACTGGATCTGCGACTTATAGTTTTGACACTGTCAAAAAGTAGTAGATTTTTTCTCATCACCACTTTAAAGAATGTCGGTGCAGGAATGTAGCTACATTTATTCCGTGTTCAAATATACAATTAAACTGGATCTGCGACTTATATTTTCCGAGAGAATTAAGTTTTGGCGACAGTGTAAAAAAGTAGTAGATTTTTTCTCATCACCGATTTAAAAAATGGTGATGCGGAATTGTGGCTACATTTATTCCGTGTTCAAATATACAATTAAACTGCATCTGCGACTTATATTTTCCGAGAAAAATTGAGTTTTGGTGACACTGTAAAAAAGTAGTAGATTTGTTCTCATCACCGATTTAAAAAATGTCGATGCGGAATTGTAGCTACATTTATTCCGTGTACAAATATATAATTGGACTGGATCTGCGACTTATAGTTTCCGATAAAATTAAGTTTTGGGGAGACTGTAAAAAAATAGTAATTTTTATTCATCACCGATTTAAATAATGTTGATGCGGAATTGTGGCTACATTCATTCCGTGTACAAATATGTAATTGGACTGGATCTGCGACTTGTAGTTTCCGAGAAAATTAAGTTTTGGGGAGACTGTAAAAAAATAGTAATTTTTATTCATCACCGATTTAAATAATGTTGATGCGGAATTGTAGCTACATTCATTCCGTGTACAAATATGTAATTGGACTGGATCTGCGACTTATAGTTTCCGAGAAAATTAAGTTTTGGTGACACTGTAAAAAAGTAGTAGATTTTTTCTCATCACCGATTTAGAAAATGTCGATGCGGAATTGTGGCTACATTTATTCCGTGTCCAAATAAGTAATTGGACAGAATCTCCGACTTGTAGTTTCCGAGAAAATTAAGTTTTGGTGACACTGTAAAAAAGTAGTAGATTTTTTTCTCATCACCGATTTAAAAAATGTCGATGCGGAATTGTAGCTACATTTATTCCGTGTGCAAATATATAATTGGACTGGATCTGCGACTTATAGTTTTGACACTGTCAAAAAGTAGTAGATTTTTTCTCATCACCAATTTAAAGAATGTCGGTGCAGGATTGTAGCTACATTTATTCCGTGTCCAAATATGTAATTGGACAGAATCTGCGACTTGTAGTTTCCGAGAAAATTAAGATTTGGTGACACTGTAAAAAAGTAGTAGATTTTTTTCTCATCACCGATTTAAAAAATGTCGATGCGGAATTGTAGCTACATTTATTCCGTGTACAAATATATAATTGGACTGGATCTGCGACTTATAGTTTCCGAGAATATTAAGTTTTGGTGACACTGTAAAAAAGTAGTAGATTTTTTCTCATCACCGATTTAGAAAATGTCGATGCGGAATTGTAGCTACATTTATTCCGTGTACAAATATATAATTGGACTGGATCTGCGACTTATAGTTTTGACACTGTCAAAAAGTAGTAGATTTTTTCTCATCACCAATTTAAAGAATGTCGGTGCAGGATTGTAGCTACATTTATTCCGTGTCCAAATATGTAATTGGACAGAATCTGCGACTTGTAGTTTCCGAGAAAATTAAGATTTGGTGACACTGTAAAAAAGTAGTAGATTTTTTTCTCATCACCGATTTAAAAAATGTCGATGCGGAATTGTAGCTACATTTATTCCGTGTACAAATATATAATTGGACTGGATCTGCGACTTATAGTTTTGACACTGTCAAAAAGTAGTAGATTTTTTCTCATCACCACTTTAAAGAATGTCGGTGCAGGATTGTAGCTACATTTATTCCGTGTTCAAATATACAATTAAACTGGATCTGCGACTTATATTTTCCGAGAGAATTAAGTTTTGGCGACAGTGTAAAAAAGTAGTAGATTTTTTCTCATCACCGATTTAAAAAATGGTGATGCGGAATTGTGGCTACATTTATTCCGTGTTCAAATATACAATTAAACTGCATCTGCGACTTATATTTTCCGAGAAAAATTGAGTTTTGGTGACACTGTAAAAAAGTAGTAGATTTGTTCTCATCACCGATTTAAAAAATGTCGATGCGGAATTGTAGCTACATTTATTCCGTGTACAAATATATAATTGGACTGGATCTGCGACTTATAGTTTCCGATAAAATTAAGTTTTGGGGAGACTGTAAAAAAATAGTAATTTTTATTCATCACCGATTTAAATAATGTTGATGCGGAATTGTGGCTACATTCATTCCGTGTACTAATATGTAATTGGACTGGATCTGCGACTTGTAGTTTCCGAGAAAATTAAGTTTTGGGGAGACTGTAAAAAAATAGTAATTTTTATTCATCACCGATTTAAATAATGTTGATGCGGAATTGTAGCTACATTCATTCCGTGTACAAATATGTAATTGGACTGGATCTGCGACTTATAGTTTCCGAGAAAATTAAGTTTTGGTGACACTGTAAAAAAGTAGTAGATTTTTTCTCATCACCGATTTAGAAAATGTCGATGCGGAATTGTGGCTACATTTATTCCGTGTCCAAATAAGTAATTGGACAGAATCTCCGACTTGTAGTTTCCGAGAAAATTAAGTTTTGGTGACACTGTAAAAAAGTAGTAGATTTTTTTCTCATCACCGATTTAAAAAATGTCGATGCGGAATTGTAGCTACATTTATTCCGTGTACAAATATATAATTGGACTGGATCTGCGACTTATAGTTTTGACACTGTCAAAAAGTAGTAGATTTTTTCTCATCACCAATTTAAAGAATGTCGGTGCAGGATTGTAGCTACATTCATTCCGTGTCCAAATATGTAATTGGACAGAATCTGCGACTTGTAGTTTCCGAGAAAATTAAGTTTTGGGGAGACTGTAAAAAAGTAGTAATTTTTATTCATCACCGATTTAAATAATGTTGATGCGGAATTGTAGCTACATTCATTCCGTGTCCAAATATGTAATTGGACAGAATCTGCGACTTGTAGTTTCCGAGAAAATTAAGTTTTGGGGAGACTGTACAAAAGTAGTAATTTTTATTCATCACCGATTTAAATAATGTTGATGCGGAATTGTAGCTACATTCATTCCGTGTACAAATATATAATTGGACTGGATCTGCGACTTATAGTTTCCGAGAATATTAAGTTTTGGTGACACTGTAAAAAAGTAGTAGATTTTTTCTCATCACCGATTTAGAAAATGTCGATGCGGAATTGTAGCTACATTTATTCCGTGTACAAATATATAATTGGACTGGATCTGCGACTTATAGTTTTGACACTGTCAAAAAGTAGTAGATTTTTTCTCATCACCAATTTAAAGAATGTCGGTGCAGGATTGTAGCTACATTTATTCCGTGTCCAAATATGTAATTGGACAGAATCTGCGACTTGTAGTTTCCGAGAAAATTAAGATTTGGTGACACTGTAAAAAAGTAGTAGATTTTTTTCTCATCACCGATTTAAAAAATGACGATGCGGAATTGTAGCTACATTTATTCCGTGTACAAATATATAATTGGACTGGATCTGCGACTTATAGTTTTGACACTGTCAAAAAGTAGTAGATTTTTTCTCATCACCACTTTAAAGAATGTCGGTGCAGGATTGTAGCTACATTTATTCCGTGTTCAAATATACAATTAAACTGGATCTGCGACTTATATTTTCCGAGAGAATTAAGTTTTGGCGACAGTGTAAAAAAGTAGTAGATTTTTTCTCATCACCGATTTAAAAAATGGTGATGCGGAATTGTGGCTACATTTATTCCGTGTTCAAATATACAATTAAACTGCATCTGCGACTTATATTTTCCGAGAAAAATTGAGTTTTGGTGACACTGTAAAAAAGTAGTAGATTTGTTCTCATCACCGATTTAAAAAATGTCGATGCGGAATTGTAGCTACATTTATTCCGTGTACAAATATATAATTGGACTGGATCTGCGACTTATAGTTTCCGATAAAATTAAGTTTTGGGGAGACTGTAAAAAAATAGTAATTTTTATTCATCACCGATTTAAATAATGTTGATGCGGAATTGTGGCTACATTCATTCCGTGTACAAATATGTAATTGGACTGGATCTGCGACTTGTAGTTTCCGAGAAAATTAAGTTTTGGTGACACTGTAAAAAAGTAGTAGATTTTTTTCTCATCACCGATTTAAAAAATGTCGATGCGGAATTGTAGCTACATTTATTCCGTGTACAAATATATAATTGGACTGGATCTGCGACTTATAGTTTTGACACTGTCAAAAAGTAGTAGATTTTTTCTCATCACCAATTTAAAGAATGTCGGTGCAGGATTGTAGCTACATTTATTCCGTGTTCAAATATACAATTAAACTGGATCTGCGACTTATATTTTCCGAGAGAATTAAGTTTTGGCGACAGTGTAAAAAAGTAGTAGATTTTTTCTCATCACCGATTTAAAAAATGGTGATGCGGAATTGTGGCTACATTTATTCCGTGTTCAAATATACAATTAAACTGGATCTGCGACTTATAGTTTCCGAGAATATTATGTTTTGGTGACACTGTAAAAAAGTAGTAGATTTTTTCTCATCACCGATTTAGAAAATGTCGATGCGGAATTGTAGCTACATTTATTCCGTGTACAAATATATAATTAGACTGGATCTGCGACTTATAGTTTTGACACTGTCAAAAAGTAGTAGATTTTTTCTCATCACCAATTTAAAGAATGTCGGTGCAGGATTGTAGCTACATTTATTCCGTGTCCAAATATGTAATTGGACAGAATCTGCGACTTGTAGTTTCCGAGAAAATTAAGATTTGGTGACACTGTAAAAAAGTAGTAGATTTTTTTCTCATCACCGATTTAAAAAATGTCGATGCGGAATTGTAGCTACATTTATTCCGTGTACAAATATATAATTGGACTGGATCTGCGACTTATAGTTTTGACACTGTCAAAAAGTAGTAGATTTTTTCTCATCACCACTTTAAAGAATGTCGGTGCAGGATTGTAGCTACATTTATTCCGTGTTCAAATATACAATTAAACTGGATCTGCGACTTATATTTTCCGAGAGAATTAAGTTTTGGCGACAGTGTAAAAAAGTAGTAGATTTTTTCTCATCACCGATTTAAAAAATGGTGATGCGGAATTGTGGCTACATTTATTCCGTGTTCAAATATACAATTAAACTGCATCTGCGACTTATATTTTCCGAGAAAAATTGAGTTTTGGTGACACTGTAAAAAAGTAGTAGATTTGTTCTCATCACCGATTTAAAAAATGTCGATGCGGAATTGTAGCTACATTTATTCCGTGTACAAATATATAATTGGACTGGATCTGCGACTTATAGTTTCCGATAAAATTAAGTTTTGGGGAGACTGTAAAAAAATAGTAATTTTTATTCATCACCGATTTAAATAATGTTGATGCGGAATTGTGGCTACATTCATTCCGTGTACAAATATGTAATTGGACTGGATCTGCGACTTGTAGTTTCCGAGAAAATTAAGTTTTGGGGAGACTGTAAAAAAATAGTAATTTTTATTCATCACCGATTTAAATAATGTTGATGCGGAATTGTAGCTACATTCATTCCGTGTACAAATATGTAATTGGACTGGATCTGCGACTTATAGTTTCCGAGAAAATTAAGTTTTGGTGACACTGTAAAAAAGTAGTAGATTTTTTCTCATCACCGATTTAGAAAATGTCGATGCGGAATTGTGGCTACATTTATTCCGTGTCCAAATAAGTAATTGGACAGAATCTCCGACTTGTAGTTTCCGAGAAAATTAAGTTTTGGTGACACTGTAAAAAAGTAGTAGATTTTTTTCTCATCACCGATTTAAAAAATGTCGATGCGGAATTGTAGCTACATTTATTCCGTGTACAAATATATAATTGGACTGGATCTGCGACTTATAGTTTTGACACTGTCAAAAAGTAGTAGATTTTTTCTCATCACCAATTTAAAGAATGTCGGTGCAGGATTGTAGCTACATTCATTCCGTGTCCAAATATGTAATTGGACAGAATCTGCGACTTGTAGTTTCCGAGAAAATTAAGTTTTGGGGAGACTGTAAAAAAGTAGTAATTTTTATTCATCACCGATTTAAATAATGTTGATGCGGAATTGTAGCTACATTCATTCCGTGTCCAAATATGTAATTGGACAGAATCTGCGACTTGTAGTTTCCGAGAAAATTAAGTTTTGGGGAGACTGTACAAAAGTAGTAATTTTTATTCATCACCGATTTAAATAATGTTGATGCGGAATTGTAGCTACATTCATTCCGTGTACAAATATATAATTGGACTGGATCTGCGACTTATAGTTTCCGAGAATATTAAGTTTTGGTGACACTGTAAAAAAGTAGTAGATTTTTTCTCATCACCGATTTAGAAAATGTCGATGCGGAATTGTAGCTACATTTATTCCGTGTACAAATATATAATTGGACTGGATCTGCGACTTATAGTTTTGACACTGTCAAAAAGTAGTAGATTTTTTCTCATCACCAATTTAAAGAATGTCGGTGCAGGATTGTAGCTACATTTATTCCGTGTCCAAATATGTAATTGGACAGAATCTGCGACTTGTAGTTTCCGAGAAAATTAAGATTTGGTGACACTGTAAAAAAGTAGTAGATTTTTTTCTCATCACCGATTTAAAAAATGACGATGCGGAATTGTAGCTACATTTATTCCGTGTACAAATATATAATTGGACTGGATCTGCGACTTATAGTTTTGACACTGTCAAAAAGTAGTAGATTTTTTCTCATCACCACTTTAAAGAATGTCGGTGCAGGATTGTAGCTACATTTATTCCGTGTTCAAATATACAATTAAACTGGATCTGCGACTTATATTTTCCGAGAGAATTAAGTTTTGGCGACAGTGTAAAAAAGTAGTAGATTTTTTCTCATCACCGATTTAAAAAATGGTGATGCGGAATTGTGGCTACATTTATTCCGTGTTCAAATATACAATTAAACTGCATCTGCGACTTATATTTTCCGAGAAAAATTGAGTTTTGGTGACACTGTAAAAAAGTAGTAGATTTGTTCTCATCACCGATTTAAAAAATGTCGATGCGGAATTGTAGCTACATTTATTCCGTGTACAAATATATAATTGGACTGGATCTGCGACTTATAGTTTCCGATAAAATTAAGTTTTGGGGAGACTGTAAAAAAATAGTAATTTTTATTCATCACCGATTTAAATAATGTTGATGCGGAATTGTGGCTACATTCATTCCGTGTACAAATTTGTAATTGGACTGGATCTGCGACTTGTAGTTTCCGAGAAAATTAAGTTTTGGGGAGACTGTAAAAAAATAGTAATTTTTATTCATCACCGATTTAAATAATGTTGATGCGGAATTGTAGCTACATTCATTCCGTGTACAAATATGTAATTGGACTGGATCTGCGACTTATAGTTTCCGAGAAAATTAAGTTTTGGTGACACTGTAAAAAAGTAGTAGATTTTTTCTCATCACCGATTTAGAAAATGTCGATGCGGAATTGTGGCTACATTTATTCCGTGTCCAAATAAGTAATTGGACAGAATCTCCGACTTGTAGTTTCCGAGAAAATTAAGTTTTGGTGACACTGTAAAAAAGTAGTAGATTTTTTTCTCATCACCGATTTAAAAAATGTCGATGCGGAATTGTAGCTACATTTATTCCGTGTACAAATATATAATTGGACTGGATCTGCGACTTATAGTTTTGACACTGTCAAAAAGTAGTAGATTTTTTCTCATCACCAATTTAAAGAATGTCGGTGCAGGATTGTAGCTACATTCATTCCGTGTCCAAATATGTAATTGGACAGAATCTGCGACTTGTAGTTTCCGAGAAAATTAAGTTTTGGGGAGACTGTAAAAAAGTAGTAATTTTTATTCATCACCGATTTAAATAATGTTGATGCGGAATTGTAGCTACATTCATTCCGTGTCCAAATATGTAATTGGACAGAATCTGCGACTTGTAGTTTCCGAGAAAATTAAGTTTTGGGGAGACTGTACAAAAGTAGTAATTTTTATTCATCACCGATTTAAATAATGTTGATGCGGAATTGTAGCTACATTCATTCCGTGTACAAATATATAATTGGACTGGATCTGCGACTTATAGTTTCCGAGAATATTAAGTTTTGGTGACACTGTAAAAAAGTAGTAGATTTTTTCTCATCACCGATTTAGAAAATGTCGATGCGGAATTGTAGCTACATTTATTCCGTGTACAAATATATAATTGGACTGGATCTGCGACTTATAGTTTTGACACTGTCAAAAAGTAGTAGATTTTTTCTCATCACCAATTTAAAGAATGTCGGTGCAGGATTGTAGCTACATTTATTCCGTGTCCAAATATGTAATTGGACAGAATCTGCGACTTGTAGTTTCCGAGAAAATTAAGATTTGGTGACACTGTAAAAAAGTAGTAGATTTTTTTCTCATCACCGATTTAAAAAATGTCGATGCGGAATTGTAGCTACATTTATTCCGTGTACAAATATATAATTGGACTGGATCTGCGACTTATAGTTTTGACACTGTCAAAAAGTAGTAGATTTTTTCTCATCACCACTTTAAAGAATGTCGGTGCAGGATTGTAGCTACATTTATTCCGTGTTCAAATATACAATTAAACTGGATCTGCGACTTATATTTTCCGAGAGAATTAAGTTTTGGCGACAGTGTAAAAAAGTAGTAGATTTTTTCTCATCACCGATTTAGAAAATGTCGATGCGGAATTGTGGCTACATTTATTCCGTGTCCAAATAAGTAATTGGACAGAATCTCCGACTTGTAGTTTCCGAGAAAATTAAGTTTTGGTGACACTGTAAAAAAGTAGTAGATTTTTTTCTCATCACCGATTTAAAAAATGTCGATGCGGAATTGTAGCTACATTTATTCCGTGTACAAATATATAATTGGACTGGATCTGCGACTTATAGTTTTGACACTGTCAAAAAGTAGTAGATTTTTTCTCATCACCAATTTAAAGAATGTCGGTGCAGGATTGTAGCTACATTCATTCCGTGTCCAAATATGTAATTGGACAGAATCTGCGACTTGTAGTTTCCGAGAAAATTAAGTTTTGGGGAGACTGTAAAAAAGTAGTAATTTTTATTCATCACCGATTTAAATAATGTTGATGCGGAATTGTAGCTACATTCATTCCGTGTCCAAATATGTAATTGGACAGAATCTGCGACTTGTAGTTTCCGAGAAAATTAAGTTTTGGGGAGACTGTACAAAAGTAGTAATTTTTATTCATCACCGATTTAAATAATGTTGATGCGGAATTGTAGCTACATTCATTCCGTGTACAAATATATAATTGGACTGGATCTGCGACTTATAGTTTCCGAGAATATTAAGTTTTGGTGACACTGTAAAAAAGTAGTAGATTTTTTCTCATCACCGATTTAGAAAATGTCGATGCGGAATTGTAGCTACATTTATTCCGTGTACAAATATATAATTGGACTGGATCTGCGACTTATAGTTTTGACACTGTCAAAAAGTAGTAGATTTTTTCTCATCACCAATTTAAAGAATGTCGGTGCAGGATTGTAGCTACATTTATTCCGTGTCCAAATATGTAATTGGACAGAATCTGCGACTTGTAGTTTCCGAGAAAATTAAGATTTGGTGACACTGTAAAAAAGTAGTAGATTTTTTTCTCATCACCGATTTAAAAAATGACGATGCGGAATTGTAGCTACATTTATTCCGTGTACAAATATATAATTGGACTGGATCTGCGACTTATAGTTTTGACACTGTCAAAAAGTAGTAGATTTTTTCTCATCACCACTTTAAAGAATGTCGGTGCAGGATTGTAGCTACATTTATTCCGTGTTCAAATATACAATTAAACTGGATCTGCGACTTATATTTTCCGAGAGAATTAAGTTTTGGCGACAGTGTAAAAAAGTAGTAGATTTTTTCTCATCACCGATTTAAAAAATGGTGATGCGGAATTGTGGCTACATTTATTCCGTGTTCAAATATACAATTAAACTGCATCTGCGACTTATATTTTCCGAGAAAAATTGAGTTTTGGTGACACTGTAAAAAAGTAGTAGATTTGTTCTCATCACCGATTTAAAAAATGTCGATGCGGAATTGTAGCTACATTTATTCCGTGTACAAATATATAATTGGACTGGATCTGCGACTTATAGTTTCCGATAAAATTAAGTTTTGGGGAGACTGTAAAAAAATAGTAATTTTTATTCATCACCGATTTAAATAATGTTGATGCGGAATTGTGGCTACATTCATTCCGTGTACAAATTTGTAATTGGACTGGATCTGCGACTTGTAGTTTCCGAGAAAATTAAGTTTTGGGGAGACTGTAAAAAAATAGTAATTTTTATTCATCACCGATTTAAATAATGTTGATGCGGAATTGTAGCTACATTCATTCCGTGTACAAATATGTAATTGGACTGGATCTGCGACTTATAGTTTCCGAGAAAATTAAGTTTTGGTGACACTGTAAAAAAGTAGTAGATTTTTTCTCATCACCGATTTAGAAAATGTCGATGCGGAATTGTGGCTACATTTATTCCGTGTCCAAATAAGTAATTGGACAGAATCTCCGACTTGTAGTTTCCGAGAAAATTAAGTTTTGGTGACACTGTAAAAAAGTAGTAGATTTTTTTCTCATCACCGATTTAAAAAATGTCGATGCGGAATTGTAGCTACATTTATTCCGTGTGCAAATATATAATTGGACTGGATCTGCGACTTATAGTTTTGACACTGTCAAAAAGTAGTAGATTTTTTCTCATCACCAATTTAAAGAATGTCGGTGCAGGATTGTAGCTACATTCATTCCGTGTCCAAATATGTAATTGGACAGAATCTGCGACTTGTAGTTTCCGAGAAAATTAAGTTTTGGGGAGACTGTAAAAAAGTAGTAATTTTTATTCATCACCGATTTAAATAATGTTGATGCGGAATTGTAGCTACATTCATTCCGTGTCCAAATATGTAATTGGACAGAATCTGCGACTTGTAGTTTCCGAGAAAATTAAGTTTTGGGGAGACTGTACAAAAGTAGTAATTTTTATTCATCACCGATTTAAATAATGTTGATGCGGAATTGTAGCTACATTCATTCCGTGTACAAATATATAATTGGACTGGATCTGCGACTTATAGTTTCCGAGAATATTAAGTTTTGGTGACACTGTAAAAAAGTAGTAGATTTTTTCTCATCACCGATTTAGAAAATGTCGATGCGGAATTGTAGCTACATTTATTCCGTGTACAAATATATAATTGGACTGGATCTGCGACTTATAGTTTTGACACTGTCAAAAAGTAGTAGATTTTTTCTCATCACCAATTTAAAGAATGTCGGTGCAGGATTGTAGCTACATTTATTCCGTGTCCAAATATGTAATTGGACAGAATCTGCGACTTGTAGTTTCCGAGAAAATTAAGATTTGGTGACACTGTAAAAAAGTAGTAGATTTTTTTCTCATCACCGATTTAAAAAATGTCGATGCGGAATTGTAGCTACATTTATTCCGTGTACAAATATATAATTGGACTGGATCTGCGACTTATAGTTTTGACACTGTCAAAAAGTAGTAGATTTTTTCTCATCACCACTTTAAAGAATGTCGGTGCAGGATTGTAGCTACATTTATTCCGTGTTCAAATATACAATTAAACTGGATCTGCGACTTATATTTTCCGAGAGAATTAAGTTTTGGCGACAGTGTAAAAAAGTAGTAGATTTTTTCTCATCACCGATTTAGAAAATGTCGATGCGGAATTGTGGCTACATTTATTCCGTGTCCAAATAAGTAATTGGACAGAATCTCCGACTTGTAGTTTCCGAGAAAATTAAGTTTTGGTGACACTGTAAAAAAGTAGTAGATTTTTTTCTCATCACCGATTTAAAAAATGTCGATGCGGAATTGTAGCTACATTTATTCCGTGTACAAATATATAATTGGACTGGATCTGCGACTTATAGTTTTGACACTGTCAAAAAGTAGTAGATTTTTTCTCATCACCAATTTAAAGAATGTCGGTGCAGGATTGTAGCTACATTCATTCCGTGTCCAAATATGTAATTGGACAGAATCTGCGACTTGTAGTTTCCGAGAAAATTAAGTTTTGGGGAGACTGTAAAAAAGTAGTAATTTTTATTCATCACCGATTTAAATAATGTTGATGCGGAATTGTAGCTACATTCATTCCGTGTCCAAATATGTAATTGGACAGAATCTGCGACTTGTAGTTTCCGAGAAAATTAAGTTTTGGGGAGACTGTACAAAAGTAGTAATTTTTATTCATCACCGATTTAAATAATGTTGATGCGGAATTGTAGCTACATTCATTCCGTGTACAAATATATAATTGGACTGGATCTGCGACTTATAGTTTCCGAGAATATTAAGTTTTGGTGACACTGTAAAAAAGTAGTAGATTTTTTCTCATCACCGATTTAGAAAATGTCGATGCGGAATTGTAGCTACATTTATTCCGTGTACAAATATATAATTGGACTGGATCTGCGACTTATAGTTTTGACACTGTCAAAAAGTAGTAGATTTTTTCTCATCACCAATTTAAAGAATGTCGGTGCAGGATTGTAGCTACATTTATTCCGTGTCCAAATATGTAATTGGACAGAATCTGCGACTTGTAGTTTCCGAGAAAATTAAGATTTGGTGACACTGTAAAAAAGTAGTAGATTTTTTTCTCATCACCGATTTAAAAAATGTCGATGCGGAATTGTAGCTACATTTATTCCGTGTACAAATATATAATTGGACTGGATCTGCGACTTATAGTTTTGACACTGTCAAAAAGTAGTAGATTTTTTCTCATCACCACTTTAAAGAATGTCGGTGCAGGATTGTAGCTACATTTATTCCGTGTTCAAATATACAATTAAACTGGATCTGCGACTTATATTTTCCGAGAGAATTAAGTTTTGGTGACACTGTAAAAAAGTAGTAGATTTTTTCTCATCACCGATTTAGAAAATGTCGATGCGGAATTGTAGCTACATTTATTCCGTGTACAAATATATAATTGGACTGGATCTGCGACTTATAGTTTTGACACTGTCAAAAAGTAGTAGATTTTTTCTCATCACCAATTTAAAGAATGTCGGTGCAGGATTGTAGCTACATTTATTCCGTGTCCAAATATGTAATTGGACAGAATCTGCGACTTGTAGTTTCCGAGAAAATTAAGATTTGGTGACACTGTAAAAAAGTAGTAGATTTTTTTCTCATCACCGATTTAAAAAATGTCGATGCGGAATTGTAGCTACATTTATTCCGTGTACAAATATATAATTGGACTGGATCTGCGACTTATAGTTTTGACACTGTCAAAAAGTAGTAGATTTTTTCTCATCACCACTTTAAAGAATGTCGGTGCAGGATTGTAGCTACATTTATTCCGTGTTCAAATATACAATTAAACTGGATCTGCGACTTATATTTTCCGAGAGAATTAAGTTTTGGCGACAGTGTAAAAAAGTAGTAGATTTTTTCTCATCACCGATTTAAAAAATGGTGATGCGGAATTGTGGCTACATTTATTCCGTGTTCAAATATACAATTAAACTGCATCTGCGACTTATATTTTCCGAGAAAAATTGAGTTTTGGTGACACTGTAAAAAAGTAGTAGATTTGTTCTCATCACCGATTTAAAAAATGTCGATGCGGAATTGTAGCTACATTTATTCCGTGTACAAATATATAATTGGACTGGATCTGCGACTTATAGTTTTGACACTGTCAAAAAGTAGTAGATTTTTTCTCATCACCACTTTAAAGAATGTCGGTGCAGGATTGTAGCTACATTTATTCCGTGTTCAAATATACAATTAAACTGGATCTGCGACTTATATTTTCCGAGAGAATTAAGTTTTGGCGACAGTGTAAAAAAGTAGTAGATTTTTTCTCATCACCGATTTAGAAAATGTCGATGCGGAATTGTGGCTACATTTATTCCGTGTCCAAATAAGTAATTGGACAGAATCTCCGACTTGTAGTTTCCGAGAAAATTAAGTTTTGGTGACACTGTAAAAAAGTAGTAGATTTTTTTCTCATCACCGATTTAAAAAATGTCGATGCGGAATTGTAGCTACATTTATTCCGTGTACAAATATATAATTGGACTGGATCTGCGACTTATAGTTTTGACACTGTCAAAAAGTAGTAGATTTTTTCTCATCACCAATTTAAAGAATGTCGGTGCAGGATTGTAGCTACATTCATTCCGTGTCCAAATATGTAATTGGACAGAATCTGCGACTTGTAGTTTCCGAGAAAATTAAGTTTTGGGGAGACTGTAAAAAAGTAGTAATTTTTATTCATCACCGATTTAAATAATGTTGATGCGGAATTGTAGCTACATTCATTCCGTGTCCAAATATGTAATTGGACAGAATCTGCGACTTGTAGTTTCCGAGAAAATTAAGTTTTGGGGAGACTGTACAAAAGTAGTAATTTTTATTCATCACCGATTTAAATAATGTTGATGCGGAATTGTAGCTACATTCATTCCGTGTACAAATATATAATTGGACTGGATCTGCGACTTATAGTTTCCGAGAATATTAAGTTTTGGTGACACTGTAAAAAAGTAGTAGATTTTTTCTCATCACCGATTTAGAAAATGTCGATGCGGAATTGTAGCTACATTTATTCCGTGTACAAATATATAATTGGACTGGATCTGCGACTTATAGTTTTGACACTGTCAAAAAGTAGTAGATTTTTTCTCATCACCAATTTAAAGAATGTCGGTGCAGGATTGTAGCTACATTTATTCCGTGTCCAAATATGTAATTGGACAGAATCTGCGACTTGTAGTTTCCGAGAAAATTAAGATTTGGTGACACTGTAAAAAAGTAGTAGATTTTTTTCTCATCACCGATTTAAAAAATGTCGATGCGGAATTGTAGCTACATTTATTCCGTGTACAAATATATAATTGGACTGGATCTGCGACTTATAGTTTTGACACTGTCAAAAAGTAGTAGATTTTTTCTCATCACCACTTTAAAGAATGTCGGTGCAGGATTGTAGCTACATTTATTCCGTGTTCAAATATACAATTAAACTGGATCTGCGACTTATATTTTCCGAGAGAATTAAGTTTTGGTGACACTGTAAAAAAGTAGTAGATTTTTTCTCATCACCGATTTAGAAAATGTCGATGCGGAATTGTAGCTACATTTATTCCGTGTACAAATATATAATTGGACTGGATCTGCGACTTATAGTTTTGACACTGTCAAAAAGTAGTAGATTTTTTCTCATCACCAATTTAAAGAATGTCGGTGCAGGATTGTAGCTACATTTATTCCGTGTCCAAATATGTAATTGGACAGAATCTGCGACTTGTAGTTTCCGAGAAAATTAAGATTTGGTGACACTGTAAAAAAGTAGTAGATTTTTTTCTCATCACCGATTTAAAAAATGTCGATGCGGAATTGTAGCTACATTTATTCCGTGTACAAATATATAATTGGACTGGATCTGCGACTTATAGTTTTGACACTGTCAAAAAGTAGTAGATTTTTTCTCATCACCACTTTAAAGAATGTCGGTGCAGGATTGTAGCTACATTTATTCCGTGTTCAAATATACAATTAAACTGGATCTGCGACTTATATTTTCCGAGAGAATTAAGTTTTGGCGACAGTGTAAAAAAGTAGTAGATTTTTTCTCATCACCGATTTAGAAAATGTCGATGCGGAATTGTGGCTACATTTATTCCGTGTCCAAATAAGTAATTGGACAGAATCTCCGACTTGTAGTTTCCGAGAAAATTAAGTTTTGGTGACACTGTAAAAAAGTAGTAGATTTTTTTCTCATCACCGATTTAAAAAATGTCGATGCGGAATTGTAGCTACATTTATTCCGTGTACAAATATATAATTGGACTGGATCTGCGACTTATAGTTTTGACACTGTCAAAAAGTAGTAGATTTTTTCTCATCACCAATTTAAAGAATGTCGGTGCAGGATTGTAGCTACATTCATTCCGTGTCCAAATATGTAATTGGACAGAATCTGCGACTTGTAGTTTCCGAGAAAATTAAGTTTTGGGGAGACTGTAAAAAAGTAGTAATTTTTATTCATCACCGATTTAAATAATGTTGATGCGGAATTGTAGCTACATTCATTCCGTGTCCAAATATGTAATTGGACAGAATCTGCGACTTGTAGTTTCCGAGAAAATTAAGTTTTGGGGAGACTGTACAAAAGTAGTAATTTTTATTCATCACCGATTTAAATAATGTTGATGCGGAATTGTAGCTACATTCATTCCGTGTACAAATATATAATTGGACTGGATCTGCGACTTATAGTTTCCGAGAATATTAAGTTTTGGTGACACTGTAAAAAAGTAGTAGATTTTTTCTCATCACCGATTTAGAAAATGTCGATGCGGAATTGTAGCTACATTTATTCCGTGTACAAATATATAATTGGACTGGATCTGCGACTTATAGTTTTGACACTGTCAAAAAGTAGTAGATTTTTTCTCATCACCAATTTAAAGAATGTCGGTGCAGGATTGTAGCTACATTTATTCCGTGTCCAAATATGTAATTGGACAGAATCTGCGACTTGTAGTTTCCGAGAAAATTAAGATTTGGTGACACTGTAAAAAAGTAGTAGATTTTTTTCTCATCACCGATTTAAAAAATGTCGATGCGGAATTGTAGCTACATTTATTCCGTGTACAAATATATAATTGGACTGGATCTGCGACTTATAGTTTTGACACTGTCAAAAAGTAGTAGATTTTTTCTCATCACCACTTTAAAGAATGTCGGTGCAGGATTGTAGCTACATTTATTCCGTGTTCAAATATACAATTAAACTGGATCTGCGACTTATATTTTCCGAGAGAATTAAGTTTTGGCGACAGTGTAAAAAAGTAGTAGATTTTTTCTCATCACCGATTTAGAAAATGTCGATGCGGAATTGTGGCTACATTTATTCCGTGTCCAAATAAGTAATTGGACAGAATCTCCGACTTGTAGTTTCCGAGAAAATTAAGTTTTGGTGACACTGTAAAAAAGTAGTAGATTTTTTTCTCATCACCGATTTAAAAAATGTCGATGCGGAATTGTAGCTACATTTATTCCGTGTACAAATATATAATTGGACTGGATCTGCGACTTATAGTTTTGACACTGTCAAAAAGTAGTAGATTTTTTCTCATCACCAATTTAAAGAATGTCGGTGCAGGATTGTAGCTACATTCATTCCGTGTCCAAATATGTAATTGGACAGAATCTGCGACTTGTAGTTTCCGAGAAAATTAAGTTTTGGGGAGACTGTAAAAAAGTAGTAATTTTTATTCATCACCGATTTAAATAATGTTGATGCGGAATTGTAGCTACATTCATTCCGTGTCCAAATATGTAATTGGACAGAATCTGCGACTTGTAGTTTCCGAGAAAATTAAGTTTTGGGGAGACTGTACAAAAGTAGTAATTTTTATTCATCACCGATTTAAATAATGTTGATGCGGAATTGTAGCTACATTCATTCCGTGTACAAATATATAATTGGACTGGATCTGCGACTTATAGTTTCCGAGAATATTAAGTTTTGGTGACACTGTAAAAAAGTAGTAGATTTTTTCTCATCACCGATTTAGAAAATGTCGATGCGGAATTGTAGCTACATTTATTCCGTGTACAAATATATAATTGGACTGGATCTGCGACTTATAGTTTTGACACTGTCAAAAAGTAGTAGATTTTTTCTCATCACCAATTTAAAGAATGTCGGTGCAGGATTGTAGCTACATTTATTCCGTGTCCAAATATGTAATTGGACAGAATCTGCGACTTGTAGTTTCCGAGAAAATTAAGATTTGGTGACACTGTAAAAAAGTAGTAGATTTTTTTCTCATCACCGATTTAAAAAATGTCGATGCGGAATTGTAGCTACATTTATTCCGTGTACAAATATATAATTGGACTGGATCTGCGACTTATAGTTTTGACACTGTCAAAAAGTAGTAGATTTTTTCTCATCACCACTTTAAAGAATGTCGGTGCAGGATTGTAGCTACATTTATTCCGTGTTCAAATATACAATTAAACTGGATCTGCGACTTATATTTTCCGAGAGAATTAAGTTTTGGCGACAGTGTAAAAAAGTAGTAGATTTTTTCTCATCACCGATTTAAAAAATGGTGATGCGGAATTGTGGCTACATTTATTCCGTGTTCAAATATACAATTAAACTGCATCTGCGACTTATATTTTCCGAGAAAAATTGAGTTTTGGTGACACTGTAAAAAAGTAGTAGATTTGTTCTCATCACCGATTTAAAAAATGTCGATGCGGAATTGTAGCTACATTTATTCCGTGTACAAATATATAATTGGACTGGATCTGCGACTTATAGTTTCCGATAAAATTAAGTTTTGGGGAGACTGTAAAAAAATAGTAATTTTTATTCATCACCGATTTAAATAATGTTGATGCGGAATTGTGGCTACATTCATTCCGTGTACAAATATGTAATTGGACTGGATCTGCGACTTGTAGTTTCCGAGAAAATTAAGTTTTGGGGAGACTGTAAAAAAATAGTAATTTTTATTCATCACCGATTTAAATAATGTTGATGCGGAATTGTAGCTACATTCATTCCGTGTACAAATATGTAATTGGACTGGATCTGCGACTTATAGTTTCCGAGAAAATTAAGTTTTGGTGACACTGTAAAAAAGTAGTAGATTTTTTCTCATCACCGATTTAGAAAATGTCGATGCGGAATTGTGGCTACATTTATTCCGTGTCCAAATAAGTAATTGGACAGAATCTCCGACTTGTAGTTTCCGAGAAAATTAAGTTTTGGTGACACTGTAAAAAAGTAGTAGATTTTTTTCTCATCACCGATTTAAAAAATGTCGATGCGGAATTGTAGCTACATTTATTCCGTGTACAAATATATAATTGGACTGGATCTGCGACTTATAGTTTTGACACTGTCAAAAAGTAGTAGATTTTTTCTCATCACCAATTTAAAGAATGTCGGTGCAGGATTGTAGCTACATTCATTCCGTGTCCAAATATGTAATTGGACAGAATCTGCGACTTGTAGTTTCCGAGAAAATTAAGTTTTGGGGAGACTGTAAAAAAGTAGTAATTTTTATTCATCACCGATTTAAATAATGTTGATGCGGAATTGTAGCTACATTCATTCCGTGTACAAATATATAATTGGACTGGATCTGCGACTTATAGTTTCCGAGAATATTAAGTTTTGGTGACACTGTAAAAAAGTAGTAGATTTTTTCTCATCACCGATTTAGAAAATGTCGATGCGGAATTGTAGCTACATTTATTCCGTGTACAAATATATAATTGGACTGGATCTGCGACTTATAGTTTTGACACTGTCAAAAAGTAGTAGATTTTTTCTCATCACCAATTTAAAGAATGTCGGTGCAGGATTGTAGCTACATTTATTCCGTGTCCAAATATGTAATTGGACAGAATCTGCGACTTGTAGTTTCCGAGAAAATTAAGATTTGGTGACACTGTAAAAAAGTAGTAGATTTTTTTCTCATCACCGATTTAAAAAATGTCGATGCGGAATTGTAGCTACATTTATTCCGTGTACAAATATATAATTGGACTGGATCTGCGACTTATAGTTTTGACACTGTCAAAAAGTAGTAGATTTTTTCTCATCACCACTTTAAAGAATGTCGGTGCAGGATTGTAGCTACATTTATTCCGTGTTCAAATATACAATTAAACTGGATCTGCGACTTATATTTTCCGAGAGAATTAAGTTTTTGCGACAGTGTAAAAAAGTAGTAGATTTTTTCTCATCACCGATTTAAAAAATGGTGATGCGGAATTGTGGCTACATTTATTCCGTGTTCAAATATACAATTAAACTGCATCTGCGACTTATATTTTCCGAGAAAAATTGAGTTTTGGTGACACTGTAAAAAAGTAGTAGATTTGTTCTCATCACCGATTTAAAAAATGTCGATGCGGAATTGTAGCTACATTTATTCCGTGTACAAATATATAATTGGACTGGATCTGCGACTTATAGTTTCCGATAAAATTAAGTTTTGGGGAGACTGTAAAAAAATAGTAATTTTTATTCATCACCGATTTAAATAATGTTGATGCGGAATTGTGGCTACATTCATTCCGTGTACAAATATGTAATTGGACTGGATCTGCGACTTGTAGTTTCCGAGAAAATTAAGTTTTGGGGAGACTGTAAAAAAATAGTAATTTTTATTCATCACCGATTTAAATAATGTTGATGCGGAATTGTAGCTACATTCATTCCGTGTACAAATATGTAATTGGACTGGATCTGCGACTTATAGTTTCCGAGAAAATTAAGTTTTGGTGACACTGTAAAAAAGTAGTAGATTTTTTCTCATCACCGATTTAGAAAATGTCGATGCGGAATTGTGGCTACATTTATTCCGTGTCCAAATAAGTAATTGGACAGAATCTCCGACTTGTAGTTTCCGAGAAAATTAAGTTTTGGTGACACTGTAAAAAAGTAGTAGATTTTTTTCTCATCACCGATTTAAAAAATGTCGATGCGGAATTGTAGCTACATTTATTCCGTGTACAAATATATAATTGGACTGGATCTGCGACTTATAGTTTTGACACTGTAAAAAAGTAGTAGATTTTTTTCTCATCACCGATTTAAAAAATGACGATGCGGAATTGTAGCTACATTTATTCCGTGTACAAATATATAATTGGACTGGATCTGCGACTTATAGTTTTGACACTGTCAAAAAGTAGTAGATTTTTTCTCATCACCACTTTAAAGAATGTCGGTGCAGGATTGTAGCTACATTTATTCCGTGTTCAAATATACAATTAAACTGGATCTGCGACTTATATTTTCCGAGAGAATTAAGTTTTGGCGACAGTGTAAAAAAGTAGTAGATTTTTTCTCATCACCGATTTAAAAAATGGTGATGCGGAATTGTGGCTACATTTATTCCGTGTTCAAATATACAATTAAACTGCATCTGCGACTTATATTTTCCGAGAAAAATTGAGTTTTGGTGACACTGTAAAAAAGTAGTAGATTTGTTCTCATCACCGATTTAAAAAATGTCGATGCGGAATTGTAGCTACATTTATTCCGTGTACAAATATATAATTGGACTGGATCTGCGACTTATAGTTTCCGATAAAATTAAGTTTTGGGGAGACTGTAAAAAAATAGTAATTTTTATTCATCACCGATTTAAATAATGTTGATGCGGAATTGTGGCTACATTCATTCCGTGTACAAATATGTAATTGGACTGGATCTGCGACTTGTAGTTTCCGAGAAAATTAAGTTTTGGGGAGACTGTAAAAAAATAGTAATTTTTATTCATCACCGATTTAAATAATGTTGATGCGGAATTGTAGCTACATTCATTCCGTGTACAAATATGTAATTGGACTGGATCTGCGACTTATAGTTTCCGAGAAAATTAAGTTTTGGTGACACTGTAAAAAAGTAGTAGATTTTTTCTCATCACCGATTTAGAAAATGTCGATGCGGAATTGTGGCTACATTTATTCCGTGTCCAAATAAGTAATTGGACAGAATCTCCGACTTGTAGTTTCCGAGAAAATTAAGTTTTGGTGACACTGTAAAAAAGTAGTAGATTTTTTTCTCATCACCGATTTAAAAAATGTCGATGCGGAATTGTAGCTACATTTATTCCGTGTACAAATATATAATTGGACTGGATCTGCGACTTATAGTTTTGACACTGTCAAAAAGTAGTAGATTTTTTCTCATCACCAATTTAAAGAATGTCGGTGCAGGATTGTAGCTACATTCATTCCGTGTCCAAATATGTAATTGGACAGAATCTGCGACTTGTAGTTTCCGAGAAAATTAAGTTTTGGGGAGACTGTAAAAAAGTAGTAATTTTTATTCATCACCGATTTAAATAATGTTGATGCGGAATTGTAGCTACATTCATTCCGTGTCCAAATATGTAATTGGACAGAATCTGCGACTTGTAGTTTCCGAGAAAATTAAGTTTTGGGGAGACTGTACAAAAGTAGTAATTTTTATTCATCACCGATTTAAATAATGTTGATGCGGAATTGTAGCTACATTCATTCCGTGTACAAATATATAATTGGACTGGATCTGCGACTTATAGTTTCCGAGAATATTAAGTTTTGGTGACACTGTAAAAAAGTAGTAGATTTTTTCTCATCACCGATTTAGAAAATGTCGATGCGGAATTGTAGCTACATTTATTCCGTGTACAAATATATAATTGGACTGGATCTGCGACTTATAGTTTTGACACTGTCAAAAAGTAGTAGATTTTTTCTCATCACCAATTTAAAGAATGTCGGTGCAGGATTGTAGCTACATTTATTCCGTGTCCAAATATGTAATTGGACAGAATCTGCGACTTGTAGTTTCCGAGAAAATTAAGATTTGGTGACACTGTAAAAAAGTAGTAGATTTTTTTCTCATCACCGATTTAAAAAATGACGATGCGGAATTGTAGCTACATTTATTCCGTGTACAAATATATAATTGGACTGGATCTGCGACTTATAGTTTTGACACTGTCAAAAAGTAGTAGATTTTTTCTCATCACCACTTTAAAGAATGTCGGTGCAGGATTGTAGCTACATTTATTCCGTGTTCAAATATACAATTAAACTGGATCTGCGACTTATATTTTCCGAGAGAATTAAGTTTTGGCGACAGTGTAAAAAAGTAGTAGATTTTTTCTCATCACCGATTTAAAAAATGGTGATGCGGAATTGTGGCTACATTTATTCCGTGTTCAAATATACAATTAAACTGCATCTGCGACTTATATTTTCCGAGAAAAATTGAGTTTTGGTGACACTGTAAAAAAGTAGTAGATTTGTTCTCATCACCGATTTAAAAAATGTCGATGCGGAATTGTAGCTACATTTATTCCGTGTACAAATATATAATTGGACTGGATCTGCGACTTATAGTTTCCGATAAAATTAAGTTTTGGGGAGACTGTAAAAAAATAGTAATTTTTATTCATCACCGATTTAAATAATGTTGATGCGGAATTGTGGCTACATTCATTCCGTGTACAAATATGTAATTGGACTGGATCTGCGACTTGTAGTTTCCGAGAAAATTAAGTTTTGGGGAGACTGTAAAAAAATAGTAATTTTTATTCATCACCGATTTAAATAATGTTGATGCGGAATTGTAGCTACATTCATTCCGTGTACAAATATGTAATTGGACTGGATCTGCGACTTATAGTTTCCGAGAAAATTAAGTTTTGGTGACACTGTAAAAAAGTAGTAGATTTTTTCTCATCACTGATTTAGAAAATGTCGATGCGGAATTGTGGCTACATTTATTCCGTGTCCAAATAAGTAATTGGACAGAATCTCCGACTTGTAGTTTCCGAGAAAATTAAGTTTTGGTGACACTGTAAAAAAGTAGTAGATTTTTTTCTCATCACCGATTTAAAAAATGTCGATGCGGAATTGTAGCTACATTTATTCCGTGTACAAATATATAATTGGACTGGATCTGCGACTTATAGTTTTGACACTGTCAAAAAGTAGTAGATTTTTTCTCATCACCAATTTAAAGAATGTCGGTGCAGGATTGTAGCTACATTCATTCCGTGTCCAAATATGTAATTGGACAGAATCTGCGACTTGTAGTTTCCGAGAAAATTAAGTTTTGGGGAGACTGTAAAAAAGTAGTAATTTTTATTCATCACCGATTTAAATAATGTTGATGCGGAATTGTACCTACATTCATTCCGTGTCCAAATATGTAATTGGACAGAATCTGCGACTTGTAGTTTCCGAGAAAATTAAGTTTTGGGGAGACTGTACAAAAGTAGTAATTTTTATTCATCACCGATTTAAATAATGTTGATGCGGAATTGTAGCTACATTCATTCCGTGTACAAATATATAATTGGACTGGATCTGCGACTTATAGTTTCCGAGAATATTAAGTTTTGGTGACACTGTAAAAAAGTAGTAGATTTTTTCTCATCACCGATTTAGAAAATGTCGATGCGGAATTGTAGCTACATTTATTCCGTGTACAAATATATAATTGGACTGGATCTGCGACTTATAGTTTTGACACTGTCAAAAAGTAGTAGATTTTTTCTCATCACCAATTTAAAGAATGTCGGTGCAGGATTGTAGCTACATTTATTCCGTGTCCAAATATGTAATTGGACAGAATCTGCGACTTGTAGTTTCCGAGAAAATTAAGATTTGGTGACACTGTAAAAAAGTAGTAGATTTTTTTCTCATCACCGATTTAAAAAATGTCGATGCGGAATTGTAGCTACATTTATTCCGTGTACAAATATATAATTGGACTGGATCTGCGACTTATAGTTTTGACACTGTCAAAAAGTAGTAGATTTTTTCTCATCACCACTTTAAAGAATGTCGGTGCAGGATTGTAGCTACATTTATTCCGTGTTCAAATATACAATTAAACTGGATCTGCGACTTATATTTTCCGAGAGAATTAAGTTTTGGCGACAGTGTAAAAAAGTAGTAGATTTTTTCTCATCACCGATTTAAAAAATGGTGATGCGGAATTGTGGCTACATTTATTCCGTGTTCAAATATACAATTAAACTGCATCTGCGACTTATATTTTCCGAGAAAAATTGAGTTTTGGTGACACTGTAAAAAAGTAGTAGATTTGTTCTCATCACCGATTTAAAAAATGTCGATGCGGAATTGTAGCTACATTTATTCCGTGTACAAATATATAATTGGACTGGATCTGCGACTTATAGTTTCCGATAAAATTAAGTTTTGGGGAGACTGTAAAAAAATAGTAATTTTTATTCATCACCGATTTAAATAATGTTGATGCGGAATTGTGGCTACATTCATTCCGTGTACAAATATGTAATTGGACTGGATCTGCGACTTGTAGTTTCCGAGAAAATTAAGTTTTGGGGAGACTGTAAAAAAATAGTAATTTTTATTCATCACCGATTTAAATAATGTTGATGCGGAATTGTAGCTACATTCATTCCGTGTACAAATATGTAATTGGACTGGATCTGCGACTTATAGTTTCCGAGAAAATTAAGTTTTGGTGACACTGTAAAAAAGTAGTAGATTTTTTCTCATCACCGATTTAGAAAATGTCGATGCGGAATTGTGGCTACATTTATTCCGTGTCCAAATAAGTAATTGGACAGAATCTCCGACTTGTAGTTTCCGAGAAAATTAAGTTTTGGTGACACTGTAAAAAAGTAGTAGATTTTTTTCTCATCACCGATTTAAAAAATGTCGATGCGGAATTGTAGCTACATTTATTCCGTGTACAAATATATAATTGGACTGGATCTGCGACTTATAGTTTTGACACTGTCAAAAAGTAGTAGATTTTTTCTCATCACCAATTTAAAGAATGTCGGTGCAGGATTGTAGCTACATTCATTCCGTGTCCAAATATGTAATTGGACAGAATCTGCGACTTGTAGTTTCCGAGAAAATTAAGTTTTGGGGAGACTGTAAAAAAGTAGTAATTTTTATTCATCACCGATTTAAATAATGTTGATGCGGAATTGTAGCTACATTCATTCCGTGTCCAAATATGTAATTGGACAGAATCTGCGACTTGTAGTTTCCGAGAAAATTAAGTTTTGGGGAGACTGTACAAAAGTAGTAATTTTTATTCATCACCGATTTAAATAATGTTGATGCGGAATTGTAGCTACATTCATTCCGTGTACAAATATATAATTGGACTGGATCTGCGACTTATAGTTTCCGAGAATATTAAGTTTTGGTGACACTGTAAAAAAGTAGTAGATTTTTTCTCATCACCGATTTAGAAAATGTCGATGCGGAATTGTAGCTACATTTATTCCGTGTACAAATATATAATTGGACTGGATCTGCGACTTATAGTTTTGACACTGTCAAAAAGTAGTAGATTTTTTCTCATCACCAATTTAAAGAATGTCGGTGCAGGATTGTAGCTACATTTATTCCGTGTCCAAATATGTAATTGGACAGAATCTGCGACTTGTAGTTTCCGAGAAAATTAAGATTTGGTGACACTGTAAAAAAGTAGTAGATTTTTTTCTCATCACCGATTTAAAAAATGTCGATGCGGAATTGTAGCTACATTTATTCCGTGTACAAATATATAATTGGACTGGATCTGCGACTTATAGTTTTGACACTGTCAAAAAGTAGTAGATTTTTTCTCATCACCACTTTAAAGAATGTCGGTGCAGGATTGTAGCTACATTTATTCCGTGTTCAAATATACAATTAAACTGGATCTGCGACTTATATTTTCCGAGAGAATTAAGTTTTGGCGACAGTGTAAAAAAGTAGTAGATTTTTTCTCATCACCGATTTAAAAAATGGTGATGCGGAATTGTGGCTACATTTATTCCGTGTTCAAATATACAATTAAACTGCATCTGCGACTTATATTTTCCGAGAAAAATTGAGTTTTGGTGACACTGTAAAAAAGTAGTAGATTTGTTCTCATCACCGATTTAAAAAATGTCGATGCGGAATTGTAGCTACATTTATTCCGTGTACAAATATATAATTGGACTGGATCTGCGACTTATAGTTTCCGATAAAATTAAGTTTTGGGGAGACTGTAAAAAAATAGTAATTTTTATTCATCACCGATTTAAATAATGTTGATGCGGAATTGTGGCTACATTCATTCCGTGTACAAATATGTAATTGGACTGGATCTGCGACTTGTAGTTTCCGAGAAAATTAAGTTTTGGGGAGACTGTAAAAAAATAGTAATTTTTATTCATCACCGATTTAAATAATGTTGATGCGGAATTGTAGCTACATTCATTCCGTGTACAAATATGTAATTGGACTGGATCTGCGACTTATAGTTTCCGAGAAAATTAAGTTTTGGTGACACTGTAAAAAAGTAGTAGATTTTTTCTCATCACCGATTTAGAAAATGTCGATGCGGAATTGTGGCTACATTTATTCCGTGTCCAAATAAGTAATTGGACAGAATCTCCGACTTGTAGTTTCCGAGAAAATTAAGTTTTGGTGACACTGTAAAAAAGTAGTAGATTTTTTTCTCATCACCGATTTAAAAAATGTCGATGCGGAATTGTAGCTACATTTATTCCGTGTACAAATATATAATTGGACTGGATCTGCGACTTATAGTTTTGACACTGTCAAAAAGTAGTAGATTTTTTCTCATCACCAATTTAAAGAATGTCGGTGCAGGATTGTAGCTACATTCATTCCGTGTCCAAATATGTAATTGGACAGAATCTGCGACTTGTAGTTTCCGAGAAAATTAAGTTTTGGGGAGACTGTAAAAAAATAGTAATTTTTATTCATCACCGATTTAAATAATGTTGATGCGGAATTGTAGCTACATTCATTCCGTGTCCAAATATGTAATTGGACAGAATCTGCGACTTGTAGTTTCCGAGAAAATTAAGTTTTGGGGAGACTGTAAAAAAATAGTAATTTTTGTTCATCACCGATTTAAATAATGTTGATGCGGAATTGTAGCTACATTCATTCCGTGTACAAATATGTAATTGGACTGGATCTGCGACTTATAGTTTCCGAGAAAATTAAGTTTTGGTGACACTGTAAAAAAGTAGTAGATTTTTTCTCATCACCGATTTAGAAAATGTCGATGCGGAATTGTGGCTACATTTATTCCGTGTCCAAATATGTAATTGGACAGAATCTGCGACTTGTAGTTTCCGAGAAAATTAAGTTTTGGTGACACTGTAAAAAAGTAGTAGATTTTTTTCTCATCACCGATTTAAAAAATGTCGATGCGGAATTGTAGCTACATTTATTCCGTGTACAAATATATAATTGGACTGGATCTGCGACTTATAGTTTTGACACTGTCAAAAAGTAGTAGATTTTTTCTCATCACCAATTTAAAGAATGTCGGTGCAGGATTGTAGCTACATTTATTCCGTGTCCAAATATGTAATTGGACAGAATCTGCGACTTGTAGTTTCCGAAAAAATTAAGTTTTGGTGACACTGTAAAAAAGTAGTAGATTTTTTTCTCTTCACCGATTTAAAAAATGTCGATGCGGAATTGTAGCTACATTTATTCCGTGTACAAATATATAATTGGACTGGATCTGCGACTTATAGTTTTGACACTGTCAAAAAGTAGTAGATTTTTTCTCACCACCAATTTAAAGAATGTCGGTGCAGGATTGTAGCTACATTTATTCCGTGTTTAAATATATAATTGGACTGGATCTGCGACTTATAGTTTGGACACTGTCAAAAAGTAGTAGATTTTTTCTCATCACCAATTTAAAGAATGTCGGTGCAGGATTGTAGCTACATTTATTCCGTGTTCAAATATACAATTAAACTGGATCTATGACTTATAGTTTCCGAGAGAATTAAGTTTTGGTAACAGTGTAAAAAAGTAGTAGATTTTTTCTCATCACCGATTTAAAAAATGGTGATGCGGAATTGTGGCTACATTTATTCCGTGTTCAAATATACAATTGAACTGGATCTGCGACTTATAGTTTCCGAGAGAATTAAGTTTTGGCGACAGTGTAAAAAAGTAGTAGATTTTTTCTCATTTAAAAAATGGTGATGCGGAATTGTGGCTACATTTATTCCGTGTTCAAATATACAATTAAACTGGAACTGCGACTTATATTTTCCGAGAGAATTAAGTTTTGGTGACACTGTAAAAAAGTAGTAGATTTTTTCTCATCACCGATTTAAAAAATGTCGATGCGGAATTGTAGCTACATTTATTCCGTGTACAAATATATAATTGGACTGGATCTGCGACTTATAGTTTCCGAGAAAATGAAGTTTTGGGGAGACTGTAAAAAAGTAGTAATTTTTATTCATCACCGATTTAAATAATGTTGATGCGGAATTGTAGCTACATTCATTCCGTGTCCAAATATGTAATTGGACAGAATCTGCGACTTGTAGTTTCCGAGAAAATTAAGTTTTGGGGAGACTGTAAAAAAGTAGTAATTTTTATTCATCACCGATTTAAATAATGTTGATGCGGAATTGTAGCTACATTCATTCCGTGTACAAATATATAATTGGACTGGATCTGCGACTTATAGTTTCCGAGAATATTAAGTTTTGGTGACACTGTAAAAAAGTAGTAGATTTTTTCTCATCACCGATTTAGAAAATGTCGATGCGGAATTGTAGCTACATTTATTCCGTGTACAAATATATAATTGGACTGGATCTGCGACTTATAGTTTTGACACTGTCAAAAAGTAGTAGATTTTTTCTCATCACCAATTTAAAGAATGTCGGTGCAGGATTGTAGCTACATTTATTCCGTGTCCAAATATGTAATTGGACAGAATCTGCGACTTGTAGTTTCCGAGAAAATTAAGTTTTGGTGACACTGTAAAAAAGTAGTAGATTTTTTTCTCATCACCGATTTAAAAAATGTCGATGCGGAATTGTAGCTACATTTATTCCGTGTACAAATATATAATTGGACTGGATCTGCGACTTATAGTTTTGACACTGTCAAAAAGTAGTAGATTTTTTCTCATCACCACTTTAAAGAATGTCGGTGCAGGATTGTAGCTACATTTATTCCGTGTTTAAATATATAATTGGACTGGATCTGCGACTTATAGTTTGGACACTGTCAAAAAGTAGTAGATTTTTTCTCATCACCGATTTAAAAAATGTCAATGCGGAATTGTGGCTACATTTATTCCGTGTCCAAATATGTAATTGGACAGAATCTGCGACTTGTAGTTTCCGAGAAAATTAAGTTTTGGTGACACTGTAAAAAAGTAGTAGATTTTTTTCTCATCACCGATTTAAAAAATGTCGATGCGGAATTGTAGCTACATTTATTCCGTGTACAAATATATAATTGGACTGGATCTGCGACTAATAGTTTTGACACTGTCAAAAAGTAGTATATTTTTTCTCATCACCGATTTAAAAAATGGTGATGCGGAATTGTGGCTACATTTATTCCGTGTTCAAATATACAATTGAACTGGATCTGCGACTTATAGTTTCCGAGAGAATTAAGTTTTGGCGACAGTGTAAAAAAGTAGTAGATTTTTTCTCATCACCGATTTAAAAAATGGTGATGCGGAATTGTGGCTACATTTATTCCGTGTTCAAATATACAATTAAACTGGATCTGCGACTTATATTTTCCGAGAGAATTAAGTTTTGGTGACACTGTAAAAAAGTAGTAGATTTTTTCTCATCACCGATTTAAAAAATGTCGATGCGGAATTGTAGCTACATTCATTCCGTGTACAAATATATAATTGGACTTTATCTGCGACTTGTAGTTTCCGAGAAAATTAAGTTTTGGGGAGACTGTAAAAAAGTAGTAATTTTTATTCATCACCGATTTAAATAATGTTGATGCGGAATTGTAGCTACATTCATTCCGTGTACAAATATATAATTGGACTGGATCTGCGACTTATAGTTTCCGAGAATATTAAGTTTTGGTGACACTGTAAAAAAGTAGTAGATTTTTTCTCATCACCGATTTAGAAAATGTCGATGCGGAATTGTAGCTACATTTATTCCGTGTACAAATATATAATTGGACTGGATCTGCGACTTATAGTTTCCGAGAAAATGAAGTTTTGGGGAGACTGTAAAAAAGTAGTAATTTTTATTCATCACCGATTTAAATAATGTTGATGCGGAATTGTAGCTACATTCATTCCGTGTCCAAATATGTAATTGGACAGAATCTGCGACTTGTAGTTTCCGAGAAAATTAAGTTTTGGGGAGACTGTACAAAAGTAGTAATTTTTATTCATCACCGATTTAAATAATGTTGATGCGGAATTGTAGCTACATTCATTCCGTGTACAAATATATAATTGGACTGGATCTGCGACTTATAGTTTCCGAGAATATTAAGTTTTGGTGACACTGTAAAAAAGTAGTAGATTTTTTCTCATCACCGATTTAGAAAATGTCGATGCGGAATTGTAGCTACATTTATTCCGTGTACAAATATATAATTGGACTGGATCTGCGACTTATAGTTTTGACACTGTCAAAAAGTAGTAGATTTTTTCTCATCACCAATTTAAAGAATGTCGGTGCAGGATTGTAGCTACATTTATTCCGTGTCCAAATATGTAATTGGACAGAATCTGCGACTTGTAGTTTCCGAGAAAATTAAGATTTGGTGACACTGTAAAAAAGTAGTAGATTTTTTTCTCATCACCGATTTAAAAAATGTCGATGCGGAATTGTAGCTACATTTATTCCGTGTACAAATATATAATTGGACTGGATCTGCGACTTATAGTTTTGACACTGTCAAAAAGTAGTAGATTTTTTCTCATCACCACTTTAAAGAATGTCGGTGCAGGATTGTAGCTACATTTATTCCGTGTTTAAATATATAATTGGACTGGATCTGCGACTTATAGTTTGGACACTGTCAAAAAGTAGTAGATTTTTTCTCATCACCGATTTAAAAAATGTCAATGCGGAATTGTGGCTACATTTATTCCGTGTCCAAATATGTAATTGGACAGAATCTGCGACTTGTAGTTTCCGAGAAAATTAAGTTTTGGTGACACTGTAAAAAAGTAGTAGATTTTTTTCTCATCACCGATTTAAAAAATGTCGATGCGGAATTGTAGCTACATTTATTCCGTGTACAAATATATAATTGGACTGGATCTGCGACTTATAGTTTTGACACTGTCAAAAAGTAGTATATTTTTTCTCATCACCGATTTAAAAAATGGTGATGCGGAATTGTGGCTACATTTATTCCGTGTTCAAATATACAATTGAACTGGATCTGCGACTTATAGTTTCCGAGAGAATTAAGTTTTGGCGACAGTGTAAAAAAGTAGTAGATTTTTTCTCATCACCGATTTAAAAAATGGTGATGCGGAATTGTGGCTACATTTATTCCGTGTACAAATATATAATTGGACTGGATCTGCGACTTATAGTTTCCGAGAAAATTAAGTTTTGGGGAGACTGTAAAAAAGTAGTAATTTTTATTCATCACCGATTTAAATAATGTTGATGCGGAATTGTAGCTACATTCATTCCGTGTACAAATATATAATTGGACTGGATCTGCGACTTATAGTTTCCGAGAATATTAAGTTTTGGTGACACTGTAAAAAAGTAGTAGATTTTTTCTCATCACCGATTTAAAAAATGTCGATGCGGAATTGTAGCTACATTTATTCCGTGTACAAATATATAATTGGACTGGATCTGCGACTTATAGTTTTGACACTGTCAAAAAGTAGTAGATTTTTTCTCATCACCAATTTAAAGAATGTCGGTGCAGGATTGTAGCTACATTTATTCCGTGTTTAAATATATAATTGGACTGGATCTGCGACTTATAGTTTGGACACTGTCAAAAAGTAGTAGATTTTTTCTCATCACCGATTTAAAAAATGTCAATGCGGAATTGTGGCTACATTTATTCCGTGTCCAAATATGTAATTGAACAGAATCTGCGACTTGTAGTTTCCGAGAATATTAAGTTTTGGTGACACTGTAAAAAAGTAGTAGATTTTTTTCTCATCACCGATTTAAAAAATGTCGATGCGGAATTGTAGCTACATTTATTCCGTGTACAAATATATAATTGGACTGGATCTGCGACTTATAGTTTTGACACTGTCAAAAAGTAGTAGATTTTTTCTCATCACCAATTTAAAGAATGTCGGTGCAGGATTGTAGCTACATTTATTCCGTGTTCAAATATACAATTAAACTGGATCTGCGACTTATAGTTTCCGAGAGAATTAAGTTTTGGTAACAGTGTAAAAAAGTAGTAGATTTTTTCTCATCACCGATTTAAAAAATGGTGATGCGGAATTGTGGCTACATTTATTCCGTGTTCAAATATACAATTAAACTGGATCTGCGACTTATATTTTCCGAGAAAATTAAGTTTTGGTGACACTGTAAAAAAGTAGTAGATTTTTTCTCATCACCGATTTAAAAAATGTCGATGCGGAATTGTAGCTACATTTATTCCGTGTACAAATATATAATTGGACTGGATCTGCGACTTATAGTTTCCGAGAAAATGAAGTTTTGGGGAGACTGTAAAAAAGTAGTAATTTTTATTCATCACCGATTTAAATAATGTTGATGCGGAATTGTAGCTACATTCATTCCGTGTCCAAATATGTAATTGGACAGAATCTCTCAGCTACATTTATTCCGTGTACAAATATATAATTGGACTGGATCTGCGACTTATAGTTTTGACACTGTCAAAAAGTAGTAGATTTTTTCTCATCACCAATTTAAAGAATGTCGGTGCAGGATTGTAGCTACATTTATTCCGTGTCCAAATATGTAATTGGACAGAATCTGCGACTTGTAGTTTCCGAGAAAATTAAGTTTTGGTGACACTGTAAAAAAGTAGTAGATTTTTTTCTCATCACCGATTTAAAAAATGTCGATGCGGAATTGTAGCTACATTTATTCCGTGTACAAATATATAATTGGACTGGATCTGCGACTTATAGTTTTGACACTGTCAAAAAGTAGTAGATTTTTTCTCATCACCACTTTAAAGAATGTCGGTGCAGGATTGTAGCTACATTTATTCCGTGTTTAAATATATAATTGGACTGGATCTGCGACTTATAGTTTGGACACTGTCAAAAAGTAGTAGATTTTTTCTCATCACCGATTTAAAAAATGTCGATGCGGAATTGTAGCTACATTTATTCCGTGTACAAATATATAATTGGACTGGATCTGCGACTTATAGTTTTGACACTGTCAAGAAGTAGTATATTTTTTCTCATCACCGATTTAAAAAATGGTGATGCGGAATTGTGGCTACATTTATTCCGTGTTCAAATATACAATTGAACTGGATCTGCGACTTATAGTTTCCGAGAGAATTAAGTTTTGGCGACAGTGTAAAAAAGTAGTAGATTTTTTCTCATCACCGATTTAAAAAATGGTGATGCGGAATTGTGGCTACATTTATTCCGTGTTCAAATATACAATTAAACTGGATCTGCGACTTATATTTTCCGAGAGAATTAAGTTTTGGTGACACTGTAAAAAAGTAGTAGATTTTTTCTCATCACCGATTTAAAAAATGTCGATGCGGAATTGTAGCTACATTTATTCCGTGTACAAATATATAATTGGACTGGATCTGCGACTTGTAGTTTCCGAGAATATTAAGTTTTGGTGACACTGTAAAAAAGTAGTAGATTTTTTCTCATCACCGATTTAGAAAATGTCGATGCGGAATTGTAGCTACATTTATTCCGTGTACAAATATATAATTGGACTGGATCTGCGACTTATAGTTTCCGAGATAATGAAGTTTTGGGGAGACTGTAAAAAAGTAGTAATTTTTATTCATCACCGATTTAAATAATGTTGATGCGGAATTGTAGCTACATTCATTCCGTGTCCAAATATGTAATTGGACAGAATCTGCGACTTGTAGTTTCCGAGAATATTAAGTTTTGGTGACACTGTAAAAAAGTAGTAGATTTTTCCTCATCACCGATTTAGAAAATGTCGATGCGGAATTGTAGCTACATTTATTCCGTGTACAAATATATAATTGGACTGGATCTGCGACTTATAGTTTTGACACTGTCAAAAAGTAGTAGATTTCTTCTCATCACCAATTTAAAGAATGTCGGTGCAGGATTGTAGCTACATTTATTCCGTGTCCAAATATGTAATTGGACAGAATCTGCGACTTGTAGTTTCCGAGAAAATTAAGTTTTGGTGACACTGTAAAAAAGTAGTAGATTTTTTTCTCATCACCGATTTAAAAAATGTCGATGCGGAATTGTAGCTACATTTATTCCGTGTACAAATATATAATTGGACTGGATCTGCGACTTATAGTTTTGACACTGTCAAAAAGTAGTAGATTTTTTCTCATCACCACTTTAAAGAATGTCGGTGCAGGATTGTAGCTACATTTATTCCGTGTTTAAATATATAATTGGACTGGATCTGCGACTTATAGTTTGGACACTGTCAAAAAGTAGTAGATTTTTTCTCATCACCGATTTAAAAAATGTCAATGCGGAATTGTGGCTACATTTATTCCGTGTCCAAATATGTAATTGGACAGAATCTGCGACTTGTAGTTTCCGAGAAAATTAAGTTTTGGTGACACTGTAAAAAAGTAGTAGATTTTTTTCTCATCACCGATTTAAAAAATGTCGATGCGGAATTGTAGCTACATTTATTCCGTGTACAAATATATAATTGGACTGGATCTGCGACTTATAGTTTTGACACTGTCAAAAAGTAGTATATTTTTTCTCATCACCGATTTAAAAAATGGTGATGCGGAATTGTGGCTACTTTTATTCCGTGTTCAAATATACAATTGAACTGGATCTGCGACTTATAGTTTCCGAGAGAATTAAGTTTTGGCGACAGTGTAAAAAAGTAGTAGATTTTTTCTCATCACCGATTTAAAAAATGGTGATGCGGAATTGTGGCTACATTTATTCCGTGTTCAAATATACAATTAAACTGGATCTGCGACTTATATTTTCCGAGAGAATTAAGTTTTGGTGACACTGTAAAAAAGTAGTAGATTTTTTCTCATCACCGATTTAAAAAATGTCGATGCGGAATTGTAGCTACATTTATTCCGCGTACAAATATATAATTGGACTGGATCTGCGACTTGTAGTTTCCGAGAAAATTAAGTTTTGGGGAGACTGTAAAAAAGTAGTAATTTTTATTCATCACCGATTTAAATAATGTTGATGCGGAATTGTAGCTACATTCATTCCGTGTACAAATATATAATTGGACTGGATCTGCGACTTATAGTTTCCGAGAATATTAAGTTTTGGTGACACTGTAAAAAAGTAGTAGATTTTTTTCTCATCACCGATTTAAAAAATGTCGATGCGGAATTGTAGCTACATTTATTCCGTGTACAAATATATAATTGGACTGGATCTGCGACTTATAGTTTTGACACTGTCAAAAAGTAGTAGATTTTTTCTCATCACCAATTTAAAGAATGTCGGTGCAGGATTGTAGCTACATTTATTCCGTGTCCAAATATGTAATTGGACAGAATCTGCGACTTGTAGTTTCCGAGAAAATTAAGTTTTGGTGACACTGTAAAAAAGTAGTAGATTTTTTTCTCATCACCGATTTAAAAAATGTCGATGTGGAATTGTAGCTACATTTATTCCGTGTACAAATATATAATTGGACTGGATCTGCGACTTATAGTTTTGACACTGTCAAAAAGTAGTAGATTTTTTCTCATCACCAATTTAAAGAATGTCGGTGCAGGATTGTAGCTACATTTATTCCGTGTTTAAATATATAATTGGACTGGATCTGCGACTTATAGTTTGGACACTGTCAAAAAGTAGTAGATTTTTTCTCATCACCGATTTAAAAAATGGTGATGCGGAATTGTGGCTACATTTATTCCGTGTTCAAATATACAATTAAACTGGATCTGCGACTTATATTTTCCGAGAATATTAAGTTTTGGTGACACTGTAAAAAAGTAGTAGATTTTTTCTCATCACCGATTTAGAAAATGTCGATGCGGAATTGTGGCTACATTTATTCCGTGTCCAAATATGTAATTGAACAGAATCTGCGACTTGTAGTTTCCGAGAATATTAAGTTTTGGTGACACTGTAAAAAAGTAGTAGATTTTTTTCTCATCACCGATTTAAAAAATGTCGATGCGGAATTGTAGCTACATTTATTCCGTGTACAAATATATAATTGGACTGGATCTACGACTTATAGTTTTGACACTGTCAAAAAGTAGTAGATTTTTTCTCATCACCAATTTAAAGAATGTCGGTGCAGGATTGTAGCTACATTTATTCCGTGTTCAAATATACAATTAAACTGGATCTGCGACTTATAGTTTCCGAGAGAATTAAGTTTTGGTAACAGTGTAAAAAAGTAGTAGATTTTTTCTCATCACCGATTGAAAAAATGGTGATGCGGAATTGTGGCTACATTTATTCCGTGTTCAAATATACAATTAAACTGGATCTGCGACTTATATTTTCCGAGAAAATTAAGTTTTGGTGACACTGTAAAAAAGTAGTAGATTTTTTTCTCATCACCGATTTAAAAAATGTCGATGCGGAATTGTAGCTACATTTATTCCGTGTACAAATATATAATTGGACTGGATCTGCGACTTATAGTTTTGACACTGTCAAAAAGTAGTATATTTTTTCTCATCACCGATTTAAAAAATGGTGATGCGGAATTGTGGCTACATTTATTCCGTGTTCAAATATACAATTGAACTGGATCTGCGACTTATAGTTTCCGAGAGAATTAAATTTTGGCGACAGTGTAAAAAAGTAGTAGATTTTTTCTCATCACCGATTTAAAAAATGGTGATGCGGAATTGTGGCTACATTTATTCCGTGTTCAAATATACAATTAAACTGGATCTGCGACTTATATTTTCCGAGAGAATTAAGTTTTGGTGACACTGTAAAAAAGTAGTAGATTTTTTCTCATCACCGATTTAAAAAATGTCGATGCGGAATTGTAGCTACATTTATTCCGCGCACAAATATATAATTGGACTGGATCTGCGACTTGTAGTTTCCGAGAAAATTAAGTTTTGGGGAGACTGTAAAAAAGTAGTAATTTTTATTCATCACCGATTTAAATAATGTTGATGCGGAATTGTAGCTACATTCATTCCGTGTACAAATATATAATTGGACTGGATCTGCGACTTATAGTTTCCGCGAATATTAAGTTTTGGTGACACTGTAAAAAAGTAGCAGATTTTTTTCTCATCACCGATTTAAAAAATGTCGATGCGGAATTGTAGCTACATTTATTCCGTGTACAAATATATAATTGGACTGGATCTGCGACTTATAGTTTTGACACTGTCAAAAAGTAGTAGATTTTTTCTCATCACCAATTTAAAGAATGTCGGTGCAGGATTGTAGCTACATTTATTCCGTGTCCAAATATGTAATTGGACAGAATCTGCGACTTATAGTTTGGACACTGTCAAAAAGTAGTAGATTTTTTCTCATCACCGATTTAAAAAATGTCAATGCGGAATTGTGGCTACATTTATTCCGTGTCCAAATATGTAATTGAACAGAATCTGCGACTTGTAGTTTCCGAGAATATTAAGTTTTGGTGACACTGTAAAAAAGTAGTAGATTTTTTTCTCATCACCGATTTAAAAAATTTCGATGCGGAATTGTAGCTACATTTATTCCGTGTACAAATATATAATTGGACTGGATCTGCGACTTATAGTTTTGACACTGTCAAAAAGTAGTAGATTTTTTCTCATCACCAATTTAAAGAATGTCGGTGCAGGATTGTAGCTACATTTATTCCGTGTTCAAATATACAATTAAACTGGATCTGCGACTTATAGTTTCCGAGAGAATTAAGTTTTGGTAACAGTGTAAAAAAGTAGTAGATTTTTTCTCATCACCGATTTAAAAAATGGTGATGCGGAATTGTGGCTACATTTATTCCGTGTTCAAATATACAATTAAACTGGATCTGCGACTTATATTTTCCGAGAAAATTAAGTTTTGGTGACACTGTAAAAAAGTAGTAGATTTTTTCTCATCACCGATTTAAAAAATGTCGATACGGAATTGTAGCTACATTTATTCCGTGTACAAATATATAATTGGACTGGATCTGCGACTTATTGTTTCCGAGAAAATGAAGTTTTGGGGAGACTGTAAAAAAGTAGTAATTTTTATTCATCACCGATTTAAATAATGTTGATGCGGAATTGTAGCTACATTCATTCCGTGTCCAAATATGTAATTGGACAGAATCTGCGACTTGTAGTTTCCGAGAAAATTAAGTTTTGGGGAGACTGTAAAAAAGTAGTAATTTTTATTCATCACCGATTTAAATAATGTTGATGCGGAATTGTAGCTACATTCATTCCGTGTACAAATATATAATTGGACTGGATCTGCGACTTTTAGTTTCCGAGAATATTAAGTTTTGGTGACACTGTAAAAAAGTAGTAGATTTTTTCTCATCACCGATTTAAAAAATGTCGATGTGGAATTGTAGCTACATTTATTCCGTGTACAAATATATAATTGGACTGGATCTGCGACTTATAGTTTTGACACTGTCAAAAAGTAGTAGATTTTTTCTCATCACCAATTTAAAGAATGTCGGTGCAGGATTGTAGCTACATTTATTCCGTGTTTAAATATATAATTGGACTGGATCTGCGACTTATAGTTTGGACACTGTCAAAAAGTAGTAGATTTTTTCTCATCACCGATTTAAAAAATGTCAATGCGGAATTGTGGCTACATTTATTCCGTGTCCAAATATGTAATTGAACAGAATCTGCGACTTGTAGTTTCCGAGAATATTAAGTTTTGGTGACACTGTAAAAAAGTAGTAGATTTTTTTCTCATCACCGATTTAAAAAATGTCGATGCGGAATTGTAGCTACATTTATTCCGTGTACAAATATATAATTGGACTGGATCTGCGACTTATAGTTTTGACACTGTCAAAAAGTAGTAGATTTTTTCTCATCACCAATTTAAAGAATGTCGGTGCAGGATTGTAGCTACATTTATTCCGTGTCCAAATATGTAATTGGACAGAATCTGCGACTTGTAGTTTCCGAGAAAATTAAGTTTTGGTGACACTGTAAAAAAGTAGTAGATTTTTTTCTCATCACCGATTTAAAAAATGTCGATGCGGAATTGTAGCTACATTTATTCCGTGTACAAATATATAATTGGACTGGATCTGCGACTTATAGTTTTGACACTGTCAAAAAGTAGTAGATTTTTTCTCATCACCACTTTAAAGAATGTCGGTGCAGGATTGTAGCTACATTTATTCCGTGTTTAAATATATAATTGGACTGGATCTGCGACTTATAGTTTGGACACTGTCAAAAAGTAGTAGATTTTTTCTCATCACCGATTTAAAAAATGTCGATGCGGAATTGTAGCTACATTTATTCCGTGTACAAATATATAATTGGACTGGATCTGCGACTTATAGTTTTGACACTGTCAAAAAGTAGTGTATTTTTTCTCATCACCGATTTAAAAAATGGTGATGCGGAATTGTGGCTACATTTATTCCGTGTTCAAATATACAATTGAACTGGATCTGCGACTTATAGTTTCCGAGAGAATTAAGTTTTGGCGACAGTGTAAAAAAGTAGTAGATTTTTTCTCATCACCGATTTAAAAAATGGTGATGCGGAATTGTGGCTACATTTATTCCGTGTTCAAATATACAATTAAACTGGATCTGCGACTTATATTTTCCGAGAGAATTAAGTTTTGGTGACACTGTAAAAAAGTAGTAGATTTTTTCTCATCACCGATTTAAAAAATGGTGATGCGGAATTGTGGCTACATTTATTCCGTGTTCAAATATACAATTAAACTGGATCTGCGACTTATATTTTCCGAGAAAATTAAGTTTTGGTGACACTGTAAAAAAGTAGTAGATTTTTTCTCATCACCGATTTAAAAAATGTCGATGCGGAATTGTAGCTACATTTATTCCGTGTACAAATATATAATTGGACTGGATCTGCGACTTATTGTTTCCGAGAAAATGAAGTTTTGGGGAGACTGTAAAAAAGTAGTAATTTTTATTCATCACCGATTTAAATAATGTTGATGCGGAATTGTAGCTACATTCATTCCGTGTCCAAATATGTAATTGGACAGAATCTGCGACTTGTAGTTTCCGAGAAAATTAAGTTTTGGGGAGACTGTAAAAAAGTAGTAATTTTTATTCATCACCGATTTAAATAATGTTGATGCGGAATTGTAGCTACATTCATTCCGTGTACAAATATATAATTGGACTGGATCTGCGACTTTTAGTTTCCGAGAATATTAAGTTTTGGTGACACTGTAAAAAAGTAGTAGATTTTTTCTCATCACCGATTTAGAAAATGTCGATGCGGAATTGTAGCTACATTTATTCCGTGTACAAATATATAATTGGACTGGATCTGCGACTTATAGTTTTGACACTGTCAAAAAGTAGTAGATTTTTTCTCATCACCAATTTAAAGAATGTCGGTGCAGGATTGTAGCTACATTTATTCCGTGTCCAAATATGTAATTGGACAGAATCTGCGACTTGTAGTTTCCGAGAAAATTAAGTTTTGGTGACACTGTAAAAAAGTAGTAGATTTTTTTCTCATCACCGATTTAAAAAATGTCGATGCGGAATTGTAGCTACATTTATTCCGTGTACAAATATATAATTGGACTGGATCTGCGACTTATAGTTTTGACACTGTCAAAAAGTAGTAGATTTTTTCTCATCACCACTTTAAAGAATGTCGGTGCAGGATTGTAGCTACATTTATTCCGTGTTTAAATATATAATTGGACTGGATCTGCGACTTATAGTTTGGACACTGTCAAAAAGTAGTAGATTTTTTCTCATCACCGATTTAAAAAATGTCAATGCGGAATTGTGGCTACATTTATTCCGTGTCCAAATATGTAATTGGACAGAATCTGCGACTTGTAGTTTCCGAGAAAATTAAGTTTTGGTGACACTGTAAAAAAGTAGTAGATTTTTTCTCATCACCGATTTAAAAAATGTCGATGCGGAATTGTAGCTACATTTATTCCGTGTACAAATATATAATTGGACTGGATCTGCGACTTATAGTTTTGACACTGTCAAAAAGTAGTGTATTTTTTCTCATCACCGATTTAAAAAATGGTGATGCGGAATTGTGGCTACATTTATTCCGTGTTCAAATATACAATTGAACTGGATCTGCGACTTATAGTTTCCGAGAGAATTAAGTTTTGGCGACAGTGTAAAAAAGTAGTAGATTTTTTCTCATCACCGATTTAAAAAATGGTGATGCGGAATTGTGGCTACATTTATTCCGTGTTCAAATATACAATTAAACTGGATCTGCGACTTATATTTTCCGAGAGAATTAAGTTTTGGTGACACTGTAAAAAAGTAGTAGATTTTTTCTCATCACCGATTTAAAAAATGTCGATGCGGAATTGTAGCTACATTTATTCCGCGTACAAATATATAATTGGACTGGATCTGCGACTTGTAGTTTCCGAGAAAATTAAGTTTTGGGGAGACTGTAAAAAAGTAGTAATTTTTATTCATCACCGATTTAAATAATGTTGATGCGGAATTGTAGCTACATTCATTCCGTGTACAAATATATAATTGGACTGGATCTGCGACTTATAGTTTCCGAGAATATTAAGTTTTGGTGACACTGTCAAAAAGTAGTAGATTTTTTCTCATCACCAATTTAAAGAATGTCGGTGCAGGATTGTAGCTACATTTATTCCGTGTTCAAATATACAATTAAACTGGATCTGCGACTTATAGTTTCCGAGAGAATTAAGTTTTGGTAACAGTGTAAAAAAGTAGTAGATTTTTTCTCATCACCGATTTAAAAAATGGTGATGCGGAATTGTGGCTACATTTATTCCGTGTTCAAATATACAATTGAACTGGATCTGCGACTTATAGTTTCCGAGAGAATTAAGTTTTGGCGACAGTGTAAAAAAGTAGTAGATTTTTTCTCATCACCGATTTAAAAAATGGTGATGCGGAATTGTGGCTACATTTATTCCGTGTTCAAATATACAATTAAACTGGATCTGCGACTTATATTTTCCGAGAGAATTAAGTTTTGGTGACACTGTAAAAAAGTAGTAGATTTTTTCTCATCACCGATTTAAAAAATGTCGATGCGGAATTGTAGCTACATTTATTCCGTGTACAAATATATAATTTTACTGGATCTGCGACTTATAGTTTCCGAGAAAATTAAGTTTTGGTGACACTGTAAAAAAGTAGTAGATTTTTTCTCATCACCGATTTAGAAAATGTCGATGCGGAATTGTGGCTACATTTATTCCGTGTCCAAATATGTAATTGGACAGAATCTGCAACTTGTAGTTTCCGAGAAAATTAAGTTTTGGTGACACTGTAAAAAAGTAGTAGATTTTTTTCTCATCACTGATTTAAAAAATGTCGATGCGGAATTGTAGCTACATTTATTCCGTGTACAAATATATAATTGGACTGGATCTGCGACTTATAGTTTTGACACTGTCAAAAAGTAGTAGATTTTTTCTCATCACCAATTTAAAGAATGTCGGTGCAGGATTGTAGCTACATTTATTCCGTGTCCAAATATGTAATTGGACAGAATCTGCGACTTGTAGTTTCCGAGAATATTAAGTTTTGGTGAAACTGTAAAAAAGTAGTAGATTTTTTTCTCATCACCGATTTAAAAAATGTCGATGCGGAAAGTAGCTACATTTATTCCGTGTTTAAATATATAATTGGACTGGATCTGCGACTTATAGTTTGGACACTGTCAAAAAGTAGTAGATTTTTTCTCATCACCGATTTAAAAAATGTCAATGCGGAATTGTGGCTACATTTATTCCGTGTCCAAATATGTAATTGGACAGAATCTGCGACTTGTAGTTTCCGAGAAAATTAAGTTTTGGTGACACTGTAAAAAAGTAGTAGATTTTTTCTCATCACCGATTTAAAAAATGTCGATGCGGAATTGTAGCTACATTTATTCCGTGTACAAATATATAATTGGACTGGATCTGCGACTTATAGTTTTGACACTGTCAAAAAGTAGTGTATTTTTTCTCATCACCGATTTAAAAAATGGTGATGCGGAATTGTGGCTACATTTATTCCGTGTTCAAATATACAATTGAACTGGATCTGCGACTTATAGTTTCCGAGAGAATTAAGTTTTGGCGACAGTGTAAAAAAGTAGTAGATTTTTTCTCATCACCGATTTAAAAAATGGTGATGCGGAATTGTGGCTACATTTATTCCGTGTTCAAATATACAATTAAACTGGATCTGCGACTTATATTTTCCGAGAGAATTAAGTTTTGGTGACACTGTAAAAAAGTAGTAGATTTTTTCTCATCACCGATTTAAAAAATGTCGATGCGGAATTGTAGCTACATTTATTCCGCGTACAAATATATAATTGGACTGGATCTGCGACTTGTAGTTTCCGAGAAAATTAAGTTTTGGGGAGACTGTAAAAAAGTAGTAATTTGTATTCATCACCGATTTAAATAATGTTGATGCGGAATTGTAGCTACATTCATTCCGTGTACAAATATATAATTGGACTGGATCTGCGACTTATAGTTTCCGAGAATATTAAGTTTTGGTGACACTGTCAAAAAGTAGTAGATTTTTTCTCATCACCAATTTAAAGAATGTCGGTGCAGGATTGTAGCTACATTTATTCCGTGTTCAAATATACAATTAAACTGGATCTGCGACTTATAGTTTCCGAGAGAATTAAGTTTTGGTAACAGTGTAAAAAAGTAGTAGATTTTTTCTCATCACCGATTTAAAAAATGGTGATGCGGAATTGTGGCTACATTTATTCCGTGTTCAAATATACAATTGAACTGGATCTGCGACTTATAGTTTCCGAGAGAATTAAGTTTTGGCGACAGTGTAAAAAAGTAGTAGATTTTTTCTCATCACCGATTTAAAAAATGGTGATGCGGAATTGTGGCTACATTTATTCCGTGTTCAAATATACAATTAAACTGGATCTGCGACTTATATTTTCCGAGAGAATTAAGTTTTGGTGACACTGTAAAAAAGTAGTAGATTTTTTCTCATCACCGATTTAAAAAATGTCGATGCGGAATTGTAGCTACATTTATTCCGTGTACAAATATATAATTTTACTGGATCTGCGACTTATAGTTTCCGAGAAAATTAAGTTTTGGTGACACTGTAAAAAAGTAGTAGATTTTTTCTCATCACCGATTTAGAAAATGTCGATGCGGAATTGTGGCTACATTTATTCCGTGTCCAAATATGTAATTGGACAGAATCTGCAACTTGTAGTTTCCGAGAAAATTAAGTTTTGGTGACACTGTAAAAAAGTAGTAGATTTTTTTCTCATCACTGATTTAAAAAATGTCGATGCGGAATTGTAGCTACATTTATTCCGTGTACAAATATATAATTGGACTGGATCTGCGACTTATAGTTTTGACACTGTCAAAAAGTAGTAGATTTTTTCTCATCACCAATTTAAAGAATGTCGGTGCAGGATTGTAGCTACATTTATTCCGTGTCCAAATATGTAATTGGACAGAATCTGCGACTTGTAGTTTCCGAGAATATTAAGTTTTGGTGAAACTGTAAAAAAGTAGTAGATTTTTTTCTCATCACCGATTTAAAAAATGTCGATGCGGAAAGTAGCTACATTTATTCCGTGTTTAAATATATAATTGGACTGGATCTGCGCCTTATAGTTTGGACACTGTCAAAAAGTAGTAGATTTTTTCTGGTCACCGATTTAAAAAATGTCAATGCGGAATTGTGGCTACATTTATTCCGTGTCCAAATATGTAATTGGACAGAATCTGCGACTTGTAGTTTCCGAGAAAATTAAGTTTTGGTGAAACTGTAAAAAAGTAGTAGATTTTTTTCTCATCACCGATTTAAAAAATGTCGATGCGGAATTGTAGCTACATTTATTCCGTGTACAAATATATAATTGGACTGGATCTGCGACTTATAGTTTTGACACTGTCAAAAAGTAGTAGATTCTTTCTCATCACCAATTTAAAGAATGTCGGTGCAGGATTGTAGCTACATTTATTCCGTGTTTAAATATATAATTGGACTGGATCTGCGACTTATAGTTTGGACACTGTCAAAAAGTAGTAGATTTTTTCTCATCACCGATTTAAAAAATGTCAATGCGGAATTGTGGCTACATTTATTCCGTGTCCAAATATGTAATTGGACAGAATCTGCGACTTGTAGTTTCCGAGAAAATTAAGTTTTGGTGACACTGTAAAAAAGTAGTCGATTTTTTTCTCATCACCGATTTAAAAAATGTCGATGCGGAATTGTAGCTACATTTATTCCGTGTACAAATATATAATTGGACTGGATCTGCGACTTATAGTTTTGACACTGTCAAAAAGTAGTAGATTTTTTCTCATCACCAATTTAAAGAATGTCGGTGCAGGATTGTAGCTACATTTATTCCGTGTTCAAATATACAATTAAACTGGATCTATGACTTATAGTTTCCGAGAGAATTAAGTTTTGGTAACAGTGTAAAAAAGTAGTAGATTTTTTCTCATCACCGATTTAAAAAATGGTGATGCGGAATTGTGGCTACATTTATTCCGTGTTCAAATATACAATTGAACTGGATCTGCGACTTATAGTTTCCGAGAGAATTAAGTTTTGGCGACAGTGTAAAAAAGTAGTAGATTTTTTCTCATCACAGATTTAAAAAATGGTGATGCGGAATTGTGGCTACATTTATTCCGTGTTCAAATATACAATTAAACTGGATCTGCGACTTATATTTTCCGAGAGAATTAAGTTTTAGTGACACTGTAAAAAAGTAGTAGATTTTTTCTCATCACCGATTTAAAAAATGTCGATGCGGAATTGTAGCTACATTTATTCCGTGTACAAATATATAATTGGACTGGATCTGCGACTTATAATTTCCGAGAAAATGAAGTTTTGGGGAGACTGTAAAAAAGTAGTAATTTTTATTCATCACCGATTTAAATAATGTTGATGCGAAATTGTAGCTACATTCATTCCGTGTCCAAATATGTAATTGGACAGAATCTGCGACTTGTAGTTTCCGAGAAAATTAAGTTTTGGGGAGACTGTAAAAAAGTAGTAATTTTTATTCATCACCGATTTAAATAATGTTGATGCGGAATTGTAGCTACATTCATTCCGTGTACAAATATATAATTGGACTGGATCTGCGACTTATAGTTTGGACACTGTCAAAAAGTAGTAGATTTTTTCTCATCACCGATTTAAAAAATGTCAATGCGGAATTGTGGCTACATTTATTCCGTGTCCAAATATGTAATAGGACAGAATCTGCGACTTGTAGTTTCCGAGAAAATTAAGTTTTGGTGACACTGTAAAAAAGTAGTAGATTTTTTCTCATCACCGATTTAAAAAATGTCGATGCGGAATTGTAGCTACATTTATTCCGTGTACAAATATATAATTGGACTGGATCTGCGACTTATAGTTTTGACACTGTCAAAAAGTAGTAGATTTTTTCTCATCACCAATTTAAAGAATGTCGGTGCAGGATTGTAGCTACATTTATTCCGTGTTCAAATATACAATTAAACTGGATCTGCGACTTATATTTTCCGAGAGAATTAATTTTTGGCGACAGTGTAAAAAAGTAGTAGATTTTTTCTCATCACCGATTTAAAAAATGGTGATGCGGAATTGTGGCTACATTTATTCCGTGTTCAAATATACAATTAAACTGGATCTGCGACTTATATTTTCCGACGAATTAAGTTTTGGTGACACTGTAAAAAAGTAGTAGATTTTTTCTCATCACCGATTTAAAAAATGTCGATGCGGAATTGTAGCTACATTTATTCCGTGTACAAATATATAATTGGACTGGATCTGCGACTTATAGTTTCCGAGAAAATTAAGTTTTGGGGAGACTGTAAAAAAATAGTAATTTTTATTCATCACCGATTTAAATAATGTTGATGCGGAATTGTAGCTACATTCATTCCGTGTACAAATATGTAATTGGACTGGATCTGCGACTTGTAGTTTCCGAGAAAATTAAGTTTTGGGGAGACTGTAAAAAAGTAGTAATTTTTATTCATCACCGATTTAAATAATGTTGATGCGGAATTGTAGCTACATTCATTCCGTGTACAAATATATAATTGGACTGGATCTGCGACTTATAATTTCCGAGAAAATGAAGTTTTGGGGAGACTGTAAAAAAGTAGTAATTTTTATTCATCACCGATTTAAATAATGTTGATGCGGAATTGTAGCTACATTCATTCCGTGTCCAAATATGTAATTGGACAGAATCTGCGACTTGTAGTTTCCGAGAAAATTAAGTTTTGGGGAGACTGTAAAAAAGTAGTCGATTTTTTTCTCATCACCGATTTAAAAAATGTCGATGCGGAATTGTAGCTACATTTATTCCGTGTTCAAATATACAATTGAACTGGATCTGCGACTTATAGTTTCCGAGAGAATTAAGTTTTGGTGACACTGTAAAAAAGTAGTAGATTTTTTCTCATCACCGATTTAAAAAATGTCGATGCGGAATTGTAGCTTCATTTATTCCGTGTACAAATATATAATTGGACTGGATCTGCGACTTATAATTTCCGAGAAAATTAAGTTTTGGTGACACTGTAAAAAAGTAGTAGATTTTTTCTCATCACCGATTTAGAAAATGTCGATGCGGAATTGTGGCTACATTTATTCCGTGTCCAAATATGTAATTGGACAGAATCTGCGACTTGTAGTTTCCGAGAAAATGAAGTTTTGGGGAGACTGTAAAAAAGTAGTAATTTTTATTCATCACCGATTTAAATAATGTTGATGCGGAATTGTAGCTACATTCATTCCGTGTCCAAATATGTAATTGGACAGAATCTGCGACTTGTAGTTTCCGAGAAAATTAAGTTTTGGGGAGACTGTAAAAAAGTAGTCGATTTTTTTCTCATCACCGATTTAAAAAATGTCGATGCGGAATTGTAGCTACATTTATTCCGTGTCCAAATATGTAATTGGACAGAATCTGCGACTTGTAGTTTCCGAGAAAATTAAGTTTTGGGGAGACTGTAAAAAAGTAGTAATTTTTATTCATCACCGATTTAAATAATGTTGATGCGGAATTGTAGCTACATTCATTCCGTGTACAAATATATAATTGGACTGGATCTGCGACTTATAGTTTCCGAGAAAATTAAGTTTTGGTGACACTGTAAAAAAGTAGTAGATTTTTTCTCATCACCGATTTAGAAAATGTCGATGCGGAATTGTGGCTACATTTATTCCGTGTCCAAATATGTAATTGGACAGAATCTGCGACTTGTAGTTTCCGAGAAAATGAAGTTTTGGGGAGACTGTAAAAAAGTAGTAATTTTTATTCATCACCGATTTAAATAATGTTGATGCGGAATTGTAGCTACATTCATTCCGTGTACAAATATATAATTGGACTGGATCTGCGACTTATAGTTTCCGAGAAAATTAAGTTTTGGTGACACTGTAAAAAAGTAGTAGATTTTTTCTCATCACCGATTTAGAAAATGTCGATGCGGAATTGTGGCTACATTTATTCCGTGTCCAAATATGTAATTGGACAGAATCTGCGACTTGTAGTTTCCGAGAAAATGAAGTTTTGGGGAGACTGTAAAAAAGTAGTAATTTTTATTCATCACCGATTTAAATAATTTTGATGCGGAATTGTAGCTACATTCATTCCGTGTCCAAATATGTAATTGGACAGAATCTGCGACTTGTAGTTTCCGAGAAAATTAAGTTTTGGGGAGACTGTAAAAAAGTAGTAATTTTTATTCATCACCGATTTAAATAATGTTGATGCGGAATTGTAGCTACATTCATTCCGTGTACAAATATATAATTGGACTGGATCTGCGACTTATAGTTTCCGAGAAAATTAAGTTTTGGTGACAGTGTAAAAAAGTAGTAGATTTTTTCTCATCACCGATTTAGAAAATGTCGATGCGGAATTGTGGCTACATTTATTCCGTGTCCAAATATGTAATTGGACAGAATCTGCAACTTGTAGTTTCCGAGAAAATTAAGTTTTGGTGACACTGTAAAAAAGTAGTAGATTTTTTTCTCATAGCTACATTTATTCCGTGTACAAATATATAATTGGACTGGATCTGCGACTTATAGTTTTGACACTGTCAAAAAGTAGTAGATTTTTTCTCATCACCAATTTAAAGAATGTCGGTGCAGGATTGTAGCTACATTTATTCCGTGTCCAAATATGTAATTGGACAGAATCTGCGACTTGTAGTTTCCGAGAAAATTAAGTTTTGGTGAAACTGTAAAAAAGTAGTAGATTTTTTTCTCATCACCGATTTAAAAAATGTCGATGCGGAATTGTAGCTACATTTATTCCGTGTACAAATATATAATTGGACTGGATCTGCGACTTATAGTTTTGACACTGTCAAAAAGTAGTAGATTCTTTCTCATCACCAATTTAAAGAATGTCGGTGCAGGATTGTAGCTACATTTATTCCGTGTTTAAATATATAATTGGACTGGATCTGTGACTTATAGTTTGGACACTGTCAAAAAGTAGTAGATTTTTTCTCATCACCGATTTAAAAAATGTCAATGCGGAATTGTGGCTACATTTATTCCGTGTCCAAATATGTAATTGGACAGAATCTGCGACTTGTAGTTTCCGAGAAAATTAAGTTTTGGTGACACTGTAAAAAAGTAGTCGATTTTTTTCTCATCACCGATTTAAAAAATGTCGATGCGGAATTGTAGCTACATTTATTCCGTGTACAAATATATAATTGGACTGGATCTGCGACTTATAGTTTTGACACTGTCAAAAAGTAGTAGATTTTTTCTCATCACCAATTTAAAGAATGTCGGTGCAGGATTGTAGCTACATTTATTCCGTGTTCAAATATACAATTAAACTGGATCTATGACTTATAGTTTCCGAGAGAATTAAGTTTTGGTAACAGTGTAAAAAAGTAGTAGATTTTTTCTCATCACCGATTTAAAAAATGGTGATGCGGAATTGTGGCTACATTTATTCCGTGTTCAAATATACAATTGAACTGGATCTGCGACTTATAGTTTCCGAGAGAATTAAGTTTTGGCGACAGTGTAAAAAAGTAGTAGATTTTTTCTCATCACAGATTTAAAAAATGGTGATGCGGAATTGTGGCTACATTTATTCCGTGTTCAAATATACAATTAAACTGGATCTGCGACTTATATTTTCCGAGAGAATTAAGTTTTAGTGACACTGTAAAAAAGTAGTAGATTTTTTCTCATCACCGATTTAAAAAATGTCGATGCGGAATTGTAGCTACATTTATTCCGTGTACAAATATATAATTGGACTGGATCTGCGACTTATAATTTCCGAGAAAATGAAGTTTTGGGGAGACTGTAAAAAAGTAGTAATTTTTATTCATCACCGATTTAAATAATGTTGATGCGGAATTGTAGCTACATTCATTCCGTGTCCAAATATGTAATTGGACAGAATCTGCGACTTGTAGTTTCCGAGAAAATTAAGTTTTGGGGAGACTGTAAAAAAGTAGTAATTTTTATTCATCACCGATTTAAATAATGTTGATGCGGAATTGTAGCTACATTCATTCCGTGTACAAATATATAATTGGACTGGATCTGCGACTTATAGTTTGGACACTGTCAAAAAGTAGTAGATTTTTTCTCATCACCGATTTAAAAAATGTCAATGCGGAATTGTGGCTACATTTATTCCGTGTCCAAATATGTAATAGGACAGAATCTGCGACTTGTAGTTTCCGAGAAAATTAAGTTTTGGTGACACTGTAAAAAAGTAGTAGATTTTTTCACATCACCGATTTAAAAAATGTCGATGCGGAATTGTAGCTACATTTATTCCGTGTACAAATATATAATTGGACTGGATCTGCGACTTATAGTTTTGACACTGTCAAAAAGTAGTAGATTTTTTCTCATCACCAATTTAAAGAATGTCGGTGCAGGATTGTAGCTACATTTATTCCGTGTTCAAATATACAATTAAACTGGATCTGCGACTTATATTTTCCGAGAGAATTAATTTTTGGCGACAGTGTAAAAAAGTAGTAGATTTTTTCTCATCACCGATTTAAAAAATGGTGATGCGGAATTGTGGCTACATTTATTCCGTGTTCAAATATACAATTAAACTGGATCTGCGACTTATATTTTCCGACGAATTAAGTTTTGGTGACACTGTAAAAAAGTAGTAGATTTTTTCTCATCACCGATTTAAAAAATGTCGATGCGGAATTGTAGCTACATTTATTCCGTGTACAAATATATAATTGGACTGGATCTGCGACTTATAGTTTCCGAGAAAATTAAGTTTTGGGGAGACTGTAAAAAAATAGTAATTTTTATTCATCACCGATTTAAATAATGTTGATGCGGAATTGTAGCTACATTCATTCCGTGTACAAATATGTAATTGGACTGGATCTGCGACTTATAGTTTCCGAGAGAATTAAGTTTTGGTAACAGTGTAAAAAAGTAGTAGATTTTTTCTCATCACCGATTTAAAAAATGGTGATGCGGAATTGTGGCTACATTTATTCCGTGTTCAAATATACAATTGAACTGGATCTGCGACTTATAGTTTCCGAGAGAATTAAGTTTTGGTGACACTGTAAAAAAGTAGTAGATTTTTTCTCATCACCGATTTAGAAAATGTCGATGCGGAATTGTGGCTACATTTATTCCGTGTCCAAATATGTAATTGGACAGAATCTGCGACTTGTAGTTTCCGAGAAAATGAAGTTTTGGGGAGACTGTAAAAAAGTAGTAATTTTTATTCATCACCGATTTAAATAATGTTGATGCGGAATTGTAGCTACATTCATTCCGTGTCCAAATATGTAATTGGACAGAATCTGCGACTTGTAGTTTCCGAGAAAATTAAGTTTTGGGGAGACTGTAAAAAAGTAGTAATTTTTATTCATCACCGATTTAAATAATGTTGATGCGGAATTGTAGCTACATTCATTCCGTGTACAAATATATAATTGGACTGGATCTGCGACTTATAGTTTCCGAGAAAATTAAGTTTTGGTGACACTGTAAAAAAGTAATAGATTTTTTCTCATCACCGATTTAGAAAATGTCGATGCGGAATTGTGGCTACATTTATTCCGTGTTCAAATATGTAATTGGACAGAATCTGCAACTTGTAGTTTCCGAGAAAATTAAGTTTTGGTAACACTGTAAAAAAGTAGTAGATTTTTTTCTCATCACCGATTTAAAAAATGTCGATGCGGAATTGTAGCTACATTTATTCCGTGTACAAATATATAATTGGACTGGATCTGCGACTTATAGTTTTGACACTGTCAAAAAGTAGTAGATTTTTTCTCATCACCAATTTAAAGAATGTCGGTGCAGGATTGTAGCTACATTTATTCCGTGTCCAAATATGTAATTGGACAGAATCTGCGACTTGTAGTTTCCGAGAAAATTAAGTTTTGGTGAAACTGTAAAAAAGTAGTAGATTTTTTTCTCATCACCGATTTAAAAAATGTCGATGCGGAATTGTAGCTACATTTATTCCGTGTACAAATATGTAATTGGACTGGATCTGCGACTTATAGTTTTGACACTGTCAAAAAGTAGTAGATTTTTTCTCATCACCAATTTAAAGAATGTCGGTGCAGGATTGTAGCTACATTTATTCCGTGTTTAAATATGTAATTGGACAGAATCTGCGACTTGTAGTTTCCGAGAAAATGAAGTTTTGGGGAGACTGTAAAAAAGTAGTAATTTTTATTCATCACCGATTTAAATAATGTTGATGCGGAATTGTAGCTACATTCATTCCGTGTCCAAATATGTAATTGGACAGAATCTGCGACTTGTAGTTTCCGAGAAAATTAAGTTTTGGGGAGACTGTAAAAAAGTAGTAATTTTTATTCATCACCGATTTAAATAATGTTGATGCGGAATTGTAGCTACATTCATTCCGTGTACAAATATATAATTGGACTGGATCTGCGACTTATAGTTTCCGAGAGAATTAAGTTTTGGTGACACTGTAAAAAAGTAGTAGATTTTTTCTCATCACCGATTTAGAAAATGTCGATGCGGAATTGTGGCTACATTTATTCCGTGTCCAAATATGTAATTGGACAGAATCTGCGACTTGTAGTTTCCGAGAAAATGAAGTTTTGGGGAGACTGTAAAAAAGTAGTAATTTTTATTCATCACCGATTTAAATAATGTTGATGCGGAATTGTAGCTACATTCATTCCGTGTCCAAATATGTAATTGGACAGAATCTGCGACTTGTAGTTTCCGAGAAAATTAAGTTTTGGGGAGACTGTAAAAAAGTAGTAATTTTTATTCATCACCGATTTAAATAATGTTGATGCGGAATTGTAGCTACATTCATTCCGTGTACAAATATATAATTGGACTGGATCTGCGACTTATAGTTTCCGAGAAAATTAAGTTTTGGTGACACTGTAAAAAAGTAATAGATTTTTTCTCATCACCGATTTAGAAAATGTCGATGCGGAATTGTGGCTACATTTATTCCGTGTTCAAATATGTAATTGGACAGAATCTGCAACTTGTAGTTTCCGAGAAAATTAAGTTTTGGTAACACTGTAAAAAAGTAGTAGATTTTTTTCTCATCACCGATTTAAAAAATGTCGATGCGGAATTGTAGCTACATTTATTCCGTGTACAAATATATAATTGGACTGGATCTGCGACTTATAGTTTTGACACTGTCAAAAAGTAGTAGATTTTTTCTCATCACCAATTTAAAGAATGTCGGTGCAGGATTGTAGCTACATTTATTCCGTGTCCAAATATGTAATTGGACAGAATCTGCGACTTGTAGTTTCCGAGAAAATTAAGTTTTGGTGAAACTGTAAAAAAGTAGTAGATTTTTTTCTCATCACCGATTTAAAAAATGTCGATGCGGAATTGTAGCTACATTTATTCCGTGTACAAATATGTAATTGGACTGGATCTGCGACTTATAGTTTTGACACTGTCAAAAAGTAGTAGATTTTTTCTCATCACCAATTTAAAGAATGTCGGTGCAGGATTGTAGCTACATTTATTCCGTGTTTAAATATATAATTGGACTGGATCTGCGACTTATAGTTTGGACACTGTCAAAAAGTAGTAGATTTTTTCTAATCACCGATTTAAAAAATGTCAATGCGGAATTGTGGCTACATTTATTCCGTGTCCAAATACGTAATTGGACAGAATCTGCGACTTGTAGTTTCCGAGAAAATTAAGTTTTGGTGACACTGTAAAAAAGTAGTCGATTTTTTTCTCATCACCGATTTAAAAAATGTCGATGCGGAATTGTAGCTACATTTATTCCGTGTACAAATATATAATTGGACTGGATCTGCGACTTATAGTTTTGACACTGTCAAAAAGTAGTAGATTTTTTCTCATCACCAATTTAAAGAATGTCGGTGCAGGATTGTAGCTACATTTATTCCGTGTTCAAATATACAATTAAACTGGATCTATGACTTATAGTTTCCGAGAGAATTAAGTTTTGGTAACAGTGTAAAAAAGTAGTAGATTTTTTCTCATCACCGATTTAAAAAATGGTGATGCGGAATTGTGGCTACATTTATTCCGTGTTCAAATATACAATTGAACTGGATCTGCGACTTATAGTTTCCGAGAGAATTAAGTTTTGGCGACAGTGTAAAAAAGTAGTAGATTTTTTCTCATCACAGATTTAAAAAATGTCGATGCGGAATTGTAGCTACATTTATTCCGTGTACAAATATATAATTGGACTGGATCTGCGACTTATAGTTTCCGAGAAAATTAAGTTTTGGGGAGACTGTAAAAAAATAGTAATTTTTATTCATCACCGATTTAAATAATGTTGATGCGGAATTGTAGCTACATTCATTCCGTGTACAAATATGTAATTGGACTGGATCTGCGACTTATAGTTTCCGAGAGAATTAAGTTTTGGTAACAGTGTAAAAAAGTAGTAGATTTTTTCTCATCACCGATTTAAAAAATGGTGATGCGGAATTGTGGCTACATTTATTCCGTGTTCAAATATACAATTGAACTGGATCTGCGACTTATAGTTTCCGAGAGAATTAAGTTTTGGTGACACTGTAAAAAAGTAGTAGATTTTTTCTCATCACCGATTTAAAAAATGTCGATGCGGAATTGTAGCTACATTTATTCCGTGTACAAATATATAATTGGACTGGATCTGCGACTTATAATTTCCGAGAAAATGAAGTTTTGGGGAGACTGTAAAAAAGTAGTAATTTTTATTCATCACCGATTTAAATAATGTTGATGCGGAATTGTAGCTACATTCATTCCGTGTCCAAATATGTAATTGGACAGAATCTGCGACTTGTAGTTTCCGAGAAAATTAAGTTTTGGGGAGACTGTAAAAAAGTAGTAATTTTTATTCATCACCGATTTAAATAATGTTGATGCGGAATTGTAGCTACATTCATTCCGTGTACAAATATATAATTGGACTGGATCTGCGACTTATAGTTTCCGAGAAAATTAGGTTTTGGTGACATTGTAAAAAAGTAGTAAATTTTTTCTCATCACCGATTTAAAAAATGTTGGTGCAGAATTGTACCTACATTTATTCCGTGTTTAAATATATAATTGGACTGGATCTGCGACTTATAGTTTGGACACTGTCAAAAAGTAGTAGATTTTTTCTCATCACCGATTTAAAAAATGTCAATGCGGAATTGTGGCTACATTTATTCCGTGTCCAAATATGTAATAGGACAGAATCTGCGACTTGTAGTTTCCGAGAAAATTAAGTTTTGGTGACACTGTAAAAAAGTAGTAGATTTTTTCTCATCACCGATTTAAAAAATGTCGATGCGGAATTGTAGCTACATTTATTCCGTGTACAAATATATAATTGGACTGGATCTGCGACTTATAGTTTTGACACTGTCAAAAAGTAGTAGATTTTTTCTCATCACCAATTTAAAGAATGTCGGTGCAGGATTGTAGCTACATTTATTCCGTGTTCAAATATACAATTAAACTGGATCTGCGACTTATATTTTCCGAGAGAATTAAGTTTTGGCGACAGTGTAAAAAAGTAGTAGATTTTTTCTCATCACCGATTTAAAAAATGGTGATGCGGAATTGTGGCTACATTTATTCCGTGTTCAAATATACAATTAAACTGGATCTGCGACTTATATTTTCCGAGAGAATTAAGTTTTGGTGACACTGTAAAAAAGTAGTAGATTTTTTCTCATCACCGATTTAAAAAATGTCGATGCGGAATTGTAGCTACATTTATTCCGTGTACAAATATATAATTGGACTGGATCTGCGACTTATAGTTTCCGAGAAAATTAAGTTTTGGGGAGACTGTAAAAAAATAGTAATTTTTATTCATCACCGATTTAAATAATGTTGATGCGGAATTGTAGCTACATTCATTCCGTGTACAAATATGTAATTGGACTGGATCTGCGACTTATAGTTTCCGAGAGAATTAAGTTTTGGTAACAGTGTAAAAAAGTAGTAGATTTTTTCTCATCACCGATTTAAAAAATGGTGATGCGGAATTGTGGCTACATTTATTCCGTGTTCAAATATACAATTGAACTTTATCTGCGACTTATAGTTTCCGAGAGAATTAAGTTTTGGTGACACTGTAAAAAAGTAGTAGATTTTTTCTCATCACCGATTTAAAAAATGTCGATGCGGAATTGTAGCTACATTTATTCCGTGTACAAATATATAATTGGACTGGATCTGCGACTTATAATTTCCGAGAAAATGAAGTTTTGGGGAGACTGTAAAAAAGTAGTAATTTTTATTCATCACCGATTTAAATAATGTTGATGCGGAATTGTAGCTACATTCATTCCGTGTCCAAATATGTAATTGGACAGAATCTGCGACTTGTAGTTTCCGAGAAAATTAAGTTTTGGGGAGACTGTAAAAAAGTAGTAATTTTTATTCATCACCGATTTAAATAATGTTGATGCGGAATTGTAGCTACATTCATTCCGTGTACAAATATATAATTGGACTGGATCTGCGACTTATAGTTTCCGAGAAAATTAAGTTTTGGTGACACTGTAAAAAAGTAGTAGATTTTTTCTCATCACCGATTTAGAAAATGTCGATGCGGAATTGTGGCTACATTTATTCCGTGTCCAAATATGTAATTGGACAGAATCTGCGACTTGTAGTTTCCGAGAAAATGAAGTTTTGGGGAGACTGTAAAAAAGTAGTAATTTTTATTCATCACCGATTTAAATAATGTTGATGCGGAATTGTAGCTACATTCATTCCGTGTACAAATATATAATTGGACTGGATCTGCGACTTATAGTTTCCGAGAAAATTAAGTTTTGGTGACACTGTAAAAAAGTAGTAGATTTTTTCTCATCACCGATTTAGAAAATGTCGATGCGGAATTGTGGCTACATTTATTCCGTGTCCAAATATGTAATTGGACAGAATCTGCAACTTGTAGTTTCCGAGAAAATGAAGTTTTGGTGACACTGTAAAAAAGTAGTAGATTTTTTTCTCATCACCGATTTAAAAAATGTCGATGCGGAATTGTAGCTACATTTATTCCGTGTACAAATATATAATTGGACTGGATCTGCGACTTATAGTTTTGACACTGTCAAAAAGTAGTAGATCTTTTCTCATCACCAATTTAAAGAATGTCGGTGCAGGATTGTAGCTACATTTATTCCGTGTCCAAATATGTAATTGGACAGAATCTGCGACTTGTAGTTTCCGAGAAAATGAAGTTTTGGTGACACTGTAAAAAAGTAGTAGATTTTTTTCTCATCACCGATTTAAAAAATGTCGATGCGGAATTGTAGCTACATTTATTCCGTGTACAAATATATAATTGGACTGGATCTGCGACTTATAGTTTTGACACTGTCAAAAAGTAGTAGATCTTTTCTCATCACCAATTTAAAGAATGTCGGTGCAGGATTGTAGCTACATTTATTCCGTGTTCAAATATACAATTAAACTGGATCTGCGACTTATATTTTCCGAGAGAATTAAGTTTTGGCGACAGTGTAAAAAAGTAGTAGATTTTTTCTCATCACCGATTTAAAAAATGGTGATGCGGAATTGTGGCTACATTTATTCCGTGTTCAAATATACAATTAAACTGGGTCTGCGACTTATATTTTCCGAGAGAATTAAGTTTTGGTGACACTGTAAAAAAGTATTAGATTTTTTCTCATCACCGATTTAAAAAATGTCGATGCGGAATTGTAGCTACATTTATTCCGTGTACAAATATATAATTGGACTGGATCTGCGACTTATAGTTTCCGAGAAAATTAAGTTTTGGGGAGACTGTAAAAAAATAGTAATTTTTATTCATCACCGATTTAAATAATGTTGATGCGGAATTGTAGCTACATTCATTCCGTGTACAAATATGTAATTGGACTGGATCTGCGACTTATAGTTTCCGAGAGAATTAAGTTTTGGTAACAGTGTAAAAAAGTAGTAGATTTTTTCTCATCACCGATTTAAAAAATGGTGATGCGGAATTGTGGCTACATTTATTCCGTGTTCAAATATACAATTGAACTGGATCTGCGACTTATAGTTTCCGAGAGAATTAAGTTTTGGTGACACTGTAAAAAAGTAGTAGATTTTTTCTCATCACCGATTTAAAAAATGTCGATGCGGAATTGTAGCTACATTTATTCCGTGTACAAATATATAATTGGACTGGATCTGCGACTTATAATTTCCGAGAAAATGAAGTTTTGGGGAGACTGTAAAAAAGTAGTAATTTTTATTCATCACCGATTTAAATAATGTTGATGCGGAATTGTAGCTACATTCATTCCGTGTCCAAATATGTAATTGGACAGAATCTGCGACTTGTAGTTTCCGAGAAAATTAAGTTTTGGGGAGACTGTAAAAAAGTAGTCGATTTTTTTCTCATCACCGATTTAAAAAATGTCGATGCGGAATTGTAGCTACATTTATTCCGTGTCCAAATATGTAATTGGACAGAATCTGCGACTTGTAGTTTCCGAGAAAATTAAGTTTTGGGGAGACTGTAAAAAAGTAGTAATTTTTATTCATCACCGATTTAAATAATGTTGATGCGGAATTGTAGCTACATTCATTCCGTGTACAAATATATAATTGGACTGGATCTGCGACTTATAGTTTCCGAGAAAATTAAGTTTTGGTGACACTGTAAAAAAGTAGTAGATTTTTTCTCATCACCGATTTAGAAAATGTCGATGCGGAATTGTGGCTACATTTATTCCGTGTCCAAATATGTAATTGGACAGAATCTGCGACTTGTAGTTTCCGAGAAAATTAAGTTTTGGGGAGACTGTAAAAAAGTAGTAATTTTTATTCATCACCGATTTAAATAATGTTGATGCGGAATTGTAGCTACATTCATTCCGTGTACAAATATATAATTGGACTGGATCTGCGACTTATAGTTTCCGAGAAAATTAAGTTTTGGTGACACTGTAAAAAAGTAGTAGATTTTTTCTCATCACCGATTTAGAAAATGTCGATGCGGAATTGTGGCTACATTTATTCCGTGTCCAAATATGTAATTGGACAGAATCTGCAACTTGTAGTTTCCGAGAAAATGAAGTTTTGGTGACACTGTAAAAAAATAGTAGATTTTTTTCTCATCACCGATTTAAAAAATGTCGATGCGGAATTGTAGCTACATTTATTCCGTGTACAAATATATAATTGGACTGGATCTGCGACTTATAGTTTTGACACTGTCAAAAAGTAGTAGATCTTTTCTCATCACCAATTTAAAGAATGTCGGTGCAGGATTGTAGCTACATTTATTCCGTGTTCAAATATACAATTAAACTGGATCTGCGACTTATATTTTCCGAGAGAATTAAGTTTTGGCGACAGTGTAAAAAAGTAGTAGATTTTTTCTCATCACCGATTTAAAAAATGGTGATGCGGAATTGTGGCTACATTTATTCCGTGTTCAAATATACAATTAAACTGGGTCTGCGACTTATATTTTCCGAGAGAATTAAGTTTTGGTGACACTGTAAAAAAGTATTAGATTTTTTCTCATCACCGATTTAAAAAATGTCGATGCGGAATTGTAGCTACATTTATTCCGTGTACAAATATATAATTGGACTGGATCTGCGACTTATAGTTTCCGAGAAAATTAAGTTTTGGGGAGACTGTAAAAAAATAGTAATTTTTATTCATCACCGATTTAAATAATGTTGATGCGGAATTGTAGCTACATTCATTCCGTGTCCAAATATGTAATTGGACAGAATCTGCGACTTGTAGTTTCCGAGAAAATTAAGTTTTGGGGAGACTGTAAAAAAGTAGTCGATTTTTTTCTCATCACCGATTTAAAAAATGTCGATGCGGAATTGTAGCTACATTTATTCCGTGTCCAAATATGTAATTGGACAGAATCTGCGACTTGTAGTTTCCGAGAAAATTAAGTTTTGGGGAGACTGTAAAAAAGTAGTAATTTTTATTCATCACCGATTTAAATAATGTTGATGCGGAATTGTAGCTACATTCATTCCGTGTACAAATATATAATTGGACTGGATCTGCGACTTATAGTTTCCGAGAAAATTAAGTTTTGGTGACACTGTAAAAAAGTAGTAGATTTTTTCTCATCACCGATTTAGAAAATGTCGATGCGGAATTGTGGCTACATTTATTCCGTGTCCAAATATGTAATTGGACAGAATCTGCGACTTGTAGTTTCCGAGAAAATTAAGTTTTGGGGAGACTGTAAAAAAGTAGTAATTTTTATTCATCACCGATTTAAATAATGTTGATGCGGAATTGTAGCTACATTCATTCCGTGTACAAATATATAATTGGACTGGATCTGCGACTTATAGTTTCCGAGAAAATTAAGTTTTGGTGACACTGTAAAAAAGTAGTAGATTTTTTCTCATCACCGATTTAGAAAATGTCGATGCGGAATTGTGGCTACATTTATTCCGTGTCCAAATATGTAATTGGACAGAATCTGCAACTTGTAGTTTCCGAGAAAATGAAGTTTTGGTGACACTGTAAAAAAGTAGTAGATTTTTTTCTCATCACCGATTTAAAAAATGTCGATGCGGAATTGTAGCTACATTTATTCCGTGTACAAATATATAATTGGACTGGATCTGCGACTTATAGTTTTGACACTGTCAAAAAGTAGTAGATCTTTTCTCATCACCAATTTAAAGAATGTCGGTGCAGGATTGTAGCTACATTTATTCCGTGTCCAAATATGTAATTGGACAGAATCTGCGACTTGTAGTTTCCGAGAAAATTAAGTTTTGGTGAAACTGTAAAAAAGTAGTAGATTTTTTTCTCATCACCGATTTAAAAAATGTCGATGCGGAATTGTAGCTACATTTATTCCGTGTACAAATATGTAATTGGACTGGATCTGCGACTTATAGTTTTGACACTGTCAAAAAGTAGTAGATTTTTTCTCATCACCAATTTAAAGAATGTCGGTGCAGGATTGTAGCTACATTTATTCCGTGTTCAAATATACAATTAAACTGGATCTATGACTTATAGTTTCCGAGAGAATTAAGTTTTGGTAACAGTGTAAAAAAGTAGTTGATTTTTTCTCATCACCGATTTAAAAAATGGTGATGCGGAATTGTGGCTACATTTATTCCGTGTTCAAATATACAATTGAACTGGATCTGCGACTTATAGTTTCCGAGAGAATTAAGTTTTGGCGACAGTGTAAAAAAGTAGTAGATTTTTTCTCATCACCGATTTAAAAAATGGTGATGCGGAATTGTGGCTACATTTATTCCGTGTTCAAATATACAATTGAACTGGATCTGCGACTTATAGTTTCCGAGAGAATTAAGTTTTGGCGACAGTGTAAAAAAGTAGTAGATTTTTTCTCATCACCGATTTAAAAAATGTCGATGCGGAATTGTAGCTACATTTATTCTGTGTACAAATATATAATTGGACTGGATCTGCGACTTATAATTTCCGAGAAAATGAAGTTTTGGGGAGACTGTAAAAAAGTAGTAATTTTTATTCATCACTGACTTAAATAATGTTGATGCGGAATTGTAGCTACATTCATTCCGTGTCCAAATATGTAATTGGACAGAATCTGCGACTTGTAGTTTCCGAGAAAATTAAGTTTTGGGGAGACTGTAAAAAAGTAGTAATTTTTATTCATCACCGATTTAAATAATGTTGATGCGGAATTGTAGCTACATTCATTCCGTGTACAAATATATAATTGGACTGGATCTGCGACTTGTAGTTTCCGAGAAAATTAGGTTTTGGTGACATTGTAAAAAAGTAGTAAATTTTTTCTCATCACCGATTTAAAAAATGTTGGTGCAGAATTGTACCTACATTTATTCCGTGTTTAAATATATAATTGGACTGGATCTGCGACTTATAGTTTGGACACTGTCAAAAAGTAGTAGATTTTTTCTCATCACCGATTTAAAAAATGTCAATGCGGAGTTGTGGCTACATTTATTCCGTGTACAAATATATAATTGGACTGGATCTGCGACTTATAGTTTTGACACTGTCAAAAAGTAGTAGATTTTTTCTCATCACCAATTTAAAGAATGTCGGTGCAGGATTGTAGCTACATTTATTCCGTGTTCAAATATACAATTAAACTGGATCTGCGACTCATATTTTCCGAGAGGATTAAGTTTTGGTGCCACTGTAAAAAAGTAGTAGATTTTTTCTCATCACCGATTTAAAAAATGTCGATGCGGAATTGTAGCTACATTTATTCCGTGTACAAATATATAATTGGACTGGATCTGCGACTTATAGTTTCCGAGAAAATTAAGTTTTGGGGAGACTGTAAAAAAATAGTAATTTTTATTCATCACCGATTTAAATAATGTTGATGCGGAATTGTAGCTACATTCATTCCGTGTACAAATATGTAATTGGACTGGATCTGCGACTTATAGTTTCCGAGAAAATTAAGTTTTGGTGACACTGTAAAAAAGTAGTAGATTTTTTCTCATCACCGATTTAGAAAATGTCTATGCGGAATTGTGGCTACATTTATTCCGTGTCCAAATATGTAATTGGACAGAATCTGCGACTTGTAGTTTCCGAGAAAATTAAGTTTTGGTGACACTGTAAAAAAGTAGTAGATTTTTTCTCATCACCGATTTAAAAAATGTCGATGCGGAATTGTAGCTACATTTATTCCGTGTACAAATATATAATTGGACTGGATCTGCGACTTATAGTTTTGACACTGTCAAAAAGTAGTAGATTTTTTCTCATCACCAATTTAAAGAATGTCGGTGCAGGATTGTAGCTACATTTATTCCGTGTTCAAATATACAATTAAACTGGATCTGCGACTCATATTTTCCGAGAGGATTAAGTTTTGGTGCCACTGTAAAAAAGTAGTAGATTTTTTCTCATCACCGATTTAAAAAATGTCGATGCGGAATTGTAGCTACATTTATTCCGTGTACAAATATATAATTGGACTGGATCTGCGACTTATAGTTTCCGAGAAAATTAAGTTTTGGGGAGACTGTAAAAAAATAGTAATTTTTATTCATCACCGATTTAAATAATGTTGATGCGGAATTGTAGCTACATTCATTCCGTGTACAAATATGTAATTGGACTGGATCTGCGACTTATAGTTTCCGAGAAAATTAAGTTTTGGTGACACTGTAAAAAAGTAGTAGATTTTTTCTCATCACCGATTTAGAAAATGTCTATGCGGAATTGTGGCTACATTTATTCCGTGTCCAAATATGTAATTGGACAGAATCTGCGACTTATAGTTTCCGAGAAAATTAAGTTTTGGTGACACTGTAAAAAAGTAGTAGATTTTTTTCTCATCACCGATTTAAAAAATGTCGATGCGGAATTGTAGCTACATTTATTCCGTGTACAAATATATAATTGGACTGGATCTGCGACTTATAGTTTTGACACTGTCAAAAAGTAGTAGATTTTTTCTCATCACCAATTTAAAGTATGTCGGTGCAGGATTGTAGCTACATTCATTCCGTGTCCAAATATGTAATTGGACAGAATCTGCGACTTGTAGTTTCCGAGAAAATTAAGTTTTGGGGAGACTGTAAAAAAATAGTAATTTTTATTCATCACCGATTTAAATAATGTTGATGCGGAATTGTAGCTACATTCATTCCGTGTCCAAATATGTAATTGGACAGAATCTGCGACTTGTAGTTTCCGAGAAAATTAAGTTTTGGGGAGACTGTAAAGAAATAGTAATTTTTATTCATCACCGATTTAAATAATGTTGATGCGGAATTGTAGCTACATTCATTCCGTGTACAAATATGTAATTGGACTGGATCTGCGACTTATAGTTTCCGAGAAAATTAAGTTTTGGGGACACTGTAAAAAAGTAGTAGATTTTTTTCTCATCACCGATTTAAAAAATGTCGATGCAGAATTGTAGCTACATTTATTCCGTGTACAAATATATAATTGGACTGGATCTGCGACTTATAGTTTTGACACTGTAAAAAAGTAGTAGATTTTTTTCTCATCACCGATTTAAAAAATGTCGATGTGGAATTGTAGCTACATTTATTCCGTGTACAAATATATAATTGGACTGGATCTGCGACTTATAGTTTTGACACTGTCAAAAAGTAGTAGATTTTTTCTCATCACCAATTTAAAGAATGTCGGTGCAGGATTGTAGCTACATTTATTCCGTGTTTAAATATATAATTGGACTGGATCTGCGACTTATAGTTTGGACACTGTAAAAAAGTAGTAGATTTTTTCTCAGCACCGATTTAAAAAATGGTGATGCGGAATTGTGGCTACATTTATTCCGTGTTCAAATATACAATTAAACTGGGTCTGCGACTTATATTTTCCGAGAGAATTAAGTTTTGGTGACACTGTAAAAAAGTATTAGATTTTTTCTCATCACCGATTTAAAAAATGTCGATGCGGAATTGTAGCTACATTTATTCCGTGTACAAATATATAATTGGACTGGATCTGCGACTTATAGTTTCCGAGAAAATTAAGTTTTGGGGAGACTGTAAAAAAATAGTAATTTTTATTCATCACCGATTTAAATAATGTTGACGCGGAATTGTAGCTACATTCATTCCGTGTACAAATATGTAATTGGACTGGATCTGCGACTTATAGTTTCCGAGAGAATTAAGTTTTGGTAACAGTGTAAAAAAGTAGTAGATTTTTTCTCATCACCGATTTAAAAAATGGTGATGCGGAATTGTGGCTACATTTATTCCGTGTTCAAATATACAATTGAACTGGATCTGCGACTTATAGTTTCCGAGAGAATTAAGTTTTGGTGACACTGTAAAAAAGTAGTAGATTTTTTCTCATCACCGATTTAAAAAATGTCGATGCGGAATTGTAGCTACATTTATTCCGTGTACAAATATATAATTGGACTGGATCTGCGACTTATAATTTCCGAGAAAATGAAGTTTTGGGGAGACTGTAAAAAAGTAGTAATTTTTATTCATCACCGATTTAAATAATGTTGATGCGGAATTGTAGCTACATTCATTCCGTGTCCAAATATGTAATTGGACAGAATCTGCGACTTGTAGTTTCCGAGAAAATTAAGTTTTGGAGAGACTGTAAAAAAGTAGTAGATTTTTTCTCATCACCGATTTAGAAAATGTCGATGCGGAATTGTGGCTACATTTATTCCGTGTCCAAATATGTAATTGGACAGAATCTGCGACTTGTAGTTTCCGAGAAAATGAAGTTTTGGGGAGACTGTAAAAAAGTAGTAATTTTTATTCATCACCGATTTAAATAATGTTGATGCGGAATTGTAGCTACATTCATTCCGTGTCCAAATATGTAATTGGACAGAATCTGCGACTTGTAGTTTCCGAGAAAATTAAGTTTTGGGGAGACTGTAAAAAAGTAGTAATTTTTATTCATCACCGATTTAAATAATGTTGATGCGGAATTGTAGCTACATTCATTCCGTGTACAAATATATAATTGGACTGGATCTGCGACTTATAGTTTCCGAGAAAATTAAGTTTTGGTGACACTGTAAAAAAGTAGTAGATTTTTTCTCATCACCGATTTAGAAAATGTCGATGCGGAATTGTGGCTACATTTATTCCGTGTCCAAATATGTAATTGGACAGAATCTGCAACTTGTAGTTTCCGAGAAAATGAAGTTTTGGTGACACTGTAAAAAAGTAGTAGATTTTTTTCTCATCACCGATTTAAAAAATGTCGATGCGGAATTGTAGCTACATTTATTCCGTGTACAAATATATAATTGGACTGGATCTGCGACTTATAATTTCCGAGAAAATGAAGTTTTGGGGGTGACTGTAAAAAAGTAGTAATTTTTATTCATCACTGATTTAAATAATGTTGATGCGGAATTGTAGCTACATTCATTCCGTGTCCAAATATGTAATTGGACAGAATCTGCGACTTGTAGTTTCCGAGAAAATTAAGTTTTGGGGAGACTGTAAAAAAGTAGTAATTTTTATTCATCACCGATTTAAATAATGTTGATGCGGAATTGTAGCTACATTCATTCCGTGTACAAATATATAATTGGACTGGATCTGCGACTTGTAGTTTCCGAGAAAATTAGGTTTTGGTGACATTGTAAAAAAGTAGTAAATTTTTTCTCATCACCGATTTAAAAAATGTTGGTGCAGAATTGTACCTACATTTATTCCGTGTTTAAATATATAATTGGACTGGATCTGCGACTTATAGTTTGGACACTGTCAAAAAGTAGTAGATTTTTTCTCATCACCGATTTAAAAAATGTCAATGCGGAATTGTGGCTACATTTATTCCGTGTCCAAATATGTAATAGGACAGAATCTGCGACTTGTAGTTTCCGAGAAAATTAAGTTTTGGGGAGACTGTAAAAAAGTAGTAATTTTTATTCATCACCGATTTAAATAATGTTGATGCGGAATTGTAGCTACATTCATTCCGTGTACAAATATGTAATTGGACTGGATCTGCGACTTATAGTTTCCGAGAAAATTAAGTTTTGGTGACACTGTAAAAAAGTAGTAGATTTTTTCTCATCACCGATTTAGAAAATGTCGATGCGGAATTGTGGCTACATTTATTCCGTGTCCAAATATGTAATTGGACAGAATCTGCGACTTGTAGTTTCCGAGAAAATTAAGTTTTGGTGACACTGTAAAAAAGTAGTAGATTTTTTTCTCATCACCGATTTAAAAAATGTCGATGCGGAATTGTAGCTACATTTATTCCGTGTACAAATATATAATTGGACTGGATCTGCGACTTATAGTTTTGACACTGTCAAAAAGTAGTAGATTTTTTCTCATCACCAATTTAAAGTATGTCGGTGCAGGATTGTAGCTACATTCATTCCGTGTCCAAATATGTAATTGGACAGAATCTGCGACTTGTAGTTTCCGAGAAAATTAAGTTTTGGGGAGACTGTAAAAAAATAGTAATTTTTATTCATCACCGATTTAAATAATGTTGATGCGGAATTGTAGCTACATTCATTCCGTGTCCAAATATGTAATTGGACAGAATCTGCGACTTGTAGTTTCCGAGAAAATTAAGTTTTGGGGAGACTGTAAAGAAATAGTAATTTTTATTCATCACCGATTTAAATAATGTTGATGCGGAATTGTAGCTACATTCATTCCGTGTACAAATATGTAATTGGACTGGATCTGCGACTTATAGTTTCCGAGAAAATTAAGTTTTGATGACACTGTAAAAAAGTAGTAGATTTTTTTCTCATCACCGATTTAAAAAATGTCGATGCGGAATTGTAGCTACATTTATTCCGTGTACAAATATATAATTGGACTGGATCTGCGACTTATAGTTTTGACACTGTAAAAAAGTAGTAGATTTTTTTCTCATCACCGATTTAAAAAATGTCGATGCGGAATTGTAGCTACATTTATTCCGTGTACAAATATATAATTGGACTGGATCTGCGACTTATAGTTTTGACACTGTCAAAAAGTAGTAGATTTTTTCTCATCACCAATTTAAAGAATGTCGGTGCAGGATTGTAGCTACATTTATTCCGTGTTTAAATATATAATTGGACTGGATCTGCGACTTATAGTTTGGACACTGTAAAAAAGTAGTAGATTTTTTCTCAGCACCGATTTAAAAAATGGTGATGCGGAATTGTGGCTACATTTATTCCGTGTTCAAATATACAATTGAACTGGATCTGCGACTTATAGTTTCCGAGAGAATTAAGTTTTGGCGACAGTGTAAAAAAGTAGTAGATTTTTTCTCATTTAAAAAATGGTGATGCGGAATTGTGGCTACATTTATTCCGTGTTCAAATATACAATTAAACTGGATCTGCGACTTATATTTTCCGAGAGAATTAAGTTTTGGTGACACTGTAAAAAAGTAGTAGATTTTTTCTCATCACCGATTTAAAAAATGTCGATGCGGAATTGTAGCTACATTTATTCCGTGTACAAATATATAATTGGACTGGATCTGCGACTTATAGTTTCCGAGAAAATGAAGTTTTTTGGAGACTGTAAAAAAGTAGTAATTTTTAATCATCACCGATTTAAATAATGTTGATGCGGAATTGTAGCTACATTCATTCCGTGTCCAAATATGTAATTGGACAGAATCTGCGACTTGTAGTTTCCGGGAAAATTAAGTTTTGGGGAGACTGTAAAAAAGTAGTAATTTTTATTCATCACCGATTTAAATAATGTTGATGCGGAATTGTAGCTACATTCATTCCGTGTACAAATATATAATTGGACTGGATCTGCGACTTATAGTTTCCGAGAAAATTAAGGTTTGGTGACACTGTAAAAAAGTAGTAGATTTTTTTCTCATCACCGATTTAGAAAATGTCGATGCGGAATTGTGGCTACATTTATTCCGTGTCCAAATATGTAATTCGACAGAATCTGCGACTTGTAGTTTCCGAGAAAATTAGGTTTTGGTGACATTGTAAAAAGGTAGTAAATTTTTTCTCATCACCGATTTAAAAAATGTTGGTGCAGAATTGTACCTACATTTATTCCGTGTTTAAATATATAATTGGACTGGATCTGCGACTTATAGTTTGGACACTGTCAAAAAGTAGTAGATTTTTTCTCATCACCGATTTAAAAAATGTCGGTGCAGAATTGTGGCTACATTTATTCCGTGTCCAAATATGTAATTGGACAGAATCTGCGACTTGTACTTTCCGAGAAAATTAAGTTTTGGTGACACTGTAAAAAAGTAGTAGATTTTTTTCTCATCACCGATTTAAAAAATGTCGATGCGGAATTGTAGTTACATTTATTCCGTGTACAAATATATAATTGGACTGGATCTGCGACTTATAGTTTTGACACTGTCAAAAAGTAGTAGATTTTTTCTCATCACCAACTTAAAGAATGTCGGTGCAGGATTGTAGCTACATTTATTCCATGTCCAAATATGTAATTGGACAGAATCTGCGACTTGTAGTTTCCGAGAAAATTAAGTTTTGGTGACACTGTAAAAAAGTAGTAGATTTTTTTCTCATCACCGATTTAAAAAATGTCGATGCGGAATTGTAGCTACATTTATTCCGTGTACAAATATATAATTGGACTGGATCTGCGACTTATAGTTTTGACACTGTCAAAAAGTAGTAGATTTTTTCTCATCACCAATTTAAAGAATGTCGGTGCAGGATTGTAGCTACATATATTCCGTGTTTAAATATATAATTGGACTGGATCTGCGACTTATAGTTTGGACACTGTCAAAAAGTAGTAGATTTTTTCTCATCACCGATTTAAAAAATGTTAATGCGGAATTGTGGCTACATTTATTCCGTGTCCAAATATGTAATTGGACAGAATCTGCGACTTGTAGTTTCCGAGAAAATTAAGTTTTGGTGACACTGTAAAAAAGTAGTAAATTTTTTTCTCATTACCGATTTAAAAAATGTCGATGCGGAATTGTAGCTACATTTATTCCGTGTTCAAATATACAATTTAACTGGATCTGCGACTTATAGTTTCCGAGAGAATTAAGTTTTGGCGACAGTGTAAAAAAGTAGTAGATTTTTTCTCATCACCGATTTAAAAAATGGTGATGCGGAATTGTGGCTACATTTATTCCGTGTTCAAATATACAATTAAACTGGATCTGCGACTTATATTTTCCGAGAGAATTAAGTTTTGGTGACACTGTAAAAAAGTAGTAGATTTTTTCTCATCACCGATTTAAAAAATGTCGATGCGGAATTGTAGCTACATTTATTCCGTGTACAAATATATAATTTGACTGGATCTGCGACTTATAGTTTCCGAGAAAATGAAGTTTTGGGGAGACTGTAAAAAAGTAGTAATTTTTATTCATCACCGATTTAAATAATGTTGATGCGGAATTGTAGCTACATTCATTCCGTGTCCAAATATATAATTGGACTGGATCTGCGACTTATAGTTTCGGAGAAAATTAAGTTTTGGTGACACTGTAAAAAAGTAGTAGATTTTTTCTCATCACCGACTTAGAAAATGTCGATGCGGAATTGTGGCTACATTTATTCCGTGTCCAAATATGTAATTGGACAGAATCTGCGACTTGTAGTTTCCGAGAAAATTAAGTTTTGGTGACACTGTAAAAAAGTAGTAGATTTTTTTCTCATCACCGATTTAAAAAATGTCGATGCGGAATTGTAGCTACATTCATTCCGTGTACAAATATATAATTGGACTGGATCTGCGACTTATAGTTTCCGAGAAAATTAAGGTTTGGTGACACTGTAAAAAAGTAGTAGATTTTTTCTCATCACCGATTTAGAAAATGTCGATGCGGAATTGTGGCTACATTTATTCCGTGTCCAAATATGTAATTCGACAGAATCTGCGACTTGTAGTTTCCGAGAAAATTAGGTTTTGGTGACATTGTAAAAAGGTAGTAAATTTTTTCTCATCACCGATTTAAAAAATGTTGGTGCAGAATTGTACCTACATTTATTCCGTGTTTAAATATATAATTGGACTGGATCTGCGACTTATAGTTTGGACACTGTCAAAAAGTAGTAGATTTTTTCTCATCACCGATTTAAAAAATGTCGGTGCAGAATTGTGGCTACATTTATTCCGTGTCCAAATATGTAATTGGACAGAATCTGCGACTTGTACTTTCCGAGAAAATTAAGTTTTGGTGACACTGTAAAAAAGTAGTAGATTTTTTTCTCATCACCGATTTAAAAAATGTCGATGCGGAATTGTAGTTACATTTATTCCGTGTACAAATATATAATTGGACTGGATCTGCGACTTATAGTTTTGACACTGTCAAAAAGTAGTAGATTTTTTCTCATCACCAACTTAAAGAATGTCGGTGCAGGATTGTAGCTACATTTATTCCATGTCCAAATATGTAATTGGACAGAATCTGCGACTTGTAGTTTCCGAGAAAATTAAGTTTTGGTGACACTGTAAAAAAGTAGTAGATTTTTTTCTCATCACCGATTTAAAAAATGTCGATGCGGAATTGTAGCTACATTTATTCCGTGTACAAATATATAATTGGACTGGATCTGCGACTTATAGTTTTGACACTGTCAAAAAGTAGTAGATTTTTTCTCATCACCAATTTAAAGAATGTCGGTGCAGGATTGTAGCTACATATATTCCGTGTTTAAATATATAATTGGACTGGATCTGCGACTTATAGTTTGGACACTGTCAAAAAGTAGTAGATTTTTTCTCATCACCGATTTAAAAAATGTTAATGCGGAATTGTGGCTACATTTATTCCGTGTCCAAATATGTAATTGGACAGAATCTGCGACTTGTAGTTTCCGAGAAAATTAAGTTTTGGTGACACTGTAAAAAAGTAGTAAATTTTTTTCTCATTACCGATTTAAAAAATGTCGATGCGGAATTGTAGCTACATTTATTCCGTGTTCAAATATACAATTTAACTGGATCTGCGACTTATAGTTTCCGAGAGAATTAAGTTTTGGCGACAGTGTAAAAAAGTAGTAGATTTTTTCTCATCACCGATTAAAAAAATGGTGATGCGGAATTGTGGCTACATTTATTCCGTGTTCAAATATACAATTAAACTGGATCTGCGACTTATATTTTCCGAGAGAATTAAGTTTTGGTGACACTGTAAAAAAGTAGTAGATTTTTTCTCATCACCGATTTAAAAAATGTCGATGCGGAATTGTAGCTACATTTATTCCGTGTACAAATATATAATTTGACTGGATCTGCGACTTATAGTTTCCGAGAAAATGAAGTTTTGGGGAGACTGTAAAAAAGTAGTAATTTTTATTCATCACCGATTTAAATAATGTTGATGCGGAATTGTAGCTACATTCATTCCGTGTCCAAATATATAATTGGACTGGATCTGCGACTTATAGTTTCGGAGAAAATTAAGTTTTGGTGACACTGTAAAAAAGTAGTAGATTTTTTCTCATCACCGATTTAGAAAATGTCGATGCGGAATTGTGGCTACATTTATTCCGTGTCCAAATATGTAATTGGACAGAATCTGCGACTTGTAGTTTCCGAGAAAATTAAGTTTTGGTGACACTGTAAAAAAGTAGTAGATTTTTTTCTCATCACCGATTTAAAAAATGTCGATGCGGAATTGTAGCTACATTTATTCCGTGTACAAATATATAATTGGACTGGATCTGCGACTTATAGTTTTGACACTGTCAAAAAGTAGTAGATTTTTTCTCATTACCAATTTAAAGAATGTCGTTGCAGGATTGTAGCTACATTTATTCCGTGTCCAAATATGTAATTGGACAGAATCTGCGACTTGTAGTTTCCGAGAAAATTAAGTTTTGGTGACACTGTAAAAAAGTAGTAGATTTTTTTCTCATCACCGATTTAAAAAATGTCGATGCGGAATTGTAGCTACATTTATTCCGTGTACAAATATATAATTGGACTGTATCTGCGACTTATAGTTTTGACACTGTCGAAAAGTAGTAGATTTTTTCTCATCACCAATTTAAAGAATGTCGGTGCAGGATTGTAGCTACATTTATTCCGTGTTTAAATATATAATTGGACTGGATCTGCGACTTATAGTTTGGACACTGTCAAAAAGTAGTAGATTTTTTCTCATCACTGATTTAAAAAATGTCAATGCGGAATTGTGGCTACATTTATTCCGTGTCCAAATATGTAATTGGACAGAATCTGCGACTTGTAGTTTCCGAGAAAATTAAGTTTTGGTGACACTGTAAAAAAGTAGTAGATTTTTTTCTCATCACCGATTTAAAAAATGTCGATGCGGAATTGTAGCTACATTTATTCCGTGTACAAATATATAATTGGACTGGATCTGCGACTTATAGTTTTGACACTGTCAAAAAGTAGTAGATTTTTTCTCATCACCAATTTAAAGAATGTCGGTGCAGGCTTGTAGCTACATTTATTCCGTGTTCAAATATACAATTAAACTGGATCTGCGACTTATAGTTTCCGAGAGAATTAAGTTTTGGTAACAGTGTAAAAAAGTAGTAGATTTTTTCTCATCACCGATTTAAAAAATGGTGATGCGGAATTGTGGCTACATTTATTCCGTGTTCAAATATACAATTGAACTGGATCTGCGACTTATAGTTTCCGAGAGAATTAAGTTTTGGCGACAGTGTAAAAAAGTAGTAGATTTTTTCTCATCACCGATTTAAAAAATGGTGATGTGGAATTGTGGCTACATTTATTCCGTGTTCAAATATACAATTAAACTGGATCTGCGACTTATATTTTCCGAGAGAATTAAGTTTTGGTGACACTGTAAAAAAGTAGTAGATTTTTTCTCATCACCGATTTAAAAAATGTCGATGCGGAATTGTAGCTACATTTATTCCGTGTACAAATATATAATTGGACTGGATCTGCGACTTATAGTTTCGGAGAAAATGAAGTTTTGGGGAGACTGTAAAAAAGTAGTAATTTTTATTCATCACCGATTTAAATAATGTTGATGCGGAATTGTAGCTACATTCATTCCGTGTCCAAATATGTAATTGGACAGAATCTGCGACTTGTAGTTTCCGAGAAAATTAAGTTTTGGGGAGACTGTAAAAAAGTAGTAATTTTTATTCATCACCGATTTAAATAATGTTGATGCGGAATTGTAGCTACATTCATTCCGTGTACAAATATATAATTGGACTGGATCTGCGACTTATAGTTTCCGAGAAAATTAAGTTTTGGTGACACTGTAAAAAAGTAGTAGATTTTTTCTCATCACCGATTTAGAAAATGTCGATGCGGAATTGTGGCTACATTTATTCCGTGTCCAAATATGTAATTGGACAGAATCTGCGACTTGTAGTTTCCGAGAAAATTAAGTTTTGGTGACACTGTAAAAAAGTAGTAGATTTTTTTCTCATCACCGATTTAAAAAATGTCGATGCGGAATTGTAGCTACATTTATTCCGTGTACAAATATATAATTGGACTGGATCTGCGACTTATAGTTTTGACACTGTCAAAAAGAAGTAGATTTTTTCTCATCACCAATTTAAAGAATGTCGGTGCAGGATTGTAGCTACATTTATTCCGTGTCCAAATATGTAATTGGACAGAATCTGCGACTTGTAGTTTCCGAGAAAATTAAGTTTTGGTGACACTGTAAAAAAGTAGTAGATTTTTTTCTCATCACCGATTTAAAAAATGTCGATGCGGAATTGTAGCTACATTTATTCCGTGTTTAAATATATAATTGGACTGGATCTGCGACTTATAGTTTGAACACTGTCAAAAAGTAGTAGATTTTTTCTCATCACCGATTTAAAAAATGTCAATGCGGAATTGTGGCTACATTTATTCCGTGTCCAAATATGTAATTGGACAGAATCTGCGACTTGTAGTTTCCGAGAAAATTAAGTTTTGGTGACACTGTAAAAAAGTAGTCGATTTTTTTCTCATCACCGATTTAAAAAATGTCGATGCGGAATTGTAGCTACATTTATTCCGTGTACAAATATATAATTGGACTGGATCTGCGACTTATAGTTTTGACACTGTCAAAAAGTAGTAGATTTTTTTTCATCACCGATTTAAAAAATGGTGATGCGGAATTGTGGCTACATTTATTCCGTGTCCAAATATGTAATTGGACAGAATCTGCGACTTGTAGTTTCCGAGAAAATTAAGTTTTGGTGACACTGTAAAAAAGTAGTAGATTTTTTTCTCATCACCGATTTAAAAAATGTCGATGCGGAATTGTAGCTACATTTATTCCGTGTACAAATATATAATTGGACTGGATCTGCGACTTATAGTTTTGACACTGTCAAAAAGTAGTAGATTTTTTCTCATCACCAATTTAAAGAATGTCGGTGCAGGATTGTAGCTACATTTATTCCGTGTACAAATATATAATTGGACTGGATCTGCGACTTATAGTTTTGACACTGTCAAAAAGTAGTAGATTTTTTCTCATCACCAATTTAAAGAATGTCGGTGCAGGATTGTAGCTACATTTATTCCGTGTTTAAATATATAATTGGACTGGATCTGCGACTTATAGTTTGAACACTGTCAAAAAGTAGTAGATTTTTTCTCATCACCGATTTAAAAAATGTCAATGCGGAATTGTGGCTACATTTATTCCGTGTCCAAATATGTAATTGGACAGAATCTGCGACTTGTAGTTTCCGAGAAAATTAAGTTTTGGTGACACTGTAAAAAAGTAGTCGATTTTTTTCTCATCACCGATTTAAAAAATGTCGATGCGGAATTGTAGCTACATTTATTCCGTGTACAAATATATAATTTGACTGGATCTGCGACTTATAGTTTCCGAGAAAATGAAGTTTTGGGGAGACTGTAAAAAAGTAGTAATTTTTATTCATCACCGATTTAAATAATGTTGATGCGGAATTGTAGCTACATTCATTCCGTGTCCAAATATATAATTGGACTGGATCTGCGACTTATAGTTTCGGAGAAAATTAAGTTTTGGTGACACTGTAAAAAAGTAGTAGATTTTTTCTCATCACCGATTTAGAAAATGTCGATGCGGAATTGTGGCTACATTTATTCCGTGTCCAAATATGTAATTGGACAGAATCTGCGACTTGTAGTTTCCGAGAAAATTAAGTTTTGGTGACACTGTAAAAAAGTAGTAGATTTTTTTCTCATCACCGATTTAAAAAATGTCGATGCGGAATTGTAGCTACATTTATTCCGTGTACAAATATATAATTGGACTGGATCTGCGACTTATAGTTTTGACACTGTCAAAAAGTAGTAGATTTTTTCTCATTACCAATTTAAAGAATGTCGTTGCAGGATTGTAGCTACATTTATTCCGTGTCCAAATATGTAATTGGACAGAATCTGCGACTTGTAGTTTCCGAGAAAATTAAGTTTTGGTGACACTGTAAAAAAGTAGTAGATTTTTTTCTCATCACCGATTTAAAAAATGTCGATGCGGAATTGTAGCTACATTTATTCCGTGTACAAATATATAATTGGACTGGATCTGCGACTTATAGTTTTGACACTGTCGAAAAGTAGTAGATTTTTTCTCATCACCAATTTAAAGAATGTCTTTGCAGGATTGTAGCTACATTTATTCCGTGTTTAAATATATAATTGGACTGGATCTGCGACTTATAGTTTGGACACTGTCAAAAAGTAGTAGATTTTTTCTCATCACTGATTTAAAAAATGTCAATGCGGAATTGTGGCTACATTTATTCCGTGTCCAAATATGTAATTGGACAGAATCTGCGACTTGTAGTTTCCGAGAAAATTAAGTTTTGGTGACACTGTAAAAAAGTAGTAGATTTTTTTCTCATCACCGATTTAAAAAATGTCGATGCGGAATTGTAGCTACATTTATTCCGTGTACAAATATATAATTGGACTGGATCTGCGACTTATAGTTTTGACACTGTCAAAAAGTAGTAGATTTTTTCTCATCACCAATTTAAAGAATGTCGGTGCAGGCTTGTAGCTACATTTATTCCGTGTTCAAATATACAATTAAACTGGATCTGCGACTTATAGTTTCCGAGAGAATTAAGTTTTGGTAACAGTGTAAAAAAGTAGTAGATTTTTTCTCATCACCGATTTAAAAAATGGTGATGCGGAATTGTGGCTACATTTATTCCGTGTTCAAATATACAATTGAACTGGATCTGCGACTTATAGTTTCCGAGAGAATTAAGTTTTGGCGACAGTGTAAAAAAGTAGTAGATTTTTTCTCATCACCGATTTAAAAAATGGTGATGTGGAATTGTGGCTACATTTATTCCGTGTTCAAATATACAATTAAACTGGATCTGCGACTTATATTTTCCGAGAGAATTAAGTTTTGGTGACACTGTAAAAAAGTAGTAGATTTTTTCTCATCACCGATTTAAAAAATGTCGATGCGGAATTGTAGCTACATTTATTCCGTGTACAAATATATAATTGGACTGGATCTGCGACTTATAGTTTCGGAGAAAATGAAGTTTTGGGGAGACTGTAAAAAAGTAGTAATTTTTATTCATCACCGATTTAAATAATGTTGATGCGGAATTGTAGCTACATTCATTCCGTGTCCAAATATGTAATTGGACAGAATCTGCGACTTGTAGTTTCCGAGAAAATTAAGTTTTGGGGAGACTGTAAAAAAGTAGTAATTTTTATTCATCACCGATTTAAATAATGTTGATGCGGAATTGTAGCTACATTCATTCCGTGTACAAATATATAATTGGACTGGATCTGCGACTTATAGTTTCCGAGAAAATTAAGTTTTGGTGACACTGTAAAAAAGTAGTAGATTTTTTCTCATCACCGATTTAGAAAATGTCGATGCGGAATTGTGGCTACATTTATTCCGTGTCCAAATATGTAATTGGACAGAATCTGCGACTTGTAGTTTCCGAGAAAATTAAGTTTTGGTGACACTGTAAAAAAGTAGTAGATTTTTTTCTCATCACCGATTTAAAAAATGTCGATGCGGAATTGTAGCTACATTTATTCCGTGTACAAATATATAATTGGACTGGATCTGCGACTTATAGTTTTGACACTGTCAAAAAGAAGTAGATTTTTTCTCATCACCAATTTAAAGAATGTCGGTGCAGGATTGTAGCTACATTTATTCCGTGTCCAAATATGTAATTGGACAGAATCTGCGACTTGTAGTTTCCGAGAAAATTAAGTTTTGGTGACACTGTAAAAAAGTAGTAGATTTTTTTCTCATCACCGATTTAAAAAATGTCGATGCGGAATTGTAGCTACATTTATTCCGTGTTTAAATATATAATTGGACTGGATCTGCGACTTATAGTTTGAACACTGTCAAAAAGTAGTAGATTTTTTCTCATCACCGATTTAAAAAATGTCAATGCGGAATTGTGGCTACATTTATTCCGTGTCCAAATATGTAATTGGACAGAATCTGCGACTTGTAGTTTCCGAGAAAATTAAGTTTTGGTGACACTGTAAAAAAGTAGTCGATTTTTTTCTCATCACCGATTTAAAAAATGTCGATGCGGAATTGTAGCTACATTTATTCCGTGTACAAATATATAATTGGACTGGATCTGCGACTTATAGTTTTGACACTGTCAAAAAGTAGTAGATTTTTTTTCATCACCGATTTAAAAAATGGTGATGCGGAATTGTGGCTACATTTATTCCGTGTCCAAATATGTAATTGGACAGAATCTGCGACTTGTAGTTTCCGAGAAAATTAAGTTTTGGTGACACTGTAAAAAAGTAGTAGATTTTTTTCTCATCACCGATTTAAAAAATGTCGATGCGGAATTGTAGCTACATTTATTCCGTGTACAAATATATAATTGGACTGGATCTGCGACTTATAGTTTTGACACTGTCAAAAAGTAGTAGATTTTTTCTCATCACCAATTTAAAGAATGTCGGTGCAGGATTGTAGCTACATTTATTCCGTGTACAAATATATAATTGGACTGGATCTGCGACTTATAGTTTTGACACTGTCAAAAAGTAGTAGATTTTTTCTCATCACCAATTTAAAGAATGTCGGTGCAGGATTGTAGCTACATTTATTCCGTGTTTAAATATATAATTGGACTGGATCTGCGACTTATAGTTTGAACACTGTCAAAAAGTAGTAGATTTTTTCTCATCACCGATTTGAAAAATGTCAATGCGGAATTGTGGCTACATTTATTCCGTGTCCAAATATGTAATTGGACAGAATCTGCGACTTGTAGTTTCCGAGAAAATTAAGTTTTGGTGACACTGTAAAAAAGTAGTCGATTTTTTTCTCATCACCGATTTAAAAAATGTCGATGCGGAATTGTAGCTACATTTATTCCGTGTACAAATATATAATTGGACTGGATCTGCGACTTATAGTTTTGACACTGTCAAAAAGTAGTAGATTTTTTTTCATCACCGATTTAAAAAATGGTGATGCGGAATTGTGGCTACATTTATTCCGTGTTCAAATATACAATTGAACTGGATCTGCGACTTATAGTTTCCGAGAGAATTAAGTTTTGGCGACAGTGTAAAAAAGTAGTAGATTTTTTCTCATCACAGATTTAAAAAATGGTGATGCGGAATTGTGGCTACATTTATTCCGTGTTCAAATATACAATTAAACTGGATCTGCGACTTATATTTTCCGAGAGAATTAAGTTTTGGTGACACTGTAAAAAAGTAGTAGATTTTTTCTCATCACCGATTTAAAAAATGTCGATGCGGAATTGTAGCTACATTTATTCCGTGTACAAATATATAATTGGACTGGATCTGCGACTTATAATTTCCGAGAAAATGAAGTTTTGGGGAGACTGTAAAAAAGTAGTAATTTTTATTCATCACCGATTTAAATAATGTTGATGCGGAATTGTAGCTACATTCATTCCGTGTCCAAATATGTAATTGGACAGAATCTGCGACTTGTAGTTTCCGAGAAAATTAAGTTTTGGGGAGACTGTAAAAAAGTAGTAATTTTTATTCATCACCGATTTAAATAATGTTGATGCGGAATTGTAGCTACATTCATTCCGTGTACAAATATATAATTGGACTGGATCTGCGACTTATAGTTTCCGAGAAAATTAAGTTTTGGTGACACTGTAAAAAAGTAGTAGATTTTTTCTCATCACCGATTTAGAAAATGTCGATGCGGAATTGTGGCTACATTTATTCCGTGTCCAAATATGTAATTCGACAGAATCTGCGACTTGTAGTTTCCGAGAAAATTAGGTTTTGGTGACATTGTAAAAAAGTAGTAAATTTTTTCTCATCACCGATTTAAAAAATGTTGGTGCAGAATTGTACCTACATTTATTCCGTGTTTAAATATATAATTGGACTGGATCTGCGACTTATAGTTTGGACACTGTCAAAAAGTAGTAGATTTTTTCTCATCACCGATTTAAAAAATGTCAATGCGGAATTGTGGCTACATTTATTCCGTGTCCAAATATGTAATAGGACAAAATCTGCGACTTGTAGTTTCCGAGAAAATTAAGTTTTGGTGACACTGTAAAAAAGTAGTAGATTTTTTCTCATCACCGATTTAAAAAATGTCGATGCGGAATTGTAGCTACATTTATTCCGTGTACAAATATATAATTGGACTGGATCTGCGACTTATAGTTTTGACACTGTCAAAAAGTAGTAGATTTTTTCTCATCACCAATTTAAAGAATGTCGGTGCAGGATTGTAGCTACATTTATTCCGTGTCCAAATATGTAATTGGACAGAATCTGCGACTTGTAGTTTCCGAGAAAATTAAGTTTTGGGGAGACTGTAAAAAAATAGTAATTTTTATTCATCACCGATTTAAATAATGTTGATGCGGAATTGTAGCTACATTCATTCCGTGTCCAAATATGTAATTGGACAGAATCTGCGACTTGTAGTTTCCGAGAAAATTAAGTTTTGGGGAGACTGTAAAAAAATAGTAATTTTTATTCATCACCGATTTAAATAATGTTGATGCGGAATTGTAGCTACATTCATTCCGTGTACAAATATGTAATTGGACTGGATCTGCGACTTATAGTTTCCGAGAAAATTAAGTTTTGGTGACACTGTAAAAAAGTAGTAGATTTTTTCTCATCACCGATTTAGAAAATGTCGATGCGGAATTGTGGCTACATTTATTCCGTGTCCAAATATGTAATTGGACAGAATCTGCGACTTGTAGTTTCCGAGAAAATTAAGTTTTGGTGACACTGTAAAATAGTAGTAGATTTTTTTCTCATCACCGATTTAAAAAATGTCGATGCGGAATTGTAGCTACATTTATTCCGTGTACAAATATATAATTGGACTGGATCTGCGACTTATAGTTTTGACACTGTCAAAAAGTAGTAGATTTTTTCTCATCACCAATTTAAAGAATGTCGGTGCAGGATTGTAGCTACATTTATTCCGTGTCCAAATATGTAATTGGACAGAATCTGCGACTTGTAGTTTCCGAGAAAATTAAGTTTTGGTGACACTGTAAAAAAGTAGTAGATTTTTTTCTCATCACCGATTTAAAAAATGTCGATGCGGAATTGTAGCTACATTTATTCCGTGTACAAATATATAATTGGACTATATCTGCGACTTATAGTTTTGACACTGTCAAAAAGTAGTAGATTTTTTCTCATCACCAATTTAAAGAATGTCGGGGCAGGATTGTAGCTATATTTATTCCGTGTTTAAACATATAATTGGACTGGATCTGCGACTTATAGTTTGGACACTGTCAAAAAGTAGTAGATTTTTTCTCATCACCAATTTAAAGAATGTCGGTGCAGGATTGTAGCTACATTTATTCCGTGTTCAAATATACAATTAAACTGGATCTATGACTTATAGTTTCCGAGAGAATTAAGTTTTGGTAACAGTGTAAAAAAGTAGTAGATTTTTTCTCATCACCGATTTAAAAAATGGTGATGCGGAATTGTGGCTACATTTATTCCGTGTTCAAATATACAATTAAACTGGATCTGCGACTTATATTTTCCGAGAGAATTAAGTTTTGGTGACACTGTAAAAAAGTAGTAGATTTTTTCTCATCACCGATTTAAAAAATGTCGATGCGGAATTGTAGCTACATTTATTCCGTGTACAAATATATAATTGGACTGGATCTGCGACTTATAATTTCCGAGAAAATGAAGTTTTGGGGAGACTGTAAAAAAGTAGTAATTTTTATTCATCACCGATTTAAATAATGTTGATGCGGAATTGTAGCTACATTCATTCCGTGTACAAATATATAATTGGACTGGATCTGCGACTTATAGTTTCCGAGAAAATTAAGTTTTGGTGACACTGTAAAAAAGTAGTAGATTTTTTCTCATCACCGATTTAGAAAATGTCGATGCGGAATTGTGGCTACATTTATTCCGTGTCCAAATATGTAATTCGACAGAATCTGCGACTTGTAGTTTCCGAGAAAATTAGGTTTTGGTGACATTGTAAAAAAGTAGTAAATTTTTTCTCATCACCGATTTAAAAAATGTTGGTGCAGAATTGTACCTACATTTATTCCGTGTTTAAATATATAATTGGACTGGATCTGCGACTTATAGTTTGGACACTGTCAAAAAGTAGTAGATTTTTTCTCATCACCGATTTAAAAAATGTCAATGCGGAATTGTGGCTACATTTATTCCGTGTCCAAATATGTAATAGGACAAAATCTGCGACTTGTAGTTTCCGAGAAAATTAAGTTTTGGTGACACTGTAAAAAAGTAGTAGATTTTTTCTCATCACCGATTTAAAAAATTTCGATGCGGAATTGTAGCTACATTTATTCCGTGTACAAATATATAATTGGACTGGATCTGCGACTTATAGTTTTGACACTGTCAAAAAGTAGTAGATTTTTTCTCATCACCAATTTAAAGAATGTCGGTGCAGGATTGTAGCTACATTTATTCCGTGTCCAAATATGTAATTGGACAGAATCTGCGACTTGTAGTTTCCGAGAAAATTAAGTTTTGGGGAGACTGTAAAAAAATAGTAATTTTTATTCATCACCGATTTAAATAATGTTGATGCGGAATTGTAGCTACATTCATTCCGTGTCCAAATATGTAATTGGACAGAATCTGCGACTTGTAGTTTCCGAGAAAATTAAGTTTTGGGGAGACTGTAAAAAAATAGTAATTTTTATTCATCACCGATTTAAATAATGTTGATGCGGAATTGTAGCTACATTCATTCCGTGTACAAATATGTAATTGGACTGGATCTGCGACTTATAGTTTCCGAGAAAATTAAGTTTTGGTGACACTGTAAAAAAGTAGTAGATTTTTTCTCATCACCGATTTAGAAAATGTCGATGCGGAATTGTGGCTACATTTATTCCGTGTCCAAATATGTAATTGGACAGAATCTGCGACTTGTAGTTTCCGAGAAAATTAAGTTTTGGTGACACTGTAAAAAAGTAGTAGATTTTTTCTCATCACCAATTTAAAGAATGTCGGTGCAGGATTGTAGCTACATTTATTCCGTGTTTAAATATATAATTGGACTGGATCTGCGACTTATAGTTTGGACACTGTCAAAAAGTAGTAGATTTTTTCTCATCACCAATTTAAAGAATGTCGGTGCAGGATTGTAGCTACATTTATTCCGTGTTCAAATATACAATTAAACTGGATCTATGACTTATAGTTTCCGAGAGAATTAAGTTTTGGTAACAGTGTAAAAAAGTAGTAGATTTTTTCTCATCACCGATTTAAAAAATGGTGATGCGGAATTGTGGCTACATTTATTCCGTGTTCAAATATACAATTGAACTGGATCTGCGACTTATAGTTTCCGAGAGAATTAAGTTTTGGCGACAGTGTAAAAAAGTAGTAGATTTTTTCTCATTTAAAAAATGGTGATGCGGAATTGTGGCTACATTTATTCCGTGTTCAAATATACAATTAAACTGGATCTGCGACTTATATTTTCCGAGAGAATTAAGTTTTGGTGACACTGTAAAAAAGTAGTAGATTTTTTCTCATCACCGATTTAAAAAATGTCGATGCGGAATTGTAGCTACATTTATTCCGTGTACAAATATATAATTGGACTGGATCTGCGACTTATAGTTTCCGAGAAAATGAAGTTTTGGGGAGACTGTAAAAAAGTAGTAATTTTTATTCATCACCGATTTAAATAATGTTGATGCGGAATTGTAGCTACATTCATTCCGTGTCCAAATATGTAATTGGACAGAATCTGCGACTTGTAGTTTCCGAGAAAATTAAGTTTTGGGGAGACTGTAAAAAAGTAGTAATTTTTATTCATCACCGATTTAAATAATGTTGATGCGGAATTGTAGCTACATTCATTCCGTGTACAAATATATAATTGGACTGGATCTGCGACTTATAGTTTCCGAGAAAATTAAGGTTTGGTGACACTGTAAAAAAGTAGTAGATTTTTTCTCATCACCGATTTAGAAAATGTCGATGCGGAATTGTGGCCACATTTATTCCGTGTCCAAATATGTAATTCGACAGAATCTGCGACTTGTAGTTTCCGAGAAAATTAGGTTTTGGTGACATTGTAAAAAAGTAGTAAATTTTTTCTCATCACCGATTTAAAAAATGTTGGTGCAGAATTGTACCTACATTTATTCCGTGTTTAAATATATAATTGGACTGTATCTGCGACTTATAGTTTTGACACTGTCAAAAAGTAGTAGATTTTTTCTCATCACCAATTTAAAGAATGTCGGTGCAGGATTGTAGCTACATTTATTCCGTGTTCAAATATACAATTAAACTGGATCTGCGACTTATAGTTTAAGAGAGAATTAAGTTTTGGCGACAGTGTAAAAAAGTAGTAGATTTTTTCTCATCACCGATTTAAAAATGGTGATGCGGAATTGTGGCTACATTTATTCCGTGTTCAAATATACAATTAAACTGGATCTGCGACTTATATTTTCCGAGAGAATTAAGTTTTGGTGACACTGTAAAAAAGTAGTAGATTTTTTCTCATCACCGATTTAAAAAATGTCGATGCGGAATTGTAGCTACATTTATTCCGTGTACAAATATATAATTGGACTGGATCTGCGACTTATAGTTTCCGAGAAAATGAAGTTTTGGGGAGACTGTAAAAAAGTAGTAATTTTTATTCATCACCGATTTAAATAATGTTGATGCGGAATTGTAGCTACATTCATTCCGTGTCCAAATATGTAATTGGACAGAATCTGCGACTTGTAGTTTCCGAGAAAATTAAGTTTTGGGGAGACTGTAAAAAAGTAGTAATTTTTATTCATCACCGATTTAAATAATGTTGATGCGGAATTGTAGCTACATTCATTCCGTGTCCAAATATGTAATTGGACAGAATCTGCGACTTGTAGTTTCCGAGAAAATGAAGTTTTGGGGAGACTGTAAAAAAGTAGTAATTTTTATTCATCACCGATTTAAATAATGTTGATGCGGAATTGTAGCTACATTCATTCCGTGTACAAATATATAATTGGACTGGATCTGCGACTTATAGTTTCCGAGAAAATTAAGTTTTGGTGACACTGTAAAAAAGTAGTAGATTTTTTCTCATCACCGATTTAGAAAATGTCGATGCGGAATTGTGGCTACATTTATTCCGTGTCCAAATATGTAATTGGACAGAATCTGCGACTTGTAGTTTCCGAGAAAATTAAGTTTTGGTGACACTGTAAAAAAGTAGTAGATTTTTTTCTCATCACCGATTTAAAAAATGTCGATGCGGAATTGTAGCTACATTTATTCCGTGTACAAATATATAATTGGACTGTATCTGCGACTTATAGTTTTGACACTGTCAAAAAGTAGTAGATTTTTTCTCATCACCAATTTAAAGAATGTCGGTGCAGGATTGTAGCTACATTTATTCCGTGTCCAAATATGTAATTGGACACAATCTGCGACTTGTAGTTTCCGAGAAAATTAAGTTTTGGTGACACTGTAAAAAAGTAGTAGATTTTTTTCTCATCACCGATTTAAAAAATGTCGATGCGGAATTGTAGCTACATTTATTCCGTGTACAAATATATAATTGGACTGGATCTGCGACTTATAGTTTTGACACTGTCAAAAAGTAGTAGATTTTTTCTCATCACCAATTTAAAGAATGTCGGTGCAGGATTGTAGCTACATTTATTCCGTGTTTAAATATATAATTGGACTGGATCTGCGACTTATAGTTTGGACACTGTCAAAAAATAGTAGATTTTTTCTCATCACCGATTTAAAAAATGTCAATGCGGAATTGTGGCTACATTTATTCCGTGTCCAAATATGTAATTGGACAGAATCTGCGACTTGTAGTTTCCGAGAGAATTAAGTTTTGGTGACACTGTAAAAAAGTAGTAGATTTTTTCTCATCACCGATTTAAAAAATGTCGATGCGGAATTGTAGCTACATTTATTCCGTGTACAAATATATAATAGGACTGGATCTGCGACTTATAGTTTTGACACTGTCAAAAAGTAGTAGATTTTTTCTCATCACCAATTTAAAGAATGTCGGTGCAGGATTGTAGCTACATTTATTCCGTGTTCAAATATACAATTAAACTGGATCTGCGACTTATAGTTTCCGAGAGAATTAAGTTTTGGTAACAGTGTAAAAAAGTAGTAGATTTTTTCTCATCACCGATTTAAAAAATGGTGATGCGGAATTGTGGCTACATTTATTCCGTGTTCAAATATACAATTGAACTGGATCTGCGACTTATAGTTTCCGAGAGAATTAAGTTTTGGCGACAGTGTAAAAAAGTAGTAGATTTTTTCGCATCACCGATTTAAAAAATGTTGATGCGGAATTGTGGCAAAAAGTAGTAGATTTTTTCTCATCACCAATTTAAAGAATGTCGGTGCAGGATTGTAGCTACATTTATTCCGAGTTCAAATATACAATTAAACTCTATCTGCGACTTATAGTTTCCGAGAGAATTAAGTTTTGGTAACAGTGTAAAAAAGTAGTAGATTTTTTCTCATCAGCGATTTAAAAAATGTCGATGCGGAATTGTAGCTACATTTATTCCGTGTACAAATATATAATTGGACTGGATCGGCGACTTGTAGTTTCCGAGAAAATTAAGTTTTGGGGAGACTGTAAAAAAGTAGTAATTTTTATTCATCACCGATTTAAATAATGTTGATGCGGAATTGTAGCTACATTCATTCCGTGCACAAATATATAATTGGAATGGATCTGCGACTTATAGTTTCCGAGAAAATTAAGTTTTGGTGACACTGTAAAAAAGTAGTAGATTTTTTCTCATCACCGATTTAGAAAATGTCGATGCGGAATTGTGGCTACATTTATTCCGTGTCCAAATATGTAATTCGACAGAATCTGCGACTTGTAGTTTCCGAGAAAATTAGGTTTTGGTGACATTGTAAAAAAGTAGTAAATTTTTTCTCATCACCGATTTAAAAAATGTTGGTGCAGAATTGTACCTACATTTATTCCGCGTTTAAATATATAATTGGACTGGATCTGCGACTTATAGTTTGGACACTGTCAAAAAGTAGTAGATTTTTTCTCATCACCGATTTAAAAATGGTGATGCGGAATTGTGGCTACATTTATTCCGTGTTCAAATATACAATTAAACTGGATCTGCGACTTATATTTTCCGAGAGAATTAAGTTTTGGTGACACTGTAAAAAAGTAGTAGATTTTTTCTCATCACCGATTTAAAAAATGTCGATGCGGAATTGTAGCTACATTTATTCCGTGTACAAATATATAATTGGACTGGATCTGCGACTTATAGTTTCCGAGAAAATGAAGTTTTGGGGAGACTGTAAAAAAGTAGTAATTTTTATTCATCACCGATTTAAATAATGTTGATGCGGAATTGTAGCTACATTCATTCCGTGTCCAAATATGTAATTGGACAGAATCTGCGACTTGTAGTTTCCGAGAAAATTAAGTTTTGGGGAGACTGTAAAAAAGTAGTAATTTTTATTCATCACCGATTTAAATAATGTTGATGCGGAATTGTAGCTACATTCATTCCGTGTCCAAATATGTAATTGGACAGAATCTGCGACTTGTAGTTTCCGAGAAAATGAAGTTTTGGGGAGACTGTAAAAAAGTAGTAATTTTTATTCATCACCGATTTAAATAATGTTGATGCGGAATTGTAGCTACATTCATTCCGTGTACAAATATATAATTGGACTGGATCTGCGACTTATAGTTTCCGAGAAAATTAAGTTTTGGTGACACTGTAAAAAAGTAGTAGATTTTTTCTCATCACCGATTTAGAAAATGTCGATGCGGAATTGTGGCTACATTTATTCCGTGTCCAAATATGTAATTGGACAGAATCTGCGACTTGTACTTTCCGAGAAAATTAAGTTTTGGTGACACTGTAAAAAAGTAGTAGATTTTTTTCTCATCACCGATTTAAAAAATGTCGATGCGGAATTGTAGCTACATTTATTCCGTGTACAAATATATAATTGGACTGTATCTGCGACTTATAGTTTTGACACTGTCAAAAAGTAGTAGATTTTTTCTCATCACCAATTTAAAGAATGTCGGTGCAGGATTGTAGCTACATTTATTCCGTGTTCAAATATACAATTAAACTGGATCTGCGACTTATAGTTTCCGCGAGAATTAAGTTTTGGTAACAGTGTAAAAAAGTAGTAGATTTTTTCTCATCACCGATTTAAAAAATGGTGATGCGGAATTGTGGCTACATTTATTCCGTGTTCAAATATACAATTGAACTGGATCTGCGACTTATAGTTTCCGAGAGAATTAAGTTTTGGCGACAGTGTAAAAAAGTAGTAGATTTTTTCGCATCACCGATTTAAAAAATGTTGATGCGGAATTGTGGCAAAAAGTAGTAGATTTTTTCTCATCACCAATTTAAAGAATGTCGGTGCAGGATTGTAGCTACATTTATTCCGAGTTCAAATATACAATTAAACTCTATCTGCGACTTATAGTTTCCGAGAGAATTAAGTTTTGGTAACAGTGTAAAAAAGTAGTAGATTTTTTCTCATCAGCGATTTAAAAAATGTCGATGCGGAATTGTAGCTACATTTATTCCGTGTACAAATATATAATTGGACTGGATCGGCGACTTGTAGTTTCCGAGAAAATTAAGTTTTGGGGAGACTGTAAAAAAGTAGTAATTTTTATTCATCACCGATTTAAATAATGTTGATGCGGAATTGTAGCTACATTCATTCCGTGCACAAATATATAATTGGAATGGATCTGCGACTTATAGTTTCCGAGAAAATTAAGTTTTGGTGACACTGTAAAAAAGTAGTAGATTTTTTCTCATCACCGATTTAGAAAATGTCGATGCGGAATTGTGGCTACATTTATTCCGTGTCCAAATATGTAATTCGACAGAATCTGCGACTTGTAGTTTCCGAGAAAATTAGGTTTTGGTGACATTGTAAAAAAGTAGTAAATTTTTTCTCATCACCGATTTAAAAAATGTTGGTGCAGAATTGTACCTACATTTATTCCGCGTTTAAATATATAATTGGACTGGATCTGCGACTTATAGTTTGGACACTGTCAAAAAGTAGTAGATTTTTTCTCATCACCGATTTAAAAAATGTCAATGCGGAATTGTGGCTACATTTATTCCGTGTCCAAATATGTAATTGGACAGAATCTGCGACTTGTAGTTTCCGAGAAAATTAAGTTTTGGTGACACTGTAAAAAAGTAGTAGATTTTTTTCTCATCACCGATTTAAAAAATGTCGATGCGGAATTGTAGCTACATTTATTCCGTGTACAAATATATAATTGGACTGGATCTGCGACTTATAGTTTCCGAGAAAATGAAGTTTTGGGGAGACTGTAAAAAAGTAGTAATTTTTATTCATCACCGATTTAAATAATGTTGATGCGGAATTGTAGCTACATTCATTCCGTGTCCAAATATGTAATTGGACAGAATCTGCGGCTTGTAGTTTCCGAGAAAATTAAGTTTTGGGGAGACTGTAAAAAAGTAGTAATTTTTATTCATCACCGATTTAAATAATGTTGATGCGGAATTGTAGCTACATTCATTCCGTGCACAAATATATAATTGGAATGGATCTGCGACTTATAGTTTCCGAGAAAATTAAGTTTTGGTGACACTGTAAAAAAGTAGTAGATTTTTTCTCATCACCGATTTAGAAAATGTCGATGCGGAATTGTGGCTACATTTATTCCGTGTCCAAATATGTAATTCGACAGAATCTGCGACTTGTAGTTTCCGAGAAAATTAGGTTTTGGTGACATTGTAAAAAAGTAGTAAATTTTTTCTCATCACCGATTTAAAAAATGTTGGTGCAGAATTGTACCTACATTTATTCCGCGTTTAAATATATAATTGGACTGGATCTGCGACTTATAGTTTGGACACTGTCAAAAAGTAGTAGATTTTTTCTCATCACCGATTTAAAAAATGTCAATGCGGAATTGTGGCTACATTTATTCCGTGTCCAAATATGTAATTGGACAGAATCTGCGACTTGTAGTTTCCGAGAAAATTAAGTTTTGGTGACACTGTAAAAAAGTAGTAGATTTTTTTCTCATCACCGATTTAAAAAATGTCGATGCGGAATTGTAGCTACATTTATTCCGTGTACAAATATATAATTGGACTGGATCTGCGACTTATAGTTTCCGAGAAAATGAAGTTTTGGGGAGACTGTAAAAAAGTTGTAATTTTTATTCATCACCGATTTAAATAATGTTGATGCGGAATTGTAGCTACATTCATTCCGTGTCCAAATATGTAATTGGACAGAATCTGCGGCTTGTAGTTTCCGAGAAAATTAAGTTTTGGGGAGACTGTAAAAAAGTAGTAATTTTTATTCATCACCGATTTAAATAATGTTGATGCGGAATTGTAGCTACATTCATTCCGTGTACAAATATATAATTGGACTGGATCTGCGACTTATGGTTTCCGAGAAAATTAAGTTTTGGTGACACTGTAAAAAAGTAGTAGATTTTTTCTCATCACCGATTTAGAAAATGTCGATGCGGAATTGTGGCTACATTTATTCCGTGTCCAAATATGTAATTGGACAGAATCTGCGACTTGTAGTTTCCGAGAAAATTAAGTTTTGGTGACACTGTAAAATAGTAGTAGATTTTTTTCTCATCACCGATTTAAAAAATGTCGATGCGGAATTGTAGCTACATTTATTCCGTGTACAAATATATAATTGGACTGGATCTGCGACTTATAGTTTTGACACTGTCAAAAAGTAGTAGATTTTTTCTCATCACCAATTTAAAGAATGTCGGTGCAGGATTGTAGCTACATTTATTCCGTGTCCAAATATGTAATTGGACAGAATCTGCGACTTGTAGTTTCCGAGAAAATTAAGTTTTGGTGACACTGTAAAAAAGTAGTAGATTTTTTTCTCATCACCGATTTAAAAAATGTCGATGCGGAATTGTAGCTACATTTATTCCGTGTACAAATATATAATTGGACTATATCTGCGACTTATAGTTTTGACACTGTCAAAAAGTAGTAGATTTTTTCTCATCACCAATTTAAAGAATGTCGGGGCAGGATTGTAGCTATATTTATTCCGTGTTTAAACATATAATTGGACTGGATCTGCGACTTATAGTTTGGACACTGTCAAAAAGTAGTAGATTTTTTCTCATCACCAATTTAAAGAATGTCGGTGCAGGATTGTAGCTACATTTATTCCGTGTTCAAATATACAATTAAACTGGATCTATGACTTATAGTTTCCGAGAGAATTAAGTTTTGGTAACAGTGTAAAAAAGTAGTAGATTTTTTCTCATCACCGATTTAAAAAATGGTGATGCGGAATTGTGGCTACATTTATTCCGTGTTCAAATATACAATTAAACTGGATCTGCGACTTATATTTTCCGAGAGAATTAAGTTTTGGTGACACTGTAAAAAAGTAGTAGATTTTTTCTCATCACCGATTTAAAAAATGTCGATGCGGAATTGTAGCTACATTTATTCCGTGTACAAATATATAATTGGACTGGATCTGCGACTTATAATTTCCGAGAAAATGAAGTTTTGGGGAGACTGTAAAAAAGTAGTAATTTTTATTCATCACCGATTTAAATAATGTTGATGCGGAATTGTAGCTACATTCATTCCGTGTACAAATATATAATTGGACTGGATCTGCGACTTATAGTTTCCGAGAAAATTAAGTTTTGGTGACACTGTAAAAAAGTAGTAGATTTTTTCTCATCACCGATTTAGAAAATGTCGATGCGGAATTGTGGCTACATTTATTCCGTGTCCAAATATGTAATTCGACAGAATCTGCGACTTGTAGTTTCCGAGAAAATTAGGTTTTGGTGACATTGTAAAAAAGTAGTAAATTTTTTCTCATCACCGATTTAAAAAATGTTGGTGCAGAATTGTACCTACATTTATTCCGTGTTTAAATATATAATTGGACTGGATCTGCGACTTATAGTTTGGACACTGTCAAAAAGTAGTAGATTTTTTCTCATCACCGATTTAAAAAATGTCAATGCGGAATTGTGGCTACATTTATTCCGTGTCCAAATATGTAATAGGACAAAATCTGCGACTTGTAGTTTCCGAGAAAATTAAGTTTTGGTGACACTGTAAAAAAGTAGTAGATTTTTTCTCATCACCGATTTAAAAAATTTCGATGCGGAATTGTAGCTACATTTATTCCGTGTACAAATATATAATTGGACTGGATCTGCGACTTATAGTTTTGACACTGTCAAAAAGTAGTAGATTTTTTCTCATCACCAATTTAAAGAATGTCGGTGCAGGATTGTAGCTACATTTATTCCGTGTCCAAATATGTAATTGGACAGAATCTGCGACTTGTAGTTTCCGAGAAAATTAAGTTTTGGGGAGACTGTAAAAAAATAGTAATTTTTATTCATCACCGATTTAAATAATGTTGATGCGGAATTGTAGCTACATTCATTCCGTGTCCAAATATGTAATTGGACAGAATCTGCGACTTGTAGTTTCCGAGAAAATTAAGTTTTGGGGAGACTGTAAAAAAATAGTAATTTTTATTCATCACCGATTTAAATAATGTTGATGCGGAATTGTAGCTACATTCATTCCGTGTACAAATATGTAATTGGACTGGATCTGCGACTTATAGTTTCCGAGAAAATTAAGTTTTGGTGACACTGTAAAAAAGTAGTAGATTTTTTCTCATCACCGATTTAGAAAATGTCGATGCGGAATTGTGGCTACATTTATTCCGTGTCCAAATATGTAATTGGACAGAATCTGCGACTTGTAGTTTCCGAGAAAATTAAGTTTTGGTGACACTGTAAAAAAGTAGTAGATTTTTTCTCATCACCAATTTAAAGAATGTCGGTGCAGGATTGTAGCTACATTTATTCCGTGTTTAAATATATAATTGGACTGGATCTGCGACTTATAGTTTGGACACTGTCAAAAAGTAGTAGATTTTTTCTCATCACCAATTTAAAGAATGTCGGTGCAGGATTGTAGCTACATTTATTCCGTGTTCAAATATACAATTAAACTGGATCTATGACTTATAGTTTCCGAGAGAATTAAGTTTTGGTAACAGTGTAAAAAAGTAGTAGATTTTTTCTCATCACCGATTTAAAAAATGGTGATGCGGAATTGTGGCTACATTTATTCCGTGTTCAAATATACAATTGAACTGGATCTGCGACTTATAGTTTCCGAGAGAATTAAGTTTTGGCGACAGTGTAAAAAAGTAGTAGATTTTTTCTCATTTAAAAAATGGTGATGCGGAATTGTGGCTACATTTATTCCGTGTTCAAATATACAATTAAACTGGATCTGCGACTTATATTTTCCGAGAGAATTAAGTTTTGGTGACACTGTAAAAAAGTAGTAGATTTTTTCTCATCACCGATTTAAAAAATGTCGATGCGGAATTGTAGCTACATTTATTCCGTGTACAAATATATAATTGGACTGGATCTGCGACTTATAGTTTCCGAGAAAATGAAGTTTTGGGGAGACTGTAAAAAAGTAGTAATTTTTATTCATCACCGATTTAAATAATGTTGATGCGGAATTGTAGCTACATTCATTCCGTGTCCAAATATGTAATTGGACAGAATCTGCGACTTGTAGTTTCCGAGAAAATTAAGTTTTGGGGAGACTGTAAAAAAGTAGTAATTTTTATTCATCACCGATTTAAATAATGTTGATGCGGAATTGTAGCTACATTCATTCCGTGTACAAATATATAATTGGACTGGATCTGCGACTTATAGTTTCCGAGAAAATTAAGGTTTGGTGACACTGTAAAAAAGTAGTAGATTTTTTCTCATCACCGATTTAGAAAATGTCGATGCGGAATTTTGGCTACATTTATTCCGTGTCCAAATATGTAATTCGACAGAATCTGCGACTTGTAGTTTCCGAGAAAATTAGGTTTTGGTGACATTGTAAAAAAGTAGTAAATTTTTTCTCATCACCGATTTAAAAAATGTTGGTGCAGAATTGTACCTACATTTATTCCGTGTTTAAATATATAATTGGACTGTATCTGCGACTTATAGTTTTGACACTGTCAAAAAGTAGTAGATTTTTTCTCATCACCAATTTAAAGAATGTCGGTGCAGGATTGTAGCTACATTTATTCCGTGTTCAAATATACAATTAAACTGGATCTGCGACTTATAGTTTAAGAGAGAATTAAGTTTTGGCGACAGTGTAAAAAAGTAGTAGATTTTTTCTCATCACCGATTTAAAAATGGTGATGCGGAATTGTGGCTACATTTATTCCGTGTTCAAATATACAATTAAACTGGATCTGCGACTTATATTTTCCGAGAGAATTAAGTTTTGGTGACACTGTAAAAAAGTAGTAGATTTTTTCTCATCACCGATTTAAAAAATGTCGATGCGGAATTGTAGCTACATTTATTCCGTGTACAAATATATAATTGGACTGGATCTGCGACTTATAGTTTCCGAGAAAATTAAGTTTTGGGGAGACTGTAAAAAAGTAGTAATTTTTATTCATCACCGATTTAAATAATGTTGATGCGGAATTGTAGCTACATTCATTCCGTGTCCAAATATATAATTGGACAGAATCTGCGACTTGTAGTTTCCGAGAAAATTAAGTTTTGGGGAGACTGTAAAAAAGTAGTAATTTTTATTCATCACCGATTTAAATAATGTTGATGCGGAATTGTAGCTACATTCATTCCGTGTCCAAATATGTAATTGGACAGAATCTGCGAATTGTAGTTTCCGAGAAAATGAAGTTTTGGGGAGACTGTAAAAAAGTAGTAATTTTTATTCATCACCGATTTAAATAATGTTGATGCGGAATTGTAGCTACATTCATTCCGTGTACAAATATATAATTGGACTGGATCTGCGACTTATAGTTTCCGAGAAAATTAAGTTTTGGTGACACTGTAAAAAAGTAGTAGATTTTTTCTCATCACCGATTTAGAAAATGTCGATGCGGAATTGTGGCTACATTTATTCCGTGTCCAAATATGTAATTGGACAGAATCTGCGACTTGTAGTTTCCGAGAAAATTAAGTTTTGGTGACACTGTAAAAAAGTAGTAGATTTTTTTCTCATCACCGATTTAAAAAATGTCGATGCGGAATTGTAGCTACATTTATTCCGTGTACAAATATATAATTGGACTGTATCTGCGACTTATAGTTTTGACACTGTCAAAAAGTAGTAGATTTTTTCTCATCACCAATTTAAAGAATGTCGGTGCAGGATTGTAGCTACATTTATTCCGTGTCCAAATATGTAATTGGACACAATCTGCGACTTGTAGTTTCCGAGAAAATTAAGTTTTGGTGACACTGTAAAAAAGTAGTAGATTTTTTTCTCATCACCGATTTAAAAAATGTCGATGCGGAATTGTAGCTACATTTATTCCGTGTACAAATATATAATTGGACTGGATCTGCGACTTATAGTTTTGACACTGTCAAAAAGTAGTAGATTTTTTCTCATCACCAATTTAAAGAATGTCGGTGCAGGATTGTAGCTACATTTATTCCGTGTTTAAATATATAATTGGACTGGATCTGCGACTTATAGTTTGGACACTGTCAAAAAATAGTAGATTTTTTCTCATCACCGATTTAAAAAATGTCAATGCGGAATTGTGGCTACATTTATTCCGTGTCCAAATATGTAATTGGACAGAATCTGCGACTTGTAGTTTCCGAGAGAATTAAGTTTTGGTGACACTGTAAAAAAGTAGTAGATTTTTTCTCATCACCGATTTAAAAAATGTCGATGCGGAATTGTAGCTACATTTATTCCGTGTACAAATATATAATAGGACTGGATCTGCGACTTATAGTTTTGACACTGTCAAAAAGTAGTAGATTTTTTCTCATCACCAATTTAAAGAATGTCGGTGCAGGATTGTAGCTACATTTATTCCGTGTTCAAATATACAATTAAACTGGATCTGCGACTTATAGTTTCCGAGAGAATTAAGTTTTGGTAACAGTGTAAAAAAGTAGTAGATTTTTTCTCATCACCGATTTAAAAAATGGTGATGCGGAATTGTGGCTACATTTATTCCGTGTTCAAATATACAATTGAACTGGATCTGCGACTTATAGTTTCCGAGAGAATTAAGTTTTGGCGACAGTGTAAAAAAGTAGTAGATTTTTTCGCATCACCGATTTAAAAAATGTTGATGCGGAATTGTGGCAAAAAGTAGTAGATTTTTTCTCATCACCAATTTAAAGAATGTCGGTGCAGGATTGTAGCTACATTTATTCCGTGTTCAAATATACAATTAAACTCTATCTGCGACTTATAGTTTCCGAGAGAATTAAGTTTTGGTAACAGTGTAAAAAAGTAGTAGATTTTTTCTCATCAGCGATTTAAAAAATGTCGATGCGGAATTGTAGCTACATTTATTCCGTGTACAAATATATAATTGGACTGGATCGGCGACTTGTAGTTTCCGAGAAAATTAAGTTTTGGGGAGACTGTAAAAAAGTAGTAATTTTTATTCATCACCGATTTAAATAATGTTGATGCGGAATTGTAGCTACATTTATTCCGTGTACAAATATATAATTGGACTGGATCTGCGACTTATGGTTTCCGAGAAAATTAAGTTTTGGTGACACTGTAAAAAAGTAGTAGATTTTTTCTCATCACCGATTTAGAAAATGTCGATGCGGAATTGTGGCTACATTTATTCCGTGTCCAAATATGTAATTCGACAGAATCTGCGACTTGTAGTTTCCGAGAAAATTAGGTTTTGGTGACATTGTAAAAAAGTAGTAAATTTTTTCTCATCACCGATTTAAAAAATGTTGGTGCAGAATTGTACCTACATTTATTCCGTGTTTAAATATATAATTGGACTGGATCTGCGACTTATAGTTTGGACACTGTCAAAAAGTAGTAGATTTTTTCTCATCACCGATTTAAAAAATGTCAATGCGGAATTGTGGCTACATTTATTCCGTGTCCAAATATGTAATTGGACAGAATCTGCGACTTGTAGTTTCCGAGAAAACTAAGTTTTGGTGACACTGTAAAAAAGTAGTAGATTTTTTTCTCATCACCGATTTAAAAAATGTCGATGCGGAATTGTAGCTACATTTATTCCGTGTACAAATATATAATTGGACTGGATCTGCGACTTATAGTTTCCGAGAAAATGAAGTTTTGGGGAGACTGTAAAAAAGTAGTAATTTTTATTCATCACCGATTTAAATAATGTTGATGCGGAATTGTAGCTACATTCATTTCGTGTCCAAATATGTAATTGGACAGAATCTGCGACTTGTAGTTTCCGAGAAAATTAAGTTTTGGGGAGACTGTAAAAAAGTAGTAATTTTTATTCATCACCGATTTAAATAATGTTGATGCGGAATTGTAGCTACATTCATTCCGTGTACAAATATATAATTGGACTGGATCTGCGACTTATAGTTTCCGAGAAAATTAAGTTTTGCTGACACTGTAAAAAAGTAGTAGATTTTTTCTCATCACCGATTTAGAAAATGTCGATGCGGAATTGTGGCTACATTTATTCCGTGTCCAAATATGTAATTCGACAGAATCTGCGACTTGTAGTTTCCGAGAAAATTAGGTTTTGGTGACATTGTAAAAAAGTAGTAAATTTTTTCTCATCACCGATTTAAAAAATGTTGGTGCAGAATTGTACCTACATTTATTCCGTGTTTAAATATATAATTGGACTGGATCTGCGACTTATAGTTTGGACACTGTCAAAAAGTAGTCGATTTTTTCTCATCACCGATTTAAAAAACGGTGATGCGGACTTGTGGCTACATGTATTCCGTGTTCAAATATGCAATTAAACTGGATCTGCAACTTATAGTTTCCGAGAGAATTAAGTTTTGGTGACAGTGTAAAAAAGTAGTAGATTTTTTCTCATCACCGATTTAAAAAATGGTGATGCGGAATTGTGGCTACATTTATTCCGTGTTCAAATATACAATTAAACTGTATCTGCGACTTATATTTTCCGAGAGAATTAAGTTTTGGTGACACTGTAAAAAAGTAGTAGATTTTTTTCTCATCACCGATTTAAAAAATGTCAATGCGGAATTGTGGCTACATTTATTCCGTGTCCAAATATGTAATTGGACAAAATCTGCGACTTGTAGTTTCCGAGAAAATTAAGTTTTGGTGACACTGTAAAAAAGTAGTAGATTTTTTCTCATCACCGATTTAGAAAATGTCGATGCGGAATTGTGGCTACATTTATTCCGTGTCGAAATACGTAATTGGACAGAATCTGCGACTTGTAGTTTCCGAGAAAATTAAGTTTTGGTGACACTGTAAAAAAGTAGTCGATTTTTTCACATCACCGATTTAAAAAATGTCGATGCGGAATTGTAGCCACATTTATTCCGTGTCCAAATATATAATTGGACTGGATCTGCGACTTATAGTTTCCGAGAAAACTAAGTTTTGGTGATACTGTCAAAAAGTAGTAGATTTTTTCTCATCACCGATTTAAAAAATGTTGGTGCAGAATTGCACCTACATTTATTCCGTGTTTAAATATATAATTGGACTGGATCTGCGACTTATAGTTTGGACACTGTCAAAAAGTAGTAGATTTTTTCTCATCACCAATTTAAAGAATGTCGGTGCAGGATTGTAGCTACATTTATTCCGTGTTCAAATATACAATTAAACTGGATCTATGACTTATAGTTTCCGAGAGAATTAAGTTTTGGTAACAGTGTAAAAAAGTAGTAGATTTTTTCTCATCACCGATTTAAAAAATGGTGATGCGGAATTGTGGCTACATTTATTCCGTGTTCAAATATACAATTGAACTGGATCTGCGACTTATAGTTTCCGAGAGAATTAAGTTTTGGCGACAGTGTAAAAAAGTAGTAGATTTTTTCTCATTTAAAAAATGGTGATGCGGAATTGTGGCTACATTTATTCCGTGTTCAAATATACAATTAAACTGGATCTGCGACTTATATTTTCCGAGAGAATTAAGTTTTGGTGACACTGTAAAAAAGTAGTAGATTTTTTCTCATCACCGATTTAAAAAATGTCGATGCGGAATTGTAGCTACATTTATTCCGTGTACAAATATATAATTGGACTGGATCTGCGACTTATAGTTTCCGAGAAAATGAAGTTTTGGGGAGACTGTAAAAAAGTAGTAATTTTTATTCATCACCGATTTAAATAATGTTGATGCGGAATTGTAGCTACATTCATTCCGTGTACAAATATATAATTGGACTGGATCTGCGACTTATAGTTTCCGAGAAAATTAAGGTTTGGTGACACTGTAAAAAAGTAGTAGATTTTTTCTCATCACCGATTTAGAAAATGTCGATGCGGAATTTTGGCTACATTTATTCCGTGTCCAAATATGTAATTCGACAGAATCTGCGACTTGTAGTTTCCGAGAAAATTAGGTTTTGGTGACATTGTAAAAAAGTAGTAAATTTTTTCTCATCACCGATTTAAAAAATGTTGGTGCAGAATTGTACCTACATTTATTCCGTGTTTAAATATATAATTGGACTGTATCTGCGACTTATAGTTTTGACACTGTCAAAAAGTAGTAGATTTTTTCTCATCACCAATTTAAAGAATGTCGGTGCAGGATTGTAGCTACATTTATTCCGTGTTCAAATATACAATTAAACTGGATCTGCGACTTATAGTTTAAGAGAGAATTAAGTTTTGGCGACAGTGTAAAAAAGTAGTAGATTTTTTCTCATCACCGATTTAAAAATGGTGATGCGGAATTGTGGCTACATTTATTCCGTGTTCAAATATACAATTAAACTGGATCTGCGACTTATATTTTCCGAGAGAATTAAGTTTTGGTGACACTGTAAAAAAGTAGTAGATTTTTTCTCATCACCGATTTAAAAAATGTCGATGCGGAATTGTAGCTACATTTATTCCGTGTACAAATATATAATTGGACTGGATCTGCGACTTATAGTTTCCGAGAAAATTAAGTTTTGGGGAGACTGTAAAAAAGTAGTAATTTTTATTCATCACCGATTTAAATAATGTTGATGCGGAATTGTAGCTACATTCATTCCGTGTCCAAATATATAATTGGACAGAATCTGCGACTTGTAGTTTCCGAGAAAATTAAGTTTTGGGGAGACTGTAAAAAAGTAGTAATTTTTATTCATCACCGATTTAAATAATGTTGATGCGGAATTGTAGCTACATTCATTCCGTGTCCAAATATGTAATTGGACAGAATCTGCGAATTGTAGTTTCCGAGAAAATGAAGTTTTGGGGAGACTGTAAAAAAGTAGTAATTTTTATTCATCACCGATTTAAATAATGTTGATGCGGAATTGTAGCTACATTCATTCCGTGTACAAATATATAATTGGACTGGATCTGCGACTTATAGTTTCCGAGAAAATTAAGTTTTGGTGACACTGTAAAAAAGTAGTAGATTTTTTCTCATCACCGATTTAGAAAATGTCGATGCGGAATTGTGGCTACATTTATTCCGTGTCCAAATATGTAATTGGACAGAATCTGCGACTTGTAGTTTCCGAGAAAATTAAGTTTTGGTGACACTGTAAAAAAGTAGTAGATTTTTTTCTCATCACCGATTTAAAAAATGTCGATGCGGAATTGTAGCTACATTTATTCCGTGTACAAATATATAATTGGACTGTATCTGCGACTTATAGTTTTGACACTGTCAAAAAGTAGTAGATTTTTTCTCATCACCAATTTAAAGAATGTCGGTGCAGGATTGTAGCTACATTTATTCCGTGTCCAAATATGTAATTGGACACAATCTGCGACTTGTAGTTTCCGAGAAAATTAAGTTTTGGTGACACTGTAAAAAAGTAGTAGATTTTTTTCTCATCACCGATTTAAAAAATGTCGATGCGGAATTGTAGCTACATTTATTCCGTGTACAAATATATAATTGGACTGGATCTGCGACTTATAGTTTTGACACTGTCAAAAAGTAGTAGATTTTTTCTCATCACCAATTTAAAGAATGTCGGTGCAGGATTGTAGCTACATTTATTCCGTGTTTAAATATATAATTGGACTGGATCTGCGACTTATAGTTTGGACACTGTCAAAAAATAGTAGATTTTTTCTCATCACCGATTTAAAAAATGGTGATGCGGAATTGTGGCTACATTTATTCCGTGTCCAAATATGTAATTGGACAGAATCTGCGACTTGTAGTTTCCGAGAGAATTAAGTTTTGGTGACACTGTAAAAAAGTAGTAGATTTTTTCTCATCACCGATTTAAAAAATGTCGATGCGGAATTGTAGCTACATTTATTCCGTGTACAAATATATAATAGGACTGGATCTGCGACTTATAGTTTTGACACTGTCAAAAAGTAGTAGATTTTTTCTCATCACCAATTTAAAGAATGTCGGTGCAGGATTGTAGCTACATTTATTCCGTGTTCAAATATACAATAAAACTGGATCTGCGACTTGTAGTTTCCCAGAAAATTAAGTTTTGGTGACAGTGTAAAAAAGTAGTAGATTTTTTCTCATCACCGATTTAAAAAATGTCGATGCGGAATTGTAGCTACATTTATTCCGTGTCCAAATATATAATTGGACTGGATCTGCGACTTATAGTTTCCGAGAAAATTAAGTTTTGGTAACAGTGTAAAAAAGTAGTAGATTTTTTCTCATCACCGATTTAAAAAATGGTGATGCGGAATTGTGGCTACATTTATTCCGTGTTCAAATATACAATTGAACTGGATCTGCGACTTATAGTTTCCGAGAGAATTAAGTTTTGGCGACAGTGTAAAAAAGTAGTAGATTTTTTCGCATCACCGATTTAAAAAATGTTGATGCGGAATTGTGGCAAAAAGTAGTAGATTTTTTCTCATCACCAATTTAAAGAATGTCGGTGCAGGATTGTAGCTACATTTATTCCGTGTTCAAATATACAATTAAACTCTATCTGCGACTTATAGTTTCCGAGAGAATTAAGTTTTGGTAACAGTGTAAAAAAGTAGTAGATTTTTTCTCATCAGCGATTTAAAAAATGTCGATGCGGAATTGTAGCTACATTTATTCCGTGTACAAATATATAATTGGACTGGATCGGCGACTTGTAGTTTCCGAGAAAATTAAGTTTTGGGGAGACTGTAAAAAAGTAGTAATTTTTATTCATCACCGATTTAAATAATGTTGATGCGGAATTGTAGCTACATTTATTCCGTGTACAAATATATAATTGGACTGGATCTGCGACTTATGGTTTCCGAGAAAATTAAGTTTTGGTGACACTGTAAAAAAGTAGTAGATTTTTTCTCATCACCGATTTAGAAAATGTCGATGCGGAATTGTGGCTACATTTATTCCGTGTCCAAATATGTAATTCGACAGAATCTGCGACTTGTAGTTTCCGAGAAAATTAGGTTTTGGTGACATTGTAAAAAAGTAGTAAATTTTTTCTCATCACCGATTTAAAAAATGTTGGTGCAGAATTGTACCTACATTTATTCCGTGTTTAAATATATAATTGGACTGGATCTGCGACTTATAGTTTGGACACTGTCAAAAAGTAGTAGATTTTTTCTCATCACCGATTTAAAAAATGTCAATGCGGAATTGTGGCTACATTTATTCCGTGTCCAAATATGTAATTGGACAGAATCTGCGACTTGTAGTTTCCGAGAAAACTAAGTTTTGGTGACACTGTAAAAAAGTAGTAGATTTTTTTCTCATCACCGATTTAAAAAATGTCGATGCGGAATTGTAGCTACATTTATTCCGTGTACAAATATATAATTGGACTGGATCTGCGACTTATAGTTTCCGAGAAAATGAAGTTTTGGGGAGACTGTAAAAAAGTAGTAATTTTTATTCATCACCGATTTAAATAATGTTGATGCGGAATTGTAGCTACATTCATTTCGTGTCCAAATATGTAATTGGACAGAATCTGCGACTTGTAGTTTCCGAGAAAATTAAGTTTTGGGGAGACTGTAAAAAAGTAGTAATTTTTATTCATCACCGATTTAAATAATGTTGATGCGGAATTGTAGCTACATTCATTCCGTGTACAAATATATAATTGGACTGGATCTGCGACTTATAGTTTCCGAGAAAATTAAGTTTTGCTGACACTGTAAAAAAGTAGTAGATTTTTTCTCATCACCGATTTAGAAAATGTCGATGCGGAATTGTGGCTACATTTATTCCGTGTCCAAATATGTAATTCGACAGAATCTGCGACTTGTAGTTTCCGAGAAAATTAGGTTTTGGTGACATTGTAAAAAAGTAGTAAATTTTTTCTCATCACCGATTTAAAAAATGTTGGTGCAGAATTGTACCTACATTTATTCCGTGTTTAAATATATAATTGGACTGGATCTGCGACTTATAGTTTGGACACTGTCAAAAAGTAGTCGATTTTTTCTCATCACCGATTTAAAAAACGGTGATGCGGACTTGTGGCTACATGTATTCCGTGTTCAAATATGCAATTAAACTGGATCTGCAACTTATAGTTTCCGAGAGAATTAAGTTTTGGTGACAGTGTAAAAAAGTAGTAGATTTTTTCTCATCACCGATTTAAAAAATGGTGATGCGGAATTGTGGCTACATTTATTCCGTGTTCAAATATACAATTAAACTGTATCTGCGACTTATATTTTCCGAGAGAATTAAGTTTTGGTGACACTGTAAAAAAGTAGTAGATTTTTTTCTCATCACCGATTTAAAAAATGTCAATGCGGAATTGTGGCTACATTTATTCCGTGTCCAAATATGTAATTGGACAAAATCTGCGACTTGTAGTTTCCGAGAAAATTAAGTTTTGGTGACACTGTAAAAAAGTAGTAGATTTTTTCTCATCACCGATTTAGAAAATGTCGATGCGGAATTGTGGCTACATTTATTCCGTGTCGAAATACGTAATTGGACAGAATCTGCGACTTGTAGTTTCCGAGAAAATTAAGTTTTGGTGACACTGTAAAAAAGTAGTCGATTTTTTCACATCACCGATTTAAAAAATGTCGATGCGGAATTGTAGCCACATTTATTCCGTGTCCAAATATATAATTGGACTGGATCTGCGACTTATAGTTTCCGAGAAAACTAAGTTTTCGTGATACTGTCAAAAAGTAGTAGATTTTTTCTCATCACCGATTTAAAAAATGTTGGTGCAGAATTGCACCTACATTTATTCCGTGTTTAAATATATAATTGGACTGGATCTGCGACTTATAGTTTTGACACTGTCAAAAAGTAGTAGATTTTTTCTCATCACCGATTTAAAAAATGTCGATGCGGAATTGTGGCTACATTTATTCCGTGTCCAAATATGTAATTGGACAGAATCTGCGACTTGCAGTTTCCGAGAAAACTAAGTTTTGGTGACAGTGTAAAAAAGTAGTCGATTTTTTTTCCTCACCGATTTAAAAAATGTCGATGCGTAATTGTACCTACATTTATTCAGTGTCCAAATATATAATTAGACTGGATCTGCGACTTAAAGTTTCCGAGAAAATTAAGTTTTGGTGACACTGTAAAAAAGTAGTAGATTTTTTCTCATCACCGATTTAAAAAATGTCGATGCGGAATTGTAGCTACATTTATTCCGTGTACAAATATATAATTGGACTGGATCTGCGACTTATAGTTTCCGAGAAAATTAAGTTTTGGGGAGACTGTAAAAAAGTAGTAATTTTTATTCATCACCGATTTAAATAATGTCGATGCGGAATTGTAGCTACATTCATTCCGTGTACAAATATATAATTGGACTGGATCTGCGACTTATAGTTTTGACACTGTCAAAAAGTAGTAGATTTTTTCTCATCACCGATTTAAAAAATGTCGATGCGGAATTGTGGCTACATTTATTCCGTGTCCAAATATGTAATTGGACAGAATCTGCGACTTGCAGTTTCCGAGAAAACTAAGTTTTGGTGACAGTGTAAAAAAGTAGTAGATTTTTTTTCCTCACCGATTTAAAAAATGTCGATGCGTAATTGTACCTACATTTATTCAGTGTCCAAATATATAATTAGACTGGATCTGCGACTTATAGTTTCCGAGAAAATTAAGTTTTGGTGACACTGTAAAAAAGTAGTAGATTTTTTCTCATCACCGATTTAAAAAATGTCGATGCGGAATTGTAGCTAGATTTATTCCGTGTACAAATATATAATTGGACTGGATCTGCGACTTATAGTTTCCGAGAAAATTAAGTTTTGGTGAGACTGTAAAAAAGTAGTAGATTTTTTCTCATCACCGATTTAGAAAATGTCGATGCGGAATTGTGGCTACATTTATTCCGTGTCCAAATATGTAATTCGACAGAATCTGCGACTTGTAGTTTCCGAGAAAATTAGGTTTTGGTGACATTGTAAAAAAGTAGTAAATTTTTTCTCATCACCGATTTAAAAAATGTTGGTGCAGAATTGTACCTACATTTATTCCGTGTTTAAATATATAATTGGACTGGATCTGCGACTTATAGTTTGGACACTGTCAAAAAGTAGTAGATTTTTTCTCATCACCGATTTAAAAAATGTCGATGCGGAATTGTAGCTAGATTTATTCCGTGTACAAATATATAATTGGACTGGATCTGCGACTTATAGTTTCCGAGAAAATTAAGTTAAGGTGACACTGTAAAAAAGTAGTAGATTTTTTTCTCATCACCGATTTAAAAAATGTCGATGCGGTATTGTAGCTACATTTATTCCGTGTACAAATATATAATTGGACTGGATCTGCGACTTATAGTTTTGACACTGTCAAAAAGTAGTAGATTTTTTCTCATCACCAATTTAAAGAATGTCGGTGCAGGATTGTAGCTACATTTATTCCGTGTTCAAATATACAATTTAACTGGATCTGCGACTTATAGTTTCCGAGAGAATTAAGTTTTGGTAACAGTGTAAAAAAGTAGTAGATTTTTTCTCATCACCGATTTAAAAAATGGTGATGCGGAATTGTGGCTACATTTATTCCGTGTTCAAATATACAATTGAACTGGATCTGCGACTTATAGTTTCCGAGAGAATTAAGTTTTGGCGACAGTGTAAAAAAGTAGTAGATTTTTTCTCATCACCGATTTAGAAAATGTCGATGCGGAATTGTGGCTACATTTATTCCGTGTTCAAATATGTAATTCGACAGAATCTGCGACTTGTAGTTTCCGAGAAAATTAGGTTTTGGTGACATTGTAAAAAAGTAGTAAATTTTTTCTCATCACCGATTTAAAAAATGTTGGTGCAGAATTGTACCTACATTTATTCCGTGTTTAAATATATAATTGGACTGGATCTGCGACTTATAGTTTGGACACTGTCAAAAAGTAGTCGATTTTTTCTCATCACCGATTTAAAAAACGGTGATGCGGACTTGTGGCTACATGTATTCCGTGTTCAAATATGCAATTAAACTGGATCTGCAACTTATAGTTTCCGAGAGAATTAAGTTTTGGTGACAGTGTAAAAAAGTAGTAGATTTTTTCTCATCACCGATTTAAAAAATGGTGATGCGGACTTGTGGCTACATGTATTCCGTGTTCAAATATGCAATTAAACTGGATCTGCAACTTATAGTTTCCGAGAGAATTAAGTTTTGGTGACACTGTAAAAAAGTAGTAGATTTTTTTCTCATCACCGATTTATCACCTTATTCCGTGTTCAAATATACAATTTAACTGGATCTGCGACTTATAGTTTCCGAGAGAATTAAGTTTTGGTAACAGTGTAAAAAAGTAGTAGATTTTTTCTCATCACCGATTTAAAAAATGGTGATGCGGAATTGTGGCTACATTTATTCCGTGTTCAAATATACAATTGAACTGGATCTGCGACTTATAGTTTCCGAGAGAATTAAGTTTTGGCGACAGTGTAAAAAAGTAGTAGATTTTTTCTCATCACCGATTTAGAAAATGTCGATGCGGAATTGTGGCTACATTTATTCCGTGTTCAAATATGTAATTCGACAGAATCTGCGACTTGTAGTTTCCGAGAAAATTAGGTTTTGGTGACATTGTAAAAAAGTAGTAAATTTTTTCTCATCACCGATTTAAAAAATGTTGGTGCAGAATTGTACCTACATTTATTCCGTGTTTAAATATATAATTGGACTGGATCTGCGACTTATAGTTTTGACACTGTCAAAAAGTAGTAGATTTTTTCTCATCACCAATTTAAAGAATGTCGGTGCAGGATTGTAGCTACATTTATTCCGTGTTCAAATATATAATTGGACTGGATCTGCGACTTATAGTTTTGACACTGTCAAAAAGTAGTAGATTTTTTCTCATCACCGATTTAAAAAATGTCGATGCGGAATTGTGGCTACATTTATTCCGTGTCCAAATATGTAATTGGACAGAATCTGCGACTTGCAGTTTCCGAGAAAACTAAGTTTTGGTGACAGTGTAAAAAAGTAGTAGATTTTTTTTCCTCACCGATTTAAAAAATGTCGATGCGTAATTGTACCTACATTTATTCAGTGTCCAAATATATAATTATACTGGATCTGCGACTTAAAGTTTCCGAGAAAATTAAGTTTTGGTGACACTGTAAAAAAGTAGTAGATTTTTTCTCATCACCGATTTAAAAAATGTCGATGCGGAATTGTAGCTACATTTATTCCGTGTACAAATATATAATTGGACTGGATCTGCGACTTATAGTTTCCGAGAAAATGAAGTTTTGGGGAGACTGTAAAAAAGTAGTAATTTTTATTCATCACCGATTTAAATAATGTTGATGCGGAATTGTAGCTACATTCATTCCGTGTACAAATATATAATTGGACTGGATCTGCGACTTATAGTTTCTGAGAAAATTAAGTTTTGGTGAGACTGTAAAAAAGTAGTAGATTTTTTCTCATCACCGATTTAGAAAATGTCGATGCGGAATTGTGGCTACATTTATTCCGTGTCCAAATATGTAATTCGACAGAATCTGCGACTTGTAGTTTCCGAGAAAATTAGGTTTTGGTGACATTGTAAAAAAGTAGTAAATTTTTTCTCATCACCGATTTAAAAAATGTTGGTGCAGAATTGTACCTACATTTATTCCGTGTTTAAATATATAATTGGACTGGATCTGCGACTTATAGTTTGGACACTGTCAAAAAGTAGTAGATTTTTTCTCATCACCGATTTAAAAAATGGTGATGCGGAATTGTGGCTACATTTATTCCGTGTCCAAATATGTAATTGGACAGAATCTGCGACTTGTAGTTTCCGAGACAATTAAGTTTTGGTGACACTGTAAAAAAGTAGTAGATTTTTTTCTCATCACCGATTTAAAAAATGTCGATGCGGAATTGTAGCTACATTTATTCCGTGTACAAATATATAATTAAACTGTATCTGCGACTTATAGTTTCCGAGAGAATTAAGTTTTGGTGACAGTGTAAAAAAGTAGTAGATTTTTTTTCCTCACCGATTTAAAAAATGTCGATGCGTAATTGTACCTACATTTATTCAGTGTCCAAATATATAATTAGACTGGATCTGCGACTTATAGTTTCCGAGAAAATTAAGTTTTGGTGAGACTGTAAAAAAGTAGTAGATTTTTTCTCATCACCGATTTAGAAAATGTCGATGCGGAATTGTGGCTACATTTATTCCGTGTCCAAATATGTAATTCGACAGAATCTGCGACTTGTAGTTTCCGAGAAAATTAAGTTTTGGTGACACTGTAAAAAAGTAGTAGATTTTTTTCTCATCACCGATTTAAAAAATGTCGATGCGGAATTGTAGCTACATTTATTCCGTGTACAAATATATAATTGGACTGGATCTGCGACTTATAGTTTTGACACTGTCAAAAAGTAGTAGATTTTTTCTCATCACCAATTTAAAGAATGTCGGTGCAGGATTGTAGCTACATTTATTCCGTGTTCAAATATATAATTGGACTGGATCTGCGACTTATAGTTTTGACACTGTCAAAAAGTAGTAGATTTTTTCTCATCACCGATTTAAAAAATGTCGATGCGGAATTGTGGCTACATTTATTCCGTGTCCAAATATGTAATTGGACAGAATCTGCGACTTGTAGTTTCCGAGAAAATTAAGTTTTGGTGACACTGTAAAAAAGTAGTAGATTTTTTCTCATCACCGATTTAGAAAATGTCGATGCGGAATTGTAGCTACATTTATTCCGTGTACAAATATATAATTAAACTGGATCTGCGACTTATAGTTTCCGAGAGAATTAAGTTTTGGTAACAGTGTAAAAAAGTAGTAGATTTTTTCTCATCACCGATTTAAAAAATGGTGATGCGGAATTGTGGCTACATTTATTCCGTGTTCAAATATACAATTAAACTGTATCTGCGACTTATATTTTCCGAGAGAATTAAGTTTTGGTGACACTGTAAAAAAGTAGTAGATTTTTTTCTCATCACCGATTTAAAAAATGTCAATGCGGAATTGTGGCTACATTTATTCCGTGTCCAAATATGTAATTGGACAAAATCTGCGACTTGTAGTTTCCGAGAAAATTAAGTTTTGGTGACACTGTAAAAAAGTAGTAGATTTTTTCTCATCACCGATTTAGAAAATGTCGATGCGGAATTGTGGCTACATTTATTCCGTGTCGAAATACGTAATTGGACAGAATCTGCGACTTGTAGTTTCCGAGAAAATTAAGTTTTGGTGACACTGTAAAAAAGTAGTAGATTTTTTCACATCACCGATTTAAAAAATGTCGATGCGGAATTGTAGCCACATTTATTCCGTGTCCAAATATATAATTGGACTGGATCTGCGACTTATAGTTTCCGAGAAAACTAAGTTTTGGTGATACTGTCAAAAAGTAGTAGATTTTTTCTCATCACCGATTTAAAAAATGTTGGTGCAGAATTGCACCTACATTTATTCCGTGTTTAAATATATAATTGGACTGGATCTGCGACTTATAGTTTTGACACTGTCAAAAAGTAGTAGATTTTTTCTCATCACCGATTTAAAAAATGTCGATGCGTAATTGTACCTACATTTATTCAGTGTCCAAATATATAATTAGACTGGATCTGCGACTTAAAGTTTCCGAGAAAATTAAGTTTTGGTGACACTGTAAAAAAGTAGTAGATTTTTTCTCATCACCAATTTAAAGAATGTCGGTGCAGGATTGTAGCTACATTTATTCCGTGTTCAAATATACAATTTAACTGGATCTGCGACTTATAGTTTCCGAGAAAATTAAGTTTTGGGGAGACTGTAAAAAAGTAGTAATTTTTATTCATCACCGATTTAAATAATGTTGATGCGGAATTGTAGCTACATTCATTCCGTGTACAAATATATAATTGGACTGGATCTGCGACTTATAGTTTCCGAGAAAATTAAGTTTTGGTGAGACTGTAAAAAAGTAGTAGATTTTTTCTCATCACCGATTTAGAAAATGTCGATGCGGAATTGTGGCTACATTTATTCCGTGTCCAAATATGTAATTGGACAGAATCTGCGACTTGTAGTTTCCGAGAAAATTAAGTTTTGGTGACACTGTAAAAAAGTAGTAGATTTTTTCTCAACACCGATTTAGAAAATGTCGATGCGGAATTGTAGCTACATTTATTCCGTGTACAAATATATAATTAAACTGGATCTGCGACTTATAGTTTCCGAGAGAATTAAGTTTTGGTAACAGTGTAAAAAAGTAGTAGATTTTTTCTCATCACCGATTTAAAAAATGGTGATGCGGAATTGTGGCTACATTTATTCCGTGTTCAAATATACAATTAAACTGTATCTGCGACTTATATTTTCCGAGAGAATTAAGTTTTGGTGACACTGTAAAAAAGTAGTAGATTTTTTTCTCATCACCGATTTAAAAAATGTCAATGCGGAATTGTGGCTACATTTATTCCGTGTCCAAATATGTAATTGGACAAAATCTGCGACTTGTAGTTTCCGAGAAAATTAAGTTTTGGTGACACTGTAAAAAAGTAGTAGATTTTTTCTCATCACCGATTTAGAAAATGTCGATGCGGAATTGTGGCTACATTTATTCCGTGTCGAAATACGTAATTGGACAGAATCTGCGACTTGTAGTTTCCGAGAAAATTAAGTTTTGGTGACACTGTAAAAAAGTAGTAGATTTTTTCACATCACCGATTTAAAAAATGTCGATGCGGAATTGTAGCCACATTTATTCCGTGTCCAAATATATAATTGGACTGGATCTGCGACTTATAGTTTCCGAGAAAACTAAGTTTTGGTGATACTGTCAAAAAGTAGTAGATTTTTTCTCATCACCGATTTAAAAAATGTTGGTGCAGAATTGCACCTACATTTATTCCGTGTTTAAATATATAATTGGACTGGATCTGCGACTTATAGTTTTGACACTGTCAAAAAGTAGTAGATTTTTTCTCATCACCGATTTAAAAAATGTCGATGCGGAATTGTGGCTACATTTATTCCGTGTCCAAATATGTAATTGGACAGAATCTGCGACTTGCAGTTTCCGAGAAAACTAAGTTTTGGTGACAGTGTAAAAAAGTAGTAGATTTTTGTTCCTCACCGATTTAAAAAATGTCGATGCGTAATTGTACCTACATTTATTCAGTGTCCAAATATATAATTAGACTGGATCTGCGACTTAAAGTTTCCGAGAAAATTAAGTTTTGGTGACACTGTAAAAAAGTAGTAGATTTTTTCTCATCACCAATTTAAAGAATGTCGGTGCAGGATTGTAGCTACATTTATTCCGTGTTCAAATATACAATTTAACTGGATCTGCGACTTATAGTTTCCGAGAAAATTAAGTTTTGGGGAGACTGTAAAAAAGTAGTAATTTTTATTCATCACCGATTTAAATAATGTTGATGCGGAATTGTAGCTACATTCATTCCGTGTACAAATATATAATTGGACTGGATCTGCGACTTATAGTTTCCGAGAAAATTAAGTTTTGGTGAGACTGTAAAAAAGTAGTAGATTTTTTCTCATCACCGATTTAGAAAATGTCGATGCGGAATTGTGGCTACATTTATTCCGTGTCCAAATATGTAATTCGACAGAATCTGCGACTTGTAGTTTCCGAGAAAATTAGGTTTTGGTGACATTGTAAAAAAGTAGTAAATTTTTTCTCATCACCGATTTAAAAAATGTTGGTGCAGAATTGTACCTACATTTATTCCGTGTTTAAATATATAATTGGACTGGATCTGCGACTTATAGTTTGGACACTGTCAAAAAGTAGTAGATTTTTTCTCATCACCGATTTAAAAAATGTCAATGCGGAATTGTGGCTACATTTATTCCGTGTCCAAATATGTAATTGGACAGAATCTGCGACTTGTAGTTTCCGAGAAAATTAAGTTTTGGTGACACTGTAAAAAAGTAGTAGATTTTTTCTCATCACCAATTTAAAGAATGTCGGTGCAGGATTGTAGCTACATTTATTCCGTGTTCAAATATACAATTTAACTGAATCTGCGACTTATAGTTTCCGAGAGAATTAAGTTTTGGTAACAGTGTAAAAAAGTAGTAGATTTTTTCTCATCACCGATTTAAAAAATGGTGATGCGGAATTGTGGCTACATTTATTCCGTGTTCAAATATACAATTGAACTGGATCTGCGACTTATAGTTTCCGAGAGAATTAAGTTTTGGCGACAGTGTAAAAAAGTAGTAGATTTTTTCTCATCACCGATTTAAAAAATGGTGATGCGGAATTGTGGCTACATTTATTCCGTGTTCAAATATACAATTAAACTGGATCTGCGACTTATATTTTCCGAGAGAATTAAGTTTTGGTGACACTGTAAAAAAGTAGTAGATTTTTTCTCATCACCGATTTAAAAAATGTCGATGCGGAATTGTAGCTACATTTATTCCGTGTACAAATATATAATTGGACTGGATCTGCGACTTATAGTTTCCGAGAAAATTAAGTTTTGGGGAGACTGTAAAAAAGTAGTAATTTTTATTCATCACCGATTTAAATAATGTTGATGCGGAATTGTAGCTACATTCATTCCGTGTACAAATATATAATTGGACTGGATCTGCGACTTATAGTTTCCGAGAAAATTAAGTTTTGGTGAGACTGTAAAAAAGTAGTAGATTTTTTCTCATCACCGATTTAGAAAATGTCGATGCGGAATTGTGGCTACATTTATTCCGTGTCCAAATATGTAATTCGACAGAATCTGCGACTTGTAGTTTCCGAGAAAATTAAGTTTTGGTGACACTGTAAAAAAGTAGTAGATTTTTTTCTCATCACCGATTTAAAAAATGTCGATGCGGAATTGTAGCTACATTTATTCCGTGTTTAAATATATAATTGGACTGGATCTGCGACTTATAGTTTGGACACTGTCAAAAAGTAGTAGATTTTTTCTCATCACCAATTTAAAGAATGTCGGTGCAGGATTGTAGCTACATTTATTCCGTGTTCAAATATATAATTGGACTGGATCTGCGACTTATAGTTTTGACACTGTCAAAAAGTAGTAGATTTTTTCTCATCACCGATTTAAAAAATGTCGATGCGGAATTGTGGCTACATTTATTCCGTGTCCAAATATGTAATTGGACAGAATCTGCGACTTGCAGTTTCCGAGAAAACTAAGTTTTGGTGACAGTGTAAAAAAGTAGTAGATTTTTTTTCCTCACCGATTTAAAAAATGTCGATGCGTAATTGTACCTACATTTATTCAGTGTCCAAATATATAATTAGACTGGATCTGCGACTTAAAGTTTCCGAGAAAATTAAGTTTTGGTGACACTGTAAAAAAGTACTAGATTTTTTCTCATCACCGATTTAAAAAATGTCGATGCGGAATTGTAGCTACATTTATTCCGTGTACAAATATATAATTGGACTGGATCTGCGACTTATAGTTTCCGAGAAAATGAAGTTTTGGGGAGACTGTAAAAAAGTAGTAATTTTTATTCATCACCGATTTAAATAATGTTGATGCGGAATTGTAGCTACATATATTCCGTGTACAAATATATAATTGGACTGGATCTGCGACTTATAGTTTCCGAGAAAATTAAGTATTGGTGAGACTGTAAAAAAGTAGTAGATTTTTTCTCATCACCGATTTAGAAAATGTCGATGCGGAATTGTGGCTACATTTATTCCGTGTCCAAATATGTAATTCGACAGAATCTGCGACTTGTAGTTTCCGAGAAAATTAGGTTTTGGTGACATTGTAAAAAAGTAGTAAATTTTTTCTCATCACCGATTTAAAAAATGTTGGTGCAGAATTGTACCTACATTTATTCCGTGTTTAAATATATAATTGGACTGGATCTGCGACTTATAGTTTGGACACTGTCAAAAAGTAGCAGATTTTTTCTCATCACCGATTTAAAAAATGTCAATGCGGAATTGTGGCTACATTTATTCCGTGTCCAAATATGTAATTGGACAGAATCTGCGACTTGCAGTTTCCGAGAAAATTAAGTTTTGGTGACACTGTAAAAAAGTAGTAGATTTTTTTCTCATCACCGATTTAAAAAATGTCGATGCGGAATTGTAGCTACATTTATTCCGTGTACAAATATATAATTAAACTGGATCTGCGACTTATAGTTTCCGAGAGAATTAAGTTTTGGTGACAGTGTAAAAAAGTAGTAGATTTTTTTTCCTCACCGATTTAAAAAATGTCGATGCGTAATTGTGTCTACATTTATTCCGTGTTCAAATATACAATCAAACTGGATCTGCGACTTATATTTTCCGAGAGAATTAAGTTTTGGTGACACTGTAAAAAAGTAGTAGATTTTTTCTCATCACCGATTTAAAAAATGTCGATGCGGAATTGTAGCTACATTTATTCCGTGTACAAATATATAATTGGACTGGATCTGCGACTTATAATTTCCGAGAAAATGAAGTTTTGGGGAGACTGTAAAAAAGTAGTAATTTTTATTCATCACCGATTTAAATAATGTTGATGCGGAATTGTAGCTATATTCATTCCGTGTACAAATATATAATTGGACTGGATCTGCGACTTATAGTTTCCGAGAAAATTAAGTTTTGGTGACACTGTAAAAAAGTAGTAGATTTTTTTCTCATCACCGATTTAAAAAATGTCGATGCGGAATTGTAGCTACATTTATTCCGTGTACAAATATATAATTAAACTGGATCTGCGACTTATAGTTTCCGAGAGAATTAAGTTTTGGTGACAGTGTAAAAAAGTAGTAGATTTTTTTTCCTCACCGATTTAAAAAATGTCGATGCGTAATTGTACCTACATTTATTCAGTGTCCAAATATATAATTAGACTGGATCTGCGACTTAAAGTTTCCGAGAAAATTAAGTTTTGGTGACACTGTAAAAAAGTAGTAGATTTTTTCTCATCACCGATTTAAAAAATGTCGATGCGGAATTGTAGCTACATTTATTCCGTGTACAAATATATAATTGGACTGGATCTGCGACTTATAGTTTCCGAGAAAATGAAGTTTTGGGGAGACTGTAAAAAAGTAGTAATTTTTATTCATCACCGATTTAAATAATGTTGATGCGGAATTGTAGCTACATTCATTCCGTGTACAAATATATAATTGGACTGGATCTGCGACTTATAGTTTCCGAGAAAATTAAGTTTTGGTGAGACTGTAAAAAAGTAGTAGATTTTTTCTCATCACCGATTTAGAAAATGTCGATGCGGAATTGTGGCTACATTTATTCCGTGTCCAAATATGTAATTCGACGGAATCTGCGACTTGTAGTTTCCGAGAAAATTAGGTTTTGGTGACATTGTAAAAAAGTAGTAAATTTTTTCTCATCACCGATTTAAAAAATGTTGGTGCAGAATTGTACCTACATTTATTCCGTGTTTAAATATATAATTGGACTGGATCTGCGACTTATAGTTTGGACACTGTCAAAAAGTAGTAGATTTTTTCTCATCACCGATTTAAAAAATGTCAATGCGGAATTGTGGCTACATTTATTCCGTGTCCAAATATGTAATTGGACAGAATCTGCGACTTGTAGTTTCCGAGAAAATTAAGTTTTGGTGACACTGTAAAAAAGTAGTAGATTTTTTTCTCATCACCGATTTAAAAAATGTCGATGCGGAATTGTAGCTACATTTATTCCGTGTACAAATATATAATTAAACTGGATCTGCGACTTATAGTTTCCGAGAGAATTAAGTTTTGGTAACAGTGTAAAAAAGTAGTAGATTTTTTCTCATCACCGATTTAAAAAATGGTGATGCGGAATTGTGGCTACATTTATTCCGTGTTCAAATATACAATTAAACTGGATCTGCGACTTATATTTTCCGAGAGAATTAAGTTTTGGGGAGACTGTAAAAAAGTAGTAATTTTTATTCATCACCGATTTAAATAATGTTGATGCGGAATTGTAGCTACATTCATTCCGTGTACAAATATATAATTGGACTGGATCTGCGACTTATAGTTTCCGAGAGAATTAAGTTTTGGCGACAGTGTAAAAAGTAGTAGAGTTTTTCTCATCACCGATTTAAAAAATGGTGATGCGGAATTGTGGCTACATTTATTCCGTGTTCAAATATACAATTAAACTGGATCTGCGACTTATATTTTCCGAGAGAATTAAGTTTTGGGGAGACTGTAAAAAAGTAGTAATTTTTATTCATCACCGATTTAAATAATGTTGATGCGGAATTGTAGCTACATTCATTCCGTGTACAAATATATAATTGGACTGGATCTGCGACTTATAGTTTCCGAGAAAATTAAGTTTTGGGGAGACTGTAAAAAAGTAGTAATTTTTATTCATCACCGATTTAAATAATGTTGATGCGGAATTGTAGCTACATTCATTCCGTGTACAAATATATAATTGGACTGGATCTGCGACTTATAGTTTCCGAGAAAATTAAGTTTTGGGGAGACTGTAAAAAAGTAGTAATTTTTATTCATCACCGATTTAAATAATGTTGATGCGGAATTGTAGCTACATTCATTCCGTGTCCAAATATGTAATTGGACAGAATCTGCGACTTGTAGTTTCCGAGAAAATTAAGTTTTGGGGAGACTGTAAAAAAGTAGTAATTTTTATTCATCACCGATTTAAATAATGTTGATGCGGAATTGTAGCTACATTCATTCCGTGTCCAAATATGTAATTGGACAGAATCTGCGACTTGTAGTTTCCGAGAAAACTAAGTTTTGGTGACACTGTTAAAAAGTAGTAGATTTTTTCTCATCACCGATTTAAAGAATGTTGGTGCAGAATTGTACCTACATTTATTCAGTGTCCAAATATATAATTAGACTGGATCTGCGACTTAAAGTTTCCGAGAAAATTAAGTTTTGGTGACACTGTTAAAAAGTAGAAGATTTTTTCTCATCACCGATTTAAAAAATGTCGATGCGGAATTGTGGCTACATTTATTCCGTGTCCAAATATGTAATTCGACAGAATCTGCGACTTGTATTTTCCGAGAAAATTAGGTTTTGGTGACATTGTAAAAAAGTAGTAAATTTTTTCTCATCACCGATTTAAAAAATGTTGGTGCGGAATTGTACCTACATTTATTCCGTGTTTAAATATATAATTGGACTGGATCTGCGACTTATAGTTTGGACACTGTCAAAAAGTAGAAGATTTTTTCTCATCACCGATTTAAAAAATGTCGATGCGGAATTGTGGCTACATTTATTCCGTGTACAAATATATAATTGGACTGGATCTGCGACTTATAGTTTCCGAGAAAATGAAGTTTTGGGGAGACTGTAAAAAAGTAGTAATTTTTATTCATCACCGATTTAAATAATGTTGATGCGGAATTGTAGCTACATTCATTCCGTGTCCAAATATGTAATTGGACAGAATCTGTGAGACTGTAAAAAAGTAGTAATTTTTATTCATCACCGATTTAAATAATGTTGATGCGGAATTGTAGCTACATTCATTCCGTGTACAAATATATAATTGGACTGGATCTGCGACTTATAGTTTCCGAGAAAATTAAGTTTTGGTGAGACTGTAAAAAAGTAGTAGATTTCTTCTCATCACCGATTTAGAAAATGTCGATGCGGAATTGTGGCTACATTTATTCCGTGTCCAAATATGTAATTCGACAGAATCTGCGACTTGTAGTTTCCGAGAAAATTAGGTTTTGGTGACATTGTAAAAAAGTAGTAAATTTCTTCTCATCACCGATTTAAAAAATGTTGGTGCAGAATTGTACCTACATTTATTCCGTGTTTAAATATATAATTGGACTGGATCTGCGACTTATAGTTTTGACACTGTCAAAAAGTAGTAGATTTTTTCTCATCACCGATTTAAAAAATGTCGATGCGGAATTGTGGCTACATTTATTCCGTGTCCAAATATGTAATTGGACAGAATCTGCGACTTGCAGTTTCCGAGAAAACTAAGTTTTGGTGACAGTGTAAAAAAGTAGTAGATTTTTTTTCCTCACCGATTTAAAAAATGTCGATGCGTAATTGTACCTACATTTATTCAGTGTCCAAATATATAATTAGACTGGATCTGCGACTTAAAGTTTCCGAGAAAATTAAGTTTTGGTGACACTGTAAAAAAGTAGTAGATTTTTTCTCATCACCGATTTAAAAAATGTCGATGCGGAATTGTAGCTACATTTATTCCGTGTACAAATATATAATTGGACTGGATCTGCGACTTATAGTTTCCGAGAAAATTAAGTTTTGGGGAGACTGTAAAAAAGTAGTAATTTTTATTCATCACCGATTTAAATAATGTTGATGCGGAATTGTAGCTACATTCATTCCGTGTACAAATATATAATTGGACTGGATCTGCGACTTATAGTTTTGACACTGTCAAAAAGTAGTAGATTTTTTCTCATCACCAATTTAAAGTATGTCGGTGCAGGATTGTAGCCACATTTATTCCGTGTTCAAATATACAATTTAACTGGATCTGCGACTTATAGTTTCCGAGAGAATTAAGTTTTGGTGACACTGTAAAAAAGTAGTAGATTTTTTTCTTATCACCGATTTAAAAAATGTCGATGCGGAATTGTAGCTACATTTATTCCGTGTACAAATATATAATTGGACTGGATCTGCGACTTATAGTTTTGACACTGTCAAAAAGTAGTAGATTTTTTCTCATCACCGATTTAAAAAATGTCGATGCGGAATTGTGGCTACATTTATTCCGTGTCCAAATATGTAATTGGACAGAATCTGCGACTTGCAGTTTCCGAGAAAACTAAGTTTTGGTGACAGTGTAAAAAAGTGGTAGATTTTTTTTCCTCACCGATTTAAAAAATGTCGATGCGTAATTGTACCTACATTTATTCAGTGTCCAAATATATAATTAGACTGGATCTGCGACTTAAAGTTTCCGAGAAAATTAAGTTTTGGTGACACTGTAAAAAAGTAGTAGATTTTTTCTCATCACCGATTTAAAAAATGTCGATGCGGAATTGTAGCTACATTTATTCCGTGTACAAATATATAATTGGACTGGATCTGCGACTTATAGTTTCCGAGAAAATTAAGTTTTGGGGAGACTGTAAAAAAGTAGTAATTTTTATTCATCACCGATTTAAATAATGTTGATGCGGAATTGTAGCTACATTCATTCCGTGTACAAATATATAATTGGACTGGATCTGCGACTTATAGTTTTGACACTGTCAAAAAGTAGTAGATTTTTTCTCATCACCAATTTAAAGAATGTCGGTGCAGGATTGTAGCTACATTTATTCCGTGTTCAAATATACAATTTAACTGGATCTGCGACTTATAGTTTCCGAGAGAATTAAGTTTTGGTGACACTGTAAAAAAGTAGTAGATTTTTTTCTCATCACCGATTTAAAAAATGTCGATGCGGAATTGTAGCTACATTTATTCCGTGTACAAATATATAATTGGACTGGATCTGCGACTTATAGTTTTGACACTGTCAAAAAGTAGTAGATTTTTTCTCATCACCAATTTAAAGAATGTCGGTGCAGGATTGTAGCTACATTTATTCCGTGTTCAAATATACAATTGAACTGGATCTGCGACTTATAGTTTCCGAGAGAATTAAGTTTTGGCGACAGTGTAAAAAAGTAGTAGATTTTTTTCATCACCGATTTAAAAAATGGTGATGCGGAATTGTGGCTACATTTATTCCGTGTTCAAATATACAATTGAACTGGATCTGCGACTTATAGTTTCCGAGAGAATTAAGTTTTGGCGACAGTGTAAAAAAGTAGTAGATTTTTTCTCATCACCGATTTAAAAAATGGTGATGCGGAATTGTGGCTACATTTATTCCGTGTTCAAATATACAATTAAACTGGATCTGCGACTTATATTTTCCGAGAAAATTAAGTTTTGGTGACACTGTAAAAAAGTAGTAGATTTTTTCTCATCACCGATTTAAAAAATGTCGATGCGGAATTGTAGCTACATTTATTCCGTGTACAAATATATAATTGGACTGGATCTGCGACTTATAGTTTCCGAGAAAATTAAGTTTTGGGGAGACTGTAAAAAAGTAGTAATTTTTATTTATCACCGATTTAAATAATGTTGATGCGGAATTGTAGCTACATTCATTCCGTGTACAAATATATAATTGGACTGGATCTGCGACTTATAGTTTTGACACTGTCAAAAAGTAGTAGATTTTTTCTCATCACCAATTTAAAAAATGTTGGTGCAGAATTGTACCTACATTTATTCCGTGTTTAAATATATAATTGGACTGGATCTGCGACTTATAGTTTGGACACTGTCAAAAAGTAGTAGATTTTTTCTCATCACCGATTTAAAAAATGTCGATGCGGAATTGTGGCTACATTTATTCCGTGTCCAAATATGTAATTCGACAGAATCTGCGACTTGTAGTTTCCGAGAAAATTAAGTTTTGGTGACACTGTAAAAAAGTAGTAGATTTTTTCTCATCACCGATTTAGAAAATGTCGATGCGGAATTGTGGCTACATTTATTCCGTGTCCAAATATGTAATTCGACAGAATCTGCGACTTGTAGTTTCCGAGAAAATTAGGTTTTGGTGACATTGTAAAAAAGTAGTAAATTTTTTCTCATCACCGATTTAAAAAATGTTGGTGCAGAATTGTACCTACATTTATTCCGTGTTTAAATATATAATTGGACTGGATCTGCGACTTATAGTTTGGACACTGTCAAAAAGTAGTAGATTTTTTCTCATCACCGATTTAGAAAATGTCGATGCGGAATTGTGGCTACATTTATTCCGTGTCCAAATATGTAATTCGACAGAATCTGCGACTTGTAGTTTCCGAGAAAATTAAGTTTTGGTGACACTGTAAAAAAGTAGTAGATTTTTTTCTCATCACCGATTTAAAAAATGTCGATGCGGAATTGTAGCTACATTTATTCCGTGTACAAATATATAATTGGACTGGATCTGCGACTTATAGTTTTGACACTGTCAAAAAGTAGTAGATTTTTTCTCATCACCAATTTAAAGAATGTCGGTGCAGGATTGTAGCTACATTTATTCCGTGTTCAAATATACAATTAAACTGGATCTGCGACTTATAGTTTCCGAGAGAATTAAGTTTTGGTGACAGTGTAAAAAAGTAGTAGATTTTTTCTCATCACCGATTTAAAAAATGGTGATGCGGAATTGTGGCTACATTTATTCCGTGTTCAAATATACAATTGAACTGGATCTGCGACTTATAGTTTCCGAGAGAATTAAGTTTTGGCGACAGTGTAAAAAAGTAGTAGATTTTTTCTCATCACCGATTTAAAAAATGGTGATGCGGAATTGTGGCTACATTTATTCCGTGTTCAAATATACAATTAAACTGGATCTGCGACTTACATTTTCCGAGAAAATTAAGTTTTGGTGACACTGTAAGAAAGTAGTAGATTTTTTCTTATCACCGATTTAAAAAATGTCGATGCGGAATTGTGGCTACATTTATTCCGTGTCCAAATATGTAATTGGACAGAATCTGCGACTTGTAGTTTCCGAGAAAATTAAGTTTTGGGGAGACTGTAAAAAAGTAGTAATTTTTATTCATCACCGATTTAAATAATGTTGATGCGGAATTGTAGCTACATTCATTCCGTGTCCAAATATATAATTGGACTGGATCTGCGACTTATAGTTTCCGAGAAAATTAAGTTTTGGTGACACTGTAAAAAAGTGGTAGATTTTTTCACATCACCGATTTAAAAAATGTCGATGCGGAATTGTAGCTACATTTATTCCGTGTCCAAATATATAATTGGACTGGATCTGCGACTTATAGTTTCCGAGAAAATTAAGTTTTGGTGAGACTGTAAAAAAGTAGTAGATTTTTTCTCATCACCGATTTAGAAAATGTCGATGCGGAATTGTGGCTACATTTATTCCGTGTCCAAATATGTAATTCGACAGAATCTGCGACTTGTAGTTTCCGAGAAAATTAGGTTTTGGTGACATTGTAAAAAAGTAGTAAATTTTTTCTCATCATGCGGAATTGTAGCTACATTTATTCCGTGTTCAAATATACAATTGAACTGGATCTGCGACTTATAGTTTCCGAGAGAATTAAGTTTTGGCGACAGTGTAAAAAAGTAGTAGATTTTTTCTCATCACCGATTTAAAAAATGGTGATGCGGAATTGTGGCTACATTTATTCCGTGTTCAAATATACAATTAAACTGGATCTGCGACTTATATTTTCCGAGAAAATTAAGTTTTGGTGACACTGTAAAAAAGTAGTAGATTTTTTCTCATCACCGATTTAAATAATGTCGATGCGGAATTGTAGCTACATTTATTCCGTGTACAAATATATAATTGGACTGGATCTGCGACTTATAGTTTCCGAGAAAATTAAGTTTTGGGGAGACTGTAAAAAAGTAGTAATTTTTATTTATCACCGATTTAAATAATGTTGATGCGGAATTGTAGCTACTTTCATTCCGTGTACAAATATATAATTGGACTGGATCTGCGACTTATAGTTTTGACACTGTCAAAAAGTAGTAGATTTTTTCTCATCACCAATTTAAAAAATGTTGGTGCAGAATTGTACCTACATTTATTCCGTGTTTAAATATATAATTGGACTGGATCTGCGACTTATAGTTTGGACACTGTCAAAAAGTAGTAGATTTTTTCTCATCACCGATTTAAAAAATGTCGATGCGGAATTGTGGCTACATTTATTCCGTGTCCAAATATGTAATTCGACAGAATCTGCGACTTGTAGTTTCCGAGAAAATTAAGTTTTGGTGACACTGTAAAAAAGTAGTAGATTTTTTCTCATCACCGATTTAGAAAATGTCGATGCGGAATTGTGGCTACATTTATTCCGTGTCCAAATATGTAATTCGACAGAATCTGCGACTTGTAGTTTCCGAGAAAATTAAGTTTTGGTGAGACTGTAAAAAAGTAGTAGATTTTTTTTCATCACCGATTTAGAAAATGTCGATGCGGAATTGTGGCTACATTTATTCCGTGTCCAAATATGTAATTCGACAGAATCTGCGACTTGTAGTTTCCGAGAAAATTAGGTTTTGGTGACATTGTAAAAAAGTAGTAAATTTTTTCTCATCACCGATTTAAAAAATGTTGGTGCAGAATTGTACCTACATTTATTCCGTGTTTAAATATATAATTGGACTGGATCTGCGACTTATAGTTTGGACACTGTCAAAAAGTAGTAGATTTTTTCTCATCACCGATTTAAAAAATGTCAATGCGGAATTGTGGCTACATTTATCCCGTGTCCAAATATGTAATTGGACAGAATCTGCGACTTGTAGTTTCCGAGAAAATTAAGTTTTGGTGACACTGTAAAAAAGTAGTAGATTTTTTTCTCATCACCGATTTAAAAAATGTCGATGCGGAATTGTAGCTACATTTATTCCGTGTACAAATATATAATTGGACTGGATCTGCGACTTATAGTTTTGACACTGTCAAAAAGTAGTAGATTTTTTCTCATCACCAATTTAAAGAATGTCGGTGCAGGATTGTAGCTACATTTATTCCGTGTTCAAATATACAATTAAACTGGATCTGCGACTTATAGTTTCCGAGAGAATTAAGTTTTGGTAACAGTGTAAAAAAGTAGTAGATTTTTTCTCATCACCGATTTAAAAAATGGTGATGCGGAATTGTGGCTACATTTATTCCGTGTTCAAATATACAATTGAACTGGATCTGCGACTTATAGTTTCCGAGAGAATTAAGTTTTGGCGACAGTGTAAAAAAGTAGTAGATTTTTTCTCATCACCGATTTAAAAAATGGTGATGCGGAATTGTGGCTACATTTATTCCGTGTTCAAATATACAATTAAACTGGATCTGCGACTTACATTTTCCGAGAAAATTAAGTTTTGGTGACACTGTAAGAAAGTAGTAGATTTTTTCTCATCACCGATTTAAAAAATGTCGATGCGGAATTGTGGCTACATTTATTCCGTGTCCAAATATGTAATTGGACAGAATCTGCGACTTGTAGTTTCCGAGAAAATTAAGTTTTGGGGAGACTGTAAAAAAGTAGTAATTTTTATTCATCACCGATTTAAATAATGTTGATGCGGAATTGTAGCTACATTTATTCCGTGTCCAAATATATAATTGGACTGGATCTGCGACTTATAGTTTCCGAGAAAATTAAGTTTTGGTGAGACTGTAAAAAAGTAGTAGATTTTTTCTCATCACCGATTTAGAAAATGTCGATGCGGAATTGTGGCTACATTTATTCCGTGTCCAAATAAGTAATTCGACAGAATCTGCGACTTGTAGTTTCCGAGAAAATTAGGTTTTGGTGACATTGTAAAAAAGTAGTAAATTTTTTCTCATCATGCGGAATTGTAGCTACATTCATTCCGTGTACAAATATATAATTGGACTGGATCTGCGACTTAAAGTTTCCGAGAAAATTAAGTTTTGGTGACACTGTTAAAAAGTAGAAGATTTTTTCTCATCACCGATTTAAAAAATGGTGATGCGGAATTGTACCTACATTTATTCCGTGTTTAAATATATAATTGGACTGGATCTGCGACTTATAGTTTTGACACTGTCAAAAAGTAGTAGATTTTTTCTCATCACCAATTTAAAGAATGTCGGTGCAGGATTGTAGCTACATTTATTCCGTGTTCAAATATACAATTAAACTGGATCTGCGACTTATAGTTTTGACACTGTCAAAAAGTAGTAGATTTTTTCTCATCACCAATTTAAAGAATGTCGGTGCAGGATTGTAGCTACATTTATTCCGTGTTCAAATATACAATTAAACTGGATCTGCGACTTATAGTTTCCGAGAGAATTAAGTTTTGGTAACAGTGTAAAAAAGTAGTAGATTTTTTCTCATCACCGATTTAAAAAATGGTGATGCGGAATTGTGGCTACATTTATTCCGTGTTCAAATATACAATTGAACTGGATCTGCGACTTATAGTTTCCGAGAGAATTAAGTTTTGGCGACAGTGTAAAAAAGTAGTAGATTTTTTCTCATCACCGATTTAAAAAATGGTGATGCGGAATTGTGGCTACATTTATTCCGTGTTCAAATATACAATTAAACTGGATCTGCGACTTATATTTTCCGAGAGAATTAAGTTTTGGTGACACTGTAAAAAAGTGGTAGATTTTTTCACATCACCGATTTAAAAAATGTCGATGCGGAATTGTAGCTACATTTATTCCGTGTCCAAATATATAATTGGACTGGATCTGCGACTTATAGTTTCCGAGAAAATTAAGTTTTGGTGAGACTGTAAAAAAGTAGTAGATTTTTTCTCATCACCGATTTAGAAAATGTCGATGCGGAATTGTGGCTACATTTATTCCGTGTCCAAATATGTAATTCGACAGAATCTGCGACTTGTAGTTTCCGAGAAAATTAAGTTTTGGTGACACTGTAAAAAAGTAGTAGATTTTTTCTCATCACCGATTTAGAAAATGTCGATGCGGAATTGTGGCTACATTTATTCCGTGTCCAAATATGTAATTCGACAGAATCTGCGACTTGTAGTTTCCGAGAAAATTAGGTTTTGGTGACATTGTAAAAAAGTAGTAAATTTTTTCTCATCACCGATTTAAAAAATGTTGGTGCAGAATTGTACCTACATTTATTCCGTGTTCAAATATATAATTGGACTGGATCTGCGACTTATAGTTTGGACACTGTCAAAAAGTAGTAGATTTTTTCTCATCACCGATTTAGAAAATGTCGATGCGGAATTGTGGCTACATTTATTCCGTGTCCAAATATGTAATTCGACAGAATCTGCGACTTGTAGTTTCCGAGAAAATTAAGTTTTGGTGACACTGTAAAAAAGTAGTAGATTTTTTTCTCATCACCGATTTAAAAAATGTCGATGCGGAATTGTAGCTACATTTATTCCGTGTACAAATATATAATTGGACTGGATCTGCGACTTATAGTTTTGACACTGTCAAAAAGTAGTATATTTGTTTTCATCACCAATTTAAAGAATGTCGGTGCAGGATTGTAGCTACATTTATTCCGTGTTCAAATATACAATTAAACTGGATCTGCGACTTATAGTTTCCGAGAGAATTAAGTTTTGGTGACAGTGTAAAAAAGTAGTAGATTTTTTCTCATCACCGATTTAAAAAATGGTGATGCGGAATTGTGGCTACATTTATTCCGTGTTCAAATATACAATTGAACTGGATCTGCGACTTATAGTTTCCGAGAGAATTAAGTTTTGGCGACAGTGTAAAAAAGTAGTAGATTTTTTCTCATCACCGATTTAAAAAATGGTGATGCGGAATTGTGGCTACATTTATTCCGTGTTCAAATATACAATTAAACTGGATCTGCGACTTACATTTTCCGAGAAAATTAAGTTTTGGTGACACTGTAAGAAAGTAGTAGATTTTTTCTTATCACCGATTTAAAAAATGTCGATGCGGAATTGTGGCTACATTTATTCCGTGTCCAAATATGTAATTGGACAGAATCTGCGACTTGTAGTTTCCGAGAAAATTAAGTTTTGGGGAGACTGTAAAAAAGTAGTAATTTTTATTCATCACCGATTTAAATAATGTTGATGCGGAATTGTAGCTACATTCATTCCGTGTCCAAATATATAATTGGACTGGATCTGCGACTTATAGTTTCCGAGAAAATTAAGTTTTGGTGACACTGTAAAAAAGTGGTAGATTTTTTCACATCACCGATTTAAAAAATGTCGATGCGGAATTGTAGCTACATTTATTCCGTGTCCAAATATATAATTGGACTGGATCTGCGACTTATAGTTTCCGAGAAAATTAAGTTTTGGTGAGACTGTAAAAAAGTAGTAGATTTTTTCTCATCACCGATTTAGAAAATGTCGATGCGGAATTGTGGCTACATTTATTCCGTGTCCAAATATGTAATTCGACAGAATCTGCGACTTGTAGTTTCCGAGAAAATTAGGTTTTGGTGACATTGTAAAAGAGTAGTAAATTTTTTCTCATCATGCGGAATTGTAGCTACATTTATTCCGTGTTCAAATATACAATTGAACTGGATCTGCGACTTATAGTTTCCGAGAGAATTAAGTTTTGGCGACAGTGTAAAAAAGTAGTAGATTTTTTCTCATCACCGATTTAAAAAATGGTGATGCGGAATTGTGGCTACATTTATTCCGTGTTCAAATATACAATTAAACTGGATCTGCGACTTATATTTTCCGAGAAAATTAAGTTTTGGTGACACTGTAAAAAAGTAGTAGATTTTTTCTCATCACCGATTTAAATAATGTCGATGCGGAATTGTAGCTACATTTATTCCGTGTACAAATATATAATTGGACTGGATCTGCGACTTATAGTTTCCGAGAAAATTAAGTTTTGGGGAGACTGTAAAAAAGTAGTAATTTTTATTTATCACCGATTTAAATAATGTTGATGCGGAATTGTAGCTACTTTCATTCCGTGTACAAATATATAATTGGACTGGATCTGCGACTTATAGTTTTGACACTGTCAAAAAGTAGTAGATTTTTTCTCATCACCAATTTAAAAAATGTTGGTGCAGAATTGTACCTACATTTATTCCGTGTTTAAATATATAATTGGACTGGATCTGCGACTTATAGTTTGGACACTGTCAAAAAGTAGTAGATTTTTTCTCATCACCGATTTAAAAAATGTCGATGCGGAATTGTGGCTACATTTATTCCGTGTCCAAATATGTAATTCGACAGAATCTGCGACTTGTAGTTTCCGAGAAAATTAAGTTTTGGTGACACTGTAAAAAAGTAGTAGATTTTTTCTCATCACCGATTTAGAAAATGTCGATGCGGAATTGTGGCTACATTTATTCCGTGTCCAAATATGTAATTCGACAGAATCTGCGACTTGTAGTTTCCGAGAAAATTAAGTTTTGGTGAGACTGTAAAAAAGTAGTAGATTTTTTTTCATCACCGATTTAGAAAATGTCGATGCGGAATTGTGGCTACATTTATTCCGTGTCCAAATATGTAATTCGACAGAATCTGCGACTTGTAGTTTCCGAGAAAATTAGGTTTTGGTGACATTGTAAAAAAGTAGTAAATTTTTTCTCATCACCGATTTAAAAAATGTTGGTGCAGAATTGTACCTACATTTATTCCGTGTTTAAATATATAATTGGACTGGATCTGCGACTTATAGTTTGGACACTGTCAAAAAGTAGTAGATTTTTTCTCATCACCGATTTAAAAAATGTCAATGCGGAATTGTGGCTACATTTATCCCGTGTCCAAATATGTAATTGGACAGAATCTGCGACTTGTAGTTTCCGAGAAAATTAAGTTTTGGTGACACTGTAAAAAAGTAGTAGATTTTTTTCTCATCACCGATTTAAAAAATGTCGATGCGGAATTGTAGCTACATTTATTCCGTGTACAAATATATAATTGGACTGGATCTGCGACTTATAGTTTTGACACTGTCAAAAAGTAGTAGATTTTTTCTCATCACCAATTTAAAGAATGTCGGTGCAGGATTGTAGCTACATTTATTCCGTGTTCAAATATACAATTAAACTGGATCTGCGACTTATAGTTTCCGAGAGAATTAAGTTTTGGTAACAGTGTAAAAAAGTAGTAGATTTTTTCTCATCACCGATTTAAAAAATGGTGATGCGGAATTGTGGCTACATTTATTCCGTGTTCAAATATACAATTGAACTGGATCTGCGACTTATAGTTTCCGAGAGAATTAAGTTTTGGCGACAGTGTAAAAAAGTAGTAGATTTTTTCTCATCACCGATTTAAAAAATGGTGATGCGGAATTGTGGCTACATTTATTCCGTGTTCAAATATACAATTAAACTGGATCTGCGACTTACATTTTCCGAGAAAATTAAGTTTTGGTGACACTGTAAGAAAGTAGTAGATTTTTTCTCATCACCGATTTAAAAAATGTCGATGCGGAATTGTGGCTACATTTATTCCGTGTCCAAATATGTAATTGGACAGAATCTGCGACTTGTAGTTTCCGAGAAAATTAAGTTTTGGGGAGACTGTAAAAAAGTAGTAATTTTTATTCATCACCGATTTAAATAATGTTGATGCGGAATTGTAGCTACATTTATTCCGTGTCCAAATATATAATTGGACTGGATCTGCGACTTATAGTTTCCGAGAAAATTAAGTTTTGGTGAGACTGTAAAAAAGTAGTAGATTTTTTCTCATCACCGATTTAGAAAATGTCGATGCGGAATTGTGGCTACATTTATTCCGTGTCCAAATAAGTAATTCGACAGAATCTGCGACTTGTAGTTTCCGAGAAAATTAGGTTTTGGTGACATTGTAAAAAAGTAGTAAATTTTTTCTCATCATGCGGAATTGTAGCTACATTCATTCCGTGTACAAATATATAATTGGACTGGATCTGCGACTTAAAGTTTCCGAGAAAATTAAGTTTTGGTGACACTGTTAAAAAGTAGAAGATTTTTTCTCATCACCGATTTAAAAAATGGTGATGCGGAATTGTACCTACATTTATTCCGTGTTTAAATATATAATTGGACTGGATCTGCGACTTATAGTTTTGACACTGTCAAAAAGTAGTAGATTTTTTCTCATCACCAATTTAAAGAATGTCGGTGCAGGATTGTAGCTACATTTATTCCGTGTTCAAATATACAATTAAACTGGATCTGCGACTTATAGTTTTGACACTGTCAAAAAGTAGTAGATTTTTTCTCATCACCAATTTAAAGAATGTCGGTGCAGGATTGTAGCTACATTTATTCCGTGTTCAAATATACAATTAAACTGGATCTGCGACTTATAGTTTCCGAGAGAATTAAGTTTTGGTAACAGTGTAAAAAAGTAGTAGATTTTTTCTCATCACCGATTTAAAAAATGGTGATGCGGAATTGTGGCTACATTTATTCCGTGTTCAAATATACAATTGAACTGGATCTGCGACTTATAGTTTCCGAGAGAATTAAGTTTTGGCGACAGTGTAAAAAAGTAGTAGATTTTTTCTCATCACCGATTTAAAAAATGGTGATGCGGAATTGTGGCTACATTTATTCCGTGTTCAAATATACAATTAAACTGGATCTGCGACTTATATTTTCCGAGAGAATTAAGTTTTGGTGACACTGTAAAAAAGTAGTAGATTTTTTCTCATCACCGATTTAAAAAATGTCGATGCGGAATTGTAGCTACATTTATTCCGTGTACAAATATATAATTGGACTGGATCTGCGACTTATAGTTTCCGAGAAAATGAAGTTTTGGGGAGACTGTAAAAAAGTAGTAATTTTTATTCATCACCGATTTAAATAATGTTGATGCGGAATTGTAGCTACATTCATTCCGTGTACAAATATATAATTGGACTGGATCTGCGACTTAAAGTTTCCGAGAAAATTAAGTTTTGGTGACACTGTTAAAAAGTAGAAGATTTTTTCTCATCACCGATTTAAAAAATGGTGATGCGGAATTGTACCTACATTTATTCCGTGTTTAAATATATAATTGGACTGGATCTGCGACTTATAGTTTTGACACTGTCAAAAAGTAGTAGATTTTTTCTCATCACCAATTTAAAGAATGTCGGTGCAGGATTGTAGCTACATTTATTCCGTGTTCAAATGTACAAGTAGACTGGATCTGCGACTTATAGTTTCCGAGAGAATTAAGTTTTGGTAACAGTGTAAAAAAGTAGTAGATTTTTTCTCATCACCGATTTAAAAAATGGTGATGCGGAATTGTGGCTACATTTATTCAGTGTCCAAATATACAATTAAACTGGATCTGCGACTTATATTTTCCGAGAGAATTAAGTTTTGGTGACACTGTAAAAAAGTAGTAGATTTTTTCTCATCACCGATTTAAAAAATGTCGATGCGGAATTGTAGCTACATTTATTCCGTGTACAAATATATAATTGGACTGGATCTGCGACTTATAGTTTCCGAGAAAATGAAGTTTTGGGGAGACTGTAAAAAAGTAGTAATTTTTATTCATCACCGATTTAAATAATGTTGATGCGGAATTGTAGCTACATTCATTCCGTGTCCAAATATGTAATTGGACAGAATCTGCGACTTGTAGTTTCCGAGAAAATTAAGTTTTGGGGAGACTGTAAAAAAGTAGTAATTTTTATTCATCACCGATTTAAATAATGTTGATGCGGAATTGTAGCTACATTCATTCCGTGTACAAATATATAATTGGACTGGATCTGCGACTTATAGTTTCCGAGAAAATGAAGTTTTGGGGAGACTGTAAAAAAGTAGTAATTTTTATTCATCACCGATTTAAATAATGTTGATGCGGAATTGTAGCTACATTCATTCCGCGTACAAATATATAATTGGACTGGATCTGCAACTTATAGTTTTGACACTGTCAAAAAGTAGTAGATTTTTTCTCATCACCAATTTAAAGAATGTCGGTGCACAATTGTAGCTACATTTATTCCGTGTTCAAATATACAATTGAACTGGATCTGCGACTTATAGTTTCCGAGAAAATTAAGTTTTGGTGACACTGTAAAAAAGTAGTAGATTTTTTCTCATCACCGATTTAAAAAATGTCGATGCGGAATTGTGGCTACATTTATTCCGTGTCCAAATATGTAATTGGACAGAATCTGCGACTTGTAGTTTCCGAGAAAATTAAGTTTTGGGGAGACTGTAAAAAAGTAGTAATTTTTATTCATCACCGATTTAAATAATGTTGATGCGGAATTGTAGCTACATTCATTCCGTGTCCAAATATATAATTGGACTGGATCTGCGACTTATAGTTTCCGAGAAAATTAAGTTTTGGTGACACTGTAAAAAAGTAGTAGATTTTTTCACATCACCGATTTAAAAAATGTCGATGCGGAATTGTAGCTACATTTATTCCGTGTCCAAATATATAATTGGACAGAATCTGCGACTTATAGTTTCCGAGAAAATTAAGTTTTGGTGAGACTGTAAAAAAGTAGTAGATTTTTTCTCATCACCGATTTAGAAAATGTCGATGCGGAATTGTGGCTACATTTATTCCGTGTCCAAATATGTAATTCGACAGAATCTGCGACTTGTAGTTTCCGAGAAAATTAGGTTTTGGTGACATTGTAAAAAAGTAGTAAATTTTTTCTCATCATGCGGAATTGTAGCTACATTCATTCCGTGTACAAATATATAATTGGACTGGATCTGCGACTTAAAGTTTCCGAGAAAATTAAGTTTTGGTGACACTGTTAAAAAGTAGAAGATTTTTTCTCATCACCGATTTAAAAAATGGTGATGCGGAATTGTACCTACATTTATTCCGTGTTTAAATATATAATTGGACTGGATCTGCGACTTATAGTTTTGACACTGTCAAAAAGTAGTAGATTTTTTCTCATCACCAATTTAAAGAATGTCGGTGCAGGATTGTAGCTACATTTATTCCGTGTTCAAATATACAATTAAACTGGATCTGCGACTTATAGTTTCCGAGAGAATTAAGTTTTGGTAACAGTGTAAAAAAGTAGTAGATTTTTTCTCATCACCGATTTAAAAAATGGTGATGCGGAATTGTGGCTACATTTATTCCGTGTTCAAATATACAATTAAACTGGATCTGCGACTTATATTTTCCGAGAGAATTAAGTTTTGGTGACACTGTAAAAAAGTAGTAGATTTTTTCTCATCACCGATTTAAAAAATGTCGATGCGGAATTGTAGCTACATTTATTCCGTGTACAAATATATAATTGGACTGGATCTGCGACTTATAGTTTCCGAGAGAATGAAGTTTTGGGGAGACTGTAAAAAAGTAGTAATTTTTATTCATCACCGATTTAAATAATGTTGATGCGGAATTGTAGCTACATTCATTCCGTGTACAAATATATAATTGGACTGGATCTGCGACTTATAGTTTTGACACTGTCAAAAAGTAGTAGATTTTTTCTCATCACCAATTTAAAGAATGTCGGTGCACAACTGTAGCTACATTTATTCCGTGTTCAAATATACAATTGAACTGGATCTGCGACTTATAGTTTCCGAGAGAATTACGTTTTGGTGACAGTGTAAAAAAGTAGTAGATTTTTTCTCATCACCGATTTAAAAAATGGTGATGCGGAATTGTGGCTACATTTATTCAGTGTCCAAATATACAATTAAACTGGATCTGCGACTTATAGTTTCCGAGAGAATTAAGTTTTGGTGACAGTGTAAAAAAGTAGTAGATTTTTTCTCATCACCGATTTAAAAAATGGTGATGCGGAATTGTGGCTACATTTATTCCGTGTTCAAATATACAATTAAACTGGATCTGCGACTTATATTTTCCGAGAGAATTAAGTTTTGGTGACACTGTAAAAAAGTAGTAGATTTTTTCTCATCACCGATTTAAAGAATGTCGATGCGGAATTGTAGCTACATTTATTCCGTGTACAAATATATAATTGGACTGGATCTGCGACTTATAGTTTCCGAGAAAATTAAGTTTTGGGGAGACTGTAAAAAAGTAGTAATTTTTATTCATCACCGATTTAAATAATGTTGATGCGGAATTGTAGCTACATTCATTCCGTGTCCAAATATGTAATTGGACAGAATCTGCGACTTGTAGTTTCCGAGAAAATTAAGTTTTGGGGAGACTGTAAAAAAGTAGTAATTTTTATTCATCACCGATTTAAATAATGTTGATGCGGAATTGTAGCTACATTCATTCCGTGTACAAATATATAATTGGACTGGATCTGCGACTTATAGTTTCCGAGAAAATTAAGTTTTGGTGACACTGTAAAAAAGTAGTAGATTTTTTCTCATCACCGATTTAAAAAATGGTGATGCGGAATTGTGGCTACATTTATTCAGTGTCCAAATATACAATTAAACTGGATCTGCGACTTATAGTTTCCGAGAGAATTACGTTTTGGTGACAGTGTAAAAAAGTAGTAGATTTTTTCTCATCACCGATTTAAAAAATGGTGATGCGGAATTGTGGCTACATTTATTCCGTGTTCAAATATACAATTAAACTGGATCTGCGACTTATATTTTCCGAGAGAATTAAGTTTTGGTGACACTGTAAAAAAGTAGTAGATTTTTTCTCATCACCGATTTAAAGAATGTCGATGCGGAATTGTAGCTACATTTATTCCGTGTACAAATATATAATTGGACTGGATCTGCGACTTATAGTTTCCGAGAAAATTAAGTTTTGGGGAGACTGTAAAAAAGTAGTAATTTTTATTCATCACCGATTTAAATAATGTTGATGCGGAATTGTAGCTACATTCATTCCGTGTCCAAATATGTAATTGGACAGAATCTGCGACTTGTAGTTTCCGAGAAAATTAAGTTTTGGGGAGACTGTAAAAAAGTAGTAATTTTTATTCATCACCGATTTAAATAATGTTGATGCGGAATTGTAGCTACATTCATTCCGTGTACAAATATATAATTGGACTGGATCTGCGACTTATAGTTTCCGAGAAAATTAAGTTTTGGTGACACTGTAAAAAAGTAGTAGATTTTTTTCTCATCACCGATTTAAAAAATGTCGATGCGGAATTGTAGCTACATTTATTCCGTGTACAAATATATAATTGGACTGGATCTGCAACTTATAGTTTTGACACTGTCAAAAAGTAGTAGATTTTTTCTCATCACCAATTTAAAGAATGTCGGTGCACAACTGTAGCTACATTTATTCCGTGTTCAAATATACAATTGAACTGGATCTGCGACTTATAGTTTCCGAGAGAATTAAGTTTTGGCGACAGTGTAAAAAGGTAGTAGATTTTTTCTCATCTCCGATTTAAAAAATGGTGATGCGGAATTGTGGCTACATTTATTCCGTGTTCAAATATACAATTAAACTGGATCTGCGACTTATATTTTCCGAGAGAATTAAGTTTTGGTGACACTGTAAAAAAGTAGTAGATTTTTTCTCATCACCGATTTAAAAAATGTCGATGCGGAATTGTAGCTACATTTATTCCGTGTACAAATATATAATTGGACTGGATCTGCGACTTATAGTTTCCGAGAAAATGAAGTTTTGGGGAGACTGTAAAAAAGTAGTAATTTTTATTCATCACCGATTTAAATAATGTTGATGCGGAATTGTAGCTACATTCATTCCGCGTACAAATATATAATTGGACTGGATCTGCAACTTATAGTTTTGACACTGTCAAAAAGTAGTAGATTTTTTCTCATCACCAATTTAAAGAATGTCGGTGCACAATTGTAGCTACATTTATTCCGTGTTCAAATATACAATTGAACTGGATCTGCGACTTATAGTTTCCGAGAGAATTAAGTTTTGGCGACAGTGTAAAAAAGTAGTAGATTTTTTCTCATCACCGATTTAAAAAATGGTGATGCGGAATTGTGGCTACATTTATTCCGTGTTCAAATATACAATTAAACTGGATCTGCGACTTATATTTTCCGAGAGAATTAAGTTTTGGTGACACTGTAAGAAAGTAGTAGATTTTTTCTCATCACCGATTTAAAAAATGTCAATGCGGAATTGTGGCTACATTTATCCCGTGTCCAAATATGTAATTGGACTGGATCTGCGACTTGTAGTTTCCGAGAAAATTAAGTTTTGGTGACACTGTAAAAAAGTAGTAGATTTTTTTCTCATCACCGATTTAAAAAATGTCGATGCGGAATTGTAGCTACATTTATTCCGTGTACAAATATATAATTGGACTGGATCTGCGACTTATAGTTTTGACACTGTCAAAAAGTAGTAGATTTTTTCTCATCACCAATTTAAAGAATGTCGGTGCAGGATTGTAGCTACATTTATTCCGTGTTCAAATATACAATTAAACTGGATCTGCGACTTATAGTTTCCGAGAGAATTAAGTTTTGGTAACAGTGTAAAAAAGTAGTAGATTTTTTCTCATCACCGATTTAAAAAATGGTGATGCGGAATTGTGGCTACATTTATTCCGTGTTCAAATATACAATTGAACTGGATCTGCGACTTATAGTTTCCGAGAGAATTAAGTTTTGGCGACAGTGTAAAAAAGTAGTAGATTTTTTCTCATCACCGATTTAAAAAATGGTGATGCGGAATTGTGGCTACATTTATTCCGTGTTCAAATATACAATTAAACTGGATCTGCGACTTATATTTTCCGAGAAAATTAAGTTTTGGTGACACTGTAAAAAAGTAGTAGATTTTTTCTCATCACCGATTTAAAAAATGTCGATGCGGAATTGTGGCTACATTTATTCCGTGTCCAAATATGTAATTGGACAGAATCTGCGACTTGTAGTTTCCGAGAAAATTAAGTTTTGGGGAGACTGTAAAAAAGTAGTAATTTTTATTCATCACCGATTTAAATAATGTTGATGCGGAATTGTAGCTACATTCATTCCGTGTCCAAATATATAATTGGACTGGATCTGCGACTTATAGTTTCCGAGAAAATTAAGTTTTGGTGACACTGTAAAAAAGTAGTAGATTTTTTCACATCACCGATTTAAAAAATGTCGATGCGGAATTGTAGCTACATTTATTCCGTGTCCAAATATATAATTGGACTGGATCTGCGACTTATAGTTTCCGAGAAAATTAAGTTTTGGTGAGACTGTAAAAAAGTAGTAGATTTTTTCTCATCACCGATTTAGAAAATGTCGATGCGGAATTGTGGCTACATTTATTCCGTGTCCAAATATGTAATTCGACAGAATCTGCGACTTGTAGTTTCCGAGAAAATTAGGTTTTGGTGACATTGTAAAAAAGTAGTAAATTTTTTCTCATCTTGCGGAATTGTAGCTACATTCATTCCGTGTACAAATATATAATTGGACTGGATCTGCGACTTGAAATGAAGTTTTGGGGAGACTGTAAAAAGGTAGTAATTTTTATTCATCACCGATTTAAATAATGTTGATGCGGAATTGTAGCTACATTCATTCCGCGTACAAATATATAATTGGACTGGATCTGCGACTTAAAGTTTCCGAGAAAATTAAGTTTTGGTGACACTGTTAAAAAATAGAAGATTTTTTCTCATCACCGATTTAAAAAATGGTGATGCGGAATTGTACCTACATTTATTCCGTGTTTAAATATATAATTGGACTGGATCTGCGACTTATAGTTTTGACACTGTCAAAAAGTAGTAGATTTTTTCTCATCACCAATTTAAAGAATGTCGGTGCAGGATTGTAGCTACATTTATTCTGTGTTCAAATGTACAAGTAGACTGGATCTGCGACTTATAGTTTCCGAGAGAATTAAGTTTTGGTAACAGTGTAAAAAAGTTGTAGATTTTTTCTCATCACCGATTTAAAAAATGGTGATGCGGAATTGTGGCTACATTTATTCAGTGTCCAAATATACAATTAAACTGGATCTGCGACTTATAGTTTCCGAGAGAATTACGTTTTGGTGACAGTGTAAAAAAGTAGTAGATTTTTTCTCATCACCGATTTAAAAAATGGTGATGCGGAATTGTGGCTACATTTATTCCGTGTTCAAATATACAATTAAACTGGATCTGCGACTTATATTTTCCGAGAGAATTAAGTTTTGGGGAGACTGTAAAAAAGTAGTAGATTTTTTCTCATCACCGATTTAAAGAATATCGATGCGGAATTGTAGCTACATTTATTCCGTGTACAAATATATAATTGGACTGGATCTGCGACTTATAGTTTCCGAGAAAATTAAGTTTTGGGGAGACTGTAAAAAAGTAGTAATTTTTATTCATCACCGATTTAAATAATGTTGATGCGGAATTGTAGCTACATTCATTCCGTGTCCAAATATGTAATTGGACAGGATCTGCGACTTGTAGTTTCCGAGAAAATTAAGTTTTGGGGAGACTGTAAAAAAGTAGTAATTTTTATTCATCACCGATTTAAATAATGTTGATGCGGAATTGTAGCTACATTCATTCCGTGTACAAATATATAATTGGACTGGATCTGCGACTTATAGTTTCCGAGAAAATTAAGTTTTGGTGACACTGTAAAAAAGTAGTAGATTTTTTTCTCATCACCGATTTAAAAAATGTCGATGCGGAATTGTAGCTACATTTATTCCGTGTACAAATATATAATTTGACTGGATCTGCAACTTATAGTTTTGACACTGTCAAAAAGTAGTAGATTTTTTCTCATCACCAATTTAAAGAATGTCGGTGCACAATTGTAGCTACATTTATTCCGTGTTCAAATATACAATTGAACTGGATCTGCGACTTATAGTTTGCGAGAGAATTAAGTTTTGGTGACAGTGTAAAAAGGTAGTAGATTTTTTCTCATCACCGATTTAAAAAATGGTGATGCGGAATTGTGGCTACATTTATTCCGTGTTCAAATATACAATTAAACTGGATCTGCGACTTATATTTTCCGAGAGAATTAAGTTTTGGTGACACTGTAAAAAAGTAGTAGATTTTTTCTCATCACCGATTTAAAAAATGTCGATGCGGAATTGTAGCTACATTTATTCCGTGTACAAATATATAATTGGACTGGATCTGCGACTTGAAATGAAGTTTTGGGGAGACTGTAAAAAGGTAGTAATTTTTATTCATCACCGATTTAAATAATGTTGATGCGGAATTGTAGCTACATTCATTCCGCGTACAAATATATAATTGGACTGGATCTGCGACTTAAAGTTTCCGAGAAAATTAAGTTTTGGTGACACTGTTAAAAAATAGAAGATTTTTTCTCATCACCGATTTAAAAAATGGTGATGCGGAATTGTACCTACATTTATTCCGTGTTTAAATATATAATTGGACTGGATCTGCGACTTATAGTTTTGACACTGTCAAAAAGTAGTAGATTTTTTCTCATCACCGATTTAAAAAATGTCGATGCGGAATTGTAGCTACATTTATTCCGTGTACAAATATATAATTGGACTGGATCTGCGACTTGAAATGAAGTTTTGGGGAGACTGTAAAAAGGTAGTAATTTTTATTCATCACCGATTTAAATAATGTTGATGCGGAATTGTAGCTACATTCATTCCGCGTACAAATATATAATTGGACTGGATCTGCGACTTAAAGTTTCCGAGAAAATTAAGTTTTGGTGACACTGTTAAAAAATAGAAGATTTTTTCTCATCACCGATTTAAAAAATGGTGATGCGGAATTGTACCTACATTTATTCCGTGTTTAAATATATAATTGGACTGGATCTGCGACTTATAGTTTTGACACTGTCAAAAAGTAGTAGATTTTTTCTCATCACCAATTTAAAGAATGTCGGTGCAGGATTGTAGCTACATTTATTCCGTGTTCAAATATACAATTAAACTGGATCTGCGACTTATAGTTTCCGAGAGAATTAAGTTTTGGTAACAGTGTAAAAAAGTAGTAGATTTTTTCTCATCACCGATTTAAAAAATGGTGATGCGGAATTGTGGCTACATTTATTCCGTGTTCAAATATACAATTGAACTGGATCTGCGACTTATAGTTTCCGAGAGAATTAAGTTTTGGCGACAGTGTAAAAAAGTAGTAGATTTTTTCTCATCACCGATTTAAAAAATGGTGATGCGGAATTGTGGCTACATTTATTCCGTGTTCAAATATACAATTAAACTGGATCTGCGACTTATATTTTCCGAGAGAATTAAGTTTTGGTGACACTGTAAAAAAGTAGTAGATTTTTTCTCATCACCGATTTAAAAAATGTCGATGCGGAATTGTAGCTACATTTATTCCGTGTACAAATATATAATTGGACTGGATCTGCGACTTATAGTTTCCGAGAAAATGAAGTTTTGGGGAGAATGTAAAAAAGTAGTAATTTTTATTCATCACCGATTTAAATAATGTTGATGCGGAATTGTAGCTACATTCATTCCGTGTACAAATATATAATTGGACTGGATCTGCGACTTAAAGTTTCCGAGAAAATTAAGTTTTGGTGACACTGTTAAAAAGTAGAAGATTTTTTCTCATCACTGATTTAAAAAATGGTGATGCGGAATTGTACCTACATTTATTCCGTGTTTAAATATATAATTGGACTGGATCTGCGACTTATAGTTTTGACACTGTCAAAAAGTAGTAGATTTTTTCTCATCACCAATTTAAAGAATGTCGGTGCAGGATTGTAGCTACATTTATTCCGTGTTCAAATGTACAAGTAGACTGGATCTGCGACTTATAGTTTCCGAGAGAATTAAGTTTTGGTAACAGTGTAAAAAAGTAGTAGATTTTTTCTCATCACCGATTTAAAAAATGGTGATGCGGAATTGTGGCTACATTTATTCAGTGTCCAAATATACAATTAAACTGGATCTGCGACTTATAGTTTCCGAGAGAATTACGTTTTGGTGACAGTGTAAAAAAGTAGTAGATTTTTTCTCATCACCGATTTAAAAAATGGTGATGCGGAATTGTGGCTACATTTATTCCGTGTTCAAATATACAATTAAACTGGATCTGCGACTTATATTTTCCGAGAGAATTAAGTTTTGGTGACACTGTAAAAAAGTAGTAGATTTTTTCTCATCACCGATTTAAAGAATGTCGATGCGGAATTGTAGCTACATTTATTCCGTGTACAAATATATAATTGGACTGGATCTGCGACTTATAGTTTCCGAGAAAATTAAGTTTTGGGGAGACTGTAAAAAAGTAGTAATTTTTATTCATCACCGATTTAAATAATGTTGATGCGGAATTGTAGCTACATTCATTCCGTGTCCAAATATGTAATTGGACAGAATCTGCGACTTGTAGTTTCCGAGAAAATTAAGTTTTGGGGAGACTGTAAAAAAGTAGTAATTTTTATTCATCACCGATTTAAATAATGTTGATGCGGAATTGTAGCTACATTCATTCCGTGTACAAATATATAATTGGACTGGATCTGCGACTTATAGTTTCCGAGAAAATGAAGTTTTGGGGAGACTGTAAAAAAGTAGTAATTTTTTTTCATCACCGATTTAAATAATGTTGATGCGGAATTGTAGCTACATTCATTCCGCGTACAAATATATAATTGGACTGGATCTGCAACTTATAGTTTTGACACTGTCAAAAAGTAGTTGATTTTTTCTCATCACCAATTTAAAGAATGTCGGTGCACAATTGTAGCTACATTTATTCCGTGTTCAAATATACAATTGAACTGGATCTGCGACTTATAGTTTCCGAGAGAATTAAGTTTTGGCGACAGTGTAAAAAAGTAGTAGATTTTTTCTCATCACCGATTTAAAAAATGGTGATGCGGAATTGTGGCTACATTTATTCCGTGTTCAAATATACAATTAAACTGGATCTGCGACTTATATTTTCCGAGAGAATTAAGTTTTGGTGACACTGTAAAAAAGTAGTAGATTTTTTCTCATCACCGATTTAAAGAATGTCGATGCGGAATTGTAGCTACATTTATTCCGTGTACAAATATATAATTGGACTGGATCTGCGACTTATAGTTTCCGAGAAAATTAAGTTTTGGGGAGACTGTAAAAAAGTAGTAATTTTTATTCATCACCGATTTAAATAATGTTGATGCGGAATTGTAGCTACATTCATTCCGTGTCCAAATATGTAATTGGACAGAATCTGCGACTTGTAGTTTCCGAGAAAATTAAGTTTTGGGGAGACTGTAAAAAAGTAGTAATTTTTATTCATCACCGATTTAAATAATGTTGATGCGGAATTGTAGCTACATTTATTCCGTGTACAAATATATAATTGGACTGGATCTGCGACTTATAGTTTCCGAGAAAATGAAGTTTTGGGGAGACTGTAAAAAAGTAGTAATTTTTATTCATCACCGATTTAAATAATGTTGATGCGGAATTGTAGCTACATTCATTCCGCGTACAAATATATAATTGGACTGGATCTGCAACTTATAGTTTTGACACTGTCAAAAAGTAGTTGATTTTTTCTCATCACCAATTTAAAGAATGTCGGTGCACAATTGTAGCTACATTTATTCCGTGTTCAAATATACAATTGAACTGGATCTGCGACTTATAGTTTCCGAGAGAATTAAGTTTTGGCGACAGTGTAAAAAAGTAGTAGATTTTTTCTCATCACCGATTTAAAAAATGGTGATGCGGAATTGTGGCTACATTTATTCCGTGTTCAAATATACAATTAAACTGGATCTGCGACTTATATTTTCCGAGAGAATTAAGTTTTGGTGACACTGTAAAAAAGTAGTAGATTTTTTCTCATCACCGATTTAAAGAATGTCGATGCGGAATTGTAGCTACATTTATTCCGTGTTCAAATATACAATTGAACTGGATCTGCGACTTATAGTTTCCGAGAGAATTAAGTTTTGGCGACAGTGTAAAAAAGTAGTAGATTTTTTCTCATCACCGATTTAAAAAATGGTGATGCGGAATTGTGGCTACATTTATTCCGTGTTCAAATATACAATTAAACTGGATCTGCGACTTATATTTTCCGAGAGAATTAAGTTTTGGTGACACTGTAAGAAAGTAGTAGATTTTTTCTCATCATTGATTTAAAAAATGTCGATGCGGAATTGTAGCTACATTTATTCCGTGTACAAATATATAATTGGACTGGATCTGCGACTTATAGTTTCCGAGAAAATGAAGTTTTGGGGAGACTGTAAAAAAGTAGTAATTTTTATTCATCACCGATTTAAATAATGTTGATGCGGAATTGTAGCTACATTCATTCCGCGTACAATTATATAATTGGACTGGATCTGCGACTTAAAGTTTCCGAGAAAATTAAGTTTTGGTGACACTGTTAAAAAATAGAAGATTTTTTCTCATCACCGATTTAAAAAATGGTGATGCGGAATTGTACCTACATTTATTCCGTGTTTAAATATATAATTGGACTGGATCTGCGACTTATAGTTTTGACACTGTCAAAAAGTAGTAGATTTTTTCTCATCACCAATTTAAAGAATGTCGGTGCAGGATTGTAGCTACATTTATTCCGTGTTCAAATATACAATTAAACTGGATCTGCGACTTATAGTTTCCGAGAGAATTAAGTTTTGGTAACAGTGTAACAAAGTAGTAGATTTTTTCTCATCACCGATTTAAAAAATGGTGATGCGGAATTGTGGCTACATTTATTCCGTGTTCAAATATACAATTGAACTGGATCTGCGACTTATAGTTTCCGAGAGAATTAAGTTTTGGCGACAGTGTAAAAAAGTAGTAGATTTTTTCTCATCACCGATTTAAAAAATGGTGATGCGGAATTGTGGCTACATTTATTCCGTGTTCAAATATACAATTAAACTGGATCTGCGACTTATATTTTCCGAGAGAATTAAGTTTTGGTGACACTGTAAAAAAGTAGTAGATTTTTTCTCATCACCGATTTAAAAAATGTCGATGCGGAATTGTAGCTACATTTATTTCGTGTACAAATATATAATTGGACTGGATCTGCGACTTATAGTTTCCGAGAAAATGAAGTTTTGGGGAGACTGTAAAAAAGTAGTAATTTTTATTCATCACCGATTTAAATAATGTTGATGCGGAATTGTAGCTACATTCATTCCGTGTACAAATATATAATTGGACTGGATCTGCGACTTAAAGTTTCCGAGAAAATTAAGTTTTGGTGACACTGTTAAAAAGTAGAAGATTTTTTCTCATCACCGATTTAAAAAATGGTGATGCGGAATTGTACCTACATTTATTCCGTGTTTAAATATATAATTGGACTGGATCTGCGACTTATAGTTTTGACACTGTCAAAAAGTAGTAGATTTTTTCTCATCACCAATTTAAAGAATGTCGGTGCAGGATTGTAGCTACATTTATTCCGTGTTCAAATGTACAAGTAGACTGGATCTGCGACTTATAGTTTCCGAGAGAATTAAGTTTTGGTAACAGTGTAAAAAAGTAGTAGTTTTTTTCTCATCACCGATTTAAAAAATGGTGATGCGGAATTGTGGCTACATTTATTCAGTGTCCAAATATACAATTAAACTGGATCTGCGACTTATAGTTTCCGAGAGAATTACGTTTTGGTGGCAGTGTAAAAAAGTAGTAGATTTTTTCTCATCACCGATTTAAAAAATGGTGATGCGGAATTGTGGCTACATTTATTCCGTGTTCAAATATACAATTAAACTGAATTAAAAAATGGTGATGCGGAATTGTGGCTACATTTATTCCGTGTTCAAATATACAATTAAACTGGATCTGCGACTTATATTTTCCGAGAGAATTAAGTTTTGGTGACACTGTAAAAAAGTAGTAGATTTTTTCTCATCACCGATTTAAAGAATGTCGATGCGGAATTGTAGCTACATTTATTCCGTGTACAAATATATAATTGGACTGGATCTGCGACTTATAGTTTCCGAGAAAATTAAGTTTTGGGGAGACTGTAAAAAAGTAGTAATTTTTATTCATCACCGATTTAAATAATGTTGATGCGGAATTGTAGCTACATTCATTCCGTGTACAAATATATAATTGGACTGGATCTGCGACTTATAGTTTCCGAGAAAATGAAGTTTTGGGGAGACTGTAAAAAAGTAGTAATTTTTATTCATCACCGATTTAAATAATGTTGATGCGGAATTGTAGCTACATTCATTCCGCGTACAAATATATAATTGGACTGGATCTGCAACTTATAGTTTTGACACTGTCAAAAAGTAGTTGATTTTTTCTCATCACCAATTTAAAGAATGTCGGTGCACAATTGTAGCTACATTTATTCCGTGTTCAAATATACAATTGAACTGGATCTGCTACTTATAGTTTCCGAGAGAATTAAGTTTTGGCGACAGTGTAAAAAAGTAGTAGATTTTTTCTCATCACCGATTTAAAAAATGGTGATGCGGAATTGTGGCTACATTTATTCCGCGTTCAAATATACAATTAAACTGGATCTGCGACTTATATTTTCCGAGAGAATTAAGTTTTGGTGACACTGTAAGAAAGTAGTAGATTTTTTCTCATCACCGATTTAAAAAATGTCGATGCGGAATTGTAGCTACATTTATTCCGTGTACAAATATATAATTGGACTGGATCTGCGACTTATAGTTTCCGAGAAAATGAAGTTTTGGGGAGACTGTAAAAAAGTAGTAATTTTTATTCATCACCGATTTAAATAATGTTGATGCGGAATTGTAGCTACATTCATTCCGCGTACAAATATATAATTGGACTGGATCTGCGACTTAAAGTTTCCGAGAAAATTAAGTTTTGGTGACACTGTTAAAAAATAGAAGATTTTTTCTCATCACCGATTTAAAAAATGGTGATGCGGAATTGTACCTACATTTATTCCGTGTTTAAATATATAATTGGACTGGATCTGCGACTTATAGTTTTGACACTGTCAAAAAGTAGTAGATTTTTTCTCATCACCAATTTAAAGAATGTCGGTGCAGGATTGTAGCTACATTTATTCCGTGTTCAAATATACAATTAAACTGGATCTGCGACTTATAGTTTCCGAGAGAATTAAGTTTTGGTAACAGTGTAAAAAAGTAGTAGATTTTTTCTCATCACCGATTAAAAAAATGGTGATGCGGAATTGTGGCTACATTTATTCCGTGTTCAAATATACAATTGAACTGGATCTGCGACTTATAGTTTCCGAGAGAATTAAGTTTTGGCGACAGTGTAAAAAAGTAGTAGATTTTTTCTCATCACCGATTTAAAAAATGGTGATGCGGAATTGTGGCTACATTTATTCCGTGTTCAAATATACAATTAAACTGGATCTGCGACTTATATTTTCCGAGAGAATTAAGTTTTGGTGACACTGTAAAAAAGTAGTAGATTTTTTCTCATCACCGATTTAAAAAATGTCCATGCGGAATTGTAGCTACATTTATTCCGTGTACAAATATATAATTGGACTGGATCTGCGACTTATAGTTTCCGAGAAAATGAAGTTTTGGGGAGACTGTAAAAAAGTAGTAATTTTTATTCATCACCGATTTAAATAATGTTGATGCGGAATTGTAGCTACATTCATTCCGTGTACAAATATATAATTGGACTGGATCTGCGACTTAAAGTTTCCGAGAAAATTAAGTTTTGGTGACACTGTTAAAAAGTAGAAGATTTTTTCTCATCACCGATTTAAAAAATGGTGATGCGGAATTGTACCTACATTTATTCCGTGTTTAAATATATAATTGGACTGGATCTGCGACTTATAGTTTCCGAGAGAATTACGCTTCGGTGACAGTGTAAAAAAGTAGTAGATTTTTTCTCATCACCGATTAAAAAAATGGTGATGCGGAATTATGGCTACATTTATTCCGTGTTCAAATATACAATTGAACTGGATCTGCGACTTATAGTTTCCGAGAGAATTAAGTTTTGGCGACAGTGTAAAAAAGTAGTAGATTTTTTCTCATCACCGATTTAAAGAATGGTGATGCGGAATTGTGGCTACATTTATTCCGTGTTCAAATATACAATTAAACTGGATCTGCGACTTATATTTTCCGAGAGAATTAAGTTTTGGTGACAGTGTAAAAAAGTAGTAGATTTTTTCTCATCACCGATTTAAAAAATGTCGATGCGGAATTGTAGCTACATTTATTCCGTGTACAAATATATAATTGGACTGGATCTGCGACTTATAGTTTCCGAGAAAATGAAGTTTTGGGGAGACTGTAAAAAAGTAGTAATTTTTATTCATCACCGATTTAAATAATGTTGATGCGGAATTGTAGCTACATTCATTAAGTGTACAAATATATAATTGGACTGGATCTGCGACTTATAGTTTTGACACTGTCAAAAAGTAGTAGATTTTTTCTCATCACCAATTTAAAGAATGTCGGTGCAGGATTGTAGCTACATTTATTCCGTGTTCAAATGTACAAGTAGACTGGATCTGCGACTTATAGTTTCCGAGAGAATTAAGTTTTGGTAACAGTGTAAAAAAGTAGTAGATTTTTTCTCATCACCGATTTAAAAAATGGTGATGCGGAATTGTGGCTACATTTATTCAGTGTCCAAATATACAATTAAACTGGATCTGCGACTTATAGTTTCCGAGAGAATTACGTTTTGGTGACAGTGTAAAAAAGTAGTAGATTTTTTCTCATCACCGATTTAAAAAATGGTGATGCGGAATTATGGCTACATTTATTCCGTGTTCAAATATACAATTGAACTGGATCTGCGACTTATAGTTTCCGAGAGAATTAAGTTTTGGCGACAGTGTAAAAAAGTAGTAGATTTTTTCTCATCACCGATTTAAAGAATGGTGATGCGGAATTGTGGCTACATTTATTCCGTGTTCAAATATACAATTAAACTGGATCTGCGACTTATAGTTTCCGAGAGAATTACGTTTTGGTAACAGTGTAAAAAAGTAGTAGATTTTTTCTCATCACCGATTTAAAAAATGGTGATGCGGAATTATGGCTACATTTATTCCGTGTTCAAATATACAATTGAACTGGATCTGCGACTTATAGTTTCCGAGAGAATTAAGTTTTGGCGACAGTGTAAAAAAGTAGTAGATTTTTTCTCATCACCGATTTAAAGAATGGTGATGCGGAATTGTGGCTACATTTATTCCGTGTTCAAATATACAATTAAACTGGATCTGCGACTTATATTTTCCGAGAGAATTAAGTTTTGGTGACAGTGTAAAAAAGTAGTAGATTTTTTCTCATCACCGATTTAAAAAATGTCGATGCGGAATTGTGGCTACATTTATTCCGTGTACAAATATATAATTGGACTGGATCTGCGACTTATAGTTTCCGAGAAAATGAAGTTTTGGGGAGACTGTAAAAAAGTAGTAATTTTTATTCATCACCGATTTAAATAATGTTGATGCGGAATTGTAGCTACATTCATTCCGTGTACAAATATATAATTGGACTGGATCTGCGACTTATAGTTTCCGAGAAAATGAAATTTTGAGGAGACTGTAAAAAAGTAGTAATTTTTATTCATCACCGATTTAAATAATGTTGATGCGGAATTGTAGCTACATTCATTCCGTGTCCAAATATGTAATTGGACAGAATCTGCGACTTGTAGTTTCCGAGAAAATTAAGTTTTGGGGAGACTGTAAAAAAGTAGTAATTTTTATTCATCACCGATTTAAATAATGTTGATGCGGAATTGTAGCTACATTTATTCCGTGTTCAAATATACAATTAAACTGGATCTGCGACTTGTAGTTTCCCAGAAAATTAAGTTTTGGTGACAGTGTAAAAAAGTAGTAGATTTTTTCTCATCACCGATTTAAAAAATGTCGATGCGGAATTGTAGCTACATTTATTCCGTGTCCAAATATATAATTGGACTGGATCTGCGACTTATAGTTTCCGAGAAAATGAAATTTTGAGGAGACTGTAAAAAAGTAGTAATTTTTATTCATCACCGATTTAAATAATGTTGATGCGGAATTGTAGCTACATTCATTCCGTGTACAAATATATAATTGGACTGGATCTGCGACTTATAGTTTCCGAGAAAATGAAATTTTGAGGAGACTGTAAAAAAGTAGTAATTTTTATTCATCACCGATTTAAATAATGTTGATGCGGAATTGTAGCTACATTCATTCCGTGTCCAAATATGTAATTGGACAGAATCTGCGACTTGTAGTTTCCGAGAAAATTAAGTTTTGGTGAGACTGTAAAAAAGTAGTAGATTTTTTCTCATCACCAATTTAAAGAATGTCGGTGCAGGATTGTAGCTACATTTATTCCGTGTTCAAATATACAATTAAACTGGATCTGCGACTTGTAGTTTCCCAGAAAATTAAGTTTTGGTGACAGTGTAAAAAAGTAGTAGATTTTTTCTCATCACCGATTTAAAAAATGTCGATGCGGAATTGTAGCTACATTTATTCCGTGTCCAAATATATAATTGGACTGGATCTGCGACTTATAGTTTCCGAGAAAATTAAGTTTTGGTGACACTGTAAAAAAGTAGTAGATTTTTTCTCATCACCGATTTAAAAAATGTCGATGCGGAATTGTGGCTACATTTATTCCGTGTCCAAATATGTAATTGGACAGAATCTGCGACTTGTAGTTTCCGAGAAAATTAAGTTTTGGTGACAGCGTAAAAAAGTAGTAGATTTTTTCACATCACCGATTTAAAAAATGTCGATGCGGAATTGTAGCCACATTTATTCCGTGTCCAAATATATAATTGGACTGGATCTGCGACTTATAGTTTCCGAGAAAATTAAGTTTTGGTGACACTGTAAAAAAGTAGTAGATTTTTTCTCATCACCGATTTAAAAAATGTCGATGCGGAATTGTAGCCACATTTATTCCGTGTCCAAATATATAATTGGACTGGATCTGCGACTTATAGTTACCGAGAAAATTAAGTTTTGGTGACACTGTAAAAAAGTAGTAGATTTTTTCTCATCACCGATTTAAAAAATGTCGTTCTGAGGAGACTGTATAAAAGTAGTAATTTTTATTCATCACCGATTTAAATAATGTTGGTGCGGAATTGTAGCTACATTCATTCCGTGTCCAAATATATAATTGGACTGGATCTGCGACTTATAGTTTCCGAGAAAATTAAGTTTTGGTGACACTGTAAAAAAGTAGTAGATTTTTTCTCATCACCGATTTAGAAAATGTCGATGCGGAATTGTAGCTACATTTATTCCGTGTACAAATATATAATTGGACTGGATCTGCGACTTATAGCTTCCGAGAAAATTAAGTTTTGGTGACACTGTAAAAAAGTAGTAGATTTTTTCTCATCACCGATTTAAAAAATGTCGATGCGGAATTGTGGCTACATTTATTCCGTGTCGAAATACGTAATTGGACAGAATCTGCGACTTGTAGTTTCCGAGAAAATGAAGTTTTGGGGAGACTGTAAAAAAGTAGTAATTTTTATTCATCACCGATTTAAATAATGTTGATGCGGAATTGTAGCTACATTCATTCCGTGTCCAAATATATAATTGGACTGGATCTGCGACTTATAGCTTCCGAGAAAATTAAGTTTTGGTGACACTGTAAAAAAGTAGTAGATTTTTTCTCATCACCGATTTAAAAAATGTCGATGCGGAATTGTGGCTACATTTATTCCGTGTCGAAATACGTAATTGGACAGAATCTGCGACTTGTAGTTTCCGAGAAAATTAAGTTTTGGTGACACTGTCAAAAAGTAGTAGATTTTTTCTCATCACCGATTTAAAAAATGTCGATGCGGAATTGTGGCTACATTTATTCCGTGTCCAAATATGTAATTGGACAGAATCTGCGACTTGTAGTTTCCGAGAAAATTAAGTTTTGGTGACACTATAAAAAAGTAGTAGATTTTTTCTCATCACCGATTTAAAAAATTTTGGAGCAGAATTGTACCTACATTTATTCCGTGTTTAAATATATAATTGGACTGGATCTGCGACTTATAGTTTTGACACTGTCAAAAAGTAGTAGATTTTTTCTCATCACCGATTTAAAAAATGTCGATGCGGAATTGTGGCTACATTTATTCCGTGTACAAATATATAATTGGACTGGATCTGCGACTTATAGTTTTGACACTGTCAAAAAGTAGTAGATTTTTTCTCATCACCAATTTAAAGAATGTCGGTGCAGGATTGTGGCTACATTTATTCCGTGTCCAAATATGTAATTGGACAGAATCTGCGACTTGTAGTTTCCGAGAAAATTAAGTTTTGGTGACACTGTAAAAAAGTAGTAGATTTTTTCTCATCACCGATTTAAAAAATGTCGATGCGGAATTGTGGCTACATTTATTCCGTGTCCAAATATGTAACTGTAAAAAAGTAGTAGATTTTTTCTCATCACCGATTTAAAAAATGTCGATGCGGAATTGTGGCTACATTTATTCCGTGTCCAAATATGTAATTGGACTGGATCTGCGACTTAAAGTTTCCGAGAAAATTAAGTTTTGGTGACACTGTTAAAAAGTAGAAGATTTTTTTTCATCACCGATTTAAAAAATGGTGATGCGGAATTGTACCTACATTTATTCCGTGTTTAAATATATAATTGGACTGGATCTGCGACTTATAGTTTCCGAGAAAATTAAGTTTTGGGGAGACTGTAAAGAAGTAGTAATTTTTATTCATCACCGATTTAAATAATGTTGATGCGGAATTGTAGCTACATTCATTCCGTGTCCAAATATGTAATTGGACAGAATCTGCGACTTGTAGTTTCCGAGAAAATTAAGTTTTGGTGACACTGTCAAAAAGTAGTAGATTTTTTCTCATCACCGATTTAAAAAATGTCGATGCGGAATTGTGGCTACATTTATTCCGTGTACAAATATATAATTAAACTGGATCTGCGACTTGTAGTTTCCGAGAAAATTAAGTTTTGGTGACACTGTCAAAAAGTAGTAGATTTTTTCTCATCACCGATTTAAAAAATGTCGATGCGGAATTGTGGCTACATTTATTCCGTGTACAAATATACAATTAAACTGGATCTGCGACTTATAGTTTCCGAGAAAATTAAGTTTTGGTGACACTGTAAAAAAGTAGTAGATTTTTTCACATCACCGATTTAAAAAATGTCGATGCGGAATTGTAGCCACATTTATTCCGTGTCCAAATATATAATTGGACTGGATCTGCGACTTATAGTTTCCGAGAAAATTAAGTTTTGGTGACACTGTCAAAAAGTAGTAGATATTTTCTCATCACCGATTTAAAAAATGTCGATGCGGAATTGTGGCTACATTTATTCCGTGTCCAAATATGTAATTGGACAGAATCTGCGACTTGTAGTTTCCGAGAAAATTAAGTTTTGGTGACACTATAAAAAAGTAGTAGATTTTTTCTCATCATCGATTTAAAAAATGTTGGTGCAGAATTGCACCTACATTTATTCCGTGTTTAAATATATAATTGGACTGGATCTGCGACATATAGTTTTGACACTGTCAAAAAGTAGTAGATTTTTTCTCATCACCGATTTAAAAAATGTCGATGCGGAATTGTGGCTACATTTATTCCGTGTCCAAATATGTAATTGGACAGAATCTGCGACTTGTAGTTTCCGAGAAAACTAAGTTTTGGTGACACTGTTAAAAAGTAGAAGATTTTTTCTCATCACCGATTTAAAGAATGTTGGTGCAGAATTATACCTACATTTATTCAGTGTCCAAATATATAATTAGACTGGATCTGCGACTTAAAGTTTCCGAGAAAATTAAGTTTTGGTGACACTGTTAAAAAGTAGAAGATTTTTTCTCATCACCGATTTAAAAAATGGTGATGCGGAATTGTACCTACATTTATTCCGTGTTTAAATGTATAATTGGACTGGATCTGCGACTTATAGTTTTGACACTGTCAAAAAGTAGTAGATTTTTTCTCATCACCAATTTAAAGAATGTCGGTGCAGGATTGTAGCTACATTTATTCCGTGTTCAAATATACAATTAAACTGGATCTGCGACTTATAGTTTCCGAGAGAATTAAGTTTTGGTGACAGTGTAAAAAAGTAGTAGATTTTTTCTCATCACCGATTTAAAAAATGGTGATGCGGAATTGTGGCTACATTTATTCCGTGTTCAAATATACAATTAAACTGGATCTGCGACTTATAGTTTCCGAGAGAATTAAGTTTTGGCGACAGTGTAAAAAAGTAGTAGATTTTTTCTCATCACCGATTTAAAAAATGGTGATGCGGAATTGTGGCTACATTTATTCCGTGTTCAAATATACAATTAAACTGGATCTGCGACTTATATTTTCCGAGAGAATTAAGTTTTGGTGACACTGTAAAAAAGTAGTAGATTTTTTCTCATCACCGATTTAAAAAATATGGTTGCGGAATTGTAGCTACATTTATTCCGTGTACAAATATATAATTGGACTGGATCTGCGACTTATAGTTTCCGAGAAAATGAAGTTTTGGGGAGACTGTAAAAAAGTAGTAATTTTTATTCATCACCGATTTAAATAATGTTGATGCGGAATTGTAGCTACATTCATTCCGTGTACAAATATATAATTGGACTGGATCTGCGACTTAAAATTTCCGAGAAAATTAAGTTTTGGTGACACTGTTAAAAAGTAGAAGATTTTTTCTCATCACCGATTTAAAAAATGGTGATGCGGAATTGTACCTACATTTATTCCGTGTTTAAATATATAATTGGACTGGATCTGCGACTTATAGTTTTGACACTGTCAAAAAGTAGTAGATTTTTTCTCATCACCAATTTAAAGAATGTCGGTGCAGGATTGTAGCTACATTTATTCCGTGTTCAAATGTACAAGTAGACTGGATCTGCGACTTATAGTTTCCGAGAGAATTAAGTTTGGGTAACAGTGTAAAAAAGTAGTAGATTTTTTCTCATCACCGATTTAAAAAATGGTGATGCGGAATTGTGGCTACTTTTATTCAGTGTCCAAATATACAATTAAACTGGATCTGCGACTTATAGTTTCCGAGAGAATTACGTTTTGGTGACAGTGTAAAAAAGTAGTAGATTTTTTCTCATCACCGATTTAAAAAATGGTGATGCGGAATTGTGGCTACATTTATTCCGTGTTCAAATATACAATTGAACTGGATCTGCGACTTGTAGTTTCCGAGAAAATTAAGTTTTGGTGACACTGTCAAAAAGTAGTAGATTTTTTCTCATCACCGATTTAAAAAATGTCGATGCGGAATTGTGGCTACATTTATTCCGTGTACAAATATACAATTAAACTGGATCTGCGACTTGTAGTTTCCGAGAAAATTAAGTTTTGGTGACACTGTCAAAAAGTAGTAGATTTTTTCTCATCACCGATTTAAAAAATGTCGATGCGGAATTGTGGCTACATTTATTCCGTGTACAAATATACAATTAAACTGGATCTGCGACTTATAGTTTCCGAGAAAATTAAGTTTTGGTGACACTGTAAAAAAGTAGTAGATTTTTTCACATCACCGATTTAAAAAATGTCGATGCGGAATTGTAGCCACATTTATTCCGTGTCCAAATATATAATTGGACTGGATCTGCGACTTATAGTTTCCGAGAAAATTAAGTTTTGGTGACACTGTCAAAAAGTAGTAGATATTTTCTCATCACCGATTTAAAAAATGTCGATGCGGAATTGTGGCTACATTTATTCCGTGTCCAAATATGTAATTGGACAGAATCTGCGACTTGTAGTTTCCGAGAAAATTAAGTTTTGGTGACACTATAAAAAAGTAGTAGATTTTTTCTCATCATCGATTTAAAAAATGTTGGTGCAGAATTGCACCTACATTTATTCCGTGTTTAAATATATAATTGGACTGGATCTGCGACATATAGTTTTGACACTGTCAAAAAGTAGTAGATTTTTTCTCATCACCGATTTAAAAAATGTCGATGCGGAATTGTGGCTACATTTATTCCGTGTCCAAATATGTAATTGGACAGAATCTGCGACTTGTAGTTTCCGAGAAAACTAAGTTTTGGTGACACTGTTAAAAAGTAGAAGATTTTTTCTCATCACCGATTTAAAGAATGTTGGTGCAGAATTATACCTACATTTATTCAGTGTCCAAATATATAATTAGACTGGATCTGCGACTTAAAGTTTCCGAGAAAATTAAGTTTTGGTGACACTGTTAAAAAGTAGAAGATTTTTTCTCATCACCGATTTAAAAAATGGTGATGCGGAATTGTACCTACATTTATTCCGTGTTTAAATGTATAATTGGACTGGATCTGCGACTTATAGTTTTGACACTGTCAAAAAGTAGTAGATTTTTTCTCATCACCAATTTAAAGAATGTCGGTGCAGGATTGTAGCTACATTTATTCCGTGTTCAAATATACAATTAAACTGGATCTGCGACTTATAGTTTCCGAGAGAATTAAGTTTTGGTGACAGTGTAAAAAAGTAGTAGATTTTTTCTCATCACCGATTTAAAAAATGGTGATGCGGAATTGTGGCTACATTTATTCCGTGTTCAAATATACAATTAAACTGGATCTGCGACTTATAGTTTCCGAGAGAATTAAGTTTTGGCGACAGTGTAAAAAAGTAGTAGATTTTTTCTCATCACCGATTTAAAAAATGGTGATGCGGAATTGTGGCTACATTTATTCCGTGTTCAAATATACAATTAAACTGGATCTGCGACTTATATTTTCCGAGAGAATTAAGTTTTGGTGACACTGTAAAAAAGTAGTAGATTTTTTCTCATCACCGATTTAAAAAATATGGTTGCGGAATTGTAGCTACATTTATTCCGTGTACAAATATATAATTGGACTGGATCTGCGACTTATAGTTTCCGAGAAAATGAAGTTTTGGGGAGACTGTAAAAAAGTAGTAATTTTTATTCATCACCGATTTAAATAATGTTGATGCGGAATTGTAGCTACATTCATTCCGTGTACAAATATATAATTGGACTGGATCTGCGACTTAAAATTTCCGAGAAAATTAAGTTTTGGTGACACTGTTAAAAAGTAGAAGATTTTTTCTCATCACCGATTTAAAAAATGGTGATGCGGAATTGTACCTACATTTATTCCGTGTTTAAATATATAATTGGACTGGATCTGCGACTTATAGTTTTGACACTGTCAAAAAGTAGTAGATTTTTTCTCATCACCAATTTAAAGAATGTCGGTGCAGGATTGTAGCTACATTTATTCCGTGTTCAAATGTACAAGTAGACTGGATCTGCGACTTATAGTTTCCGAGAGAATTAAGTTTGGGTAACAGTGTAAAAAAGTAGTAGATTTTTTCTCATCACCGATTTAAAAAATGGTGATGCGGAATTGTGGCTACTTTTATTCAGTGTCCAAATATACAATTAAACTGGATCTGCGACTTATAGTTTCCGAGAGAATTACGTTTTGGTGACAGTGTAAAAAAGTAGTAGATTTTTTCTCATCACCGATTTAAAAAATGGTGATGCGGAATTGTGGCTACATTTATTCCGTGTTCAAATATACAATTGAACTGGATCTGCGACTTGTAGTTTCCGAGAAAATTAAGTTTTGGTGACACTGTCAAAAAGTAGTAGATTTTTTCTCATCACCGATTTAAAAAATGTCGATGCGGAATTGTGGCTACATTTATTCCGTGTACAAATATACAATTAAACTGGATCTGCGACTTGTAGTTTCCGAGAAAATTAAGTTTTGGTGACACTGTCAAAAAGTAGTAGATTTTTTCTCATCACCGATTTAAAAAATGTCGATGCGGAATTGTGGCTACATTTATTCCGTGTACAAATATACAATTAAACTGGATCTGCGACTTATAGTTTCCGAGAAAATTAAGTTTTGGTGACACTGTAAAAAAGTAGTAGATTTTTTCACATCACCGATTTAAAAAATGTCGATGCGGAATTGTAGCCACATTTATTCCGTGTCCAAATATATAATTGGACTGGATCTGCGACTTATAGTTTCCGAGAAAATTAAGTTTTGGTGACACTGTCAAAAAGTAGTAGATATTTTCTCATCACCGATTTAAAAAATGTCGATGCGGAATTGTGGCTACATTTATTCCGTGTCCAAATATGTAATTGGACAGAATCTGCGACTTGTAGTTTCCGAGAAAATTAAGTTTTGGTGACACTATAAAAAAGTAGTAGATTTTTTCTCATCATCGATTTAAAAAATGTTGGTGCAGAATTGCACCTACATTTATTCCGTGTTTAAATATATAATTGGACTGGATCTGCGACATATAGTTTTGACACTGTCAAAAAGTAGTAGATTTTTTCTCATCACCGATTTAAAAAATGTCGATGCGGAATTGTGGCTACATTTATTCCGTGTCCAAATATGTAATTGGACAGAATCTGCGACTTGTAGTTTCCGAGAAAACTAAGTTTTGGTGACACTGTTAAAAAGTAGAAGATTTTTTCTCATCACCGATTTAAAGAATGTTGGTGCAGAATTATACCTACATTTATTCAGTGTCCAAATATATAATTAGACTGGATCTGCGACTTAAAGTTTCCGAGAAAATTAAGTTTTGGTGACACTGTTAAAAAGTAGAAGATTTTTTCTCATCACCGATTTAAAAAATGGTGATGCGGAATTGTACCTACATTTATTCCGTGTTTAAATATATAATTGGACTGGATCTGCGACTTATAGTTTTGACACTGTCAAAAAGTAGTAGATTTTTTCTCATCACCAATTTAAAGAATGTCGGTGCAGGATTGTAGCTACATTTATTCCGTGTTCAAATATACAATTAAACTGGATCTGCGACTTATAGTTTCCGAGAGAATTAAGTTTTGGCGACAGTGTAAAAAAGTAGTAGATTTTTTCTCATCACCGATTTAAAAAATGGTGATGCGGAATTGTGGCTACATTTATTCCGTGTTCAAATATACAATTAAACTGGATCTGCGACTTATATTTTCCGAGTGAATTAAGTTTTGGTGACACTGTAAAAAAGTAGTAGATTTTTTCTCATCACCGATTTAAAAAATATCGATGCGGAATTGTAGCTACATTTATTCCGTGTACAAATATATAATTGGACTGGATCTGCGACTTATAGTTTCCGAGAAAATGAAGTTTTGGGGAGACTGTAAAAAAGTAGTAATTTTTATTCATCACCGATTTAAATAATGTTGATGCGGAATTGTAGCTACATTCATTCCGTGTACAAATATATAATTGGACTGGATCTGCGACTTAAAATTTCCGAGAAAATTAAGTTTTGGTGACACTGTTAAAAAGTAGAAGATTTTTTCTCATCACCGATTTAAAAAATGGTGATGCGGAATTGTACCTACATTTATTCCGTGTTTAAATATATAATTGGACTGGATCTGCGACTTATAGTTTTGACACTGTCAAAAAGTAGTAGATTTTTTCTCATCACCAATTTAAAGAATGTCGGTGCAGGATTGTAGCTACATTTATTCCGTGTTCAAATGTACAAGTAGACTGGATCTGCGACTTATAGTTTCCGAGAGAATTAAGTTTGGGTAACAGTGTAAAAAAGTAGTAGATTTTTTCTCATCACCGATTTAAAAAATGGTGATGCGGAATTGTGGCTACTTTTATTCAGTGTCCAAATATACAATTAAACTGGATCTGCGACTTATAGTTTCCGAGAGAATTACGTTTTGGTGACAGTGTAAAAAAGTAGTAGATTTTTTCTCATCACCGATTTAAAAAATGGTGATGCGGAATTGTGGCTACATTTATTCCGTGTTCAAATATACAATTGAACTGGATCTGCGACTTATAGTTTCCGAGAGAATTAAGTTTTGGCGACAGTGTAAAAAAGTAGTAGATTTTTTCTCATCACCGATTTAAAGAATGGTGATGCGGAATTGTGGCTACATTTATTCCGTGTTCAAATATACAATTGAACTGGATCTGCGACTTATATTTTCCGAGAGAATTAAGTTTTGGTGACAGTGTAAAAAAGTAGTAGATTTTTTCTCATCACCGATTTAAAAAATGGTGATGCGGAATTGTGGCTACATTTATTCCGTGTTCAAATATACAATTGAACTGGATCTGCGACTTATAGTTTCCGAGAGAATTAAGTTTTGGCGACAGTGTAAAAAAGTAGTAGATTTTTTCTCATCACCGATTTAAAGAATGGTGATGCGGAATTGTGGCTACATTTATTCCGTGTTCAAATATACAATTGAACTGGATCTGCGACTTATATTTTCCGAGAGAATTAAGTTTTGGTGACAGTGTAAAAAAGTAGTAGATTTTTTCTCATCACCGATTCAAAAAATGTCGATGCGGAATTGTAGCCACATTTATTCCGTGTCTAAATATATAATTGGACTGGATCTGCGACTTATAGTTTCCGAGAAAATTAAGTTTTGGTGGCACAGTAAAAAAGTAGTAGATTTTTTCTCATCACCGATTTAAAAAATGTCGATGCGGAATTGTAGCTACATTTATTCCGTGTACAAATATATAATTGGACTGGATCTGCGACTTATAGTTTCCGAGAAAATGAAATTTTGAGGAGACTGTAAAAAAGTAGTAATTTTTATTCATCACCGATTTAAATAATGTTGATGCGGAATTGTAGCTACATTCATTCCGTGTCCAAATATGTAATTGGACAGAATCTGCGACTTGTAGTTTCCGAGAAAATTAAGTTTTGGGGAGACTGTAAAAAAGTAGTAATTTTTATTCATCACCGATTTAAATAATGTTGATGCGGAATTGTAGCTACATTCATTCCGTGTACAAATATATAATTGGACTGGATCTGCGACTTATAGTTTCCGAGAAAATTAAGTTTTGGTGAGACTGTAAAAAAGTAGTAGATTTTTTCTCATCACCAATTTAAAGAATGTCGGTGCAGGATTGTAGCTACATTTATTCCGTGTTCAAATATACAATTAAACTGGATCTGCGACTTGTAGTTTCCCAGAAAATTAAGTTTTGGTGACAGTGTAAAAAAGTAGTAGATTTTTTCTCATCACCGATTTAAAAAATGTCGATGCGGAATTGTAGCTACATTTATTCCGTGTCCAAATATATAATTGGACTGGATCTGCGACTTATAGTTTCCGAGAAAATTAAGTTTTGGTGACACTGTAAAAAAGTAGTAGATTTTTTCTCATCACCGATTTAAAAAATGTCGATGCGGAATTGTGGCTACATTTATTCCGTGTCCAAATATGTAATTGGACAGAATCTGCGACTTGTAGTTTCCGAGAAAATTAAGTTTTGGTGACACTGTAAAAAAGTAGTAGATTTTTTCTCATCATCGATTTAAAAAATGTTGGTGCAGAATTGCACCTACATTTATTCCGTGTTTAAATATATAATTGGACTGGATCTGCGACATATAGTTTTGACACTGTCAAAAAGTAGTCGATTTTTTCTCATCACCGATTTAAAAAATGTCGATGCGGAATTGTGGCTACATTTATTCCGTGTCCAAATATGTAATTGGACAGAATCTGCGACTTGTAGTTTCCGAGAAAACTAAGTTTTGGTGACACTGTTAAAAAGTAGAAGATTTTTTCTCATCACCGATTTAAAGAATGTTGGTGCAGAATTATACCTACATTTATTCAGTGTCCAAATATATAATTAGACTGGATCTGCGACTTAAAGTTTCCGAGAAAATTAAGTTTTGGTGACACTGTTAAAAAGTAGAAGATTTTTTCTCATCACCGATTTAAAAAATGGTGATGCGGAATTGTACCTACATTTATTCCGTGTTTAAATATATAATTGGACTGGATCTGCGACTTATAGTTTTGACACTGTCAAAAAGTAGTAGATTTTTTCTCATCACCAATTTAAAGAATGTCGGTGCAGGATTGTAGCTACATTTATTCCGTGTTCAAATATACAATTAAACTGGATCTGCGACTTATAGTTTCCGAGAGAATTAAGTTTTGGTGACAGTGTAAAAAAGTAGTAGATTTATTCTCATCACCGATTTAAAAAATGGTGATGCGGAATTGTGGCTACATTTATTCCGTGTTCAAATATACAATTAAACTGGATCTGCGACTTATAGTTTCCGAGAGAATTAAGTTTTGGCGACAGTGTAAAAAAGTAGTAGATTTTTTCTCATCACCGATTTAAAAAATGGTGATGCGGAATTGTGGCTACATTTATTCCGTGTTCAAATATACAATTAAACTGGATCTGCGACTTATATTTTCCGAGAGAATTAAGTTTTGGTGACACTGTAAAAAAGTAGTAGATTTTTTCTCATCACCGATTTAAAAAATATCGATGCGGAATTGTAGCTACATTTATTCCGTGTACAAATATATAATTGGACTGGATCTGCGACTTATAGTTTCCGAGAAAATGAAGTTTTGGGGAGACTGTAAAAAAGTAGTAATTTTTATTCATCACCGATTTAAATAATGTTGATGCGGAATTGTAGCTACATTCATTCCGTGTACAAATATATAATTGGACTGGATCTGCGACTTAAAATTTCCGAGAAAATTAAGTTTTGGTGACACTGTTAAAAAGTAGAAGATTTTTTCTCATCACCGATTTAAAAAATGGTGATGCGGAATTGTACCTACATTTATTCCGTGTTTAAATATATAATTGGACTGGATCTGCGACTTATAGTTTTGACACTGTCAAAAAGTAGTAGATTTTTTCTCATCACCAATTTAAAGAATGTCGGTGCAGGATTGTAGCTACATTTATTCCGTGTTCAAATGTACAAGTAGACTGGATCTGCGACTTATAGTTTCCGAGAGAATTAAGTTTGGGTAACAGTGTAAAAAAGTAGTAGATTTTTTCTCATCACCGATTTAAAAAATGGTGATGCGGAATTGTGGCTACTTTTATTCAGTGTCCAAATATACAATTAAACTGGATCTGCGACTTATAGTTTCCGAGAGAATTACGTTTTGGTGACAGTGTAAAAAAGTAGTAGATTTTTTCTCATCACCGATTTAAAAAATGGTGATGCGGAATTGTGGCTACATTTATTCCGTGTTCAAATATACAATTGAACTGGATCTGCGACTTATAGTTTCCGAGAGAATTAAGTTTTGGCGACAGTGTAAAAAAGTAGTAGATTTTTTCTCATCACCGATTTAAAGAATGGTGATGCGGAATTGTGGCTACATTTATTCCGTGTTCAAATATACAATTGAACTGGATCTGCGACTTATATTTTCCGAGAGAATTAAGTTTTGGTGACAGTGTAAAAAAGTAGTAGATTTTTTCTCATCACCGATTCAAAAAATGTCGATGCGGAATTGTAGCCACATTTATTCCGTGTCTAAATATATAATTGGACTGGATCTGCGACTTATAGTTTCCGAGAAAATTAAGTTTTGGTGGCACAGTAAAAAAGTAGTAGATTTTTTCTCATCACCGATTTAAAAAATGTCGATGCGGAATTGTAGCTACATTTATTCCGTGTACAAATATATAATTGGACTGGATCTGCGACTTATAGTTTCCGAGAAAATGAAATTTTGAGGAGACTGTAAAAAAGTAGTAATTTTTATTCATCACCGATTTAAATAATGTTGATGCGGAATTGTAGCTACATTCATTCCGTGTCCAAATATGTAATTGGACAGAATCTGCGACTTGTAGTTTCCGAGAAAATTAAGTTTTGGGGAGACTGTAAAAAAGTAGTAATTTTTATTCATCACCGATTTAAATAATGTTGATGCGGAATTGTAGCTACATTCATTCCGTGTACAAATATATAATTGGACTGGATCTGCGACTTATAGTTTCCGAGAAAATTAAGTTTTGGTGAGACTGTAAAAAAGTAGTAGATTTTTTCTCATCACCAATTTAAAGAATGTCGGTGCAGGATTGTAGCTACATTTATTCCGTGTTCAAATATACAATTAAACTGGATCTGCGACTTGTAGTTTCCCAGAAAATTAAGTTTTGGTGACAGTGTAAAAAAGTAGTAGATTTTTTCTCATCACCGATTTAAAAAATGTCGATGCGGAATTGTAGCTACATTTATTCCGTGTCCAAATATATAATTGGACTGGATCTGCGACTTATAGTTTCCGAGAAAATTAAGTTTTGGTGACACTGTAAAAAAGTAGTAGATTTTTTCTCATCACCGATTTAAAAAATGTCGATGCGGAATTGTGGCTACATTTATTCCGTGTCCAAATATGTAATTGGACAGAATCTGCGACTTGTAGTTTCCGAGAAAATTAAGTTTTGGTGACACTGTAAAAAAGTAGTAGATTTTTTCTCATCACCGATTTAGAAAATGTCGATGCGGAATTGTAGCTACATTTATTCCGTGTACAAATATATAATTGGACTGGATCTGCGACTTATAGTTTCCGAGAAAATGAAGTTTTGGGGAGACTGTAAAAAAGTAGTAATTTTTATTCATCACCGATTTAAATAATGTTGATGCGGAATTGTAGCTACATTCATTCCGTGTCCAAATATATAATTGGACTGGATCTGCGACTTATAGTTTCCGAGAAAATTAAGTTTTGGTGACACTGTAAAAAAGCAGTAGATTTTTTCTCATCACCGATTTAAAAAATGTCGATGCGGAATTGTGGCTACGTTTATTCCGTGTCGAAATACGTAATTGGACAGAATCTGCGACTTGTAGTTTCCGAGAAAATTAAGTTTTGGTGACACTGTCAAAAAGTAGTAGATTTTTTCTCATCACCGATTTAAAAAATGTCGATGCGGATTTGTGGCTACATTTATTCCGTGTCCAAATATGTAATTGGACAGAATCTGCGACTTATAGTTTCCGAGAAAATTAAGTTTTGGTGACACTATAAAAAAGTAGTAGATTTTTTCTCATCACCGATTTAAAAAATTTTGGTGCAGAATTGTACCTACATTTATTCCGTGTTTAAATATATAATTGGACTGGATCTGCGACTTATAGTTTTGACACTGTCAAAAAGTAGTAGATTTTTTCTCATCACCGATTTAAAAAATGTCGATGCGGAATTGTGGCTACATTTATTCCGTGTCCAAATATGTAATTGGACTGGATCTGCGACTTAAAGTTTCCGAGAAAATTAAGTTTTGGTGACACTGTTAAAAAGTAGAAGATTTTTTCTCATCACCGATTTAAAAAATGGTGACGCGGAATTGTACCTACATTTATTCCGTGTTTAAATATATAATTGGACTGGATCTGCGACTTATAGTTTCCGAGAAAATTAAGTTTTGGGGAGACTGTAAAGAAGTAGTAATTTTTATTCATCACCGATTTAAATAATGTTGATGCGGAATTGTAGCTACATTCATTCCGTGTGCAAATATGTAATTGGACAGAATCTGCGACTTGTAGTTTCCGAGAAAATTAAGTTTTGGTGACACTGTCAAAAAGTAGTAGATTTTTTCTCATCACCGATTTAAAAAATGTCGATGCGGAATTGTGGCTACATTTATTCCGTGTACAAATATATAATTAAACTGGATCTGCGACTTGTAGTTTCCGAGAAAATTAAGTTTTGGTGACACTGTCAAAAAGTAGTAGATTTTTTCTCATCACCGATTTAAAAAATGTCGATGCGAAATTGTGGCTACATTTATTCCGTGTACAAATATACAATTAAACTGGATCTGCGACTTATAGTTTCCGAGAAAATTAAGTTTTGGTGACACTGTAAAAAAGTAGTAGATTTTTTCACATCACCGATTTAAAAAATGTCGATGCGGAATTGTAGCCACATTTATTCCGTGTCCAAATATATAATTGGACTGGATCTGCGACTTATAGTTTCCGAGAAAATTAAGTTTTGGTGACACTGTCAAAAAGTAGTAGATTTTTTCTCATCACCGATTTAAAAAATGTCGATGCGGAATTGTGGCTACATTTATTCCGTGTCCAAATATGTAATTGGACAGAATCTGCGACTTGTAGTTTCCGAGAAAATTAAGTTTTGGTGACACTATAAAAAAGTAGTAGATTTCTTCTCATCATCGATTTAAAAAATGTTGGTGCAGAATTGCACCTACATTTATTCCGTGTTTAAATATATAATTGGACTGGATCTGCGACTTATAGTTTTGACACTGTCAAAAAGTAGTAGATTTTTTCTCATCACCGATTTAAAAAATGTCGATGCGGAATTGTGGCTACATTTATTCCGTGTCCAAATATGTAATTGGACAGAATCTGCGACTTGTAGTTTCCGAGAAAACTAAGTTTTGGTGACACTGTTAAAAAGTAGAAGATTTTTTCTCATCACCGATTTAAAGAATGTTGGTGCAGAATTATACCTACATTTATTCAGTGTCCAAATATATAATTAAACTGGATCTGCGACTTAAAGTTTCCGAGAAAATTAAGTTTTGGTGACACTGTTAAAAAGTAGAAGATTTTTTCTCATCACCAATTTAAAGAATGTCGGTGCAGGATTGTAGCTACATTTATTCCGTGTTCAAATATACAATTAAACTGGATCTGCGACTTGTAGTTTCCCAGAAAATTAAGTTTTGGTGACAGTGTAAAAAAGTAGTAGATTTTTTCTCATCACCGATTTAAAAAATGTCGATGCGGAATTGTAGCTACATTTATTCCGTGTCCAAATATATAATTGGACTGGATCTGCGACTTATAGTTTCCGAGAAAATTAAGTTTTGGTGACACTGTAAAAAAGTAGTAGATTTTTTCTCATCACCGATTTAAAAAATGTCGTTCTGAGGAGACTGTATAAAAGTAGTAATTTTTATTCATCACCGATTTAAATAATGTTGGTGCGGAATTGTAGCTACATTCATTCCGTGTCCAAATATATAATTGGACTGGATCTGCGACTTATAGTTTCCGAGAAAATGAAGTTTTGGGGAGACTGTAAAAAAGTAGTAATTTTTATTCATCACCGATTTAAATAATGTTGATGCGGAATTGTAGCTACATTCATTCCGTGTCCAAATATATAATTGGACTGGATCTGCGACTTATAGTTTCCGAGAAAATTAAGTTTTGGTGACACTGTAAAAAAGTAGTAGATTTTTTCTCATCACCGATTTAAAAAATGTCGATGCGGAATTGTGGCTACATTTATTCCGTGTCGAAATACGTAATTGGACAGAATCTGCGACTTGTAGTTTCCGAGAAAATTAAGTTTTGGTGACACTGTCAAAAAGTAGTAGATTTTTTCTCATCACCGATTTAAAAAATGTCGATGCGGAATTGTGGCTACATTTATTCCGTGTCCAAATATGTAATTGGACAGAATCTGCGACTTATAGTTTCCGAGAAAATTAAGTTTTGGTGACACTATAAAAAAGTAGTAGATTTTTTCTCATCACCGATTTAAAAAATTTTGGTGCAGAATTGTACCTACATTTATTCCGTGTTAAAATATATAATTGGACTGGATCTGCGACTTATAGTTTTGACACTGTCAAAAAGTAGTAGATTTTTTCTCATCACCGATTTAAAAAATGTCGATGCGGAATTGTGGCTACATTTATTCCGTGTCCAAATATGTAATTGGACTGGATCTGCGACTTAAAGTTTCCGAGAAAATTAAGTTTTGGTGACACTGTTAAAAAGTAGAAGATTTTTTCTCATCACCGATTTAAAAAATGGTGACGCGGAATTGTACCTACATTTATTCCGTGTTTAAATATATAATTGGACTGGATCTGCGACTTATAGTTTCCGAGAAAATTAAGTTTTGGGGAGACTGTAAAGAAGTAGTAATTTTTATTCATCACCGATTTAAATAATGTTGATGCGGAATTGTAGCTACATTCATTCCGTGTCCAAATATGTAATTGGACAGAATCTGCGACTTGTAGTTTCCGAGAAAATTAAGTTTTGGTGACACTGTCAAAAAGTAGTAGATTTTTTCTCATCACCGATTTAAAAAATGTCGATGCGGAATTGTGGCTACATTTATTCCGTGTACAAATATATAATTAAACTGGATCTGCGACTTGTAGTTTCCGAGAAAATTAAGTTTTGGTGACACTGTCAAAAAGTAGTAGATTTTTTCTCATCACCGATTTAAAAAATGTCGATGCGAAATTGTGGCTACATTTATTCCGTGTACAAATATACAATTAAACTGGATCTGCGACTTATAGTTTCCGAGAAAATTAAGTTTTGGTGACACTGTAAAAAAGTAGTAGATTTTTTCACATCACCGATTTAAAAAATGTCGATGCGGAATTGTAGCCACATTTATTCCGTGTCCAAATATATAATTGGACTGGATCTGCGACTTATAGTTTCCGAGAAAATTAAGTTTTGGTGACACTGTAAAAAAGTAGTAGATTTTTTCACATCACCGATTTAAAAAATGTCGATGCGGAATTGTAGCCACATTTATTCCGTGTCCAAATATATAATTGGACTGGATCTGCGACTTGTAGTTTCCGAGAAAATTAAGTTTTGGTGACACTGTCAAAAAGTAGTAGATTTTTTCTCATCACCGATTTAAAAAATGTCGATGCGGAATTGTGGCTACATTTATTCCGTGGCCAAATATGTAATTGGACAGAATCTGCGACTTGTAGTTTCCGAGAAAATTAAGTTTTGGTGACACTATAAAAAAGTAGTAGATTTTTTCTCATCATCGATTTAAAAAATGTTGGTGCAGAATTGCACCTACATTTATTCCGTGTTTAAATATATAATTGGACTGGATCTGCGACTTATAGTTTTGACACTGTCAAAAAGTAGTAGATTTTTTCTCATCACCGATTTAAAAAATGTCGATGCGGAATTGTGGCTACATTTATTCCGTGTCCAAATATGTAATTGGACAGAATCTGCGACTTGTAGTTTCCGAGAAAACAAAGTTTTGGTGACACTGTTAAAAAGTAGATGATTTTTTCTCATCACCGATTTAAAGAATGTTGGTGCAGAATTATACCTACATTTATTCAGTGTCCAAATATATAATTAGACTGGATCTGCGACTTAAAGTTTCCGAGAAAATTAAGTTTTGGTGACACTGTTAAAAAGTAGAAGATTTTTTCTCATCACCGATTTAAAAAATGGTGATGCGGAATTGTACCTACATTTATTCCGTGTTTAAATATATAATTGGACTGGATCTGCGACTTATAGTTTTGACACTGTCAAAAAGTAGTAGATTTTTTCTCATCACCAATTTAAAGAATGTCGGTGCAGGATTGTAGCTACATTTATTCCGTGTTCAAATATACAATTAAACTGGATCTGCGACTTATAGTTTCCGAGAGAATTAAGTTTTGGTGACAGTGTAAAAAAGTAGTAGATTTTTTCTCATCACCGATTTAAAAAATGGTGATGCGGAATTGTGGCTACATTTATTCCGTGTTCAAATATACAATTGAACTGGATCTGCGACTTATAGTTTCCGAGAGAATTAAGTTTTGGCGACAGTGTAAAAAAGTAGTAGAATTTTTCTCATCACCGATTTAAAAAATGGTAATGCGGAATTGTGGCTACATTTATTCCGTGTTCAAATATACAATTAAACTGGATCTGCGACTTATATTTTCCGAGAGAATTAAGTTTTGGTGACAGTGTAAAAAAGTAGTAGATTTTTTCTCATCACCGATTTAAAAAATGTCGATGCGGAATTGTAGCCACATTTATTCCGTGTCCAAATATATAATTGGACTGGATCTGCGACTTATAGTTTCCGAGAAAATGAAATTTTGAGGAGACTGTAAAAAAGCTACATTTATTCCGTGTCGAAATACGTAATTGGACAGAATCTGCGACTTGTAGTTTCCGAATTGGACTGGATCTGCGACTTATAGTTTCCGAGAAAATTAAGTTTTGGTGACACTGTTAAAAAGTAGTAGATTTTTTCTCATCACCGATTTAAAAAATGTCGATGCGGAATTGTGGCTACATTTATTCCGTGTCGAAATACGTAATTGGACAGAATCTGCGACTTGTAGTTTCCGAGAAAATTAAGTTTTGGTGACACTGTAAAAAAGTAGTAGATTTTTTCACATCACCGATTTAAAAAATGTCGATGCGGAATTGTAGCCACATTTATTCCGTGTCCAAATATATAATTGGACTGGATCTGCGACTTATAGTTTCCGAGAAAATTAAGTTTTGGTGACACTGTAAAAAAGTAGTAGATTTTTTCTCATCACCGATTTAAAAAATGTCGATGCGGAATTGTAGCTACATTTATTCCGTGTACAAATATATAATTGGACTGGATCTGCGACTTATAGTTTCCGAGAAAATTAAGTTTTGGTGACACTGTCAAAAAGTAGTAGATTTTTTCTCATCACCGATTTAAAAAATGTCGATGCGGAATTGTGGCTACATTTATTCCGTGTCCAAATATGTAATTGGACAGAATCTGCGACTTGTAGTTTCCGAGAAAATTAAGTTTTGGTGACACTGTAAAAAAGTAGTAGATTTTTTCTCATCACCGATTTAAAAAATGTCGTTCTGAGGAGACTGTATAAAAGTAGTAATTTTTATTCATCACCGATTTAAATAATGTTGGTGCGGAATTGTAGCTACATTCATTCCGTGTCCAAATATATAATTGGACTGGATCTGCGACTTATAGTTTCCGAGAAAATTAAGTTTTGGTGACACTGTAAAAAAGTAGTAGATTTTTTCTCATCACCGATTTAGAAAATGTCGATGCGGAATTGTAGCTACATTTATTCCGTGTACAAATATATAATTGGACTGGATCTGCGACTTATAGTTTCCGAGAAAATGAAGTTTTGGGGAGACTGTAAAAAAGTAGTAATTTTTATTCATCACCGATTTAAATAATGTTGATGCGGAATTGTAGATACATTCATTCCGTGTCCAAATATATAATTGGACTGGATCTGCGACTTATAGTTTCCGAGAAAATTAAGTTTTGGTGACACTGTAAAAAAGTAGTAGATTTTTTCTCATCACCGATTTAAAAAATGTCGATGCGGAATTGTGGCTACGTTTATTCCGTGTCGAAATACGTAATTGGACAGAATCTGCGACTTGTAGTTTCCGAGAAAATTAAGTTTTGGTGACACTGTCAAAAAGTAGTAGATTTTTTCTCATCACCGATTTAAAAAATGTCGATGCGGATTTGTGGCTACATTTATTCCGTGTCCAAATATGTAATTGGACAGAATCTGCGACTTATAGTTTCCGAGAAAATTAAGTTTTGGTGACACTATAAAAAAGTAGTAGATTTTTTCTCATCACCGATTTAAAAAATTTTGGTGCAGAATTGTACCTACATTTATTCCGTGTTTAAATATATAATTGGACTGGATCTGCGACTTATAGTTTTGACACTGTCAAAAAGTAGTAGATTTTTTCTCATCACCGATTTAAAAAATGTCGATGCGGAATTGTGGCTACATTTATTCCGTGTCCAAATATGTAATTGGACTGGATCTGCGACTTAATATTTCCGAGAAAATTAAGTTTTGGTGACACTGTTAAAAAGTAGAAGATTTTTTCTCATCACCGATTTAAAAAATGGTGACGCGGAATTGTACCTACATTTATTCCGTGTTTAAATATATAATTGGACTGGATCTGCGACTTATAGTTTCCGAGAAAATTAAGTTTTGGGGAGACTGTAAAGAAGTAGTAATTTTTATTCATCACCGATTTAAATAATGTTGATGCGGAATTGTAGCTACATTCATTCCGTGTGCAAATATGTAATTGGACAGAATCTGCGACTTGTAGTTTCCGAGAAAATTAAGTTTTGGTGACACTGTCAAAAAGTAGTAGATTTTTTCTCATCACCGATTTAAAAAATGTCGATGCGGAATTGTGGCTACATTTATTCCGTGTACAAATATATAATTAAACTGGATCTGCGACTTGTAGTTTCCGAGAAAATTAAGTTTTGGTGACACTGTCAAAAAGTAGTAGATTTTTTCTCATCACCGATTTAAAAAATGTCGATGCGAAATTGTGGCTACATTTATTCCGTGTACAAATATACAATTAAACTGGATCTGCGACTTATAGTTTCCGAGAAAATTAAGTTTTGGTGACACTGTAAAAAAGTAGTAGATTTTTTCACATCACCGATTTAAAAAATGTCGATGCGGAATTGTAGCCACATTTATTCCGTGTCCAAATATATAATTGGACTGGATCTGCGACTTATAGTTTCCGAGAAAATTAAGTTTTGGTGACACTGTTAAAAAGTAGTAGATTTTTTCTCATCACCGATTTAAAAAATGTCGATGCGGAATTGTGGCTACATTTATTCCGTGTCCAAATATGTAATTGGACAGAATCTGCGACTTGTAGTTTCCGAGAAAATTAAGTTTTGGTGACACTATAAAAAAGTAGTAGATTTCTTCTCATCATCGATTTAAAAAATGTTGGTGCAGAATTGCACCTACATTTATTCCGTGTTTAAATATATAATTGGACTGGATCTGCGACTTATAGTTTTGACACTGTCAAAAAGTAGTAGATTTTTTCTCATCACCGATTTAAAAAATGTCGATGCGGAATTGTGGCTACATTTATTCCGTGTCCAAATATGTAATTGGACAGAATCTGCGACTTGTAGTTTCCGAGAAAACTAAGTTTTGGTGACACTGTTAAAAAGTAGAAGATTTTTTCTCATCACCAATTTAAAGAATGTCGGTGCAGGATTGTAGCTACATTTATTCCGTGTTCAAATATACAATTAAACTGGATCTGCGACTTGTAGTTTCCCAGAAAATTAAGTTTTGGTGACAGTGTAAAAAAGTAGTAGATTTTTTCTCATCACCGATTTAAAAAATGTCGATGCGGAATTGTAGCTACATTTATTCCGTGTCCAAATATATAATTGGACTGGATCTGCGACTTATAGTTTCCGAGAAAATTAAGTTTTGGTGACACTGTAAAAAAGTAGTAGATTTTTTCTCATCACCGATTTAAAAAATGTCGTTCTGAGGAGACTGTATAAAAGTAGTAATTTTTATTCATCACCGATTTAAATAATGTTGGTGCGGAATTGTAGCTACATTCATTCCGTGTCCAAATATATAATTGGACTGGATCTGCGACTTATAGTTTCCGAGAAAATGAAGTTTTGGGGAGACTGTAAAAAAGTAGTAATTTTTATTCATCACCGATTTAAATAATGTTGATGCGGAATTGTAGCTACATTCATTCCGTGTCCAAATATATAATTGGACTGGATCTGCGACTTATAGTTTCCGAGAAAATTAAGTTTTGGTGACACTGTAAAAAAGTAGTAGATTTTTTCTCATCACCGATTTAAAAAATGTCGATGCGGAATTGTGGCTACATTTATTCCGTGTCGAAATACGTAATTGGACAGAATCTGCGACTTGTAGTTTCCGAGAAAATTAAGTTTTGGTGACACTGTCAAAAAGTAGTAGATTTTTTCTCATCACCGATTTAAAAAATGTCGATGCGGAATTGTGGCTACATTTATTCCGTGTCCAAATATGTAATTGGACAGAATCTGCGACTTATAGTTTCCGAGAAAATTAAGTTTTGGTGACACTATAAAAAAGTAGTAGATTTTTTCTCATCACCGATTTAAAAAATTTTGGTGCAGAATTGTACCTACATTTATTCCGTGTTAAAATATATAATTGGACTGGATCTGCGACTTATAGTTTTGACACTGTCAAAAAGTAGTAGATTTTTTCTCATCACCGATTTAAAAAATGTCGATGCGGAATTGTGGCTACATTTATTCCGTGTCCAAATATGTAATTGGACTGGATCTGCGACTTAAAGTTTCCGAGAAAATTAAGTTTTGGTGACACTGTTAAAAAGTGGAAGATTTTTTCTCATCACCGATTTAAAAAATGGTGATGCGGAATTGTACCTACATTTATTCCGTGTTTAAATATATAATTGGACTGGATCTGCGACTTATAGTTTCCGAGAAAATTAAGTTTTGGGGAGACTGTAAAGAAGTAGTAATTTTTATTCATCACCGATTTAAATAATGTTGATGCGGAATTGTAGCTACATTCATTCCGTGTCCAAATATGTAATTGGACAGAATCTGCGACTTGTAGTTTCCGAGAAAATTAAGTTTTGGTGACACTGTCAAAAAGTAGTAGATTTTTTCTCATCACCGATTTAAAAAATGTCGATGCGGAATTGTGGCTACATTTATTCCGTGTACAAATATATAATTAAACTGGATCTGCGACTTGTAGTTTCCGAGAAAATTAAGTTTTGGTGACACTGTCAAAAAGTAGTAGATTTTTTCTCATCACCGATTTAAAAAATGTCGATGCGAAATTGTGGCTACATTTATTCCGTGTACAAATATACAATTAAACTGGATCTGCGACTTATAGTTTCCGAGAAAATTAAGTTTTGGTGACACTGTAAAAAAGTAGTAGATTTTTTCACATCACCGATTTAAAAAATGTCGATGCGGAATTGTAGCCACATTTATTCCGTGTCCAAATATATAATTGGACTGGATCTGCGACTTATAGTTTCCGAGAAAATTAAGTTTTGGTGACACTGTCAAAAAGTAGTAGATTTTTTCTCATCACCGATTTAAAAAATGTCGATGCGGAATTGTGGCTACATTTATTCCGTGTCCAAATATGTAATTGGACAGAATCTGCGACTTGTAGTTTCCGAGAAAATTAAGTTTTGGTGACACTATAAAAAAGTAGTAGATTTTTTCTCATCATCGATTTAAAAAATGTTGGTGCAGAATTGCACCTACATTTATTCCGTGTTTAAATATATAATTGGACTGGATCTGCGACTTATAGTTTTGACACTGTCAAAAAGTAGTAGATTTTTTCTCATCACCGATTTAAAAAATGTCGATGCGGAATTGTGGCTACATTTATTCCGTGTCCAAATATGTAATTGGACAGAATCTGCGACTTGTAGTTTCCGAGAAAACTAAGTAGTAGATTTTTTCTCATCACCGATTTAAAAAATGTCGATGCGGAATTGTGGCTACATTTATTCCGTGTCCAAATATGTAATTGGACAGAATCTGCGACTTGTAGTTTCCGAGAAAATTAAGTTTTGGTGACAGCGTAAAAAAGTAGTAGATTTTTTCACATCACCGATTTAAAAAATGTCGATGCGGAATTGTAGCCACATTTATTCCGTGTCCAAATATATAATTGGACTGGATCTGCGACTTATAGTTTCCGAGAAAATTAAGTTTTGGTGACACTGTAAAAAAGTAGTAGATTTTTTCTCATCACCGATTTAGAAAATGTCGATGCGGAATTGTAGCTACATTTATTCCGTGTACAAATATATAATTGGACTGGATCTGCGACTTATAGTTTCCGAGAAAATGAAGTTTTGGGGAGACTGTAAAAAAGTAGTAATTTTTATTCATCACCGATTTAAATAATGTTGATGCGGAATTGTAGCTACATTCATTCCGTGTCCAAATATGTAATTGGACAGAATCTGCGACTTGTAGTTTCCGAGAAAATTAAGTTTTGGTGACACTGTAAAAAAGTAGTAGATTTTTTCTCATCACCGATTTAAAAAATGTCGTTCTGAGGAGACTGTATAAAAGTAGTAATTTTTATTCATCACCGATTTAAATAATGTTGGTGCGGAATTGTAGCTACATTCATTCCGTGTCCAAATATATAATTGGACTGGATCTGCGACTTATAGTTTCCGAGAAAATTAAGTTTTGGTGACACTGTAAAAAAGTAGTAGATTTTTTCTCATCACCGATTTAGAAAATGTCGATGCGGAATTGTAGCTACATTTATTCCGTGTACAAATATATAATTGGACTGGATCTGCGACTTATAGTTTCCGAGAAAATGAAGTTTTGGGGAGACTGTAAAAAAGTAGTAATTTTTATTCATCACCGATTTAAATAATGTTGATGCGGAATTGTAGCTACATTCATTCCGTGTCCAAATATATAATTGGACTGGATCTGCGACTTATAGTGTCCGAGAAAATTAAGTTTTGGTGACACTGTAAAAAAGTAGTAGATTTTTTCTCATCACCGATTTAAAAAATGTCGATGCGGAATTGTGGCTACATTTATTCCGTGTCGAAATACGTAATTGGACAGAATCTGCGACTTGTAGTTTCCGAGAAAATTAAGTTTTGGTGACACTGTCAAAAAGTAGTAGATTTTTTCTCATCACCGATTTAAAAAATGTCGATGCGGAATTGTGGCTACATTTATTCCGTGTCCAAATATGTAATTGGACAGAATCTGCGACTTATAGTTTCCGAGAAAATTAAGTTTTGGTGACACTATAAAAAAGTAGTAGATTTTTTCTCATCACCGATTTAAAAAATTTTGGTGCAGAATTGTACCTACATTTATTCCGTGTTAAAATATATAATTGGACTGGATCTGCGACTTATAGTTTTGACACTGTCAAAAAGTAGTAGATTTTTTCTCATCACCGATTTAAAAAATGTCGATGCGGAATTGTGGCTACATTTATTCCGTGTCCAAATATGTAATTGGACTGGATCTGCGACTTAAAGTTTCCGAGAAAATTAAGTTTTGGTGACACTGTTAAAAAGTAGAAGATTTTTTCTCATCACCGATTTAAAAAATGGTGATGCGGAATTGTACCTACATTTATTCCGTGTTTAAATATATAATTGGACTGGATCTGCGACTTATAGTTTCCGAGAAAATTAAGTTTTGGGGAGACTGTAAAGAAGTAGTAATTTTTATTCATCACCGATTTAAATAATGTTGATGCGGAATTGTAGCTACATTCATTCCGTGTCCAAATATGTAATTGGACAGAATCTGCGACTTGTAGTTTCCGAGAAAATTAAGTTTTGGTGACACTGTCAAAAAGTAGTAGATTTTTTCTCATCACCGATTTAAAAAATGTCGATGCGGAATTGTGGCTACATTTATTCCGTGTACAAATATACAATTAAACTGGATCTGCGACTTATAGTTTCCGAGAAAATTAAGTTTTGGTGACACTGTAAAAAAGTAGTAGATTTTTTCACATCACCGATTTAAAAAATGTCGATGCGGAATTGTAGCCACATTTATTCCGTGTCCAAATATATAATTGGACTGGATCTGCGACTTGTAGTTTCCGAGAAAATTAAGTTTTGGTGACACTGTCAAAAAGTAGTAGATTTTTTCTCATCACCGATTTAAAAAATGTCGATGCGGAATTGTGGCTACATTTATTCCGTGTCCAAATATGTAATTGGACAGAATCTGCGACTTGTAGTTTCCGAGAAAATTAAGTTTTGGTGACACTATAAAAAAGTAGTAGATTTTTTCTCATCATCGATTTAAAAAATGTTGGTGCAGAATTGCACCTACATTTATTCCGTGTTTAAATATATAATTGGACTGGATCTGCGACTTATAGTTTTGACACTGTCAAAAAGTAGTAGATTTTTTCTCATCACCGATTTAAAAAATGTCGATGCGGAATTGTGGCTACATTTATTCCGTGTCCAAATATGTAATTGGACAGAATCTGCGACTTGTAGTTTCCGAGAAAACAAAGTTTTGGTGACACTGTTAAAAAGTAGATGATTTTTTCTCATCACCGATTTAAAGAATGTTGGTGCAGAATTATACCTACATTTATTCAGTGTCCAAATATATAATTAGACTGGATCTGCGACTTAAAGTTTCCGAGAAAATTAAGTTTTGGTGACACTGTTAAAAAGTAGAAGATTTTTTCTCATCACCGATTTAAAAAATGGTGATGCGGAATTGTACCTACATTTATTCCGTGTTTAAATATATAATTGGACTGGATCTGCGACTTATAGTTTTGACACTGTCAAAAAGTAGTAGATTTTTTCTCATCACCAATTTAAAGAATGTCGGTGCAGGATTGTAGCTACATTTATTCCGTGTTCAAATATACAATTAAACTGGATCTGCGACTTATAGTTTCCGAGAGAATTAAGTTTTGGTGACAGTGTAAAAAAGTAGTAGATTTTTTCTCATCACCGATTTAAAAAATGGTGATGCGGAATTGTGGCTACATTTATTCCGTGTTCAAATATACAATTGAACTGGATCTGCGACTTATAGTTTCCGAGAGAATTAAGTTTTGGCGACAGTGTAAAAAAGTAGTAGAATTTTTCTCATCACCGATTTAAAAAATGGTAATGCGGAATTGTGGCTACATTTATTCCGTGTTCAAATATACAATTAAACTGGATCTGCGACTTATATTTTCCGAGAGAATTAAGTTTTGGTGACAGTGTAAAAAAGTAGTAGATTTTTTCTCATCACCGATTTAAAAAATGTCGATGCGGAATTGTAGCCACATTTATTCCGTGTCCAAATATATAATTGGACTGGATCTGCGACTTATAGTTTCCGAGAAAATGAAATTTTGAGGAGACTGTAAAAAAGCTACATTTATTCCGTGTCGAAATACGTAATTGGACAGAATCTGCGACTTGTAGTTTCCGAATTGGACTGGATCTGCGACTTATAGTTTCCGAGAAAATTAAGTTTTGGTGACACTGTTAAAAAGTAGTAGATTTTTTCTCATCACCGATTTAAAAAATGTCGATGCGGAATTGTGGCTACATTTATTCCGTGTCGAAATACGTAATTGGACAGAATCTGCGACTTGTAGTTTCCGAGAAAATTAAGTTTTGGTGACACTGTAAAAAAGTAGTAGATTTTTTCACATCACCGATTTAAAAAATGTCGATGCGGAATTGTAGCCACATTTATTCCGTGTCCAAATATATAATTGGACTGGATCTGCGACTTATAGTTTCCGAGAAAATTAAGTTTTGGTGACACTGTAAAAAAGTAGTAGATTTTTTCTCATCACCGATTTAAAAAATGTCGATGCGGAATTGTGGCTACATTTATTCCGTGTCCAAATATGTAATTGGACAGAATCTGCGACTTGTAGTTTCCGAGAAAATTAAGTTTTGGTGACACTATAAAAAAGTAGTAGATTTTTTCTCATCACCGATTTAAAAAATGTTGATGCAGAATTGTACCTACATTTATTCCGTGTTTAAATATATAATTGGACTGGATCTGCGACTTATAGTTTTGAAACTGTCAAAAAGTAGTAGATTTTTTCTCATCACCGATTTAAAAAATGTCGATGCGGAATTGTGGCTACATTTATTCCGTGTCCAAATATGTAATTGGACAGAATCTGCGACTTGTAGTTTCCGAGAAAACTAAGTTTTGGTGACACTGTTAAAAAGCAGAAGATTTTTTCTCATCACGGATTTAAAAAATGTCAATGCGGAATTGTGGCTACATTTATTCCGTGTCCAAATATGTAATTGGACAGAATCTGCGACTTGTAGTTTCCGAGAAAATTAAGTTTTGGTGACACTATAAAAAAGTAGAGGATTTTTTCTCATCACCGATTTAAAGAATGTCGATGCGGAATTGTAGCCACATTTATTCCGTGTCCAAATATATAATTGGACTGGATCTGCGACTTATAGTTTCCGAGAAAATTAAGTTTTGGGGAGACTGTAAAAAAGTAGTAATTTTTATTCATCACCGATTTGAATAATGTTGATGCGGAATTGTAGCTACATTCATTCCGTGTCCAAATATGTAATTGGACAGAATCTGCGACTTGTAGTTTCCGAGAAAATTAAGTTTTGGTGACACTGTCAAAAAGTAGTAGATTTTTTCTCATCACCGATTTAAAAAATGTCGATGCGGAATTGTGGCTACATTTATTCCGTGCACAAATATATAATTAAACTGGATCTGCGACCTATAGTTTCCGAGAGAATTAAGTTTTGGTAACAGTGTAAAAAAGTAGTAGATTTTTTCTCATCACCGATTTAAAAAATGGTGATGCGGAATTGTGGCTACATTTATTTAGTGTCCAAATATACAATTAAACTGGATCTGCGACTTATAGTTTCCGAGAAAATTAAGTTTTGGTGACACTGTAAAAAAGTAGTGGATTTTTTCACATCACCGATTTAAAAAATGTCGATGCGGAATTGTAGCCACATTTATTCCGTGTCCAAATATATAATTGGACTGGATCTGCGACTTATAGTTTCCGAGAAAATTAAGTTTTGGTGACACTGTCAAAAAGTAGTAGATTTTTTCTCATCACCGATTTAAAAAATGTCGATGCGGAATTGTGGCTACATTTATTCCGTGTCCAAATATGTAATTGGATAGAATCTGCGACTTGTAGTTTCCGAGAAAACTAAGTTTTGGTGACACTGTTAAAAAGTAGAAGATTTTTTCTCATCACCGATTTAAAGAATGTTGGTGCAGAATTGTACCTACATTTATTCAGTGTCCAAATATATAATTAGACTGGATCTGCGACTTAAAGTTTCCGAGAATATTAAGTTTTGGTGACACTGTTAAAAAGTAGAAGATTTTTTCTCATCACCGATTTAAAAAATGGTGATGCGGAATTGTACCTACATTTATTCCGTGTTTAAATATATAATTGGACTGGATCTGCGACTTATAGTTTTGACACTGTCAAAAAGTAGTAGATTTTTACTCATCACCAATTTAAAGAATGTCGGTGCAGGATTGTAGCTACATTTATTCCGTGTTGAAATGTACAAGTAGACTGGATCTGCGACTTATAGTTTCCGAGAGAATTAAGTTTTGGTAACAGTGTAAAAAAGTAGTAGATTTTTTCTCATCACCGACTTAAAAAATGGTGATGCGGAATTGTGGCTACATTTATTCCGTGTCCAAATATGTAATTGGACAGAATCTGCGACTTGTAGTTTCCGAGAAAATTAAGTTTTGGTGACACTATAAAAAAGTAGTAGATTTTTTCTCATCATCGATTTAAAAAATGTTGGTGCAGAATTGCACCTACATTTATTCCGTGTTTAAATATATAATTGGACTGGATCTGCGACTTATAGTTTTGACACTGTCAAAAAGTAGTAGATTTTTTCTCATCACCGATTTAAAAAATGTCGATGCGGAATTGTGGCTACATTTATTCCGTGTCCAAATATGTAATTGGACAGAATCTGCGACTTGTAGTTTCCGAGAAAACTAAGTTTTGGTGACACTGTTAAAAAGTAGAAGATTTTTTCTCATCACCGATTTAAAGAATGTTGGTGCAGAATTGTACCTACATTTATTCAGTGTCCAAATATACAATTAAACTGGATCTGCGACTTATAGTTTCCGAGAGAATTAAGTTTTGGTGACAGTGTAAAAAAAGTAGTAGATTTTTTCTCATCACCGATGTAAAAAATGGTGATGCGGAATTGTGGCTACATTTATTCCGTGTTCAAATATACAATTGAACTGGATCTGCGACTTATAGTTTCCGAGAGAATTAAGTTTTGGCGACAGTGTAAAAAAGTAGTAGATTTTTTCTCATCACCGATTTAAAAAATGGTGATGCGGAATTGTGGCTACATTTATTCCGTGTTCAAATATACAATTAAACTGGATCTGCGACTTATATTTTCCGAGAGAATTAAGTTTTGGTGACAGTGTAAAAAAGTAGTAGATTTTTTCTCATCACCGATTTAAAAAATGTCGATGCGGAATTGTAGCCACATTTATTGCGTGTCCAAATATATAATTGGACTGGATCTGCGACTTATAGTTTCCGAGAGAATTAAGTTTTGGTGACACTGTAAAAAAGTAGTAGATTTTTTCTCATCACCGATTTAAAAAATGTCGTTCTGAGGAGACTGTATAAAAGTAGTAATTTTTATTCATCACCGATTTAAATAATGTTGATGCGGAATTGTAGCTACATTCATTCCGTGTCCAAATATGTAATTGGACAGAATCTGCGACTTGTAGTTTCCGAGAAAATTAAGTTTTGGTGACACTATAAAAAAGTAGTAGATTTTTTCTCATCATCGATTTAAAAAATGTTGGTGCAGAATTGCACCTACATTTATTCCGTGTTTAAATATATAATTGGACTGGATCTGCGACTTATAGTTTTGACACTGTCAAAAAGTAGTAGATTTTTTCTCATCACCGATTTAAAAAATGTCGCTGCGGAATTGTGGCTACATTTATTCCGTGTTCAAATATGTAATTGGACAGAATCTGCGACTTGTAGTTTCCGAGAAAACTAAGTTTTGGTGACACTGTTAAAAAGTAGAGGATTTTTTCTCATCACCGATTTAAAGAATGTTGGTGCAGAATTGCACCTACATTTATTCAGTGTCCAAATATATAATTAGACTGGATCTGCGACTTAAAGTTTCCGAGAAAATTAAGTTTTGGTGACACTGTTAAAAAGCAGAAGATTTTTTCTCATCACCGATTTAAAAAATGGTGATGCGGAATTGTACCTACATTTATTCCGTGTTTAAATATATAATTGGACTGGATCTGCGACTTATAGTTTCCGAGAAAATTAAGTTTTGGGGACACTGTAAAAAAGTAGTAATTTTTATTCATCACCGATTTAAATAATGTTGATGCGGAATTGTAGCTACATTCATTCCGTGTCCAAATATGTAATTGGACAGAATCTGCGACTTGTAGTTTCCGAGAAAATTAAGTTTTGGTGACACTGTCAAAAAGTAGTAGATTTTTTCTCATCACCGATTTAAAAAATGTCGATGCGGTATTGTGGCTACATTTATTCCGTGTACAAATATATAATTAAACTGGATCTGCGACCTATAGTTTCCGAGAGAATTAAGTTTTGGTAACAGTGTAAAAAAGTAGTAGATTTTTTCTCATCACCGATTTAAAAAATGGTGATGCGGAATTGTGGCTACATTTATTCAGTGTCCAAATATACAATTAAACTGGATCTGCGACTTATAGTTTCCGAGAAAATTAAGTTTTGGTGACACTGTAAAAAAGTAGTAGATTTTTTCACATCACCGATTTAAAAAATGTCGATGCGGAATTGTAGCCACATTTATTCCGTGTCCAAATATATAATTGGACTGGATCTGCGACTTATAGTTTCCGAGAAAATTAAGTTTTGGTGACACTGTCAAAAAGTAGTAGATTTTTTCTCATCACCGATTTAAAAAATGTCGATGCGGAATTGTGGCTACATTTATTCCGTGTTCAAATATACAATTAAACTGGATCTGCGACTTATATTTTCCGAGAGAATTAAGTTTTGGTGACAGTGTAAAAAAGTAGTAGATTTTTTCTCATCACCGATTTAAAAAATGTCGATGCGGAATTGTAGCCACATTTATTCCGTGTCCAAATATATAATTGGACTGGATCTGCGACTTATAGTTTCCGAGAAAATGAAATTTTGAGGAGACTGTAAAAAAGCTACATTTATTCCGTGTCGAAATACGTAATTGGACAGAATCTGCGACTTGTAGTTTCCGAGAAAATTAAGTTTTTTTGACACTGTAAAAAAGTAGTAGATTTTTTCTCATCACCGATTTAAAAAATGTTGGTGCAGAATTGCACCTACATTTATTCCGTGTTTAAATATATAATTGGACTGGATCTGCGACTTATAGTTTCCGAGAAAATTAAGTTTTGGTGACACTGTTAAAAAGTAGTAGATTTTTTCTCATCACCGATTTAAAAAATGTCGATGCGGAATTGTGGCTACATTTATTCCGTGTCGAAATACGTAATTGGACAGAATCTGCGACTTGTAGTTTCCGAGAAAATTAAGTTTTGGTGACACTGTAAAAAAGTAGTAGATTTTTTCACATCACCGATTTAAAAAATGTCGATGCGGAATTGTAGCCACATTTATTCCGTGTCCAAATATATAATTGGACTGGATCTGCGACTTATAGTTTCCGAGAAAATTAAGTTTTGGTGACACTGTAAAAAAGTAGTAGATTTTTTCTCATCACCGATTTAAAAAATGTCGATGCGGAATTGTAGCTACATTTATTCCGTGTACAAATATATAATTGGACTGGATCTGCGACTTATAGTTTCCGAGAAAATTAAGTTTTGGTGACACTGTCAAAAAGTAGTAGATTTTTTCTCATCACCGATTTAAAAAATGTCGATGCGGAATTGTGGCTACATTTATTCCGTGTCCAAATATGTAATTGGACAGAATCTGCGACTTGTAGTTTCCGAGAAAATTAAGTTTTGGTGACACTATAAAAAAGTAGTAGATTTTTTCTCATCACCGATTTAAAAAATGTTGATGCAGAATTGTACCTACATTTATTCCGTGTTTAAATATATAATTGGACTGGATCTGCGACTTATAGTTTTGAAACTGTCAAAAAGTAGTAGATTTTTTCTCATCACCGATTTAAAAAATGTCGATGCGGAATTGTGGCTACATTTATTCCGTGTCCAAATATGTAATTGGACAGAATCTGCGACTTGTAGTTTCCGAGAAAACTAAGTTTTGGTGACACTGTTAAAAAGCAGAAGATTTTTTCTCATCACGGATTTAAAAAATGTCAATGCGGAATTGTGGCTACATTTATTCCGTGTCCAAATATGTAATTGGACAGAATCTGCGACTTGTAGTTTCCGAGAAAATTAAGTTTTGGTGACACTATAAAAAAGTAGAGGATTTTTTCTCATCACCGATTTAAAGAATGTCGATGCGGAATTGTAGCCACATTTATTCCGTGTCCAAATATATAATTGGACTGGATCTGCGACTTATAGTTTCCGAGAAAATTAAGTTTTGGGGAGACTGTAAAAAAGTAGTAATTTTTATTCATCACCGATTTGAATAATGTTGATGCGGAATTGTAGCTACATTCATTCCGTGTCCAAATATGTAATTGGACAGAATCTGCGACTTGTAGTTTCCGAGAAAATTAAGTTTTGGTGACACTGTCAAAAAGTAGTAGATTTTTTCTCATCACCGATTTAAAAAATGTCGATGCGGAATTGTGGCTACATTTATTCCGTGCACAAATATATAATTAAACTGGATCTGCGACCTATAGTTTCCGAGAGAATTAAGTTTTGGTAACAGTGTAAAAAAGTAGTAGATTTTTTCTCATCACCGATTTAAAAAATGGTGATGCGGAATTGTGGCTACATTTATTTAGTGTCCAAATATACAATTAAACTGGATCTGCGACTTATAGTTTCCGAGAAAATTAAGTTTTGGTGACACTGTAAAAAAGTAGTGGATTTTTTCACATCACCGATTTAAAAAATGTCGATGCGGAATTGTAGCCACATTTATTCCGTGTCCAAATATATAATTGGACTGGATCTGCGACTTATAGTTTCCGAGAAAATTAAGTTTTGGTGACACTGTCAAAAAGTAGTAGATTTTTTCTCATCACCGATTTAAAAAATGTCGATGCGGAATTGTGGCTACATTTATTCCGTGTCCAAATATGTAATTGGATAGAATCTGCGACTTGTAGTTTCCGAGAAAACTAAGTTTTGGTGACACTGTTAAAAAGTAGAAGATTTTTTCTCATCACCGATTTAAAAAATGGTGATGCGGAATTGTACCTACATTTATTCCGTGTTTAAATATATAATTGGACTGGATCTGCGACTTATAGTTTTGACACTGTCAAAAAGTAGTAGATTTTTACTCATCACCAATTTAAAGAATGTCGGTGCAGGATTGTAGCTACATTTATTCCGTGTTCAAATGTACAAGTAGACTGGATCTGCGACTTATAGTTTCCGAGAGAATTAAGTTTTGGTAACAGTGTAAAAAAGTAGTAGATTTTTTCTCATCACCGACTTAAAAAATGGTGATGCGGAATTGTGGCTACATTTATTCCGTGTCCAAATATGTAATTGGACAGAATCTGCGACTTGTAGTTTCCGAGAAAATTAAGTTTTGGTGACACTATAAAAAAGTAGTAGATTTTTTCTCATCATCGATTTAAAAAATGTTGGTGCAGAATTGCACCTACATTTATTCCGTGTTTAAATATATAATTGGACTGGATCTGCGACTTATAGTTTTGACACTGTCAAAAAGTAGTAGATTTTTTCTCATCACCGATTTAAAAAATGTCGATGCGGAATTGTGGCTACATTTATTCCGTGTCCAAATATGTAATTGGACAGAATCTGCGACTTGTAGTTTCCGAGAAAACTAAGTTTTGGTGACACTGTTAAAAAGTAGAAGATTTTTTCTCATCACCGATTTAAAGAATGTTGGTGCAGAATTGTACCTACATTTATTCAGTGTCCAAATATACAATTAAACTGGATCTGCGACTTATAGTTTCCGAGAGAATTAAGTTTTGGTGACAGTGTAAAAAAAGTAGTAGATTTTTTCTCATCACCGATGTAAAAAATGGTGATGCGGAATTGTGGCTACATTTATTCCGTGTTCAAATATACAATTGAACTGGATCTGCGACTTATAGTTTCCGAGAGAATTAAGTTTTGGCGACAGTGTAAAAAAGTAGTAGATTTTTTCTCATCACCGATTTAAAAAATGGTGATGCGGAATTGTGGCTACATTTATTCCGTGTTCAAATATACAATTAAACTGGATCTGCGACTTATATTTTCCGAGAGAATTAAGTTTTGGTGACAGTGTAAAAAAGTAGTAGATTTTTTCTCATCACCGATTTAAAAAATGTCGATGCGGAATTGTAGCCACATTTATTGCGTGTCCAAATATATAATTGGACTGGATCTGCGACTTATAGTTTCCGAGAGAATTAAGTTTTGGTGACACTGTAAAAAAGTAGTACATTTTTTCTCATCACCGATTTAAAAAATGTCGTTCTGAGGAGACTGTATAAAAGTAGTAATTTTTATTCATCACCGATTTAAATAATGTTGATGCGGAATTGTAGCTACATTCATTCCGTGTCCAAATATGTAATTGGACAGAATCTGCGACTTGTAGTTTCCGAGAAAATTAAGTTTTGGTGACACTATAAAAAAGTAGTAGATTTTTTCTCATCATCGATTTAAAAAATGTTGGTGCAGAATTGCACCTACATTTATTCCGTGTTTAAATATATAATTGGACTGGATCTGCGACTTATAGTTTTGACACTGTCAAAAAGTAGTAGATTTTTTCTCATCACCGATTTAAAAAATGTCGCTGCGGAATTGTGGCTACATTTATTCCGTGTCCAAATATATAATTAGACTGGATCTGCGACTTAAAGTTTCCGAGAAAATTAAGTTTTGGTGACACTGTTAAAAAGCAGAAGATTTTTTCTCATCACCGATTTAAAAAATGTCGATGCGGTATTGTGGCTACATTTATTCCGTGTACAAATATATAATTAAACTGGATCTGCGACCTATAGTTTCCGAGAGAATTAAGTTTTGGTAACAGTGTAAAAAAGTAGTAGATTTTTTCTCATCACCGATTTAAAAAATGGTGATGCGGAATTGTGGCTACATTTATTCAGTGTCCAAATATACAATTAAACTGGATCTGCGACTTATAGTTTCCGAGAAAATTAAGTTTTGGTGACACTGTAAAAAAGTAGTAGATTTTTTCACATCACCGATTTAAAAAATGTCGATGCGGAATTGTAGCCACATTTATTCCGTGTCCAAATATATAATTGGACTGGATCTGCGACTTATAGTTTCCGAGAAAATTAAGTTTTGGTGACACTGTCAAAAAGTAGTAGATTTTTTCTCATCACCGATTTAAAAAATGTCGATGCGGAATTGTGGCTACATTTATTCCGTGTCCAAATATGTAATTGGACAGAATCTGCGACTTGTAGTTTCCGAGAAAACTAAGTTTTGGTGACACTGTTAAAAAGTAGAGGATTTTTTCTCATCACCGATTTAAAGAATGTTGGTGCAGAATTGCACCTACATTTATTCAGTGTCCAAATATATAATTAAACTGGATCTGCGACTTATAGTTTCCGAGAGAATTAAGTTTTGGTGACAGTGTAAAAAAAGTAGTAGATTTTTTCTCATCACCGATGTAAAAAATGGTGATGCGGAATTGTGGCTACATTTATTCCGTGTTCAAATATACAATTGAACTGGATCTGCGACTTATAGTTTCCGAGAGAATTAAGTTTTGGCGACAGTGTAAAAAAGTAGTAGATTTTTTCTCATCACCGATTTAAAAAATGGTGATGCGGAATTGTGGCTACATTTATTCCGTGTTCAAATATACAATTAAACTGGATCTGCGACTTATATTTTCCGAGAGAATTAAGTTTTGGTGACAGTGTAAAAAAGTAGTAGATTTTTTCTCATCACCGATTTAAAAAATGTCGATGCGGAATTGTAGCCACATTTATTGCGTGTCCAAATATATAATTGGACTGGATCTGCGACTTATAGTTTCCGAGAGAATTAAGTTTTGGTGACACTGTAAAAAAGTAGTAGATTTTTTCTCATCACCGATTTAAAAAATGTCGTTCTGAGGAGACTGTATAAAAGTAGTAATTTTTATTCATCACCGATTTAAATAATGTTGATGCGGAATTGTAGCTACATTCATTCCGTGTCCAAATATGTAATTGGACAGAATCTGCGACTTGTAGTTTCCGAGAAAATTAAGTTTTGGTGACACTATAAAAAAGTAGTAGATTTTTTCTCATCATCGATTTAAAAAATGTTGGTGCAGAATTGCACCTACATTTATTCCGTGTTTAAATATATAATTGGACTGGATCTGCGACTTATAGTTTTGACACTGTCAAAAAGTAGTAGATTTTTTCTCATCACCGATTTAAAAAATGTCGCTGCGGAATTGTGGCTACATTTATTCCGTGTCCAAATATATAATTAGACTGGATCTGCGACTTAAAGTTTCCGAGAAAATTAAGTTTTGGTGACACTGTTAAAAAGCAGAAGATTTTTTCTCATCACCGATTTAAAAAATGTCGATGCGGTATTGTGGCTACATTTATTCCGTGTACAAATATATAATTAAACTGGATCTGCGACCTATAGTTTCCGAGAGAATTAAGTTTTGGTAACAGTGTAAAAAAGTAGTAGATTTTTTCTCATCACCGATTTAAAAAATGGTGATGCGGAATTGTGGCTACATTTATTCAGTGTCCAAATATACAATTAAACTGGATCTGCGACTTATAGTTTCCGAGAAAATTAAGTTTTGGTGACACTGTAAAAAAGTAGTAGATTTTTTCACATCACCGATTTAAAAAATGTCGATGCGGAATTGTAGCCACATTTATTCCGTGTCCAAATATATAATTGGACTGGATCTGCGACTTATAGTTTCCGAGAAAATTAAGTTTTGGTGACACTGTCAAAAAGTAGTAGATTTTTTCTCATCACCGATTTAAAAAATGTCGATGCGGAATTGTGGCTACATTTATTCCGTGTCCAAATATGTAATTGGACAGAATCTGCGACTTGTAGTTTCCGAGAAAACTAAGTTTTGGTGACACTGTTAAAAAGTAGAGGATTTTTTCTCATCACCGATTTAAAGAATGTTGGTGCAGAATTGCACCTACATTTATTCAGTGTCCAAATATATAATTAGACTGGATCTGCGACTTAAAGTTTCCGAGAAAATTAAGTTTTGGTGACACTGTTAAAAAGCAGAAGATTTTTTCTCATCACCGATTTAAAAAATGGTGATGCGGAATTGTACCTACATTTATTCCGTGTTTAAATATATAATTGGACTGGATCTGCGACTTATAGTTTCCGAGAAAATTAAGTTTTGGGGACACTGTAAAAAAGTAGTAATTTTTATTCATCACCGATTTAAATAATGTTGATGCGGAATTGTAGCTACATTCATTCCGTGTCCAAATATGTAATTGGACAGAATCTGCGACTTGTAGTTTCCGAGAAAATTAAGTTTTGGTGACACTGTCAAAAAGTAGTAGATTTTTTCTCATCACCGATTTAAAAAATGTCGATGCGGTATTGTGGCTACATTTATTCCGTGTACAAATATATAATTAAACTGGATCTGCGACCTATAGTTTCCGAGAGAATTAAGTTTTGGTAACAGTGTAAAAAAGTAGTAGATTTTTTCTCATCACCGATTTAAAAAATGGTGATGCGGAATTGTGGCTACATTTATTCAGTGTCCAAATATACAATTAAACTGGATCTGCGACTTATAGTTTCCGAGAAAATTAAGTTTTGGTGACACTGTAAAAAAGTAGTAGATTTTTTCACATCACCGATTTAAAAAATGTCGATGCGGAATTGTAGCCACATTTATTCCGTGTCCAAATATATAATTGGACTGGATCTGCGACTTATAGTTTCCGAGAAAATTAAGTTTTGGTGACACTGTCAAAAAGTAGTAGATTTTTTCTCATCACCGATTTAAAAAATGTCGATGCGGAATTGTGGCTACATTTATTCCGTGTCCAAATATGTAATTGGACAGAATCTGCGACTTGTAGTTTCCGAGAAAACTAAGTTTTGGTGACACTGTTAAAAAGTAGAAGATTTTTTCTCATCACCGATTTAAAGAATGTTGGTGCAGAATTGTACCTACATTTATTCAGTGTCCAAATATATAATTAGACTGGATCTGCGACTTAAAGTTTCCGAGAAAATTAAGTTTTGGTGACACTGTTAAAAAGTAGAAGATTTTTTCTCATCACCGATTTAAAAAATGGTGATGCGGAATTGTACCTACATTTATTCCGTGTTTAAATATATAATTGGACTGGATCTGCGACTTATAGTTTTGACACTGTCAAAAAGTAGTAGATTTTTACTCATCACCAATTTAAAGAATGTCGGTGCAGGATTGTAGCTACATTTATTCCGTGTTCAAATGTACAAGTAGACTGGATCTGCGACTTATAGTTTCCGAGAGAATTAAGTTTTGGTAACAGTGTAAAAAAGTAGTAGATTCTTTCTCATCACCGATTTAAAAAATGGTGATGCGGAATTGTGGCTACATTTATTCCGTGTCCAAATATGTAATTGGACAGAATCTGCGACTTGTAGTTTCCGAGAAAACTAAGTTTTGGTGACACTGTTAAAAAGTAGAAGATTTTTTCTCATCACCGATTTAAAGAATGTTGGTGCAGAATTGTGGCTACATTTATTCCGTGTCCAAATATGTAATTGGATAGAATCTGCGACTTAAAGTTTCCGAGAAAATTAAGTTTTGGTGACACTATAAAAAAGTAGTAGATTTTTTCTCATCATCGATTTAAAAAATGTTGGTGCTGAATTGCACCTACATTTATTCCGTGTTTAAATATATAATTGGACTGGATCTGCGACTTATAGTTTTGACACTGTCAAAAAGTAGTAGATTTTTTCTCATCACCGATTTAAAAAATGTCGATGCGGAATTGTGGCTACATTTATTCCGTGTCCAAATATGTAATTGGACAGAATCTGCGACTTGTAGTTTCCGAGAAAACTAAGTTTTGGTGACACTGTTAAAAAGTAGAAGATTTTTTCTCATCACCGATTTAAAGAATGTTGGTGCAGAATTGTACCTACATTTATTCAGTGTCCAAATATACAATTAAACTGGATCTGCGACTTATAGTTTCCGAGAGAATTAAGTTTTGGTGACAGTGTAAAAAAAGTAGTAGATTTTTTCTCATCACCGATGTAAAAAATGGTGATGCGGAATTGTGGCTACATTTATTCCGTGTTCAAATATACAATTGAACTGGATCTGCGACTTATAGTTTCCGAGAAAATTAAGTTTTGGCGACAGTGTAAAAAAGTAGTAGATTTTTTCTCATCACCGATTTAAAAAATGGTGATGCGGAATTGTGGCTACATTTATTCCGTGTTCAAATATACAATTAAACTGGATCTGCGACTTATATTTTCCGAGAGAATTAAGTTTTGGTGACAGTGTAAAAAAGTAGTAGATTTTTTCTCATCACCGATTTAAAAAATGTCGATGCGGAATTGTAGCCACATTTATTGCGTGTCCAAATATATAATTGGACTGGATCTGCGACTTATAGTTTCCGAGAGAATTAAGTTTTGGTGACACTGTAAAAAAGTAGTAGATTTTTTCTCATCACCGATTTAAAAAATGTCGTTCTGAGGAGACTGTATAAAAGTAGTAATTTTTATTCATCACCGATTTAAATAATGTTGATGCGGAATTGTAGCTACATTCATTCCGTGTCCAAATATGTAATTGGACAGAATCTGCGACTTGTAGTTTCCGAGAAAATTAAGTTTTGGTGACACTATAAAAAAGTAGTAGATTTTTTCTCATCATCGATTTAAAAAATGTTGGTGCAGAATTGCACCTACATTTATTCCGTGTTTAAATATATAATTGGACTGGATCTGCGACTTATAGTTTTGACACTGTCAAAAAGTAGTAGATTTTTTCTCATCACCGATTTAAAAAATGTCGATGCGGAATTGTGGCTACATTTATTCCGTGTCCAAATATGTAATTGGACAGAATCTGCGACTTGTAGTTTCCGAGAAAACTAAGTTTTGGTGACACTGTTAAAAAGTAGAGGATTTTTTCTCATCACCGATTTAAAGAATGTTGGTGCAGAATTGCACCTACATTTATTCAGTGTCCAAATATATAATTAGACTGGATCTGCGACTTAAAGTTTCCGAGAAAATTAAGTTTTGGTGACACTGTTAAAAAGCAGAAGATTTTTTCTCATCACCGATTTAAAAAATGGTGATGCGGAATTGTACCTACATTTATTCCGTGTTTAAATATATAATTGGACTGGATCTGCGACTTATAGTTTCCGAGAAAATTAAGTTTTGGGGACACTGTAAAAAAGTAGTAATTTTTATTCATCACCGATTTAAATAATGTTGATGCGGAATTGTAGCTACATTCATTCCGTGTCCAAATATGTAATTGGACAGAATCTGCGACTTGTAGTTTCCGAGAAAATTAAGTTTTGGTGACACTGTAAAAAAGTAGTAGATTTTTTCTCATCACCGATTTAAAAAATGTCGATGCGGTATTGTGGCTACATTTATTCCGTGTACAAATATATAATTAAACTGGATCTGCGACCTATAGTTTCCGAGAGAATTAAGTTTTGGTAACAGTGTAAAAAAGTAGTAGATTTTTTCTCATCACCGATTTAAAAAATGGTGATGCGGAATTGTGGCTACATTTATTCAGTGTCCAAATATACAATTAAACTGGATCTGCGACTTATAGTTTCCGAGAAAATTAAGTTTTGGTGACACTGTAAAAAAGTAGTAGATTTTTTCACATCACCGATTTAAAAAATGTCGATGCGGAATTGTAGCCACATTTATTCCGTGTCCAAATATATAATTGGACTGGATCTGCGACTTATAGTTTCCGAGAAAATTAAGTTTTGGTGACACTGTCAAAAAGTAGTAGATTTTTTCTCATCACCGATTTAAAAAATGTCGATGCGGAATTGTGGCTACATTTATTCCGTGTCCAAATATGTAATTGGACAGAATCTGCGACTTGTAGTTTCCGAGAAAACTAAGTTTTGGTGACACTGTTAAAAAGTAGAAGATTTTTTCTCATCACCGATTTAAAGAATGTTGGTGCAGAATTGTACCTACATTTATTCAGTGTCCAAATATATAATTAGACTGGATCTGCGACTTAAAGTTTCCGAGAAAATTAAGTTTTGGTGACACTGTTAAAAAGTAGAAGATTTTTTCTCATCACCGATTTAAAAAATGGTGATGCGGAATTGTACCTACATTTATTCCGTGTTTAAATATATAATTGGACTGGATCTGCGACTTATAGTTTTGACACTGTCAAAAAGTAGTAGATTTTTACTCATCACCAATTTAAAGAATGTCGGTGCAGGATTGTAGCTACATTTATTCCGTGTTCAAATGTACAAGTAGACTGGATCTGCGACTTATAGTTTCCGAGAGAATTAAGTTTTGGTAACAGTGTAAAAAAGTAGTAGATTCTTTCTCATCACCGATTTAAAAAATGGTGATGCGGAATTGTGGCTACATTTATTCCGTGTCCAAATATGTAATTGGACAGAATCTGCGACTTGTAGTTTCCGAGAAAACTAAGTTTTGGTGACACTGTTAAAAAGTAGAAGATTTTTTCTCATCACCGATTTAAAGAATGTTGGTGCAGAATTGTGGCTACATTTATTCCGTGTCCAAATATGTAATTGGATAGAATCTGCGACTTAAAGTTTCCGAGAAAATTAAGTTTTGGTGACACTATAAAAAAGTAGTAGATTTTTTCTCATCATCGATTTAAAAAATGTTGGTGCAGAATTGCACCTACATTTATTCCGTGTTTAAATATATAATTGGACTGGATCTGCGACTTATAGTTTTGACACTGTCAAAAAGTAGTAGATTTTTTCTCATCACCGATTTAAAAAATGTCGATGCGGAATTGTGGCTACATTTATTCCGTGTCCAAATATGTAATTGGACAGAATCTGCGACTTGTAGTTTCCGAGAAAACTAAGTTTTGGTGACACTGTTAAAAAGTAAAAGATTTTTTCTCATCACCGATTTAAAGAATGTTGGTGCAGAATTGTACCTACATTTATTCAGTGTCCAAATATACAATTAAACTGGATCTGCGGCTTATAGTTTCCGAGAGAATTAAGTTTTGGTGACAGTGTAAAAAAAGTAGTAGATTTTTTCTCATCACCGATTTAAAAAATGGTGATGCGGAATTGTGGCTACATTTATTCCGTGTTCAAATATACAATTGAACTGGATCTGCGACTTATAGTTTCCGAGAGAATTAAGTTTTGGCGACAGTGTAAAAAAGTAGTAGATTTTTTCTCATCACCGATTTAAAAAATGGTGATGCGGAATTGTGGCTACATTTATTCCGTGTTCAAATATACAATTAAACTGGATCTGCGACTTATATTTTCCGAGAGAATTAAGTTTTGGTGACAGTGTAAAAAAGTAGTAGATTTTTTCTCATCACCGATTTAAAAAATGTCGTTCTGAGGAGATGTTGATGCGGAATTGTAGCTACATTCATTCCGTGTCCAAATATGTAATTGGACAGAATCTGCGACTTGTAGTTTCCGAGAAAATTAAGTTTTGGTGACACTGTAAAAAAGTAGTAGATTTTTTCTCATCACCGATTTAAAAAATGTCGTTCTGAGGAGACTGTATAAAAGTAGTAATTTTTATTCATCACCGATTTAAATAATGTTGATGCGGAATTGTAGCTACATTCATTCCGTGTCCAAATATATAATTGGACTGGATCTGCGACTTATAGTTTCCGAGAAAATGAAGTTTTGGGGAGACTGTAAAAAAGTAGTAATTTTTATTCATCACCGATTTAAATAATGTTGATGCGGAATTGTAGCTACATTCATTCCGTGTCCAAATATATAATTGGACTGGATCTGCGACTTATAGTTTCCGAGAAAATTAAGTTTTGGTGACACTGTAAAAAAGTAGTAGATTTTTTCTCATCACCGATTTAAAAAATGTCGATGCGGAATTGTGGCTACATTTATTCCGTGTACAAATATATAATTAAACTGGATCTGCGACCTATAGTTTCCGAGAGAATTAAGTTTTGGTAACAGTGTAAAAAAGTAGTAGATTTTTTCTCATCACCGATTTAAAAAATGGTGATGCGGAATCGTGGCTACATTTATTCAGTGTCCAAATATACAATTAAACTGAATCTGCGACTTATAGTTTCCGAGAAAATTAAGTTTTGGTGACACTGTAAAAAAGTAGTAGATTTTTTCACATCACCGATTTAAAAAATGTCGATGCGGAATTGTAGCCACATTTATTCCGTGTCCAAATATATAATTGGACTGGATCTGCGACTTATAGTTTCCGAGAAAATTAAGTTTTGGTGACACTGTTAAAAAGTAGAAGATTTTTTCTCATCACCAATTTAAAGAATGTCGGTGCAGGATTGTAGCTACATTTATTCCGTGTTCAAATATACAATTAGACTGGATCTGCGACCTATAGTTTCCGAGAGAATTAAGTTTTGGTAACAGTGTAAAAAAGTAGTAGATTTTTTCTCATCACCGATTTAAAAAATGGTGATGCGGAATTGTGGCTACATTTATTCAGTGTCCAAATATACAATTAAACTGGATCTGCGACTTATAGTTTCCGAGAAAATTAAGTTTTGGTGACACTGTAAAAAAGTAGTAGATTTTTTCACATCACCGATTTAAAAAATGTCGATGCGGAATTGTAGCCACATTTATTCCGTGTCCAAATATATAATTGGACTGGATCTGCGACTTATAGTTTCCGAGAAAATTAAGTTTTGGTGACACTGTCAAAAAGTAGTAGATTTTTTCTCATCACCGATTTAAAAAATGTCGATGCGGAATTGTGGCTACATTTATTCCGTGTCCAAATATGTAATTGGACAGAATCTGCGACTTGTAGTTTCCGAGAAAATTAAGTTTTGGTGACACTATAAAAAAGTAGTAGATTTTTTCTCATCATCGATTTAAAAAATGTTGGTGCAGAATTGCACCTACATTTATTCCGTGTTTAAATATATAATTGGACTGGATCTGCGACTTACAGTTTTGACACTGTCAAAAAGTAGTAGATTTTTTCTCATCACCGATTTAAAAAATGTCGATGCGGAATTGTGGCTACATTTATTCCGTGTCCAAATATGTAATTGGACAGAATCTGCGACTTGTAGTTTCCGAGAAAACTAAGTTTTGGTGACACTGTTAAAAAGTAGAAGATTTTTTCTCATCACCGATTTAAAGAATGTTGGTGCAGAATTGTACCTACATTTATTCAGTGTCCAAATATACAATTAAACTGGATCTGCGACTTATAGTTTCCGAGAGAATTAAGTTTTGGTGACAGTGTAAAAAAAGTAGTAGATTTTTTCTCATCACCGATTTAAAAAATGGTGATGCGGAATTGTGGCTACATTTATTCCGTGTTCAAATATACAATTGGACTGGATCTGCGACTTATAGTTTCCGAGAGAATTAAGTTTTGGTGACACTGTAAAAAAGTAGTAGATTTTTTCTCATCACCGATTTAAAAAATGTCGTTCTGAGGAGACTGTATAAAAGTAGTAATTTTTATTCATCACCGATTTAAATAATGTTGATGCGGAATTGTAGCTACATTCATTCCGTGTCCAAATATGTAATTGGACAGAATCTGCGACTTGTAGTTTCCGAGAAAATTAAGTTTTGGTGACACTGTAAAAAAGTAGTAGATTTTTTCTCATCGCCGATTTAAAAAATGTCGTTCTGAGGAGACTGTATAAAAGTAGTAATTTTTATTCAACACCGATTTAAATAATGTTGATGCGGAATTGTAGCTATATTCATTCCGTGTCCAAATATATAATTGGACTGGATCTGCGACTTATAGTTTCCGAGAAAATTAAGTTTTGGTGACACTGTAAAAAAGTAGTAGATTTTTTCTCATCACCGATTTAAAAAATGTCGATGCGGAATTGTGGCTACATTTATTCCGTGTCGAAATACGTAATTGGACAGAATCTGCGACTTGCAGTTTCCGAGAAAATTAAGTTTTGGTGACACTGTAAAAAAGTAGTAGATTTTTTCACATCACCGATTTAAAAAATGTCGATGCGGAATTGTAGCCACATTTATTCCGTGTCCAAATATATAATTGGACTGGATCTGCGACTTATAGTCTTGAAACTGTCAAAAAGTAGTAAATTTTTTCTCATCACCGATTTAAAAAATGTCGATGCGGAATTGTGGCTACATTTATTCCGTGTCCAAATATGTAATTGGACAGAATCTAAGACTTGTAGTTTCCGAGAAAACTAAGTTTTGGTGACACTGTTAAAAAGTAGAGGATTTTTTCTCATCACCGATTTAAAGAATGTTGGTGCAGAATTGCACCTACATTTATTCAGTGTCCAAATATATAATTAGACTGGATCTGCGACTTAAAGTTTCCGAGGAAATTAAGTTTTGGTGACACTGTTAAAAAGCAGAAGATTTTTTCTCATCACCGATTTAAAAAATGGTGATGCGGAATTGTACCTACATTTATTCCGTGTTTAAATATATAATTGGACTGGATCTGCGACTTATAGTTTCCGAGAAAATTAAGTTTTGGGGAGACTGTAAAAAAGTAGTAATTTTTATTCATCACCGATTTAAATAATGTTGATGCGGAATTGTAGCTACATTCATTCCGTGTCCAAATATGTAATTGGACAGAATCTGCGACTTGTAGTTTCCGAGAAAATTAAGTTTTGGTGACACTGTCAGAAAGCAGTAGATTTTTTCTCATCACCGATTTAAAAAATGTCGATGCGGAATTGTGGCTACATTTATTCCGTGTACAAATATATAATTAAACTGGATCTGCGACCTATAGTTTCCGAGAGAATTAAGTTTTGGTAACAGTGTAAAAAAGTAGTAGATTTCTTCTCATCACCGATTTAAAAAATGGTGATGCGGAATTGTGGCTACATTTATTCAGTGTCCAAATATACAATTAAACTGGATCTGCGACTTATAGTTTCCGAGAAAATTAAGTTTTGGTGACACTGTAAAAAAGTAGTAGATTTTTTCACATCAGCGATTTAAAAAATGTCGATGCGGAATTGTAGCCACATTTATTCCGTGTCCAAATATATTATTGGACTGGATCTGCGACTTATAGTTTCCGAGAAAATTAAGTTTTGGTGACACTGTCAAAAAGTAGTAGATTTTTTCTCATCACCGATTTAAAAAATGTCGATGCGGAATTGTGGCTACATTTATTCCGTGTCCAAATATGTAATTGGACAGAATCTGCGACTTGTAGTTTCCGAGAAAACTAAGTTTTGGTGACACTGTTAAAAAGTAGAAGATTTTTTCTCATCACCGATTTAAAGAATGTTGGTGCAGAATTGTACCTACATTTATTCAGTGTCCAAATATATAATTAGACTGGATCTGCGACTTAAAGTTTAAGAGAAAATTAAGTTTTGGTGACACTGTTAAAAAGTAGAAGATTTTTTCTCATCACCGATTTAAAAAATGTCGATGCGGAATTGTGGCTACATTTATTCCGTGTCCAAATATGTAATTGGACAGAATCTGCGACTTGTAGTTTCCGAGAAAACTAAGTTTTGGTGACACTGTTAAAAAGTAGAAGATTTTTTCTCATCACCGATTTAAAGAATGTTGGTGCAGAATTGTACCTACATTTATTCAGTGTCCAAATATATAATTGGACTGGATCTGCGACTTAAAGTTTCCCAGAAAATTAAGTTTTGGTGACACTGTCAGAAAGTAGTAGATTTTTTCTCATCACCGATTTAAAAAATGTCGATGCGGAATTGTGGCTACATTTATTCCGTGTACAAATATATAATTAAACTGGATCTGCGACCTATAGTTTCCGAGAGAATTAAGTTTTGGTAACAGTGTAAAAAAGTAGTAGATTTTTTCTCATCACCGATTTAAAAAATGGTGATGCGGAATTGTGGCTACATTTATTCAGTGTCCAAATATACAATTAAACTGGATCTGCGACTTATAGTTTCCGAGAAAATTAAGTTCTGGTGACACTGTAAAAAAGTAGTAGATTTTTTCTCATCACCGATTTAAAAAATGGTGATGCGGAATTGTGGCTACATTTATTGAGTGTCCAAATATACAATTGAACTGGATCTGCGACTTATAGTTTCCGAGAGAATTAAGTTTTGGTGACACTGTAAAAAAGTAGTAGATTTTTTCTCATCACCGATTTAAAAAATCCGATGCGGAATTGTGGCTACATTTATTCCGTGTCCAAATATGTAATTGGACAGAATCTGCGACTTGTAGTTTCCGAGAAAATTAAGTTTTGGTGACACTATAAAAAAGTAGTAGATTTTTTCTCATCACCGATTTAAAAAATGTCGATGCGGAATTGTGGCTACATTTATTCCGTGTCCAAATATGTAATTGGACAGAATCTGCGACTTGTAGTTTCCGAGAAAACTAAGTTTTGGTGACACTGTTAAAAAGTAGAAGATTTTTTCTCATCACCGATTTAAAGAATGTTGGTGCGGAATTGTACCTACATTTATTCAGTGTCCAAATATACAATTAAACTGGATCTGCGACTTATAGTTTGCGAGAGAATTAAGTTTTGGTGACAGTGTAAAAAAAGTAGTAGATTTTTTCTCATCACCGATTTAAAAAATGGTGATGCGGAATTGTGGCTACATTTATTCCGTGTTCAAATATACAATTGAACTGGATCTGCGACTTATAGTTTCCGAGAGAATTAAGTTTTGGCGACAGTGTAAAAAAGTAGTAGATTTTTTCCCATCACCGATTTAAAAAATGTCGTTCTGAGGAGACTGTATAAAAGTAGTAATTTTTATTCATCACCGATTTAAATAATGTTGATGCGGAATTGTAGCTACATTCATTCCGTGTCCAAATATGTAATTGGACAGAATCTGCGACTTGTAGTTTCCGAGAAAATTAAGTTTTGGTGACACTGTAAAAAAGTAGTAGATTTTTTCTCATCACCGATTTAAAAAATGTCGTTCTGAGGAGACTGTATAAAAGTAGTAATTTTTATTCATCACCGATTTAAATAATGTTGATGCGGAATTGTAGCTACATTCATTCCGTGTCCAAATATATAATTGGACTGGATCTGCGACTTATAGTTTCCGAGAAAATTAAGTTTTGGTGACACTGTAAAAAAGTAGTAGATTTTTTCTCATCACCGATTTAAAAAATGTCGATGCGGAATTGTGGCTACATTTATTCCGTGTCCAAATATGTAATTGGACAGAATCTGCGACTTGTAGTTTCCGAGAAAATTAAGTTTTGGTGACACTGTAAAAAAGTAGTAGATTTTTTCTCATCACCGATTTAAAAAATGTCGATGCGGAATTGTGGCTACATTTATTCCGTGTCCAAATATGTAATTGGACAGAATCTGCGACTTGTAGTTTCCGAGAAAACTAAGTTTTGGTGACACTGTTAAAAAGTAGAAGATTTTTTCTCATCACCGATTTAAAGAATGTTGGTGCGGAATTGTACCTACATTTATTCAGTGTCCAAATATACAATTAAACTGGATCTGCGACTTATAGTTTGCGAGAGAATTAAGTTTTGGTGACAGTGTAAAAAAAGTAGTAGATTTTTTCTCATCACCGATTTAAAAAATGTCGATGCGGAATTGTAGCTACATTTATTCCGTGTACAAATATATAATTGGACTGGATCTGCGACTTATAGTTTCCGAGAAAATGAAGTTTTGGGGAGACTGTAAAAAAGTAGTAATTTTTATTCATCACCGATTTAAATAATGTTGATGCGGAATTGTAGCTACATTCATTCCGTGTCCAAATATATAATTGGACTGGATCTGCGACTTATAGTTTCCGAGAAAACTAAGTTTTGGTGACACTGTTAAAAAGTAGAAGATTTTTTCTCATCACCGATTTAAAGAATGTTGGTGCAGAATTGTACCTACATTTATTCAGTGTCCAAATATATAATTAGACTGTATCTGCGACTTAAAGTTTCCGAGAAAATTAAGTTTTGGTGTAACTGTTAAAAAGTAGTAGATTTTTTCTCATCACCAATTTAAAGAATGTCGGTGCAGGATTGTAGCTACATTTATTCCGTGTTCAAATATACAATTAGACTGGATCTGCGACCCATAGTTTCCGAGAGAATTAAGTTTTGGTAACAGTGTAAAAAAGTAGTAGATTTATTCTCATCACCGATTTAAAAAATGGTGATGCGGAATTGTGGCTACATTTATTCAGTGTCCAAATATACAATTAAACTGGATCTGCGACTTATAGTTTCCGAGAAAATTAAGTTTTGGTGACACTGTAAAAAAGTAGTAGATTTTTTCACATCACCGATTTAAAAAATGTCGATGCGGAATTGTAGCCACATTTATTCCGTGTCCAAATATATAATTGGACTGGATCTGCGACTTATAGTTTCCGAGAAAATTAAGTTTTGGTGACACTGTCAAAAAGTAGTAGATTTTTTCTCATCACCGATTTAAAAAATGTCGATGCGGAAGTGTGGCTACATTTATTCCGTGTCCAAATATATAATTGGACTGGATCTGCGACTTATAGTTTCCGAGAAAATTAAGTTTTGGTGACACTGTCAAAAAGTAGTAGATTTTTTCTCATCACCGATTTTAAAAATGTCGATGCGGAATTGTGGCTACATTTATTCCGTGTCCAAATATGTAATTGGACAGAATCTGCGACTTGTAGTTTCCGAGAAAACTAAGTTTTGGTGACACTGTCAAAAAGTAGTAGATTTTTTCTCATCACCGATTTAAAAAATGTCGATGCGGAATTGTGGCTACATTTATTCCGTGTCCAAATATGTAATTGGACACAATCTGCGACTTGTAGTTTCCGAGAAAATTAAGTTTTGGTGACACTGTAAAAAAGTAGAAGATTTTTTCTCATCACCGATTTAAAAAATGTCGATGCGGAATTGTAGCCACATTTATTCCGTGTCCAAATGTATAATTGGACTGGATCTGCGACTTATAGTTTCCGAGAGAATTAAGTTTTGGTGACAGTGTAAAAAAAGTAGTAGATTTTTTCTCATCACCGATTTAAAAAATGGTGATGAGGAATTGTGGCTACATTTATTCCGTGTTCAAATATACAATTGAACTGGATCTGCGACTTATAGTTTCCGAGAGAATTAAGTTTTGGCGACAGTGTAAAAAAGTAGTAGATTTTTTCTCATCACCGATTTAAAAAATGGTGATGCGGAATTGTGGCTACATTTATTCCGTGTTCAAATATACAATTAAACTGGATCTGCGACTTATATTTTCCGAGAGATTTAAGTTTTGGTGACAGTGTAAAAAAGTAGTAGATTTTTTCTCATCACCGATTTAAAAAATGTCGATGCGGAATTGTAGCCACATTTATTGCGTGTCCAAATATATAATTGGACTGGATCTGCGACTTATAGTTTCCGAGAGAATTAAGTTTTGGTGACACTGTAAAAAAGTAGTAGATTTTTTCTCATCACCGATTTAAAAAATGTCGATGCGCAATTGTAGCCACATTTATTGCGTGTCCAAATATATAATTGGACTGGATCTGCGACTTATAGTTTCCGAGAGAATTAAGTTTTGGTGACACTGTAAAAAAGTAGTAGATTTTTTCTCATCATCGATTTAAAAAATGTTGGTGCAGAATTGCACCTTCATTTATTCCGTGTTTAAATATATAATTGGACTGGATCTGCGACTTATAGTTTTGACACTGTCAAAAAGTAGTAGATTTTTTCTCATCACCGATTTAAAAAATGTCGATGCGGAATTGTAGCTACATTTATTCCGTGTCCAAATATATAATTGGACTGGATCTGCGACTTATAGTTTCCGAGAAAATTAAGTTTTGGTGACACTGTAAAAAAGTAGTAGATTTTTTCTCATCACCGATTTAAAAAATGTCGATGCGGAATTGTAGCTACATTTATTCCGTGTACAAATATATAATTGGACTGGATCTGCGACTTATAGTTTCCGAGAAAATGAAGTTTTGGGGAGACTGTAAAAAAGTAGTAATTTTTATTCATCACCGATTTAAATAATGTTGATGCGGAATTGTAGCTACATTCATTCCGTGTCCAAATATATAATTGGACTGGATCTGCGACTTATAGTTTCCGAGAAAATTAAGTTTTGGTGGCACTGTAAAAAAGTAGTAGATTTTGTCTCATCACCGATTTAAAAAATGTCGATGCGGAATTGTGGCTACATTTATTCCGTGTCGAAATACGTAATTGGACAGAATCTGCGACTTGTAGTTTCCGAGAAAATTAAGTTTTGGTGACACTGTAAAAAAGTAGTAGATTTTTTCACATCACCGATTTAAAAAATGTCGATGCGGAATTGTAGCCACATTTATTCCGTGTCCAAATATATAATTGGACTGGATCTGCGACTTATAGTTTCCGAGAAAATTAAGTTTTGGTGACACTGTCAAAAAGTAGTAGATTTTTTCTCATCACCGATTTAAAAAATGTCGATGCGGAATTGTGGCTACATTTATTCCGTGTCGAAATACGTAATTGGACAGAATCTGCGACTTGTAGTTTCCGAGAAAATTAAGTTTTGGTGACACTGTAAAAAAGTAGTAGATTTTTTCTCATCACCGATTTAAAAAATGTCGATGCGGAATTGTAGCTACATTTATTCCGAGTCCAAATATATAATTGGACTGGATCTGCGACTTATAGTTTCCGAGAAAATTAAGTTTTGGTGACACTGTAAAAAAGTAGTAGATTTTTTCTCATCACCGATTAAAAAAATGTCGATGCGGAATTGTAGCTACATTTATTCCGTGTACAAATATATAATTGGACTGGATCTGCGACTTATAGTTTCCGAGAAAATGAAGTTTTGGGGAGACTGTAAAAAAGTAGTAATTTTTATTCATCACCGATTTAAATAATGTTGATGCGGAATTGTAGCTACATTCATTCCGTGTCCAAATATATAATTGGACTGGATCTGCGACTTATAGTTTCCGAGAAAATTAAGTTTTGGTGACACTGTAAAAAAGTAGTAGATTTTTTCACATCACCGATTAAAAAAATGTCGATGCGGAATTGTAGCCACATTTATTCCGTGTCCAAATATATAATTGGACTGGATCTGCGACTTATAGTTTCCGAGAAAATTAAGTTTTGGAGACACTGTCAAAAAGTAGTAGATTTTTTCTCATCACCGATTTAAAAAATGTTGGTGCAGAATTGTACCTACATTTATTCCGTGTTTAAATATATAATTGGACTGGATCTGCGACTTATAGTTTTGACACTGTCAAAAAGTAGTAAATTTTTTCTCATCACCGATTTAAAAAATGTCGACGCGGAATTGTGGCTACAGTTATTCCGTGTCCAAATATGTAATTGGACAGAATCTGCGACTTGTAGTTTCCGAGAAAACTAAGTTTTGGTGACACTGTTAAAAAGTAGAGGATTTTTTCTCATCACCGATTTAAAGAATGTTGGTGCAGAATTGTACCTACATTTATTCAGTGTCCAAATATATAATTAGACTGGATCTGCGACTTAAAGTTTCCGAGAAAATTAAGTTTTGGTGACACTGCTAAAAAGTAGAGGATTTTTTCTCATCACCGATTTAAAGAATGTTGGTGCAGAATTGTACCTACATTTATTCAGTGTCCAAATATATAATTAGACTGGATCTGCGACTTAAAGTTTCCGAGAAAATTAAGTTTTGGTGACACTGTTAAAAAGTAGAAGATTTTTTCTCATCACCGATTTAAAAAATTGTGATGCGGAATTGTACCTACATTTATTCCGTGTTTAAATATATAATTGGACTGGATCTGCGACTTATAGTCTCCGAGAAAATTAAGTTTTGGGGAGACTGTAAAAAAGTAGTAATTTTTATTCATCACCGATTTAAAAAATGTCGATGCGGAATTGTGGCTACATTTATTCCGTGTCGAAATATGTAATTGGACAGAATCTGCGACTTGTAGTTTCCGAGAAAATTAAGTTTTGGTGACACTGTCAAAAAGTAGTAGATTTTTTCTCATCACCGATTTAAAAAATGTCGATGCGGAATTGTGGCTACATTTATTCCGTGTACAAATATATAATTAAACTGGATCTGCGACCTATAGTTTCCGAGAGAATTAAGTTTTGGTAACAGTGTAAAAAAGTAGTAGATTTTTTCTCATCACCGATTTAAAAAATGGTGATGCGGAATTGTGGCTACATTTATTCCGTGTCGAAATATGTAATTGGACAGAATCTGCGACTTGTAGTTTCCGAGAAAATTAAGTTTTGGTGACACTGTAAAAAAGTAGTAGATTTTTTCACATCACCGATTTAAAAAATGTCGATGCGGAATTGTAGCCACATTTATTCCGTGTCCAAATATATAATTGGACTGGATCTGCGACTTATAGTTTCCGGGAAAATTAAGTTTTGGTGACACTGTCAAAAAGTAGTAGATTTTTTCTCATCACCGATTTAAAAAATGTCGATGCGGAATTGTGGCTACATTTATTCCGTGTCCAAATATGTAATTGGACAGAATCTGCGACTTGTAGTTTCCGAGAAAACTAAGTTTTGGTGACACTGTTAAAAAGTAGAAGATTTTTTCTCATCACCGATTTAAAGAATGTTGGTGCAGAATTGTACCTACATTTATTCAGTGTCCAAATATATAATTAGACTGGATCTGCGACTTAAAGTTTCCGAGAAAATTAAGTTTTGGTGACACTGTTAAAAAGTAGAAGATTTTTTCTCATCACCGATTTAAAAAATGGTGATGCGGAATTGTACCTACATTTATTCCGTGTTTAAATATATAATTGGACTGGATCTGCGACTTATAGTTTTGACACTGTCAAAAAGTAGTAGATTTTTTCTCATCACCAATTTAAAGAATGTCGGTGCAGGATTGTAGCTACATTTATTCCGTGTTCAAATATACAATTAGACTGGATCTGCGACTTATAGTTTCCGAGAGAATTAAGTTTTGGCGACAGTGTAAAAAAGTAGTAGTTTTTTTCTCATCACCGATTTAAAAAATGGTGATGCGGAATTGTGGCTACATTTATTCCGTGTTCAAATATACAATTAAACTGGATCTGCGACTTATATTTTCCGAGAGAATTAAGTTTTGGTGACAGTGTAAAAAAGTAGTAGATTTTTTCTCATCACCGATTTAAAAAATGTCGATGCGGAATTGTAGCCACATTTATTCCGTGTCCAAATATATAATTGGACTGGATCTGCGACTTATAGTTTCCGAGAAAATTAAGTTTTGGTGACACTGTAAAAAAGTAGTAGATTTTTTCTCATCACCGATTTAAAAAATGTCGTTCTGAGGAGACTGTATAAAAGTAGTAATTTTTATTCATCACCGATTTAAATAATGTTGATGCGGAATTGTAGCTACATTCATTCCGTGTCCAAATATATAATTGGACTGGATGTGCGACTTATAGTTTCCGAGAAAATTAAGTTTTGGTGAGACTGTAAAAAAGTAGTAGATTTTTTCTCATCACCGATTTAAAAAATGTCGATGCGGAATTGTGGCTACATTTATTCCGTGTCGAAATACGTAATTGGACAGAATCTGCGACTTGTAGTTTCCGAGAAAATTAAGTTTTGGTGACACTGTAAAAAAGTAGTAGATTTTTTCTCATCACCGATTTAAAAAATGTCGATGCGGAATTGTAGCTACATTTATTCCGTGTACAAATATATAATTGGACTGGATCTGCGACTTATAGTTTCCGAGAAAATGAAGTTTTGGGGAGACTGTAAAAAAGTAGTAATTTTTATTCATCACCGATTTAAATAATGTTGATGCGGAATTGTAGCTACATTCATTCCGTGTCCAAATATATAATTGGACTGGATCTGCGACTTATAGTTTCCGAGAAAATTAAGTTTTGGTGACACTGTAAAAAAGTAGTAGATTTTTTCTCATCACCGATTTAAAAAATGTCGATGCGGAATTGTGGCTACATTTATTCCGTGTCGAAATACGTAATTGGACAGAATCTGCGACTTGTAGTTTCCGAGAAAATTAAGTTTTGGTGACACTGTAAAAAAGTAGTAGATTTTTTCACATCACCGATTTAAAAAATGTCGATGCGGAATTGTAGCCACATTTATTCCGTGTCCAAATATATAATTGGACTGGATCTGCGACTTATAGTTTCCGAGAAAATTAAGTTTTGGTGACACTGTCAAAAAGTAGTAGATTTTTTCTCATCACCGATTTAAAAAATGTCGATGCGGAATTGTGGCTACATTTATTCCGTGTCCAAATATGTAATTGGACAGAATCTGCGACTTGTAGTTTCCGAGAAAACTAAGTTTTGGTGACACTGTTAAAAAGTAGAAGATTTTTTCTCATCACCGATTTAAAGAATGTTGGTGCAGAATTGTACCTACATTTATTCAGTGTCCAAATATATAATTAGACTGGATCTGCGACTTAAAGTTTCCGAGAAAATTAAGTTTTGGTGACACTGTTAAAAAGTAGAAGATTTTTTCTCATCACCGATTTAAAAAATGGTGATGCGGAATTGTACCTACATTTATTCCGTGTTTAAATATATAATTGGACTGGATCTGCGACTTATAGTTTCCGAGAAAATTAAGTTTTGGGGAGACTGTAAAAAAGTAGTAATTTTTATTCATCACCGATTTAAATAATGTTGATGCGGAATTGTAGCTACATTCATTCCGTGTCCAAATATGTAATTGGACAGAATCTGCGACTTGTAGTTTCCGAGAGAATTAAGTTTTGGTAACAGTGTAAAAAAGTAGTAGATTTTTTCTCATCACCGATTTAAAAAATGGTGATGCGGAATTGTGGCTACATTTATTCAGTGTCCAAATGTACAATTAAACTGGATCTGCGACTTATAGTTTCCGAGAAAATTAAGTTTTGGTGACACTGTTAAAAAGTAGAAGATTTTTTCTCATCACCGATTTAAAAAATGGTGATGCGGAATTGTACCTACATTTATTCCGTGTTTAAATATATAATTGGACTGGATCTGCGACTTATAGTTTCCGAGAAAATTAAGTTTTGGGGAGACTGTAAAAAAGTAGTAATTTTTATTCATCACCGATTTAAATAATGTTGATGCGGAATTGTAGCTACATTCATTCCGTGTCCAAATATGTTCATTCCGTGTCCAAATATGTAATTGGACAGAATCTGCGACTTGTAGTTTCCGAGAAAATTAAGTTTTGGTGACACTGTAAAAAAGTAGTAGATTTTTTCACATCACCGATTTAAAAAATGTCGATGCGGAATTGTAGCCACATTTACTCCGTGTCCAAATATATAATTGGACTGGATCTGCGACTTATAGTTTCCGAGAAAATTAAGTTTTGGTGACACTGTCAAAAAGTAGTAGATTTTTTCTCATCACCGATTTAAAAAATGTCGATGCGGAATTGTGGCTACATTTATTCCGTGTCCAAATATGTAATTGGACAGAATCTGCGACTTGTAGTTTCCGAGAAAATTAAGTTTTGGTGACACTGTAAAAAAGTAGTAGATTTTTTCTCATCACCGATTTAAAAAATGTCGATGCGGAATTGTAGCTACATTTATTCCGTGTACAAATATATAATTAAACTGGATCTGCGACCTATAGTTTCCGAGAGAATTAAGTTTTGGTAACAGTATAAAAAAGTAGTAGATTTTTTCTCATCACCGATTTAAATAGTGTTGATGCGGAATTGTAGCTACATTCATTCCGTGTCCAAATATGTAATTGGACAGAATCTGCGACTTGTAGTTTCCGAAAAAATTAAGTTTTGGTGACACTGTAAAAAAGTAGTAGATTTTTTCTCATCACCGATTTAAAAAATGGTGATGCGGAATTGTGGCTACATTTATTCCGTGTTCAAATATACAATTGAGCTGGATCTGTGACTTATAGTTTCCGAGAGAATTAAGTTTTGGCGACAGTGTAAAAAAGTAGTAGATTTTTTCTCATCACCGATTTAAAAAATGTCGATGCGGAATTGTAGCTACATTTATTCCGTGTACAAATATATAATTAAACTGGATCTGCGACCTATAGTTTCCGAGAGAATTAAGTTTTGGTAACAGTGTAAAAAAGTAGTAGATTTTTTCTCATCACCGATTGAAAAAATGGTGATGCGGAATTGTGGCTACATTTATTCAGTGTCCAAATATACAATTAAACTGGATCTGCGACTTATAGTTTCCGAGAGAATTAAGTTTTGGTGACAGTGTAAAAAAGTAGTAGATTTTTTCTCATCACCGATTTAAAAAATGGTGATGCGGAATTGTGGCTACATTTATTCCGTGTTCAAATATACAATTGAGCTGGATCTGTGACTTATAGTTTCCGAGAGAATTAAGTTTTGGCGACAGTGTAAAAAAGTAGTAGATTTTTTCTCATCACCGATTTAAAAAATGTCGATGCGGAATTGTAGCTACATTTATTCCGTGCCCAAATATATAATTGGACTGGATCTGCGACTTATAGTTTCCGAGAAAATTAAGTTTTGGTGACACTGTCAAAAAGTAGTAGATTTTTTCTCATCACCGATTTAAAAAATGTCGATGCGGAATTGTGGCTACATTTATTCCGTGTCCAAATATGTAATTGGACAGAATCTGCGACTTGTAGTTTCCGAGAAAACTAAGTTTTGGTGACACTGTTAAAAAGTAGAAGATTTTTCTCATCACCGATTTAAAGAATGTTGGTGCAGAATTGTACCTACATTTATTCAGTGTCCAAATATATAATTAGACTGGATCTGCGACTTAAAGTTTCCGAGAAAATTAAGTTTTGGTGACACTGTTAAAAAGTAGAAGATTTTTTCTCATCACCGATTTAAAAAATGGTGATGCGGAATTGTACCTACATTTATTCCGTGTTTAAATATATAATTGGACTGGATCTGCGACCTATAGTTTCCGAGAGAATTAAGTTTTGGTAACAGTGTAAAAAAGTAGTAGATTTTTTCTCATCACCGATTTAAAAAATGGTGATGCGGAATTATGGCTACATTTATTCAGTGTCCAAATATACAATTAAACTGGACCTGCGACTTATAGTTTCCGAGAGAATTAAGTTTTGGTGACAGTGTAAAAAAGTAGTAGATTTTTTCTCATCACCGATTTAAAAAATGGTGATGCGGAATTGTGGCTACATTTATTCCGTGTTCAAATATACAATTGAACTGGATCTGTGACTTATAGTTTCCGAGTGAATTAAGTTTTGGCGACAGTGTAAAAAAGTAGTAGATTTTTTCTCATCATCGATTTAAAAAATGGTGATGCGGAATTGTGGCTACATGTATTCCGTGTTCAAATATACAATTAAACTGGATCTGCAACTTATAGTTTCCGAGAGAATTAAGTTTTGGTGACAGTGTAAAAAAGTAGTAGATTTTTTCTCATCACCGATTTAAAAAATGGTGATGCGGAATTGTGGCTACATTTATTCCGTGTTGAAATATACAATTAAACTGAATCTGCGACTTATATTTTCCGAGAGAATTAAGTTTTGGTGACACTGTAAAAAAGTAGTAGATTTTTTCTCATCACCGATTTAAAAAATGTCGATGCGGAATTGTAGCTACATTTATTCCGTGTACAAATACGTAATTGGACAGAATCTGCGACTTGTAGTTTCCGAGAAAATTAAGTTTTAGTGACACTGTAAAAAAGTAGTGGATTTTTTCTCATCACCGATTTAAGAAATGTCGATGCGGAATTGTAGCTACATGTATTCTGTGTACAAATATATAATTGGACTGGATCTGCGACTTGTAGTTTCCGAGAAAATTAAGTTTTGGTGACACTGTAAAAAAGTAGTAGATTTTTTCTCATCACTGATTTGTGGAATTGTGGCTGCATTTATTCCGTTTCCAAATACGTAATTGGACTGGATCTGCGACTTGTAGTTTCCGAGAAAACTAAGTTTTGGTGACACTGCTAAAAAGTAGAAGATTTTTTCTCATCACCGATTTAAAAAATGTTGGTGCAGAATTGTCCCCCATTTATTCCGTGTTTAAATATATAATTGGACTGGATCTGCGACTTATAGTTTTGACACTGTCAAAAAGTAGTCGATTTTTTCTCATCACCGATTTAAAAAATGGTGATGGGGAATTGTGGCTACATGTATTGCGTGTTCAAATATACAATCAAACTATATCTGCGACTTATAGTTTCCGAGAAAATTAAGTTTTGGTGACACTGTAAAAAAGTAGTAGATTTTCTCATCACCGATTTAAAAAATGTCGATGCGGAATTGTGGCTACATTTATTCCGTGTACAAATGTATAATTGGACTGGATCTGCGACTTATAGTTTCCGAGAAAATGAAGTTTTGGGGAAACTGTAAAAAAGTAGTAATTTTTATTCATCACCGATTTAAATAATGTTGATACGGAATTGTAGCTACATTCATTCCGTGTCCAAATGTATAATTGGACTGGATCTGCGACTTATAGTTTCCAAGAAAATTAAGTTTTGGTGACACCGTAAAAAGGTAGTAGATTTTTTCTCATCACCGATTTAAAAAATGTCGATGCGGAATTGTAGCCACATTTATTCCGTGTCCAAATATATAATTGGACTGGATCTGCGACTTATAGTTTCCGAGAAAATTAAGTTTTGGTGACACTGTTAAAAAGTAGTAGATTTTTTCTCATCACCGATTTAAAAAATGTCGATGCGGAATTGTACCTACATTTATTCCTTGTCCAAATATGTAATTGGACAGAATCTGCGACTTGTAGTTTCCGAGAAAATTAAGTTTTGGTGACACTGTAAAAAAGTAGTAGATTTTTTCTCATCACCGATTTATAAAATGTTGGTGCAGAATTGTACCTACATTTATTCCGTGTTTGAATGTATAATTGGACTGGATCTGCGACTTATAGTTTTGACACTGTCAAAAAGTAGTAGATTTTTTCTCATCACCGATTTAAAAAATGTCGATGCGGAATTGTAGCTACATTTATTCCGTGTACAAATGTATAATTGGACTGGATCTGCGACTTATAGTTTCCGAGAAAATTAAGTTTTGGTGACACTGTAAAAAAGTAGTAGATTTTTTCTCATCACCGATTTAAAAAATGTCGATGCGGAATTGTGGCTACATTTATTCCGTGTCCAAATACGTAATTGGACAGAATCTGCGACTTATAGTTTCCGAGAAAATGAAGTTTTGGGGAGACTGTAAAAAAGTAGTAATTTTTATTCATCACCGATTTAAATAATGTTGATGCGGAATTGTAGCTACATTTATTTCGTGTACAAATATGTAATTGGACAGAATCTGCGACTTGTAGTTTCCGAGAAAATTAAGTTTTGGTGACACTGTAAAAAAGTAGTAGATTTTTTCTCATCACCGATTTAAAAAATGTCGATGCGGAATTGTAGCTACATTTATTCCGTGTTTAAATATATAATTGGACTGGATCTGCGACTTATAGTTTCCGAGAAAATTAAGTTTTGGTGACACTGTAAAAAAGTAGTAGATTTTTTCTCATCACCGATTTAAAAAATGTCGATGCGGAATTGTGGCTACATTTTCCGTGTCCAAATACGTAATTGGACAGAATCTGCGACTTATAGTTTCCGAGAAAATTAAGTTTTGGTGACACTGTAAAAAAGTAGTAGATTTTTTCTCATCACCGATTTAAAAAATGTCGATGCGGAATTGTGGCTACATTTATTCCGTGTCCAAATATGTAATTGGACAGAATCTGCGACTTGTAGTTTCCCAGAAAATTAAGTTTTGGTCACACTGTAAAAAAGTAGAAGATTTTTTCTCATCACCGATTTAAAAAATGTCGATGCGGAATTGTAGCCACATTTATTCCGTGTCCAAATGTGTAATTGGACTGGATCTGCGACTTGTAGTTTCCGACAAAATGAAGTTTTGGGGAGACTTTAAAAAAGTAGTAATTTTTATTCATCACCGATTTAAATAATGTTGATGCGGAATTGTAGCTACATTCATTCCGTGTCCAAATATATAATTGGACTGGATCTGCGACTTATAGTTTCCGAGAAAATTAAGTTTTGGTGACACTGTAAAAAAGTAGTAGATTGTGGCTACATTTATTCCGTGTCCAAATACGTAATTGGACAGAATCTCCGACTTGTAGTTTCCGAGAAAATTAAGTTTTGGTGACAGTGTAAATAAGTAGTAGATTTTTTCTCATCACCGATTTAAAAAATGTCGATGCGGAATTGTAGCTACATTTATTCCGTGTCCAAATATATAATTGGACTGGATCTGCGACTCATAGTTTCCGAGAAAATTAAGTTTTGGTGACACTGTAAAAAAGTAGTAGATTTTTTCTCATCACCGATTTAAAAAATGTCGATGCGGAATTGTGGCTACATTTATTCCGTGTCGAAATACGTAATTGGACAGAATCTGCGACTTGTAGTTTCCGAGAAAATGAAGTTTTGGTGACACTGTAAAAAAGTAGTAGATTTTTTCTCATCACCGATTTAAAAAATGTCGATGCGGAATTGTGGCTACATTTATTCCGTGTCCAAATATGTAACTGGACAGAATTAGAAGATTTTTTCTCATCACCGATTTGTAGCCACATTTATTCCGTGTCCAAATATATAATTGGACTGGATCTGCGACTTATAGTTTTGACACTGTCAAAAAGTAGTTGATTTCTTCTCATCACAAATTTAAAGAATGTTGGTGCAGGATTGTAGCTACATTTATTCCGTGTTCAAATATACAATTAAACTGGATCTGCGACTTGTAGTTTCCGAGAAAATTAAGTTTTGGTGACAGTGTAAAAAAGTAGTAGATTTTTTCTCATCACCGATTTAAAAAATGGTGATGCGGAATTGTGGCTACATTTATTCCGTGTTCAAATATACAATTAAACTGGATGCGACTTATAGTTTCCGAGAGAATTAAGTTTTGGTGACACTGTAAAAAAGTTGTAGATTTTTTCTCATCACCGATTTAAAAAATGTCGATGCGGAATTGTGGCTACATTTATTCCGTGTCCAAATACGTAATTGGACAGAATATGCGACTTGTAGTTTCCGAGAAAATGAAGTTTGGGTGACACTGTAAAAAAGTAGTAGATTTTTTCTCATCACCGATTTAAAAAATGTCGATGCGGAATTGTGGCTACATTTATTCCGTGTCCAAATATGTAATTGGACAGAATTAGAAGATTTTTTCTCATCACCGATTTGTAGCCACATTTATTCCGTGTCCAAATATATAATTGGACTGGATCTGCGACTTATAGTTTTGACACTGTAAAAAGTAGTAGATTTCTTTTCATTACCAATTTAAAGAATGTTGGTGCAGGATTGTAGCTACATTTATTCCGTGTTCAAATATACAATTAAACTGGATCTGCGACTTGTAGTTTCCGAGAAAATTAAGTTTTGGTGACAGTGTAAAAAAGTAGTAGATTTTTTCTCATCACCGATTTAAAAAATGTCGATGCGGAATTGTAGCTACATTTATTCCGTGTCCAAATATATAATTGGACTGGATCTGCGACTTATAGTTTCCGAGAAAATTAAGTTTTGGTGACACTGTAAAAAAGTAGTAGATTTTTTCTCATCACCGATTTAAAAAATGTTGGTGCAGAATTGTGGCTACATTCATTCCGTGTCTAAATACGTAATTGGACAGAATCTGCGACTTGTAGTTTCCGAGAAAATGAAGTATCGGTGACACTGTAAAAAAGTAGTAGATTTTTTCTCATCACCGATTTAAAAAATGTCGATGCGGAATTGTGGCTACATTTATTCCGTGTCCAAATATGTAATTGGACAGAATTAGAAGATTTTTTCTGATCACCGATTTGTAGCCACATTTATTCCGTGTCCAAATATATAATTGGGCTGGGTCTGCGACTTATAGTTTTGACACTGTCAAAAAGTAGTAGATTTCTTCTCATCACCAATTTAAAAGAATGTTGGTGCAGGATTGTAGCTACATTTATTCAGTGTTCAAATATACAATTAAACTGGATCTGCGACTTATAGTTTCCGAGAGAATTAAGTTTTGGTGACAGTGTAAAAAAGTAGTAGATTTTTTCTCATCACCGATTTAAAAAATGTCGATGCGGAATTGTGGCTACATTTATTCCGTGTCCAAATATGTAATTGGACAGAATCTGCGACTTGTAGTTTCCGAGAAAATGAAGTTTTGGTGACACTGTAAAAAAGTAGTAGATTTTTTCTCATCACCGATTTAAAAAATGTCGATGCGGAATTGTGGCTACATTTATTCCGTGTCCAAATATGTAATTGGACAGAATTAGAAGATTTTTTCTCATCACCGATTTGTAGCCACATTTATTCCGTGTCCAAATATATAATTGGGCTGGATCTGCGACTTATAGTTTTGACACTGTAAAAAAGTAGTAGACTTTTTCTCATCACTGATTTAAAAAATGTCGATGCGGAATTGTAGCTACATTTATTCCGTGTCCAAATATGTAATTGGACAGAATCTGCGACTTGTAGTTTCCGAGAAAATGAAGTTTTGGTGACACTGTAAAAAAGTAGTAGATTTTTTCTCATCACCGATTTAAAAAATGTCGATGCGGAATTGTGGCTACATTTTCCGTGTCCAAATACGTAATTGGACAGAATCTGCGACTTATAGTTTCCGAGAAAATTAAGTTTTGGTGACACTGTAAAAAAGTAGTAGATTTTTTCTCATCACCGATTTAAAAAATGTCGATGCGGAATTGTGGCTACATTTATTCCGTGTCCAAATATGTAATTGGACAGAATCTGCGACTTGTAGTTTCCCAGAAAATTAAGTTTTGGTCACACTGTAAAAAAGTAGAAGATTTTTTCTCATCACCGATTTAAAAAATGTCGATGCGGAATTGTAGCTACATTTATTCCGTGTCCAAATATATAATTGGACTGGATCTGCGACTTATAGTTTCCGAGAAAATTAAGTTTTGGTGACACTGTAAAAAAGTAGTAGATTTTTTCTCATCACCGATTTAAAAAATGTCGATGCGGAATTGTGGCTACATTTTCCGTGTCCAAATACGTAATTGGACAGAATCTGCGACTTATAGTTTCCGAGAAAATTAAGTTTTGGTGACACTGTAAAAAAGTAGTAGATTTTTTCTCATCACCGATTTAAAAAATGTCGATGCGGAATTGTGGCTACATTTATTCCGTGTCCAAATATGTAATTGGACAGAATCTGCGACTTGTAGTTTCCCAGAAAATTAAGTTTTGGTCACACTGTAAAAAAGTAGAAGATTTTTTCTCATCACCGATTTAAAAAATGTCGATGCGGAATTGTAGCCACATTTATTCCGTGTCCAAATGTGTAATTGGACTGGATCTGCGACTTGTAGTTTCCGACAAAATGAAGTTTTGGGGAGACTTTAAAAAAGTAGTAATTTTTATTCATCACCGATTTAAATAATGTTGATGCGGAATTGTAGCTACATTCATTCCGTGTCCAAATATATAATTGGACTGGATCTGCGACTTATAGTTTCCGAGAAAATTAAGTTTTGGTGACACTGTAAAAAAGTAGTAGATTGTGGCTACATTTATTCCGTGTCCAAATACGTAATTGGACAGAATCTGCGACTTGTAGTTTCCGAGAAAATTAAGTTTTGGTGACAGTGTAAATAAGTAGTAGATTTTTTCTCATCACCGATTTAAAAAATGTCGATGCGGAATTGTAGCTACATTTATTCCGTGTCCAAATATATAATTGGACTGGATCTGCGACTCATAGTTTCCGAGAAAATTAAGTTTTGGTGACACTGTAAAAAAGTAGTAGATTTTTTCTCATCACCGATTTAAAAAATGTCGATGCGGAATTGTGGCTACATTTATTCCGTGTCGAAATACGTAATTGGACAGAATCTGCGACTTGTAGTTTCCGAGAAAATGAAGTTTTGGTGACACTGTAAAAAAGTAGTAGATTTTTTCTCATCACCGATTTAAAAAATGTCGATGCGGAATTGTGGCTACATTTATTCCGTGTCCAAATATGTAACTGGACAGAATTAGAAGATTTTTTCTCATCACCGATTTGTAGCCACATTTATTCCGTGTCCAAATATATAATTGGACTGGATCTGCGACTTATAGTTTTGACACTGTCAAAAAGTAGTTGATTTCTTCTCATCACAAATTTAAAGAATGTTGGTGCAGGATTGTAGCTACATTTATTCCGTGTTCAAATATACAATTAAACTGGATCTGCGACTTGTAGTTTCCGAGAAAATTAAGTTTTGGTGACAGTGTAAAAAAGTAGTAGATTTTTTCTCATCACCGATTTAAAAAATGGTGATGCGGAATTGTGGCTACATTTATTCCGTGTTCAAATATACAATTAAACTGGATGCGACTTATAGTTTCCGAGAGAATTAAGTTTTGGTGACACTGTAAAAAAGTTGTAGATTTTTTCTCATCACCGATTTAAAAAATGTCGATGCGGAATTGTGGCTACATTTATTCCGTGTCCAAATACGTAATTGGACAGAATATGCGACTTGTAGTTTCCGAGAAAATGAAGTTTGGGTGACACTGTAAAAAAGTAGTAGATTTTTTCTCATCACCGATTTAAAAAATGTCGATGCGGAATTGTGGCTACATTTATTCCGTGTCCAAATATGTAATTGGACAGAATTAGAAGATTTTTTCTCATCACCGATTTGTAGCCACATTTATTCCGTGTCCAAATATATAATTGGACTGGATCTGCGACTTATAGTTTTGACACTGTAAAAAGTAGTAGATTTCTTTTCATTACCAATTTAAAGAATGTTGGTGCAGGATTGTAGCTACATTTATTCCGTGTTCAAATATACAATTAAACTGGATCTGCGACTTGTAGTTTCCGAGAAAATTAAGTTTTGGTGACAGTGTAAAAAAGTAGTAGATTTTTTCTCATCACCGATTTAAAAAATGTCGATGCGGAATTGTAGCTACATTTATTCCGTGTCCAAATATATAATTGGACTGGATCTGCGACTTATAGTTTCCGAGAAAATTAAGTTTTGGTGACACTGTAAAAAAGTAGTAGATTTTTTCTCATCACCGATTTAAAAAATGTTGGTGCAGAATTGTGGCTACATTCATTCCGTGTCTAAATACGTAATTGGACAGAATCTGCGACTTGTAGTTTCCGAGAAAATGAAGTATCGGTGACACTGTAAAAAAGTAGTAGATTTTTTCTCATCACCGATTTAAAAAATGTCGATGCGGAATTGTGGCTACATTTATTCCGTGTCCAAATATGTAATTGGACAGAATTAGAAGATTTTTTCTGATCACCGATTTGTAGCCACATTTATTCCGTGTCCAAATATATAATTGGGCTGGGTCTGCGACTTATAGTTTTGACACTGTCAAAAAGTAGTAGATTTCTTCTCATCACCAATTTAAAAGAATGTTGGTGCAGGATTGTAGCTACATTTATTCAGTGTTCAAATATACAATTAAACTGGATCTGCGACTTATAGTTTCCGAGAGAATTAAGTTTTGGTGACAGTGTAAAAAAGTAGTAGATTTTTTCTCATCACCGATTTAAAAAATGTCGATGCGGAATTGTGGCTACATTTATTCCGTGTCCAAATATGTAATTGGACAGAATCTGCGACTTGTAGTTTCCGAGAAAATGAAGTTTTGGTGACACTGTAAAAAAGTAGTAGATTTTTTCTCATCACCGATTTAAAAAATGTCGATGCGGAATTGTGGCTACATTTATTCCGTGTCCAAATATGTAATTGGACAGAATTAGAAGATTTTTTCTCATCACCGATTTGTAGCCACATTTATTCCGTGTCCAAATATATAATTGGGCTGGATCTGCGACTTATAGTTTTGACACTGTAAAAAAGTAGTAGACTTTTTCTCATCACTGATTTAAAAAATGTCGATGCGGAATTGTAGCTACATTTATTCCGTGTCCAAATATGTAATTGGACAGAATCTGCGACTTGTAGTTTCCGAGAAAATGAAGTTTTGGTGACACTGTAAAAAAGTAGTAGATTTTTTCTCATCACCGATTTAAAAAATGTCGATGCGGAATTGTGGCTACATTTTCCGTGTCCAAATACGTAATTGGACAGAATCTGCGACTTATAGTTTCCGAGAAAATTAAGTTTTGGTGACACTGTAAAAAAGTAGTAGATTTTTTCTCATCACCGATTTAAAAAATGTCGATGCGGAATTGTGGCTACATTTATTCCGTGTCCAAATATGTAATTGGACAGAATCTGCGACTTGTAGTTTCCCAGAAAATTAAGTTTTGGTCACACTGTAAAAAAGTAGAAGATTTTTTCTCATCACCGATTTAAAAAATGTCGATGCGGAATTGTAGCTACATTTATTCCGTGTCCAAATATATAATTGGACTGGATCTGCGACTTATAGTTTCCGAGAAAATTAAGTTTTGGTGACACTGTAAAAAAGTAGTAGATTTTTTCTCATCACCGATTTAAAAAATGTCGATGCGGAATTGTGGCTACATTTTCCGTGTCCAAATACGTAATTGGACAGAATCTGCGACTTATAGTTTCCGAGAAAATTAAGTTTTGGTGACACTGTAAAAAAGTAGTAGATTTTTTCTCATCACCGATTTAAAAAATGTCGATGCGGAATTGTGGCTACATTTATTCCGTGTCCAAATGTGTAATTGGACTGGATCTGCGACTTGTAGTTTCCGACAAAATGAAGTTTTGGGGAGACTTTAAAAAAGTAGTAATTTTTATTCATCACCGATTTAAATAATGTTGATGCGGAATTGTAGCTACATTCATTCCGTGTCCAAATATATAATTGGACTGGATCTGCGACTTATAGTTTCCGAGAAAATTAAGTTTTGGTGACACTGTAAAAAAGTAGTAGATTGTGGCTACATTTATTCCGTGTCCAAATACGTAATTGGACAGAATCTGCGACTTGTAGTTTCCGAGAAAATTAAGTTTTGGTGACAGTGTAAATAAGTAGTAGATTTTTTCTCATCACCGATTTAAAAAATGTCGATGCGGAATTGTAGCTACATTTATTCCGTGTCCAAATATATAATTGGACTGGATCTGCGACTTATAGTTTCCGAGAAAATTAAGTTTTGGTGACACTGTAAAAAAGTAGTAGATTTTTTCTCATCACCGATTTAAAAAATGTCGATGCGGAATTGTGGCTACATTTATTCCGTGTCGAAATACGTAATTGGACAGAATCTGCGACTTGTAGTTTCCGAGAAAATGAAGTTTTGGTGACACTGTAAAAAAGTAGTAGATTTTTTCTCATCACCGATTTAAAAAATGTCGATGCGGAATTGTGGCTACATTTATTCCGTGTCCAAATATGTAATTGGACAGAATTAGAAGATTTTTTCTCATCACCGATTTGTAGCCACATTTATTCCGTGTCCAAATATATAATTGGACTGGATCTGCGACTTATAGTTTTGACACTGTCAAAAAGTAGTTGATTTCTTCTCATCACAAATTTAAAGAATGTTGGTGCAGGATTGTAGCTACATTTATTCCGTGTTCAAATATACAATTAAACTGGATCTGCGACTTGTAGTTTCCGAGAAAATTAAGTTTTGGTGACAGTGTAAAAAAGTAGTAGATTTTTTCTCATCACCGATTTAAAAAATGGTGATGCGGAATTGTGGCTACATTTATTCCGTGTTCAAATATACAATTAAACTGGATGCGACTTATAGTTTCCGAGAGAATTAAGTTTTGGTGACACTGTAAAAAAGTTGTAGATTTTTTCTCATCACCGATTTAAAAAATGTCGATGCGGAATTGTGGCTACATTTATTCCGTGTCCAAATACGTAATTGGACAGAATATGCGACTTGTAGTTTCCGAGAAAATGAAGTTTGGGTGACACTGTAAAAAAGTAGTAGATTTTTTCTCATCACCGATTTAAAAAATGTCGATGCGGAATTGTGGCTACATTTATTCCGTGTCCAAATATGTAATTGGACAGAACTAGAAGATTTTTTCTCATCACCGATTTGTAGCCACATTTATTCCGTGTCCAAATATATAATTGGACTGGATCTGCGACTTATAGTTTTGACACTGTAAAAAGTAGTAGATTTCTTTTCATTACCAATTTAAAGAATGTTGGTGCAGGATTGTAGCTACATTTATTCCGTGTTCAAATATACAATTAAACTGGATCTGCGACTTGTAGTTTCCGAGAAAATTAAGTTTTGGTGACAGTGTAAAAAAGTAGTAGATTTTTTCTCATCACCGATTTAAAAAATGTCGATGCGGAATTGTAGCTACATTTATTCCGTGTCCAAATATATAATTGGACTGGATCTGCGACTTATAGTTTCCGAGAAAATTAAGTTTTGGTGACACTGTAAAAAAGTAGTAGATTTTTTCTCATCACCGATTTAAAAAATGTTGGTGCAGAATTGTGGCTACATTCATTCCGTGTCTAAATACGTAATTGGACAGAATCTGCGACTTGTAGTTTGAGAGAAAATGAAGTATCGGTGACACTGTAAAAAAGTAGTAGATTTTTTCTCATCACCGATTTAAAAAATGTCGATGCGGAATTGTGGCTACATTTATTCCGTGTCCAAATATGTAATTGGACAGAATTAGAAGATTTTTTCTCATCACCGATTTGTAGCCACATTTATTCCGTGTCCAAATATATAATTGGGCTGGATCTGCGACTTATAGTTTTGACACTGTCAAAAAGTAGTAGATTTCTTCTCATCACCAATTTAAAAGAATGTTGGTGCAGGATTGTAGCTACATTTATTCAGTGTTCAAATATACAATTAAACTGGATCTGCGACTTATAGTTTCCGAGAGAATTAAGTTTTGGTGACAGTGTAAAAAAGTAGTAGATTTTTTCTCATCACCGATTTAAAAAATGTCGATGCGGAATTGTGGCTACATTTATTCCGTGTCCAAATATGTAATTGGACAGAATCTGCGACTTGTAGTTTCCGAGAAAATGAAGTTTTGGTGACACTGTAAAAAAGTAGTAGATTTTTTCTCATCACCGATTTAAAAAATGTCGATGCGGAATTGTGGCTACATTTATTCCGTGTCCAAATATGTAATTGGACAGAATTAGAAGATTTTTTCTCATCACCGATTTGTAGCCACATTTATTCCGTGTCCAAATATATAATTGGACTGGATCTGCGACTTATAGTTTTGACACTGTCAAAAAGTAGTAGATTTCTTCTCATCACCAATTTAAAGAATGTTGGTGCAGGATTGTAGCTACATTTATTCCGTGTTCAAATATACAATAAAACTCTGTCTGCGACTTGTAGTTTCCGAGAAAATTAAGTTTTGGTGACAGTGTAAAAAAGTAGTAGATTTTTTCTCATCAAGGATTTAAAAAATGTCGATGCGGAATTGTAGCTACATTTATTCCGCGTCCAAATACGTAATTGGACAGAATCTGCTACTTGTAGTTTCCCAGAAAATTAAGTTTTTGTGACACTGTAAAAAAGTAGAAGATTTTTTCTCATCACCGATTTAAAAAATGTCGATGCGGAATTGTAGCCACATTTATTCCGTGTCCAAATATATAATTGGACTGGATCTGCGACTTATAGTTTCCGAGAAAATTAAGTTTTGGTGACACTGTAAAAAAGTAGTAGATTTTTTCTCATCACCGATTTAAAAAATGTCGATGCGGAATTGTGGCTACATTTATTCCGTGTCCAAATATGTAATTGGACAGAATTAGAAGATTTTTTCTCATCACCGATTTGTAGCCACATTTATTCCGTGTCCAAATATATAATTGGACTGGATCTGCGACTTATAGTTTTGACACTGTCAAAAAGTAGTAGATTTCTTCTCATCACCAATTTAAAGAATGTTGGTGCAGGATTGTAGCTACATTTATTCCGTGTTCAAATATACAATTAAACTGGATCTGCGACTTGTAGTTTCCGAGAAAATTAAGTTTTGGTGACAGTGTAAAAAAGTAGTAGATTTTTCCTCATCACCGATTTAAAAAATGTCGATGCGGAATTGTAGCTACATTTATTCCGTGTTCAAATATATAATTGGACTGGATCTGCGACTTATAGTTTCCGAGAAAATTAAGTTTTGGTGACACTGCAAAAAAGTAGTAGATTTTTTCTCATCACCGATTTAAAAAATGTCGATGCTGAATTGTGGCTACATTTATTCCGTGTCCAAATATGTAATTGGACTGGATCTGCGACTTATAGTTTCCGAGAAAATTAAGTTTTGGTGACACTGTAAAAAAGTAGTAGATTTTTTCTCATCACCGATTTAAAAAATGTCGATGCGGAATTGTGGCTACATTTATTCCGTGTCCAAATATGTAAATGGACAGAATCTGCGACTTGTAGTTTCCGAGAAAATTAAGTTTTGGTGACACTGTAAAAAAGTAGTAGATTTTTTCTCATCACCGATTTAAAAAATGTCGATGCGGAATTGTGGCTACATTTATTCCGTGTCCAAATATGTAATTGGACAGAATCTGCGACTTGCAGTTTCCGAGAAAATTTAGTTTTGGTGACACTGTAAAAAAGTAGTAGATTTTTTCTCATCACCGATTTAAAAAATGTCGATGCGGAATTGTAGCCACATTTATTCCGTGTCCAAATATATAATTGGACTGGATCTGCGACTTATAGTTTCCGAGGAAATTAAGTTTTGGTGACACTGTAAAAAAGTAGAAGATTTTTTCTCATCACCGATTTAAAAAATGTCGATGCGGAATTGTAGCCACATTTATTCCGTGTCCAAATATATAATTGGACTGGATCTGCGGCTTATAGTTTCCGAGAAAATTAAGTTTTGGTGACACTGTAAAAAAGTAGAAGATTTTTTCTCATCACCGATTTAAAAAATGTCGATGCGGAATTGTAGCCACATTTATTCCGTGTCCAAATATATAATTGGACTGGATCTGCGACTTATAGTTTCCGAGAAAATTAAGTTTTGGTGACACTGTAAATACGTGTTCAAATACGTAATTGGACAGAATCTGCGACTTGTAGTTTCCGAGAAAATTAAGTTTTGGTGACAGTGTAAAAAAGTAGTAGATTTTTTCTCATCACCGATTTAAAAAATATCGATGCGGAATTGTAGCCACATTTATTCCGTGTCCAAATGTATAATTGGACTGGATCTGCGACTTATAGTTTCCGAGAAAATTAAGTTTTGGTGACACTGTAAATACGTGTCCAAATACGTAATTGGACAGAATCTGCGACTTGTAGTTTCCGAGAAAATTAAGTTTTGGTGACACTGTAAAAAAGTAGTAGATTTTTTCTCATCACCGATTTAAAAAATGTCGATGCGGAATTGTGGCTACATTTATTCCGTGTCGAAATACGTAATTGGACAGAATCTGCGACTTGTAGTTTCCGAGAAAATGAAGTTTTGGTGACACTGTAAAAAAGTAGTAGATTTTTTCTCATTACTGATTTAAAAAATGTCGATGCGGAATTGTGGCTACATTTATTCCGTGTCCAAATATGTAATTGGACAGAATTAGAAGATTTTTTCTCATCACCGATTTGTAGCCACATTTATTCCGTGTCCAAATATATAATTGGACTGGATCTGCGACTTATAGTTTTGACACTGTCAAAAAGTAGTAGATTTCTTCTCATCACCAATTTAAAGAATGTTGGTGCAGGATTGTAGCTACATTTATTCCGTGTTCAAATATACAATTAAACTGGATCTGCGACTTGTAGTTTCCGAGAGAATTAAGTTTTGGTGACAGTGTAAAAAAGTAGTAGATTTTTTCTCATCACCGATTTAAAAAATGTTGATGCGGAATTGTGGCTACATTTATTCCGTGTCCAAATATGTAATTGGACAGAATCTGCGACTTGTAGTTTCCGAGAAAATTAAGTTTTGGTGACACTGTAAAAAAGTAGTAGATGTTTTCTCATCACCGATTTAAAAAATGTCGATGCGGAATTGTGGCTACATTTATTCCGTGTCCAAATATGTAATTGGACAAAATCTGCGACTTGGAGTTTCCGAGAAAATTAAGTTTTGGTGACACTGTAAAAAAGTAGTAGATTTTTCCTCATCACTGATTTAAAAAATGTCGATGCGGAATTGTAGCCACATTTATTCCGTGTCCAAATATATAATTGGACTGGATCTGCGGCTTATAGTTTCCGAGAAAATTAAGTTTTGGTGACACTGTAAAAAAGTAGAAGATTTTTTCTCATCACCGATTTAAAAAATGTCGATGCGGAATTGTAGCTACATTTATTCCGTGTCCAAATATATAATTGGACTGGATCTGCGACTTATAGATTCCGAGAAAATCAAGTTTTGGTGACACTGTAAATACGTGTCCAAATACGTAATTGGACAGAATCTGCGACTTGTAGTTTCCGAGAAAATTAAGTTTTGGTGACACTGTAAAAAAGTTGTAGATTTTTTCTCATCACCGATTTAAAAAATGTCGATGCGGAGTTGTGGCTACATTTATTCCGTGTCCAAATACGTAATTGGACAGAATATGCGACTTGTAGTTTCCGAGAAAATGAAGTTTTGGTGACACTGTAAAAAAGTAGTAGATTTTTTCTCATCACCGATTTAAAAAATGTCGATGCGGAATTGTGGCTACATTTATTCCGTGTCCAAATATGTAATTGGACAGAATTAGAAGATTTTTTCTCATCACCGATTTGTAGCCACATTTATTCCGTGTCCAAATATATAATTGGACTGGATCTGCGACTTATAGTTTTGACACTGTAAAAAGTAGTAGATTTCTTTTCATTACCAATTTAAAGAATGTTGGTGCAGGATTGTAGCTACATTTATTCCGTGTTCAAATATACAATTAAACTGGATCTGCGACTTGTAGTTTCCGAGAAAATTAAGTTTTGGTGACAGTGTAAAAAAGTAGTAGATTTTTTCTCATCACCGATTTAAAAAATGTCGATGCGGAATTGTAGCTACATTTATTCCGTGTCCAAATATATAATTGGACTGGATCTGCGACTTATAGTTTTGACACTGTAAAAAGTAGTAGATTTCTTTTCATTACCAATTTAAAGAATGTTGGTGCAGGATTGTAGCTACATTTATTCCGTGTTCAAATATACAATTAAACTGGATCTGCGACTTGTAGTTTCCGAGAAAATTAAGTTTTGGTGACACTGTAAAAAAGTAGTAGATTTTTTCTCATCACCGATTTAAAAAATGTCGATGCGGAATTGTGGCTACATTTATTCCGTGTCCAAATATGTAATTGGACAGAATTAGAAGATTTTTTCTCATCACCGATTTGTAGCCACATTTATTCCGTGTCCAAATATATAATTGGACTGGATCTGCGACTTATAGTTTTGACACTGTCAAAAAGTAGTAGATTTCTTCTCATCACCAATTTAAAGAATGTTGGTGCAGGATTGTAGCTACATTTATTCCGTGTTCAAATATACAATTAAACTGGATCTGCGACTTGTAGTTTCCGAGAAAATTAAGTTTTGGTGACAGTGTAAAAAAGTAGTAGATTTTTTCTCATCACCGATTTAAAAAATGTCGACGCGGAATTGTAGCTACATTTATTCCGTGTTCAAATATATAATTGGACTGGATCTGCGACTTATAGTTTCCGAGAAAATTAAGTTTTGGTGACACTGCAAAAAAGTAGTAGATTTTTTCTCATCACCGATTTAAAAAATGTCGATGCTGAATTGTGGCTACATTTATTCCGTGTCCAAATATGTAATTGGACTGGATCTTCGACTTATAGTTTCCGAGAAAATTAAGTTTTGGTGACACTGTAAAAAAGTAGTAGATTTTTTCTCATCACCGATTTAAAAAATGTCGATGCGGAATTGTGGCTACATTTATTCCGTGTCCAAATATGTAAATGGACAGAATCTGCGACTTGTAGTTTCCGAGAAAATTAAGTTTTGGTGACACTGTAAAAAAGTAGTAGATTTTTTCTCATCACCGATTTAAAAAATGTCGATGCGGAATTGTGGCTACATTTATTCCGTGTCCAAATATGTAATTGGACAGAATTAGAAGATTTTTTCTCATCACCGATTTGTAGCCACATTTATTCCGTGTCCAAATATATAATTGGGCTGGATCTGCGACTTATAGTTTTGACACTGTAAAAAAGTAGTAGACTTTTTCTCATCACTGATTTAAAAAATGTCGATGCGGAATTGTAGCTACATTTATTCCGTGTCCAAATATGTAATTGGACAGAATTAGAAGATTTTTTCTCATCACCGATTTGTAGCCACATTTATTCCGTGTCCAAATATATAATTGGACTGGATCTGCGACTTATAGTTTTGACACTGTAAAAAGTAGTAGATTTCTTTTCATTACCAATTTAAAGAATGTTGGTGCAGGATTGTAGCTACATTTATTCCGTGTTCAAATATACAATTAAACTGGATCTGCGACTTGTAGTTTCCGAGAAAATTAAGTTTTGGTGACACTGTAAAAAAGTAGTAGATTTTTTCTCATCATCGATTTAAAAAATGTTGGTGCAGAATTGTGGCTACATTTATTCCGTGTCTAAATACGTAATTGGACAGAATCTGCGACTTGTAGTTTCCGAGAAAATTAAGTTTCGGTGACACTGTAAAAAAGTAGTAGATTTTTTCTCATCACCGATTTAAAAAATGTCGATGCGGAATTGTGGCTACATTTATTCCGTGTCCAAATATGTAATTGGACAGAATTAGAAGATTTTTTCTCATCACCGATTTGTAGCCACATTTATTCCGTGTCCAAATATATAATTGGGCTGGATCTGCGACTTATAGTTTTGACACTGTCAAAAAGTAGTAGATTTCTTCTCATCACCAATTTAAAGAATGTTGGTGCAGGATTGTAGCTACATTTATTCAGTGTTCAAATATACAACTAAACTGGATCTGCGACTTATAGTTTCCGAGAGAATTAAGTTTTGGTTACAGTTTAAAAAAGTAGTAGATATTTTCTCATCACCGATTTAAAAAATGTCGATGCGGAATTGTGGCTACATTTATTCCGTGTCCAAATATGTAATTGGACAGAATCTGCGACTTGTAGTTTCCGAGAAAATGAAGTTTTGGTGACACTGTAAAAAAGTAGTAGATTTTTTCTCATCACCGATTTAAAAAATGTCGATGCGGAATTGTAGCCACATTTATTCCGTGTCCAAATATATAATTGGACTGGATCTGCGACTTATAGTTTCCGAGGAAATTAAGTTTTGGTGACACTGTAAAAAAGTAGAAGATTTTTTCTCATCACCGATTTAAAAAATGTCGATGCGGAATTGTAGCCACATTTATTCCGTGTCCAAATGTATAATTGGACTGGATCTGCGACTTATAGTTTCCGAGAAAATTAAGTTTTGGTGACACTGTAAATACGTGTCCAAATACGTAATTGGACAGAATCTGCGACTTGTAGTTTCCGAGAAAATTAAGTTTTGGTGACAGTGTAAAAAAGTAGTAGATTTTTTCTCATCACCGATTTAAAAAATATCGATGCGGAATTGTAGCCACATTTATTCCGTGTCCAAATGTATAATTGGACTTTATCTGCGACTTATAGTTTCCGAGAAAATTAAGTTTTGGTGACACTGTAAATACGTGTCCAAATACGTAATTGGACAGAATCTGCGACTTGTAGTTTCCGAGAAAATTAAGTTTTGGTGACACTGTAAAAAAGTAGTAGATTTTTTCTCATCACCGATTTAAAAAATGTCGATGCGGAATTGTAGCTACATTTATTCCGTGTCCAAATATATAATTGGACTGGATCTGCGACTTATAGTTTCCGAGAAAATTAAGTTTTGGTGACACTGTAAAAAAGTAGTAGATTTTTTCTCATCACCGATTTAAAAAATGTCGATGCGGAATTGTGGCTACATTTATTCCGTGTCGAAATACGTAATTGGACAGAATCTGCGACTTGTAGTTTCCGAGAAAATGAAGTTTTGGTGACACTGTAAAAAAGTAGTAGATTTTTTCTCATTACTGATTTAAAAAATGTCGATGCGGAATTGTGGCCACATTTATTCCGTGTCCAAATATGTAATTGGACAGAATTAGAAGATTTTTTCTCATCACCGATTTGTAGCCACATTTATTCCGTGTCCAAATATATAATTGGACTGGATCTGCGACTTATAGTTTTGACACTGTCAAAAAGTAGTAGATTTCTTCTCATCACCAATTTAAAGAATGTTGGTGCTGGATTGTAGCTACATTTATTCCGTGTTCAAATATACAATTAAACTGGATCTGCGACTTATAGTTTTGACACTGTCAAAAAGTAGTAGATTTCTTCTCATCACCAATTTAAAGAATGTTGGTGCAGGATTGTAGCTACATTTATTCCGTGTTCAAATATACAATTAAACTGGATCTGCGACTTGTAGTTTCCGAGAGAATTAAGTTTTGGTGACAGTGTAAAAAAGTAGTAGACTTTTTCTCATCACCGATTTAAAAAATGTCGATGCGGAATTGTGGCTACATTTATTACGTGTCCAAATATGTAATTGGACTTTATCTGCGGCTTATAGTTTCCGAGAAAATTAAGTTTTGGTGACACTGTAAAAAAGTAGTAGATTTTTTCTCATCACCGATTTAAAAAATGTCGATGCGGAATTGTGGCTACATTTATTCCGTGTCCAAATATGTAATTGGACTGGATCTGCGGCTTATAGTTTCCGAGAAAATTAAGTTTTGGTGACACTGTAAAAAAGTAGAAGATTTTTTCTCATCACCGATTTAAAAAATGTCGATGCGGATTTGTAGCTACATTTATTCCGTGTCCAAATATATAATTGGACTGGATCTGCGACTTATAGATTCCGAGAAAATTAAGTTTTGGTGACACTGTAAATACGTGTCCAAATACGTAATTGGACCGAATCTGCGACTTGTAGTTTCCGAGAAAATTAACTTTTGGTGACACTGTAAAAAAGTAGTAGATTTTTTCTCATTACTGATTTAAAAAATGTCGATGCGGAATTGTGGCTACATTTATTCCGGGTCCAAATATGTAATTGGACAGAATTAGAAGATTTTTTCTCATCACCGATTTGTAGCCACATTTATTCCGTGTCCAAATATATAATTGGACTGGATCTGCGACTTATAGTTTTGACACTGTCAAAAAGTAGTAGATTTCTTCTCATCACCAATTTAAAGAATGTTGGTGCTGGATTGTAGCTACATTTATTCCGTGTTCAAATATACAATTAAACTGGATCTGCGACTTATAGTTTTGACACTGTCAAAAAGTAGTAGATTTCTTCTCATCACCAATTTAAAGAATGTTGGTGCAGGATTGTAGCTACATTTATTCCGTGTTCAAATATACAATTAAACTGAATCTGCGACTTGTAGTTTCCGAGAGAATTAAGTTTTGGTGACAGTGTAAAAAAGTAGTAGATTTTTTCTCATCACCGATTTAAAAAATGTTGATGCGGAATTGTGGCTACATTTATTCCGTGTCCAAATATGTAATTGGACAGAATCTGCGACTTGTAGTTTCCGAGAAAATTAAGTTTTGGTGACACTGTAAAAAAGTAGTAGATTTTTTCTCATCACCGATTTAAAAAATGTCGATGCGGAATTGTGGCTACATTTATTCCGTGTCCAAATATGTAATTGGACTGGATCTGCGGCTTATAGTTTCCGAGAAAATTAAGTTTTGGTGACACTGTAAAAAAGTAGAAGATTTTTTCTCATCACCGATTTAAAAAATGTCGATGCGGAATTGTAGCTACATTTATTCCGTGTCCAAATATATAATTGGACTGGATCTGCGACTTATAGATTCCGAGAAAATTAAGTTTTGGTGACACTGTAAATACGTGTCCAAATACGTAATTGGACAGAATCTGCGACTTGTAGTTTCCGAGAAAATTAAGTTTTGGTGACAGCGTAAAAAAGTAGTAGATTTTTTCTCATCACCGATTTAAAAAATGTCGATGCGGAATTGTAGCTACATTTATTCCGTGTTCAAATATATAATTGGACTGGATCTGCGACTTATAGTTTCCGAGAAAATTAAGTTTTGGTGACACTGCAAAAAAGTAGTAGATTTTTTCTCATCACCGATTTAAAAAATGTCGATGCGGAATTGTGGCTACATTTATTCCGTGTCCAAATACGTAATTGGACAGAATCTGCGACTTGTAGTTTCCGAGAAAATGAAGTTTTGGTGACACTGTAAAAAAGTAGTAGATTTTTTCTCATCACCGATTTAAAAAATGTCGATGCGGAATTGTGGCTACATTTATTCCGTGTCCAACTATGTAATTGGACAGAATTAGAAGATTTTTTCTCATCACCGATTTGTAGCCACATTTATTCCGTGTCCAAATATATAATTGGGCTGGATCTGCGACTTATAGTTTTGACACTGTAAAAAAGTAGTAGACTTTTTCTCATCACTGATTTAAAAAATGTCGATGCGGAATTGTAGCTACATTTATTCCGTGTCCAAATATGTAATTGGACAGAATCTGCGACTTGTAGTTTCCGAGAAAATGAAGTTTTGGTGACACTGTAAAAAAGTAGTAGATTTTTTCTCATCACCGATTTAAAAAATGTCGATGCGGAATTGTGGCTACATTTATTCCGTGTCCAAATATGTAATTGGACAGAATTAGAAGATTTTTTCTCATCACCGATTTGTAGCCACATTTATTCCGTGTCCAAATATATAATTGGATTGGATCTGCGACTTATAGTTTTGACACTGTCAAAAAGTAGTAGATTTCTTCTCATCACCAATTTAAAGAATGTTGGTGCAGGATTGTAGCTACATTTATTCCGTGTTCAAATATACAATTAAACTCTGTCTGCGACTTGTAGTTTCCGAGAAAATTAAGTTTTGGTGACAGTGTAAAAAAGTAGTAGATTTTTTCTCATCACCGATTTAAAAAATGTCGATGCGGAATTGTAGCTACATTTATTCCGCGTCCAAATACGTAATTGGACAGAATCTGCTACTTGTAGTTTCCCAGAAAATTAAGTTTTTGTGACACTGTAAAAAAGTAGAAGATTTTTTCTCATCACCGATTTAAAAAATGTCGATGCGGAATTGTAGCCACATTTATTCCGTGTCCAAATATATAATTGGACTGGATCTGCGACTTATAGTTTCCGAGAAAATTAAGTTTTGGTAACACTGTAAAAAAGTAGTAGATTTTTTCTCATCACCGATTTAAAAAATGTCGATGCGGAATTGTGGCTACATTTATTCCGTGTCCAAATATGTAATTGGACAGAATTAGAAGATTTTTTCTCATCACCGATTTGTAGCCACATTTATTCCGTGTCCAAATATATAATTGGACTGGATCTGCGACTTATAGTTTCCGAGAAAATTAAGTTTTGGTGACACTGCAAAAAAGTAGTAGATTTTTTCTCATCACCGATTTAAAAAATGTCGATGCGGAATTGTGCCTACATTTATTCCGTGTCCAAATATGTAATTGGACTGGATCTGCGACTTATAGTTTCCGAGAAAATTAAGTTTTGGTGACACTGTAAAAAAGTAGTAGATTTTTTCTCATCACCGATTTAAAAAATGTCGATGCGGAATTGTGGCTACATTTATTCCGTGTCCAAATATGTAAATGGACAGAATCTGCGACTTGTAGTTTCCGAGAAAATTAAGTTTTGGTGACACTGTAAAAAAGTAGTAGATTTTTTCTCATCACCGATTTAAAAAATGTCGATGCGGAATTGTGGCTACATTTATTCCGTGTCCAAATATGTAATTGGACAGAATCTGCGACTTGTAGTTTCCGAGAAAATTAAGTTTTGGTGACACTGTAAAAAAGTAGTAGATTTTTTCTCATCACCGATTTAAAAAATGTCGATGCGGAATTGTAGCCACATTTATTCCGTGTCCAAATATATAATTGGACTGGATCTGCGACTTATAGTTTCCGAGGAAATTAAGTTTTGGTGACACTGTAAAAAAGTAGAAGATTTTTTCTCATCACCGATTTAAAAAATGTCGATGCGGAATTGTAGCCACATTTATTCCGTGTCCAAATGTATAATTGGACTGGATCTGCGACTTATAGTTTCCGAGAAAATTAAGTTTTGGTGACACTGTAAATACGTGTCCAAATACGTAATTGGACAGAATCTGCGACTTGTAGTTTCCGAGAAAATTAAGTTTTGGTGACAGTGTAAAAAAGTAGTAGATTTTTTCTCATCACCGATTTAAAAAATATCGATGCGGAATTGTAGCCACATTTATTCCGTGTCCAAATGTATAATTGGACTTTATCTGCGACTTATAGTTTCCGAGAAAATTAAGTTTTGGTGACACTGTAAATACGTGTCCAAATACGTAATTGGACAGAATCTGCGACTTGTAGTTTCCGAGAAAATTAAGTTTTGGTGACACTGTAAAAAAGTAGTAGATTTTTTCTCATCACCGATTTAAAAAATGTCGATGCGGAATTGTAGCTACATTTATTCCGTGTCCAAATATATAATTGGACTGGATCTGCGACTTATAGTTTCCGAGGAAATTAAGTTTTGGTGACACTGTAAAAAAGTAGAAGATTTTTTCTCATCACCGATTTAAAAAATGTCGATGCGGAATTGTAGCCACATTTATTCCGTGTCCAAATGTATAATTGGACTGGATCTGCGACTTATAGTTTCCGAGAAATTTAAGTTTTGGTGACACTGTAAATACGTGTCCAAATACGTAATTGGACAGAATCTGCGACTTGTAGTTTCCGAGAAAATTAAGTTTTGGTGACAGTGTAAAAAAGTAGTAGATTTTTTCTCATCACCGATTTAAAAAATATCGATGCGGAATTGTAGCCACATTTATTCCGTGTCCAAATGTATAATTGGACTTTATCTGCGACTTATAGTTTCCGAGAAAATTAAGTTTTGGTGACACTGTAAATACGTGTCCAAATACGTAATTGGACAGAATCTGCGACTTGTAGTTTCCGAGAAAATTAAGTTTTGGTGACACTGTAAAAAAGTAGTAGATTTTTTCTCATCACCGATTTAAAAAATGTCGATGCGGAATTGTGGCTACATTTATTCCGTGTCGAAATACGTAATTGGACAGAATCTGCGACTTGTAGTTTCCGAGAAAATGAAGTTTTGGTGACACTGTAAAAAAGTAGTAGATTTTTTCTCATTACTGATTTAAAAAATGTCGATGCGGAATTGTGGCCACATTTATTCCGTGTCCAAATATGTAATTGGACAGAATTAGAAGATTTTTTCTCATCACCGATTTGTAGCCACATTTATTCCGTGTCCAAATATATAATTGGACTGGATCTGCGACTTATAGTTTTGACACTGTCAAAAAGTAGTAGATTTCTTCTCATCACCAATTTAAAGAATGTTGGTGCTGGATTGTAGCTACATTTATTCCGTGTTCAAATATACAATTAAACTGGATCTGCGACTTATAGTTTTGACACTGTCAAAAAGTAGTAGATTTCTTCTCATCACCAATTTAAAGAATGTTGGTGCAGGATTGTAGCTACATTTATTCCGTGTTCAAATATACAATTAAACTGGATCTGCGACTTGTAGTTTCCGAGAGAATTAAGTTTTGGTGGCAGTGTAAAAAAGTAGTAGATTTTTTCTCATCACCGATTTAAAAAATGTCGATGCGGAATTGTGGCTACATTTATTCCGTGTCCAAATATGTAATTGGACTGGATCTGCGGCTTATAGTTTCCGAGAAAATTAAGTTTTGGTGACACTGTAAAAAAGTAGTAGATTTTTTCTCATCACCGATTTAAAAAATGTCGATGCGGAATTGTGGCCACATTTATTCCGTGTCCAAATATGTAATTGGACTGGATCTGCGGCTTATAGTTTCCGAGAAAATTAAGTTTTGGTGACACTGTAAAAAAGTAGAAGATTTTTTCTCATCACCGATTTAAAAAATGTCGATGCGGAATTGTAGCTACATTTATTCCGTGTCCAAATATATAATTGGACTGGATCTGCGACTTATAGATTCCGAGAAAATTAAGTTTTGGTGACACTGTAAATACGTGTCCAAATACGTAATTGGACAGAATCTGCGACTTGTAGTTTCCGAGAAAATTAAGTTTTGGTGACAGCGTAAAAAAGTAGTAGATTTTTTCTCATCACCGATTTAAAAAATGTCGATGCGGAATTGTGGCTACATTTATTCCGTGTTCAAATATATAATTGGACTGGATCTGCGACTTATAGTTTCCGAGAAAATTAAGTTTTGGTGACACTGTAAAAAAGTAGTAGATTTTTTCTCATCACCGATTTAAAAAATGTCGATGCGGAATTGTAGCTACATTTATTCCGTGTCGAAATACGTAATTGGACAGAATCTGCGACTTGTAGTTTCCGAGAAAATGAAGTTTTGGTGACACTGTAAAAAAGTAGTAGATTTTTTCTCATTACTGATTTAAAAAATGTCGATGCGGAATTGTGGCTACATTTATTCCGGGTCCAAATATGTAATTGGACAGAATTAGAAGATTTTTTCTCATCACCGATTTGTAGCCACATTTATTCCGTGTCCAAATATATAATTGGACTGGATCTGCGACTTATAGTTTTGACACTGTCAAAAAGTAGTAGATTTCTTCTCATCACCAATTTAAAGAATGTTGGTGCTGGATTGTAGCTACATTTATTCCGTGTTCAAATATACAATTAAACTGGATCTGCGACTTATAGTTTTGACACTGTCAAAAAGTAGTAGATTTCTTCTCATCACCAATTTAAAGAATGTTGGTGCAGGATTGTAGCTACATTTATTCCGTGTTCAAATATACAATATAACTGAATCTGCGACTTGTAGTTTCCGAGAGAATTAAGTTTTGGTGACAGTGTAAAAAAGTAGTAGATTTTTTCTCATCACCGATTTAAAAAATGTTGATGCGGAATTGTGGCTACATTTATTCCGTGTCCAAATATGTAATTGGACAGAATCTGCGACTTGTAGTTTCCGAGAAAATTAAGTTTTGGTGACACTGTAAAAAAGTAGTAGATTTTTTCTCATCACCGATTTAAAAAATGTCGATGCGGAATTGTGGCTACATTTATTCCGTGTCCAAATATGTAATTGGACTGGATCTGCGGCTTATAGTTTCCGAGAAAATTAAGTTTTGGTGACACTGTAAAAAAGTAGAAGATTTTTTCTCATCACCGATTTAAAAAATGTCGATGCGGAATTGTAGCTACATTTATTCCGTGTCCAAATATATAATTGGACTGGATCTGCGACTTATAGATTCCGAGAAAATTAAGTTTTGGTGACACTGTAAATACGTGTCCAAATACGTAATTGGACAGAATCTGCGACTTGTAGTTTCCGAGAAAATTAAGTTTTGGTGACAGCGTAAAAAAGTAGTAGATTTTTTCTCATCACCGATTTAAAAAATGTCGATGCGGAATTGTAGCTACATTTATTCCGTGTTCAAATATATAATTGGACTGGATCTGCGACTTATAGTTTCCGAGAAAATTAAGTTTTGGTGACACTGCAAAAAAGTAGTAGATTTTTTCTCATCACCGATTTAAAAAATGTCGATGCGGAATTGTGGCTACATTTATTCCGTGTCCAAATACGTAATTGGACAGAATCTGCGACTTGTAGTTTCCGAGAAAATGAAGTTTTGGTGACACTGTAAAAAAGTAGTAGATTTTTTCTCATCACCGATTTAAAAAATGTCGATGCGGAATTGTGGCTACATTTATTCCGTGTCCAAATATGTAATTGGACAGAATTAGAAGATTTTTTCTCATCACCGATTTGTAGCCACATTTATTCCGTGTCCAAATATATAATTGGGCTGGATCTGCGACTTATAGTTTTGACACTGTAAAAAAGTAGTAGACTTTTTCTCATCACTGATTTAAAAAATGTCGATGCGGAATTGTAGCTACATTTATTCCGTGTCCAAATATGTAATTGGACAGAATCTGCGACTTGTAGTTTCCGAGAAAATGAAGTTTTGGTGACACTGTAAAAAAGTAGTAGATTTTTTCTCATCACCGATTTAAAAAATGTCGATGCGGAATTGTGGCTACATTTATTCCGTGTCCAAATATGTAATTGGACAGAATTAGAAGATTTTTTCTCATCACCGATTTGTAGCCACATTTATTCCGTGTCCAAATATATAATTGGATTGGATCTGCGACTTATAGTTTTGACACTGTCAAAAAGTAGTAGATTTCTTCTCATCACCAATTTAAAGAATGTTGGTGCAGGATTGTAGCTACATTTATTCCGTGTTCAAATATACAATTAAACTCTGTCTGCGACTTGTAGTTTCCGAGAAAATTAAGTTTTGGTGACAGTGTAAAAAAGTAGTAGATTTTTTCTCATCACCGATTTAAAAAATGTCGATGCGGAATTGTAGCTACATTTATTCCGCGTCCAAATACGTAATTGGACAGAATCTGCTACTTGTAGTTTCCCAGAAAATTAAGTTTTTGTGACACTGTAAAAAAGTAGAAGATTTTTTCTCATCACCGATTTAAAAAATGTCGATGCGGAAATGTAGCCACATTTATTCCGTGTCCAAATATGTAATTGGACTGGATCTGCGGCTTATAGTTTAAGAGAAAATTAAGTTTTGGTGACACTGTAAAAAAGTAGAAGATTTTTTCTCATCACCGATTTAAAAAATGTCGATGCGGAATTGTAGCTACATTTATTCCGTGTCCAAATATATAATTGGACTGGATCTGCGACTTATAGATTCCGAGAAAATTAAGTTTTGGTGACACTGTAAATACGTGTCCAAATACGTAATTGGACAGAATCTGCGACTTGTAGTTTCCGAGAAAATTAAGTTTTGGTGACAGCGTTAAAAAGTAGTAGATTTTTTCTCATCACCGATTTAAAAAATGTCGATGCGGAATTGTAGCTACATTTATTCCGTGTTCAAATATATAATTGGACTGGATCTGCGACTTATAGTTTCCGAGAAAATTAAGTTTTGGTGACACTGTAAAAAAGTAGTAGATTTTTTCTCATCACCGATTTAAAAAATGTCGATGCGGAATTGTGGCTACATTTATTCCGTGTCCAAATACGTAATTGGACAGAATCTGCGACTTGTAGTTTCCGAGAAAATGAAGTTTTGGTGACACTGTAAAAAAGTAGTAGATTTTTTCTCATCACCGATTTAAAAAATGTCGATGCGGAATTGTGGCTACATTTATTCCGTGTCCAAATATGTAATTGGACAGAATTAGAAGATTTTTTCTCATCACCGATTTGTAGCCACATTTATTCCGTGTCCAAATATATAATTGGGCTGGATCTGCGACTTATAGTTTTGACACTGTAAAAAAGTAGTAGACTTTTTCTCATCACTGATTTAAAAAATGTCGATGCGGAATTGTAGCTACATTTATTCCGTGTCCAAATATGTAATTGGACAGAATCTGCGACTTGTAGTTTCCGAGAAAATGAAGTTTCGGTGACACTGTAAAAAAGTAGTAGATTTTTTCTCATCACCGATTTAAAAAATGTCGATGCGGAATTGTGGCTACATTTATTCCGTGTCCAAATATGTAATTGGACAGAATTAGAAGATTTTTTCTCATCACCGATTTGTAGCCACATTTATTCCGTGTCCAAATAAATAATTGGACTGGATCTGCGACTTATAGTTTTGACACTGTCAAAAAGTAGTAGATTTCTTCTCATCACCAATTTAAAGAATGTTGGTGCAGGATTGTAGCTACATTTATTCCGTGTTCAAATATACAATTAAACTCTGTCTGCGACTTATAGTTTCCGAGAAAATTAAGTTTTGGTGACAGTGTAAAAAAGTAGTAGATTTTTTCTCATCACCGATTTAAAAAATGTCGATGCGGAATTGTAGCTACATTTATTCCGCGTCCAAATACGTAATTGGACAGAATCTGCTACTTGTAGTTTCCCAGAAAATTAAGTTTTTGTGACACTGTAAAAAAGTAGAAGATTTTTTCTCATCACCGATTTAAAAAATGTCGATGCGGAATTGTAGCCACATTTATTCCGTGTCCAAATATATAATTGGACTGGATCTGCGACTTATAGTTTCCGAGAAAATTAAGTTTTGGTGACACTGTAAAAAAGTAGTAGATTTTTTCTCATCACCGATTTAAAAAATGTCGATGCGGAATTGTGGCTACATTTATTCCGTGTCCAAATATGTAAATGGACAGAATCTGCGACTTGTAGTTTCCGAGAAAATTAAGTTTTGGTGACACTGTAAAAAAGTAGAAGATTTTTTCTCATCACCGATTTAAAAAATGTCGATGCGGAATTGTAGCCACATTTATTCCGTGTCCAAATGTATAATTGGACTGGATCTGCGACTTATAGTTTCCGAGAAAATTAAGTTTTGGTGACACTGTAAATACGTGTCCAAATACGTAATTGGACAGAATCTGCGACTTGTAGTTTCCGAGAAAATTAAGTTTTGGTGACAGTGTAAAAAAGTAGTAGATTTTTTCTCATCACCGATTTAAAAAATATCGATGCGGAATTGTAGCCACATTTATTCCGTGTCCAAATGTATAATTGGACTTTATCTGCGACTTATAGTTTCCGAGAAAATTAAGTTTTGGTGACACTGTAAATACGTGTCCAAATACGTAATTGGACAGAATCTGCGACTTGTAGTTTCCGAGAAAATTAAGTTTTGGTGACACTGTAAAAAAGTAGTAGATTTTTTCTCATCACCGATTTAAAAAATGTCGATGCGGAATTGTAGCTACATTTATTCCGTGTCCAAATATATAATTGGACTGGATCTGCGACTTATAGTTTCCGAGAAAATTAAGTTTTGGTGACACTGTAAAAAAGTAGTAGATTTTTTCTCATTACTGATTTAAAAAATGTCGATGCGGAATTGTGGCTACATTTATTCCGTGTCGAAATACGTAATTGGACAGAATCTGCGACTTGTAGTTTCCGAGAAAATGAAGTTTTGGTGACACTGTAAAAAAGTAGTAGATTTTTTCTCATTACTGATTTAAAAAATGTCGATGCGGAATTGTGGCTACATTTATTCCGTGTCCAAATATGTAATTGGACAGAATCTGCGACTTGTAGTTTCCGAGAAAATTAAGTTTTGGTGACACTGTAAAAAAGTAGTAGATTTTTTCTCATCTACTACTACTACTTCTATCTTCTATCTACTACTTTTTGACAGTGTCAAAACGATAAGTCGCAGATAAAGTTTAATTGTATATTTGAACACGGAATAAATGTAGCTACAATCCAGCACCAACATTCTTTAAATTGGTGATGAGAAGAAATCTACTACTTTTTGACAGTGTCAAAACTATAAGTCGCAGATCCAGTCCAATTATATATTTGGACACGGAATAAATGTGGCTACAAATCGGTGATGAGAAAAAATCTTCTATCTTTTCTCATCACCGATTTAAAAAATGTCGATGCGGAATTGTAGCTACATTTATTCCGTGTCCAAATATATAATTGGACTGGATCTGCGACTTATAGTTTCCGAGAAAATTAAGTTTTGGTGACTGCAAAAAAGTAGTAGATTTTTTCTCATCACCGATTTAAAAAATGTCGATGCGGAATTGTGGCTACATTTATTCCGTGTCAAAATATGTAATTGGACAGAATTAGAAGATTTTTTCTCATCACCGATTTGTAGCCACATTTATTCCGTGTCCAAATATATAATTGGACTGGATCTGCGACTTATAGTTTTGACACTGTCAAAAAGTAGTAGATTTCTTCTCATCACCAATTTAAAGAATGTTGGTGCAGGATTGTAGCTACATTTATTCCGTGTTCAAATATACAATTAAACTGGATCTGCGACTTGTAGTTTCCGAGAAAATTAAGTTTTGGTGACAGTGTAAAAAAGTAGTAGATTTTTTTTCATCACCGATTTAAAAAATGTCGATGCGGAATTGTGGCTACATTTATTCCGTGTCCAAATATGTAATTGGACAGAATCTGCGACTTGTAGTTTCCGAGAAAATTAAGTTTTGGTGACAGTGTAAAAAAGTAGTAGATTTTTTCTCATCACTGATTTAAAAAATGTCGATGCGGAACTGTAGCTACATTTATTCCGTGTCCAAATATATAATTGGACTGGATCTGCGACTTATAGTTTCCGAGAAAATTAAGTTTTGGTGACACTGTAAAAAAGTAGTAGATTTTTTCTCATCACCGATTTAAAAAATGTCGATGCGGAATTGTGGCTACATTTATTCCGTGTCCAAATATGTAATTGGACTGGATCTGCGACTTACAGTTTTGACACTGTCAAAAAGTAGTAGATTTCTTCTCATCACCAATTTAAAGAATGTTGGTGCAGGATTGTAGCTACATTTATTCCGTGTTCAAATATACAATTAAACTGGATCTGCGACTTGTAGTTTCCGAGAAAATTAAGTTTTGGTGACACTGTAAAAAAGTAGTAGATTTTTTCTCATCACCGATTTAAAAAATGTCGATGCGGAATTGTAGCTACATTTATTCCGTGTCCAAATATATAATTGGACTGGATCTGCGACTTGTAGTTTCCGAAAAAATTAAGTTTTGGTGACACTGTAAAAAAGTAGTAGATTTTTTCTCATCACCGATTTAAAAAATGTCGATGCGGAATTGTGGCTATATTTATTCCGTGTCCAATTATGTAATTGGACAGAATCTGCGACTTGTAGTTTCCGAGAAAATTAAGTTTTGGTGACACTGTTAAAAAGTAGAAGATTTTTTCTCATCACCGATTTAAAAAATGTCGATGCGGAATTGTAGCCACATTTATTCCGTGTCCAAATATGTAATTGGACAGAATCTGCGACTTGTAGTTTTCGAGAAAACTAAGTTTTGGTGACACTGTTAAAAAGTAGTAGATTTTTTCTCATCACCGATTTAAAAAATGTTGGTGCAGAATTGTACCTACATTTATTCAGTGTCCAAATATATAATTGGACTGGATCTGCGACATAAAGTTTCCCAGAAAATTAAGTTTTGGTGACACTGTAAAAAAGTAGTAGATTTTTTCTCATCACCGATTTAAAAAATGTCGATGCGGAATTGTGGCTACATTTAATTGGACAGAATCTGCGACTTGTAGTTTCCGAGAAAATTAAGTTTTGGTGACAGTGTAAAAAAGTAGTAGATTTTTTCTCATCACCGATTTAAAAAATGTTGGTGCAGAATTGTACCTACATTTATACAGTGTCCAAATATATAATTGGACTGGATCTGCGACTTAAAGTTTCCCAGAAAATTAAGTTTTGGTGACACTGTAAAAAAGTAGTAGATTTTTTCTCATCACCGATTTAAAAAATGTCGATGCGGAATTGTGGCTACATTTAATTGGACAGAATCTGCGACTTGTAGTTTCCGAGAAAATTAAGTTTTGGTGACAGTGTAAAAAAGTAGTAGATTTTTTCTCATCACCGATTTAAAAAATGTCGATGCGGAATTGTGGCTACATTTATTCCGTGTCCAAATATGTAATTGGACAGAATCTGCGACTTGTAGTTTCCGAGAAAATTAAGTTTTGGTGACAGCGTAAAAAGTAGTAGATTTTTTCTCATCACCGATTTAAAAAATGTCGATGCGGAATTGTGGCTACATTTAATTGGACAGAATCTGCGACTTGTAGTTTCCGAGAAAATTAAGTTTTGGTGACAGTGTAAAAAAGTAGTAGATTTTTTCTCATCACCGATTTAAAAAATGTCGATGCGGAATTGTGGCTACATTTATTCCGTGTCCAAATATGTAATTGGACAGAATCTGCGACTTGTAGTTTCCGAGAAAATTAAGTTTTGGTGACAGCGTAAAAAAGTAGTAGATTTTTTCTCATCACCGATTTAAAAAATGGTGATGCGGAATTGTGGCTACATTTATTTCGTGTTCAAATATGTCATTGGATTTTATCTTCGACTTGTAGTTTCCGAGAAAATTAAGTTTTGGTGACATTGGATCTGGATCTAGATTTATTCTCATCGCCGATTTAAAGGTGCAGGATTGTAGCTACATTTGTTCCGTGTTCAAATATACAATTAAACTGGATCTGCGACTTATAGTTTCCGAGAGAATTAAGTTTTGGTGACACTGTAAAAAAGTAGTAGATTTTTTCTCATCACCGATTTAAAAAATGTCAATGCGGAATTGTGGCTACATTTATTCCGTGTCCAAATATGTTATTGGACAGAATCTGCGACTTGTAGTTTCCGAGAAAATTAAGTTTTGGTGACAGCGTAAAAAAGTAGTAGATTTTTTCTCATCACCGATTTAAAAAATGTCGATGCGGAATTGTAGCTACATTTATTCCGTGTCCAAATATATAATTGGACTGGATCTGCGACTTATAGATTCCGAGAAAATTAAGTTTTGGTGACACTGTAAATACGTGTCCAAATACGTAATTGGACAGAATCTGCGACTTGTAGTTTCCGAGAAAATTAAGTTTTGGTGACAGCGTAAAAAAGTAGTAGATTTTTTCTCATCACCGATTTAAAAAATGTCGATGCGGAATTGTAGCCACATTTATTCCGTGTCCAAATATATAATTGGACTGGATCTGCGACTTATAGTTTCCGAGAAAATTAAGTTTTGGGGAGACTGTAAAAAAGTAGTAATTTTTATTCATCACCGATTTAAATAATGTTGATGCGGAATTGTAGCTACATTCATTCCGTGTCCAAATATATAATTGGACTGGATCTGCGACTTATAGTTTCCGAGAAAATTAAGTTTTGGTGACACTGTAAAAAAGTAGTAGATTTTTTCTCATCACCGATTTAAAAAATGTCGATGCGGAATTGTAGCTACATTTATTCCGTGTCCAAATATATAATTGGACTGGATCTGCGACTTATAGTTTCCGAGAAAATTAAGTTTTGGTGACTGCAAAAAAGTAGTAGATTTTTTCTCATCACCGATTTAAAAAATGTCGATGCGGAATTGTGGCTACATTTATTCCGTGTCAAAATATGTAATTGGACAGAATTAGAAGATTTTTTCTCATCACCGATTTGTAGCCACATTTATTCCGTGTCCAAATATATAATTGGACTGGATCTGCGACTTATAGTTTTGACACTGTCAAAAAGTAGTAGATTTCTTCTCATCATCAATTTAAAGAATGTTGGTGCAGGATTGTAGCTACATTTATTCCGTGTTCAAATATACAATTAAACTGGATCTGCGACTTGTAGTTTCCGAGAAAATTAAGTTTTGGTGACAGTGTAAAAAGGTAGTAGATTTTTTTTCATCACCGATTTAAAAAATGTCGATGCGGAATTGTAGCTACATTTATTTCGTGTCCAAATATATAATTGGACTGGATCTGCGACTTGTAGTTTCCGAAAAAATTAAGTTTTGGTGACAGTGTAAAAAAGTAGTAGATTTTTTCTCATCACCGTTTTAAAAAATGGTGATGCGGAATTGTGGCTACATTTATTCCGTGTTCAAATATACAATTAAACTGGATGCGACTTATAGTTTCCGAGAGAATTAAGTTTTGGTGACAGTGTAAAAAAGTAGTAGATTTTTTCTCATCACCGATTTAAAAAACGGTGATGCGGAATTGTGGCTACATTTATTTCGTGTTCAAATATGTCATTGGATTTTATCTTCGACTTGTAGTTTCCGAGAAAATTAAGTTTTGGTGACACTGGATCTGGATCTAGATTTATTCTCATCACCGATTTAAAGGTGCAGGATTGTAGCTACATTTGTTCCGTGTTCAAATATACAATTAAACTGGATCTGCGACTTATAGTTTCCGAGAGAATTAAGTTTTGGTGACACTGTAAAAAGTAGTAGATTTTTTCTCATCACCGATTTAAAAAATGTCGATGCGGAATTGTGGCTACATTTATTCCGTGTCCAAATATGTAATTGGACAGAATCTGCGACTTGTAGTTTCCGAGAAAATTAAGTTTTGGTGACAGCGTAAAAAAGGAGTAGATTTTTTCTCATCACCGATTTAAAAAATGTCGATGCGGAATTGTAGCCACATTTATTCCGTGTCCAAATATATAATTGGACTGGATCTGCGACTTATAGTTTCCGAGAAAATTAAGTTTTGGGGAGACTGTAAAAAAGTAGTAGATTTTTTCTCATCACCGATTTAAAAAATGTCGATGCGGAATTGTAGCTACATTTATTCCGTGTCCAAATATATAATTGGACTGGATCTGCGACTTATAGTTTCCAAGAAAACTAAGTTTTGGTGACTGCAAAAAAGTAGTAGATTTTTTCTCATCACCGATTTAAAAAATGTCGATGCGGAATTGTGGCTACATTTATTCCGTGTCAAAATATGTAATTGGACAGAATTAGAAGATTTTTTCTCATCACCGATTTGTAGCCACATTTATTCCGTGTCCAAATATATAATTGGACTGGATCTGCGACTTATAGTTTTGACACTGTCAAAAAGTAGTAGATTTCTTCTCATCATCAATTTAAAGAATGTTGGTGCAGGATTGTAGCTACATTTATTCCGTGTTCAAATATGCAATTAAACTGGATCTGCGACTTGTAGTTTCCGAGAAAATTAAGTTTTGGTGACAGTGTAAAAAAGTAGTAGATTTTTTTTCATCACCGATTTAAAAAATGTCGATGCGGAATTGTGGCTACATTTATTCCGTGTCCAAATATGTAATTGGACAGAATCTGCGACTTGTAGTTTCCGAGAAAATTAAGTTTTGGTGACAGTGTAAAAAAGTAGTAGATTTTTTCTCATCACTGATTTAAAAAATGTCGATGCGGAACTGTAGCTACATTTATTCCGTGTCCAAATATATAATTGGACTGGATCTGCGACTTATAGTTTCCGAGAAAATTAAGTTTTGGTGACACTGTAAAAAAGTAGTAGATTTTTTCTCATCACCGATTTAAAAAATGTCGATGCGGAATTGTGGCTACATTTATTCCGTGTCCAAATATGTAATTGGACTGGATCTGCGACTTACAGTTTTGACACTGTCAAAAAGTAGTAGATTTCTTCTCATCACCAATTTAAAGAATGTTGGTGCAGGATTGTAGCCACATTTATTCCGTGTTCAAATATACAATTAAACTGGATCTGCGACTTGTAGTTTCCGAGAAAATTAAGTTTTGGTGACAGTGTAAAAAAGTAGTAGATTTTTTCTCATCACCGATTTAAAAAATGTCGATGCGGAATTGTAGCTACATTTATTCCGTGTCCAAATATATAATTGGACTGGATCTGCGACTTGTAGTTTCCGAAAAAATTAAGTTTTGGTGACACTGTAAAAAAGTAGTAGATTTTTTCTCATCACCGATTTAAAAAATGTCGATGCGGAATTGTGGCTATATTTATTCCGTGTCCAAATATGTAATTGGACAGAATCTGCGACTTGTAGTTTCCGAGAAAATTAAGTTTTGGTGACACTGTTAAAAAGTAGAAGATTTTTTCTCATCACCGATTTAAAAAATGTCGATGCGGAATTGTAGCCACATTTATTCCGTGTCCAAATATGTAATTGGACAGAATCTGCGACTTGTAGTTTTCGAGAAAACTAAGTTTTGGTGACACTGTTAAAAAGTAGAAGATTTTTTCTCATCACCGATTTAAAAAATGTTGGTGCAGAATTGTACCTACATTTATTCAGTGTCCAAATATATAATTGGACTGGATCTGCGACTTAAAGTTTCCCAGAAAATTAAGTTTTGGTGACACTGTAAAAAAGTAGTAGATTTTTTCTCATCACCGATTTAAAAAATGTTGGTGCAGAATTGTACCTACATTTATTCAGTGTCCAAATATATAATTGGACTGGATCTGCGACTTAAAGTTTCCCAGAAAATTAAGTTTTGGTGACACTGTAAAAAAGTAGTAGATTTTTTCTCATCACCGATTTAACAAATGTCGATGCGGAATTGTGGCTACATTTAATTGGACAGAATCTGCGACTTGTAGTTTCCGACAAAATGAAGTTTTGGGGAGACTGTAAAAAAGTAGTAATTTTTATTCATCACCGATTTAAATAATGTTGGTGCGGAATTGTAGCTACATTCATTCCGTGTCCAAATATATAATTGGACTGGATCTGCGACTGATAGTTTCCGAGAAAATGAAGTTTTGGTGACACTGTAAAAAAGTAGTAGATTTTTTCTCATCACCGATTTAAAAAATGTCGATGCGGAATTGTGGCTACATTTAATTGGACGGAGTCTGCGACTTGTAGTTTCCGAGAAAATTAAGTTTTGGTGACAGTGTAAAAAAGTAGTAGAATTTTTCTCATCTCCGATTTAATAAATGTCGATGCGGAATTGTAGCCACATTTATTCCGTGTCCAAATATATAATTGGACTGGATCTGCGACTTATAGTTTCCGAGAAAATTAGGTTTTGGTGACACTGTAAAAAAGTAGTAAATTTTTTCTCATCACCGATTTAAAAAATGTCGATGCGAAATTGTGGCTACATTTATTCCGTGTCCAAATATGTAATTGGTCAGTATCTGCGACTTGTAGTTTCAGAGAAAATTAAGTTTTGGTGACACTGTAAAAAAGTAGTTGATTTTTTCTCATCACTGATTTAAAAAATGTCGATGCGGAATTGTGGCTACATTTATTCCGTGTCCAAATATGTAATTGGACAGAATCTGCGACTTGTAGTTTCCGAGAAAATTAAGTTTTGGTGACACTGTAAAAAAGTAGTAGATTTTTTCTCATCACCGATTTAAAAAATGTTGGTGCAGAATTGTACCTACATTTATTCAGTGTCCAAATATATAATTGGACTGGATCTGCGACTTAAAGTTTCCCAGAAAATTAAGTTTTGGTGACACTGTAAAAAAGTAGTAGATTTTTTCTCATCACCGATTTAAAAAATGTCGATGCGGAATTGTAGCCACATTTATTCCGTGTCCAAATGTATAATTGGACTGGATCTGCGACTTATAGTTTCCGAGAAAATTAAGTTTTGGTGACACTGTAAATACGTGCCCAAATACGTAATTGGACAGAATCTGCGACTTGTAGTTTCCGAGAAAATTAAGTTTTGGTGACACTGTAAAAAAGTAGTAGATTTTTTCTCATCACCGATTTAAAAAATGTCGATGCGGAATTGTGGCTACATTTAATTGGACAGAATCTGCGACTTGTAGTTTCCGACAAAATGAAGTTTTGGGGAGACTGTAAAAAAGTAGTAATTTTTATTCATCACCGATTTAAATAATGTTGGTGCGGAATTGTAGCTACATTCATTCCGTGTCCAAATATATAATTGGACTGGATCTGCGACTTATAGTTTCCGAGAAAATTAAGTTTTGGTGACACTGTAAATACGTGCCCAAATACGTAATTGGACAGAATCTGCGACTTGTAGTTTCCGAGAAAATTAAGTTTTGGTGACACTGTAAAAAAGTAGTAGATTTTTTCTCATCACCGATTTAAAAAATGTCGATGCGGAATTGTAGCTACATTTATTCCGTGTCCAAATATATAATTGGACTGGATCTGCGACTTATAGTTTCCGAGAAAATTAAGTTTTGGTGACACTGTAAAAAAGTAGTAGATTTTTTCACATCACCGATTTAAAAAATGTCGATGCGGAATTGTAGCCATATTTATTCCGTGTCCAAATATATAATTGGACTGGATCTGCGACTTACAGTTTCCGAGAAAATTAAGTTTTGGGGAGACTGTAAAAAAGTAGTAATTTTTATTCATCACCGATTTAAATAATGTCGATGCGGAATTGTAGCTACATTTATTCCGTGTCCAAATATATAATTGGACTGGATCTGCGACTTATAGTTTCCGAGAAAATTAAGTTTTGGTGACACTGTAAAAAAGTAGTAGATTTTTTCTCATCACCGATTTAAAAAATGTCGATGCGGAATTGTGGCTACATTTAATTGGACGGAATCTGCGACTTGTAGTTTCCGAGAAAATTAAGTTTTGGTGACAGTGTAAAAAAGTAGTAGATTTTTTCTCATCTCCGATTTAATAAATGTCGATGCGGAATTGTAGCTACATTTATTCCGTGTCCAAATATATAATTGGACTGGATCTGCGACTTATAGTTTCCGAGAAAATTAAGTTTTGGTGACACTGTAAAAAAGTAGTAAATTTTTTCTCATCACCGATTTAAAAAATGTCGATGCTGAATTGTGGCTACATTTATTCCGTGTCCAAATATGTAATTGGACAGAATCTGCGACTTGTAGTTTCCGAGAAAATTAAGTTTTGGTGACACTGTAAAAAAGTAGTAGATTTTTTCTCATCACCGATTTAAAAAATGTCGATGCGAAATTGTGGCTACATTTATTCCGTGTCCAAATATGTAATTGGACAGTATCTGCGACTTGTAGTTTCAGAGAAAATTAAGTTTTGGTGACACTGTAAAAAAGTAGTAGATTTTTTCTCATCACCGATTTAAAAAATGTCGATGCGGAATTGTGGCTACATTTATTCCGTGTCCAAATATGTAATTAGACAGAATCTGCGACTTGTAGTTTCCGAGAAAATTAAGTTTTGGTGACACTGTAAAAAGTAGTAGATTTTTTCTCATCACCGATTTAAAAAATGTTGGTGCAGAATTGTACCTACATTTATTCAGTGTCCAAATATATAATTGGACTGGATCTGCGACTTAAATTTTCCCAGAAAATTAAGTTTTGGTGACACTGTAAAAAAGTAGTAGATTTTTTCTCATCACCGATTTAAAAAATGTCGATGCGGAATTGTAGCCACATTTATTCCGTGTCCAAATGTATAATTGGACTGGATCTGCGACTTATAGTTTCCGAGAAAATTAAGTTTTGGTGACACTGTAAATACGTGTCCAAATACGTAATTGGACAGAATCTGCGACTTGTAGTTTCCGAGAAAATTAAGTTTTGGTGACACTGTAAAAAAGTAGTAGATTTTTTCTCATCACCGATTTAAAAAATGTCGATGCGGAATTGTAGCTTCATTTATTCCGTGTCCAAATATATAATTGGACTGGATCTGCGACTTATAGTTTCCGAGAAAATTAAGTTTTGGTGACACTGTAAAAAAGTAGTAGATTTTTTCTCATCACCGATTTAAAAAATATCGATGCGGAATTGTGGCTACATTTATTCCGTGTCGAAATACGTAATTGGACAGAATCTGCGACTTGTAGTTTCCGAGAAAATGAAGTTTTGGTGACACTGTAAAAAAGTAATAGATTTTTTCTCATCACCGATTTAAAAAATGTCGATGCGGAATTGTGGCTACATTTATTCCGTGTCCAAATATGTAATTGGACAGAATTAGAAGATTTTTTCTCATCACCGATTTGTAGCCACATTTATTCCGTGTCCAAATATATAATTGGGCTGGATCTGCGACTTATAGTTTTGACACTGTCAAAAAGTAGTAGATTTCTTCTCATCACCAATTTAAAGAATGTTGGTGCAGGATTGTAGCTACATTTATTCCGTGTTCAAATATACAATTAAACTGGATCTGCGACTTGTAGTTTCCCAGAAAATTAAGTTTTGGTGACAGTGTAAAAAAGTAGTAGATTTTTTCTCATCACCGATTTAAAAAATGTCGGTGCGGAATTGTAGCTACATTTATTCCGTGTCCAAATATATAATTGGACTGGATCTGCGACTTATAGTTTCCGAGAAAATTAAGTTTTGGTGACACTGTAAAAAAGTAGTAGATTTTTTCTCATCACCGATTTAAAAAATGTCGATGCGGAATTGTGGCTACATTTATTCCGTGTACAAATATGTAATTGGACAGAATCTGAGACTTGTAGTTTCCGAGAAAATTAAGTTTTGGTGACACTGTAAAAAAGTAGTAGATTTTTTCTCATCACCGATTTAAAAAATGTCGATGCGGAATTGTAGCTACATTTATTCCGTGTACAAATATATAATTGGACTGGATCTGCGACTTATAGTTTCCGAGAAAATTAAGTTTTGGTGACACTGTAAAAAAGTAGTAGATTTTTTCTCATCACCGATTTAAAAAATGTCGATGCGGAATTGTGGCTACATTTATTCCGTGTCGAAATACGTAATTGGACAGAATCTGCGACTTGTAGTTTCCCAGAAAATTAAGTTTTGGTGACACTGTAAAAAAGTAGAAAATTTTTTCTCATTGTGGCTACATTTATTTCGTGTTCAAATATGTCATTGGATTTTATCTTCGACTTGTAGTTTCCGAGAAAATTAAGTTTTGGGGAGACTGTAAAAAAGTAGTAATTTTTATTCATCACCGATTTAAATAATGTTGATGCGGAATTGTAGCTACATTCATTCCGTGTCCAAATATATAATTGGACTGGATCTGCGACTTATAGTTTCCGAGAAAATTAAGTTTTGGTGACACTGTAAAAAAGTAGTAGATTTTTTCTCATCACCGATTTAAAAAATGTCGATGCGGAATTGTAGCTACATTTATTCCGTGTCCAAATATATAATTGGACTGGATCTGCGACTTATAGTTTCCGAGAAAATTAAGTTTTGGTGACTGCAAAAAAGTAGTAGATTTTTTCTCATCACCGATTTAAAAAATGTCGATGCGGAATTGTGGCTACATTTATTCCGTGTCAAAATATGTAATTGGACAGAATTAGAAGATTTTTTCTCATCACCGATTTGTAGCCACATTTATTCCGTGTCCAAATATATAATTGGACTGGATCTGCGACTTATAGTTTTGACACTGTCAAAAAGTAGTAGATTTCTTCTCATCATCAATTTAAAGAATGTTGGTGCAGGATTGTAGCTACATTTATTCCGTGTTCAAATATACAATTAAACTGGATCTGCGACTTGTAGTTTCCGAGAAAATTAAGTTTTGGTGACAGTGTAAAAAAGTAGTAGATTTTTTTTCATCACCGATTTAAAAAATGTCGATGCGGAATTGTGGCTACATTTATTCCGTGTCCAAATATGTAATTGGACAGAATCTGCGACTTGTAGTTTCCGAGAAAATTAAGTTTTGGTGACAGTGTAAAAAAGTAGTAGATTTTTTCTCATTAAAAAATGAGAAAAAAAATTAAAAAATGTCGATGCGGAACTGTAGCTACATTTATTCCGTGTCCAAATATATAATTGGACTGGATCTGCGACTTATAGTTTCCGAGAAAATTAAGTTTTGGTGACACTGTAAAAAAGTAGTAGATTTTTTCTCATCACCGATTTAAAAAATGTCGAGGCGGAATTGTGGCTACATTTATTCCGTGTCCAAATATGTAATTGGACTGGATCTGCGACTTGTAGTTTCCGAAAAAATTAAGTTTTGGTGACACTGTAAAAAAGTAGTAGATTTTTTCTCATCACCGATTTAAAAAATGTCGATGCGCAATTGTGGCTACATTTATTCCGTGTCCAAATATGTAATTGGACAGAATTAGAAGATTTTTTCTCATCACCGATTTGTAGCCACATTTATTCCGTGTCCAAATATATAATTGGGCTGGATCTGCGACTTATAGTTTTGACACTGTCAAAAAGTAGTAGATTTTTTCTCATCACCAATTTAAAGAATGTTGGTGCAGGATTGTAGCTACATTTATTCCGTGTTCAAATATACAATTAAACTGGATCTGCGACTTATAGTTTTGACACTGTCAAAAAGTAGTAGATTTCTTCTCATCACCAATTTAAAGAATGTTGGTGCAGGATTGTAGCCACATTTATTCCGTGTTCAAATATACAATTAAACTGGATCTGCGACTTGTAGTTCCCCAGAAAATTAAGTTTTGGTGACAGTGTAAAAAAGTAGTAGATTTTTTCTCATCACCGATTTAAAAAATGTCGATGCGGAATTGTAGCTACATTTATTCCGTGTCCAAATATATAATTGGACTGGATCTGCGACTTGTAGTTTCCGAAAAAATTAAGTTTTGGTGACACTGTAAAAAAGTAGTAGATTTTTTCTCATCACCGATTTAAAAAATGTCGATGCGGAATTGTAGCCACATTTATTCCGTGTCCAAATATGTAATTGGACAGAATCTGCGACTTGTAGTTTCCGAGAAAATTAAGTTTTGGTGACACTGTTAAAAAGTAGAAGATTTTTTCTCATCACCGATTTAAAAAATGTCGATGCGGAATTGTAGCCACATTTATTCCGTGTCCAAATATGTAATTGGACAGAATCTGCGACTTGTAGTTTTCGAGAAAACTAAGTTTTGGTGACACTGTTAAAAAGTAGAAGATTTTTTCTCATCACCGATTTAAAAAATGTTGGTGCAGAATTGTACCTACATTTATTCAGTGTCCAAATATATAATTGGACTGGATCTGCGACTTAAAGTTTCCCAGAAAATTAAGTTTTGGTGACACTGTAAAAAAGTAGTAGATTTTTTCTCAACACCGATTTAAAAAATGTCGATGCGGAATTGTGGCTACATTTAATTGGACAGAATCTGCGACTTGTAGTTTTCGAGAAAACTAAGTTTTGGTGACACTGTTAAAAAGTAGAAGATTTTTTCTCATCACCGATTTAAAAAATGTTGGTGCAGAATTGTACCTACATTTATTCAGTGTCCAAATATATAATTGGACTGGATCTGCGACTTGTAGTTTCAGAGAAAATTAAGTTTTGGTGACACTGTAAAAAAGTAGTAGATTTTTTCTCATCACCGATTTAAAAAATGTCGATGCGGAATTGTGGCTACATTTAATTGGACAGAATCTGCGACTTGTAGTTTCCGACAAAATGAAGTTTTGGGGAGACTGTAAAAAAGTAGTAATTTTTATTCATCACCGATTTAAATAATGTTGGTGCGGAATTGTAGCTACATTCATTCCGTGTCCAAATATATAATTGGACTGGATCTGCGACTTATAGTTTCCGAGAAAATTAAGTTTTGGTGACACTGTAAAAAAGTAGCAGATATTTTCTCATCACCGATTTAAAAAATGTCGATGCGGAATTGTGGCTACATTTAATTGGACAGAATCTGCGACTTGTAGTTTCCGACAAAATGAAGTTTTGGGGAGACTGTAAAAAAGTAGTAATTTTTATTCATCACCGATTTAAATAATGTTGGTGCGGAATTGTAGCTACATTCATTCCGTGTCCAAATATATAATTGGACTGGATCTGCGACTTATAGTTTCCGAGAAAATTAAGTTTTGGTGACACTGTAAAAAAGTAGTAGATTTTTTCTCATCACCGATTTAAAAAATGTCGATGCGGAATTGTGGCTACATTTAATTGGACGGAATCTGCGACTTGTAGTTTCCGAGAAAATTAAGTTTTGGTGACAGTGTAAAAAAGTAGTAGATTTTTTCTCATCTCCGATTTAATAAATGTCGATGCGGAATTGTAGCCACATTTATTCCGTGTCCAAATATATAATTGGACTGGATCTGCGACTTATAGTTTCCGAGAAAATTAAGTTTTTGTGACACTGTAAAAAAGTAGTAAATTTTTTCTCATCACCGATTTAAAAAATGTCGATGCGAAATTGTGGCTACATTTATTCCGTGTCCAAATATGTAATTGGACAGTATCTGCGACTTGTAGTTTCAGAGAAAATTAAGTTTTGGTGACACTGTAAAAAAGTAGTAGATTTTTTCTCATCACCGATTTAAAAAATGTCGATGCGGAATTGTGGCTACATTTATTCCGTGTCCAAATATGTAATTGGACAGAATCTGCGACTTGTAGTTTCCGAGAAAATTAAGTTTTGGTGACACTGTAAAAAAGTAGTAGATTTTTTCTCATCACCGATTTAAAAAATGTTGGTGCAGAATTGTACCTACATTTATTCAGTGTCCAAATATATAATTGGACTGGATCTGCGACTTAAAGTTTCCCAGAAAATTAAGTTTTGGTGACACTGTAAAAAAGTAGTAGATTTTTTCTCATCACCGATTTAAAAAATGTCGGTGCGGAATTGTAGCCACATTTATTCCGTGTCCAAATGTATAATTGGACTGGATCTGCGACTTATAGTTTCCGAGAAAATTAAGTTTTGGTGACACTGTAAATACGTGTCCAAATACGTAATTGGACAGAATCTGCGACTTGTAGTTTCCGAGAAAATTAAGTTTTGGTGACACTGTAAAAAAGTAGTAGATTTTTTCTCATCACCGATTTAAAAAATGTCGATGCGGAATTGTAGCTTCATTTATTCCGTGTCCAAATATATAATTGGACTGGATCTGCGACTTATAGTTTCCGAGAAAATTAAGTTTTGGTGACACTGTAAAAAAGTAGTAGATTTTTTCTCATCACCGATTTAAAAAATGTCGATGCGGAATTGTGGCTACATTTATTCCGTGTCGAAATACGTAATTGGACAGAATCTGCGACTTGTAGTTTCCGAGAAAATGAAGTTTTGGTGACACTGTAAAAAAGTAGTAGATTTTTTCTCATCACCGATTTAAAAAATGTCGATGCGGAATTGTGGCTACATTTATTCCGTGTCCAAATATGTAATTGGACAGAATTAGAAGATTTTTTCTCATCACCGATTTGTAGCCACATTTATTCCGTGTCCAAATATATAATTGGGCTGGATCTGCGACTTATAGTTTTGACACTGTCAAAAAGTAGTAGATTTCTTCTCATCACCGATTTAAAAAATGTCGATGCGGAATTGTGGCTATATTTATTCCGTGTCCAAATATGTAATTGGACAGAATCTGCGACTTGTAGTTTCCGAGAAAATTAAGTTTTGGTGACACTGTTAAAAAGTAGAAGATTTTTTCTCATCACCGATTTAAAAAATGTCGATGCGGAATTGTAGCCACATTTATTCCGTGTCCAAATATGTAATTGGACAGAATCTGCGACTTGTGGTTTTCGAGAAAACTAAGTTTTGGTGACACTGTTAAAAAGTAGAAGATTTTTTCTCATCACCGATTTAAAAAATGTTGGTGCAGAATTGTACCTACATTTATTCAGTGTCCAAATATATAATTGGACTGGATCTGCGACTTAAAGTTTCCCAGAAAATTAAGTTTTGGTGACACTGTAAAAAAGTAGTAGATTTTTTCTCAACACCGATTTAAAAAATGTCGATGCGGAATTGTGGCTACATTTAATTGGACAGAATCTGCGACTTGTAGTTTTCGAGAAAACTAAGTTTTGGTGACACTGTTAAAAAGTAGAAGATTTTTTCTCATCACCGATTTAAAAAATGTTGGTGCAGAATTGTACCTACATTTATTCAGTGTCCAAATATATAATTGGACTGGATCTGCGACTTGTAGTTTCAGAGAAAATTAAGTTTTGGTGACACTGTAAAAAAGTAGTAGATTTTTTCTCATCACCGATTTAAAAAATGTCGATGCGGAATTGTGGCTACATTTAATTGGACAGAATCTGCGACTTGTAGTTTCCGACAAAATGAAGTTTTGGGGAGACTGTAAAAAAGTAGTAATTTTTATTCATCACCGATTTAAATAATGTTGGTGCGGAATTGTAGCTACATTCATTCCGTGTCCAAATATATAATTGGACTGGATCTGCGACTTATAGTTTCCGAGAAAATTAAGTTTTGGTGACACTGTAAAAAGTAGCAGATTTTTTCTCATCACCGATTTAAAAAATGTCGATGCGGAATTGTGGCTACATTTAATTGGACAGAATCTGCGACTTGTAGTTTCCGACAAAATGAAGTTTTGGGGAGACTGTAAAAAAGTAGTAATTTTTATTCATCACCGATTTAAATAATGTTGGTGCGGAATTGTAGCTACATTCATTCCGTGTCCAAATATATAATTGGACTGGATCTGCGACTTATAGTTTCCGAGAAAATTAAGTTTTGGTGACACTGTAAAAAAGTAGCAGATTTTTTCTCATCACCGATTTAAAAAATGTCGATGCGGAATTGTGGCTACATTTAATTGGACGGAATATGCGACTTGTAGTTTCCGAGAAAATTAAGTTTTGGTGACAGTGTAAAAAAGTAGTAGATTTTTTCTCATCTCCGATTTAATAAATGTCGATGCGGAATTGTAGCCACATTTATTCCGTGTCCAAATATATAATTGGACTGGATCTGCGACTTATAGTTTCCGAGAAAATTAAGTTTTTGTGACACTGTAAAAAAGTAGTAAATTTTTTCTCATCACCGATTTAAAAAATGTCGATGCGAAATTGTGGCTACATTTATTCCGTGTCCAAATATGTAATTGGACAGTATCTGCGACTTGTAGTTTCAGAGAAAATTAAGTTTTGGTGACACTGTAAAAAAGTAGTAGATTTTTTCTCATCACCGATTTAAAAAATGTCGATGCGGAATTGTGGCTACATTTATTCCGTGTCCAAATATGTAATTGGACAGAATCTGCGACTTGTAGTTTCCGAGAAAATTAAGTTTTGGTGACACTGTAAAAAAGTAGTAGATTTTTTCTCATCACCGATTTAAAAAATGTTGGTGCAGAATTGTACCTACATTTATTCAGTGTCCAAATATATAATTGGACTGGATCTGCGACTTAAAGTTTCCCAGAAAATTAAGTTTTGGTGACACTGTAAAAAAGTAGTAGATTTTTTCTCATCACCGATTTAAAAAATGTCGATGCGGAATTGTAGCCACATTTATTCCGTGTCCAAATGTATAATTGGACTGGATCTGCGACTTATAGTTTCCGAGAAAATTAAGTTTTGGTGACACTGTAAATACGTGTCCAAATACGTAATTGGACAGAATCTGCGACTTGTAGTTTCCGAGAAAATTAAGTTTTGGTGACACTGTAAAAAAGTAGTAGATTTTTTCTCATCACCGATTTAAAAAATGTCGATGCGGAATTGTAGCTTCATTTATTCCGTGTCCAAATATATAATTGGACTGGATCTGCGACTTATAGTTTCCGAGAAAATTAAGTTTTGGTGACACTGTAAAAAAGTAGTAGATTTTTTCTCATCACCGATTTAAAAAATGTCGATGCGGAATTGTGGCTACATTTATTCCGTGTCGAAATACGTAATTGGACAGAATCTGCGACTTGTAGTTTCCGAGAAAATGAAGTTTTGGTGACACTGTAAAAAAGTAGTAGATTTTTTCTCATCACCGATTTAAAAAATGTCGATGCGGAATTGTGGCTACATTTATTCCGTGTCCAAATATGTAATTGGACAGAGTTAGAAGATTTTTTCTCATCACCGATTTGTAGCCACATTTATTCCGTGTCCAAATATATAATTGGGCTGGATCTGCGACTTATAGTTTTGACACTGTCAAAAAGTAGTAGATTTCTTCTCATCACCAATTTAAAGAATGTTGGTGCAGGATTGTAGCTACATTTATTCCGTGTTCAAATATACAATTAAACTGGATCTGCGACTTGCAGTTTATCAGAAAATTAAGTTTTGGTGACAGTGTAAAAAAGTAGTAAATTTTTTCTCATCACCGATTTAAAAAATGTCAATGCGGAATTGTGGCTACATTTATTCCGTGTCCGAATATGTAATTGGACAGAATCTGCGACTTGTAGTTTCCGAGAAAATTAAGTTTTGGTGACACTGTAAAAAAGTAGTAGATTTTTTCTCATCACCGATTTAAAAAATGTCGATGCGGAATTGTGGCTACATTTATTCCGTGTCCGAATATGTAATTGGACAGAATCTGCGACTTGTAGTTTCCGAGAAAATTAAGTTTTGGTGACACTGTAAAAAAGTAGTAGATTTTTTCTCATCACCGATTTAAAAAATGTCGATGCGGAATTGTGGCTACATTTATTCCGTGTCCAAATATGTAATTGGACAGAATCTGCGACTTGTAGTTTCCGAGAAAATTAAGTTTTGGTGACACTGTAAAAAAGTAGTAGATTTTTTCTCATCACCGATTTAAAAAATGTCGATGCGGAATTGTGGCTACATTTAATTGGACAGAATCTGCGACTTGTAGTTTCCGAGAAAATTAAGTTTTGGTGACAGTGTAAAAAAGTAGTAGATTTTTTCTCATCACCGATTTAAAAAATGTTGGTGCAGAATTGTGGCTACATTTATTCAGTGTCCAAATATATAATTGGACTGGATCTGCGACTTAAAGTTTCCCAGAAAATTAAGTTTTGGTGGCACTGTAAAAAAGTAGTAGATTTTTTCTCATCACCGATTTAAAAAATGTCGATGCGGAATTGTGGCTACATTTAATTGGACAGAATCTGCGACTTGTAGTTTCCGAGAAAATTAAGTTTTGGTGACAGTGTAAAAAAGTAGTAGATTTTTTCTCATCACCGATTTAAAAAATGTTGGTGCAGAATTGTGGCTACATTTATTCAGTGTCCAAATATATAATTGGACTGGATCTGCGACTTAAAGTTTCCCAGAAAATTAAGTTTTGGTGGCACTGTAAAAAAGTAGTAGATTTTTTCTCATCACCGATTTAAAAAATGTCGATGCGGAATTGTGGCTACATTTAATTGGACAGAATCTGCGACTTGTAGTTTCCGACAAAATGAAGTTTTGGGGAGACTGTTAAAAAGTAGTAATTTTTATTCATCACCGATTTAAATAATGTTGGTGCGGAATTGTAGCTACATTCATTCCGTGTCCAAATATATAATTGGACTGGATCTGCGACTTATAGTTTCCGAGAAAATTAAGTTTTGGTGACACTGTAAAAAAGTAGTAGATTTTTTCTCATCACCGATTTAAAAAATGTCGATGCGGAATTGTGGCTACATTTAATTGGACGGAATCTGCGACTTATAGTTTAGGAGAAAATTAAGTTTTGGTGACACTGTAAAAAAGTAGTAGATTTTTTCTCATCACCGATTTAAAAAATGTCGATGCGAAATTGTGGCTACATTTATTCCGTGTCCAAATATGTAATTGGACAGTATCTGCGACTTGTAGTTTCAGAGAAAATTAAGTTTTGGTGACACTGTAAAAAAGTAGTAGATTTTTTCTCATCACCGATTTAAAAAATGTCGATGCGGAATTGTAGCTTCATTTATTCCGTGTCCAAATATATAATTGGACTGGATCTGCGACTTATAGTTTCCGAGAAAATTAAGTTTTGGTGACACTGTAAAAAAGTAGTAGATTTTTTCTCATCACCGATTTAAAAAATATCGATGCGGAATTGTGGCTACATTTATTCCGTGTCGAAATACGTAATTGGACAGAATCTGCGACTTGTAGTTTCCGAGAAAATGAAGTTTGGTGACACTGTAAAAAAGTAGTAGATTTTTTCTCATCACCGATTTAAAAAATGTCGATGCGGAATTGTGGCTACATTTATTCCGTGTCCAAATATGTAATTGGACAGAATTAGAAGATTTTTTCTCATCACCGATTTGTAGCCACATTTATTCCGTGTCCAAATATATAATTGGGCTGGATCTGCGACTTATAGTTTTGACACTGTCAAAAAGTAGTAGATTTCTTCTCATCACCAATTTAAAGAATGTTGGTGCAGGATTGTAGCTACATTTATTCCGTGTTCAAATATACAATTAAACTGGATCTGCGACTTGTAGTTTCCCAGAAAATTAAGTTTTGGTGACAGTGTAAAAAAGTAGTAGATTTTTTCTCATCACCGATTTAAAAAATGTTGGTGCAGAATTGTGGCTACATTTATTCCGTGTACAAATATGTAATTGGACAGAATCTGAGACTTGTAGTTTCCGAGAAAATTAAGTTTTGGTGACACTGTAAAAAAGTAGTAGATTTTTTCTCATCACCGATTTAAAAAATGTCGATGCGGAATTGTGGCTACATTTAATTGGACAGAATCTGCGACTTGTAGTTTCCGAGAAAATTAAGTTTTGGTGACAGTGTAAAAAAGTAGTAGATTTTTTCTCATCACCGATTTAAAAAATGTTGGTGCAGAATTGTGGCTACATTTATTCCGTGCCCAAATATATAATTGGACTGGATCTGCGACTTATAGTTTCCGAGAAAATTAAGTTTTGGTGACACTGTTAAAAAGTAGTAGATTTTTTCTCATCACCGATTTAAAAAATGTCGATGCGGAATTGTGGCTACATTTATTCCGTGTACAAATATGTAATTGGACAGAATCTGAGACTTGTAGTTTCCGAGAAAATTAAGTTTTGGTGACACTGTAAAAAAGTAGTAGATTTTTTCTCATCACCGATTTAAAAAATGTCGATGCGGAATTGTAGCTACATTTATTCCGTTTACAAATATATAATTGGACTGGATCTGCGACTTATAGTTTCCGAGAAAATTAAGTTTTGGTGACACTGTAAAAAAGTAGTAGATTTTTTCTCATCACCGATTTAAAAAATGTCGATGCGGAATTGTGGCTACATTTATTCCGTGTCCAAATACGTAATTGGACAGAATCTGCGACTTGTAGTTTCCCAGAAAATTAAGTTTTGGTGATACTGTAAAAAAGTAGAAAATTTTTTCTCATCACCGATTTAAAAAATGTCGATGCGGAATTGTAGCCACATTTATTCCGTGTCCAAATATATAATTGGACTGGATCTGCGACTTATAGTTTCCGAGAAAATTAGGTTTTGGTGACACTGTAAAAAAGTAGAAGATTTTTTCTCATCACCGATTTAAAAAATGTCGATGCGGAAATGTAGCCACATTTATTCCGTGTCCAAATGTATAATTGGACTGGATCTGCGACTTATAGTTTCCGAGAAAATTAAGTTTTGGTGACACTGTAAAAAAGTAGAAGATTTTTTCTCATCACCGATTTAAAAAATGTCGATGCGGAATTGTAGCCACATTTATGCCGTGTCCGAATATGTAATTGGACAGAATCTGCGACTTGTAGTTTCCGAGAAAACTAAGTTTTGGTGACACTGCTAAAAAGTAGTAGATTTTTTCTCATCACCGATTTAAAAAACCTCGATGCGGAATTGTAGCTACATTTATTCCGTGTACAAATATATAATTGGACTGGATCTGCGACTTATAGTTTCCGAGAAAATTAAGTTTTGGTGACACTGTAAAAAAGTAGTAGATTTTTTCTCATCACCGATTTAAAAAATGTCGATGCGGAATTGTGGCTACATTTATTCCGTGTCCAAATACGTAATTGGACAGAATCTGCGACTTGTAGTTTCCCAGAAAATTAAGTTTTGGTGACACTGTAAAAACGTAGAAGATTTTTTCTCATCACCGATTTAAAAAATGTCGATGCGGAATTGTAGCCACATTTATTCCGTGTCCAAATGTATAATTGGACTGGATCTGCGACTTATAGTTTCCGAGAAAATTAAGTTTTGGTGACAGTGTAAAAAAGTAGTAGATTTTTTCTCATCACCGATTTAAAAAATGTCGATGCGGAATTGTGGCTACATTTATTCCGTGTCCAAATATGTAATTGGACAGAATTGGAAGATTTTTTCTCATCACCGATTTGTAGCCACATTTATTCCGTGTCCAAATGTATAATTGGACTGGATCTGCGACTTATAGTTTCCGAGAAAATTAAGTTTTGGTGACACTGTAAAAAAGTAATAGATTTTTTCTCATCACCGATTTAAAAAATGTCGCTGCGAAATTGTGGCTACATTTATTCCGTGTCCAAATATGTAATTGGACAGAATCTGCGACTTGTAGTTTCCGAGAAAATTAAGTTTTGGTGACACTGTAAAAAAGTAGTAGATTTTTTCTCATCACCGATTTAAAAAATGTCGATGCGGAATTGTAGCTACATTCATTCCGTGTCCAAATACGTAATTGGACAGAATCTGCGACTTGTAGTTTCCGAGAAAATTAAGTTTTGGTGACACTGTAAAAAAGTAGAAGATTTTTTCTCATCACCGATTTAAAAAATGTCGATGCGGAATTGTGGCTACATTTATTCCGTGTCCAAATATGTAATTGGACAGAATTAGAAGATTTTTTCTCATCACCGATTTGTAGCCACATTTATTCCGTGTACAAATGTATAATTGGACTGGATCTGCGACTTATAGTTTCCGAGAAAATTAAGTTTTGGTGACACTGTAAAAAAGTAGAAGATTTTTTCTCATCACCGATTTAAAGAATGTCGATGCGGAATTGTAGCCACATTTATTCCGTGTCCAAATGTATAATTGGACTGGATCTGCGACTTACAGTTTCCGAGAAAATTAAGTTTTGGGGAGACTGTAAAAAAGTAGTAATTTTTATTCATCACCGATTTAAATAATGTTGATGCGGAATTGTAGCTACATTCATTCCGTGTCCAAATATATAATTGGACTGGATCTGCGACTTATAGTTTCCGAGAAAATTAAGTTTTGGTGACACTGTAAATACGTGTCCAAATACGTAATTGGACAGAATCTGCGACTTGTAGTTTCCGAGAAAATTAAGTTTTGGTGACAGTGTAAAAAAGTAGTAGATTTTTTCTCATCACCGATTTAAAAAATGTCGATGCGGAATTGTAGCTACATTTATTCCGTGTCCAAATATATAATTGGACTGGATCTGCGACTTATAGTTTCCGAGAAAATTAAGTTTTGGTGGCACTGTAAAAAAGTAGTAGATTTTTTCTCATCACCGATTTAAAAGATGTCGATGCGGAATTGTGGCTACATTTGTTCCGTGTCCAAATATGTAATTGGACAGAATTAGAAGATTTTTCTCATCACCGATTTGTAGCCACATTTATTCCGTGTCCAAATGTATAATTGGACTGGATCTGCGACTTATAGTTTCCGAGAAAATTAAGTTTTGGTGACACTGTAAAAAAGTAGTAGATTTTTTCTCATCACCGATTTAAAAAATGTCGATGCGGAATTGTAGCCAAATTTATTCCGTGTCCAAATGTATAATTGGACTGGATCTGCGACTTACAGTTTCCGAGAAAATTAAGTTTTGGGGAGACTGTAAAAAAGTAGTAATTTTTATTCATCACCGATTTAAATAATGTTGATGCGGAATTGTAGCTACATTCATTCCGTGTCCAAATATATAATTGGACTGGATCTGCGACTTATAGTTTTGACACTGTCAAAAAGTAGTAGATTTCTTCTCATCACCAATTTATAGAATGTTGGTGCAGGATTGTAGCTACATTTATTCCGTGTTCAAATATACAATTAAACTGGATCTGCGACTTGTAGTTTCCCAGAAAATTAAGATTTGGTGACACTGTAAAAAAGTAGTAGATTTTTTCTCATCACCGATTTAAAAAATGTCGATGCGGAATTGTAGCTACATCTATTCCGTGTCCAAATATATAATTGGACTGGATCTGCGACTTATAGTTTCCGAGAAAATTAAGTTTTGGTGACACTGTAAAAAAGTAGTAGATTTTTTCTCATCACCGATTTAAAAAATGTCGATGCGGAATTGTGGCTACATTTATGCCGTGTCCGAATATGTAATTGGACAGAATCTGCGACTTGTAGTTTCCGAGAAAACTAAGTTTTGGTGACACTGCTAAAAAGTAGTAGATTTTTTCTCATCACCGATTTAAAAAACCTCGATGCGGAATTGTGGCTACATTTATTCCGTGTCCAAATATGTAATTGGACAGAATCTGCGACTTGTAGTTTCCGAGAAAACTAAGTTTTGGTGACACTGTAAAAAAGTAGTAGATTTTTTCTCATCACCGATTTAAAAAATGTCGATGCGGAATTGTAGCTACATTTATTCCGTGTCCAAATATATAATTGGACTGGATCTGCGACTTATAGTTTCCGAGAAAATTAAGTTTTGGTGACACTGTAAAAAAGTAGTAGATTTTTTCTCATCACCGATTTAAAAAATGTCGATGCGGAATTGTGGCTACATTTATTCCGTGTCCAAATATGTAATTGGACAGAATTAGAAGATTTTTTCTCATCACCGATTTGTAGCCACATTTATTCCGTGTCCAAATGTATAATTGGACTGGATCTGCGACTTATAGTTTCCCAGAAAATTAAGTTTTGGTGACACTGTAAAAAAGTAGAAGATTTTTTCTCATCACCGATTTAAAGAATGTCGATGCGGAATTGTAGCTACATTTATTCCGTGTCCAAATATATAATTGGACTGGATCTGCGACTTATAGTTTCCGAGAAAATTAAGTTTTGGTGACACTGTAAAAAAGTAGTAGATTTTTTCTCATCACCGATTTAAAAAATGTCGATGCGGAATTGTAGCTACATCTATTCCGTGTCCAAATATATAATTGGACTGGATCTGCGACTTATAGTTTTGACACTGTCAAAAAGTAGTAGATTTCTTCTCATCACCAATTTAAAGAATGTTGGTGCAGGATTGTAGCTACATTTATTCCGTGTTCAAATATACAATTAAACTGGATCTGCGACTTGTAGTTTCCCAGAAATTTAAGTTTTGGTGACACTGTAAAAAAGTAGTAGATTTTTTCTCATCACCGATTTAAAAAATGTCGATGCGCAATTGTAGCTACATTTATTCCGTGTCCAAATATATAATTGGACTGGATCTGCGACTTATAGTTTCCGAGAAAATTAAGTTTTGGTGACACTGTAAAAAAGTAGTAGATTTTTTCTCATCACCGATTTAAAAAATGTCGATGCGGAATTGTGGCTACATTTATGCCGTGTCCGAATATGTAATTGGACAGAATCTGCGACTTGTAGTTTCCGAGAAAACTAAGTTTTGGTGACACTGTCAAAAAGTAGTAGATTTTTTCTCATCACCGATTTAAAAAACCTCGATGCGGAATTGTGGCTACATTTATTCCGTGTCCAAATATGTAATTGGACAGAATCTGCGACTTGTAGTTTCCGAGAAAACTAAGTTTTGGTGACACTGTAAAAAAGTAGTAGATTTTTTCTCATCACCGATTTAAAAAATGTCGATGCGGAATTGTGGCTACATTTATTCCGTGTCCAAATATGTAATTGGACAGAATCTGCGACTTGTAGTTTCCGAGAAAATTAAGTTTTGGTGACACTGTAAAAAAGTAGTAGATTTTTTCTCATCACCGATTTAAAAAATGTCGATGCGGAATTGTAGCTACATTTATTCCGTGTACAAATATATAATTGGACTGGATCTGCGACTTATAGTTTCCGAGAAAATTAAGTTTTGGTGACACTGTAAAAAAGTAGTAGATTTTTTCTCATCACCGATTTAAAAAATGTCGATGCGGAATTGTAGCTACATTTATTCCGTGTACAAATATATAATTGGACTGGATCTGCGACTTATAGTTTCCGAGAAAATTAAGTTTTGGTGACACTATAAAAAAGTAGTAGATTTTTTCTCATCACCGATTTAAAAAATGTCGATGCGGAATTGTAGCCACATTTATTCCGTGTCCAAATGTATAATTGGACTGGATCTGCGACTTATAGTTTCCGAGAAAATTAAGTTTTGGTGACAGTGTAAAAAAGTAGTAGATTTTTTCTCATCACCGATTTAAAAAATGTCGATGCGGAATTGTGGCTACATTTATTCCGTCTCCAAATATGTAATTGGACAGAATTAGAAGATTTTTTCTCATCACCGATTTGTAGCCACATTTATTCCGTGTCCAAATGTATAATTGGACTGGATCTGCGACTTACAGTTTCCGAGAAAATTAAGTTTTGGGGAGACTGTAAAAAAGTAGTAATTTTTATTCATCACCGATTTAAATAATGTTGATGCGGAATTGTAGCTACATTCATTCCGTGTCCAAATATATAATTGGACTGGATCTGCGACTTATAGTTTCCGAGAAAATTAAGTTTTGGTGACACTGTAAATACGTGTCCAAATACGTAATTGGACAGAATCTGCGACTTGTAGTTTCCGAGAAAATTAAGTTTTGGTGACAGTGTAAAAAAGTAGTAGATTTTTTCTCATCACCGATTTAAAAAATGTCGATGCGGAATTGTAGCTACATTTATTCCGTGTCCAAATATATAATTGGACTGGATCTGCGACTTATAGTTTCCGAGAAAATTAAGTTTTGGTGGCACTGTAAAAAAGTAGTAGATTTTTTCTCATCACCGATTTAAAAGATGTCGATGCGGAATTGTGGCTACATTTGTTCCGTGTCCAAATATGTAATTGGACAGAATTAGAAGATTTTTCTCATCACCGATTTGTAGCCACATTTATTCCGTGTCCAAATGTATAATTGGACTGGATCTGCGACTTATAGTTTCCGAGAAAATTAAGTTTTGGTGACACTGTAAAAAAGTAGTAGATTTTTTCTCATCACCGATTTAAAAAATGTCGATGCGGAATTGTAGCCAAATTTATTCCGTGTCCAAATGTATAATTGGACTGGATCTGCGACTTACAGTTTCCGAGAAAATTAAGTTTTGGGGAGACTGTAAAAAAGTAGTAATTTTTATTCATCACCGATTTAAATAATGTTGATGCGGAATTGTAGCTACATTCATTCCGTGTCCAAATATATAATTGGACTGGATCTGCGACTTATAGTTTTGACACTGTCAAAAAGTAGTAGATTTCTTCTCATCACCAATTTATAGAATGTTGGTGCAGGATTGTAGCTACATTTATTCCGTGTTCAAATATACAATTAAACTGGATCTGCGACTTGTAGTTTCCCAGAAAATTAAGATTTGGTGACACTGTAAAAAAGTAGTAGATTTTTTCTCATCACCGATTTAAAAAATGTCGATGCGGAATTGTAGCTACATCTATTCCGTGTCCAAATATATAATTGGACTGGATCTGCGACTTATAGTTTCCGAGAAAATTAAGTTTTGGTGACACTGTAAAAAAGTAGTAGATTTTTTCTCATCACCGATTTAAAAAATGTCGATGCGGAATTGTGGCTACATTTATGCCGTGTCCGAATATGTAATTGGACAGAATCTGCGACTTGTAGTTTCCGAGAAAACTAAGTTTTGGTGACACTGCTAAAAAGTAGTAGATTTTTTCTCATCACCGATTTAAAAAACCTCGATGCGGAATTGTGGCTACATTTATTCCGTGTCCAAATATGTAATTGGACAGAATCTGCGACTTGTAGTTTCCGAGAAAACTAAGTTTTGGTGACACTGTAAAAAAGTAGTAGATTTTTTCTCATCACCGATTTAAAAAATGTCGATGCGGAATTGTAGCTACATTTATTCCGTGTCCAAATATATAATTGGACTGGATCTGCGACTTATAGTTTCCGAGAAAATTAAGTTTTGGTGACACTGTAAAAAAGTAGTAGATTTTTTCTCATCACCGATTTAAAAAATGTCGATGCGGAATTGTGGCTACATTTATTCCGTGTCCAAATATGTAATTGGACAGAATTAGAAGATTTTTTCTCATCACCGATTTGTAGCCACATTTATTCCGTGTCCAAATGTATAATTGGACTGGATCTGCGACTTATAGTTTCCCAGAAAATTAAGTTTTGGTGACACTGTAAAAAAGTAGAAGATTTTTTCTCATCACCGATTTAAAGAATGTCGATGCGGAATTGTAGCTACATTTATTCCGTGTCCAAATATATAATTGGACTGGATCTGCGACTTATAGTTTCCGAGAAAATTAAGTTTTGGTGACACTGTAAAAAAGTAGTAGATTTTTTCTCATCACCGATTTAAAAAATGTCGATGCGGAATTGTAGCTACATCTATTCCGTGTCCAAATATATAATTGGACTGGATCTGCGACTTATAGTTTTGACACTGTCAAAAAGTAGTAGATTTCTTCTCATCACCAATTTAAAGAATGTTGGTGCAGGATTGTAGCTACATTTATTCCGTGTTCAAATATACAATTAAACTGGATCTGCGACTTGTAGTTTCCCAGAAAATTAAGTTTTGGTGACACTGTAAAAAAGTAGTAGATTTTTTCTCATCACCGATTTAAAAAATGTCGATGCGCAATTGTAGCTACATTTATTCCGTGTCCAAATATATAATTGGACTGGATCTGCGACTTATAGTTTCCGAGAAAATTAAGTTTTGGTGACACTGTAAAAAAGTAGTAGATTTTTTCTCATCACCGATTTAAAAAATGTCGATGCGGAATTGTGGCTACATTTATGCCGTGTCCGAATATGTAATTGGACAGAATCTGCGACTTGTAGTTTCCGAGAAAACTAAGTTTTGGTGACACTGTCAAAAAGTAGTAGATTTTTTCTCATCACCGATTTAAAAAACCTCGATGCGGAATTGTGGCTACATTTATTCCGTGTCCAAATATGTAATTGGACAGAATCTGCGACTTGTAGTTTCCGAGAAAACTAAGTTTTGGTGACACTGTAAAAAAGTAGTAGATTTTTTCTCATCACCGATTTAAAAAATGTCGATGCGGAATTGTGGCTACATTTATTCCGTGTCCAAATATGTAATTGGACAGAATCTGCGACTTGTAGTTTCCGAGAAAATTAAGTTTTGGTGACACTGTAAAAAAGTAGTAGATTTTTTCTCATCACCGATTTAAAAAATGTCGATGCGGAATTGTAGCTACATTTATTCCGTGTACAAATATATAATTGGACTGGATCTGCGACTTATAGTTTCCGAGAAAATTAAGTTTTGGTGACACTGTAAAAAAGTAGTAGATTTTTTCTCATCACCGATTTAAAAAATGTCGATGCGGAATTGTAGCTACATTTATTCCGTGTACAAATATATAATTGGACTGGATCTGCGACTTATAGTTTCCGAGAAAATTAAGTTTTGGTGACACTATAAAAAAGTAGTAGATTTTTTCTCATCACCGATTTAAAAAATGTCGATGCGGAATTGTAGCCACATTTATTCCGTGTCCAAATGTATAATTGGACTGGATCTGCGACTTATAGTTTCCGAGAAAATTAAGTTTTGGTGACAGTGTAAAAAAGTAGTAGATTTTTTCTCATCACCGATTTAAAAAATGTCGATGCGGAATTGTGGCTACATTTATTCCGTCTCCAAATATGTAATTGGACAGAATTAGAAGATTTTTTCTCATCACCGATTTGTAGCCACATTTATTCCGTGTCCAAATGTATAATTGGACTGGATCTGCGACTTATAGTTTCCGAGAAAATTAAGTTTTGGTGACACTGTACAAAAGTAGTAGATTTTTTCTCATCACCGATTTAAAAAATGTCGATGCGGAATTGTAGCTACATTTATTCCGTGTACAAATATATAATTGGACTGGATCTGCGACTTATAGTTTCCGAGAAAATTAAGTTTTGGTGACACTGTAAAAAAGTAGTAGATTTTTTCTCATCACCGATTTAAAAAATGTTATTCCGTGTACAAATATATAATTGGACTGGATCTGCGACTTGTAGTTTCCGAGAAAATTAAGTTTTGGTGACACTGTAAAAAAGTAGTAGATTTTTTCTCATCACCGATTTAAAAAATGTCGATGCGGAATTGTGGCTACATTTATTCCGTGTCCAAATATGTAATTGGACAGAATCTGCGACTTGTAGTTTCCGAGAAAACTAAGTTTTGGTGACACTGTAAAAAAGTAGTAGATTTTTTCTCATCACCGATTTAAAAAATGTCGATGCGGAATTGTGGCTACATTTATTCCGTGTCCAAATATGTAATTGGACAGAATTAGAAGATTTTTTCTCATCACCGATTTGTAGCCACATTTATTCCGTGTCCAAATGTATAATTGGACTGGATCTGCGACTTATAGTTTCCGAGAAAATTAAGTTTTGGTGACAGTGTAAAAAAGTAGTAGATTTTTTCTCATCACCGATTTAAAAAATGTCGATGCGGAATTGTGGCTACATTTATTCCGTGTCCAAATATGTAATTGGACAGAATTAGAAGATTTTTTCTCATCACCGATTTGTAGCCACGTTTATTCCGTGTCCAAATGTATAATTGGACTGGATCTGCGACTTATAGTTTCCGAGAAAATTAAGTTTTGGTGACACTGTAAAAAAGTAATAGATTTTTTCTCATCACCGATTTTAAAAATGTCGATGCGAAATTGTGGCTACATTTATTCCGTGTCCAAATATGTAATTGGACAGAATCTGCGACTTGTAGTTTCCGAGAAAATTAAGTTTTGGTGACACTGTAAAAAAGTAGTAGATTTTTTCTCATCACCGATTTAAAAAATGTCGATGCGGAATTGTAGCTACATTTATTCCGTGTCCAAATACGTAATTGGACAGAATCTGCGACTTGTAGTTTCCGAGAAAATTAAGTTTTGGTGACACTGTAAAAAAGTAGAAGATTTTTTCTCATCACCGATTTAAAAAATGTCGATGCGGAATTGTGGCTACATTTATTCCGTGTCCAAATATGTAATTGGACAGAATTAGAAGATTTTTTCTCATCACCGATTTGTAGCCACATTTATTCCGTGTCCAAATGTATAATTGGACTGGATCTGCGACTTATAGTTTCCGAGAAAATTAAGTTTTGGTGACACTGTAAAAAAGTAGAAGATTTTTTCTCATCACCGATTTAAAGAATGTCGATGCGGAATTGTAGCCACATTTATTCCGTGTCCAAATGTATAATTGGACTGGATCTGCGACTTACAGTTTCCGAGAAAATTAAGTTTTGGGGAGACTGTAAAAAAGTAGTAATTTTTATTCATCACCGATTTAAATAATGTTGATGCGGAATTGTAGCTACATTCATTCCGTGTCCAAATATATAATTGGACTGGATCTGCGACTTATAGTTTCCGAGAAAATTAAGTTTTGGTGACACTGTAAAAAAGTAGTAGATTTTTTCTCATCACCGATTTAAAAAATGTCGATGCGGAATTGTGGCTACATTTAATTGGACAGAATCTGCGACTTGTAGTTTCCGAGAAAATTAAGTTTTGGTGACAGTGTAAAAAAGTAGTAGATTTTTTCTCATCACCGATTTAAAAAATGTCGATGCGGAATTGTGGCTACATTTATTCAGTGTCCAAATATGTAATTGGACAGAATTAGAAGATTTTTTCTCATCACCGATTTGTAGCCACATTTATTCCGTGTCCAAATGTATAATTGGACTGGATCTGCGACTTATAGTTTCCGAGAAAATTAAGTTTTGGTGACACTGTAAAAAAGTAGAAGATTTTTTCTCATCACCGATTTAAAAAATGTCGATGCGGAATTGTAGCCACATTTATTCCGTGTCCAAATATATAATTGGACTTTATCTGCGACTTATAGTTTCCGAGAAAATTAAGTTTTATTGACACTGTAAAAAAGTAGAAAATATTTTCTCATCACCGATTTAAAAAATGTCGATGCGGAATTGTAGCCACATTTATTCCGTGTCCAAATGTATAATTGGACTGGATCTGCGACTTACAGTTTCCGATAAAATTAAGTTTTGGGGAGACTGTAAAAAAGTAGTAATTTTTATTCATCACCGATTTAAATAATGTTGATGCGGAATTGTAGCTACATTCATTCCGTGTCCAAATATATAATTGGACTGGATCTGCGACTTATAGTTTCCGAGAAAATTAAGTTTTGGTGACACTGTAAAAAAGTAGTAGATTTTTTCTCATCACCGATTTAAAAAATGTCGATGCGGAATTGTGGCTACATTTAATTGGACAGAATCTGCGACTTGTAGTTTCCGAGAAAATTAAGTTTTGGTGACAGTGTAAAAAAGTAGTAGATTTTTTCTCATCTCCGATTTAATAAATGTCGATGCGGAATTGTAGCTACATTTATTCCGTGTCCAAATATATAATTGGACTGGATCTGCGACTTATAGTTTCCGAGAAAATTAAGTTTTGGTGACACTGTAAAAAAGTAGTAAATTTTTTCTCATCACCGATTTAAAAAATGTCGATGCGGAATTGTGGCTACATTTATTCCGTGTCCAAATATGTAATTGGACAGAATCTGCGACTTGTAGTTTCCGAGAAAATTAAGTTTTGGTGACACTGTAAAAAAGTAGTAGATTTTTTCTCATCACCGATTTAAAAAATGTCGATGCGGAATTGTAGCTACATTTATTCCGTGTCCAAATATATAATTGGACTGGATCTGCGACTTATGGTTTCCGAGAAAATTAAGTTTTGGTGACACTGTAAAAAAGTAGTAGATTTTTTCTCATCACCGATTTAAAAAATGTCGATGCGAAATTGTGGCTACATTTATTCCGTGTCCAAATATGTAATTGGACAGAATCTGCGACTTGTAGTTTCAGAGAAAATTAAGTTTTGGTGACACTGTAAAAAAGTAGTAAATTTTTTCTCATCACCGATTTAAAAAATGTCGATGCGGAATTGTGGCTACATTTATTCCGTGTCCAAATATGTAATTGGACAGAATCTGCGACTTGTAGTTTCCGAGAAAATTAAGTTTTGGTGACACTGTAAAAAAGTAGTAGATTTTTTCTCATCACCGATTTAAAAAATGTCGATGCGGAATTGTAGCCCCATTTATTCCGTGTCCAAATATATAATTGGACTGGATCTGCGACTTATAGTTTCCGAGAAAATTAAGTTTTGGTGACACTGTAAAAAAGTAGAAGATTTTTTCTCATCACCGATTTAAAAAATGTCGATGCGGAATTGTAGCCACATTTATTCCGTGTCCAAATGTATAATTGGACTGGATCTGCGACTTATAGTTTCCGAGAAAATTAAGTTTTGGTGACACTGTAAAAAAGTAGTAGATTTTTTCTCATCACCGATTTAAAAAATGTCGATGCGGAATTGTGGCTACATTTATTCCGTGTCCAAATATGTAATTGGACAGAATTAGAAGTTTTTTTCTCATTACCGATTTGTAGCCACATTTATTCCGTGTCCAAATATATAATTGGGCTGGATCTGCGACTTGTAGTTTCCGAGAAAATTAAGTTTTGGTGAGACTGTAAAAAAGTAGTAGATTTTTTCTCATCACCGATTTAAAAAATATCGATGCGGAATTGTGGCTACATTTATTCCGTGTCGAAATACGTAATTGGACAGAATCTGCGACTTGTAGTTTCCGAGAAAATGAAGTTTTGGTGACACTGTAAAAAAGTAGTAGATTTTTTCTCATCACCGATTTAAAAAATATCGATGCGGAATTGTGGCTACATTTATTCCGTGTCGAAATACGTAACTGGACAGAATCTGCGACTTGTAGTTTCCGAGAAAATGAAGTTTTGGTGACACTGTAAAAAAGTAGTAGATTTTTTCTCATCACCGATTTAAAAAATGTCGATGCGGAATTGTGGCTACATTTATTCCGTGTCCAAATATGTAATTGGACAGAATTAATATATAATTGGGCTGGATCTGCGACTTATAGTTTTGACACTGTCAAAAAGTAGTAGATTTCTTCTCATCACCAATTTAAAGAATGTTGGTGCAGGATTGTAGCTACATTTATTCCGTGTTCAAATATATAATTGGACTGGATCTGCGACTTATAGTTTCCGAGAAAATTAAGTTTTGGTGACACTGTAAAAAAGTAGTAGATTTTTTCTCATCACCGATTTAAAAAATGTCGATGCGGAATTGTGGCTACATTTATTCCGTGTCCAAATACGTAATTGGACAGAATCTGCGACTTGTAGTTTCCGAGAAAATTAAGTTTTGGTGACACTGTAAAAAAGTAGAAGATTTTTTCTCATCACCGATTTAAAAAATGTCGATGCGGAATTGTGGCTACATTTATTCCGTGTCCAAATATGTAATTTGACTGGATCTGCGACTTACAGTTTCCGAGAAAATTAAGTTTTGGGGAGACTGTAAAAAAGTAGTAATTTTTATTCATCACCGATTTAAATAATGTTGATGCGGAATTGTAGCTACATTCATTCCGTGTCCAAATATATAATTGGACTCGATCTGCGACTTATAGTTTCCGAGAAAATTAAGTTTTGGTGACACTGTAATTACGTGTCCAAATACGTAATTGGACAGAATCTGCGACTTGCAGTTTCCGAGAAAATTAAGTTTTGGTGACAGTGTAAAAAAGTAGTAGATTTTTTCTCATCACCGATTTAAAAAATGTCGATGCGGAATTGTAGCTACATTTATTCCGTGTCCAAATATATAATTGGACTGGATCTGCGACTTATAGTTTCCGAGAAAATTAAGTTTTGGTGACACTGTAAAAAAGTAGTAGATTTTTTCACATCACCGATTTAAAAAATGTCGATGCGGAATTGTAGCCATATTTATTCCGTGTCCAAATATATAATTGGACTGGATCTGCGACTTATAGTTTCCGAGAAAATTAAGTTTTGGTGACACTGTAAAAAAGTAGAAGATTTTTTCTCATCACCGATTTAAAAAATGTCGATGCGGAATTGTAGCCACATTTATTCCGTGTCCAAATGTATAATTGGACTGGATCTGCGACTTACAGTTTCCGAGAAAATTAAGTTTTGGGGAGACTGTAAAAAAGTAGTAATTTTTATTCATCACCGATTTAAATAATGTTGATGCGGAATTGTAGCTACATTCATTCCGTGTCCAAATATATAATTGGACTCGATCTGCGACTTATAGTTTCCGAGAAAATTAAGTTTTGGTGACACTGTAAATACGTGTCCAAATACGTAATTGGACAGAATCTGCGACTCGTAGTTTCCGAGAAAATTAAGTTTTGGTGACAGTGTAAAAAAGTAGTAGATTTTTTCTCATCACCGATTTAAAAAATGTCGATGCGGAATTGTAGCCACATTTATTCCGTGTCCAAATATATAATTGGACTGGATTTGCGACTTATAGTTTCCGAGAAAATTAAGTTTTGGTGACACTGTAAAAAAGTAGAAGATTTTTTCTCATCACCGATTTAAAAAATGTCGATGCGGAATTGTAGCCACATTTATTCCGTGTCCAAATGTATAATTGGACTGGATCTGCGACTTACAGTTTCCGAGAAAATTAAGTTTTGGGGAGACTGTAAAAAAGTAGTAATTTTTATTCATCACCGATTTAAATAATGTTGATGCGGAATTGTAGCTACATTCATTCCGTGTCCAAATATATAATTGGACTCGATCTGCGACTTATAGTTTCCGAGAAAATTAAGTTTTGGTGACACTGTAAATACGTGTCCAAATACGTAATTGGACAGAATCTGCGACTTGCAGTTTCCGAGAAAATTAAGTTTTGGTGACAGTGTAAAAAAGTAGTAGATTTTTTCTCATCACCGATTTAAAAAATGTCGATGCGGAATTGTAGCTACATTTATTCCGTGTCCAAATATATAATTGGACTGGATCTGCGACTTATAGTTTCCGAGAAAATTAAGTTTTGGTGACACTGTAAAAAAGTAGTAGATTTTTTCACATCACCGATTTAAAAAATGTCGATGCGGAATTGTAGCCATATTTATTCCGTGTCCAAATATATAATTGGACTGGATCTGCGACTTACAGTTTCCGAGAAAATTAAGTTTTGGGGAGACTGTAAAAAAGTAGTAATTTTTATTCATCACCGATTTAAATAATGTCGATGCGGAATTGTAGCTACATTTATTCCGTGTCCAAATATATAATTGGACTGGATCTGCGACTTATAGTTTCCGAGAAAATTAAGTTTTGGTGACACTGTAAAAAAGTAGAAGATTTTTTCTCATCACCGATTTAAAAAATGTCGATGCGGAATTGTGGCTACATTTATTCCGTGTCCAAATATGTAATTGGACTGGATCTGCGACTTACAGTTTCCGAGAAAATTAAGTTTTGGGGAGACTGTAAAAAAGTAGTAATTTTTATTCATCACCGATTTAAATAATGTTGATGCGGAATTGTAGCTACATTCATTCCGTGTCCAAATATATAATTGGACTCGATCTGCGACTTATAGTTTCCGAGAAAATTAAGTTTTGGTGACACTGTAAATACGTGTCCAAATACGTAATTGGACAGAATCTGCGACTTGTAGTTTCCGAGAAAATTAAGTTTTGGTGACACTGTAAAAAAGTAGTAGATTTTTTCTCATCACCGATTTAAAAAATGTCGATGCGGAATTGTAGCTACATTTATTCCGTGTCCAAATATATAATTGGACTGGATCTGCGACTTATAGTTTCCGAGAAAATTAAGTTTTGGTGACACTGTAAAAAAGTAGTAGATTTTTTCACATCACCGATTTAAAAAATGTCGATGCGGAATTGTAGCCACATTTATTCCGTGTCCAAATATATAATTGGACTGGATCTGCGACTTATAGTTTCCGAGAAAATTAAGTTTTGGTGACACTGTAAAAAAGTAGAAGATTTTTTCTCATCACCGATTTAAAAAATGTCGATGCGGAATTGTAGCCACATTTATTCCGTGTCCAAATATATAATTGGACTGGATCTGCGACTTATAGTTTCCGAGAAAATTAAGTTTTGGTGACACTGTAAAAAAGTAGAAGATTTTTTCTCATCACCGATTTAAAAAATGTCGATGCGGAATTGTAGCCACATTTATTCCGTGTCCAAATGTATAATTGGACTGGATCTGCGACTTACAGTTTCCGAGAAAATTAAGTTTTGGGGAGACTGTAAAAAAGTAGTAATTTTTATTCATCACCGATTTAAATAATGTTGATGCGGAATTGTAGCTACATTCATTCCGTGTCCAAATATATAATTGGACTCGATCTGCGACTTATAGTTTCCGAGAAAATTAAGTTTTGGTGACACTGTAAATACGTGTCCAAATACGTAATTGGACAGAATCTGCGACTTGCAGTTTCCGAGAAAATTAAGTTTTGGTGACAGTGTAAAAAAGTAGTAGATTTTTTCTCATCACCGATTTAAAAAATGTCGATGCGGAATTGTAGCTACATTTATTCCGTGTCCAAATATATAATTGGACTGGATCTGCGACTTATAGTTTCCGAGAAAATTAAGTTTTGGTGACACTGTAAAAAAGTAGTAGATTTTTTCACATCACCGATTTAAAAAATGTCGATGCGGAATTGTAGCCATATTTATTCCGTGTCCAAATATATAATTGGACTGGATCTGCGACTTACAGTTTCCGAGAAAATTAAGTTTTGGGGAGACTGTAAAAAAGTAGTAATTTTTATTCATCACCGATTTAAATAATGTCGATGCGGAATTGTAGCTACATTTATTCCGTGTCCAAATATATAATTGGACTGGATCTGCGACTTATAGTTTCCGAGAAAATTCACTTTGGTGACACTGTTAAGAAGTAGTAGATTTTTTTTCATCCCGATTTAAAAAATGTCGATGCGGATTGTGGCTACATTTATTCCGTGTTCAAATATATAATTAAACTGGAACTGCGACTTATAGTTTCCGAGAAAATTAAGTTTTGGTGACACTGTAAAAAAGTAGAAGATTTTTTCTCATCACCGATTTAAAAAATGTCTATGCGTTATTGTAGCTACATTTATTCCGTGTCCAAATGTAATTGGACAGAATCTGCGACTTGTAGTTTCCGAGAAAATTAAGTTTTGGTGACACTGTTAAAAAGTAGAAGATTTTTTCTCATCACCGATTTAAAAAATGTTGGCGCAGAATTGTACCTACATTTATTCAGTGTCCAAATATATAATTGGACTGGATCTGCGACTTGTAGTTTCCGAGAAATTAAGTTTTGGTGACACTGTAAACAAGTAGTAGATTTTTTCTCCTCACCGATTTAAAAAATGTTAATGCGGAATTATAGCTACATTTATTCCGTGTCCAAACACATAATTGTACTCGATATGCGACTTATAGTTTCCGAAAAAATTAAGGTTTGGTGACACTGTTAAAAAGTAGTATATTTTTTCTCATCACCGATTTAAAAAATGTCGATGCGGAATTGTGGCTACATTTATTCCGTGTCCAAATATGTAATTGGACTGGATCTGCGACTTACAGTTTCCGAGAAAATTAAGTTTTGGGGAGACTGTAAAAAAGTAGTAATTTTTATTCATCACCGATTTAAATAATGTTGATGCGGAATTGTAGCTACATTCATTCCGTGTCCAAATATATAATTGGACTCGATCTGCGACTTATAGTTTCCGAGAAAATTAAGTTTTGGTGACACTGTAAATACGTGTCCAAATACGTAATTGGACAGAATCTGCGACTTGTAGTTTCCGAGAAAATTAAGTTTTGGTGACAGTGTAAAAAAGTAGTAGATTTTTTCTCATCACCGATTTAAAAAATGTCGATGCGGAATTGTAGCTACATTTATTCCGTGTCCAAATATATAATTGGACTGGATCTGCGACTTATAGTTTCCGAGAAAATTAAGTTTTGGTGACACTGTAAAAAAGTAGTAGATTTTTTCACATCACCGATTTAAAAAATGTCGATGCGGAATTGTAGCCACATTTATTCCGTGTCCAAATATATAATTGGACTGGATCTGCGACTTATAGTTTCCGAGAAAATTAAGTTTTGGTGACACTGTAAAAAAGTAGAAGATTTTTTCTCATCACCGATTTAAAAAATGTCGATGCGGAATTGTAGCCACATTTATTAAGTGTCCAAATGTATAATTGGACTGGATCTGCGACTTACAGTTTCCGAGAAAATTAAGTTTTTAGGAGACTGTAAAAAAGTAGTAATTTTTATTCATCACCGATTTAAATAATGTTGATGCGGAATTGTAGCTACATTCATTCCGTGTCCAAATATATAATTGGACTCGATCTGCGACTTATAGTTTCCGAGAAAATTAAGTTTTGGTGACACTGTAAATACGTGTCCAAATACGTAATTGGACAGAATCTGCGACTCGTAGTTTCCGAGAAAATTAAGTTTTGGTGACAGTGTAAAAAAGTAGTAGATTTTTTCTCATCACCGATTTAAAAAATGTCGATGCGGAATTGTAGCTACATTTATTCCGTGTCCAAATATATAATTGGACTGGATCTGCGACTTATAGTTTCCGAGAAAATTAAGTTTTGGTGACACTGTAAAAAAGTAGAAGATTTTTTCTCATCACCGATTTAAAAAATGTCGATGCGGAATTGTAGCCACATTTATTCCGTGTCCAAATGTATAATTGGACTGGATCTGCGACTTATAGTTTCCGAGAAAATTAAGTTTTGGTGACACTGTAAATACGTGTCCAAATATGTAATTGGACAGAATCTGCGACTTGTAGTTTCCGAGAAAATGAAGTTTTGGTGACACTGTAAAAAAGTAGTAGATTTTTTCTCATCACCGATTTAAAAAATGTCGATGCGGAATTGTGGCTACATTTATTCCGTGTCCGAATATGTAATTGGACAGAACTAGAAGATTTTTTCTCATCACCGATTTGTAGCCACATTTATTCCGTGTCCAAATATATAATTGGACTGGATCTGCGACTTATAGTTTTGACACTGTCAAAAAGTAGTAGATTTCTTCTCATCACCAATTTAAAGAATGTTGGTGCAGGATTGTAGCTACATTTATTCCGTGTTCAAATATACAATTAAACTGGATCTGCGACTTGTAGTTTCCCAGAAAATTAAGTTTTGGTGCCAGTGTAAAAAAGTAGTAGATTTTTTCTCATCACCGATTTAAAAAATGTCTATGCAGAATTGTAGCTACATTTATTCCGTGTTCAAATATATAATTGGACTCGATCGGCTACTTACAGTTTTTGAGAAAATATAGTTTTGGGGAGACTGTAAAAAAGTAGTAGATTTTTATTCATCACCAATTAAAATAATGTTGATGCGGAATTGTAGCTACATTTATTCCGTGTCCAAATATATAATTGGACTGGATCTGCGGATTATAGTTTCCGAGAAAATTAAGTTTTGGTGACACTGTAAAAAAGTAGTAGATTTCTTCTCCTCACCGATCTAAAAATGTTGATGCGAATTGCAGCTACATTTATTCCGTGTCCAAATGTATAATTGGACTGGATCTGCGACTTATAGTTTCCGAGAAAATTAAGTTTTGGTGACAGTGTAAAAAAGTAGTAGATTTTTTCTCATCACCGATTTAAATAATGTTGATGCGGAATTGTAGCTACATTCATTCCATGTCCAAATATATTGTTGGACTGGATCTGCGACTTATAGTTTCCGAGAAAATTAAGTTTTGGTGACACTGTTAAAAAGTAGTAAATTTTTTCTTATCACCGATTTAAAAATTGTTGGTGCAGAATTGTAGCCACATTTATTCCGTGTCCAAATATATAATTGGACTGGATCTGCGACTTATAGTTTCCGAGAAAATTCACTTTGGTGACACTGTTAAGAAGTAGTAGATTTTTTTTCATCCCGATTTAAAAAATGTCGATGCGGATTGTGGCTACATTTATTCCGTGTTCAAATATATAATTAAACTGGAACTGCGACTTATAGTTTCCGAGAAAATTAAGTTTTGGTGACACTGTAAAAAAGTAGAAGATTTTTTCTCATCACCGATTTAAAAAATGTCGATGCGGAATTGTGGCTACATTTATTCCGTGTCCAAATATGTAATTGGACTGGATCTGCGACTTACAGTTTCCGAGAAAATTAAGTTTTGGGGAGACTGTAAAAAAGTAGTAATTTTTATTCATCACCGATTTAAATAATGTTGATGCGGAATTGTAGCTACATTCATTCCGTGTCCAAATATATAATTGGACTCGATCTGCGACTTATAGTTTCCGAGAAAATTAAGTTTTGGTGACACTGTAAATACGTGTCCAAATACGTAATTGGACAGAATCTGCGACTTGTAGTTTCCGAGAAAATTAAGTTTTGGTGACACTGTAAAAAAGTAGTAGATTTTTTCTCATCACCGATTTAAAAAATGTCGATGCGGAATTGTAGCTACATTTATTCCGTGTCCAAATATATAATTGGACTGGATCTGCGACTTATAGTTTCCGAGAAAATTAAGTTTTGGTGACACTGTAAAAAAGTAGTAGATTTTTTCACATCACCGATTTAAAAAATGTCGATGCGGAATTGTAGCCACATTTATTCCGTGTCCAAATATATAATTGGACTGGATCTGCGACTTATAGTTTCCGAGAAAATTAAGTTTTGGTGACACTGTAAAAAAGTAGAAGATTTTTTCTCATCACCGATTTAAAAAATGTCGATGCGGAATTGTAGCCACATTTATTCCGTGTCCAAATGTATAATTGGACTGGATCTGCGACTTACAGTTTCCGAGAAAATTAAGTTTTGGGGAGACTGTAAAAAAGTAGTAATTTTTATTCATCACCGATTTAAATAATGTTGATGCGGAATTGTAGCTACATTCATTCCGTGTCCAAATATATAATTGGACTCGATCTGCGACTTATAGTTTCCGAGAAAATTAAGTTTTGGTGACACTGTAAATACGTGTCCAAATACGTAATTGGACAGAATCTGCGACTCGTAGTTTCCGAGAAAATTAAGTTTTGGTGACAGTGTAAAAAAGTAGTAGATTTTTTCTCATCACCGATTTAAAAAATGTCGATGCGGAATTGTAGCTACATTTATTCCGTGTCCAAATATATAATTGGACTGGATCTGCGACTTATAGTTTCCGAGAAAATTAAGTTTTGGTGACACTGTAAAAAAGTAGAAGATTTTTTCTCATCACCGATTTAAAAAATGTCGATGCGGAATTGTAGCCACATTTATTCCGTGTCCAAATGTATAATTGGACTGGATCTGCGACTTATAGTTTCCGAGAAAATTAAGTTTTGGTGACACTGTAAAAAAGTAGTAGATTTTTTCTCATCACCGATTTAAAAAATGTCGATGCGGAATTGTGGCTACATTTATTCCGTGTCGAAATACGTAATTGGACAGAATCTGCGACTTGTAGTTTCCGAGAAAATGAAGTTTTGGTGACACTGTAAAAAAGTAGTAGATTTTTTCTCATCACCGATTTAAAAAATGTCGATGCGGAATTGTGGCTACATTTATTCCGTGTCCAAATATGTAATTGGACAGAATTAGAAGATCTTTTCTCATCACCGATTTGTAGCCACATTTATTCCGTGTCCAAATATATAATTGGACTGGATCTGCGACTTATAGTTTTGACACTGTCAAAAAGTAGTAGATTTCTTCTCATCACCAATTTAAAGAATGTTGGTGCAGGATTGTAGCTACATTTATTCCGTGTTCAAATATACAATAAAACTGGATCTGCGACTTGTAGTTTCCCAGAAAATTAAGTTTTGGTGACAGTGTAAAAAAGTAGTAGATTTTTTCTCATCACCGATTTAAAAAATGTCGATGCGGAATTGTAGCTGCATTTATTCCGTGTCCAAATATATAATTGGACTATATCTGCGACTTATAGTTTCCGAGAAAATTAAGTTTTGGTGACACTGTAAAAAAGTAGTAGATTTTTTCTCATCACCGATTTAAAAAATGTCGATGCGGAATTGTGGCTACATTTATTCCGTGTCCGAATATGTAATTGGACAGAATCTGCGACTTGTAGTTTCCGAGAAAACTAAGTTTTGGTGACACTGCTAAAAAGTAGTAGATTTTTTCTCATCACCGATTTAAAAAATGTTGGTGCAGAATTGTACCTACATTTATTCAGTGTCCAAATATATTATTGGACTGGATCTGCGACTTAAAGTTTTGACACTGTTAAAAAGTAGTAGATTTCTTCTCATCACCAATTTAAAGAATGTTGGTGCAGGATTGTAGCTACATTTATTCCGTGTTCAAATATACAATTAAACTGGATCTGCGACTTGTAGTTTCCCAGAAAATTAAGTTTTGGTGCCAGTGTAAAAAAGTAGTAGATTTTTTCTCATCACCGATTTAAAAAATGTCGATGCGGAATTGTAGCTACATTTATTCCGTGTCCAAATATATAATTGGACTCGATCTGCGACTTATAGTTTCCGAGAAAATTAAGTTTTGGTGACACTGTAAATACGTGTCCAAATACGTAATTGGACAGAATCTGCGACTCGTAGTTTCCGAGAAAATTAAGTTTTGGTGACAGTGTAAAAAAGTAGTAGATTTTTCTCATCACCGATTTAATAAATGTCGATGCGGAATTGTAGCCACATTTATTCCGTGTCCAAATGTATAATTGGACTGGATCTGCGACTTACAGTTTCCGAGAAAATTAAGTTTTGGGGAGACTGTAAAAAAGTAGTAATTTTTATTCATCACCGATTTAAATAATGTTGATGCGGAATTGTAGCTACATTCATTCCGTGTCCAAATATATAATTGGACTCGATCTGCGACTTATAGTTTCCGAGAAAATTAAGTTTTGGTGACACTGTAAATACGTGTCCAAATACGTAATTGGACAGAATCTGCGACTCGTAGTTTCCGAGAAAATTAAGTTTTGGTGACAGTGTAAAAAAGTAGTAGATTTTTTCTCATCACCGATTTAAAAAATGTCAATGCGGAATTGTAGCTACATTTATTCCGTGTCCAAATATATAATTGGACTGTATCTGCGACTTATAGTTTCCGAGAAAATTAAGTTTTGGTGACACTGTAAAAAAGTAGAAGATTTTTTCTCATCACCGATTTAAAAAATGTCGATGCGGAATTGTGGCTACATTTATTCCGTGTCCAAATATGTAATTGGACTGGATCTGCGACTTACAGTTTCCGAGAAAATTAAGTTTTGGGGAGACTGTAAAAAAGTAGTAATTTTTATTCATCACCGATTTAAATAATGTTGATGCGGAATTGTAGCTACATTCATTCCGTGTCCAAATATATAATTGGACTCGATCTGCGACTTATAGTTTCCGAGAAAATTAAGTTTTGGTGACACTGTAAATACGTGTCCAAATACGTAATTGGACAGAATCTGCGACTTGTAGTTTCCGAGAAAATTAAGTTTTGGTGACAGTGTAAAAAAGTAGTAGATTTTTTCTCATCACCGATTTAAAAAATGTCGATGCGGAATTGTAGCTACATTTATTCCGTGTCCAAATATATAATTGGACTGGATCTGCGACTTATAGTTTCCGAGAAAATTAAGTTTTGGTGACACTGTAAAAAAGTAGTAGATTTTTTCACATCACCGATTTAAAAAATGTCGATGCGGAATTGTAGCCACATTTATTCCGTGTCCAAATATATAATTGGACTGGATCTGCGACTTATAGTTTCCGAGAAAATTAAGTTTTGGTGACACTGTAAAAAAGTAGAAGATTTTTTCTCATCACCGATTTAAAAAATGTCGATGCGGAATTGTAGCCACATTTATTAAGTGTCCAAATGTATAATTGGACTGGATCTGCGACTTACAGTTTCCGAGAAAATTAAGTTTTTAGGAGACTGTAAAAAAGTAGTAATTTTTATTCATCACCGATTTAAATAATGTTGATGCGGAATTGTAGCTACATTCATTCCGTGTCCAAATATATAATTGGACTCGATCTGCGACTTATAGTTTCCGAGAAAATTAAGTTTTGGTGACACTGTAAATACGTGTCCAAATACGTAATTGGACAGAATCTGCGACTCGTAGTTTCCGAGAAAATTAAGTTTTGGTGACAGTGTAAAAAAGTAGTAGATTTTTTCTCATCACCGATTTAAAAAATGTCGATGCGGAATTGTAGCTACATTTATTCCGTGTCCAAATATATAATTGGACTGGATCTGCGACTTATAGTTTCCGAGAAAATTAAGTTTTGGTGACACTGTAAAAAAGTAGAAGATTTTTTCTCATCACCGATTTAAAAAATGTCGATGCGGAATTGTAGCCACATTTATTCCGTGTCCAAATGTATAATTGGACTGGATCTGCGACTTATAGTTTCCGAGAAAATTAAGTTTTGGTGACACTGTAAATACGTGTCCAAATATGTAATTGGACAGAATCTGCGACTTGTAGTTTCCGAGAAAATGAAGTTTTGGTGACACTGTAAAAAAGTAGTAGATTTTTTCTCATCACCGATTTAAAAAATGTCGATGCGGAATTGTGGCTACATTTATTCCGTGTCCGAATATGTAATTGGACAGAACTAGAAGATTTTTTCTCATCACCGATTTGTAGCCACATTTATTCCGTGTCCAAATATATAATTGGACTGGATCTGCGACTTATAGTTTTGACACTGTCAAAAAGTAGTAGATTTCTTCTCATCACCAATTTAAAGAATGTTGGTGCAGGATTGTAGCTACATTTATTCCGTGTTCAAATATACAATTAAACTGGATCTGCGACTTGTAGTTTCCCAGAAAATTAAGTTTTGGTGCCAGTGTAAAAAAGTAGTAGATTTTTTCTCATCACCGATTTAAAAAATGTCGATGCGGAATTGTAGCTACATTTATTCCGTGTCCAAATATATAATTGGACTATATCTGCGACTTATAGTTTCCGAGAAAATTAAGTTTTGGTGACACTGTAAAAAAGTAGTAGATTTTTTCTCATCACCGATTTAAAAAATGTCGATGCGGAATTGTGGCTACATTTATTCCGTGTCCGAATATGTAATTGGACAGAATCTGCGACTTGTAGTTTCCGAGAAAACTAAGTTTTGGTGACACTGCTAAAAAGTAGTAGATTTTTTCTCATCACCGATTTAAAAAATGTTGGTGCAGAATTGTACCTACATTTATTCAGTGTCCAAATATATTATTGGACTGGATCTGCGACTTAAAGTTTTGACACTGTTAAAAAGTAGTAGATTTCTTCTCATCACCAATTTAAAGAATGTTGGTGCAGGATTGTAGCTACATTTATTCCGTGTTCAAATATACAATTAAACTGGATCTGCGACTTGTAGTTTCCCAGAAAATTAAGTTTTGGTGCCAGTGTAAAAAAGTAGTAGATTTTTTCTCATCACCGATTTAAAAAATGTCGATGCGGAATTGTAGCTACATTTATTCCGTGTCCAAATATATAATTGGACTGGATCTGCGACTTATAGTTTCCGAGAAAATTAAGTTTTGGTGACACTGTAAAAAAGTAGTCGATTTTTTCTCATCACCGATTTAAAAAATGTTGATGCGGAATTGTGGCTACATTTATTCCGTGTCCAAATATGTAATTGGACAGAATCTGCGACTTGTAGTTTCCGAGAAAATTAAGTTTTGGTGACACTGTAAAAAAGTATTAGATTTTTTCTCATCACCGATTTAAAAAATGTCGATGCGGAATTGTAGCTACATTTATTCCGTGTACAAATACATAATTGGACTGGATCTGCGACTTATAGTTTCCGAGAAAATTAAGTTTTGGTGACACTGTAAAAAAGTAGTAAATTTTTTCTCATCACCGATTTAAAAAATGTCGATGCGGAATTGTGGCTACATTTATTCCGTGTCCAAATATGTAATTGGACAGAATCTGCGACTTGTAGTTTCCGAGAAAATTAAGTTTTGGTGACACTGTAAAAAAGTAGTAGATTTTTTCTCATCACCGATTTAAAAAATGTCGATGCGGAATTGTGGCTACATTTATTCCGTGTCCAAATATGTAATTGGACAGAATCTGCGACTTGTAGTTTCCGAGAAAATTAAGTTTTGGTGACACTGTAAAAAAGTAGAAGATTTTTTCTCATCACCGATTTAAAAAATGTCGATGCGGAATTGTAGCCACATTTATTCCGTGTCCAAATGTATAATTGGACTGGATCTGCGACTTATAGTTTCCGAGAAAATTAAGTTTTGGTGACACTGTAAAAAAGTAGTAGATTTTTTCTCATCACCGATTTAAAAAATGTCGATGCGGAATTGTGGCTACATTTATTCCGTGTCCAAATATGTAATTGGACAGAATTAGAAGATTTTTTCTCATCACCGATTTGTAGCCACATTTATTCCGCGTCCAAATATATAATTGGGCTGGATCTGCGACTTGTAGTTTCCGAGAAAATTAAGTTTTGGTGACACTGTAAAAAAGTAGTAGATTTTTTCTCATCACCGATTTAAAAAATATCGATGCGGAATTGTGGCTACATTTATTCCGTGTCGAAATACGTAATTGGACAGAATCTGCGACTTGTAGTTTCCGAGAAAATGAAGTTTTGGTGACACTGTAAAAAAGTAGTAGATTTTTTCTCATCACCGATTTAAAAAATGTCGATGCGGAATTGTGGCTACATTTATTCCGTGTCCAAATATGTAATTGGACAGAATTAGAAGATTTTTTCTCATCACCGATTTGTAGCCACATTTATTCCGTGTCCAAATATATAATTGGGCTGAATCTGCGACTTATAGTTTTGACACTGTCAAAAAGTAGTAGATTTCTTCTCATCACCAATTTAAAGAATGTTGGTGCAGGATTGTAGCTACATTTATTCCGTGTTCAAATATACAATTGGACTGGATCTGCGACTTATAGTTTCCGAGAAAATTAAGTTTTGGTGACACTGTAAAAAAGTAGTAGATTTTTTCTCATCACCGATTTAAAAAATGTCGATGCGGAATTGTGGCTACATTTATTCTGTGTCCGAATATGTAATTGGACAGAATCTGCGACTTGTAGTTTCCGAGAAAACTAAGTTTTGGTGACACTGCTAAAAAGTAGTAGATTTTTTCTCATCACCGATTTAAAAAATGTTCGTACAGAATTGTACCTACATTTATTCAGTGTCCAAATATATAATTGGGCTGGATCTGCGACTTATAGTTTTGACACTGTCAAAAAGTAGTAGATTTCTTCTCATCACCAATTTAAAGAATGTTGGTGCAGGATTGTAGCTACATTTATTCCGTGTTCAAATATACAATTAAACTGGATCTGCGACTTGTAGTTTCCCAGAAAATTAAGTTTTGGTGACAGTGTAAAAAAGTAGTAGATTTTTTCTCATCACCGATTTAAAAAATGTCGATGCGGAATTGTAGCTACATTTATTCCGTGTCCAAATATATAATTGGACTGGATCTGCGACTTATAGTTTCCGAGAAAATGAAGTTTTGGTGACACTGTAAAAAAGTAGTAGATTTTTTCTCATCACCGATTTAAAAAATGTCGATGCGGAATTGTGGCTACATTTATTCCGTGTCCAAATATGTAATTGGACAGAATTAGAAGATTTTTTCTCATCACCGATTTGTAGCCACATTTATTCCGTGTCCAAATATATAATTGGGCTGGATCTGCGACTTATAGTTTTGACACTGTCAAAAAGTAGTAGATTTCTTCTCATCACCAATTTAAAGAATGTTGGTGCAGGATTGTAGCTACATTTATTCCGTGTTCAAATATACAATTAAACTGGATCTGCGACTTGTAGTTTCCGAGAAAATTAAGTTTTGGTGACAGCGTAAAAAAGTAGTAGATTTTTTCTCATCACCGATTTAAAAAATGTCGATGCGGAATTGTAGCTACATTTATTCCGTGTCCAAATATATAATTGGACTGGATCTGCGACTTATAGTTTCCGAGAAAATTAAGTTTTGGTGACACTGTAAAAAAGTAGTCGATTTTTTCTCATCACCGATTTAAAAAATGTCGATGCGGAATTGTGGCTACATTTATTCCGTGTTAAAATATGTAATTGGACAGAATCTGAGACTTGTAGTTTCCGAGAAAATTAAGTTTTGGTGACACTGTAAAAAAGTAGTAGATTTTTTCTCATCACCGATTTAAAAAATGTTGATGCGGAATTGTGGCTACATTTATTCCGTGTCCAAATATGTAATTGGACAGAATCTGCGACTTGTAGTTTCCGAGAAAATTAAGTTTTGGTGACACTGTAAAAAAGTATTAGATTTTTTCTCATCACCGATTTAAAAAATATCGATGCGGAATTGTAGCTACATTTATTCCGTGTACAAATACATAATTGGACTGGATCTGCGACTTATAGTTTCCGAGAAAATTAAGTTTTGGTGACACTGTAAAAAAGTAGTAAATTTTTTCTCATCACCGATTTAAAAAATGTCGATGCGGAATTGTGGCTACATTTATTCCGTGTCCAAATATGTAATTGGACAGAATCTGCGACTTGTAGTTTCCGAGAAAATTAAGTTTTGGTGACACTGTAAAAAAGTAGTAGATTTTTTCTCATCACCGATTTAAAAAATGTCGATGCGGAATTGTGGCTACATTTATTCCGTGTCCAAATATGTAATTGGACAGAATCTGCGACTTGTAGTTTCCGAGAAAATTAAGTTTTGGTGACACTGTAAAAAAGTAGAAGATTTTTTCTCATCACCGATTTAAAAAATGTCGATGCGGAATTGTAGCCACATTTATTCCGTGTCCAAATGTATAATTGGACTGGATCTGCGACTTATAGTTTCCGAGAAAATTAAGTTTTGGTGACACTGTAAAAAAGTAGTAGATTTTTTCTCATCACCGATTTAAAAAATGTCGATGCGGAATTGTGGCTACATTTATTCCGTGTCCAAATATGTAATTGGACAGAATTAGAAGATTTTTTCTCATCACCGATTTGTAGCCACATTTATTCCGCGTCCAAATATATAATTGGGCTGGATCTGCGACTTGTAGTTTCCGAGAAAATTAAGTTTTGGTGACACTGTAAAAAAGTAGTAGATTTTTTCTCATCACCGATTTAAAAAATATCGATGCGGAATTGTGGCTACATTTATTCCGTGTCGAAATACGTAATTGGACAGAATCTGCGACTTGTAGTTTCCGAGAAAATGAAGTTTTGGTGACACTGTAAAAAAGTAGTAGATTTTTTCTCATCACCGATTTAAAAAATGTCGATGCGGAATTGTGGCTACATTTATTCCGTGTCCAAATATGTAATTGGACAGAATTAGAAGATTTTTTCTCATCACCGATTTGTAGCCACATTTATTCCGTGTCCAAATATATAATTGGGCTGAATCTGCGACTTATAGTTTTGACACTGTCAAAAAGTAGTAGATTTCTTCTCATCACCAATTTAAAGAATGTTGGTGCAGGATTGTAGCTACATTTATTCCGTGTTCAAATATACAATTGGACTGGATCTGCGACTTATAGTTTCCGAGAAAATTAAGTTTTGGTGACACTGTAAAAAAGTAGTAGATTTTTTCTCATCACCGATTTAAAAAATGTCGATGCGGAATTGTGGCTACATTTATTCTGTGTCCGAATATGTAATTGGACAGAATCTGCGACTTGTAGTTTCCGAGAAAACTAAGTTTTGGTGACACTGCTAAAAAGTAGTAGATTTTTTCTCATCACCGATTTAAAAAATGTTCGTACAGAATTGTACCTACATTTATTCAGTGTCCAAATATATAATTGGGCTGGATCTGCGACTTATAGTTTTGACACTGTCAAAAAGTAGTAGATTTCTTCTCATCACCAATTTAAAGAATGTTGGTGCAGGATTGTAGCTACATTTATTCCGTGTTCAAATATACAATTAAACTGGATCTGCGACTTGTAGTTTCCCAGAAAATTAAGTTTTGGTGACAGTGTAAAAAAGTAGTAGATTTTTTCTCATCACCGATTTAAAAAATGTCGATGCGGAATTGTAGCTACATTTATTCCGTGTCCAAATATATAATTGGACTGGATCTGCGACTTATAGTTTCCGAGAAAATGAAGTTTTGGTGACACTGTAAAAAAGTAGTAGATTTTTTCTCATCACCGATTTAAAAAATGTCGATGCGGAATTGTGGCTACATTTATTCCGTGTCCAAATATGTAATTGGACAGAATTAGAAGATTTTTTCTCATCACCGATTTGTAGCCACATTTATTCCGTGTCCAAATATATAATTGGGCTGGATCTGCGACTTATAGTTTTGACACTGTCAAAAAGTAGTAGATTTCTTCTCATCACCAATTTAAAGAATGTTGGTGCAGGATTGTAGCTACATTTATTCCGTGTTCAAATATACAATTAAACTGGATCTGCGACTTGTAGTTTCCGAGAAAATTAAGTTTTGGTGACAGCGTAAAAAAGTAGTAGATTTTTTCTCATCACCGATTTAAAAAATGTCGATGCGGAATTGTAGCTACATTTATTCCGTGTCCAAATATATAATTGGACTGGATCTGCGACTTATAGTTTCCGAGAAAATTAAGTTTTGGTGACACTGTAAAAAAGTAGTAGATTTTTTCTCATCACCGATTTAAAAAATGTTGATGCGGAATTGTGGCTACATTTATTCCGTGTCCAAATATGTAATTGGACAGAATCTGCGACTTGTAGTTTCCGAGAAAATTAAGTTTTGGTGACACTGTAAAAAAGTATTAGATTTTTTCTCATCACCGATTTAAAAAATGTCGATGCGGAATTGTAGCTACATTTATTCCGTGTACAAATACATAATTGGACTGGATCTGCGACTTATAGTTTCCGAGAAAATTAAGTTTTGGTGACACTGTAAAAAAGTAGTAAATTTTTTCTCATCACCGATTTAAAAAATGTCGATGCGGAATTGTGGCTACATTTATTCCGTGTCCAAATATGTAATTGGACAGAATCTGCGACTTGTAGTTTCCGAGAAAATTAAGTTTTGGTGACACTGTTAAAAAGTAGTAGATTTTTTCTCATCACCGATTTAAAAAATGTCGATGCGGAATTGTGGCTACATTTATTCCGTGTCCAAATATGTAATTGGACAGAATCTGCGACTTGTAGTTTCCGAGAAAATTAAGTTTTGGTGACACTGTAAAAAAGTAGTAGATTTTTTCTCATCACCGATTTAAAAAATGTCGATGCGGAATTGTGGCTACATTTATTCCGTGTCCAAATATGTAATTGGACAGAATTAGAAGATTTTTTCTCATCACCGATTTGTAGCCACATTTATTCCGTGTCCAAATATATAATTGGGCTGGATCTGCGACTTGTAGTTTCCGAGAAAATTAAGTTTTGGTGACACTGTAAAAAAGTAGTAGATTTTTTCTCATCACCGATTTAAAAAATATCGATGCGGAATTGTGGCTACATTTATTCCGTGTCGAAATACGTAATTGGACAGAATCTGCGACTTGTAGTTTCCGAGAAAATGAAGTTTTGGTGACACTGTAAAAAAGTAGTAGATTTTTTCTCATCGCCGATTTAAAAAATGTCGATGCGGAATTGTGGCTACATTTATTCCGTGTCCAAATATGTAATTGGACAGAATTAGAAGATTTTTTCTCATCACCGATTTGTAGCCACATTTATTCCGTGTCCAAATATATAATTGGGCTGGATCTGCGACTTATAGTTTTGACACTGTCAAAAAGTAGTAGATTTCTTCTCATCACCAATTTAAAGAATGTTGGTGCAGGATTGTAGCTACATTTATTCCGTGTTCAAATATACAATTAAACTGGATCTGCGGCTTATAGTTTTTGAGAAACTTAAGTTTTTGTGACACTGTTAAAAAGTAGTAAATATTTTTTTTTATCACCGATTTAAAAAATGTCGATGCAGAATTGTAGCTACATTTATTCCGTGTCCAAATATATAATTGGACTGGATCTGCGACTTATAGTTTCCGAGAAAATTAAGTTTTGGTGACACTGTAAAAAAGTAGTAGATTTTTTCTCATCACCGATTTAAAAAATGTCGATGCGGAATTGTGGCTACATTTATTCCGTGTCCGAATATGTAATTGGACAGAATCTGCGACTTGTAGTTTCCGAGAAAACTAAGTTTTGGTGACACTGCTAAATAGTAGTAGATTTTTTCTCATCACCGATTTAAAAAATGTTCGTACAGAATTGTACCTACATTTATTCAGTGTCCAAATATATAATTGGACTGGATCTGCGACTTATAGTTTCCGAGAAAATTAAGTTTTGGTGACACTGTAAAAAAGTAGTAGATTTCTTCTCATCACCGATTTAAAAAATGTCGATGCGCAATTGTGGCTACATTTATTCCGTGTCCAAATATGTAATTGGACAGAATTAGAAGATTTTTTCTCATCACCGATTTGTAGCCACATTTATTCCGTGTCCAAATATATAATTGGGCTGGATCTGCGACTTATAGTTTTGACACTGTCAAAAAGTAGTAGATTTCTTCTCATCACCAATTTAAAGAATGTTGGTGCAGGATTGTAGCTACATTTATTCCGTGTTCAAATATACAATTAAACTGGATCTGCGACTTATAGTTTTGACACTGTCAAAAAGTAGTAGATTTCTTATCATCACCAATTTAAAGAATGTTGGTGCAGGATTGTAGCTACATTTATTCCGTGTTCAAATATACAATTAAACTGGATCTGCGACTTGTAGTTTCCCAGAAAATTAAGTTTTGGTGACAGTGTAAAAAAGTAGTAGATTTGTTCTCATCACCGATTTAAAAAATATCGATGCGGAATTGTGGCTACATTTATTCCGTGTCGAAATACGTAATTGGACAGAATCTGCGACTTGTAGTTTCCGAGAAAATGAAGTTTTGGTGACACTGTAAAAAAGTAGTAGATTTTTTCTCATCGCCGATTTAAAAAATGTCGATGCGGAATTGTGGCTACATTTATTCCGTGTCCAAATATGTAATTGGACAGAATTAGAAGATTTTTTCTCATCACCGATTTGTAGCCACATTTATTCCGTGTCCAAATATATAATTGGGCTGGATCTGCGACTTATAGTTTTGACACTGTCAAAAAGGAGTAGATTTCTTCTCATCACCAATTTAAAGAATGTTGGTGCAGGATTGTAGCTACATTTATTCCGTGTTCAAATATACAATTAAACTGGATCTGCGGCTTATAGTTTTTGAGAAACTTAAGTTTTAGTGACACTGTTAAAAAGTAGTAAATATTTTTTTTTATCACCGATTTAAAAAATGTCGATGCAGAATTGTAGCTACATTTATTCCGTGTCCAAATATATAATTGGACTGGATCTGCGACTTATAGTTTCCGAGAAAATTAAGTTTTGGTGACACTGTAAAAAAGTAGTAGATTTTTTCTCATCACCGATTTAAAAAATGTCGATGCGGAATTGTGGCTACATTTATTCCGTGTCCGAATATGTAATTGGACAGAATCTGCGACTTGTAGTTTCCGAGAAAACTAAGTTTTGGTGACACTGCTAAATAGTAGTAGATTTTTTCTCATCACCGATTTAAAAAATGTTCGTACAGAATTGTACCTACATTTATTCAGTGTCCAAATATATAATTGGACTGGATCTGCGACTTATAGTTTCCGAGAAAATTAAGTTTTGGTGACACTGTAAAAAAGTAGTAGATTTCTTCTCATCACCGATTTAAAAAATGTCGATGCGCAATTGTGGCTACATTTATTCCGTGTCCAAATATGTAATTGGACAGAATTAGAAGATTTTTTCTCATCACCGATTTGTAGCCACATTTATTCCGTGTCCAAATATATAATTGGGCTGGATCTGCGACTTATAGTTTTGACACTGTCAAAAAGTAGTAGATTTCTTCTCATCACCAATTTAAAGAATGTTGGTGCAGGATTGTAGCTACATTTATTCCGTGTTCAAATATACAATTAAACTGGATCTGCGACTTATAGTTTTGACACTGTCAAAAAGTAGTAGATTTCTTATCATCACCAATTTAAAGAATGTTGGTGCAGGATTGTAGCTACATTTATTCCGTGTTCAAATATACAATTAAACTGGATCTGCGACTTGTAGTTTCCCAGAAAATTAAGTTTTGGTGACAGTGTAAAAAAGTAGTAGATTTGTTCTCATCACCGATTTAAAAAATGTCGATGCGGAATTGTAGCTACATTTATTCCGTGTCCAAATATATAATTGGACTGGATCTGCGACTTATAGTTTCCGAGAAAATGAAGTTTTGGTGACACTGTAAAAAAGTAGTAGATTTTTTCTCATCACCGATTTAAAAAATGTCGATGCGGAATTGTGGCTACATTTATTCCGTGTCCAAATATGTAATTGGACAGAATTAGAAGATTTTTTCTCATCACCGATTTGTAGCCACATTTATTCCGTGTCCAAATATATAATTGGGCTGGATCTGCGACTTATAGTTTTGACACTGTCAAAAAGTAGTAGATTTTTTCTCATCACCAATTTAAAGAATGTTGGTGCAGGATTGTAGCTACATTTATTCCGTGTTCAAATATACAATTAAACTGGATCTGCGACTTATAGTTTTGACACTGTCAAAAAGTAGTAGATTTCTTATCATCACCAATTTAAAGAATGTTGGTGCAGGATTGTAGCTACATTTATTCCGTGTTCAAATATACAATTAAACTGGATCTGCGACTTGTAGTTTCCGAGAAAATTAAGTTTTGGTGACAGTGTAAAAAAGTAGTAAATTTTTTCTCATCACCGATTTAAAAAATGTCGATGCGGAATTGTAGCTACATTTATTCCGTGTACAAATATATAATTGGACTGGATCTGCGACTTATAGTTTCCGAGAAAATTAAGTTTTGGTGACACTGTAAAAAAGTAGTAGATTTTTTCTCATCACCGATTTAAAAAATGTCGATGCGGAATTGTGGCTACATTTATTCCGTGTCCAAATACGTAATTGGACAGAATCTGCGACTTGTAGTTTCCCAGAAAATTAAGTTTTGGTGACACTGTAAAAAAGTAGAAGATTTTTTCTCATCACCGATTTAAAAAATGTCGATGCGGAATTGTAGCCACATTTATTCCGTGTCCAAATATACAATTGGACTGGATCTGCGACTTATAGTTTCCGAGAAAATTAAGTTTTGGTGACACTGTAAAAAGTAGAAGATTTTTCCTCATCACCGATTTAAAAAATGTCGATGCGGAATTGTAGCCACATTTATTCCGTGTCCAAATGTATAATTGGACTGGATCTGCAACTTATAGTTTCCGAGAAAATTAAGTTTTGGTGACACTGTAAAAAAGTAGTCGATTTTTTCTCATCACCGATTTAAAAAATGTCGATGCGGAATTGTGGCTACATTTATTCCGTGTCCAAATATGTAATTGGACAGTATCTGCGACTTGTAGTTTCCGAGAAAATTAAGTTTTGGTGACACTGTAAAAAAGTAGTAGATTTTTTCTCATCACCGATTTAAAAAATGTTGATGCGGAATTGTGGCTACATTTACTCCGTGTACAAATACATAATTGGACTGGATCTGCGACTTATAGTTTCCGAGAAAATTAAGTTTTGGTGACACTGTAAAAAAGTAGTAAATTTTTTCTCATCACCGATTTAAAAAATGTCGATGCGGAATTGTGGCTACATTTATTCCGTGTCCAAATATGTAATTGGACAGAATCTGCGACTTGTAGTTTCCGAGAAAATTAAGTTTTGGTGACACTGTAAAAAAGTAGTAGATTTTTTCTCATCACCGATTTAAAAAATGTCGATGCGGAATTGTGGCTACATTTATTCCGTGTCCAAATATGTAATTGGACAGAATCTGCGACTTGTACTTTCCGAGAAAATTAAGTTTTGGTGACACATTTATTCCATGTCCAAATGTATAATTGGACTGGATCTGCGACTTATAGTTTCCGAGAAAATTAAGTTTTGGTGACACTGTAAAAAAGTAGTAGATTTTTTCTCATCACCGATTTAAAAAATGTCGATGCGGAATTGTGGCTACATTTATTCCGTGTCCAAATATGTAATTGGACAGAATTAGAAGAATTTTTCTCATCACCGATTTGTAGCCACATTTATTCCGTGTCCAAATATATAATTGGGCTGGATCTGCGACTTGCAGTTTCCGAGAAAATTAAGTTTTGGTGACACTGTAAAAAAGTAGTAGATTTTTTCTCATCACCGATTTAAAAAATATCGATGCGGAATTGTGGCTACATTTATTCCGTGTCGAAATACGTAATTGGACAGAATCTGCGACTTGTAGTTTCCGAGAAAATGAAGTTTTGGTGACACTGTAAAAAAGTAGTAGATTTTTTCTCATCGCCGATTTAAAAAATGTCGATGCGGAATTGTGGCTACATTTATTCCGTGTTCAAATATGTAATTGGACAGAATTAGAAGATTTTTTCTCATCACCCATTTGTAGCCACATTTATTCAGTGTCCAAATATATAATTGGGCTGGATCTGCGACTTATAGTTTTGACACTGTCAAAAAGTAGTAGATTTCTTCTCATCACCAATTTAAAGAATGTTGGTGCAGGATTGTAGCTACATTTATTCCGTGTTCAAATATACAATTAAACTGGATCTGCGACTTGTAGTTTCCCAGAAAATTAAGTTTTGGTGACAGTGTAAAAAAGTAGTAGATTTGTTCTCATCACCGATTTAAAAAATGTCGATGCGGAATTGTAGCTACATTTATTCCGTGTCCAAATATATAATTGGACTGGATCTGCGACTTATAGTTTCCGAGAAAATGAAGTTTTGGTGACACTGTAAAAAAGTAGTAGATTTTTTCTCATCACCGATTTAAAAAATGTCGATGCGGAATTGTGGCTACATTTATTCCGTGTCCAAATATGTAATTGGACAGAATTAGAAGATTTTTTCTCATCACCGATTTGTAGCCACATTTATTCCGTGTCCAAATATATAATTGGGCTGGATCTGCGACTTATAGTTTTGACACTGTCAAAAAGTAGTAGATTTCTTCTCATCACCAATTTAAAGAATGTTGGTGCAGGATTGTAGCTACATTTATTCCGTGTTCAAATATACAATTAAACTGGATCTGCGACTTATAGTTTTGACACTGTCAAAAAGTAGTAGATTTCTTCTCATCACCAATTTAAAGAATGTTGGTGCAGGATTGTAGCTACATTTATTCCGTGTTCAAATATACAATTAAACTGGATCTGCGACTTGTAGTTTCCGAGAAAATTAAGTTTTGGTGACAGTGTAAAAAAGTAGTAGATTTTTTCTCATCACCGATTTAAAAAATGTCGATGCGGAATTGTAGCTACATTTATTCCGTGTACAAATATATAATTGGACTGGATCTGCGACTTATAGTTTCCGAGAAAATTAAGTTTTGGTGACACTGTAAAAAAGTAGTAGATTTTTTCTCATCACCGATTTAAAAAATGTCGATGCGGAATTGTGGCTACATTTATTCCGTGTCCAAATACGTAATTGGAAAGAATCTGCGACTTGTAGTTTCCCAGAAAATTAAGTTTTGGTGACACTGTAAAAAAGTAGAAGATTTTTTCTCATCACCGATTTAAAAAATGTCGATGCGGAATTGTAGCCACATTCATTCCGTGTCCAAATATATAATTGGACTGGATCTGCGACTTATAGTTTCCGAGAAAATTAAGTTTTGGTGACACTGTAAAAAAGTAGAAGATTTTTTCTCATCACCGATTTAAAAAATGTCGATGCGGAATTGTAGCCACATTTATTCCGTGTCCAAATGTATAATTGGACTGGATCTGCGACTTATAGTTTCCGAGAAAATTAAGTTTTGGTGACAGTGTAAAAAAGTAGAAGATTTTTTCTCATCACCGATTTCAAAAATGTTGGCGCAGAATTGTACCTACATTTATTCAGTGTCCAAATATATAATTGGACTGGATCTGCGACTTATAGTTTCCGAGAAATTAAGTTTTGGTGACACTGTAAACAAGTAGTAGATTTTTTCTCCTCACCGATTTAAAAAATGTTAATGCGGAATTATAGCTACATTTATTCCGTGTGCATACACATAATTGGACTCGATCTGCGACTTATAGTTTCCGAAAAAATTAAGTTTTGGTGACACTGTTAAAAAGTAGAAGATTTTTTCTCATCACCGATTTAAAAAATGTCGATGCGGAATTGTGGCTACATTTATTCGGTGTCCAAATATGTAATTGGACAGAATCTGCGACTTGTAGTTTCCGAGAAAATTAAGTTTTGGTGACATTGTAAAAAAGTAGAAGATTTTTTCTCATCACCGATTTAAAAAATGTCGATGCGGAATTGTGGCTACATTTATTCCGTGTCCAAATGTATAATTGGACTGGATCTGCGACTTATAGTTTCCGAGAAAATTAAGTTTTGGTGACACTGTTAAAAAGTAGTAGATTTTTTCTCATCACCGATTTAAAAAATGTCTATGCGTTATTGTAGCTACATTTATTCCGTGTCCAAATATGTAATTGGACAGAATCTGCGACTTGTAGTTTCCGAGAAAACTAAGTTTTGGTGACACTGTTAAAAAGTAGAAGATTTTTTCTCATCACCGATTTAAAAAATGTTGGTGCAGAATTGTACCTACATTTATTCAGTGTCCCAATATATAATTGGACTGGATCTGCGACTTAAAGTTTCCCAGAAAATTAAGTTTTGGTGACACTGTTAAAAAGTAGTAGATTTTTTCTCATCACCGATTTAAAAAATGTCGATGCGGAATTGTGGCCACATTTATTCCGTGTCCAAATATGTAATTGGACAGAATCTGCGACTTGTAGTTTCCGAGAAAGTTAAGTTTTGGTGACACTGTAAAAAAGTAGAAGATTTTTTCTCATCACCGATTTAAAAAATGTCGATGCGTAATTGTAGCTACATTTATTCCGTGTCCAAATGTATAATTGGACTGGATCTGCGACTTATAGTTTCCGAGAAAATTAAGTTTTGGTGACACTGTTAAAAAGTAGTAGATTTTTTCTCATCACCGATTTAAAAAATGTCGATGCGGAATTGTGGCTACATTTATTCCGTGTCCAAATATGTAATTGGACAGAATCTGCGACTTGTAGTTTCCGAGAAAGTTAAGTTTTGGTGACACTGTAAAAAAGTAGTAAATTTTTTCTCATCACCGATTTAAAAAATGTCGATGCGGAATTGTAGCCACATTTATTCCGTGTCCAAATATATAATTGGACTGGATCTGTGACTTATAGTTTCCGAGAAAATTAAGTTTTGGTGACACTGTAAAAAAGTAGTAGATTTTTTCTCATCACCGATTTAAAAACCTTGATGCGGAATTGTGGCTACATTTATTCCGTGTCCAAATATGTAATTGGACAGAATCTGCGACTTGCAGTTTCCGAGAAAACTAAGTTTTGGTGACACTGTTAAAAAGTAGAAGATTTTTTCTCATCACCGATTTAAAAAATGTTGGCGCAGAATTGTACCTACATTTATTCAGTGTCCAAATATATAATTGGACTGGATCTGCGACTTGTAGTTTCCGAGAAATTAAGTTTTGGTGACACTGTAAACAAGTAGTAGATTTTTTCTCCTCACCGATTTAAAAAATGTTAATGCGGAATTATAGCTACATTTATTCCGTGTCCAAACACATAATTGGACTCGATCTGCGACTTATAGTTTCCGAAAAAATTAAGGTTTGGTGACACTGTTAAAAAGTAGTAGATTTTTTCTCATCACCGATTTAAAAAATGTCGATGCGGAATTGTGGCTACATTTATTCCGTGTCCAAATATGTAATTGGACAGAATCTGCGACTTGTAGTTTCCGAGAAAACTAAGTTTTGGTGACACTGTTAAAAAGTAGAAGATTTTTTCTCATCACCGATTTAAAAAATGTCGATGCGGAATTGTGGCTACATTTATTCGGTGTCCAAATATGTAATTGGACAGAATCTGCGACTTGTAGTTTCCGAGAAAATTAAGTTTTGGTGACACTGTAAAAAAGTAGAAGATTTTTTCTCATCACCGATTTAAAAAATGTCGATGCGGAATTGTGGCTACATTTATTCCGTGTCCAAATATGTAATTGGACAGAATCTGCGACTTGTAGTTTCCGAGAAAACTAAGTTTTGGTGACACTGTTAAAAAGTAGAAGATTTTTTCTCATCACCGATTTAAAAAATGTTGGTGCAGAATTGTGCCTACATTTATTCAGTGTCCAAATATATAATTGGACTGGATCTGCGACTTAAAGTTTCCGCGAAAATTAAGTTTTGGTGACACTGTTAAAAAGTAGTAGATTTTTTCTCATCACCGGTTTAAAAAATGTCGATGCGGAATTGTGGCTACATTTATTCCGTGTCCAAATATGTAATTGGACAGAATCTGCGACTTGTAGTTTCCGAGAAAATAAAGTTTTGGTGACACTGTTAAAAAGTAGAAAATTTTTCTCATCACCGATTTAAAAAATGTCGATGCGGAATTGCAGCCACATTTATTCCGTGTCCAAATATATAATTGGACTGGATCTGCGACTTAAAGTTTCCGCGAAAATTAAGTTTTGGTGACACTGTTAAAAAGTAGAAGATTTTTTCTCATCACCGATTTAAAAAATGTCGATGCGGAATTGTGGCTACATTTATTCCGTGTCCAAATATGTAATTGGACAGAATCTGCGACTTGTAGTTTCCGAGAAAACTAAGTTTTGGTGACACTGTTAAAAAGTAGAAGATTTTTTCTCATCACCGATTTAAAAAATGTCGATGCGGAATTGTGGCTACATTTATTCGGTGTCCAAATATGTAATTGGACAGAATCTGCGACTTGTAGTTTCCGAGAAAATTAAGTTTTGGTGACACTGTAAAAAAGTAGAAGATTTTTTCTCATCACCGATTTAAAAAATGTCGATGCGGAATTGTGGCTACATTTATTCCGCGTCCAAATACGTAATTGGACAGAATCTGCGACTTGCAGTTTCCGAGAAAACTAAGTTTTGGTGACACTGTAAAAAAATAGTAGATTTTTTCTCATCACCGATTTAAAAAACCTCGATGCGGAATTGTGGCTACATTTATTCCGTGTCCAAATATGTAATTGGACAGAATCTGCGACTTGTAGTTTCCGAGAAAATTAAGTTTTGGTGACACTGTTAAAAAGTAGAAGATTTTTTCTCATCACCGATTTAAAAAATGTCTATGCGTTATTGTAGCTACATTTATTCCGTGTCCAAATATGTAATTGGACAGAATCTGCGACTTGTAGTTTCCGAGAAAATTAAGTTTTGGTGACACTGTTAAAAAGTAGAAGATTTTTTCTCATCACCGATTTAAAAAATGTTGGCGCAGAATTGTACCTACATTTATTCAGTGTCCAAATATATAATTGGACTGGATCTGCGACTTGTAGTTTCCGAGAAATTAAGTTTTGGTGACACTGTAAACAAGTAGTAGATTTTTTCTCCTCACCGATTTAAAAAATGTTAATGCGGAATTATAGCTACATTTATTCCGTGTCCAAACACATAATTGGACTCGATCTGCGACTTATAGTTTCCGAAAAAATTAAGGTTTGGTGATACTGTTAAAAAGTAGTAGATTTTTTCTCATCACCGATTTAAAAAATGTCGATGCGGAATTGTGGCTACATTTATTCCGTGTCCAAATATGTAATTGGACAGAATCTGCGACTTGTAGTTTCCGAGAAAACTAAGTTTTGGTGACACTGTTAAAAAGTAGAAGATTTTTTCTCATCACCGATTTAAAAAATGTCGATGCGGAATTGTGGCTACATTTATTCGGTGTCCAAATATGTAATTGGACAGAATCTGCGACTTGTAGTTTCCGAGAAAATTAAGTTTTGGTGACACTGTAAAAAAGTAGAAGATTTTTTCTCATCACCGATTTAAAAAATGTCGATGCGGAATTGTGGCTACATTTATTCCGTGTCCAAATATGTAATTGGACAGAATCTGCGACTTGTAGTTTCCGAGAAAACTAAGTTTTGGTGACACTGTTAAAAAGTAGAAGATTTTTTCTCATCACCGATTTAAAAAATGTTGGTGCAGAATTGTGCCTACATTTATTCAGTGTCCAAATATATAATTGGACTGGATCTGCGACTTAAAGTTTCCGCGAAAATTAAGTTTTGGTGACACTGTTAAAAAGTAGTAGATTTTTTCTCATCACCGATTTAAAAAATGTCGATGCGGAATTGTGGCTACATTTATTCCGTGTCCAAATATGTAATTGGACAGAATCTGCGACTTGTAGTTTCCGAGAAAATTAAGTTTTGGTGACACTGTTAAAAAGTAGAAAATTTTTCTCATCACCGATTTAAAAAATGTCGATGCGGAATTGCAGCCACATTTATTCCGTGTCCAAATATATAATTGGACTGGATCTGTGACTTAAAGTTTCCGCGAAAATTAAGTTTTGGTGACACTGTTAAAAAGTAGAAGATTTTTTCTCATCACCGATTTAAAAAATGTCGATGCGGAATTGTGGCTACATTTATTCGGTGTCCAAATATGTAATTGGACAGAATCTGCGACTTGTAGTTTCCGAGAAAACTAAGTTTTGGTGACACTGTTAAAAAGTAGAAGATTTTTTCTCATCACCGATTTAAAAAATGTCGATGCGGAATTGTGGCTACATTTATTCGGTGTCCAAATATGTAATTGGACAGAATCTGCGACTTGTAGTTTCCGAGAAAATTAAGTTTTGGTGACACTGTAAAAAAGTAGAAGATTTTTTCTCATCACCGATTTAAAAAATGTCGATGCGGAATTGTGGCTACATTTATTCCGCGTCCAAATACGTAATTGGACAGAATCTGCGACTTGCAGTTTCCGAGAAAACTAAGTTTTGGTGACACTGTAAAAAAGTAGTAAATTTTTTCTCATCACCGATTTAAAAAATGTCGATGCGGAATTGTGGCTACATTTATTCCGCGTCCAAATACGTAATTGGACAGAATCTGCGACTTGCAGTTTCCGAGAAAACTAAGTTTTGGTGACACTGTAAAAAAATAGTAGATTTTTTCTCATCACCGATTTAAAAAACCTCGATGCGGAATTGTGGCTACATTTATTCCGTGTCCAAATATGTGATTGGACAGAATCTGCGACTTGTAGTTTCCGAGAAAATTAAGTTTTGGTGACACTGTTAAAAAGTAGAAGATTTTTTCTCATCACCGATTTAAAAAATGTCTATGCGTTATTGTAGCTACATTTATTCCGTGTCCAAATATGTAATTGGACAGAATCTGCGACTTGTAGTTTCCGAGAAAATTAAGTTTTGGTGACACTGTTAAAAAGTAGAAGATTTTTTCTCATCACCGATTTAAAAAATGTTGGCGCAGAATTGTACCTACATTTATTCAGTGTCCAAATATATAATTGGACTGGATCTGCGACTTGTAGTTTCCGAGAAATTAAGTTTTGGTGACACTGTAAACAAGTAGTAGATTTTTTCTCCTCACCGATTTAAAAAATGTTAATGCGGAATTATAGCTACATTTATTCCGTGTCCAAACACATAATTGGACTCGATCTGCGACTTATAGTTTCCGAAAAAATTAAGGTTTGGTGACACTGTTAAAAAGTAGTAGATTTTTTCTCATCACCGATTTAAAAAATGTCGATGCGGAATTGTGGCTACATTTATTCCGTGTCCAAATATGTAATTGGACAGAATCTGCGACTTGTAGTTTCCGAGAAAACTAAGTTTTGGTGACACTGTTAAAAAGTAGAAGATTTTTTCTCATCACCGATTTAAAAAATGTCGATGCGGAATTGTGGCTACATTTATTCCGTGTCCAAATATGTAATTGGACAGAATCTGCGACTTGTAGTTTCCGAGAAAACTAAGTTTTGGTGACACTGTTAAAAAGTAGAAGATTTTTTCTCATCACCGATTTAAAAAATGTTGGTGCAGAATTGTGCCTACATTTATTCAGTGTCCAAATATATAATTGGACTGGATCTGCGACTTAAAGTTTCCGCGAAAATTAAGTTTTGGTGACACTGTTAAAAAGTAGTAGATTTTTTCTCATCACCGATTTAAAAAATGTCGATGCGGAATTGTGGCTACATTTATTCCGTGTCCAAATATGTAATTGGACAGAATCTGCGACTTGTAGTTTCCGAGAAAATTAAGTTTTGGTGACACTGTTAAAAAGTAGAAAATTTTTCTCATCACCGATTTAAAAAATGTCGATGCGGAATTGCAGCCACATTTATTCCGTGTCCAAATATATAATTGGACTGGATCTGCGACTTAAAGTTTCCGCGAAAATAAAGTTTTGGTGACACTGTTAAAAAGTAGAAGATTTTTTCTCATCACCGATTTAAAAAATGTTGGCGCAGAATTGTACCTACATTTATTCAGTGTCCAAATATATAATTGGACTGGATCTGCGACTTGTAGTTTCCGAGAAATTAAGTTTTGGTGACACTGTAAACAAGTAGTAGATTTTTTCTCCTCACCGATTTAAAAAATGTTAATGCGGAATTATAGCTACATTTATTCCGTGTCCAAACACATAATTGGACTCGATCTGCGACTTATAGTTTCCGAAAAAATTAAGGTTTGGTGACACTGTTAAAAAGTAGTATATTTTTTTTCATCACCGATTTAAAAAATGTCGATGCGGAATTGTGGCTACATTTATTCCGTGTCCAAATATGTAATTGGACAGAATCTGCGACTTGTAGTTTCCGAGAAAACTAAGTTTTGGTGACACTGTTAAAAAGTAGAAGATTTTTTCTCATCACCGATTTAAAAAATGTCGATGCGGAATTGTGGCTACATTTATTCCGCGTCCAAATACGTAATTGGACAGAATCTGCGACTTGCAGTTTCCGAGAAAACTAAGTTTTGGTGACACTGTAAAAAAGTAGTAAATTTTTTCTCATCACCGATTTAAAAAATGTCGATGCGGAATTGTGGCTACATTTATTCCGCGTCCAAATACGTAATTGGACAGAATCTGCGACTTGCAGTTTCCGAGAAAACTAAGTTTTGGTGACACTGTAAAAAAAATAGTAGATTTTTTCTCATCACCGATTTAAAAAACCTCGATGCGGAATTGTGGCTACATTTATTCCGTGTCCAAATATGTAATTGGAAAGAATCTGCGACTTGTAGTTTCCGAGAAAATTAAGTTTTGGTGACACTGTTAAAAAGTAGAAGATTTTTTCTCATCACCGATTTAAAAAATGTCTATGCGTTATTGTAGCTACATTTATTCCGTGTCCAAATATGTAATTGGACAGAATCTGCGACTTGTAGTTTCCGAGAAAATTAAGTTTTGGTGACACTGTTAAAAAGTAGAAGATTTTTTCTCATCACCGATTTAAAAAATGTTGGCGCAGAATTGTGCCTACATTTATTCAGTGTCCAAATATATAATTGGACTGGATCTGCGACTTAAAGTTTCCGCGAAAATTAAGTTTTGGTGACACTGTTAAAAAGTAGAAGATTTTTTCTCATCACCGATTTAAAAAATGTTGGCGCAGAATTGTACCTACATTTATTCAGTGTCCAAATATATAATTGGACTGGATCTGCGACTTGTAGTTTCCGAGAAATTAAGTTTTGGTGACACTGTAAACAAGTAGTAGATTTTTTCTCCTCACCGATTTAAAAAATGTTAATGCGGAATTATAGCTACATTAATTCCGTGTCCAAACACATAATTGGACTCGATCTGCGACTTATAGTTTCCGAAAAAATTAAGGTTTGGTGACACTGTTAAAAAGTAGTATATTTTTTTTCATCACCGATTTAAAAAATGTCGATGCGGAATTGTGGCTACATTTATTCCGTGTCCAAATATGTAATTGGACAGAATCTGCGACTTGTAGTTTCCGAGAAAACTAAGTTTTGGAGACACTGTTAAAAAGTAGAAGATTTTTTCTCATCACCGATTTAAAAAATGTCGATGCGGAATTGTGGCTACATTTATTCCGTGTCCAAATATGTAATTGGACAGAATCTGCGACTTGTAGTTTCCGAGAAAACTAAGTTTTGGTGACACTGTTAAAAAGTAGAAGATTTTTTCTCATCACCGATTTAAAAAATGTTGGTGCAGAATTGTGCCTACATTTATTCAGTGTCCAAATATATAATTGGACTGGATCTGCGACTTAAAGTTTCCGCGAAAATTAAGTTTTGGTGACACTGTTAAAAAGTAGTAGATTTTTTCTCATCACCGATTTAAAAAATGTCGATGCGGAATTGTGGCTACATTTATTCCGTGTCCAAATATATAATTGGACTGGATCTGCGACTTATTGTTTCCGAGAAAATTAACTTTGGTGACACTGTTAAAAAGTAGTAGATTTTTTCTCATCACCGATTTAAAAAATGTCGATGCGGAATTGTGGCTACATTTATTCCGTGTTCAAATATATAATTGGACTGGATCTGCGACTTATAGTTTTGACACTGTCAAAAAGTAGTAGATTTTTTCTCATCACCAATTTAAAGAATGTTGGTGCAGGATTGTAGCTACATTTATTCCGTGTTCAAATATACAATTAAACTGGATCTGCGACTTATAGTTTCCGAGAGAATTAAGTTTTGGTGACAGTGTAAAAAAGTAGTAAATTTTTTCTCATCACCGATTTAAAAAATGTCGATGCGGAATTGTGGCTACATTTATTCCGTGTTCAAATATATAATTGGACTGGATCTGCGACTTATAGTTTTGACACTGTCAAAAAGCAGTAGATTTTTTCTCATCACCAATTTAAAGAATGTTGGTGCAGGATTGTAGCTACATTTATTCCGTGTTCAAATATACAATTAAACTGGATCTGCGACTTATAGTTTCCGAGAGAATTAAGTTTTGGTGACAGTGTAAAAAAGTAGTAAATTTTTTCTCATCACCGATTTAAAAAATGTCGATGCGGAATTGTGGCTACATTTATTCCGTGTCCAAATATGTAATTGGACAGAATCTGCGACTTGTAGTTTCCGAGAAAATTAAGTTTTGGTGACACTGTAAAAAAGTAGAAGATTTTTTCTCATCACCGATTTAAAAAATGTCGATGCGTAATTGTAGCTACATTTATTCCGTGTCCAAATGTATAATTGGACTGGATCTGCGACTTATAGTTTCCGAGAAAATTAAGTTTTGGTGACACTGTTAAAAAGTAGAAGATTTTTTCTCATCACCGATTTAAAAAATGTCGATGCGGAATTGTGGCTACATTTATTCCGTGTCCAAATATGTAATTGGACAGAATCTGCGACTTGTAGTTTCCGAGAAAACTAAGTTTTGGTGACACTGTTAAAAAGTAGAAGATTTTTTCTCATCACCGATTTAAAAAATGTCGATGCGGAATTGTGGCTACATTTATTCCGCGTCCAAATACGTAATTGGACAGAATCTGCGACTTGTAGTTTCCGAGAAAATTAAGTTTTGGTGACACTGTTAAAAAGTAGAAGATTTTTTCTCATCACCGATTTAAAAAATGTCTATGCGTTATTGTAGCTACATTTATTCCGTGTCCAAATGTAATTGGACAGAATCTGCGACTTGTAGTTTCCGAGAAAATTAAGTTTTGGTGACACTGTTAAAAAGTAGAAGATTTTTTCTCATCACCGATTTAAAAAATGTTGGCGCAGAATTGTACCTACATTTATTCAGTGTCCAAATATATAATTGGACTGGATCTGCGACTTGTAGTTTCCGAGAAATTAAGTTTTGGTGACACTGTAAACAAGTAGTAGATTTTTTCTCCTCACCGATTTAAAAAATGTTAATGCGGAATTATAGCTACATTTATTCCGTGTCCAAACACATAATTGGACTCGATCTGCGACTTATAGTTTCCGAAAAAATTAAGGTTTGGTGACACTGTTAAAAAGTAGTATATTTTTTCTCATCACCGATTTAAAAAATGTCGATGCGGAATTGTGGCTACATTTATTCCGTGTCCAAATATGTAATTGGACAGAATCTGCGACTTGTAGTTTCCGAGAAAACTAAGTTTTGGTGACACTGTTAAAAAGTAGAAGATTTTTTCTCATCACCGATTTAAAAAATGTCGATGCGGAATTGTGGCTACATTTATTCCGTCTCCAAATATGTAATTGGACAGAATCTGCGACTTGTAGTTTCCGAGAAAACTAAGTTTTGGCGACACTGTTAAAAAGTAGAAGATTTTTTCTCATCACCGATTTAAAAAATGTTGGTGCAGAATTGTGCCTACATTTATTCAGTGTCCAAATATATAATTGGACTGGATCTGCGACTTAAAGTTTCCGCGAAAATTAAGTTTTGGTGACACTGTTAAAAAGTAGAAGATTTTTTCTCATCACCGATTTAAAAAATGTTGGCGCAGAATTGTACCTACATTTATTCAGTGTCCAAATATATAATTGGACTGGATCTGCGACTTATAGTTTCCGAGAAAATTAAGTTTTGGTGACACTGTTAAAAAGTAGAAGATTTTTTCTCATCACCGATTTAAAAAATGTCGATGCGGAATTGTGGCTACATTTATTCCGTGTCCAAATATGTAATTGGACAGAATCTGCGACTTGTAGTTTCCGAGAAAACTAAGTTTTGGTGACACTGTTAAAAAGTAGAAGATTTTTTCTCATCACCGATTTAAAAAATGTCGATGCGGAATTGTGGCTACATTTATTCCGCGTCCAAATACGTAATTGGACAGAATCTGCGACTTGTAGTTTCCGAGAAAATTAAGTTTTGGTGACACTGTTAAAAAGTAGAAGATTTTTTCTCATCACCGATTTAAAAAATGTCTATGCGTTATTGTAGCTACATTTATTCCGTGTCCAAATATGTAATTGGACAGAATCTGCGACTTGTAGTTTCCGAGAAAATTAAGTTTTGGTGACACTGTTAAAAAGTAGAAGATTTTTTCTCATCACCGATTTAAAAAATGTTGGCGCAGAATTGTACCTACATTTATTCAGTGTCCAAATATATAATTGGACTGGATCTGCGACTTGTAGTTTCCGAGAAATTAAGTTTTGGTGACACTGTAAACAAGTAGTAGATTTTTTCTCCTCACCGATTTAAAAAATGTTAATGCGGAATTATAGCTACATTTATTCCGTGTCCAAACACATAATTGGACTCGATCTGCGACTTATAGTTTCCGAAAAAATTAAGGTTTGGTGACACTGTTAAAAAGTAGTATATTTTTTCTCATCACCGATTTAAAAAATGTCGATGCGGAATTGTGGCTACATTTATTCCGTGTCCAAATATGTAATTGGACAGAATCTGCGACTTGTAGTTTCCGAGAAAACTAAGTTTTGGTGACACTGTTAAAAAGTAGAAGATTTTTTCTCATCACCGATTTAAAAAATGTCGATGCGGAATTGTGGCTACATTTATTCCGTCTCCAAATATGTAATTGGACAGAATCTGCGACTTGTAGTTTCCGAGAAAACTAAGTTTTGGCGACACTGTTAAAAAGTAGAAGATTTTTTCTCATCACCGATTTAAAAAATGTTGGTGCAGAATTGTGCCTACATTTATTCAGTGTCCAAATATATAATTGGACTGGATCTGCGACTTAAAGTTTCCGCGAAAATTAAGTTTTGGTGACACTGTTAAAAAGTAGAAGATTTTTTCTCATCACCGATTTAAAAAATGTTGGCGCAGAATTGTACCTACATTTATTCAGTGTCCAAATATATAATTGGACTGGATCTGCGACTTGTAGTTTCCGAGAAATTAAGTTTTGGTGACACTGTAAACAAGTAGTAGATTTTTTCTCCTCACCGATTTAAAAAATGTTAATGCGGAATTATAGCTACATTTATTCCGTGTCCAAACACATAATTGGACTCGATCTGCGACTTATAGTTTCCGAAAAAATTAAGGTTTGGTGACACTGTTAAAAAGTAGTATATTTTTTTTCATCACCGATTTAAAAAATGTCGATGCGGAATTGTGGCTACATTTATTCCGTGTCCAAATATGTAATTGGACAGAATCTGCGACTTGTAGTTTCCGAGAAAACTAAGTTTTGGAGACACTGTTAAAAAGTAGTAGATTTTTTCTCCTCACCGATTTAAAAAATGTTAATGCGGAATTATAGCTACATTTATTCCGTGTCCAAACACATAATTGGACTCGATCTGCGACTTATAGTTTCCGAAAAAATTAAGGTTTGGTGACACTGTTAAAAAGTAGTATATTTTTTTTCATCACCGATTTAAAAAATGTCGATGCGGAATTGTGGCTACATTTATTCCGTGTCCAAATATGTAATTGGACAGAATCTGCGACTTGTAGTTTCCGAGAAAATTAAGTTTTGGTGACACTGTTAAAAAGTAGAAGATTTTTTCTCATCACCGATTTAAAAAATGTTGGCGCAGAATTGTGCCTACATTTATTCAGTGTCCAAATATATAATTGGACTGGATCTGCGACTTAAAGTTTCCGCGAAAATTAAGTTTTGGTGACACTGTTAAAAAGTAGAAGATTTTTTCTCATCACCGATTTAAAAAATGTTGGCGCAGAATTGTACCTACATTTATTCAGTGTCCAAATATATAATTGGACTGGATCTGCGACTTGTAGTTTCCGAGAAATTAAGTTTTGGTGACACTGTAAACAAGTAGTAGATTTTTTCTCCTCACCGATTTAAAAAATGTTAATGCGGAATTATAGCTACATTAATTCCGTGTCCAAACACATAATTGGACTCGATCTGCGACTTATAGTTTCCGAAAAAATTAAGGTTTGGTGACACTGTTAAAAAGTAGTATATTTTTTTTCATCACCGATTTAAAAAATGTCGATGCGGAATTGTGGCTACATTTATTCCGTGTCCAAATATGTAATTGGACAGAATCTGCGACTTGTAGTTTCCGAGAAAACTAAGTTTTGGAGACACTGTTAAAAAGTAGAAGATTTTTTCTCATCACCGATTTAAAAAATGTCGATGCGGAATTGTGGCTACATTTATTCCGTGTCCAAATATGTAATTGGACAGAATCTGCGACTTGTAGTTTCCGAGAAAACTAAGTTTTGGTGACACTGTTAAAAAGTAGAAGATTTTTTCTCATCACCGATTTAAAAAATGTTGGTGCAGAATTGTGCCTACATTTATTCAGTGTCCAAATATATAATTGGACTGGATCTGCGACTTAAAGTTTCCGCGAAAATTAAGTTTTGGTGACACTGTTAAAAAGTAGTAGATTTTTTCTCATCACCGATTTAAAAAATGTCGATGCGGAATTGTGGCTACATTTATTCCGTGTCCAAATATATAATTGGACTGGATCTGCGACTTATTGTTTCCGAGAAAATTAACTTTGGTGACACTGTTAAAAAGTAGTAGATTTTTTCTCATCACCGATTTAAAAAATGTCGATGCGGAATTGTGGCTACATTTATTCCGTGTTCAAATATATAATTGGACTGGATCTGCGACTTATAGTTTTGACACTGTCAAAAAGTAGTAGATTTTTTCTCATCACCAATTTAAAGAATGTTGGTGCAGGATTGTAGCTACATTTATTCCGTGTTCAAATATACAATTAAACTGGATCTGCGACTTATAGTTTCCGAGAGAATTAAGTTTTGGTGACAGTGTAAAAAAGTAGTAAATTTTTTCTCATCACCGATTTAAAAAATGTCGATGCGGAATTGTGGCTACATTTATTCCGTGTTCAAATATATAATTGGACTGGATCTGCGACTTATAGTTTTGACACTGTCAAAAAGCAGTAGATTTTTTCTCATCACCAATTTAAAGAATGTTGGTGCAGGATTGTAGCTACATTTATTCCGTGTTCAAATATACAATTAAACTGGATCTGCGACTTATAGTTTCCGAGAGAATTAAGTTTTGGTGACAGTGTAAAAAAGTAGTAAATTTTTTCTCATCACCGATTTAAAAAATGTCGATGCGGAATTGTGGCTACATTTATTCCGTGTCCAAATATGTAATTGGACAGAATCTGCGACTTGTAGTTTCCGAGAAAATTAAGTTTTGGTGACACTGTAAAAAAGTAGAAGATTTTTTCTCATCACCGATTTAAAAAATGTCGATGCGTAATTGTAGCTACATTTATTCCGTGTCCAAATGTATAATTGGACTGGATCTGCGACTTATAGTTTCCGAGAAAATTAAGTTTTGGTGACACTGTTAAAAAGTAGAAGATTTTTTCTCATCACCGATTTAAAAAATGTCGATGCGGAATTGTGGCTACATTTATTCCGTGTCCAAATATGTAATTGGACAGAATCTGCGACTTGTAGTTTCCGAGAAAACTAAGTTTTGGTGACACTGTTAAAAAGTAGAAGATTTTTTCTCATCACCGATTTAAAAAATGTCGATGCGGAATTGTGGCTACATTTATTCCGCGTCCAAATACGTAATTGGACAGAATCTGCGACTTGTAGTTTCCGAGAAAATTAAGTTTTGGTGACACTGTTAAAAAGTAGAAGATTTTTTCTCATCACCGATTTAAAAAATGTCTATGCGTTATTGTAGCTACATTTATTCCGTGTCCAAATATGTAATTGGACAGAATCTGCGACTTGTAGTTTCCGAGAAAATTAAGTTTTGGTGACACTGTTAAAAAGTAGAAGATTTTTTCTCATCACCGATTTAAAAAATGTTGGCGCAGAATTGTACCTACATTTATTCAGTGTCCAAATATATAATTGGACTGGATCTGCGACTTGTAGTTTCCGAGAAATTAAGTTTTGGTGACACTGTAAACAAGTAGTAGATTTTTTCTCCTCACCGATTTAAAAAATGTTAATGCGGAATTATAGCTACATTTATTCCGTGTCCAAACACATAATTGGACTCGATCTGCGACTTATAGTTTCCGAAAAAATTAAGGTTTGGTGACACTGTTAAAAAGTAGTATATTTTTTCTCATCACCGATTTAAAAAATGTCGATGCGGAATTGTGGCTACATTTATTCCGTGTCCAAATATGTAATTGGACAGAATCTGCGACTTGTAGTTTCCGAGAAAACTAAGTTTTGGTGACACTGTTAAAAAGTAGAAGATTTTTTCTCATCACCGATTTAAAAAATGTCGATGCGGAATTGTGGCTACATTTATTCCGTCTCCAAATATGTAATTGGACAGAATCTGCGACTTGTAGTTTCCGAGAAAACTAAGTTTTGGCGACACTGTTAAAAAGTAGAAGATTTTTTCTCATCACCGATTTAAAAAATGTTGGTGCAGAATTGTGCCTACATTTATTCAGTGTCCAAATATATAATTGGACTGGATCTGCGACTTAAAGTTTCCGCGAAAATTAAGTTTTGGTGACACTGTTAAAAAGTAGAAGATTTTTTCTCATCACCGATTTAAAAAATGTTGGCGCAGAATTGTACCTACATTTATTCAGTGTCCAAATATATAATTGGACTGGATCTGCGACTTGTAGTTTCCGAGAAATTAAGTTTTGGTGACACTGTAAACAAGTAGTAGATTTTTTCTCCTCACCGATTTAAAAAATGTTAATGCGGAATTATAGCTACATTTATTCCGTGTCCAAACACATAATTGGACTCGATCTGCGACTTATAGTTTCCGAAAAAATTAAGGTTTGGTGACACTGTTAAAAAGTAGTATATTTTTTTTCATCACCGATTTAAAAAATGTCGATGCGGAATTGTGGCTACATTTATTCCGTGTCCAAATATGTAATTGGACAGAATCTGCGACTTGTAGTTTCCGAGAAAACTAAGTTTTGGAGACACTGTTAAAAAGTAGTAGATTTTTTCTCCTCACCGATTTAAAAAATGTTAATGCGGAATTATAGCTACATTTATTCCGTGTCCAAACACATAATTGGACTCGATCTGCGACTTATAGTTTCCGAAAAAATTAAGGTTTGGTGACACTGTTAAAAAGTAGTATATTTTTTTTCATCACCGATTTAAAAAATGTCGATGCGGAATTGTGGCTACATTTATTCCGTGTCCAAATATGTAATTGGACAGAATCTGCGACTTGTAGTTTCCGAGAAAACTAAGTTTTGGAGACACTGTTAAAAAGTAGAAGATTTTTTCTCATCACCGATTTAAAAAATGTCGATGCGGAATTGTGGCTACATTTATTCCGTGTCCAAATATGTAATTGGACAGAATCTGCGACTTGTAGTTTCCGAGAAAACTAAGTTTTGGTGACACTGTTAAAAAGTAGAAGATTTTTTCTCATCACCGATTTAAAAAATGTTGGTGCAGAATTGTGCCTACATTTATTCAGTGTCCAAATATATAATAGGACTGGATCTGCGACTTAAAGTTTCCGCGAAAATTAAGTTTTGGTGACACTGTTAAAAAGTAGTAGATTTTTTCTCATCACCGATTTAAAAAATGTCGATGCGGAATTGTGGCTACATTTATTCCGTGTCCAAATATATAATTGGACTGGATCTGCGACTTATTGTTTCCGAGAAAATTAACTTTGGTGACACTGTTAAAAACTAGTAGATTTTTTCTCATCACCGATTTAAAAAATGTCGATGCGGAATTGTGGCTACATTTATTCCGTGTTCAAATATATAATTGGACTGGATCTGCGACTTATAGTTTTGACACTGTCAAAAAGTAGTAGATTTTTTCTCATCACCAATTTAAAGAATGTTGGTGCAGGATTGTAGCTACATTTATTCCGTGTTCAAATATACAATTAAACTGGATCTGCGACTTATAGTTTCCGAGAGAATTAAGTTTTGGTGACAGTGTAAAAAAGTAGTAAATTTTTTCTCATCACCGATTTAAAAAACCTCGATGCGGAATTGTGGCTACATTTATTCCGTGTCCAAATATGTAATTGGACAGAATCTGCTACTTGTAGTTTCCGAGAAAATTAAGTTTTGGTGACACTGTTAAAAAGTAGAAGATTTTTTCTCATCACCGATTTAAAAAATGTTGGCGCAGAATTGTACCTACATTTATTCAGTGTCCAAATATATAATTGGACTGGATCTGCGACTTGTAGTTTCCGAGAAATTAAGTTTTGGTGACACTGTAAACAAGTAGTAGATTTTTTCTCCTCACCGATTTAAAAAATGTTAATGCGGAATTATAGCTACATTTATTCCGTGTCCAAACACATAATTGTACTCGATATGCGACTTATAGTTTCCGAAAAAATTAAGGTTTGGTGACACTGTTAAAAAGTAGTATATTTTTTCTCATCACCGATTTAAAAAATGTCGATGCGGAATTGTGGCTACATTTATTCCGTGTCCAAATATGTAATTGGACAGAATCTGCGACTTGTAGTTTCCGAGAAAACTAAGTTTTGGTGACACTGTTAAAATGTAGAAGATTTTTTCTCATCACCGATTTAAAAAATGTCGATGCGGAATTGTGGCTACATTTATTCCGTGTCCAAATATGTAATTGGACAGAATCTGCGGCTTGTAGTTTCCGAGAAAATTAAGTTTTGGTGACACTGTTAAAAAGTAGAAGATTTTTTCTCATCACCGATTTAAAAAATGTTGGTGCAGAATTGTGCCTACATTTATTCAGTGTCCAAATATATAATTGGACTGGATCTGCGACTTAAAGTTTCCGCGAAAATTAAGTTTTGGTGACACTGTTAAAAAGTAGTAGATTTTTTCTCATCACCGATTTAAAAAATGTCGATGCGGAATTGTGGCTACATTTATTCCGTGTCCAAATATGTAATTGGACAGAATCTGCGGCTTGTAGTTTCCGAGAAAATTAAGTTTTGGTGACACTGTTAAAAAGTAGAAGATTTTTTCTCATCACCGATTTAAAAAATGTTGGTGCAGAATTGTGCCTACATTTATTCAGTGTCCAAATATATAATTGGACTGGATCTGCGACTTAAAGTTTCCGCGAAAATTAAGTTTTGGTGACACTGTTAAAAAGTAGTAGATTTTTTCTCATCACCGATTTAAAAAATGTCGATGCGGAATTGTGGCTACATTTATTCCGTGTCCAAATATATAATTGGACTGGATCTGCGACTTATTGTTTCCGAGAAAATTAACTTTGGTGACACTGTTAAAAAGTAGTAGATTTTTTCTCATCACCGATTTAAAAAATGTCGATGCGGAATTGTGGCTACATTTATTCCGTGTTCAAATATATAATTTAACTGAATCTGCGACTTATAGTTTTGACACTGTCAAAAAGTAGTAGATTTTTTCTCATCACCAATTTAAAGAATGTTGGTGCAGGATTGTAGCTACATTTATTCCGTGTTCAAATATACAATTAAACTGGATCTGCGACTTATAGTTTCCGAGAGAATTAAGTTTTGGTGACAGTGTAAAAAAGTAGTAGATTTTTTCTCATCACCGATTTAAAAAATGGTGATGTGGAACTGTGGCTACATTTATTTCGTGTTCAAATATGTCATTGGATTTTATCTTCGACTTATAATTTCCGAGAAAATTAAGTTTTGGTGACATTGGATCTGGATCTAGATTTTTTCTTATCACCGATTTAAAGGTGCAGGATTGTAGCTACATTTGTTCCGTGTTCAAATATACAATTAAACTGGATCTGCGACTTATAGTTTCCGAGAGAATTAAGTTTTGGTGACAGTGTAAAAAAGTAGTAGATTTTTTCTCCTCACCGATTTAAAAAACGTCGATGCGGAATTGTAGCTACATTTATTCCGTGTCCAAATAGATAATTGGACTCGATCGGCTACTAACAGTTTTTGAGAAAATAAAGTTTTGGGGAAACCGTAGAAAAGAAGTAGATTTTTATTCATCACCGATTTAAATAATGTTGATGCGGAATTGTAGCTACATTTATTCCGTGTCTAAATATATAGTTGGACTGGATCTGCGACTTATAGTTTCCGAGAAAATTAAGTTTGGTGACACTGTAAGAAAGTAGTAGATTTTTTCTCATCACCGATTTAAAAACTGTCGATGCGGAATTGTAGCTACATTTATTTCGTGTCCAAATGTATTATTGGACTGCATCTGCGACTTATAGTTTCCGAGAAAATTAAGTTTTGGTGACACTGTAAGAAAGTGGTAGATTTTTTCTCAACACCGATTTAAAAAATGTCGATGCGGAATTGTAGCTACATTTATTCCGTGTTCAAATATATAATTGGACTGGATCTGCGACTTATAGTTTTGACACTGTCAAAAAGTAGTAGATTTTTTCTCATCACCAATTTAAAGAATGTTGGTGCAGGATTGTAGCTACATTTATTCCGTGTTCAAATATACAATTAAACTGGATCTGCGACTTATAGTTTCCGAGAGAATTAAGTTTTGGTGACAGTGTAAAAAAGTAGTAGATTTTTATTCATCACCGATTTAAATAATGTTGGTGCAGAATTGTAGCCACATTTATTTGGTGCCCAAATATGTGATTGGACTCGATCGGCTACTTATAGTTTCCGAGAAAATGAAGTTTTGGGAGACTGTAAAAAAGTAGTAATTTTTATTCATCACCGATTTAAATAATGTTGATGCGGAATTGTAGCTACATTCATTCCGTGTCCAAATATATAATTGGACTGGATCTGCGACGTATAGTTTCCGAGAAAATTAAGTTTTGGTGACACTGTAAAAAAGTAGTAAATTTTTTCTCATCACCGATTTAAAAAATGTCGATGCGGAATTGTAGCCACATTTATTCCGTGTCCAAATATATAATTGGACTGGACCTGCGACTTATAGTTTCCGAGAAAATGAAGTTTTGGGAGACTGTAAAAAAGTAGTAGAATTTTATTCATCACCGATTTAAATAAAGTTGATGCGGAATTGTAGCTACATTTATTCCGTGTCCAAATATATAATTGGACAGAATCTGCGACTTGTAGTTTCCGAGAAAACTAAGTTTTGGTGACACTGTTAAAAAGTAGAAGATTTTTTCTCATCACCGATTTAAAAAGTGTTGGTGCAGAATTGTACCTACATTTATTCAGTGTCCAAATATATAATTGGACTGGATCTGCGACTTAAAGTTTCCGAGAAAACTAAGTTTTGGTGACACTGTTGAAAAGTAGTAGATTTTTTCTCATCACCGATTTAAAAAATGTCGATGCGGAATTGTAGCCACATTTATTCCGTGTCCAAATATATAATTGGACTGGATCTGCGACTTATAGTTTCCGAGAAAATTAACTTTGGTGACACTGTTAAAAAGTAGTAGATTTTTTCTCATCACCGACTTAAAAAATGTCGATGCGGAATTGTGGCTTCATTTATTCCGTGTTCAAATATATAATTGGACTGGATCTGCGACTTATAGTTTTGACACTGTCAAAAAGTAGTAGATTTTTTCTCATCACCAATTTAAAGAATGTTGGTGCAGGATTGTAGCTACATTTATTCCGTGTTCAAATGTACAATTAAACTGGATCTGCGACTTATAGTTTCCGAGAGAATTAAGTTTTGGTGACAGTGTAAAAAAGTAGTAGATTTTTTCTCATTACCGATTTAAAAAATGGTGATGCGGAATTGTGGCTACATTTATTCAGTGTTCAAATATACAATTAAACTGGATCTGCGACTTATAGTTTCCGAGAGAATTAAGTTTTGGTGACAGTGTAAAAAAGTAGTAGATTTTTTCTCATCACCGATTTAAAAAATGGTGATGCGGAATTGTGGCTACATTTATTCCGTGTTCAAATATACAATTAAACTGGATCTGCGACTTATAGTTTCCGAGAGAATTAAGTTTTGGTGACAGTGTAAAAAAGTAGTAGATTTTTTCTTATCACCAATTTAAAGAATGTTGGTGCAGGATTGTAGCTACATTTATTCCGTTTTCAAATATACAATTAAACTAGATCTGCGACTTATAGTGTCCGAGAGAATTAAGTTTTGGTGACAGTGTAAAAATGAAGTAGATTTTTTCTCATCACCGATTTAAAAAATGGTGATGCGGAATTGTGGCTACATTTATTCAGTGTTCAAATATACAATTAAACTGGATCTGCGACTTATAGTTTCCGAGAGAATAAAGTTTTGGTGACAGTGTAAAAAAGTAGTAGATTTTTTCTCCTCACCGATTTAAAAAACGTCGATGCGGAATTGTAGCTACATTTATTCCGTGTCCAAATAGATAATTGGACTCGATCGGCTACTAACAGTTTTTGAGAAAATAAAGATTTGGGGAGACCGTAGAAAAGTAGTAGATTTTTATTCATCACCGATTTAAATAATGTTGATGCGGAATTGTAGCTACATTTATTCCGTGTCCAAATATATAGTTGGACTGGATCTGCGACTTATAGTTTCCGAGAAAATTAAGTTTTGGGAGACTGTAAAAAAGTAGTAGAATTTTATTCATCACCGATTTAAATAATGTTGATGCGGAATTGTAGCTACATTCATTCCGTGTCCAAATATATAGTTGGACTGGATCTGCGACTTATAGTTTCCGAGAAAATTAAGTTTTGGTGACACTGTTAAAAAGTAGTAAATTTTTTCTTATCACCGATTTAAAAATTGTTGGTGCAGAATTGTAGCCACATTTATTCCGTGTCCAAATATATAATTGGACTGGATCTGCGACTTATAGTTTCCGAGAAAATTCACTTTGGTGACACTGTTAAGAAGTAGTAGATTTTTTTTCATCCCGATTTAAAAAATGTCGATGCGGATTGTGGCTACATTTATTCCGTGTTCAAATATATAATTAAACTGGAACTGCGACTTATAGTTTCCGAGAGAATTAAGTTTTGGTGACAGTGTAAAAAAGTAGTAGATTTTTTCTCATCACCGATTTAAAAAATGGTGATGCGGAATTGTGGCTACATTTATTCCGTGTTCAAATATGTCATTGGATTTTATCTTCGACTTATAGTTTCCGAGAAAGTTAAGTTTTGGTGACACTGGATCTGGATCTAGGTTTTTTCTCATTACCGATTTAAAGGTGCAGGATTGTAGCTACATTTGTTCCGTGTACAATTAAACTGGATCTGCGACTTATAGTTTCCGAGAGAATTAAGTTTTGGTGACAGTGTAAAAAAGTAGTAGATTTTTTCTCCTCACCGATTTCAAAAACGTCGATACGGAATTGTAGCTACAATTATTCCGTGTCCAAATAGATAATTGCACTCGATCGGCTACTAACAGTTTTTGAGAAAATAAAGTTTTGGGGAGACCGTAGAAAAGTAGTAGATATTTATTCATCACCGATTTAAATAATGTTGATGCGGAATTGTAGCTACATTTATTCCGTGTCCAAATATATAGTTGGACTGGATCTGCGACTTATAGTTTCCGAGAAAATTCACTTTGGTGACACTGTTAAGAAGTAGTAGATTTTTTCTCATCACCGATTTAAAAAATGGTGATGCGGAATTGTGGCTACATTCATTCCGTGTCCAAATATATAATTAAACTGGATCTGCGACTTATAGTTTCCGAGAGAATTAAGTTTTGGTGACAGTGTAAAAACGTAGTAGATTTTTTCTCATCACCGATTTAAAAAATGGTGATGCGGAATTGTGGCTATAGTTTCCGAGAAAATTAAGTTTTGGTGGCACTGTAAAAAAGTAGTAGATTTTTTCTCATCACCGATTTAAAAACTGCGGAATTGTGGCTACATTTATTCCGTGTTCAAATATATAATTGGACTGGATCTGCGACTTATAGTTTTGACACTGTCAAAAAGTAGTAGATTTTTTCTCATCACCAATTTAAAGAATGTTGGTGCAGGATTGTAGCTACATTTATTCCGTGTTCGAATATACAATTAAACTGGATCTGCGACTTATAGTTTCCGAGAGAATTAAGTTTTGGTGACAGTGTGCAAAAGTAGTAGATTTTTTCTCATCACCGATTTAAAAAATGGTGATGCGGAATTGTGGCTACATTCATTCCGTGTCCAAATATACAATTAAACTGGATCTGCGATTTATAGTTTCCGAGAGAATTAAGTTTTGGTGACAGTGTAAAAAAGTAGTAGATTTTTTTCTCATCACCGATTTAAAAATTGGTGATGCGGAATTGTGGCTACATTTATTCCGTGTCCAAATATATAATTGGACTCGATTACCGACTTATAGTTTCCGAGAAAATTAAGTTTTGGTGACACTGTTAGAAAGTCGTAGATTTGTTCTCCTCACCGATTTAAAAAATGTTGATACGGAATTGTAGCTACATTTATTCCGTGTCTAAATATATAATTGGACTGGATCTGCGACTTATAGTTTCCGAGAAAATTAAGTTTTGGTGACACTGTAAAAAAGTAGTAGATTTTTTCTCATCACCGATTTAAAAAATGTCTATGCAGAATTGTAGCTACATTTATTCCGTGTTCAAATATATAATTGGACTCGATCGGCTACTTACAGTTTTTGAGAAAATATAGTTTTGGGGAGACTGTAAAAAAGTAGTAGATTTTTATTCATCACCAATTAAAATAATGTTGATGCGGAATTGTAGCTACATTTATTCCGTGTCCAAATATATAATTGGACTGGATCTGCGGATTATAGTTTCCGAGAAAATTAAGTTTTGGTGACACTGTAAAAAAGTAGTAGATTTCTTCTCCTCACCGATCTAAAAATGTTGATGCGAATTGCAGCTACATTTATTCCGTGTCCAAATGTATAATTGGACTGGATCTGCGACTTATAGTTTCCGAGAAAATTAAGTTTTGGTGACAGTGTAAAAAAGTAGTAGATTTTTTCTCATCACCGATTTAAATAATGTTGATGCGGAATTGTAGCTACATTCATTCCATGTCCAAATATATTGTTGGACTGGATCTGCGACTTATAGTTTCCGAGAAAATTAAGTTTTGGTGACACTGTTAAAAAGTAGTAAATTTTTTCTTATCACCGATTTAAAAATTGTTGGTGCAGAATTGTAGCCACATTTATTCCGTGTCCAAATATATAATTGGACTGGATCTGCGACTTATAGTTTCCGAGAAAATTCACTTTGGTGACACTGTTAAGAGGTAGTAGATTTTTTTTCATCCCGATTTAAAAAATGTCGATGCGGATTGTGGCTACATTTATTCCGTGTTCAAATATATAATTAAGCTGGAACTGCGACTTATAGTTTCCGAGAGAATTAAGTTTTGGTGACAGTGTAAAAAAGCAGTAGATTTTTTCTCATCACCGATTTAAAAAATGGTGATGCGGAATTGTGGCTACATTTATTCCGTGTTCAAATATGTCATTGGATTTTATCTTCGACTTATAGTTTCCGAGAAAATTAAGTTTTGGTGACACTGGATCTGGATCTAGGATTTTTCTCATTACCGATTAAAAGGTGCAGGATTGTAGCTACATTTGTTCCGTGTTCAAATATACAATTAAACTGGATCTGCGACTTATAATTTCCGAGAGAATTAAGTTTTGGTGACAGTGTAAAAAAGTAGTAGATTTTTTCTCCTCACCGATTTCAAAAACGTCGATACGGAATTGTAGCTACAATTATTCCGTGTCCAAATAGATAATTGCACTCGATCGGCTACTAACAGTTTTTGACAAAATAAAGTTTTGGGGAGACCGTAGAAAAGTAGTAGATATTTATTCATCACCGATTTAAATAATGTTGATGCGGAATTGTAGCTACATTTATTCCGTGTCCAAATATGTAATTGGACTATATCGGCTACTTATAGTTTTAGAGAAAATAAAGTTTTGTGGAGATTTTATAAAAGCAGTAAATTTTTTCTCATCACCGATTTAAATAATGTTGGTGCAGAATTGTAGCTACATTTACTCCGTTTCCAAATATGTAATTGGACTCGATCGGCTACTTATAGTTTTAGGGAAAATAAAGTTTTGATGAGACTGTATAAAAGTAGTAATTTTTTTCTCACCACCGATTTAAATAATGTTGATGCGGAATTGTAGCTTCATTTATTTTGTGTCCAAATATATAATTGGACAGGATCTGCGGCTTATAGTTTTTGAGAAACTTAAGTTTTAGTGACACTGTTAAAAAGTAGTAAATTTTTTTATTATCACCGATTTAAGAAATTTTGAGCAGAATTTTAGGTACATTTATTCCGTGTCCAAATAAATTGGCCTTGATCTGCGACTTAAGGCTTTTGAGAAGAAGTAGTAGAGTTATTTTCATCACCGATTTTAGAAATTTTGATGCAGAATTGTAGCCACATTTATTTCGTGCCCAAATATGTAATTGGACTCGATCGGCTACTTATAGTTTTAGAGAAAATAAAGTTTTGATGAGACTGTATAAAAGTAGTACACTTTTTCTCATCGCTGATTTAAATAATGTTGAGGCAGAATTGTGGCTACATTTATTCCGTGTCCAAATAAATTGGCCTTGATCTGCGACTTAAGGCTTTTGAGAAAAAGTAGTAGATTTTTTTCGTCACCGATTTAAGAAATTTTGATGAAGAATTGTAGCTACATTTATTTCGAGTCCAAATATGTAAATTTACTCTATCGGCTGCTTATAGTTTTAGAGAAAATTAAGTTCTGGGGAGACTGTATAAAAGTAGTAAATTTTTTCTCATCACCGATTTAAATAATGTTGAGGCAGAATTGTGGCTACATTTATTTCGTGTTCAAATATTGGACTTGATCTGCGACGTATAGTTTCCGGGAAAATCATGTTTTAGCGGCACTGTAAAAAAGTAGCAAATTTTTTTACATTACCGTTTTAAGATATTTTGATGCAGAATTGTAGCTAGATTTATTCCGTGTCCAAATATGTAATTGGACTCGATCGGCTACTTATAGTTTTAGAGAAAATAAAGTTTTGAAGAGGCTGTATAAAAGTAGTAAATTTTTTCTCATCGCCGATTTGAATAATGCTGAGGCAGAATTTATTCCGTGTCCAAATATGTAATTGGACTCGATCGGATACTTATAGTTTTAGAGAAAATAAAGTTTTGGGGAGACTGTATAAGAGTAGTAATTTTTTTCTCATCACCGATTTAAATAATGTTGATGCGGAATTGTAGCTACATTTATTCCGTGTCCAAATAAATTGGCCTTGATCTGCGACTTTAGGCTTTTGAGAAAAAGTAGTAAATTTTTTTGCGGAATTGTAGCTACATTTATTTCGTGTTCAAATATTGGACTTGATCTGCGACTTAAGGCTTTTGAGAAGAAGTAGTAGATTTTTTTTCATCACCGATTCAAGAAATTTTGATGCAGAATTGTAGCCACATTTATTTGGTGCCCAAATATGTGATTGGACTCGATCGGCTACTTATAGTTTTAGAGAAAATAAAGTTTTGATGAGACTGTATAAAAGTAGTAAATTTTTTCTCATCGCCGATTTAAATAATGTTGAGGCAGAATTGTGGCTACATTTATTCCGTGTCCAAATAAATTGGACTTGATCTGCGACTTAAGGCTTTTGAGAAAAAGTAGTAGATTTTTTTTGCGGAATTGTAGCTATATTTATTTCGTGTTCAAATATTGGACTTGATCTGCGACTTAAGGCTTTTGAGAAGAAGTAGTAGATTTATTTTCATCACCGATTTAAGAAATTTTGATGCAGAACTGTAGCCACATTTATTTCGTGTCCAAATATGTATTTGGACCCGATCGGCTACTTATAGTTTTAGAGAAAATAAAGTTTTGATGAGACTGTACAAAAGTAGTAAATTTTTTCTCATCGCCGATTTAAAAAATGGTGATGCGGAATTGTGGCTACATTCATTCCGTGTCCAAATATATAATTAAACTGGATCTGCGACTTATAGTTTCCGAGAGAATTAAGTTTTGGTGACAGTGTAAAAACGTAGTAGATTTTTTCTCATCACCGATTTAAAAAATGGTGATGCGGAATTGTGGCTATAGTTTCCGAGAAAATTAAGTTTTGGTGGCACTGTAAAAAAGTAGTAGATTTTTTCTCATCACCGATTTAAAAACTGCGGAATTGTGGCTACATTTATTCCGTGTTCAAATATATAATTGGACTGGATCTGCGACTTATAGTTTTGACACTGTCAAAAAGTAGTAGATTTTTTCTCATCACCAATTTAAAGAATGTTGGTGCAGGATTGTAGCTACATTTATTCCGTGTTCGAATATACAATTAAACTGGATCTGCGACTTATAGTTTCCGAGAGAATTAAGTTTTGGTGACAGTGTGCAAAAGTAGTAGATTTTTTCTCATCACCGATTTAAAAAATGGTGATGCGGAATTGTGGCTACATTCATTCCGTGTCCAAATATACAATTAAACTGGATCTGCGATTTATAGTTTCCGAGAGAATTAAGTTTTGGTGACAGTGTAAAAAAGTAGTAGATTTTTTTCTCATCACCGATTTAAAAATTGGTGATGCGGAATTGTGGCTACATTTATTCCGTGTCCAAATATATAATTGGACTCGATTACCGACTTATAGTTTCCGAGAAAATTAAGTTTTGGTGACACTGTTAGAAAGTCGTAGATTTGTTCTCCTCACCGATTTAAAAAATGTTGATACGGAATTGTAGCTACATTTATTCCGTGTCTAAATATATAATTGGACTGGATCTGCGACTTATAGTTTCCGAGAAAATTAAGTTTTGGTGACACTGTAAAAAAGTAGTAGATTTTTTCTCATCACCGATTTAAAAAATGTCTATGCAGAATTGTAGCTACATTTATTCCGTGTTCAAATATATAATTGGACTCGATCGGCTACTTACAGTTTTTGAGAAAATATAGTTTTGGGGAGACTGTAAAAAAGTAGTAGATTTTTATTCATCACCAATTAAAATAATGTTGATGCGGAATTGTAGCTACATTTATTCCGTGTCCAAATATATAATTGGACTGGATCTGCGGATTATAGTTTCCGAGAAAATTAAGTTTTGGTGACACTGTAAAAAAGTAGTAGATTTCTTCTCCTCACCGATCTAAAAATGTTGATGCGAATTGCAGCTACATTTATTCCGTGTCCAAATGTATAATTGGACTGGATCTGCGACTTATAGTTTCCGAGAAAATTAAGTTTTGGTGACAGTGTAAAAAAGTAGTAGATTTTTTCTCATCACCGATTTAAATAATGTTGATGCGGAATTGTAGCTACATTCATTCCATGTCCAAATATATTGTTGGACTGGATCTGCGACTTATAGTTTCCGAGAAAATTAAGTTTTGGTGACACTGTTAAAAAGTAGTAAATTTTTTCTTATCACCGATTTAAAAATTGTTGGTGCAGAATTGTAGCCACATTTATTCCGTGTCCAAATATATAATTGGACTGGATCTGCGACTTATAGTTTCCGAGAAAATTCACTTTGGTGACACTGTTAAGAGGTAGTAGATTTTTTTTCATCCCGATTTAAAAAATGTCGATGCGGATTGTGGCTACATTTATTCCGTGTTCAAATATATAATTAAGCTGGAACTGCGACTTATAGTTTCCGAGAGAATTAAGTTTTGGTGACAGTGTAAAAAAGCAGTAGATTTTTTCTCATCACCGATTTAAAAAATGGTGATGCGGAATTGTGGCTACATTTATTCCGTGTTCAAATATGTCATTGGATTTTATCTTCGACTTATAGTTTCCGAGAAAATTAAGTTTTGGTGACACTGGATCTGGATCTAGGATTTTTCTCATTACCGATTAAAAGGTGCAGGATTGTAGCTACATTTGTTCCGTGTTCAAATATACAATTAAACTGGATCTGCGACTTATAATTTCCGAGAGAATTAAGTTTTGGTGACAGTGTAAAAAAGTAGTAGATTTTTTCTCCTCACCGATTTCAAAAACGTCGATACGGAATTGTAGCTACAATTATTCCGTGTCCAAATAGATAATTGCACTCGATCGGCTACTAACAGTTTTTGACAAAATAAAGTTTTGGGGAGACCGTAGAAAAGTAGTAGATATTTATTCATCACCGATTTAAATAATGTTGATGCGGAATTGTAGCTACATTTATTCCGTGTCCAAATATGTAATTGGACTATATCGGCTACTTATAGTTTTAGAGAAAATAAAGTTTTGTGGAGATTTTATAAAAGCAGTAAATTTTTTCTCATCACCGATTTAAATAATGTTGGTGCAGAATTGTAGCTACATTTACTCCGTTTCCAAATATGTAATTGGACTCGATCGGCTACTTATAGTTTTAGGGAAAATAAAGTTTTGATGAGACTGTATAAAAGTAGTAATTTTTTTCTCACCACCGATTTAAATAATGTTGATGCGGAATTGTAGCTTCATTTATTTTGTGTCCAAATATATAATTGGACAGGATCTGCGGCTTATAGTTTTTGAGAAACTTAAGTTTTAGTGACACTGTTAAAAAGTAGTAAATTTTTTTATTATCACCGATTTAAGAAATTTTGAGCAGAATTTTAGGTACATTTATTCCGTGTCCAAATAAATTGGCCTTGATCTGCGACTTAAGGCTTTTGAGAAGAAGTAGTAGAGTTATTTTCATCACCGATTTTAGAAATTTTGATGCAGAATTGTAGCCACATTTATTTCGTGCCCAAATATGTAATTGGACTCGATCGGCTACTTATAGTTTTAGAGAAAATAAAGTTTTGATGAGACTGTATAAAAGTAGTACACTTTTTCTCATCGCTGATTTAAATAATGTTGAGGCAGAATTGTGGCTACATTTATTCCGTGTCCAAATAAATTGGCCTTGATCTGCGACTTAAGGCTTTTGAGAAAAAGTAGTAGATTTTTTTCGTCACCGATTTAAGAAATTTTGATGAAGAATTGTAGCTACATTTATTTCGAGTCCAAATATGTAAATTTACTCTATCGGCTGCTTATAGTTTTAGAGAAAATTAAGTTCTGGGGAGACTGTATAAAAGTAGTAAATTTTTTCTCATCACCGATTTAAATAATGTTGAGGCAGAATTGTGGCTACATTTATTTCGTGTTCAAATATTGGACTTGATCTGCGACGTATAGTTTCCGGGAAAATCATGTTTTAGCGGCACTGTAAAAAAGTAGCAAATTTTTTTACATTACCGTTTTAAGATATTTTGATGCAGAATTGTAGCTAGATTTATTCCGTGTCCAAATATGTAATTGGACTCGATCGGCTACTTATAGTTTTAGAGAAAATAAAGTTTTGAAGAGGCTGTATAAAAGTAGTAAATTTTTTCTCATCGCCGATTTGAATAATGCTGAGGCAGAATTTATTCCGTGTCCAAATATGTAATTGGACTCGATCGGATACTTATAGTTTTAGAGAAAATAAAGTTTTGGGGAGACTGTATAAGAGTAGTAATTTTTTTCTCATCACCGATTTAAATAATGTTGATGCGGAATTGTAGCTACATTTATTCCGTGTCCAAATAAATTGGCCTTGATCTGCGACTTTAGGCTTTTGAGAAAAAGTAGTAAATTTTTTTGCGGAATTGTAGCTACATTTATTTCGTGTTCAAATATTGGACTTGATCTGCGACTTAAGGCTTTTGAGAAGAAGTAGTAGATTTTTTTTCATCACCGATTCAAGAAATTTTGATGCAGAATTGTAGCCACATTTATTTGGTGCCCAAATATGTGATTGGACTCGATCGGCTACTTATAGTTTTAGAGAAAATAAAGTTTTGATGAGACTGTATAAAAGTAGTAAATTTTTTCTCATCGCCGATTTAAATAATGTTGAGGCAGAATTGTGGCTACATTTATTCCGTGTCCAAATAAATTGGACTTGATCTGCGACTTAAGGCTTTTGAGAAAAAGTAGTAGATTTTTTTTGCGGAATTGTAGCTATATTTATTTCGTGTTCAAATATTGGACTTGATCTGCGACTTAAGGCTTTTGAGAAGAAGTAGTAGATTTATTTTCATCACCGATTTAAGAAATTTTGATGCAGAACTGTAGCCACATTTATTTCGTGTCCAAATATGTATTTGGACCCGATCGGCTACTTATAGTTTTAGAGAAAATAAAGTTTTGATGAGACTGTACAAAAGTAGTAAATTTTTTCTCATCGCCGATTTAAATAATGTTGATGCGGAATTGTGGCTACATTTATTCCGTGTCCAAATAAATTGGCCTTGATCTGCGACTTAAGGCTTTTGAGAAAAAATAGTAGATTTTTTTCGCCACCGATTTAAGAAATTTTGATGCAGAACTGTAGCCACATTTATTTCGTGTCCAAATATGTAATTGGACTCGATCGGCTACTTATAGTTTTAGAGAAAATTAAGTTCTGTTGAGACTGTATAAAAGTAGTGAATTTTTTCTCATCACCGATTTAAATAATTTTGATGCGGAATTGTAGCTACATTTATTTCGTGTTCAAATATTGGACTTGATCTGCGACTTATAGTTTCCGTGAAAATCATGTTTTAGCGGCACTGTAAAAAAGTAGTAAATTTTTTTGCATTACCGATTTAAGATATTTTGATGCAGAATTGTAGCTAGATTTATTCCGTGTCCAAATATGTAATTGGCCTCAATCGGCTACTTATAGTTTTTAAGAAAATTAAGTTTTGGTGACACTGCAGAAAAGTAGTAGATTTTCTCTCATCACCGATTTAAATAATGTTGATGCGGAATTGTAGCTACATTTATTCCGTGTTCAAATGTATAATTGGACTCGATCGGCTGCTTATAGTTTTAGAGACCCCATCGATGACTATCCACCTTGTCGCGGTGCTGGGGCTTAAGTAGGACTGAAGGTTTCACGGAAATATGTCGGCGTGTGCTGAATAACTCCTGACTCTCTGAGGTCCCAAAACCAAGAGATAGTCTCCCTAATTCTACCGGTGGAGTGAGCAACCAAAACCGTGCCGAAAGATGAAAGGTTGGGGGGATAATACCAACCACTAACGAGCTCTCACAGATGCCCTGGCGAGGTCTGTGGAAAATAAATGCCTTACCCCGGTATGGCGGCTCTGGCGGGGTGTACGTGTTTTTCCGGCCTTACTCGTGGGAACAAAATGAACAAAAACCAAAATAACAAACCACAACAAAAAAACATACAAGAAGACGAAAATACCAGTCTGGAGGCAGACACGCTATTCGTGAGCGCACCAGCACTGGCGGAGCTGCAACCACCACCGGCAGCTACTTCGGACGAGGAGATCTCCATGGAACTGGTGGAGCAGCTACTGGCAGATCCACCAAGGAGTCCCCGGAAAACGACAGGGAAGAAAGTCTCCCCAGGTCAGATGAGACGGCGGTTGTTCCGTAGAGCGACGCACATCAAAATGATTCTGGACGCGAAGGAGCCCTCTTCCCTATCCGAGAAGGAGAAGAACTCCCTGGCCTGGGCTATTGATGTTATAGCAAAGGACACTCTGACGAGGCCTGTATCTAAACAGAGCGTTGCTGCAACCAGTGCCACCCGCAAGGCCGATGCCCCTAAGGCAAGCCACAGCGGAAAGGGAGTGGACAAGAAAAGCGGCAAAACCACCAACAGGACCGGTGCTGATAAGGCAGATCCTGCGGTAGAGAAGCCAGAAACCTCGAGGGCTGCTGAGCGTCGACGTGGAACGGCTGAGACCAGGAGGGAGGACTTCGTGTCGAAGAGAGTCAGATCCTCGGAAGACACAAAGAATCCCCCCAAAAGGTCGAAGACCGATACGGAGATGGCCTACAGCGGGGCGATCCGTGGCTCACTGCAGCTTGCTGTGGTGGACTTCGAAAAACCCAGCGGCCAGTATTCCCTAGAACGTGGCCAGATGATTGAGAAGGCCTTAGCCAGAGCAGTCTTCGACCGTATTCGAAAGAATACTGGGACAACCGCGCCCACTTTCGGGAGAGCGAAATGGCAGCGTGGATTCACCTTGATAGACTGCAAGGATCAGTTATCATATGAATTCGCGAAGGCCACAGTTCGCGGTTTTAAACTCTGAGAGGGGGCTGCACTGCAAGCAGTACCTCCAGAAGAGATCCCCACCACACCCAAGGGAAGGCTTTGTGTTCCTGACTGGGGTGTGAACAAAAATGAGATCCTCGACTTCCTAAAGGCCCAGAACCCTTCCATTGACATGAAGACCTGGGAGGTCGTCGAGGAGGAAGAAACGAAGAATGGGACCAAGGGGTTCATCATCCTCATGCATGAACCTCCGGTCGCATTGCTGGAGAAAACGCAGTTGAGACTGTGCTATGGAGCGGGAGAAGTCACTCTAAAGTTCATAAAGCGGACTCAACCGGCGGAGAACGATGGGGCGACTGACGCTGTGAAAGGGGGAATTGCAATAACCAATGCAGGTGGTGCAAATCACCCTTCATCACAGTAAAGTCGCCTCCGACAACCTGAAGCTGCTCCTCCTGGAGGGGCAGCTGGACTTGGCCCTAATCCAGGAACCGTAGATTGATAACAATCGCGTGATGGGATTAGGGTCCAAAAACTATAATGTATTTTATAGGGGTGACGCTGGCAAGGTTAGAACGTGTATCGTGGCTAAAAAGAGTCTCCATGTACTAATGCAGTCTCATTTCAGCTCCGGCGACTTGACAGTGGTAGATGTGAGAGGGATGAGCGAGAACTGCACGGTGGCGTCTGCGTACCTACCCTACGATGACGGCATCAACGTCCCCTCGGAAGCTTTGAGGTCGCTCATATCAGCGTCTCGAAAAGGTAAGAAAAACTTAGTCTTGGGTTGCGATGCTAACGCCCACCATACTCTGTGGGGTAGCACCGACATTAATGCTAGAGGCGAAGTTTTGTTTAGTTATATCCTAGAATCCAATCTTGTTATATGTAATAGAGGCAATGACCCCACCTTTGTAACGTCAACCAGGAAAGAAGTCTTGGATATCACGTTTGTATCTGAACAGAGCTCTGTTGAAGTTACTGACTGGAGAGTCTCCAGTAAGGCGTCACTATCTGACCATTGCTGGATACTCTTCAAACTACAGCTATCTACTCGCGGGAAAGGGTCTTACAGAAACCCGCGTCGGGCAAACTGGTCAAAATTCAAAAGGAAAATGAGGAAATCGGGTAATCTTTTCACCGATGATCTCAATTCTGCAGAAGCAGTTGACAATGCAGTCGATGCATTGACCGGTTCCCTTACGCGATCTTTTGAAAGGTCCTGCCCTGTTAGTAGGCAGAGCGGCAAAAAACGTCCACCATGGTGGAGTGATAAAATAGCGGAACTCATTCGCACTTCAAGAGTAGGGTGGAACCTCGCTAAAGAGGGGGTCGTCGAGTGGTCCACCTATAAAGAAAGCGTAAAGCTCTTCAAGAAAGAGATTAGATTCGCAAAGAGGAACTCCTGGAGGACCTTTTGTGCATCTATAGAATTCACTAATGAAGCGTCTCGCCTAAGGAAGGTTCTGGCCAAGACACCAATCCCGGCATCCAATATTAGGAAAAGCGACGGTACTTGGGCGGAATCACATGAGGAAACGCTGGATATACTTTTGAGCACTCTCTTCCCCGGATGTACATCAATCTCCGGAGATGACCTATCCATTCCAGAGACGACATGGGGATTAAGCGCGGAAGAAGTAGGAAACATAATAGACAACGATAAGATAGCTTGGGCAATTAAATCTTTTGCTCCGTACAAGGCACCAGGAATGGATAACATTCGACCTGTGATGTTGCAAGAGTCAGTGGATATTGCTACTCCATGGCTTAAGCGTATCTTCACAGGATGCCTTAAGCTAGGATATGTTCCTAAAGCATGGCGAGAGGTGCGCGTTGTTTTTATCCCCAAAGCAGGGAAAGCGAGCCACACAAACGCAAAAGACCTGAGACCTATTAGTCTGTCGTCTTTTCTGCTGAAAACATTGGAACGATTAATAGATGTTTACATACGAAACGTTATCGGCGATGATTACCTATCTAAATCACAACATGCATACATCTGCGGCAGATCGGTAGATGCAGCCCTCCACAGGGTTGTATCAAGCATAGAAAGATCCCTCCACCTCAAGGAGTTCACCCTTGGAGCGTTCTTAGATATTGAAGGGGCGTTCAACAACGTAAGCACTGATGCGATCCTGGGCAGTCTACACAGGGCTTACCTCAACACCGGCCTCTGCAATTGGATTGCACAGAAGCTTAAATCAAGAGTTGTATATTCAACGCAAGGAGACATAACCGTCAGGAGAAGGGTCTGCAGAGGAACCCCCCAAGGCGGAGTTCTGTCTCCTCTTATATGGCTCCTTGTAGTGGATGAGATCTTGGTAATATTGAAGGATAACGGCTTCAACGTGACGGCATATGCCGATGATGTCGCCATCCTGGTCTCGGGAAAATTTCCTTCAGTCCTAAGTGAAAGACTCAATCTCGCACTACAACTAGTGGATAAGTGGGTTGGTAGCAAAGGACTGGGACTGGAAAAGATCAACCCCTACCTTCAGACCCCCAAATATCGGTGGTACTGAACTAAGTCTCTCAGGTTCAACTCGATACTTGGGCGTAATACTGGATTCCAAACTAAATTGGAAGGATAACGTTACCGAACGCATCAAAAAAGCAAGCGTAGCCTTCTATGCTTGCAAGAAGGCGTTCAGTAACACGTGGTGTACTGGATATACACGGCGGTGGTAAGACCTATTCTCACATACGGTTCATTAGTATGGTGGATGGTACTTGAGAAGCAATACCAGCTCTCAAACCTCACCAAAATCCAGAGGGCAGCGTGTATCGGAGTCATGGGATCAATGAGAACAACACCGACAGCGGCAATGGAAACCATGCTTAGTTTCATTCCGCTCGATCTATACTGTAGCAGTCTGGCTGCCAAAACCGCGGTAAGTCTAAAAGAAGGTGGACTATGGTCATCGAGCCTCTATGGTCATGCATCCATTTTGTCTCGATGGGAGACTACCAACAGGTCGACGGAAACTGATCACATGAACCCGATATTAGCTTTTGAAAGGAGATTCGCTACAAGAATTCCTGACAGAATGTACTGGAAGAACCGTAAGAGCATGAAAAAGGAGTTGGCATTCTGTACCGATGGTTCTAAGATGGACATTGGCACGGGAGCCGGAGTTTATTGTAAAGCCCTAGGAATAAACCGCTCCTTTAGAATTCACGACGACTGCAGCGTCTTTCAGGCCGAAGTCACAGCCATCTTACAGGCTGCTGAAATTATTCGCGAGAGTAATATCGTTGGCAAAACGATCAGTGTCTATATAGACAGCCAGGCAGCCGTTAAGGCTCTGGACTCCGCGGTAATCAGGTCGAGGCTTGTAAGAATCTGCAAGTCACTCCTAAACGAGATATCCAGAGCCAATGCGGTGACCCTCTGCTGGGTACCAGAGCACATGGATATCAAGGGAAATGAAAAGGCTGATGAGCTTGCTAGGAAAGGATCGGCGCTGCACTTATCGCGGGCCCTCCCTTTTGTAGTAACCCCAATCAGCACCTTACGGAAAAAGATAGAAGATGAAGCCATCGGTCGAGCAAACAGACGCTGGGTTCATCTGGAAACATGCGCAACGGCCAGGGCGCTATGGCCGGCCTTCAGCAAGAAGAGATCAACCTCTCTGGTAAAACTTAGTCGTTATAACGCACGGGTTGTTTCTGGCATAATTACTGGACACTGTGCTATCGGCGTTCACGAAGAAGAAATTGAATCTGTTCGTCATCTGCTATGTGATTGTCCTGCCCTATCCGTCATAAGAATGAGGACTCTTGGGAGTTACTTCTTTTCGGAACTGGAGGACTTAGGAAATGTAGAGCTGGCGGGCCTCCTGAGATTCATATCATTATCTGGGTGGTTCTAACAGCAGTTTTTCTCATGTTTCCAGGGTTAAAAAGATTGGGCACAATGGACCGACCTGGTCTAAGTGAGCAGTGACTATGTCACAAGGCACCCATCTACCTAACCATAGTTTTAGAGAAAATGAAGTTTTGGGGAGACTGTATAGAAGTAGTAGATTTTCCATCATAACTTTATTTCGTGTTCAAGTCTTGGACTAGATCTGCGACTTAAAGCTTTTGAGAAGAAGTAGTAGATTTATTTTCATCACCGATTTAAGAAATTTTGATGCAGAATTGTAGCCACATTTATTTCGTGTCCAAATATGTAATTGGACTCGATCGGCTACTTATAGTTTTAGAGAAAATAAAGTTTTGATGAGACTGTATAAAAGTAGTAAATTTTTTCTCATCGCCGACTTAAATAATGTTGAGGCAGAATTGTGGCTACATTTATTTCGTGTTCAAATATTGGACTTGATCTGCGACTTAAAGCTTTTGAGAAAAAGTAGTAGATGTTTTTTCATCACCGATTTAAGAAATTTTGTTGCAGAATTGTAGCAACATTTATTTCGTGTCCAAATATGTAATTAGACTCGATCGGATACATATAGTTTTAGAGAAAATAAAGTTTTGGGGAGACTGTGTAAGAGTAGTAATTTTTTTCTCATCACCGATTTAAATAATGTTGATGCGGAATTGCAGCTACATTTATTCCGTGTCCAAATAAGTGGGCCTTGATCTGCGACTTAAGGCTTTTGAGAAAAAGTAGTAGATTTTTTTGCGGAATTGTAGCTACATTTATTTCGTGTTCAAATATTAGACTTGAACTGCGACTTAAGGCTTTTGAGAAGAAGTAGTCGATTTTTTTTCATCACCGATTTAAGAAATTTTGATGCAGAACTGTAGCCTCATTTATTTCGTGTCCAAATATGTAATTGGACTCGATCGGCTACTTATAGTTTTAGAGAAAATAAAGTTTTGATGAGACTGTACAAAGGTAGTAAATTTTTTCTCATCGCCGATTTTAATAATGTTAAGGCAGAATTGTGGCTACATTTATTCCGTGTCCAAATAAATTGGCCTTGATCTGCGACTTAAGGCTTTTGAGAAAAAGTAGTAGATTTTTTTCGTCACCGATTTAAGAAATTTTGATGCAGAATTGTAGCCACATTTATTTCGAGTCCAAATATGTAAATTTACTCTATCGACTGTTTATAGTTTTAGAGAAAATTAAGTTCTGGGGAGACTGTATATTTAAATTAAATTTTAAATAAATTTTTTAAATTAAAAATAATTTTTTCTCATCAGCGATTTAAATAATTTTGATGCGGAATTGTAGCTACATTTATTTCGTGTTCAAATATTGGACTTGATCTGCGACGTATAGTTTCCGGGAAAATCTTTTTTAGCGGCACTGCAAAAAGTAGTAAATTTTTTTACATTACCGATTTAAGATATTTTGATACAGAATTGTAGCTAGATTTATTCCGTGTCCAAATATGTAATTGGCCTCGATCGGCTACTTATAGTTTTTAAGAAAATGAAGCTTTGGTGACGTATCTACTGTAAAAAAGTAGAAGATTTTCTCTCATCACCGATTTAAATTATGTTGATGCGGAATTGCAGCTACATTCATTCCGTGTTCAAATATATAATTGGACTCGATCGGCTGCTTATAGTTTTAGAGAAAATGAAGTTTTGGGGAGACTGTATAGAAGTAGTAGATTTTCCGTCATAACTGATTTAAAAAACTATTGATGCAGCTACATTTATTCCGTGTCCAAATATATAATTCGACATAATCTGCGGCTTATAGTCTTTGAAAAAATGATGTTATAGCGACACTGTAAAAAAAGTAGTAGATTTTTTTTCATCACCGATTTAGACAATGTTGATGCGGAGTTGCAGCTACATTTTTTTCGTGTTAAATATTGGACTTGATCTGCGACTTAAAGCTTTTGAGAAAAAGTAGTAGATGTTTTTTCATCACCGATTTAAGAAATTTTGTTGCAGAATTGTAGCCACATTTATTTCGTGTCCAAATATGTAATTGGCCGATCGATCGGCTACTTATAGTTTATGAGAAAATGAAGTTTTGGTGATATTGTAAAAAAGTAGTAGATTTTTTCTCATCACCGATTTAAATAGTGTTGATGCGAAATTGTAGCTACATTCATTCCGTGTTTAAATATATAATTGGACTCGGTCGGCTGCTTATAGTTTTAGAGAAAATGAAGTTTTGTTGAGACTGTATAAAAAGTGTAGATTTTCCATCATAACTGATTTAAAAAAAGTTTTGGAGCAGAATTGTAGCTACACATATTCCGTGTCCAATAATTAATTACACTCGATCGGCTACTTATAGTTTTTGAGAATATGAAGCTTTGGGGAGACTGTAAAAAAGTAGTAGATTTGTTTTCATCACCGATTTAAATAATGTTGATGCGGAATTGTGGCTACATTTATTCCGTGTTCAAATATGTAATTGGACTATATCGGCTACTTATAGTTTTAGAGAAAATAAAGTTTTGGGGAGACTGTATAAAAGCAGTAAATTTTTTCTCATCACCGATTTAAATAATGTTGGTGCAGAATTGTAGCTACATTTATTCCGTGTCCAAATATGTAATTGGACTCGATCGGCTACTTATAGTTTTAAAGAAAATAAAGTTTTGGGGAGACTGTATAAAAGTAGTAAATTTTTTCTCATCAGCGATTTAAATAATGTTGAGGCGGAATTGTGGCTACATTTATTCCGTGTCCAAATAAATAATTGGCCTTGATCTGCGACTTAAAGCTTTTGAGAAAAAGTAGTAGATTTTTTTTCATAACCAATTTAAGAAATTTTGTTGCAGAATTGTAGCCACATTTATTTCGTGTCCAAATATGTAATTGGACTCGATCGGCTACTTACAGTTATAGAGAAAATAAAGTTTTGGGGAGACTGTATAAAAGTAGTACATTTTTTCTCATCACCGATTTAAATAATGTTGGTGCAGAATTGTAGCTACATTTATTCCGTGTCCAAATATGTAATTGGACTCTATCGGCTACTTATAGTTTTAGAGAAAATAAAGTTTTGAGGAGACTGTATAAAAGCAATAAATTTTTTTTCATTGCCGTTTTAAATAATGTTGAGGCAGAATTGTGGCTACATTTATTCCGTGTCCAAATAAATAATTGGCCTTGATCTGCGACTTAAAGCTTTTGAGAAAAAGTAGTAGATTTTTTTTCATCACCGATTTAAGAAATTTTGTTGCAGAATTCTAGCCACATTTATTTCGTGAAAATAAAGTTTTGGGGAGACTGTATAAAAGTAGTAAATTTTTTCTCATCAGCGATTTAAATAATGTTGAGGCAGAATTGTGGCTACATTTATTCCGTGTCCAAATAAATAATTGGCCTTGATCTGCGACTTAAAGCTTTTGAGAAAAAGTAGTAGATTTTTTTTCATCACCGATTTAAGAAATTTTGTTGCAGAATTGTAGCCACATTTATTTCGTGAAAATAAAGTTTTGGGGAGACTGTATAAAAGTAGTAAATTTTTTCTCATCACCGATTTAAATAATGTTGATGCGGAATTGTAGCTACATTTATTCCGTGTCCAAATATGTAATTGGACTATATCGGCTACTTATAGTTTTAGAGAAAATAAAGTTTTGTGGAGACTTTATAAAAGCAGTAAATTTTTTCTCATCACCGATTTAAATAATGTTGGTGCAGAATTGTAGCTACATTTACTCCGTTTCCAAATATGTAATTGGACTCGATCGGCTACTTATAGGTTTAGAGAAAATAAAGTTTTGAGGAGACTGTATAAAAGCAGTAAATTTTTTTCATTGCCGTTTTAAATAATGTTGAGGCAGAATTGTGGCTACATTTATTCCGTGTCCAAATAAATAATTGGCCTTGATCTGCGACTTAAAGCTTTTGAGAAAAAGTAGTAGATTTTTTTTCAACACCGATTTAAGAAATTTTGTTGCAGAATTGTAGCCACATTTATTTCGTGAAAATAAAGTTTTGGGGAGGCTGTATAAAAGTAGTAAATTTTTTCTCATCACCGATTTAAATAATGTTGATGCGGAATTGTAGCTACATTTATTCCGTGTCCAAATATGTAATTGGACTCGATCGGCTACTTATAGTTTTTGAGAAAATGAAGTTTTGGTGACTCTGTAAAAAAGTAGTAGACTTTTTCCCATCACCGATTTAAAAATCGTTGATGCGGAATTGTAGCTACATTTATTTTGTGTCCAAATATATAATTGGACAGGATCTGCGGCTTATAGTTTTTGAGAAACTTAAGTTTTAGTGACACTGTTAAATAGTAGTACATTTTTTTTTTTATCACCGATTTAAGAAATTTTGAGCAGAATTGTAGCTACATTTATTCCGTGTCCAAATATGTAATTGGACTATATCGGCTACTTATAGTTTTAGAGAAAATAAAGTTTTGGGGAGACTGTATAAAAGCAGTAAATTTTTTATCATCACCGATTTAAATAATGTTGGTGCAGAATTGTAGCTACATTTATTCCGTTTCCAAATATGTAATTGGACTCGATCGGCTACTTATAGTTTTAGAGAAAATAAAGTTTTGGGGAGACTGCATAAAAGTAGTAAATTTTTTCTCATCAGCGATTTAAATAATGTTGAGGCAGAATTGTAGCTACATTTATTCCGTGTCCAAATAAATAATTGGCTTTGATCTGCGACTTATAGTTTTTGAGGAAATGAAGTTTTGGTGACACTGTAAAAAAGTAGTAGACTTTTTCCCATCACCGATTTAAAAATCGTTGATGCGGAATTGTAGCTACATTTATTTTGTGTCCAAATATATAATTGGACAGGATCTGCGGCTTATAGTTTTTGAGAAACTTAAGTTTTAGTGACACTGTTAAAAAGTAGCAAATTTTTTTTTTTATCACCGATTTAAGAAATTTTGAGCAGAATTGTAGCTACATTTATTCCGTGTCCAAATATGTAAATGGACTATATCGGCTACTTATAGTTTTAGAGAAAATAAAGTTTTGGGGAGACTGTATAAAAGTAGTAAATTTTTTCTCATCACCGATTTAAATATTGTTGGTGCAGAATTGTAGCTACATTTATTCCGTGTTCAAATATGTAATTGGACTCTATCGGCTACTTATAGTTTTAGAGAAAATAAAGTTTTGAGGAGACTGTATAAAAGCAGTAAATTTTTTTTCATTGCCGTTTTAAATAATGTTGAGGCAGAATTGTGGCTACATTTATTCCGTGTCCAAATAAATAATTGGCCTTGATCTGCGACTTAAAGCTTTTGAGAAAAAGTAGTAGATTTTTTTTCATCACCGATTTAAGAAATTTTGTTGCAGAATTGTAGCCACATTTATTTCGTGTCCAAATATGTAATTGGACTCGATCGGCTACTTATAGTTTTAGAGAAAATAAAGTTTTGGGGAGACTGTATAAAAGTAGTAAACTTTTTCTCATCACCGATTTAAATGATGTTGGTGCAGAATTGTAGCTACATTTGTTCCGTGTTCAAATATGTAATTGGACTCTATCGGCTACTAATAGTTTTAGAGAAAATAAAGTTTTGAGGAGACTGTATAAAAGTAGTAAATTTTTTCTCACCAGCGATTTAAATAATGTTGATGCGGAATTGTTGCTACATTTATTCCGTGTCCAAATATGTAATTGGACTCGATCGGCTACTTATAGTTTTTGAGAAAATGAAGTTTTGGTGACCCTGTAAAAAAGTAGTAGATTTTTTCTTACCACCGATTTAAAAATCGTTGATGCGGAATTGTAGCTACATTTATTTTGTGTCCAAATATATAATTGGACATAATCTGCGGCTTATAGTTTTTGAGAAACTTAAGTTTTAGTGACACTGTTAAAAAGTAGAACATTTTTTTTTATCACTGATTTAAGAAATTTTGAGCAGAATTGAAGCTACATTTATTCCGTGTCCAAATATGTAATTTTACTATATCGGCTACTTATATATAGTTTTAGAGAAAATAAAGTTTTGGGGAGACTGTATAAAAGTAGTAAATTTTTTCTCATCACCGATTTAAGTAAAAAAGTAGAACCACCTAGATTAACTAACGCGAAAATTAATTGGGACGGCAGATTTTTGCCAACCATCTAGAAGAAACTTTTAAACTGTTTTATTTACAAGCGCTTATCCAAAATAGAAACACGTCGGATATGGTCAATAGTGTCAGTAGTGTGTTTATGGGGATTCTGGTACACATGGAGCATGGAGCATATTTTAGGGTTCTGACATGTGATAATTCTGGTAGTTTTAGGTTATGGCGTTTGCTAGTGCGATTATCTCGGATTGTGCGGATAATGATATGCCGCAAGATAGAGTTCTGTCAATACCTTTTGTAACAGTGTTGCCGAGTGACTACGTTTTTGTATTTTTTGTCGAAATTATTTCTCCATTCGTTGCGGTTGCAAATAATTTTCTGGTCTTAAACAACTCTAATCAGAAAAATGGGAACTGAGGCAACCGTTACGGAATTGAGGCGTTCTTCAACCAAGGGCAACATCACAAGAATTAAAAATCTTGTCGATGCTAGATCGGACTCTCTTTTTGCTACGGAATTGGAATGCCGTCTAGGAATTTTGGAATCCTATTTTAAATAACTTTAAGCATACCAGACTTATATTGAGAGGTTAGTACCCGCTGATACGTGTCGAAGGGAATTGGAAAACCTTTATACAACGAAAACTAAAATTCAATCGCTTCTAGTACCTTGCAGACGCAATAGCTCCGTATAAACAACCTTCGCAGTTCCCTATCATACAACTAATCATTTACCCAAGCTGAAATTACCACGATTTAATGGAAAATATTCGGATTACAAAATTTTAATATTTTTTTTGTCGATAACGAACCCAATTTGACCGAAATCGTAAAATTCAATCTTTTGACCTGCTTGAGTGATCAAGCTCTAAAAACTAAGGTCCAAGTTAAGGCCTTCCAAGTTACGGAGGAGAATCACCCTAAAGCTTTAGCACGGCTGAAGGATCGTTACGAAAACGAGTGCTTTATCTTCTTACAATATATTTCCGAACTTTTTCAGCAACCAAAGGTCCCCAAGGCTTGTCTTCAACAAGTCATACTGCTTTGGAAAGGGACGTGCTTTCGATGGTGCAGGTAATTTTAGCGATGGCATTGGTTCTTGTCCAGGATTTAAGTGGAAGGATTTAAACTCGCCAAAAATGAATCCTTGAAAGCTCAATATGAAGCGTTTTTAGATGAGTGCGAGGACATACATATGTCACTGGTCAAGGATCCAAAGTTAAGTGAGCCCCATTACTACTACCTCATCACTGCGTTGTTAGACCAGAAAGCATGTCCACAAAACTTAGGGTTGTTTTCAATGCTTCCTGCTTTACTTCGTCTTATCTATCATTTAACGACACGCTTATGGTTGGTCCAACTATTCAGACAATCAGAGGTCTACTTTTGGACGTATGCTGCGATGCTGCACACTCTTCAAAACCAACAACCTTTGTAGGCAATCGAGTATCCGAGATCTAAGAGAAGACAAAAGGTGTCATATGGAAGCACGTGCCCCCCGACAAAAACCCAGCAGACATCGTTTCGAGAGGCTGCACAATTGAGGAACTATAGACCTCAATATGGTTCAAAGACCCAAAATTTTTGCTCGGATAGTCGAGCGTTTCAGTTCCTATCTGAAAATTCTTCGGATATTTGCGCATGTAATGAGATTTTGTCAAAGAAAAACCCTACAACCCCCCTTGGCAGTTTCGGAGTTGGAAGAAACTCTTCTGCGAATAGTAAACCTCATCCAAGTTGCTTAATTTTCTGAGGAAATCAACGCCATCAAGGCCCATTGACCTCTAAAGAGTTCGATGAAAAGTTTAAATCCATTCCTGCAGGAGGCAAATGGGATCGAAATTCTTCGTGTTGGAGGACGGCTGCAACACGCTTGTATTCCGAAAGAAAGTAAACACCCTTCGTTGCTTCGGAAAGATAGCAGTTTCACAAAAACTCTTGTTCGACATCTGCACTTAACTAACTACAATGCTGGCTTTAGCTTCGTTAGTTAGACATAAGTTTTGAATTATCTACGCCCGGGATATCGCTCTGCAGACTGTTAGGCAATATGTACACTGTGTCAGATACCGTTCAAAACTATTGGAGCAGATCATGGGAAACTTATCTCAGGAAATATTAACTTCGTCGCGTCCATTTCTAAGCTGTGTTTCTCTTCCAAGGCAGTACATTTAAAAGCCGCCCTAGAGACATGTATTGCTACAATGCGACTAATTTCGTTAAAGCCAAATCCAAACTTATTGAGTTTATAATTAAATTTTTTTTGTTTTATTTATTTCCCTTGTATATTTACAACTGCCTATAATATGACTTCTAGTAAATTGTTTCATAGAATCGGGATCCGAGTATGCGTAGGACCTTTGTCCTTATAATTACGTCCTCTTTGTTTTTAATAAAAAAAAATTAATGACACAGGTGAGATTTAATCCACCCGAAGCATTTAAAAATTCATCGGATGAAATTTCTAAAAACTTCTGCTTGCATCAATTATAATTTTATATCCCCCAGTGCGCCCCATTTTGGGGGAATTCCACCGTCGCTTAGGAGGTGCGACACTCATCTTTGAAGAGCCGTCAACAGCACTGGTGGAAGTAGAAGCGGTGATGAACTCTAGGCCAATCACTCCGATGTCCGACCCTAACGACCTCGAAGCACTGACTCCGGCATATATTCTCATCGGTTCGTCGCTAAAAGCAATTCCCGAGCCTGCAGGCGAGGTGGCTGAAATCAGTTTTATTTAGAGGTGGCGACGAATTAACGCACTCAAAACGCACTTTTGGCAGAGATGGTGCGAAGTGGGCCAAACATCAGCATCGGTGGTCATCATCCACGAGGACCATGTTTCATCCCAAAAATGGCTAATAGGGAGAATCATAAACAATACCCTAGTATAGAGGGGCGGGGGGGTCTATTATTCACTCATCATCAAGTTATAGCCCGTCGAAGTGGGATACCTCCGATTTAGAGGTATAACCACTTTAAATGGTAAACGAGTAATTTTGACCCAACTGTTGTATTTTAGTTTTGATTTTGAGAATCACTTTTTGTTCCAGAAACCAATGTGCGTTATGGCTCTGTGGCAATTTCACTTTTCCATCTGCGCAACACAGTCCGGGAATTTTGCCACTAAATTCGAACGCCTTACAATGTGGAAAAACGACTGACATCTCTGCAACCGTTACTGATCTGTACGAACTGTAATCGATTTCCGAATCGTAGTGGAATGCCGTTTGCTTTTTCAAGTTTACATGAAGCAAAACTATCGTCGTAACGATATCGTCAGACGATTGTCACCATACATGATAAGAGCCAAGGTTAATAGAAGCACCGCGTTAGCGCAATCGGTCATGTTCATTGTGTTGTGCTCGCTGGCATTGTGTTTCATGTGCACGCACTTGTTATAATCTAAATCTATTCTTCAGTCGCTCTCGAACGTAATTGGGACATTCTAATACGACTTTTTTCATTATCCGTCGCGCGCTAAATCATTAGCTCTTCCTCCCTTTGGCATTGTAATGGGCACTGTCAATCGACACAGAATTGTTTTCACCATCACTTGTAGACGAACCAAATTTGTCAAAATTTCCTTGTTATCCTTCACTGAGAACTTAATAATATTGAAATCCTCGTGTATCAAAACTAATCGAATCTCGCTAAAAAAAAAAAAAAAAACGTTTGAATGAATTTGTGGTTATGTCTAAGCCCGCAGAGTCAATTTACATTAATACATCATACATCACTGAAATGTTTCAGCACGACCGCAAGGTATAAATAAACCAATCAGAAATATGTTTTTCCGAATGTTCTCTTTTCCTAAACCAACCCAGTAAAAACCATCCAAACCGGCCTAGCCGTTTTCGAGTTTTTGCGAGACTAAAGCACGACAATTGATTTTTATAGAGATTGTTCCCACTTCTGTCTTCTCCTCAAATCTGTAATTGAACTTTATCCATGCTTATGCTAACTTAATTTTTTTAGTGGAACTGTCCCCAGATCTATATTCGGTTCAAATCTGGAATAACACTTCATCTGCAATCTACGGTTTTCGACAAGAATAATTTAACTAGCGACTCCGAAATTAGCTGTTTTTTTTAAATATCCATTTTTAAATGCTTTTAAATTTAAGTTTCCTACATCTGTCCCCTGTTCAAATCTGCAATTGAACTTGACTTCCGAAAATTTATTGTTTTCGCGATCGCATAAAAAAGTACTGACTTTTCTTCATCACGGATTTAAAAATTTTTAATATGCATTTGTCCTTACTTCTGTCTTCTGCATCTACAATTGAACTTGGATGCGACTTACCGTTTTCGAAAAACAGAATTTTTGGAGCAACTCCGAAAAAAATAGTGATTTTTTTTAACAATTTTAAATTCTCTTATGTAGAACTGTTTCCACATCTGCCTTCTGCTTGAATCAGCAATTGAACTCTATATGCAAATTACGGTTTTTGGGAAAAGTAAGTGAAAAATGTGGCGAACTTTTTTATCATCGACATTGATTTTTTTTTTGTGTTTAGCTGTCTCCACATCTGTCCTCTGTCCAAATCTGCAACTGATTTGATCCGTGAATTACGGTTTTCGAGAAAACTAATTTTTGGATCAACTCCAACAAATTACCTATGCATCGCTAATATGGTGGGACAAAACTAATCAAATCACCATCCGATCTGCCCTACAAAAGGTGCAACGATTAGCATGTGTAGGTATTACGGGTGCAATGCGCACCTGCCCTACAGCTGCGCTCTTAGACCTTCCACCACAACACATAAGAATTATGAAGACTGCAGCTGCTAGTGTAATAAAGCTTCAACTTCTATGTAATAATACCTACTAATCTAGTAGGGCATATGAAAATCCTGGACAAAATCCCGCTACTATCATCGCCAGCGATCTGCTCCTCGGATTTCATGGCAAAAAGAATCCATCTCAATCACCCCTTCAAAGTCATTATACCGGACCGCAGGTTTTGGGATAACCCCCTCTTCCTCAAACCACATCTTCAATTGATTGGTACACTGACGGTTCGAAAATGTCAAATGGGGCTGGAGCTGGTATTTTTGGTCCTAACTACAAACTCTCCACTTCACTTGGACAATATACTACCATCTTTCAAGCAGAGGTCTATGCAATCGAGCTATGTGACAGAGAATGCATCAGACGAAACCTCCGTAGATCGCAAATAAATATAATGTCAGACAGCCAAGCAGCTCTTAAAGCTCTTACATCCTTCAATTTTGAGTCCAAGCTGGTTTGGAATTGTCTACAAGTACTCCTGCAGCTTGCTGCACACAATAAAAGTACACTTGTGTGGGTCCCTGGACATAGGGGCATCCTTGGCAACGAATCTGCTGATAAACTTGGCAGACTAGGTGCTCAATCTCCGTTTACGGGACCTGAATCCTTTTGTGGTTTACCAACTAACCAGATAAAGATAGAGCTTAATCTAATCTTAAAGATAGAGCTTAGATAGAACGACAAGAAGTGCTCTCATTCTGGAACTCACAAAATAGCTTACGACATGCCAAGAAATTTATAAATTTCTCAAAAAAAAGACATAGAGGCATTCTTTCAATGAGCAAACACAAGGCTAAGATCATAACTGACTTACTTTCTGGACATTGCTCTCTCAATTATGATCTCAAGAAAATGGGCCGTGTCCAATCGGACGTGTGTCGTCTCTGTCTTCAAGACACCGAAAAAGCCCAACATATACTGCGTGAAAGCCCGCCCATAGCTCGGCTTAGGCTTTAACACTTTAACAAAGGTTTCACATCACCATCTGATGTCACATCCTCTTCAGCTCAAACTATCTATAGTTTCATTAATGCACTAGATTTCAGCTAGAAGGCAAAAAAAAAAAAACAACACAGCAACTCTCAGAAGAAAAGATCTTCTCAGGTCGCCGTGCTTATTAGAATTAACGTGTGTCTCATCTGCCCCCACATCTTTAAAAAAAAAATTCCAACAAAAGTAGTGAATTCTTTTCATTATCAAAATTTGTATGTGGAACTGTCCGCACATCCATCTTGTATTCGAATATGCAATTGAACTTAATCTACGCCTTACTTTTCGAGACAATTTATTATTGGAGTAACTCGGAAAAAAGTACTGAATTTTTTTCAAAACCGATTTAAAATATTTTTATAACTGTCCATACATCTATCCTCTGTTCAAATCTGTAATTAGTGAATTTTTTTCATAACCGATTTTATAATTTTGTATGTGAACAGTTGACAGAGTCTTCGAATATGATGTTTTGGTATGATAATCGGTCGCTTTGCACTCAAAGGCAAGCAATCGGCGTTGTCGATTCGTCCGCCGAGTCTGATTACATTGTTTTCATCTCGTATAGGCGACAGCTTATATATTGAACTATTTTTTGGCATCAATTTTTTTGATAGAAGAGTGTTTATCTCGTTTGAAAACGCCTCTTCCTGTACCACACGGCATAGTAAGGATTCTGCTGAATTTATTTCTGCTACCGTAGGCTGCTTTTTTTATGTTTCATTTTCAAAATAAAGTTCCTTTTGGACCAAATATTTGAATTTCATAACTGCTCGCTGAATCCAACATATCACTCTTAGTAACTTGTAATAGCTGGAATATTTGTCAAGCGGAAGCACGGTCTTGATATGGTCTACGGTCAAAATAAAATTCGAGCACTTTTCTTCGGGTTTCTCCTGAGCTGCAATATCATTCGGGGGTCTTCGCCATTCTAGAAACTTTGGGCCATTTATCCAAGACGATATGGAAGTGTTCTTATGAGCTTTCGTGACTTGATCAGCTGGATTTCGGCTGCCTGGTACCCATTTCCAATCGTTCACAGCTGAAGAATCCAAAATTTCGGAAATCCGATGGGCGACGAATGGCTTATAAACCCGAGTATCTGATTTAATCCAGTGAATGACTGTCTTTGAGTCGGACCACAAAATTACCTTCTTCGGCTGCACATCATGTCCGCATAAGATAGCATCCTTTACTCGAACGCCTAATACGGCCGCCTCCAATTCGAGCCTTGGTATAAAGAGAGCTTTAATAGGACTGCATCTTGTCTTCCCCATAACGAATACGGTTGTTACATCTTTTGCATCGCTTATGCGCCAGTAGCCAACTGCAGCAAATGCCACTTCGCTGGCATCAACAAATATATGGAGTTGGACATCAACCCAAGGCTTTGTTATATTCAAGTTGTAACATCTAGGAACTCTGAACTCTTTCAAGTTACCTAATCTCTTGTACCATTCGTACCACTTAATATTGATATCTTCCGGTATTTGTTCATCCCATCCTACATTGCCTTTCCATAGCCTTTGGAGTAGCAGCTTTGACTCAATGGTAATGTTGGCTAGGAAACCGAATGGGTCAAATATTGACATTGTTAGGCTCAAGACTTGACTTTTGGTAGGACGAATTTTACCATCTAAAACCGCTCTCGGCAATCTTCCAAACTTCAATGTAAGGCAGAACTGATCAGTCTTTGGGTCCCAGTGCATGCCAACTGGCAATCAACTATAGCCCTTACAGCACGTGGATGAATGCCTTTATATTAACTAGCATTCAAGTTCTTTATATATTGTGCAGAACATGGAGAGCTTTTGGATCCAAAAATCATGGCATTCATGACGTATATCTCCGGCTGTTGAGTTTGATCTCCGTGTCTCCATAAGAATCCCTGGGCGTCTTGATCTGGCTTGCGGATGTTTACCCGAAGAAACATTTCCCGTATGTCCCCACATACGCCTATTTGCCTCTGTCGAAATCCGAATAGAATTGATAGCAGTGGCTTAGGCTGATACTCTTCAGGTCCTTTTAGAAACATCGAGTTCAATGACATTCCATGAACTTGGGCAGCGGCGTCAAATACAAGGCGTAGCTTATTGCCTTTATTTATATTGCAAGTGGCAAAATGTGGGAGATACCAAGTGCGATCACTGGTCATGAAGGCTTCCTCTGGCGACAGTTTTTTGGCATAGTTTTTTGCTAGATATTCATTAATTTTTGACTTTACCGAATCCCGGATTGTTTGCAATTTTCCGTTCTACTAATTGTAATCGCTTTAGTGCCATGCTATAACTTTCCTCAAATTTAATGTCGTCAGACTTCCAAATAAGTCCGGTTTCATATTGGCTGTTAGCCTTCCTCGTTGTCGCTATTAAAATTGCTTTGGCTTTTTTATCAAATTCTGATACTACATGCTTTTTTGGCTTCGATGCATAGTTCTCAATCGCAAAGTATTCTTCTACCAGCCTGTGCAAATCGTCCGTTCGGTTTACTTCACTCTCTATAAAGCTGATTACTGCCTGGGCTGTGTTTTCTTCATTTGACCCAAATAGTGTCCATCCTAACTTAGTGTTATGGACTGAAAAACCTTCATCAAAATTGATCACTTCTACAGGCCGAACTAGATTCGTATGAGGAATCCCAATCAGAATCTTGGGTACGGCGTCGACGTAATCTATAATTGGGAGCTTTTGTATTTGAACAAACTGCTTCCGAAATTTTATTAAATTTAGGCTTTGAGGTGGTAATAATAGCTTTTTAATTGTGCGGACATTCTTCATTTGATATTTCGTTGCATTTGCTTGCACACACGAAATTTCCATATTCACGTGCTGTGACATTTCACTTGTCGTTTGATCGCCGATCCATTTAAGTGATAACAGATCGGATGCTCCCTTTATGCCGAGAGTGTTTGCCACACTCTCTTCTATTAACGAGATCTTCGCTCCGTCGTCGATGAACGCGATGGCAGTGCAAGTACCTTTGGGACCACTTAATTGCACAGGCAAAAATTTAAATAAAGTAATCTTTTTGGACATTGTTTGTTTGGGGATGTATTATTCTTCATCGATGACAATTCATTTATTGATGGTTTCATTACGTTCACAGTTGCTGCCGCTGTTTGAGTACTGCCAGGGTTTAAGAGAGAGATTGGCTTTTTCTTTTCCTCAGAGTCGTGAAGTGAAACGATTATGGCACTTGCGGCATGAATTAATCCCACATTCTCTGCGGTATGGGCATTTCGATACACTGTGCCCGGAACGAAGGCAGCAGAAGCACATGTGCTTCTCTTTAACTATATTCCACCGCTCGGAAATGCTCTTTGCTCTGAACTTCGAACATTTATATAAGTACTGCTCCTCGTTACAATCGACGCACTTTGCTTTTTGTTGACGATCTTCTGCTACGAGGCAAATAGTGTTTAAATTTTTAGGTTTCCTTTCGTGTAATAGTGATTGAATGTTAGTGGAAGTATTGCATTTTATTTCGGTAACTATGGTGATGTATGTTGCAATTTGCTTAAGCCAATTATTAAATTCGCGTACATTCGGATAGAGCAACATAGTTGTCATCGTGTGCTTAGCCCATTCTTCTCTTTTGCTCAAAGGGAGTTTTAGAACTAATTCATCGAGCAATGTTGGATTTGTCAGATGAGGTAGTGCACACGCGTTCTCTAAAAATATAGTCAGGTTGGATACCATTGTGCTGAAATTCATAGTTTCGCTTGGCCTGGATTCATGTATAGAGGGAAAGGATCGTACCTTGGTTAATTGAAGTTCTAATTAAGACTTCTGGCCGCCCGTAGTGGAATTCTAGTGTGCTCATTATTGTGCTAACGCTATTGGGGTGAATAAGTAATGCTTCGACTTGCTGTTTCGCTGTGCCCTTGAGAGCCTCTTGAAGACGTGTTAAGTTTTCTAGATCCGTGTAGCCATGTGCAGCTGAGGTTTTTTTTAAAAGCGACGGAGAACATTGGCCATTGTTCCGGTAAGCCGGAGAATTCTGGCAAATCTTGCAGTTTACGAATGAATTGTTGGAACTGCTGTTGTTGGTACTTTGGGGTTCGTTGGCGGCAAATGCGTTGACGTGGCAAAATCGTAGGCATGTTAGTGTATGAAAACTGGCTGGCAGCTGTAGTGTTAATTAAACTATTTTACGTACCTGGTGAATATGGGTTCCGACTCACATTCCCCGATGTGATCGCAGTGGCATGAGGTTGACTGGTATGTGTTGTTAGGTTAGGATTGGTGGAGATGGTGGTGCTAATCGGCAGTGGCAATGACGTACCTGGGGGGAGGGGCGATAGGGACGGCGGCAGATGAAATGGTAGAACACGTGGGTGCAACTGTGGCTGGATTTGCATAAGCGGCTCCATTGGCGATATGGTTAGCTATAATTTGCTGTAATCGTATCCTCTCCTTTTCGGATTCGGCAAACGATTATTGCAGGTCTTCAATTCGCTTCTCGAAGTCAGCTATCGAAGTAGAGCTGTTTGATTGATCTAGAGGTGGTTCGGCGTTTGGCTCCGCATCCTCCTCTAGACCGACTAGTGACGGCGATTACATTCCTTTAACATTTTGGTTTGTCTGACTTCGGGTGGTTAATCGGTTCACGTACTGCGAATAATGACGCCGGCAAAGTGACGATGGTGATTAAATAATAAAGATGTTGAGTAACCAATAATAAAAATAGGAGTTCGAAAATAAAAACACTCGTTCAGCGATGGGTTTTTCTACTACTATTATAAAATGAAGTTGATATTTCCTGTCCGGTGTTTGTAAGAAAACGGCTGAATCGATTTTAATGATTTTTTTTTATTGATTTCGAAATCGCATGGACCACGTTTAGATAAAGCTACTTATACAATTTTATGCTTGGGAGACCACGAAAGGAGAAACACAAATAACATCAACTTTGCCTTTGTCGATTTTAATCAAATTAGTTTTGTCGTTTCGAGTTTTTGAAGACGCAAATTTCAAGTCCAAAATTATGATTTTACGTCATCTAGAAGCTGAGCAATATCAAAAATACCATTTGTAAAATTTTGAATTTGATTAATTTTTCGTTGATCATGTCTCCCAACTAGTGATGGAAACTATCGAATGAATTGAACTATCGATAGTTAGTAACTGCATGATAGTTAGTCAGCATTTTAAGAAAAGCGGTTCGTGGGGGGGGGGGGGTTGTAGTTGCAGTTTCATACTTTTGAAACATTTCACGCCTCTCTCCGTTTCCACATCACCTACAATTTCAGGTAGGAACCAATCCCTTTCCGAGGTTTCCCTGTAAGGTCTACTCCTCTACTCATATAACATATAAAGAACATATAAATAAATAAGGGTGTTTTTTTATCTGAGTTCCGTCTGCCTCTCACAAAACAAAAACAAAAAATTATAATTATACATATATCAATGTTCATATCATGTTATTCATATTGCATAAAAATTACACCTCATTTCTATTGTCTAGATTCTTAGACATAATGCGCTCACATTCACAGTGTATAATCATCCTTCGAACATTTTTACCAACCGACCCGATAGTTCAAAGTCAAAAAATCATTTATTCGATAAAAAACCATTCAAATATTTTTCCCTACCGACCCGATAGTCCAAAATCCAAACAAGTGAAAAAATCATTTATTCGATAAAAAACCATTCTATAATTTTTCTCTCCCGAACCGATAGTCCAAAGTCCAAATGAGTGAAAAAATCATTTATTCAATAAGAAACCATTCAATAATTTTTCCCTACCGAACCGATAGTCCAAAGTCCAAATGAGTGAAAAAATCATTTATTCGATAAGAAACCATTCAATAATTTTTCTCTACCGAACCGATAGTCCAAACGAGTGAAAAAATATGACGTTATACACTACACACACACAAAATTCTTTGGAGCGAGCGGATTGAACCAAAATGTCAATGCAAGGCAACAACAAATTTTTGGGAATGGAGCCATCGACAGAGTCAGACAGTGTGCATTCAAAGTAAACTATCGAAACATTTAAATGATTTTTTCATTCGATTGTTTTAAATTAATGATTTTTGAAAAATAGTAATTGAATGATTTTTTGATAACTATCGAATAAATGAACATTTTGCAACCATCGAATAAGTCGATTGTTTTTATTCGATAGTTCCCAACACTACTTCCAACCATGTCTCAGTGGTGATAATCATTTTTTTTCTTTATTCTCCTTTCGCTGACTCTTCGCTAAATTTATGAGCAGAGGCGAGTGGCTGACGATAGAAGGGTGTGTGTTTCCTTTTCCTTTTTTAGTTATTTTTCTGTTATACATGCATACTGGATAAGTTGCGTGCATGTTGTGTCTGTGTGTGCAGTGGTAGCGATCCCCACTGGGGATGTTATAATTGAGTTTGCACATTTTCAGTATTGTAGTTTAACCGAATCAGTTGCTATGTATTCCAACGAATGTGTGGCGTCAACTAAAATGAGTAAGAGCTATTCTAAGCCTGATATTGGCTGAGAAATGTGTAAAGTTCCACTATTAAGAGACTTGGTTCTGTTAGTGAACGGTTTATTCTTGTCGGTGAAAATGTTGTCGGCCATGGGGCCTAAAACAAATATATGTTTTCAATATGAACGTTTCATTTCATACGAAAAGGAGTCGCATCTAGGTACAATGTCTGAGCTTTTGTGGTGTACAAGAGCGGCAAAAGAATCTGCTGGATTGTGTTGTTCAAGCGGAAAAGTTATGCTCAGAGAAATCGGTGCACCGCCGGAACCACCAAAGAGCATTCTGCTGGGTGATCATATCCTTCGTCAAAAACTTTTTTAGAGAGTCCTAGAATGTTTGACTCAGCCTTTCAAATGACCTCCTTTGGTGGTAAACGCATAACAGAAGGCAACTTTTGCCCATTTTAAAGATTCAGGGTCAAATTTACCACCTTATCGGAACATTAATGCCTGACAGTAACGCTAATCCCAATTTCCTACAAATCTATTTCATGGGAAATTCTTAAAACTGGAAGGGGGCGAATCAAGGCAAGCACGGGTCAGCTAGTTATCTATAAATGTACAATTCAAGATATTAGTAAATGTAAAATTAATTTATGTGCACGTACTTAATCGTTCTCCTGGTAATTATCATCTAATCGACTACGCAGTAAAAAAATGAAAAAACGTGGTTAAGGTAACTGAAGTTCATTGTATTAGAATAGGATAAGATTTCATAGAATTTAAATATTAGAGTAGATTAGTATTTAAGGCGAGTGGTAAGTGTAGAATAAATGTAATTTAATTCGGGATGAACTTTATTCGCTTATAATTCACTTTATGAAATGTAGCTTAATTTATAATTTGAAATTAACTTCAAACCAATTTAAACAGGAAAAAATTGCGGAATGTATTTCTGAATCAGAAAAAAAATTTAGCCGAATCGGTCCAGCTATTCTCAAGTGAGGCGCTTAGCATCTTATAGTATTTAATTTTTATTTATGCATATTTATCATCCACGAAATAAGTACATAAAATAATCTTTTGTATTCGGGAGCTCGTGCTCATCGTTGTCCAAGTTCTATTATTCTCTCGGAGATTTCCTTAGATTCCGTCGTGATTCGTAGATTCAATGGCGAAAGGTAAAAATATTATGAAAATTCCTCTGAAATTTTGATCCAAAAACGAGATCTTTGGTGACGCGCTTTCCAAAAAGCCGGTTAGGAAATTCATGAGCACAAAAGAGAAGTTCTCGAAAATCGCTAGCAAAAATAGATAGCAATTAGCAGCACTACAAGTGAGACAAATATGTACTCCGTACGCATGCAGGATTGAAAGGCCGGGTCGAAACTGAGTTGAGAACGTACCTTGTGAAGTTATAAAATGGGTCGTTTACTTGCCAGATTTTTTTTTCGATGTGGAGCACCGAGCTGCTGAGCAGCTGAAACGTGTGGACTATGTTAGTTGCAGCAGATTCTTGCGTTTAAAGATGTCAGCTTAAATCAGCAAAGCGCATAAAGACAATGCAATGATTAAAGCCATTTTAGAAGTTCTTGTCAGTCGCCCGTATGAGAACTTGAAATTGAAAAACGGCGTTATGTTCAAAGCAGTGTACGGTACAAGACTTATGGAAAACTAAACAATCGCTGAGGCTCATAATGCTCAACACTTTGCCACGCTGCACACAGAGTATGTTGAGAACCTCGTACCTATGGACACCACCGTAAAGCAAAGTTTAAGTTTGTACCAAAAGGTACAAAAATTCACAAATAGTGCTAGCTAAGAAAACCCCTTTTGAACTGATGTTTGGCATCAAGATTAATAAGATAACAGAAGACCGTATTATGCAGCAACTGCAGAAAGAGATTAACGATAATTTTGTTGATGAAAGGCATCAGCAGCAGTAAGAAATTCAGCGAGCTCAAGCCTCTTGTAATGAGCGATATAAAGTACGCAAGGCTGCAAACATCAAGCACATCAACAACAGGGCCACAAGCTGCGACAATATGAAATTATGGAGGTATAGAAAAGATGAATAATCAGAATGGCCGAAGGTAACATAGGCTTAGGGGTTATGTGATGGAAAAGTTGTCGGTTAACCAGAAGCAGTAACAGTTGGATTAGCGGAAATAACATATGTAAGTGGCAGTAGTCGGTTGTCAGTTATTAGCAGCAGTCAGAAAGGTCGCAGTAGGAACCAGAAGCCGATCATTGTCCTCGTTACGCGGTTAAACTTTCACTATACCGCTACAAAAATTCCACTCTACATTATCAAATTCTAATGAACTTTGTCATATTGTTTCTACTTTATCAATTACTATTATATGCATATACAATTTATTATTAAAAAAATTAGTAAAAGTATAAGCGTTTTTTTTTTTCTGTTGTATACATTTTTACTTTTTACATCGGTCTACCCGCAAAGCAAAGCAAAGCGCTTATCTGCAGGTGGTTATTAGCATTGGTAAATTTGGTTTTGAGGTGATTACATTATATATTAGATTCAAAATAAAAGATTCAAATTATTCCATTATGTACATAATTCAATAAATTTATTATTGGTGACTTTTCTACTTTACAAAATACAGCGAAATGAAATCTTTTTTAATTCATTTTTTCGTTTTTTTTAAAGTTAAGAATAGCCGCATTTTATTATCACTCATACATATAGATCACTGGTTTGTATACATTACAACAACAATACGAAATCTTGCTTTTTTCGGGCTATTCACTAGGATAAACTTTCGTTCGTGAATGTTGGTATAACTTTTTATCGATGATGGTCAAGAGTACATGTTGCCAAATTAGAATATGGAATATAATTTGCAAATCAAATTTTATTCAATAATTTGTATGTTCGAATAAATATTTTATATTCTGCTCATAGTGATACAAAATTAATAATTAACCGAGAATCTCTGTAACCTTATAAGTGAGTAGGAACCATTTTGAATGGACTGGTTGGTGCCGTTAAAACTTACAAAGTCAAAACTAAAATGTATTTAACACACATAAACTAAAATTGGAAATTCAAAATATTATTCTCAGTTGATATTTGTTGATACAAATGGTTTGAGCCTGATGGAAAATTCTCGATGTCAAACGAGGCACCCATGCTTTCAGCATTAAACAGCGAAAAAACCTGATGGGATACTTTCGTCGCTTTCAAATAAGAACTATGGAATACACAAATACAACCTAAATTAAATAAAGAAAAGTAAACATATTCAAGCAACTCAAATGCATCTGCTTCCATTTTTGCTTTTTTTTAAACGTCTTATTTTGATAGAGTTTAATATCAAACTACTACCACAACACAGTTTTATTTTCATCGTGTGATCTAGATGGATCATAGGTTTTAATAAAACACGGCTAATGTGTTTCAAAGATTGAGGAAGTTTATTCATAAGTATAGGAATAGCACAGCGTAGTTCTCGTTTTCCATAGGTCTTGAATGTTTCTGGTACTTCTAGCATTCCTTGGGGCTTGTCTTCTGGTGTTTTGTGTATGACGTATAGGCATCTAAAACTTTAAAACATGAGTTAGCAGCTCTAAAAACTTTAAATAGACGATGTTGAAGATTCAATATCTTATCCATATGAGTTTTCGCCGCGTTTCCCCCCCATGCCAGAATAACATATCTTATTCGTAATTCTGCTAGCGAGTAGTACACTTGTTTGACAAACCTACTGCCAGCCTTCGCAGTAGTGTTGTCATAAACTTTCTCAGTTGATCGGAGATTTCTTTGGTTCCAAATCACCTTCATCTTTATTTTCAATAACTTATGGTTGTAAGCGTCCATTGTAGTTACTTTTCAACATTTTTACAATTTAACAAAATTTTCCTTAGGTAAGTTTGTGCGAATGTGATGGGACTATTTATTTACGTCTATATCCACATTATATTCTGCCTTTTTATTTTTCTTGTAAAAGAACTAGAGAAGGTTGCATTTTAATCCGATAACGTTTTCTGATCATCAGAAAATTTGTTAGCGAATAAAATACTATCAAATCTTATTTGCGTTACAATAACTCCTGCACTTTGTCACAATCATACATATATCACGTTGAAGCTTTTCATAATTAACACTTTTCACATGTCTCCTTCAGAATTGTTGTATCCGCACTTTTGGCCTACTAATTCAATTGGATCGATCATCAAAACATACATCATACTACACCGATAAAATATTCAGCGAGGAAAAATATTCCACAAGTAACTTAAAAATTTGAAAAGGGGGAGCGAAAGAGGGAAGTGCCACCCGCAGCCGATAACAGCACACGCTAGAACCACACGAGATAAGCACGTGGATCAAAAGAAGGCAGCCCATTCTATAGCTTACATAAGTGAGAACCGGACACGCCATAAGATCATCGAATTATCACACGCCAAAACCGAAAATCACCAAATTATCGCAGGCCAAAACAATAATATTCATCCCTCTTCCCTGTGGTCCAGAGCTATCACAAAACTTGAACTTAGTTCCCCATAAGTTTGAGCGAAGTTGGGATATACTCCACACAATCGCAATGAATTTCTTGGCCGTCACTGAAATATTCCTTTTATGTTTATTCAGCGTTCGTGATGTACATATAGCAAATAAGCTATTTTTCCTCTGTCAGAACGGTGCCACTGGCAAAGTACTTCCATATGCATATGTGGCAGTTTGACCACATAAAATAAAGAAAAACTCCGTGCTAATTTAACAAATTTTGTTGATTAAAAATCAACTAAAAGGCTTAAACTTCGGCCACCATGATAAAACTTGAGCTTGATAAAAACTAACTGACTATGTGATAGTAGGGTGGCTCGCATGTACTAAGCTGTCTGACATTTGTTTAGTGTGGGGTATTGCCACTTATCTCCCCTTCCGTTGAAAAAAAGATTGATGCTAAGGGGCAAAGCTTAGACTGCGCCAAGGAAGAGAGAGAGGAAGATATTGGTGTAATGGTTTGAAACTCAGGTGTATTAGGTTTCACATTAGCTCCAGAGGTGGTGTGCAGATTAATGGGGAGATTTGTTTGTTGCCATTTATTTCTTTTTTGCTTTCGCTCCTGATTCACAGTATTTTTCCCAGTTCACCTGATGTGGTAAGCATATCAATCAACCAACAGAGCGAGCAATTTTTCCAGCCATATGACTAATATACTGCCAGGGTTATGCCTTGTCATAAGCTTTCGTAATTGATCGGACTGCTTCTTTTCATATAATGCTTGCTCAGATCAGGGTTTGAACTGTGAACCATCAGCTTGACAACCAATGACGGTACCACCATTGCCACCCCCAACAAATCGGCGCTTCATCACACTAAGTGCTCCACTTTAAGGAACACTATGAGAGGCTGCTGCAAAATCAGCATAACACCATATGGTGCGTTTATTCGGGGTACAAATTGTGTGGTACAACTTCATACCTTCGCGGCGCGTATCGTGTTTTAATGCACCCCTGCTTACTCCACTGCACTACGATCAGGAAAATTTGCCGCCGACCCACTGCCGATTGGGTCGAGTGATAGAAGTCTAATCAGGCAGTGATGGACTGAAACGCCTCGATTAAGATGACAACAGGAATATAAAGTTTTTGTACTACTCGTGTGTAACCAGCTTTTATTTTCTGATAAGTCTTTTGTCTTTCAGCTCCTGGTTCGCTTATTTTTTGCTCTAATTTTCACCAATGTTGTTATAGTCTTATCTTAAAATGAGTATGTATGGCAGATTAGGACCAATAAAATTATATGGCACTCAAAGGAATTGTTGAAACCCGTTTTAATGGGTTTCTGTACCGTAAGTCAGTATTGCGAATGTTAGACCACGTAGTCGCCACACTACACTATTTTGAAGTTGCAAAATGACTTCAGATGCACACGTTGGTTTCATCATATCGCTATTATTAATTACGTATATGCAAGAGGCTCAGCAAGTCGACTTGTCCCTTCACTACTGGGGTTGTGCGCTGGCTAAATGGCTCCACCATAGACAAATAAACTTATTACGAAACAAAGAAATCTTAGCACGTTTTGCCACCGAGTAAATATCCTTGACTCAAATTGTTAATTCGTGTAGAGCACAGATGTCAATATAAAACAATTTGTCTTAACTTTTAAGCTAGGTCCACACTAAATAAAACAAACAAAACAAAAATGCCTGTTCGTAACCCACACCAAATGAAGCAAAACTAAAACGTTCTTTTGTCTTACTTAATTTGGTGTGGGTTATTGAGAGTCATGCTTTATAAGTTTTCTCGTACTAGAGAGCAGAGAATATCAGTTGCGTTTAAGATGGCTTCAGATTCGTACGAAGAGATGGCCGTAAAGAAGTTCCAAGCCTCTCAACGCACGACCGTCGTGAAGCCACATGTTGTGTTGCCCATGATGCTGCACTTTACAGAAAATGGATGAATGAAACATAAATACCGATAGTCATCGTTCACATGTTTCAAGCGTTTTCTTTTGTTTTGCTTGTTTGACTGAGTTAATGTAGGCGCTCTCATTAGATTGCATGTGCTTGTCTTTTGCCTATGCATTAACTGTTTTGTCTTGTTTCTGCCTAGCTCGATTTTTTTGCTTGAAATGATTTATTGCTTATTTCAATGTACGTTGCTCCATTAAAGCACATGTAATGTTTGACATAAGCAGTAGAACAAAAGCGTTTTTGTTTGTTGGCTTTATTTCGCTTTATTCAATCAGGGCACACGTATTTAAAAGCGTGTATTTAAATTTCAAAAAGCATAAAAAAACAGTTTTGTTTGTCTATCACAGTTTTGTTCTATTCAGTGCGGAAGCACCCTTAAGCCCGTATGACACTACATTTTTTTCTCATTTTTAATGCATTAAATCATGTCTGAGTGTCAGCCTTGCATAAAAGAGACAACACGATTTTTTAAGAAAGGGAAAGCAATTATTTTGCAGGAAAATAATAAACTGTCAGCTTTTGTTTTTGTATTGAGCCGAACAGAATCACAAACGGCAAAAATTAATTGGGAATTTAGGTTTTTGTTTCTCTTTGAACATTTCCAAAACGGTTGCAATTAATAAATTTATATTTAAAACACACAAAATAAGTACATCTGGATCCATTTCGCAAATTCAAAACAATTTAGTTTTGCAATGAACCAATTTAATGCAGAAATGTCAAAAAACAAGCTGCCAGCGGCTGAAAAATGTAGTTTGGGTTACATTTTTAATGCATTTTTTCTGACATTTTCACATTTATTAGGTTAGTGTGTACGCACTCAGACTTAATGGAAATTTCAGTAGTGAATTTTTCGTACTGCTCTAATTTCATTTTCAGAGCATTAAAAATGAGAAAAAAATGTAGTGTCATACGGGCTTTAGCCTTCTTTTATCTTATTTCCACTTCACGTTATCTTAAATTTTGAGTATATTTACTGTTTTTTTTAATAATAATAATTTAATTTTATATCGAATACACGTATGAAACCATACGCGATTAAATATGAGGCTTTAGTATTTTATTTATGCATAATTTATTCTTATGTTATGTTTTATTATTATGAAGAAAGTTGTTTTCTCGTCTTGAAATTCTTCGAAGTGACTTAGACCCTGTTTAGATGATTACTCTCCAGTCATGGGCAGTCATGTCGTGTTCACACAGTGTAGTGCCCAGTGCTGCATTACTTTACTGAAGCTTAGGGGTGGAATGAGTGAATTGAAGCAAATGTGTCTCAGCGAGCATATAGGTAATTTTGCGTTGCGATTCTTTCCGAAAGAAAATTATGTGAGATGTACGACATTATATCTTTTTCAGCATCTGTGCTCGCGGCAAATAAAAAAGAAATAATGAATGCCCCTGCACCAAACTTTTTTTTTGTTTTTTTAGATTTTTTCCGTTGTGTTCGTAATTTCAGCCGTATGTCTTCGTATATTTTGTTTATTTATGTATGTACATAATCATGTTTGAAAATATACAAAATGGAATAATCATCGTAAATTCCAACGAGCGCTTCCATTTCCTCTCTTATCCAAATGTGTATTCATTTTAATTCGCGTTCGTTACTACTCCAAGATCGAATAGATTATGACAAAATGGAATAGAAACGGAACATTTTGGGTGTGGAACGTGACTGCTACCCCCGATTTTTATATTTTCTTCGTGCCGCCGTCCCTGTACGTCTCACTCTTCTCAACAAAAACCACCGACATATCACACTCATGAGTAACCATCTAAACAGGGTCATAGGTATGAAACTATTATAGTAGAAACACATTGACACAGCAACAGCAACAGCAACTTTGACAACCACAGCGAAAATTTTAGAACCAATGCTTTTCAATGGAACAGAACACATTAGCACAGCAACAGCAACTTCAACTTTAGACCTAAGTTCTAAGTTCGCTGTTGGTGTTCAAATGCAACCAACCTTGCGACGCTACTTTTCAGACCTCCCAACCTGAAAATATTTTATATTTGTCACCTCAAATGTAAACAAAAGAAGTCGTTTTGTTCTTTGTTTCAAGGAAGTGCAATTAAATGCAGGAAACACTAATCGAAAGTGTTTTTACTAACTATCATAATGTAAACTACTCGAGAGTACGACATAAGTGCAACGCTTACCAATCATTTTAATTTTTTTTTATTTCACTTTTTGGTTTTCAAATACACAAGGAGTTCTAAGATGTCAATTTTCGCTGTGTGCTGTTGTGCTGTGCTAATATTTTTCACATCACGTTGGCTGTTTTTCCCCGACAGCTGTCAAAGTAGCTGTGTGCTGTTGCTGTGTCAATGTGTTTCTACTATTACACAGTATTTTATTACTTTTTATTGCTACTAAATGCCCCACCCGCTTTCATTAAGTGCACAATCGAAAATTTAATACACCTAAGCGCTTCAAACAAGCGATGTAGCGCACTGAGCCCAACCATTACTTTTCAACTTTAAGAGTGTGTATGGAATTATTCACGGAATAGTAATTATTACATCCTTGCGGACACTTCCTAGCATTTTAATCAACAAATTGTGCCGAGTTGAATTGGAATGTGTAGAAAATTGATTGCCGAAATAATTTCTTAAGTGTTTTGTTTAACGAGATGATGGACATTCAATTTATATTACACCCGCTACCGGGAACTGATGAACAATTTGTAGAAAGGTATAAGAAAGTAATAAACAATTTAATTCCTAGAATCAATCCTATAACCCCAATCTAAAAGCAAACATTTGTTATTGCGGTTGGAGAATTAAGGATGTTTAAGCCTGAGTGGGAATTTTATGTATTTTTTTTCATGCAATGCATGTTGCAATGTTTTTAAAAATGTATTTATGAAAAATAGTTCACCTCGTTTATGAACATTTACATACATATATCAATTCAATACATCACTTTAGTATGTACGTTAATAATAACCTTATCAAATCAAAATACGTATTTCGAAACATTTACCAGGTGTTATTTTTAATGTATTTTTTCGACATACATAATTGATTTCAAACAGTCGGCCTTCTTCCCTTGATAAATAACAGTGATGTTAAAGACTTGCGAACTATAACAGGTCAAGTGCAACTTGGCTCAGTATCTAAGTGTTGTATTGGAAAGAAGATAACAATCGTTAATCATTTGCAGGTTTCAAATTACACGATTTGCTTGACGACCGACTATATCGTACAATTTGAACACTAATCAAGCAAGTCATCCAATTTGTAGTACGGTTTTTCAAATTTTTCAACTTTTTGATTTGCTTGACCGACTTGTCGTTTTATGTGAACGCTTGTCGTACAACTTCAGAGTATTTTTCATTTTTGTTTCTGATTTCGATGAGGAAACATCGCAGCTAAGCATAAAAATATGGTGTCGAGCGCAGGGAATTCCCTAAATTGTGGCAAATCATTTTCTTCACTTTCCAAAATTTCATTGATAACAGTTCGCCATATTCCCAGTTCGAAATCTAAATCACAAATAAGGTCTATCAAGCATGTCGTACAATTCGAACGCTAAGCAATATTTGGTCGTTAAGCAAATCGTATAATGTGAACCCCGCTATTATGGATTAAGGAAAGCTAGACATAAACCGATTTTTTCTTTTCGTGGAGGTGCAAGTACTGGGAGGCTACCCAGTTGTTTACTTTATTTAGTAGTTATTTCTTTCGCAATGGAATTAAGTTTATTAATTCATTTTAACACAAACTTGTGTGAAATGTTCATTTACATACATAATATTAGAAGCAAGTAAACGTGATCTAAAAAAAATACTCTTGTTGTTCTTGTTCTTCACATGCCTAACAGGAGCATATTTCCCTCGCTATATGTACATATGTATCTAAAATTGTACTTCGTATGTACAAATGTATCCTTAGAATCATACACTTTCGTACATACGATGTTAATAAAATTTCTTAGTTTTAATTAGTGATGGGCATAATCGAATGATTTGAAGAATCGAGACATGCAGTATTCCAAGTCGAATATTTATGCATTTATTCTTTTTAATAAAAACTAGCTGGTTGTACCCGTTTTGCTGGTTTTTTTTTTTTTTACAGAAGGTGGAAATCTGCAAAAGATACTGTTAAATAATCGGTTCTGGGTTCCTACCGACTAAAACCACCTCCCCTCCTCTCCCCTGTTCCATGCACTACCGTCATTAAGCATTTCTTTACATTGGGGATTCAGCTTTCCTTGCCTATGATTTTGTATTGGCTAAGTGCTCACATTCTTGTAGCGTTTTCTTTACTCTGGTCGCTTGGCTGGGTCTCGTAATAGATGCGTTCTTATTCGTGTATGTAGTACGCATGTTATGAACTAAAATATTGGTCAGCAAATGACATAATGTTGGAACAACAACTTATTATTTCACTTAGCGGTTCTCTTAGTACAACCCAAATTCACGGAACTAAAAACACTCAAAAAAAAATACTTCTAAATGGAAAAATTCCTATTACGCCAAAATTCATTTCAGAAGTGCAATCATACTGTCTTGAGATTGGAAATTCATACATATGTAGGTAAAAAAACAGCAAACAGAGAAAAACAAAAAAGATCCGTTAAGTACACGTAAACATAAACAACCCCTCATCCACAGGTGTGCTATTGACAGCGAAACAGAACTAAGTTAGCTCCAAACCGTTTTTTCTTTTGTAAAGAAATTGGTTACTTGTGTTCCTTTGAAACAATATACATATGTACATATATGTACATATGCTTAAGACAATGCATAATTACATAAGAAACCTACAGTAGTGCAAAGAAAGAAAGAAGAAAAAGGTTTGTTTGATGAACATGAATATGCGCGCACTCCACTAGTGAGCCATTGATTGCAATGACCTACGCATATCTGTGGTATCTTTGTATCTCAAATAATTACATTTTTGCTTATTACTTCAGTTATAAGAATCACAGAACAATGATTTATACCTCAATCTCTTCAGCAGGAAATGTACTAATCGAGGAATCAAGTCATATTCAAATCGGTCAGCCATTTTGTAGTCATTAGTGTGTAAAGCTTAGGAATATGGTTTTTGTCAGTTAAAAAACCATATAAAAGGGGTTTAAAAGCCCAATAACGGATTCAGTATACTAAAATTAGTCCTAAAGCATAACCCATCTGACGACAAATTGATTGATATATATATTGTTGAGGTATTGTTACGTACTTACTCCCTATTCGCGGAGATACAGAAAAAATGTGTTCTCTTTTATAGATGTAGAGATAAGATAATTTGTATTTATTGCAGTAAGTACTCGGATAGGTATAGTAAAAAGAAAATCAATTCAAAGTAAATAAAAAATCAAATAATATGGAGCTGTTCGAAACCTAAGCAACTTTTCATATTTGGTGTGATAACTGTTATTTTTGATTACCTCCACACATCTGGGGGGCATAAACTCAATTAGGCTTTTTTTTTATTGTGGATGTTGGTATCAATTTCGATTCCGTTTTCAAATGCATAATGAGCTTATCCTTATTTTTAAAGCCTTGATTACGGTTGGGGGGACCACTCCAAAACTTGAATCCCATTGGTTAATAACCACTTCTTGATCAGCTTCGATGAATGTTTCGGGTTATTGTAATGTTAAAACACCCATACAAGTGGCACATTCCGTTCGGCGTATAGTAACATTTGCTCTTTTAAAAGGCATCTGTAGACAAATCGATCCCTTACACCGGTCAACACGTAATTTTTGTCTGGGTTTTCCTTATTTCTTTCTAATTTCTTTAACCTTCTCAATAAAAGAAAAAAAGGTTTTTCCTAAAATTTGCTTTTGTACCTACTAGATATTACGGATTTTGTTCTACTTCCCTTTTGTAAGTAAGGAAAAAATATATTAATGTTTTTTATTTACAAGTAACTTATTGAAAAATGCTAAAAATGAATATTTTTAGTTCTTCTTTTATGAATGTTTGGACTTTCTCGTATTAGGGTCCATATATAATCTCGCATCATATTTTCATTGTACTGTCTCTTATAACGACGTTCAAAGCCCATCATAACTTGGTGAAAGCGTTCACCTTGCTCCTCCGAATATGCCCTATGTTGTTTTTAAATTGGTCCAAATGAGCATGTAGCATATGTAGTTTGAGGGACTTTCTGCAACCCATTTTTTTAAAGCTCACAAGCATACCTTTAATGAGCTCCTTATAATTTTCTGATCGGTTATTCCCAAGTGGTCCTACAAAGATTCCAGATTTGATTTTGGCTTCTGACAGCTTTGGAAAAAAATTCCTTAAATACTCGGAATCATTTTTAAAGGCATTTACGAATTGTTTCATAAGGCCTAGTTTAATACTTCTAGGTTCCACGAGCGGTTTTCTATTGACATTTTAATTTTCCGCCTTGAATTGAGTCCGTTTTGGCCATGACTGCTGTCTGTAATGTTGAGTATCCACTCTACTATTCCACAAGCAAATACAACAAGGACGTTTTGTGTATCCACCTTGCATTCCCGTTAAAAAGCCAATCATTTTAAAGTCTCCAATCACTTCCGACTTCCGAGCCAGTGGAAGATATGGAAAAGTATTACCATTGTGAAGAAGAACAGCTTTTAAGGTTTTTGTTGAGCTGTCAATGGAATCCTGTGTCAGTCAGTAATGCACGGGATTCCAATTTCTTTAAATAAGCCCTTTATATCATTGCAGTAACACAGTCCATCTTCATTAGTAAAAAAAAACAAGAGAACGCTTCATGTCGCTTTCTTTGATCAGTTATCTTAACACTTGCATCAAGCAGATTCCACTGTCTCAAGGGGGAAGCTAGAATGTCAGATTTATTCTTATGCAAGTTAAGATCTCTTACTAAGTCATTGAATTCTTCTGAGTTAATGACATGTGCTCTAAGTTCCATTTGCTTAAGCGTGTATTCTGCATCGGTGGTAGTAGAACTTTGTGATGCAGTGACTTCACAACTTGCTGATATTGGACAGGATGGTATAGGAAGTCCTTCACTATTCACTGGCGCAGACGTTGATGGTAGATCCGGGTAAAAAATCTTTTTTGCATTCTTGGCTGCCCGACGTTTTTTTGGGTTTACTAAACAAAAATAGCAATCTTGGAAAGATCAGTGGGGCTCTCTCCAAATTCGTGGCACCGCAAATTTCATAGCTCTTTTTTCACCCCGACACCAAGCTAAAAATGATAGAAACACTTCTTCAATGACTAAGTCAGATAGAAATTGTTAGAATCAAAGAAATAAGCGCACTGTATCTACTTACTTTCTAAATTGCTTTTGCAGTTTTTACATGAGACAAGATTTATCCTGGTTTCGAATGGGAAGAAGGAAATAAGCTTCATAAGCTTCACATAGCTTTAAATTTTTATTCAAAACAGACTTTACTTTTGGTTTTAATAAACTCTCCGCAAATATAGCAAAACAAGTCTGCGTCGTATTTGCAATTTCTCGATGCCATTTCACGTGTTTACTCAGCTCCAGCGTTAACAGAGTGAACTACTGACCCAGAATGGGGGTCCCGGTCGCGGTGTCACGTCAACGAGCAAACGCGAAACACCCGTTATGCCTGCAGTGTTGTTTTTGTAAAAATTTTAATCTTAACAGCGCGTTGCAACGCAGCGTAAGTGGCTCCATTGTGCTTAGCAGCTAGTACATACATATTTGGGAAAACCCTAGAAACTTATTTATCGTTGTTGTAGCAATAAAAACACAGTTTAAAGGTAACGTATTATATTTTCGGTTATTTTTGGACAAATAGAAACAGAAAATAATGATTACAACACAGGCACAACAATTTTTTTTTTTTTGTTGGCCGGTGTTATGTTTCTTATTTGGTGCAAAGGTCCAACTCCATTCGGTGAGAAGCAAGCCCACAGCATTACACTTCCCCCTCCATGCCTTACTTTGCCTTTGCAATACCGGGGATTCAGCTTTTGACACTTTCTTCTATGAACATGACAGATACCATTAGAGTTAAACAGGTTGAATTTGGTTCACCACTGAAACTTGTCTACGGATTTTAATACACTTTCAGATTAGACTTTGCAAAAGCACATAAATTGGTCCGTAGACAAGTGGAAAAACGGCCTCACATGCAGGTGCCCAGGGCGCCACTACGCGGCATATACTTAGGTGTCTTTTTATTTGACATTTTACATTTCTGAAAAATTGTGGACTTATGTCCCATTTTTGACAAAACAAATTGTGGACTTATTGAATTATGGCCTTATGTCCGACTCAAAAGCATATATCGATCGGAAAAACCGGTTTTGTTATTGAAAAACTAAAAAGACGTTTGATGTTATGTCTCAAAAAATGTTGGCTTATGTCGCTTTCCGGAAGTGTCATAAGGCACCCTAAAAATCCATTTGAAAGTGACATAGAGCCATAATGGCCTTATGCCGCTTTTGGAAGGCCATTATGGCTTTATGTCACTAATTGAAAAATCGATCGAATACAACCGGCCACTGGTTCTAAAATTTTTATTTCTTTTTTTTTAGAGGAAGGGGAAATCTTCAAAAGATACTGATGATCCGAGTAATCAGTATGCCGGATACGCAAGTGCACAAAAGTGTGCAAAAGAATCTGCTGGATTGTGTTCAACGCATAACAGAAGGCAACTTTATGCCCACTTTTAAGATTCAGGGTCAAGTTTACCACCTTATCGGAAAATTAATGCCTGACAGTATTGCTAATCCCAGTTTTCTACAAATATATTTCATGGGGAATTCTGAAGCTAAATACATTTCTGTCTTAAAACTGGCTTACATTGGGTACATGTTGACCTGGATGTTGCTCTTTGGATGTTTTTGATACTGCTGCTGTGCTTTTGTTTCTGTTCTTGATGCTGCTGTGGTATTGCCGCGGCGTGGCAATCTATTTCTTCCTTTCGTCCAATCTTCTTAATTCTTCCTTAATCCTTTACCTCTGGGGGTGATTTGGATTTATTTATGTATATTTATATTTTTTTTTTTCACTAAATTTCACTAAATTTGTCTGTTTTTTTTTTCACTGAATTTGCTGCCACCAAAACACCAAATGTACTTTCCTGGTATATGGAAACTTGCAAAAGTGGTTCCATATTAAAACCTGGTAAGCCTCCAGAATATCCCGAAAGTTATAGACCTATCATCCTACTAAGCAACCTTAGTAAAGTATATGAAAAAGTACTAAAGGAACAAATCTTAAAGTTCACAGATGTTCGTAAAATTTATCCCAACGAACAGTTTGGTTTTAAGCGTCATCACAGCACATCCCATCAGACACTGAGAACATCAACTGTGTTAATAGAAATCGGTCAGAAGGAAAATCTACTGGCATGGTTTTACTAGACATTGAAAAGGCGTTTGACTCTGTTTGACATGAGGGCCTGAGATATAAAATGATAAGTTTAAACTTTCCTCCATTTATCTGTAAAATAGTCCAAAATTTCCTGTCCAGTCGTCGTTTCAAAGTCCATGTTAATAGTAGTGTCTTTGACTTCATATATTTTCAATCGGGTGTTCCACAAGCCTCAGTTCTTGTCGCAATCTACTACTATTATAAAATGAAGTTGATATTTCTTTGTCCGGTAATTGTGAGAAAACGGTTAAACCGATTTTGATGATTTTTTTTTATTGATTACAAAAACGCATGGACTAGGTTTAGATAAAGCTACTTATACAGTTTTATGGTTGGGAGACCACAAAAAGAGACAAAATAACTTAGAAACACAAATAACATCAACTTTGCTTTTGTCGATTTTAATCAAATTAGTTTTGTCGTTTAGAGTTTCTAAAGACGCAAATTTCAAGTCCAAAATCATGATTCTACGTCATCCAGGAGCTGAGCAATATCAAAAATATTATTTGTAAAATTCAGAATTTGATTAATTTTTCGTTGATCGTGTCTCCCAGCCATGTCTCAGTGGTGATAATCATTTCTTTGTTCTTCATTCTCCTTTCTCTGCCTCTTCGCTAAATTTATGAGCAGAGGCGAGTGGCTGGCGATAGGAGGATATATGTTTCCCTATTCTTATATTTCTGTTATACATGTATACCGGATGCGTTGGGTGGATGTTGTGTTTGTGTGTTCTGTGTGCTGTGGTAGCGATATTCCCACTGGGGATGTTATAATTGAGTTGGTAATTGTATTTCAACGAGTGTGTGACGTCAGCTAAAATGAGTAAGAGATATTCTAATATGTATTCTGATATTGGGCAAGATACAAAAATTAGGCGGATGTCTCGGCTGAGAATTGTGCAAAGTTCCACAGTAGACTTGGTTCTGTTAGTGAACAGTTTACCTATTGTTATCGGTGAAAATGTTGTCCGACCGTGGAGCCTAAAAAAAAATTCATGTTTTCAATATGAAACATTTCATACGAAAAGGAGTCGCATGTTTGTAGCTTTTGTGGTGTACAAAAGTGGGCAAAAGAATCTGCTGGATTGTGTTGTTCAAGCGGAAAAGTAATGTTCAGAGAAATAGGTGCACTGCCGGAACCACTAAAGAGCATTCTACTGAGTGATCATCTTTAGTCAAAAACTTTTTTAGAGATGCCCAGAAAGTTTAACTCAGCCTTTCAAATGACCTCCTTTGGTGATAAACGCATAACAGAAGGCAACTTTATTCCCACTTTTAAGATTTAGGGTCAAGTTTACCACCTTATCGGAACTTTAATGCCTGACAGCATTGTATATGAAACTTATAGTACTATCACAGATAATAAATATACCCAGATGTCTCATTCATATGGGAAGAAGTGATATATGAAAACGAAATTCACTAAAAAAAAAGCTTTTTAAACAGCTTAAACTTCTTACAAAAGGGAAAAAAACAGAACACAGAACATTTGTTTTTTCTGCTCACTTTTTAGTCCATCGTGTCACTCACACATACCCTTGTTTACCTTCACTGAAAAAATGAAACAAAAAAAATATTTTGTGCAACTGCGGTCACGGAGTTCTGATGCCGACACGTTGGTAGGATGGATATGGAGTGTAGATCGTATATATATATATGTATATGTGCAAATGGTTTGGGCTTATGTTATGTGTGCTTGTTATCTGTATGTATGTACCTTATTTTCAGCACTTGATTAAAAAAATAAAAACTCTGTAAACTTTGTGGACACAAATTTGCTCTGAAAATGGGTATGAATATGAGTTTTGCATACTGCATTTTATACTTATTATTTATGCCTTTATAGTAACTGATCACTGCTCTTGGCCTACTTAAGTGAAGGTGACTAATGTTCGAAATTATTATAAAAAAACTAACGAACTTAACAAAATAATCATTAACTTAAATTAGTTAATAATAATTATATAATTAGTTAATAAAATTATAACTATCCAGTACTAACACTGTTCTAGTACGATAGACTCGTTGACAGTTAAATGCTGCGACGCTGCCTTACAGACCCTGGCCAGACAAAATAAGTTTAAATTTGGGTGGGCACCCGGTCACCAAGGTATTGAAGGCAAAGAATCGGGCAAATTAATGATTGGGAATACCAACTTCTTCTTGAACGCTGGGAAAATGTCCCTGGCCTAGGCCACTAAGCTAGGCCTATTCGCTTACGACTTCTGTAGAAGCTGCATGGATAAAGAGGAGGAAGAAACTTCTTCTTTGTACATGTGAAACTCTCTCCGCTCGTAGGACACTGCATTTAGGTGCCTACTTCTTCAACAACCTTGGCGAACTGGCTAATGTTAGCATTAGCAGCCTGCTTTATAACTAGCTCCTAGTTCAACGGGTAGCTAGCTCTCTTTGGAGATGCCGATCCTGTGGCAACACAATGGACATTACTGGTCTAAATGAGGTTGCATATTTGCAGCTCGCCACGTCAACCTAACCTAAGCTATGTATATAAAATGTAGGTGGATACCGGACCCTGCAGTTTCCCTTTTCGTCTACCTTCCACCAGTCACAGTATATGAACATATGTTCCACGTCTTTCAGACAAGTCTGCAGGTATTATCTTCCTGCTTAGGTGGCGCTATGGAACCTAAGCCTCAACCAACAAACCTCTATCGCTATCCCGAAAGAAGTAAGGTCTGTCAGCAAAAACTGGCCGCGTATTGCTACGAGAACACCTCAGGAAACTGGGTATTAAGCAAAGTGGAGACTCGATTCGGCATAGATGTTGAGGAAACCCCAAGGAATGTGAAGCACTGATTCACAAAAGAAGAAAACGCCTGGATGCTTACCAACTATTAGAAGAAAATCCACTCCATATACTCTGATTCCGGGTAGCATAATAGATCCATAAAGACCGCAGTGCACCCACACCCCTATAACCAAACAACAGATAGCGTTCACTGCCTGCCTATATTATGGAAAGGAAATAAAAGCAACCATACAACAAGGCCTAAATTGACAGCCTATTGCAGAAGGACAAGAAAATTCTTGTAGGATTGATTAAGGACATACAAATCTGCGTTGCCACATAAAATGCTAAAATTGGCGAAAAACGATTTTCGTTTTCTAGTTGTCAGGACTTCTATGATCTTAGGCATAAATTCCTTCGAAGAATGTGATAGTATGTAGATTGACTTTAGCCTGAAAAACCGTAGTATATGCACCGAGTGGTATAGCCTTAACAAGGCTTCCTCCGCTTTCTTGCTTCGCATGGACGTTTCGATGATTCTTCTGACCGGCATCCGTTCAATTTAGAAATTTTCCTCATGATTTAGGGGTGTAGCCAGTGAATATTGAGTGGAGCCACGTATATCAAAGCTTTGTTGTAGGTTGGAGATGTCTTGACCATGAAGTAGAACATGTCATTAAAAAGCGTGTTGAGAAGGATTTGGGTACTCCAATTGGTATTCAGGAAACCAGAAAGCCCGTGATCGTTAATACTAAGACTGGCAAAAGATTCTGGAGGACCAAGAGAAAATAGTTCTGAGATTCAACCCTTAAGGGGACGATGCAGTTCCAGGTACAGGGTTCGCTCCCTATTCGTTTTTCTTTTCCGCTATGTGGCTGATGTTGGTCTTGCGCCGACGGGGCTCCACCAGTCGAGTCACAAGGAAAAAACCTATAAAACCGGGGCCTCCTGCTTGGATTACATTACTTCCAGAACAATGAAAAATCATCTGGTTAGCCGGTGGGTCATATTTTTAGATACATCATGCCTTCAAGGTGACTCTGATGGGTGTACATAGAGCGGAATCATTGACAAAACCTGTTTATGTACCAAACCAAATCCCGAATAAAGACCTTCACGTCCACCATTATCCAATGTCATCACGTAAACCTAATCAGGGCTTAAAAGCGAGGCAAAAACTCGTCCCTCCTCCAAACAAGTCTTAGGTCGTCTTCAAAATCACCCCGATATCCTAAAGTTTGATGCTCAAAAGACTACCAGGCTTAGAAGAGTATTCCATAAAAATGAACATAAAACTGCTTTGGGTTAGGTTAGGTTAGATAGGGTCATGAGGAAAACCTCATAAAACACTACGCACCAAATCTCATCACAAAGTGCAACGAAATGATTGACTTTTCCCGCCCTTCAGTTACACCTTTTCATATACAACGCATACGCGTTTGCAAAACTTCCATTCATGAAAATTTATTCTTTTGCTGCGGTGGTATGGAAATCACACCGTTATGCAATTTCATCCCCCTTCCCGCATACCCCTTTACACTTCCTCACCTCGTTCGTTTGCATGTCACAACACACGATGAGAAAAAGAACTTTTCCCACACGAGCGAACGGAGTGAGGAAAAAGAAAAAGCTTTATTTGTTGTACTTATTCTGAAAGCTCTTTGTCTGCTACGACGTTGTCTGCTACGACAAAAATATGCTTCATTTTTTTGTATGGGCGTGCGACATCTGGGTAGTTTATTATCTGTGGTACTATCATCAAGCAATATTTTTTAGTACAGTGGACTCCCCCTAAGTCGAATTTTCACGGGATACCATGATTTGTTCGAGTTAGAGGGAGTTTTGGAAAAATTCGGGTTAGAGAGAGAAACAATTTTTTTTGTTTTTAAAGCGTTTATTTAATCAAAAAAAAGGTTAACATAATTTAAAAAAGTTAAAAAAAAAAAAAAAAAAATTAATAATAGGAATGCTAAAATATAGCGAAAAAATTCGAGTTAGAGAGAAATTCGACTTAGGGAGAGTTCGACTTAGGGAGAGTCCACTGTATTTACTCCAACCGCTCAGGTGGCGTTTCCTCATTCTTCGAGAGCGAAGTAAAATATTATTACTCTCTGAGAATGGAGTTATAATCAGAGAATGAGTGAGTGATGAGTGGAAACAAAGTAAACAAAATCTTTCTTGGGTTTTCATTCCCATTCAGAATTTTTGCACACATGTTACGCAACTGAGTGAATGACTTTTCCAAGAAAATGAGTAAAGAAACTGATGATAAAAAGGTATAAGCAGGTTATTATTTTTTTTCTTGTTCAGTGAAAAGATGTACATATGTTTTTCTGAATAGGGAGTGGAGTGGTGGATGCATATTATGAGTTATGCGTCAGGTTTTTAGTTCTAGTGGTGGTCTGGTTAAGGGATGAAAAAACATATTTTCACAGCGGGGTGGTTGTGGGATTATGTGGTGGATGGACGGATACACTTTTAACTCCACAGAGATCATTATTGGTTTTCTTAATCGAAAATTTGATTAGACCAATTAAAATTAATTTGCAAATGGAGTGTCTGTGCTCATCATCGTCACATTTCATACTAGCGGAAGCTGTCATTTTTAATTTTAGCAAAGCTTCAACCAAGTGTCCTTCGTGTCGTATTTTTACAAACTGGCTTTCAAAAAGTGTGCATACTTTTCACATATCTAAGCTTCAAATTCCAAGGAAGGAAGAGTTAAATTTCCAAATTCGGATAATGTGTCATAGGTGTCGCAATTTGTCTGTTTTATCTATCATGAACAGAGTGCAGTTTTGACAATTAAGTTTCTTATGCGATTTGAAAGCTGTAAACCCGGCATAAAATGTAAGAGCCGCTTCTTGCAGCTTCTGAGAACATCTTTTGGACACAACTGTTTCTGTCTCATTGGCATCAACATCAAACTCGTCATCGCAACTATTCATATGGTATTCGATACTGTTCAGAATATCTGTTGCAATGAGATGATCTTCTACTGGAGCTTCAATATGAAATTCATTCACTGTCATCACACTTAAGATCGTCACAATCAGCTTCGTGCAATAAAGATTCAGCCCCAGCATCTTCGTAACTTGCATTTTCTGATGACTTTAAATTTTTGAAAATAATTTGCTTCAAATTTCTAATAAATCTGTAAGCCGAAGGGTTTCGTTCGTATGATCCCCTATTTGAACGAGCCATTGAAAATAAGTTTTCTGCAACATCAGTATTCAGATGTGCAATAAGAAGGAATTGCTGGTCATTTTTAAATTTTTCCCATATTAACTCTATAGCAAGTAATGTTTGTAGTAACCCACCAAAGCAATATGACTTTTTCATTTTACCGGTAGACTCGCATAATAAGATGTAGCTTGCTTCCAATTTTTGTTTAATCCCCTAAGAGTAAAAACCATTTCTTTGGAGGCTAGAGTAGCGCGTCTACCCAGCTCCCCGAAGTCAGAACAGCCGTATACCATGTCATTTTTAATGTTGCAATCAAGTTCGGGTTTGATTGCCATTTCATCAAAAATTAATGTACATATGTGTTGTATATAGCGCTACTAAGTACTTTATGTGTGTATATGTTTGTATGAATAACACACTGATCAGCTATTGTAATCTCGCTCTTGTAAGAAGTTCAGTTAATAAACTCACGTCATCCAACAAGGTTGGTCTTTCTTATATATGCATACTAGCTGTACCCTGCGCGCGTTGCAACGCTACCAACTAAAATAAATTTGAAGGAAAGATATTACACAAATATTCAATTCATTTTGAGTCATTTTATTGATTTTGTTCATTTCGAAAAAATTGTGACATTGCAGCGTTTCGTTTCAATTCGATATTTATTGAAGTGCTGTGGGATACACAATATTTCTTGTTTTTCCATCTGGTGCGTAAACGAATAAATCAGAGGGTTTTCCGACGCGTGAGCAGGCCACATAGAGCTGCCCATGTGAGAAGCATGGATTCTCCAAATTTAATCCACACACTTGCAACGATTGTTCTTGTGCTTTGTCGATAGTCATTGCGAAAGCGAGTCGCACCGGGAACTTCAAACGTTTGAATTCGAATGGCATATCTGTCGGGATCATTGGGATACGCGGCAACAGTACGTCTTCACCTTTGAATTTTCCAGTCAAAATTGTTGCCTCGATAACATTGTTCATCATTTTCTTGACTGAGAGTCTGGTTCCGTTGCAAATTCGTGGTGGATTTATGTTTCGAAGAAGAATGATGGGTACGCCAATTTTCAATGTAAGAACGTGCGGTGGCATGCCTGGCAAATCAAGGGAATTCAAGAATCCAGTTGGATAGTTGACAACTTCGTCTTGATTCACCACAGTATCGATGGACTTATGTATATGTTGTCGTTTCGCCGGGTATTCCATTCTGAATGGTGAAGTTGATGGTATTGACATCGATGTTTTTGGCCGCTAATATAGCACGCGTACTGAGCCACTGATGATTTTTGTAGTTCTGTGCAATGTTTGGGAAAACTTTTTGCACCAATTCGTCTATGCTTTCTGTGATCTTACAGAAGTTTGCTGGCAAGGTGATACATTGCGTAGATTCATCAATTTGCATTCGTCCATTTCCAATATCCATTAATTGTTTTGCAAAATTTCCAGCCGATGCATCCCGTTGTAGTTGTACACGCATGTTGGTTTTCAAAGTCAATTTCTGTAAATGACGCCATTAAACTGATGATTTGAGACATGCATTAAGTTCATCAGCGACGATATTGTCTGTTAAATGTGAGCCGGACATGAATTTCACAATTTACATAAATTCTTATGTCATCCACAACTCGAAACGTCATCAGCATGAACTGTCACGGCAATATATGAAATTCATTGGAATGACAGTGGCGCCATCTGTCGAAAATTGGTCGTACCAACTCAGAAACCTTCGTGGGCTCATGCACAACAACTTTGCTAAAGATCATCACATGATCAAATGCATAGTTTACGATTCTATGAAGGACATACAGACAAACATTCATTTTTATATATATAGATATACATCATAGCGCAGCCGGTTTAAGAAAAACTTAAAACAAAAAAAAAAAAAAAGGACGTAATACTAAAGTGCAGTGAAATATAAAAAATAGTGAAAATGGATTTTAAAAAGCCAGGTCCTCTTGTGCTGGAAGGAAATTTGAAAGACAATTTTGTAAAATTTAAGCAAATTTATAATGTGTATGCAACAGCAACTAAAACGAACAAAGAAGATGGAACAGTGCAAGTGGCTAGATTTTTGAGCTGTGCCGGCGATGCAGCTATAGAGTTGTTTGAAACATTTCAATTAACTTCAGACCAAAGAAAATCTATTGATGTGGTCATTTCGAAATTTGAAGTGACTAGAGCCAAGCATAAAAATTATAAAATACTTGATAATAAAAAACATGTAATCGAGAACATGTTTATGGTAAATGTCCAGCGTATGGCAAAAGATGTAAACTCTGTGGAAGACAGAATCATTTCGCTGTTGTGTGTGAGAATAGAAAAAAGGTAAGCGACATAACGTGTTCAAATAATTTGGATTCTAGTTTTGATAATTATTTGTATATTGATTCGGTTAACATAAAAAACTATAAAAGTCAAAAAATAGATAATGCAATAGAGTTTGGCGAAAGTTGGTGTGAAACAATAGAGATAAATAATATAAAAATTAATTTTAAATTAGATAGTGGTGCAGAGGTAAACATAATTCCATTTAGCATTTACAACAAGATAAAAGAGAAGCCAAATTTAACTAAGTCATCAGTGAATCTAGAAGCTTATGGTGGTCACAGTCTGAAATCATTGGGTACAGTAATACTCACAGTAAACTATAATTGAGTAACAAAGAAAGCATGTTTTGTTATTGCTGATGTAAGAGCAAAGCCAATACTTGGTTTGCGCACTTGTCAAGAATTAGGGCTCATTAAGAGAATTTATGCAGTCAGTTCTAAGACAAAAGAAGAGTTCATCTCTCAAAACAAGGATGTGTTTAGTGGAATAGGTCGATTTCCAGAGACATGTACAATTGAACTCAAAGCAACTGCCAAGCCAATGCATAATCCTCCACGTCGTGTTCCAATATGCCTGATGAAAAAGCTTAAAGCCAAGTTAGATGAGATGGAGGCGCGTAAAATTATCAATAAGAGAACTGGACCATCAGAGTGGGCTCATAATTTAGTCATTGTTGAGAAACCAGATGGATCTTTACGTTTATGTTTGGATCCTAAAAACGTGAATGACAATCTTATACATAAACCTTTTTTAATCCCAAAGTTAGATGAGTTTAGATATCGAATGAGAGACATGACTGTTTTTTCAGTGCTAGATCTCAAAGAAGGGTTTTGGCAGATACCATTGGATGAAGCATCCAAAAGTTTAACAGTTTTTAGTACCCCATTAGGGACTTATGAATTCAATGTTCTTCCATTTGGGGTCAGCACTGCCACTGAAATATGTCAAGAGTTGAACGAAAAATATTTCGGGGACTTAGAGGGATGTTTTATATATATAGATGATTTTATTGTTGGAGGTAAAACTGAAGAAGAACATGAAATTAATTTAAATCAAGTTTTAGAGAGAGCCAGAGAAGTCAATGTTAAATTCAACCCAAGTAAATTTCAATATAAAGTCAAGAAAATTAAATATTTAGGACATGAGTTCTCAAGCAAAGGCATGTTGCCAGATCCTGAGAGGATCAAGGCTATTCAAGCCATCTCAGATCCTGAAAATAAAAAAGATTTGGAAAAAATTTTGGGAACGTTAAATTACTTAAGGGCCTTACCCAACTTTTCTGAACTTAACGCCCCGTTGAGGGCTTTACTTAAGAAAAACATAATTTTTCAATGGACTCCCTTACACACACAGGTATTAGAAAAAATTAAGAAAATTTTAGGTAATGCAACTATTTTACACTCATTTTCCCCAGATAGAGATATAACAATACAAACAGATGCATCTAGTAGAGGGCTCGGATGTTGTCTAATGCAAGAAGGTAAGCCTGTTTCATTCGCTTCCAAGAGTCTAAGTCCTACAGAGATAAATTACTCCCAAATAGAAAAGGAATTTTTGGCAGTTGTATATGCATGCGATAAGTTTCATGAATATATTTATGGACATCCTGTGTTAATTCAGACTGATCACAAACCGTTACTAGGGATTATGAATAAACAGATCAGCCAAATACCCTCAAATAGATTGCAGCGCATGAGAATTAAATTGCTAAAGTATAACCTGGAAATGAAATATGTGCCAGGAAAGGATTTGCATGTACCTGACCTACTTTCTAGAAAATTCATTGAAGATAAGCATGCTGCAGAAGAAGATGAATTTAGGGATGTTGTTCATAGCATCAACATGAGTCAGGTTAAAAGGAAATTATTTGAAAAAGCCACTTTAGGAGATCCAAGACTACAAAAATTAATTTCAATGTGTAAGCAAGGTTGGCCAAACAATAAAGCAAAAATACCTGAGGATCTCAAAGTGTTTTGGAATGAGAGGCATAAGATTTATTTTGAAGATAATTTATTGTTTTTTGAAGATAGAGTGTTTGTACCAGCATCCTTAAGAAATGAAATGTTAAATTTACTGCATGAAGCATGGTGAAAACCGTTGCAAGGGCAAAAACATTATTTTATTGGCCTTTTATGAACCGAGACATTGAGAATGTTATTCGGAGTTGCCAAATATGCGAAAAATTTCAGCCAGCTAACCGAAATCATCCTCTGTTGCCTCATGAAATCCCTCAGAGACCTTTTCAAAAAGTTGGTACAGATATATTTGAGCTTGGAGCAAAAACTTACCTCGTGATTATAGACTACTACTCAAATTGGTTAGAAATTCAGCAGGTAAAGGGTAAAAAGGCAACAGATGTTATACTAGCTCTCAAAAAAGTATTTTCGACACACGGTATTCCAGAAACGGTGATCTCTGACAACCAACCATTTAATTCATTTTCTCTCAAACAGTTTGCTGACGAATGGAATTTTGAATTCATTTATTCAAGCCCTAAATACCCAAGGTCAAACGGACTTTCAGAAAAAGGGGTACATATAGCTAAAACGCTGTTACGAAAAACGCAACATCAGGGTAAAGACTTATGCAGCTCTGTTAGAACAGCGATCTACAATAGTCCCGAGATTAGGATACTCACCAGCAGAAATTTTAATGAGTAGGAAGTTAAGAACGAAATTACCTATAGATAGTAATCAGCTCATTCCTCGAATTCTGGAAGACGTACATAAGAAACATCAGTTATCAAGAAATAAGCAAAAAAAAAAACATGATTTGAGAGGGTGTCGAAAAGAGGTACAATATAAGCCAGGTGATAATGTGACTTATCGAGTTGAACGATCTTGGAGACCCGCGAAAATAGTAGAGAAACATAGATCGCCTAGGTCTTTCATAATAAGAAATGAAGAACAGGAACTATTACGACGAAATACGTCACATTTAAGAAGATCATGTAATGAGCCCCGTCTTACAGATACATCAGACATAGTAGATCATCATAACCTTTTAGATTCACAATATATCACTGATCAAAACAAACCACTTCCAACTACCTCAAACTCTATGAGCTCAAAAGCCGTTTCCCAAACAGATTCAAATTATAGAACACGTTATGGACGTGAAATAAAAAAACCAGATTACTATAGACCACACAACAGCAAGTAAAAGATTAATTAGTACAGAAACGATGCTGAAATTGTATCTTTCATCATACCTAAGAACAAGTTCTTATTGTAATATTTGCTTTACAAACTTATTGTACAATATAGCCTAAATGTTCAATATGTATAACACACTTATCTTCCATATTTTGGTATCATTATTAATGAATTCCTCATATCTACTGAATTTGTGTTTACATATATAATTAATCCTGATTTCTTTATTGGTACTTAATTTCTATTTATGCTAATGAAACAGAAAATACTTACTTGAATTAAAATACTATTGTTGATTGAATTTACCCCACTTTTGTAAAAGAAAAAGGAAGATGTTGTATATAGCGCTACTAAGTACTTTATGTGTGTATATGTTTGTATGAATAACACACTGATCAGCTATTGTAATCTCGCTCTTGTAAGAAGTTCAGTTAATAAACTCACGTCATCCAACAAGGTTGGTCTTTCTTATATATGCATATATACATCATTAGATCTTTTCTCTAAGTTTGACATAGTTTGAGCCTTGCTCTTTAAAAGATGAATCATTTGGTTTGAAAAACCGGCCGGTAAACTTAAGGAAGAATGTCATCGGTAGATTGTGCTTGTACATAGATGGTAAACTAAATCCCGAGCTCACCAAATGGGAATATAATGTGGGAGACTTATACAAAAACTTCAGACACGAATCTTTTTCGTCATTCGTCCAATGTGCATTTGCCCTTTGAAAAAGTTGCATATTTACAAAAGTGTTTACGTCGACTGGCTTATTTTGCAATTGCATGTCAACGTTTTTTCTAAATTATAGTCCTTATCAACCTTTAATCGCTTTGGCGTATCGAAAATATACCGAGGTATGGGATTTACTATTCGCACATTACGAAAACGAGATTCGGGAGAAGGAAACTGTGAATGAAAAATTTGCAAACTATTATTTTCAACGCTAGGTAGAGAAAAATCTCTAATAATATGTCATAGGTTCGGCAACTCTATTAACGGAAAGTGTGGTTGGACAGTATTGCCCGTTTCATTTTCGTTTTGGTTAATATTTAATACGCTGGATGCAATAGAACTGTCTGAAGTGACTACTAAAGGAAGCTTTGTGTCTCTGATGTTATCCATGATTTTAAAACAAGACTCATCGATAGATACATCAGAGCAACTGCACACTGATATGGATGACATTGGAAGGTCATTTTTAGTTAGCAATTTCGATGTGCTTCTATCTTTACATCTTTGCTATGAAAATGGGTTTCACAAATAAAAAAATGTTTTTTCAATGTACTACATTGAGCATGCTTTACCCAAACATCCCTTCTATGATTTTTAGGGACTTGAAAAAATTACAAAAAAAATATTCTTTTGGTATTGTTACAATCTTTATATGAACATTTAGGCATTTTGAAAATCTATAATAATTTTCTAATAAATCGAAATACAATTGCGTGCAAATGAAATGAGACAAAAATGTTTACCAGAAAATTATTTACACAAACTCCACAGCCATAAGTCAAGACTGAAGAGAAACATTATGTTTGTAGTAGACAAGCAAAAATGAATGTGCTATATGTGTGTGCATTTTGTCCTCAATGAAAAAACTTCAACTTGAAAAAACTTTACACACAATCTTTTTTGTCATTCATCCCCAATGTGCATTTGCACTGCCAATAACTCAGATCGATGAGTTATTAGCAATGAAAAAAAAAACACACTCCGCACAGACTTCACGATCATAGGTGAAGAGGAAATATTATACAAGCAAAAAGGAATGTGCTATGTGTGTGTCTTTTTTTTTTTTGAGCACATTCCTTTTGCTTTATTTCCATTATCACTCGGATTCATATGCACGAAGAGCGTGCACCTACCCCGGCAACTGGCAGTGTGGCACTGCAATGGGGTAGGACGACGAGTTATTCACATTGCAAAGTAGATATATTCACTCAACACAGTATGATGTTTGAGCGGGGTATACAAAATTCAATGAGTGCATATGCAAATTGTTGAGGCAGAAGAGCGTAAGATTTTTGTGGTTCTCAGCGACGTGTCCTTTACTCGGGCCGCTAGGGGCGCCACCATCGATTTCCTCAAGTGATAGTACTATTAGTTTCATATACAATGCTGACAGTAACACTAATCCCAATTTCCTTTAAATCTATTTAAAGGGGAATTCAGAAGCTGAATACATTAGTAAAATACTATCACAAATGGAAAATCAATCTTAATGAACGAAAAACGCAAGCTATTTTTTTCACTCGGAAAAGAAAGTCTAGCTTTTTTCCCAACCTCCCAACTTCAACTGTTAATTGGGAGCCCTCTGTTAGATATCTAGGTATTATCTAGGTCCTTACATTTAACGACCATATCAACAAAACTATAAAGAAAACAGGAATAGCTATATAGATGCTGTACCCATTTATTAATAGAAAATCACTACTCTCTACTAACAACAAAATTTTATTGCACAAAGTAATCTTCCAGGCGATTCTGCTATATGGATGCCAAGTATGGAACGACGCTGCAAATTGCTTATTATTATTTAAAGAAACTTGCATAAGTACATACAGAGCCGTTCAAAATAATAGGGAAAGGGAAAAACCGAAGCGTTTTTAAGGATTTTAGAAAAGTTTTGAAACCGAAAGGCGAAATATTAGTATTTATTTATTAAAACACAACATTTTTAATCTGTCTCAGTTTTTCTTTATTTCTTTTATCGTACTTCTATTTTTTCATTAGTAAATCAAAATTTCTTCCAAATCAGTTGGTTATAATAATAGGGAATTTCAAAGTAAACATTAGTTTTTGTTAAAATTAATCACATAAAATTAATAATTTATTTTGTAAAAGTAAATCTCAGTGCATTAATGTTCAGAATGACCACCTTTGTTCTTTAGGATTGCATTTATACGGCCAAGCATAGAACCTATAAGTTTCTGACACTTGTTTACTGGAATAGCCTTCCAATGACTTTTAATCGAAGTCCACAACTGATTTTTATTTTGGAATGTCTGCATCGCTAAATATCATCCTGATTCATGATGGTGTCCACATTACATTACATCTACACATTAAAAAAAACCAACTAAATTGGTTGAAAATTACGGGCGGTAGAGGGAAGGAAACATACGCATTTTGAGCCTAGTTTTTTATATGTATGTGTATAAATTTATTTATTATTTAACTACTATTTATTTACTGTCTATTTGTTAAATACTTATTTATTAATTGTTAATTTTCATTTAACTATTATGTATGTATGCTTCATATGCTTATGTGTACATACATATTGTATATTCTTTTCTTTATATTGAAGGTTTTTATTTACGTTTTTCCTTCAAATTTATCTTGTTTTTTTTCCACACGTCCTTAATAGAAATATAAATGTTTCAAATTATCAAAGTTCTGTAACTTATATTGTGTAAAAATTTGTGTACGAAATAAAAATATCTATCTATCTAACATAGCTCGAGACACTTTTTCGATGTCTAAGGCTGGAGTCGGAAGAGAACTTTTCCATTATGACCAGAGATTTGAACGCCAAACATAGTGATTGGGGAAACAATACACCAAATTCTAGAAGGAACCACTGTTCAATTGGTGGGGTCTACACAATGTCGAGTGTAGTCCGTCGTATCCTAGAGGCGGCTTCTATCAAACGTGATTGCGGAGTTGGAGGAATTTGTCTAAACGTACCCCTAAAATTACAGTAGGACGCGGTGGACACGTTTCTCCAGAGTATTGACAAGAGCACTCTCCTCGAACTCGCTCTATCCACCGTCCAAATGAGGAGATCGACAGATACCTACAACGAATGGACGAGATAATTAAATAAATGATGGACAGTACTATACCTCGGTATCAACTGACTGACAACGTTGACATATACCGCAATGCAACAATTGACGCGCTTCACCAACAAAAAAGTAGACTTCTGTCAAGACTTAAAACCTTGTACAGACCGTTTACTGACTGACAAAACTCGGAGGTCAGGGCACTCAAGTCGTCGATTAAAACCTCCAAATGTTGATTAAAGAAAAGTACAGACTTTCTGTAAACTTGCACTGGAACAACAAAATTCGGGCTGTAAAATCCAATAACCCGAGTATGTTCCCGCAAATAAATAAAATATTTCGGAGGAATAATCAAAACGGTCTGCCGTGCCTTAAGAACCCCCGAACGACGAACAACGAACAAATACTAATAACAGCAGGCATAGATCCAGGGAACGCATCTATGACAACTTCTTCATTGTGATCGAGGATCCGCAGGAGAAGGTTGAGGCTATAGGAGCGACTTTCCAGGAAGTGTATAAGTTGAATGATAGAATTTGCCCTAACTTCTATCTTCGAAATGATATGCAACACTGGCGATCAGAGAACATCGGATTTACCGAGTTCAATCACGAAAACATGGCAAATAATGCCATCCCTCATTTATATCGAAGGTAGAACTCCAAGCGATCTTCGAATCATTGGGAAGGAATAAACCCGAGGGTATCGACAGAGTGTCTAACATTGTGATTCGACACTTCCCTCCAGAAGTGGTAAACATCCTGTTTAACAATGTGCTGAGTAATGTACATTATCCGGCTCATTGGAGGGCAGCGGTGGTACATCCTATTCCCAAAAGGGGTAAGAATACATCCAATCCGGCGAATCTCCGGTCGATAAGTCCCTTCCGAATATTTTTTTTTTTATAATTCGCGCGCAACAAAGGGTGTATGAATACCCTTATGCTGATTATTCATGGCACGGGTGTTTGGAAAAAGGGGAAAGAGGAACAAAGGAAGTACCGGTGCACGTTGGCTTTGAATGTTTGAATGTTGTAGCGATGAGGAAAAATTTGGCTTATGAACGAATTCCTGTATTTGACAGTAAGTCCGAAGTTGGGCTTGAGGGTGAACTGATTTGCATTCGAAGCGTGATACGTATTGCGGGTGAAATTTTGAAGGGGAGGAATGCAAGTGGCTAATTCGTTGGAACATTTTTTGTGGAATAAGCGATAAAATAGGGAAATACAAGAGACATTTCCGCGATGCTCTAGTGAGTCTATGGAGCAACGTATTCGAAAAAGTGATCAATCGAGCCCTGTCGAAGTGGGTTGAGGACATGCATATTGTTCCGGATAACCAATTATAACCAGTTCAGTTTCAAGGCGGGGCTTAGACATGCTGTCACATTTTGGCAAAAGTGGTCATAAAAATTAAGAAACAAATTCTTAACAATTTCATTAAAAGACGGTTATTTTAAGCAATTTATATTTCTTATCACATACAATACAGATACAGAAGAGCGTCGATTATCCGAACTACAATAATACAATAGTTGGGACCGAGGGTGGTTCGGATAATCAAATTTTAACAAAAAATTCGAATGATCGAACACAAGCAAATCGAGTAAAAACCGAGGGTGTGGTCGCTTCCCAAATGTCATACAACTGGAACCAAAGACAAAAACATATGTATGTACATAAATTCAAAGGATTGCATGTTCATACTCTATGTTTTGTATGTTTCACATTTCGTATCTATGTTATACATATTTTTAATACATATAAAAGAAGCTGTGTACATGTAAGGCAAAATTACATTTGAATAGAAAAATAATCATCAATTTTTTTTAATTCATTTTTATTGCCTTCGCAACCAAATCACATACTCTGTTCAACAACAGGAACTGAGTGGGACAGCTTACTTCTTGTTGCTTGCGGTATCTATGCTGGAAATTTTCTGCATTATTCGTTCTTTTGCTATCTTCCTTGTCTTCTTCTTTTTACCTTCCCTATTGATCACTGCATTTTGTTCTTTCTCCACGACAGACAAAATTCCATCGTAAAAATTTGAAAACCCGGATCATTATCATTCTAGCCACGGTATTGCATTCATTATCTTTGACACAGTCCCAAAATCCTGAGATTTTCTGGAACATATTTCATCTCAATCTTCATAATAGTGTTTGTTAACTAAAGTCTTTCTCAGTTTCTCATATGACAGTGTATTCCAAGCATTAGCTATCATATAACAACAGTCCTTGAAAATGTCACCACACTTTCCTCATCTTCTGCCAACAGCAAACTACGTAAGACTTGCTTCCTGTATACCTTCTTAATTTTTCTATAACTCCCTGATCCACTGGTTGGAGGATTGCTGTCACGTTTGGTAGCAAAAAAAAAATCGCTTTAAAATTTTCGTCGACCGCATTCAATGTTTCCGCTTTGGGATGAGATGGTGCATTGTCCAGTACAAGAATAACGTTTTCATAAACAAGGGTAAGGAATGACTTCCTGAAGCATTTGCTTGTCACTCGCTCTTTACTGACTTCAAAACCAGGTGATGCTGCTTCCCTTTTTGAGAGTAAGGATTATTGTGGCAGTAATTTCCAAAATCAGTTTTGTCGGCATTATACATATATGTAAGTCATCAAGTGAACAGCTTTTTTTTTACCAGTGCTGAGAACGTTTCTTCAAATCTTTCAGCGGCAAGTCCATCGCAAGATAATGGTTCCCCTTGAATTTCCATCTGTCGTATACCATGACAAGATTTAAGGTTCTTAAGCCAACCTGTGCTAGCCTTACAATCAGGAGAGCCACCAAGTTTTTCATTTAATTCTATTGCTTTTCACATAAAAATACACCCGAAATAGACTCTTGTTCTTATTTGCACAAACCACAAATGCATAGCATTTTTCAATTTTCGTTCTCAGGTTTTTTCCTTGTCTTTTTTTTAGCTTTGACGCGAATGTCCACATAAAGTCGTTTTTGCTTTTAATTTTAGATATTGTGGCTTTCCCCAATATCGAACAACTTCGCCAGCGATGATCCACTTTCACCTTTTTCCAGTTTCTTTATATTTTCTTACTTTTTTCCGATCGATAAAATCTTTCGGTTTCTTTTTCTTGCTGACAACATTATTAGATACATACTACGAGTAGGTATGCACGTATGCATGCTTTTCATGAGCAGCCGTTTCAAATGTAATCGCTTCAAAATGTATCGTTAAATCAGTAAGACTAGTGCTCATTTTTGGTTTTTTTCTTTTTGAAGGTAAATTTGTATAATTGACTGCGGCTGATTGGCGTTCGTGTAATTGACGTCCATTCGCTTCCGATGTTGCGTTCGGATAATCGACGCTCTACTGTAATAGTATATGTGCCACATTGATTGACATGAAAAAAATACATAAGAAACCTTGAAACTAGAGAGCATTCATGCCATTTTTGTCACTTATTAAACAAAAGTGTAATCATATGGAAAATTAATTCTATTCTTTTAGATTACGTGAATCATCGGATAAAATAAATAAACTTGGATGTACAAATCCCCAAGTTTTTGAGGGGTTGAAAACACAGGTTAAGGAAATTGTGATTGGACCATCTCACATTGGTATATTGTTGGAAGACGGAAGAGCTTTTCGTGTAGCCTTTGCTATTAATTCGGATCAACTCGACCTTAACAATATCGATCAATCGAAAAAGTAAGTAAACAAAAGGTTTTAAAGAATGTCATTTGTTATTTCTTATCTTACGCTATTATAATATCAAGTAGAGAGCCGCAAATTGTAATCAACTACAGGTTTATTTAATAACTTCTTATTCGGCGTATGTTTTTTCTTATATTTATTTATATGTATATACATACACTCAATAGGATAGATCCACACTTCATTTCGTCTTATTTCGAAAAGTATAAATTGCATCAAGTTACAGGTTTGTAAGATTATCCACACTGACGCACTTGTTAGTTTCTGTGCATGACACGCCAAGAAGGAAGAAGAGTTAGGGTTTGGGGAAGATTTTTGGTAAAAGAAGTGTAATAAAATCAATCATAAGTGTTTAGACTCGTTTGCCTAAATGGGTATATCAAGCACATAAACTTGATATATATATGGATAGTGAAACAAGCACTTGAACCTGTTCACTTTGGAGAAAATTCGAGGTGTACCAAATGAAACAGTTGCAATAGTATCTGATTAAATACTACGTTTATTATTAATGAAATTGATTCTTTTATATTTACAATGTGCTTACTCTAGCTTATAGAAATAAAATTGCTTAATCTACTTAATCATAAAGAAATATACGAAACAGAATGAAATTAATTATCGCCAGTGACGCACCGTCAGCATTGCAGTTCGTTGGCTTGCCCCAAATATGATATTGTTGATTATGGCCAATGTTGCATCGTCAGCATTGCCGTTCGTTGACTTGACCCAAATGTGATTTTGTTGATTGTCGCCAGTGATGCACCATCAGCATTTAGGTCATTGGCATGACCCAAATATGAGGTGCGGTTGTTTTTGATTGAAGTGTGTGCGTTGAATTTTGTTGGCCTTGAATTAAGTAATTGGACTAAACATCCTCCTCCGCGTTGAATGACTATTCAACAATTTATGTGACGGTGACAACGAAGTCCGAATATCGTAATGCGTGGCATTGAACTCTTGAAAAATTGGCTTAAGGTGAGCTCGTGTTGCAATTTCTGAGATGGTTCCAAAACTTGTGTAGGAAGTTTGTATGTTCGTGGAGAATGTGTTATGACTTTGGATTGTGATGAAATTGTGTTTCATGATGCATCCTGGCTGCAACTTAAATATCCCGGAATCTTCTAGGACTAGTTGTACGTTTTTTCTTCCACAGACTGCAGTGAGTCGAGATGGGGTGTTTGTAGAATATAACCACTGATTTTTGTCTTCCATTTGGATCCAAGTTGAATTTATTCCAGACTGCAGTGAGTCGAGATGGGGTGTTTGCAGAATATAACCACTGATTTTTGTCTTCCATTTGGATCCAAGTTGAATTTATTCCAGATTTATTTAGAGTACACGTGGGTTTTGTCTCGTTGTTGAAGAGACCGACTTCACAAGAGCAGAACTCTGCTCCCTTGCTGTATCTTGATTGCAAGTTGAAGCACAAATATTGTTTTGCCCTTGTAGTGACGCATTATTCGAAAATGGGTGCCTGTATTGGAAAGTACTGGTCGCGATGTGCGTTCAGAGCTAGTATTGGTGCACAGGGAATGATGGTTACCATGGTGTTATTTATGAAGTTTGGTATAGGTCTCATCCTAAATAAATCGTAGTATTCTTGATTCACTAATGGAAGTGTTATCCAGAACACAGCCTTGCTATCCGTTACTCCTCCCTTGACTGTCATCAGTTTGTATAGCTGTAAAAGATCCTCTTCATCTACAGGTATCTCTAGAAATACGGGCTGGTGGGCCTTGATGGTTTTTAGCTCCTCCTTTAACTGCTGTGCTGACAACAGTAGTGAACTTATTTTGCCGTGGTGGGTGTCTGTGAGTACGTCAATAAGAGTGGATTGCATCCTTTCTATATTGATGATCATGATAATAAGTTGGAAAGAAAGGGATATGAAGATCTGAGCTATCTTGGCTTGGTAGGCTTCTTCACCATTGTCACGTATTCTTGCTCTTATTTCACTTAGTTGGCTATTGAGTTGATCAAATCTGTTCTTAATTATGGTTTGATCTTGTTTCACCAGGTTGATCGTTGAGTCAATAACTGAGGTTTGATTTCTCAGCAAATCTAATAAATGATTTTCGTTTGTGTTTACCTGCTCTATCGTGTTCGTCATCTTCTCAGCGTACTCCGAATCTAATACCCCGAATAGGGAGTTAGCTATTCTTCCAACTAGATTAATTGCTCCTCTTTTCGTTCGTTTTGTTGGTAGTAGGGTGTTTTCCGACCGTAGTTCGGCTATAATGTGTTGGAATTCATTTAAAATGTCCCTGCAAAGGCTCTTTTGCTGAATTTCAAGAAGTGTCAATGTTCCGTTAGATAATGCAGTGTATTCTTCTATCAAAGGCTTGAGGCTCGTCGCTATTCTTGCTGAACCAATACCTTCAAAGTAGATTCCAAGATTGGGTTTAAATCTGGTGATCTGAATATCCTCGCTAAATACAATTGGTAAAATTAGGAACATTGTTAAGAGCGATGTAATGCCACTGGCACCAGATGTTCTTCGCCTTTTGTTTGGTAAAGTGGTTGTTGCTTCTGATGACTGAGTGCTATGCGTCAGCTGTTTGGCTTCACTTCCAGATGTTTTGTTATTATTCGTCTCATGCTCACTTGGTAGTCGATCTAGTCTATGAATCGGACGTTTCCAGATCCCAGACGCAGTTTTTACATCAACTACACGTACTGCACCATCATCGCCCTTGTAAGTCTTGATGATTCTACCAAGCGGCCATTGTAGTGTTGGTACATTGTCCTCCTTTATAATGACCATGTTACCCGGCTTAATGTTTGTTGCACAGTCCATTGTGTGTATACTGAAGTTCATTCAAATATTCTCGTGACCATCGATTCCAGAATTCATGCTTAAGGTGTGACAACAACTTCCACCTTGTTAACAGAGATTGTTTTATTGATTCAGCATTTGTGTCAAATTGTGCGGTTAGGGGTTCGCCGATCAAAAAGTGTCCTGGCGCCAGGCAAGTAAGGTCATTGGGATCACTAGACATTGGTGTAATTGGCCGTGAATTCAAGATAGCTTCTATCTCAATTAAGACAGTTTCCAATTCTTCATAAGTCAATGAAGCTGTTGCTACGCTCCTGATCAGCAGGTGTTTTGCAGATTTCACTGCCGCTTCCCAGAGACCTCCAAAGTGGGGAGCCCTAGGGGGGATAAAGTTAAATTTGATTGTCTTATTGCTGCATTCCCGAATTATAGTTCTCTGTGTTGCTTCTGAATGAATGGTTGTTGTCAATTCAGCAAGTTTATTATTAGCTCCAACAAAATTTGTGGCGTTGTCGCAATATAATTGTTGACAATGACCTCGGCGCCCGATGAAACGTTTCAATGCTCCAATAAAGGATTCCGTGGTTAAGTCGCTTACTAACTCCAGGTGAATTGCCTTGGTGGCAAAACAACAAAAGACTGCCACATAAGCCTTTTGAGGTCTTTTGCCCCGTATTTTATAATGAATCCACAGTGGTCCACAGTAATCGACTCCTGCATGGATGAATGGTCGTGCTGGGGTAATTCTTGTTGATGGTAAATTTCCCATTACTTGAGTGAGTAGCTGAGGTCTGGCTCTACTGCATCTTACACAGTGCTGGACGATAGATCTTGCCATTATTTTTCCCTTAATAGGCCAAAATCTTTGTCTGGTATGAGCTAGTAATGTTTGTGCTCCACAATGCATGTTTTCCTCGTGAATCATTTGCATCAGAAGTTTTCCTAGAGGTAGATTATAGGGAATTTGCATTGGATGTTTGGCGTCATATGACAGTTCTGATGCCTCCAACCGACCTCCTACTCGTATAATACCTTTGTTGTCCAAAAATGGGGAAAGGCTATTAAGAGGATTGAGTTCCTTATATTTTTGGAGATTGCTGATTTCTTCCTTAAATTCGACCCTTTGCATTGCTCGAACTATCACGACGAGTGCGTCATCAAGTTCCTGGGGACTTAGTTCTGTTTCCGATTTTCGTAAAATTTTGGCAGTTCTAGCCTGAGTCGAAAAACGAAGAATATATCCGATAACCCGTTGCAGCGTTTTGAACGAGTTCCTGTGATTAATGGTGTATACTATTTCTTCATCACTGGCAATAGCTGCTACTGCTACGGTTGGTCGACTTTGTCTGGCCATACACATTCCTTTCCATGTAGAAAAAATGGGCCAAAGAACCACAGGTTGCATGATGTTAATTTCGCGGGTTGTATTCCTCTAGATAAGATGTCTGCAGGGTTATGCTTAGAAGCTACATGTCTCCATTGCTCGGGGAGTGTGAATTCTTGAATGGTCGCAATTCTATTAGCAACAAATGTTTGAAATGATGATGCAGAGGCGTTAATCCAAGACAGAACGATCTCCGAGTCTGTCCAGAAGAACGTGGGTACGTTCTTAAATTTAACTCGTGTTTTACCCTGGCCGATAATTGAGCTCCTAAGACTGCGGCACATAGTTCTAGACGTGGCAGCGTTTGTTTCTTAAGTGGAGTCACACGAGCTTTAGAATACAATAACCTTACTATAATTTTTTCGCTCCTTAAGGTTGTTCGCAAATATACGGCTGCGCCGTAAGCCTTCTCAGAAGCATCACAAAACACATGAATCTGTATACGCACGGGAACCTCTTTATTGAACATGTGACGAAGTTAACGTTCTCTAACTCCTTCAGGTTGTTCCGAAATGCTGTCCATCTAGTATGCAGTTCGGCTGGCAAAGCTTCATCCCAAGAGACCTTTAATTGCCATAACTCTTGTACAAAAATCTTGGCCGTTACGACTATAGGAGCCATTATGCCCAAGGGATCAAATAGCTTAGCCAAATCAGAGATGACTATGCGCTTTGTGATGCGAGCGGGAGGATTCAGATTTGTCTTCACACAGAATTGATCAGTTTTTGGCTGCCAGATTAGTCCTAGGGTCTTGATGGATTCGTTGTTTTCGTTGCTGAAGTCAAGGTCGATTTCTTGGTCCTCCTTGGCAATCCCTTGAAGGAGTTGTGGATGATTTGCGCACCCTTTACGTAATTTGAATCCTGTACCTTGTAATATGCACGTGAGCTGATGTTGCATTTCCAAGGCAGTTGATACAAATCGTTGTATAGAGCCTGCGCGCCTAATGCGAATCTTTCACTATTTTCCTTAGCTAGCTGTTGCACGCACTTCGTGGCTAGATATGGTGCTGCTCTTGTGCCATATGTCACCGTATTGAGTTGATAGTAGCGTAAAGGCTTGTTTACGTCTGTTCTCCATACAATGGTTTGGTATCTTCTATCCTCTGGATGCATGACTACTTGCCGATACATTTTTTCTATGTCAGTGCAGAAGACATATCGAGGTAAGCGGAATCGAAGCAATAACGAAAATAATTCACCCTGCACTGTAGGTCCTGTGGACATGATGTCGTTTAAGGATAGTCCTGACGATGTTTTTGATGAAGCATCAAACACTACTCGAAGTTTGGTAGTGCTACTATCGGCCTTGAACACACAGTGGTGAGGAATGAAGTAATTTGGTGTTGCCAAGTCATTGATGTCGATTTGTGTCATGTGACCTAAATCTTCGTATTCCTCCATGAATCGAATGTATTGATCCTTCACTTCCTTGTTTTTATCTAGCCTTCGCTCAAGGGCTAGAAATCTGTTGACTGCTATTTCCTTGGATTTACCTAGAGATTTTGTGCTCTCATGAAACGGTAGTTTGACTATAAAGCGTCCATCACTAGTCTTGTGTGTGTTTTGCGCAAAATGAGCTTCGCACATCTCTTCGTCTTTTGATAACGTGCTACGTGCTGGTTCAATTTCTTCGAGACTCCAAAACTGTTCAATCATTTTATGGAGGTTGTTGTCATAATAAGTAGCGATTCCACATGTTGTTGTGACTGATTTGAACTCAGCTATCTTTCCAGCTAGTACCCATCCTAAAACTGTGTTTTGTAGGGTGGGTAAATGATCTGCTAGACGTATTTGTCCAATGGAAAGTAACTGATGATAGAATTCCGCACCGAGAAGAACATCAATTTTTTCTGGGCGGTTGAAATTGGGATCTGCTAATGGGATATTCTTTGGTATTGGCCATGAGCAGATGTTGAAACATTGAGAAGGTTGTGGTGATATGATGTGTGGCAGAACAAATGCTTCTAACTGGGTATTGAAATCACTCGTTCTTGATTGGAGTTTGACATTAACGCGTTGATGAGATTCCCTCTTTCCATCGCCAATGCCTTGAATACTCATAGATGTATTTCTGGTATGAAGACCTAATCTCCTTACCAGGCGTGCTGTAATCAAGTTTATTTGAGAGCCGGAATCCAGAATGGCTCTGCATTCCAACTTCTGTCCATTTGTTGCAACCAGCTCGATGACGGCTGTGCTGAGGAGAACGTAATGCTGCCCTTCTGGTCCTTTTGAGGCTGCTAACGTGGTTGATGATCTTGTATTTCCTTCAGAACTTGAACTGTACTCCCGATCCGTGTTATTTTGATGCTTGTTGGTGGTCGAACCCTTGATGCTGCCCTCGAGATGTAACAGCGTGTTGTGCTTTTGATTACACTTTAAACAACTTCTTGAAGAACAATTCTTCGTCCCATGGCCTGTCTTTAAGCAATTCAGGCAAAGCCCTTGCTTTTGCACTACATGTAAACGCTCTACCGGTCTTAGTTGTAAAAACTGTTTGCAGGCGAATAGCGGGTGTATTCCGGTTCCACCAAACCTTGCACGATGCCTTATTGTAATGACTTGATGTTAACGATGCACAAGCACGAGATGATGTATCCTTCTTCTTCTGTCCGATGGATTCCGGTGATTGAAATTGATTCTCCAGAAACGTCAGAAATTCCTTTATTGATTGCAACTCTTTTGGTTTCTTGAGAGATTGTTCGTACAGGACCCTTGTGCCTTGATCGAGTTTATTTACTAGTAAATGTAGAAGAAGGGGATCCCAGGTTCCAGTATCAACGCCTATGTTACTTAGAGCCATCAAACATTCTTGTGTGGTGTCGTGAAGACCCTTAATAGCCAATGCTGATGGTTGAGGCTGTGTTTGGTTTGGTTGTCCAATTATTTTTTGCAAAAGGGTTGATGTGAGTACCCTAATATTGTTGTATCGATCTTGAAGAATGGTCCAAGCCGTTTTGTAATTATCTTCCGTCAGTGATAGATGACAGATAAGATTTTCTGCTTCTCCACTAAGGTGCGTCTTAAGATACCACATCTTTTGTACGCTAGGTATTGGTTGCTTGTCAACCATTTGAGAAAACAGATCAAAGAATTGTCTCCACTTCAAATAGTCGCCATCGAATTTGGGAATGGTGACCTTTGGTAGGTTAAGGGAGTTCTGCGAATTCTGGTTAGCAATGCTGTTGAGACTTCCACTGTATTGGGGTTGTACCTTAATTGATAAGGCAATCAGGTTATCCTGCACCATTTTTTCCACATTGACAAATTCCACTTCATCGTAGCCAACTGTTGTTGGGTCGTCAGTTAGCTCCCAAATTGTGCAATTCAGAGTTTCAACCTGTTGCCATTGTTGTTCGATTGTCTTGAATTTGATCTCGTAGTACTGCCTAGGTTCATCTTCATTCAGGGATAATCCCTCGATTATCCTCTTTAATGCACTCATGATTGCTCTCTGCCTGCGAATCGCACCAATGATTTTTGATGAATTTTCGTCCACTGAATCAATGGTTGCTTTACTTGGATCAACCCTTGATGTAGTTGATCGTTGTGCGATGTCCGGTGTGGACATTTCCTTTGCTTGCTTGAGCCTCTCAATGTGACTGGAGAACTCGTTGCTGTACTGTGTGTACAACTGCTTTACCGCGTCATAGTACCTCTGTGTGTAGTACGGATGCGCCAATTGGTCTGAAAAGCCTTCCCTGATCTCAGTATCAGTGGCTTCGAAGTGGTCCCAAAGTTCCTCCAGCTTACGCAATCGGTCGATGTAGTAGCTGAGAGTCTTCCTCGATGGACCATCCTTCTTGTAGTTGGAGATCACCTGCTCGATTTGAGCTCCAGTTGATTGTTGACGTTCGGCCATCTTGTCCATGATGAATGTTAATCTTGAATTCTTGCTTCAAGTGGTACACTTCGAATCACGTCGGGGTCACCAAAATGTTTAGACTCGTTTGCCTAAATGGGTATATCAAGCACATAAACTTGATATATATATGGATAGTGAAACAAGCACTTGAACCTGTTCACTTCGGAGAAAATTCGAAACAGTTGCAATAGTATCTGATTAATAGTACTGATTAAATCAATGAAATTGATTCTTTTATATTTACAATGTGCTTACTCTAGCTTATAGAAATAAAATTGCTTAATCTACTTAATCATAAAGAAATATACAAAACAGAATGAAATTAATTATCGCCAGTGACGCACCGTCAGCATTGCAGTTCGTTGGCTTGCCCCAAATATGATATTGTTGATTATCGCCAATGTTGCATCGTCAGCATTGCCGTTCGTTGACTTGACCCAAATGTGATTTTGTTGATTGTCGCCAGTGATGCACCATCAGCATTTAGGTCATTGGCATGACCCAAATATGAGGTGCGGTTGTTTTTGATTGAAGTGTGTGCGTTGAATTTTGTTGGCCTTGAATTAAGTAATTGGACTAAACAATAAGGATAGATCCAGTTCGCAAAACACAAAAAATAAGTGAACAAATGAAGAATTTTATTTAAAAAGAATTGCTAATAATGCGTATGACCTCCGTTATTTGATATAACCTCAAAAATTCTGTCAGGAATAGAATTGTATAAAGATTTAAGGTAGGTTAAATTAACGTCTTTCCAGACATCTTTTATTGCAATTAATAGCTCGTTCGTGTTATGAAATTCGCGTCCACCGCTATAAACTTTTCTGGAAATCCATCCCCAAACGTTTTCTATAATGTTTAGATCAGGAGTAAGGAGAGATTCCATAACCATAATTTTATTTAAAAAGAATTGCTAATAATGCGTATGACCTCCGTTATTTGATATAACCTCAAAAATTCTGTCAGGAATAGAATTGTATAAAGATTTAAGGTAGGTTAAATTAACGTCTTTCCAGACATCTTTTATTGCAATTAATAGCTCGTTCGTGTTATGAAATTCGCGTCCACCGCTATAAACTTTTCTGGAAATCCATCCCCAAACGTTTTCTATAATGTTTAGATCAGGAGTAAGGAGAGATTCCATAACCTCAATTGATTGCCCGCAAAACCAATCTTTCACTATTCTTGCATTATGAATGGGCGCATGTTGTTGGAAAATGATAGGAACGGTGTGGAAAACATTTTTAATCTTGGGCATTACATCCTGCAGAATATCTTTGTAGGCCTTAGCATTCTGCACGCCTTTCATTTCCACGGGCTCAAAGGTCCCATACCAAGATATTGCACCCCATATCATAATGCTACCTGTTCTTGCGTGATGCCTGGACAAAATCTTTTATTCTTTCCGCAAATCATGGAAATAATAATTGTATGCATCGGGATCATCCAAGTTGAACTTTTTTTCGTCGCTAAATACCACTTGTTTCCATTTATCGGTCCAATCCATATGATGTCTGGTAAAATCCAAGCGAATGACCTTATGATGTTCTATAAAAACAGGCTTACGCTTCATTTTTTTCCGTTTGAGGTTAGGTAAAGCCTTCAGAATTCGTCGTGCAGTTGAAATGCTAGCTGAAGAACCTGCTTGTGCAGCAATTTTTGGTGCCGAATCTCCAGAATTGGAAGCGATCCGAAGAATTCTTCGCCTTTCAGCAGCTGTCGTTGCACGAGGAGTGCGCCGTTTTTGATTTTTTCCATAATTTTCGGGATCAGCAAGAAAAGAATCAACCACTTTATGACTTCGACCAATTCGCATTGCAATATTGCGATTTGAAAAGCCATCTTCCTTCAAGGTTTCTATTTTTACAATCTCCTCTTTTGAAAAACATTTTCCACGTCCCATTTCTTGAATTAAACATTTAATGAGATCAAAAATGTTGAAATACCACTTGAATTAAGAATAAACTATGTACCTGTTTTGTCCAAAAATATAAATTTCTCGCAATAAACTAACAAAATCTTCTTTTGGAACTATCCTATTGATGTATTTTTTCACACCGTTTAGGAAAATAATGTTACTTTAACCCTAACGGTACTTAATTTTTGACAATCCATGCACTGAAATGAGCAAGTGCGTCAGTGTGGATAATCTTACAAGCCTGCAACTTGATGCAATTTAAACTTTTCGAAATAGGAGGAAATTAAATGTGGATCTATCCTACTGATTGGGAGTGTATGTACATATGTATATCGTCACATCAGTATTGGAGTGACATGAATGAATGACATGAAAATTGTGCCCTATATGCAATTTCCTTTTTTTCAAATCAAGATATAAAAAACTAATAACCCCATAAAAAAAAAATGGAGTAGGTATTTATAAGTAAAGCTCAGTGGCCACTATTTTCTCCACCGTTTTCTCGAAACTTGGTTTTTGTCGTTTAGATCACTCCAATACTGAGGTGACGATATATACAGTCATGGACACATAAATAGCTTTTTTTTTTAATGAAAATTGTATGTTCACATTTTTTAACGTTGTAATTGTGTGAATCCAACTTTTACCGGTGTTACTGTTTACCCCTATCGTGTAGTAAATTTTAGGTGAATGAATGTACCGTTATCATTTCGATGCATTGTCACATGTTGATTTTAGTTTGTGGAGTTATTATTGTCGTTGGACGTGTAAATAGCAGAAATAGGGGTTTTTACTATTTCTCGGTGTATTATTTTAGTTTTTCTGTAAGTTTTGTAAGATTTCATTTACGTTGTTTTACGGGTTAGTTAAGTGTCTTAATGGGAAAAGGTTTACACTGCACTCCAGAAAAAGAAGGATTATTTACGACTTGTACAAAGATGGGCAAAAGCCAGCTGTAATAGCTCAAATAGTCAACTATTCCAGGAAAATGGTCTATGGAATTCAGCTATTAGAGACGTAGTTTATTTGAATAAAAACAAAAGACGCCGTCCGAAACCAAGAAAAACTACTGCATCCATCGATAAAGCCATTGTTCGCAAATGTGAGAAAGATCCTTTCAAGTCATCTCGGCTAATTGCAAATGAAATTATGGAGGGTAATGTATCGAGCCGATTAGTTAGAAGAAGATTGAATGAATCGCAGCTATTTGGACGAATAAGCAGGAAAAAACCTCTCCTGTAAAAAAAAATATTCGAAAACGTTTGTCCTTTGCCAGAGCCCATATAAATAAAGACCTACACTTCTGGAAAAGTGGTTCGGTAATAATATTTCTATTAACTACTTATTTTTTTCAAATTCAGGTAAGCAACTTCTCGTAAAAAAGTTTGTGTTTCTAATTAGTATACATATGTATGCATATGTATATTTATATATAGAAGGTGGTGGCTAAACCCCCTTCCCTCCTCCCTCGCATTATTCTGGGTTGCTTCCTCATTTCTTGCTGCTCGTTGCTCCAATCGCAGTTGCAGCATCACGCTTTTGATGACTTCGTTTGCTGTCTTCCAAGCTTCCCTCGTCGTATTAAATTAAATTAATAATGCTAAGATTTTTTTTTACTTATTTTTATGAAAATTGTTCACAGAAAGGAATGTAATAAATTATATTAATATAGCTATACAAGTTTTGACAAAAAATAACTTAAAAGAACCGACAATTTGCACTTTTTTACTCATTTGGTATGTCTAATAGTTGCAGAACTTCATGTTCAATTAAACTTTTTTTTTTGTTTCGAATGCATCTTAAGGAAAATAGAAAATTTAGGGAACTCACCAGAAAAACTTCTCGAATCTACACGAACACAGACCTTCTAAATAGATTTTTAATGTCCTAAGATCCATTTTTGGCAAGTAAAGGGTTTTCCAATAAGGACTTGACAACTTTTATTTTAAATAAAACGCAAACCATTTGAGATATTTCAAAAACTTTATTATCGGCTTGAAGTACAATCAAAACATTTATGAATGGAACTCGACTTCGTTCATATGGCCACCGCGGGCACGTTTGCAGCGGTCGATTCGTTGGACCCAATTTTCAACGACTCGGCCACACATTTCGGCCGAAGCGGCCGCTATTTCGCGTTCAATGTTGGCTCTGAGCTCTTCCAACGTCGTCGGCGTGTTGGCATAAACTAATGACTTAACGTAGCCCCACAGAAAATAGTCAAGCGGCGTTAAATCGCACGAACGAGGCGGCCAATCGACTAGCCCATTTCTTGAGATAACACGCTCACCATACTTACTCTTCAATAAATCGATTGTAGCGTGTGCTGCGTGGCTTGTGGCACCATCCTGTTGAAACCACATGTCGTCCAATTCCATATCTTCCAATTCGGGCCAAAAATAATCGGTGGTCATGGCGCGATAACGCTGACCATTCACAGTAACGTGACAATCGTTATCGTCGACGAAAAAATATGGCCCAATAACGCCGCCGGCATGCAAACCGCACCAAACAGTTATTTTTTGTGGATGAAGTGGTGATTCATGAAGCACATGTGGATTTTCACCCGACCAATAACGCATATTTTGCTTATTGACGAACCCATTGAGCCAAAAATGAGCTTCGTCACTGAAGATGATTTTGCGATGAAATTCATCATCTTGGCGCATCTTCTCCAGAACCCAATCGGAGAACGTACATACGTCGCTTCAAATGGTCCATCGGCTTCAATTCTTGAGTCAGCTTGATCTTGTATGGGTGTAAACCAAGATCCTTACGCAAAATACGCCATAATGTGGTCTGAGCGATGCCCAATTCTTGAGAACGCCGTGGAATTGACTGATTTGGATCGTTTGCTACGGACGCCTGAGCGGCAGCGATATTTTCGACACTTCGGCCAACCCGTTGTCTCACTGACACGTCAACATCACACAACGAATATGTAGACTCAAATTTTTGCACTAAACTTGTTAATGCCTGTCTACTGGGCGAGAATTACGACCGAAAATTGGAGTTAACGCTCTTAAAGTTGCAGTCACCGACTCCGAATTTCGGTAGAAAATTTTTATAATTTGCAGACGTTGCTCGTTCGTGTACTTTACCATGATGAAAATGTTGAGTTCACTGAATAAATTGACAGTGACAGTTTGATGATTAGTGAAAGAGTGCGTTCACAAATTAAACTCAAAGTTGTCAAGTCCCTATTGGAAAACCCTTTACTTGCCAAAAATGGATCTTAGGACATTAAAAATCTATTTAGAAGGTCTGTGTTCGTGTAGATTCGAGAAGTTTTTCTGGTGAGTTCCCTAAATTTTCTATTTTCCTTATTCCTGGCTTCTTAAGCTTCCTCCGAAAGTTGGCCGATTGGAAGAATACAATTTGCAATTATTTGTTTTCCATGAAATAAGACCTTGTGTACACTAACTGGCATATAATACCACCCATAATTTCTTTGATACAGTTCCCTTGTTGCTGTTGCAAAACTATCGAAGGCATTTAAGTCAATTGGGAACCCTGACGAAAAAGCTTCTAAGACGATATGAAACTTTTTGATCATTTCTTCGTCGATTCCTGTTATTTCGGCAGTTTTTGCTTCTTCTTCTTCTCTGAAGAATCGTCTAGCCGTGTTCCCATCATAGTATTGCCTGACTGTTGAGTTGTTTCACTTCTGAATCTATCTTGGCTTTGACCTTTTCTTTACCATCTTGGTCTCTTACCTGCCAAACTTTTACATCGAGTCTGTACGTGATGTGAAGTATACATTTCATAAATCGGATCCAAGAGTGAAAGGGACTTAATCCGAAGGACATTGCTAGTTGATCCACAGATTTTCTCGAAAGATTGGCTGGGTTGCTCATTTCAGAAGGTTTCGCACTGCAAATGTAACAGGTTTGTGATGAAGACGTTATAGATGATAAAACAGTACATATTTTGCCGTCGATCATGGTAAGTAAAAAAAAATAAAACATGAAAGCTGTCATGATTCATCTCAACAGGTAATATGGTGTTAATTTGCTGTTGAATTGCTCTACTTCATGTTTGATCAATTCGGTAGATTCTTTTGCAAAACTCAATTTAATAGGCCTTTTTGATGATGGGGCTGGGTTTTGCCAAAATACTTTTTTAGTATCTTCTTTTAACAAACACATCTGGATGGGCACTATCGATATACGGAAAAGATTTTCATCGAAATGATCACCTGATGAAATTTTTTGTTTGTATGGCTTCTGTTGAGCACCATCACAACCCCATTTTATAATCAAGGATATTTCTTTTAAACCAGTTTTAAAATCGTCAACAGAACTTAACACGTCTCTTTGAGCTTAACATATACGCTTAACGCTATGATTTACAAAGCCTTGTAAACTACATTCAGCAGAGGATTTGCTCACATCTTTAATTTTGTGATAAGAGGGCAGTAAATTGGGAACAGTTTTATTTATTTTCTGGCGTATTATTTCATATTGATAAGTAGATAGCTGTGAATCTATTATCATTGCTAACGCTTCATCAACAGACATTGACAAAAAGGCAGAAGTAGTAGTTTTGTGTTTTCCTTACAATTGAACCTTATTAACGATCAAAAAATTAAAAAAAAAATAATTTGGCTAAAATAAAAAAAATTACAAACCTTTGGAGAGCATATTGACAATTGCTTAGTTGCGGTAGCAGTATTTCTTTTTCCTCTTTTTCTAAGATTTAGTTCATTAGCAGTTGCAATTTCTTTAGCGCTAAACGAATCTAGAAGGGTACTTTTACTTCTGGTTTTTTTCACAGCATTCATCAAAGCTTTTTCTTGGTCTTCCTACCTTCTTTACATGAGATGAAGAAGGAATTTCTTCTAAAACTGCTTTTGGTAGTATTAGGGTTTCATTCAACCACGAACAATTAATGCTTTCGAAGCGATCTCGACGGTGACCACTTTCGGTGATCTTTTCGTCAAACCTCAAGCATAAGTTTCTTAAGGTTGTCTTTATTGACTTAATTGCGTCTTCAGAAAACGTAATATTATTAAAGCCGCCCATAACAAAACTAAAAACAGCATCAAAACGCTTAATTTTGATCTTAGAAATCCAAACATCATAAATTTGTTTTTTCGTAATTTCGGTAGCCATCCTAAAAAATTAAAAACTTAGTATGGGTGTCGCACCTGTGCGCAAAAAGACAAAATATACATGGCTCTACAACAAATAGGGTCTTCAACTTGAACAACACTGAATTACTATACTTTTGCTCTAATGAATGCATATAACGCATAAATTTGTGTTTAATTTTAGTTTCCTCTCCTCCTTAATTTAATTAAAAGCACCCAATATCCCAAATCAAATAAGATGATGTTTATTAAAATTTAAAATAAAAAAAAATTCAATTAAAATCACGCGAACCACTTGAAAAAAAAAAAAAAACTCTTGCTCTCAAACCTGACCTTATTAATAATTGTACACAATTTGAACCCTGATATCATTTCTTTTTTGTTGCACATGCGTCTAACATAAAAATTTGTTTACAGTCATTAAGTGGGAGAGGTAAGCTGCAAGAAAAAGCGGTTTCTGTTTACATTTGTGCAAGTAGATTTTCTAATTAAATCCCGCTAAATATGCAAATTGTCACACTGTGCGTCGTCAGCATGAACACTATGAGTGTTCTCGGTGTAATTTATCCACGTGCTTGTATTTGTGGAGGTATTCCCGGAAGCATCCATGCCCGGATAAGAACAGGTAGAAATTTAGTTCTCCATGTTTCCTCCTGGTCCACTCCTCTATGTGTCCATCTCCCTTTGAAGTGTTTTACCTGTGTTGCCATTCTGAATGTAAGGCCTTGGTGGTGATTCTCCTGCCATCCGGCTGGTTCTCGCTTTGAACCGCGGACTTTAATTTCGAAATCGATGGGCATTCGGCCAGAGATTACGCTGATCGCTTCCGCTTACACAGTTCTGAAGGTGTAGCATACTCTTAGCGATGCGATTCTGTGCACCGAGTTCATCCGCCTCATGTACGTTTTCCGGTCCACCGCTGGTGCTCATATGGGAGACGCGTACGCCTGGGTCCTCAAACGTTTGGCATTTGAGAGTGCCGCAACTGCCCGAGAGGCTCTCTCGCTTTCATACTTCAAATGTTCTTTGAAGTTATGAATGTGATCCAGCAGCACTCCCAGGTACTTGATGTGTGGGTACGACTCTATGGTTTGCTCACCGACCCGTATAGTAGGGCGTTCCATCTTTGCCCTGCTGCTTATTAGCACTGCTTCGGCTTTATGGGCTGCCAGCTCAAGGTTTTCCGTTTATGAAATATATAATTATTTTCCAAAAGGCTAGAAAGTAGATACTTGGTACTTGTGACGAAGTACTTGAAAAATACTGGTACTTGCCTTTTTTCAAGTACCAGTACCAGGGTACTTAACTACAAGTACTAGGTACTGGTCTAAATCTTGCAGCCATACTATCACCTTTCTGACTGGATTTTTCAGACACTTGTCAATGTCTACTCCGCTCGGCCATGGAGTTCGCAGTATGCCATCATACATGATATTCCATAAAACTGGTCCTAGTACTGAGCCTTGAAGAACCCTTCCCGTGATTCTGTACTTCTTCGGTCTCTCGTTCGTGTCGTAATATTAGGTCCTTTCACTGAAGTAGCTGCATATTATTTTTATCAGGTAGTAAGCAGGTTGTTTAGTGCTCTCACTATACAGCTCCAGCTAGCTGAATTGAATGCGCTTTGACGTCGTTGTTACAACGGGGCAGGACTGCTTTCTCCCTCCTAACGATCTACGTTCCACGATTGCCTCTCGCGCAATGCTTCATACTGCATTTATCGCCCATATGGAGCCTCGCTTCTTTCTGAAGCCGAACTGTCGGTTAGAGAGCCCCGGGTGTCCTTCCGTTTACAGCTCTAGCCTTGTGCGTATTATTTTTTCGAGCACTTTTCCAACTGTATCCAGCATACAAGAGCGGCGTATGTGGCCACACATGTATGTGTTTCGATTTGATACCGAAATTATGATCCAAATTAACGGTGTTTTATTTCAACCTAATTTCTTGGAATTCCTATGATTATTTCTCCAATGGTTTGAACTTTATATCGGAGGTATGCATTTGCAGTAAGACTGTGTACCTAGTTTTTGAAACTTATTGCAATCGTATATTGCTTACTACTGGATTTCGATACCGATATAATTTTTAAATTGTTGTTAATTGTTGTAGCAAGAGAGTGTAAAAACACGGCATATACAGTTGTGTTCAAAATAATAGGAGCGTTATTTCAAAAACTGGAAAAATACGAATTTTGTTGACTTTGTCACTGTATTTTTTAATTTTTTAAAAATTCATGTTATTTATGAATTTGTTTTAAAAACTTTACGTAAAGTTAGAAATATATTAATAAATAATTTAAGTGTATTCCAGGTCCCTAGTTTACCTGTTGCAAATAATAGGAGTGCCGATAAAAAACATAAAAAAATTGCAGAATAAGATTAATTATTGGAAAATATACATATTTAGGGTTAAGTTTAGTGAGCTGAATACATCCTTGAAAAACCTTAATTGTTTAACACCCCCTTACGACGACGTGGCATAGAGTCCACAAAATGCTGACATCGAATGGGTGTTATTTTACACCAGGTTTGCTCAACAACCCTCCAAAGCTGTTGGTCGGCAGGCTCTGGTGTCCACTTCACAGCCTGAATATCTTTGACCCGAAATCCTTTGCTTGTTACTGGTGTGCTTCGGATCGTTATCTTGCTGGAACAGCTATTTCAGCGGCATTTCATACTCAGCATACGGGAGCATAACTTCATAAAGTATTTTAGCAAACACAATTTTATCCATAATGTCATTTATTAGATGTATGTATAGGTCCCATTCCGTAATAAGAAAAACATGCCCATACCATGACCTTCGCACCACTATGTTTAACGGTTTTTATCGTGTACTGAGGCAAATATTCTGTATTGGACGGACGACGGACGAATTTCACCAAATAGAACAATTTTACTTTCGTCCGTCCAAAGTATATTGCGCCATTTCGAGGCAAGCTAATCGGGATGATGTAGCAAATTTGATGCGAGCTTGCAGATGTTTCTTTTTCATCAGTGGGGCCTCTGGCGTAAAGTTTGTTTTCTAGAAGCCTTCTGCAAATCGTGTCATTACTAACAGGAAGTTCAAGCTTATCCAGTGTAACCTTGGAGGATGTCGCTGGATTGTTTTGGCTATATCATACTATCATTCTGTCATCAACTTTCAAGGTTTTCCGTTTTCGTCCCCGCGTTTCTGGCTTTTCTGTATAATTGAACGTATTTGCTATTACTGAAATACCACATCCAAGAGTTTTTTGAATGTTCTTGTACAATTTTTCCATTTGGCGTAAGTAACAAATGAGTCCTCGCTTTTCCTGGGTTATATGCTTTCCTCGCCCAACTACGATTAATTTTTTTTTTTTTACAGTGAAATAAAAAACGTGAAATAATATTCCAACAACAATTTTTGTGAAATAAGCGATAAAATAGGGAGAGACAAGAGACTTTTCTGCGATGCTCTAGTGAGTCTATGGAGCTCACAATGTCTCTATCACCTATTAGTTTAATCGCGCGATTCTGAACCCTATCAAGAATGTGCAGGGCGGTCTTGGGTGCACCAGACCAGATGGGGGCGTTGTATTCCATCTTTGGGCGAATGAATGCCTTATATAATATTGAAGCCAGATCAGATGGCGTAAAATATTTCTTGCATCGCTTAAGGAATCCTAGACATTTTGCAGCATTTTTGGCGACCTCGAATATGTGATCGTTCCAACGAAGATGGTTGTTAATACACATACCGAGTATGGCAAGTCTTTCGGTTTCGGCGATGCAAGTACCATTCATGGATAATGGTTGAGGGTCTTGGTTTCTCTTGAGAGACAGAAGACAGCATTGAGTTTTGGATACATTAAATTCCACTCTGTTAGTTGAGCCCCATTTGATTATGCTGTCAAGGTCGGAATTTAATGAGTTTAACATACGTTGCCGTTCCTCTTCTACGGCCGAAGAGCAGGGACGTGAGTTGGGGAACGAATATGAAAAACTGAGGGTACTGTCATCAGTGAAGGAGTGCATTGGATTAGAGGTTGCAGACAAGAGATCATTTATGAAAATGAGAAAGAGAGTCGGAGACAGAACTGAGCCCTGGGGGACACCAGCATTTATATGGTGAATATCAGACTTGAAGCCGTCCAAGACAACTTGTATTGAACGCCCCGAAAGGTAATTTTTAATCCATTGAAGAAGAGACTCATCGATGCCCATATGCACGCATTTTCGACAAAAGAGCCTGATGCCAAACTCTGTCAAATGCCTTTGAAATATCAAGTGCAACTATCTTTGTTTCGCCGGAGTGATGAAGAGATTGGTTCCACTTCTCGGTGAGATATGCCATCAAATCACCAGTGGACCTGTTGCTACGAAAACCATATTTCTGCTGGTTTTGCTTGACAAGTGAATTATGAATATTTACTCATACATATGTCATTACAGTCTAAGCGAAAAAGTTTTTGTCAGGGAGAAGCTTAAAAGGATTGTAGCGCTCCTATTATTTTGAACACAACTGTATTACACCGGTCAGCATGTACTTTGTGTCTGGGTTCTCCTTATTTTTTTATTTCTTATTTCTTTAATCTTCCTAATAATAGAAAAAACTAATTTTCATAAAATTGTTTTTGTAGCTACTAGAACGATATTACGGATTTTGCCTTACTTCCCTTTTACAAGTATGCATAAAATATTAAACAACGTATTATGTAATTTGTAATGTTTCTTATTTACAAATAAGTTATTAATAAATGCTAAAAATAAATATTTTTAGTTTTCCTTTTAGGAATGTTTGGGCTTTTTCTTGTATTAAGTTTCAACTACAATATAATCTCCCATCATACTTTCATTGTGAACAATGCCTTATACACTATCCAGGCTCGTTTTTTTATATTGTTGAGTAACTGTGGGAATTCACTATTGTCCTGATTTGTGGTCCTACAAAGATTCCAGCTTTGACTTTAGCTTCTGACAGCTTTGGTAAAAAATTTCGTAAATACAGTATTACCTCGATAATGTGAACCTCGGAAATTTGAATTATCCAAAAATATGAACCAGGAAAAAATTGCATTACGTATTCTAAAATGTGAAATCTAAATCACCCTTATTTGGTTTAACTGTAAGAAATTTTTCATTGGTATATCTGCTCCATAGTTTTTTTTTACTTTTATTTGTGAATTCGGCACGTACCATAATGAGAGTTAAGTTTTCGTTGCTTAAGGTTAATGTGAATTAAAGTTTTAAAAGTGTCGGTTATCTTAAGAGTTCCTTGTCTCGTTTATATATTAACATCTTTGAATAATAATGTTTTTGTATCCTTTCTTTTACTTTTCAATAATCAAGTTGCAGATCATTTCAAAAAACATGAAATGCAATGAATCTTTTTGTATCCAGAAATGTGAATCCTCTAAAATGTGCTCATGTTTTAATTAATTCACATTAGCGAGTATCTACTGTATTTGAAAACATCTGAATTATTTTTAAGAGCCTTAAAAATTATTTCATATGGCCTAGTTTCATATGCAGGGACAGCAGCATCAATATATTTTTAGGTTCCACAATCGGTTCTCTGTTAACATTTTTATTTCCCACATTGAATTCAGTCCATTCTAGCCATGACTGCTGTCTGTAATGTTCTGTAATCGCTCTACTATCCCATAAGCAAAAATAACAATGATATTTTTTATATCCGCCTTACATTCCTATCAAAAAGCCAATCAATTTGAAGCCTTCAATCGCTTCACAATTATATTCTCTGTATTTTACTGCCTCGAGTACCATTTGCAATTTAATTTTCTTTCTCCATTGTGTTCAGCAGTTAGTATATGAAAAAACTCTAACAACTTATTTTTCATTGTTGTAAAAACAAACACAAAGTTTAAAGTTAAAGTACATATTATAATTTCGGTAATATTTTGACAAAAAGAAAATAATGATCATAGGTTAGGTTAGGTATGTGTGCTGGCGGGCACAAATTCTCCACGCCCCACTCAGGTCAATGCTGACCTATTGTGTTACCCATTAGGGGGAAAATAAATCGTCCCTTACTTGCTGTAACCCTATATCTATTATATATACATACATACATATACATATATACAACTTAATTTCTAATTTACCTGATTTGTGGTCCTTCACATACAAACCATCTTGTAGATTCGAATGAATTTCATCAGAGCTTCCGTTGGCGTACTGGAGAGTTCCTCCAGGTTATTAATGAAGTGTCTCCCCAGGAACTTGTACGTAGAATGTTGAAGGCCGGGTCAGTCGCATAGAAAGTGGGTTGTACCCTCAAACGCTTCCTCATCGCCACGGCCTCTACAGAGCTCACCTTCTGTCAGACGCAGGTTTTTCATATGATACCGCAGGATGTTGATATGTTGGATGACGATAATCACGTGGGTGGAATTGGATTTCTGGTCTTTCCGAACAAGTCTCTCGGTTCTAGCTTTGTCATAAGTGGGCCATAGTTTGCTTGTGATAACGCAGGTTTCTATGGAGTTCCACCTATAGTTTGCCTCTCTCGTGGCTTTTTCCCCTGCTTCAAGTTTTAATGTACAAGGCGGGATTCTCACGGATGAGTCTGTCAATTAATTGGTCAATGCAGAGCCACTCCTTGCTAGCTCGCCAGCTTTCTCGTTGCCTGCTATTCCTTCGTGTCCAGGAACCCAGCAAAGTATGACTTAATGCTGCGTGCCAAGAACCTTGAGTTCTTCGCGACAGCACATCACAAGCTTCGATTTTATTTCAATGGCAGTAATTGCTTTAATAGCAGCCTGTCTGTCAATAACAAAGGTGATACCCTCAGGAGGTATTGCTGTTGCCACTACCAGGATTCGCAGCGGTTCGGAGAAAATGCCAGAACCAACGCCAGTGTCCATTTTGGAGCCGTCTGTGTACACAGATGGATTGCGCATTCGGTAAGTAGTCATTTTTCCATTCTTCTCTGCTAGGGTAGGCGCAAGAGAGTGGTCGCGTGAAGTCTAAATATGGCGTAATCTAGTCCGTGATAGGTACATGGCCAATAATTTTTTGTAGGATCGTTAAGTGGCCCACAGTATTTCTTTTCCAGTTTTCAGACTGGCTTATTCTTAGGGCGCTAAGAATGTAGATATCTAGCGTTAGTAGGTTGAGGATTGCCTCAAGACCTGCCGTTGGGTATTGTTCTCATGGCACTGGTGTTTTTTTTTTTTTTTGTTGATGCGCTGGAGGGGTGAAATGCTTTATGGATACTCGGTAGCCCGTGCTACGAGTTATGCCAGACTCCATGCTCCTGCATGTTTACGTGGCTAAAACACCCCCCCCATCCCTGTCCTGTGATTCCCCCTACGGTACTACCGGTCAAGGCATTCCTTCGTAGGGGCAGGTTTTGACATCATGTTCTTATGGTCCAGGGTTTCCTTCCTCTTGAGCTCTTGGTGTTTGGTTTTCCCACCGTAAATCCTGCATGATGCTTGCAAATGATACGGTTCATAGAAAGGGTTCTGTCTTTGTAGTAGTCGGTAATAATTCGTAGTAGGTAGTTTGGCACTCGAATATTCCTCAGCGCTCTTATGATGAAGTTCCAGCTGGCCGAGTTAAATGCATTTTTGACGTCCAGCGTAACTACAGTACAGTTCTGTTTTCTTCCTCCTTTCCATATGGTCCCAGATATGGCTTCGCGTGCAATTTCAAGAACTGCTTGTATCGCATGAGTGGTGCTTCGCTTTTTCCTGAAACCGTATTGTCGGTTGGAAAGCCCGTTGTCTCCTTCGGTGTACTGGTCAAGTCTGTCGCGGATAATTCTTTCCAGCACTTTCCCTACTGTGTCTAGCATGCACAGCGGTCTGCATGACGACGGTTGCTCTGGGGGCTTGTCGCCTTTCGGGATAAACACCAGTCTCTGTCGCTTCCTTTGCAAAGGGAACTTTCCTTCTGCCAGACATCTTGTATAGAGGTCTGCAAACACCTCCGGTTTTAATGGCTTCCCTTAGGACGAAGTTTGGGATCCCGTCCATTCCGGGAGCCTTATTGATTTTTATTGAGCCCGCTGCTTCCAGGACTTCTGCAGTTGTGACGAGTTGTATTGGTTCCGCATTCTCTGTTATTACGTGGGTGAGATGCACACTGGTATTCCTTGGGAAAAGGCCGCTGACTATAATATTCATCATAGTCGGGCATGTCGGTGCACCTGCCGTGCCACTTTTTAGTTTATCCATAACTATCTTGTAAGCACTTCCCCACGGGTTATGTTGGAGGTCTTCTCTTAGTGATTGGAAAGATTCAGCTTTACTCTTTTTAATGAGTTTCCGAAGCTCCTTTCTTTTCTTTAAGAATTCATCTCGAATCTCTTCGGAGTCTTCTCTTTGTCTACGTCTTGCTCGCTGCTGGCGCCTTCGCATTTTGAGGCAGTCTGCTCTCAGCTTAGCGATGCTGTCGTTCCACCAGTACACCGGGGCTCTCCAATTTCCATTGCCTTTGCGTGGCATGGATGCGTCGCATCCTCGAGTGAGGGAAGTCGTCACCTGTTTTGCCTGTTCTTCAGCTGTGCCCCTCGGAATTTCCATGGTACTCAGCCAATAATCGAGCATCTCTCTATCTATATTTTTTCTTTGCCAGCCCAACTTTTGTACCTTTTCAGTAGCTTTTTGTTACTGAAACCTTCTTGGCTCTATTGTTTCAAAAATGATGGCCCGATGGTCACTGTTTGTATAGACATCGGAGACATGCCATTTTGTTTTTCTCGCTATAACTCTGCTGGCAAACGTAAGATCTATGATGGAGCCAGATCTGCCGTTATTGAACGTTTCTTTGTTTCCTTGGTTTAATAGTACAAGGTCAAGGCTAGCAAACGCATCCAGCAGTGCTTCGCCTCTTTGGTTGGTCCTCGTACTACCCCATTCGACTGCCCATGAGTTTAAGTCTCCGGCTACAATTGCTGGTGATTTTCCTCGTATCTCAGCTACAAGTACATCCAACATCTGTTGGTAATCTGCCATGGTTGCGCTCGGTGGGGCATAACAACTGAAGAAGTGAATGCCCTTAATTTTGGCGTAGGCGAAATTCGGTCTCTTGTTTGCGTTTTTCCGCTCGAATGCATATTTCATCTACCCATCTTGAATTGGCGTGGATAGTTTTATACTGTTCGCATATGAGGGCTAGGTCTGCTTTTTCCTCTTTGGCTGTCTGTGTAAGCAGATCCTGTGCGGCTTCGCAATGATTGAGATTAATCTGGATGCACTTCATTGCTTCTTTACTAGTTCTCGCATCGCGTTTTTGTATGCGGCGCATCTATAGCTTCGGGTCGCATGGTTGTTTCCACCTTTGCAGTTCGTGTCACATATGGCACACTTTGGTTCAGCAGTGCACGTTTTGGCTATATGCCCCTTGCTTCCACAGCGTAGGTCCGTTCCTGCGCGGTCCACTTCATTTTTGCAGTGCCTGGCAATATGGCCGTATTCAAGACATTTAAAACATCTTGTAGGTGTTATGTGCTCGCGTATAAAGATACGACCTACAGCGAGTAGTTTGTTGGCTGCATCTGCTGTAAGGGTAATAAGGGCGGTTTGTGTCCCGTCCCTTGTCACTCTCATGAATTTGATGGCATCTTCCGTTATGCTTCCTGCTGTTGGGAGTTGTTCTTCAATGGCCACGCATATCTCCTTTTGTGTCGTCGCTTCATCTAGGTCGCGTAGTTCAACCGTAGCGTGTTGGCACAGTGTTTTTATGCTCGCTTCCGTTTGGAGGATTTTGGACATGTCTTGTATTTGGCAGTTTGTCAATCTCTACCTCTCTTGAGCTCCATCAGCGATTCGCCCTTGGCTGTCTTCCTGATCTTATTCACATTTTCCCCGAGCTCCTTAAGATCAGGGTTTGCTCTCATCTTTTTGAGCATATTTGCGTAGGAAGTCTCTCCCGTTTTCGCAATCACAATGGCATCTGGACTTCTGGGTTTACTTCGGGTTTTCCTTCTAGCGTTTTCTGCCTTCTTCTTCCCAGTTTTCGGCAGTTTTTCTTTCCTTTTATTTTTTTGTTTCTGGGACTTGCTGACAATTTTTGACCAGGTTTCGCCGTCTTTATTCTCGGGTTGCTGGTTTTTCGAAACAATTTCCACTTTATCAAGTTTCTCGTTGCTCACGCGCAATGCCCTATTTTCTTCGCTGGGGGTGGACTTTTGCTGGCGCTTTGAGCATGGTATTTCGGCTGTTGACTCCGGTTTCCTCTTCGCATCCTGACCTACTTTCAGCCACGGCGATGTTTGGGAGGCATTATTCTTTCTTATGACCTCCTTTGCTCTGTCGTCGCGCATTTCAATCGCTGACAGCTCATATAATGCCTTGATCTTGTCAATGATGTCTCGCATTGACTGGTTGATAGAGCGCCTTTTTCCGTCCTCCATCTTATCCACTAGGATCTTTATTTGCTTCCCTAAATTTTGGAAAACAGATAGGTGGGTTGTCGTAGTCGTCCGTTGGCCCTTTGGCGTTTCATCTGATCTCTGGGCTAAGCCAGAGGCCATTTGGGTTGCTGGCGTTCCACCAACTCTAGGGCCCATTTGGAGGGGATTCTCTTCGCCACGTTTAATTTCATTGGTGGTTGACGTCTGTTTTATTGGCGACCTAGCCACCCTTGAACTCTTAAGGAAGGGGTTCTCTTCGATCCTCTTTTGTATTTTTTCGTTTGGTTTTGTTTTGTTTGTTGTAATCATTTCTAATTGGTCCCCACTCAAAGCCGCTATCAATGTTCGTAATCTTAGGTCTGCTCCGCTCTTTAGTCTCCCTCACCACCGCACCAACTATGACCATTTCAAACCAATGTCCAGAATGTTGTGTTTGGCCAACAATGCACAGAACACGCTTGACTTTCGCTCCAGTTTATCCTCCCTTAGAAAATCTCTCCTCTCGTCCACATGACCTCTCCCCTTATTATTAAGTTTTAGTTTAAGTTAAGCTAAATACAAGTTAGATTGTAATAATTAAAAAAAAATAATAGTTTAAGTTAGAATTAATTTAGCTTTTAGTTATAGCTTGTACTAAGCTTCAATAAATGAATAAATAAACATGATCACCAACCTTATGTTTTACAATTTTGGCCTTATTTTGATCGAATCTAAATTTATCATAACGAGCGTTACTTTCACTATTTACTCTGGCCTGTGATCTTATATTTCTTACATCTACTTTATTTTCTTCATCACTGATTGGCATTAAACCAAAAGGCCGGGCTTCTTTTCCGATTAACAATTAGTACTTCTTTCAAAGCCAGTTGTACTTCGTTCAAAGCCAGTTGTACTTCGTTCAAAGCATCTTGCCAAGAACGTTGACCGCCGTCAGTATGCTCTTCAATGTACTCATGACGAGCTTGTCCTGCCCGTTGGCACGACTTGCGCCTGTCGCGATTAAATGTAAATCTATTTTTTGTGTGGAACAAAATTCGCGAAAACCCATGCAAGCAAAACACCTGCATAGGCACACCAAACAACGATATCGCTGACCTCACGGCCTTAATGCAACTTTCAGTATTAATGTTTACTGTATGATAGAAATAAACGAGTTTTGTAAAAGCATCAATTTGAACTATTACATATTTCTTAAGATCATTTTTCCCACTTAACTTACCAGTTATGTCAATTTAAATTATATGCCATGGTATGTCTACTTTGGGAATAGAGTGAGTTCTGCTTGAACTTTGCCTGAAATTGGTTTAGACAACTTGCATGTGATGCAATTATCTACAAATTTGCGAACGTATTTGGACATGTATTAGCTATAAATCCATACAAGTTCTGTTCAAAATTTAGTTTCTGCATTGCTTTTCGATCTTTTTATACAGTAAATAATATAGATATTTATATTCTATTTAAGTTAGAAAAGGCATAAGTAATTTGTAAAAGTAAAAATAAGCAAATTTGTTTCTTTTATTTGAATCATCAAGGAAAATGCGTGGAAATGGTTATAAATCCACTTAATAAATTCATATTTGTTTTAATTGGTATGCAAAAAATAAATGATTTTGGTAATCGGTCCTGCCTCCATTATGCAGTATGACCTCGTAGACCCTGTTCTTCATCGATCTGATTAGATTTTGTAACCATTCTCCACGCATGGCGAATGCTGTCTTTTACCCAACTTTAGGTGTTATATTGCATACCTTTTTTGTAAACAAGACCAGAAAGAAATCCCCATACGTTTTCTACAGGATTAAGGTCTGGACTATATCACAAAGGACCTTTATTGGTCTAAGTGTGTCTGCACTCCCGTGCGGACAGCCAAGCCAACCTAACCTAACCAAGGTCTGGACTACAGGCTGGCCAGTCTAAAACCTGGACATTTTTAGACATAACCACTTTTTGGTTTGATGGAAAGAATGGGTGGCAGCATTGTCATGTGTCAAAATCTATTCTTTGCCTAAATTCCAGTAACATTTCATCCAGAAGATCAACGTAATTAGAAGAATTCATCTTTGTTTAAATCCAACAAATGGGTATCTCTTCCGCAAAGCAAAATGCTGCCCAAACCATTATCGATCCTCCGCCGAAATTCCGACTCCAGCATGTCTCCGGTTCTTTACGTAGGTCGTGCTAATAAAACTGATTTCCGTCGGGACCATCTAGGTTAAATTGTTTTCATCGCTGAAGATGACTCTTTCCCAATCTATGGACCAAGACATATATTTTTAAGCCAATTCTAATCTTCTCTTGTGATGTGCTTTAAGAGAAGGTTTTGACATCCTTTTGCACCACTTAAGCGTTTCGCTATTGGTCAAAATTTGTCGGACTCGTTGAGAGGGTATTGGTAGGTTCAAATCTTGCACAATTTTCAATAAACTTAATTTTTTTTGTGAAGCATTTGTAATAATATTCCTTTTGCCCCGGTAGAAAATTTTTGGAATAGGGCCAATCCGCTTCTTGGAGCCATATCTTTCACCCAAATTTAAAAAAAAACTCCCAACAACAAAGTGCGATCTTTTAATTTTTTTTTTGCAATTTCGCGATTTGATGGACCACAATCTTTGTACGTCCTTCTCAGCATCGCTTAAGGTTTTACCTCTTAGCATCTCTATTTTGAAAATAAAATTCCACCAAAAATTTAATCAATATCAACAAAAATTTATTGAATATCATTTACTTTCTTTTGTATGCAATAAAAAATCAAACACTTATTACAGTTATCGGAAAACTGCGCTGGATTTATAGCTATTCCCTACCCTTAGCAGAGGTTGAAAAAATTCAATTGTGCAGCGGTGTTAATAAAATTTAATGGTCAAACATGCAACCATCGTGTAGAAGCATTCATGATTCGTGACATCAAAGAGCTTTTCCTAAAGTTGACCCTGTCAAACACCTCAAAGGAAAAAGTTTTTCATTGGATTTATAGCTATTTCCATGAGTGTAGTAGCCATATACATACATACTTTGTCAAGGGTTTTCTCCTAGCCTAGATGCATAGTAGCTTCATGAACATGATTAATTACAGCCCATCTAAAAGCCCTCGGAATTACAGGCAAGCATCGAGTCCTACCATTTCTTTGAATTTTCCGGTAAAGGGTTCCGGCTGTTAATTCACATGAACTTGCCATGTCTTCCCTTAGTTCGCCATTTCGTAATTTAGAAACAATAGTGGATACTTCCGCATCTCGTTGCTGTTCGGCAAGAAGCCAATTGTCTGTGATTCCGGTTAAATTTAGACGTTTTTCAATAGTCTTGGCAATCGATTTGGGTTCGATAGGTAATGGGTTACGAGAAAAGATGTCCACTCTTGGCGTTAAATCAATTTTGGTAAGACTAGCTTTTGAAGAATTACAATCAGTATACACTACAAATTTGGGACCTTGCAAGTAATGTCGGAAATGTTTTACTGCATTGAAAAAACAGCTAATGTTTGTAGGAGTCATATCGTGATTTTGCTGGAGTTGTGCGTTTACTGTAATACTCGACTACGTGAGATTTATTGGCAATTTTGTGCAATAAGATTGCACCATAGCCGTCGGAGCTGGCGTCAGTATGTAACTCTATGGGGTATTGTGGGTCAAAAATGGTCATTACCGGTTTATTGGTTAATTTAAAAATTATTTTCTTGGCTCAGTCACGACACAAACGTCCACCCGCTTCTCATAGGTATTGCTGCTGCCCGATGTCGAACTGCGCTTTGGGCACACTGATGCGAAGTGTCCTGTGTTTCCGCATTTAAAGCAAGTTAAAGCTGACTGATCCTTTCCTACTGTCGAGCTACTGGAGATCTGGTTACTTTTGGGTGCGTGTTTTCCTCTATCCCTTTTCAAGCGGCAATCTGCTATCTTGTGAACAATCTTTCCGCAGAAATGACATTTTACGTATGGTGACAAATTAATTTTCTTTTTATCTGCGCAAGCAGAATATTCCGGGGCAAAGTGTTCCTTTCTAGTTTTAATATTTGTTGTGAATAACAAACGTTGCAACTTATTATCGATTTTAGCCGTATGTGCCAGATCAACTGATACTGCTATTTCTTCGGCGTTCATTGATTTCCACTTAGCCGCTATAAGCGATGTGACAATTCCCTTTTTTTTTCCAATCTTATTGCACACGCACATACACTTGCACACTCTGTGCAGATCGCTTTTTCTCCTTAGATCCTTCTTATTTCTTACCTATTCACCCTACAACGCTCTGGTCACACTCGGCAGAGAGTGACTCTCCCTCTTATGCCTTGTTCTCAATATGACAACAGCAGTAAACATAGGTACTACATACACAGAAAAGGAAAAGACAGAGTTATTTTATTATTTTAGTAAATGGTTACAGCTATGTACAGTTCAACGCATATAGTAGCTACTTATTAATAATGTACTACGACTATGTGTCGTACGATGATAGTTTTTGCAAACTGTTCGTTATTTAAAAAAAAAAAAAAAAATCCCAGTTTTAATATTGTTTTTATTGCAATGCAATACAAGAACTTGGAATAAGAAGAGAGAAAATTCTGATTCTACACAAAAGCTGTAAAATAGATGTTAAATAATAGAAAGGAAAGAAAATAAGATACATTCAGTCTGGTGGTTTAGTTAACTAAAATTTTACTTAAAAAAATAGAAAAATACAGTCGAACCTCCTCTAGCTCGTATTTTTCGACCGTTTTTTGCATTTCCTTAAAAAAAAAATATATACAGTGGACTCTCCCTAAGTCGAATTTCTCTCTAACTCGAATTTTTTCGCCATATTTTAGCATTCCCCTCAATTTTCCATACAAAAACATCCTCTAAGTCAAACTCCCTCTAAGTCGAAACTCCCTCTAACTCGTACACATTCTCTCGATTCTTGGCCTCTTTCTTCACCCCTTAAGTCGAATTTTTTTTTGCATAAAACAAAATAAAAAAAAATACCCTCTCACAATTCATATTTGGTTATATATGTATATAACTATAACTACCTAAACATCAAGTACCTACACACGTCAACACCCTAAAAATCTGTAGCATCGCGTATGCCATCATCGTAAGTGCGTTGTGTTTCTACCTGCCCACATCCAATACATAATGCGTCTAGGTACCTACCTAAAAAGATGCAATCTGTACAAAAATTGCAGGGCAAAAAAAAAAACAATTTTATCCTTTTCTTTGTGTTGTTCGTTGGATTCAAAACAGTTTTTATTTCAAAGCAATGGAAATCTATCTAGAAAAAAAGATCTTGTTTTTGTGAAATTCCAGTAGGAATTCGAAAATCAGTTGATTCTAGGCAGTTCAACAGAGCTGATGCAGTTATTCTGTGCAAGTTGGTAGTATTTTTTTTGTTAACTTTTTTAAATTATGTTAACCTTTTTTTTTTATTAAATAAACGCTTTAAATAAAAAAAAAAATTGATTCTCTCTCTAACTCGAATTTTTCCAAAACTCCCTCTAACTCGAACAAATCATGGTATCCCGTGAAAATTCGACTTAGGGGGAGTCCACTGTATATATTATTCCCTCCCTCTAACTCGAATTTTTCCAAAAATCCCTTTAACTCGAACTAATTTTGATCTCCCGTGAAAATTCGACTTAGAGGGAGAGTCGACTGTAATAAAATTAATACGGTGTTGGGTTTCCTTTGTGCTTTACAGCAGCAACCCTACTTGGGAGCGATTCAACCAGTTTTTTGGTATGGTTATGGTTATGGTTAGAGGGACGCGCACCTGAAGGTGCTTTCACGGAGGCCAGTTGGTCCATTGTGTTTCCCTGTTGAGTATTGGTACCATAACTGAATTCTATCGGTTGGTATCCAGTGCTGTCCAGTGCCTTGAGTGCTGCTTGACCGTCCACGAAGATTATAATCCTGGATGGATTTAGTACCTTATCGTGTATCGTCTGTGCTACTTTTCCAATGGCGAAGACTTCACCTTGGAAGATACTACAGTCGTCCTGGAGTTTGTACGAATCGTTGATGTTAAGTGATTCACAGAAAATTCCAGCGCCGGTTCCTATGTCAGTGTAGAGTTGAAGATCCTGTACATTGGTTAATGTGTTGGATTCCCACTCCTGTCTTTCGGGAATAAGAACGGAGTATTTTTTGTAAAAGTCACTGTATGGTACTACATAGTCCGTTGCTCTTTCGGGATCAATTGATCTATATCTGTGAAGTATAGATCCGTGTCCATAGGAGTTATGCTTCCAAGTGCTAGATTGTCTAAGACGGATCGCGCTTTTGGCAGCTGTAGTACGTATGAACTCAGCCAGTGGAGGAAGATTTAGTGTCACTTCCAGCCCTGCTTGAGGCGTTGATCTCTGTGCTCCAGTAATGCTAACACATGCTAATCTTTGTACTTTCGTAAGATTGTTGAGGTAGCTAATTTTATCCGTTGCATTCCACCATACAATTGTTCCGTAGTATACATCGCAGTATACATCCAATGGATTATGGGCGGTCGTAATCCCCATCGTTTACCGAAGGTTTTCTTGCACGAGTAGAAAGAACATAATGCCTTTTTCATTCTTTCCGCTGTGTTTTTTTCCAAGATACTTGGCTTCTGAGGAGAGATTCAGGGAGACTCCATTTACCTTTGGAAGGTCGAATTCTTCAATTTTCCTCCTTATAGTGAACAGGACCAGTTCGGTTTTTGTTGGGTTTAGTCCTAAACCGTTTAGTTCTGCCCATGAAGACAGTTCTTTCAGTGCGGATTCCATAATGTTGCTGATTGTAGGAAGATGTTTCCCACTGATCATGATTACTACTTCATCTGCATACGCGATTGCTTTAATTCCTTTGGATTTTAGAGTCGTTAGAATTTTGTTAACGACTAGGAGCCACAGCAAAGGAGAAATGACTCCCCCCTGTGGAGTTCCTCTCGTAACTGCTGCACATATTGTGCTCGTCGAGAAAGTTCCTCACATATAGATCAATTATTCTTTCCATTGTTTTCAAAAGAAAGGAGGAGAGACTAATTGGTCTAAAGTCTTTTGCGGTGGAGTGGGTAGGTCTTTCTGCTTTGGGAATGAAAACCACTTTCAGCTCTCTCCAGTTTTTGGTACGTATCCTAGTGTTATACAGCTACGGAAAATTACCTTTAGCCATGGTGAGATTCTTGTTAGAGCGTTTTGAAGCATAGCAGGAATGATATTGTCGGGTCCTGGTGATTTATAGGGCTTGAACGATTTTATTGCCCAAACTATTTTTTGCTCTGTAATAATATCTTTAATATCTTCATCAACTTCATGGAGGTTTAGATCGGATTGAACGACAGTTTCGATCTGCTCCGGTTCTATGCACCCAGGGAAGTGTGTATCCATTAAGAGTTCTAACGATTCTTGACTCGTCTCCGTCCAGGAGTTGTCGCTACGCTTAAGATATCCTGCGACCGATGGGTCTTTGGATAGAACTTTACGCAGTCTAGCGGCCTCGTTAGTGTTCTCGACGGCTTCACAAAAGGTGTTCCATGATTCTTTTTTAGCTCTTCTTATGTCACGTGTGTAGAGATTGAGGGTGGATCTATAGGAGATCCAGTCCTCTTCTAGTTTACTTAATCTTGCTTTATTATGTAGTCTTCTGACCTCTGTTCTACGCGTTTTAAGTTCGCTAGTCCACCAAGTGGCCTTGGAAGGCTTGCGATTGCGAGAGATGGGGCAGAATTTATTAAAGGGTTTATTCATATTTTCAGTGATTAACTGAACAGCAGAGTCAATGGATGCGTAGTTTGGAAGAGTCTCATCACAAGGATGAGGAATCCATCTGCTGGTCCATTTTGAGTACTCTACCCTGTTTGTTTTTAAAGGGTTTCGAAATGTTCTTTGCTTAATCGGGAGAATATTAATTGTAAAGAGAATTCTAAAATGGTCTGAGAAAGCGTTTTTAGACGATACTCTCCAATTTTTTATAATTACCTGATCAATGTTACTAATTAATGATCTATTCTCTAATTTTGTTGTTAAAAGTGGGGTGATTGCCCTTGTTACACAAAACCAAATTTGATGAAAGGAGAAATTCAAAGAAAGATTCACCTCTTTTGTTGATATTGTTACTGCCCCATTGTATATGATGCGCAATCGCATCACATCCTATCGCCATAGATTTGTTCCTAGATTGCGCATAGTTTGCCAGTTCTCGAACCGTTCTCTGTGGTGGGTCTTCTTCTTCGTATGGCATATACGCGGAAATTAGAAGAAAGTTATTCTTCCAGTTTTCTACGTCGACTGCCACTGTGTCTTCGTTGCTGTACCTAGGTAAAAGAAGCATATTAACTGATTTGTTGGCTAGGATACAGGCTCTTACTTTACATTCTTTTGTGGAGTGAAACAGATGATAATGTTTCGACTTTAGACCCTGTATCCGATTGTTAAAAACATACGGTTCTTGGATCAGAGCCACATTCATGTCTTTTTCGGCCATATGCAAAGTAATTTGCACCACGTGCAGTTTCTGGTGCCTTTTTGTCATCGTCAGTTTGGTTCCTGATCCTTAAGTCGCCTAGGTCAAATTTAACTAGGCATTCCTGTCTTCTCAGCATTTCCACTGAGCTTCTGTCTACTGCTAGAAGAAGATGGACTCGTCTTCGTGCTGAGCAGGAGGTGGTATCCATACTTTGACCTTGTGGCGCATCGGTAGTGCGGTCATTGGTAAAATGCCAAGTTTAGCTCCCTCCCACAGTTCGCCAATATTGGCGATTGTGCGAGTGAGAAATTCCAGCGCTTTTCCGCTACCGCAGCCAACAATTTTCACTCCTTTGAACTATCCTGTGCCATCGAATTTGTAATCCAAAGGATCACTGTCTTCGACGTTCGCCATCATGGCTTTCAGGATCTCGTTTTCCACCAGTAACCAGTTCTCGAGAGTGATCTTGCCATCTTTGAGATCCACAATAGCCACCTGGAGCTCGGTTGGGGTGGTCGCGAGAATCGCCGGCTTCCTTCTTTTTGGCTCATTTTCTTGTTTCTCTTCTTCGGATCTTTGTCGCTAAGAGAAAGCAGCATAAGTGCTAGGAACAGAGGGTAAAGAGATATTGTCATCCTGTTTCCTGGCCATCTTTTTAGGGTTCTCCTTGAAATTGGACGACTGCTTCTTATTACCCGCTACTGGCAATGTAATCCGAGGCTTGTCAGTGGGTTCGTACCTGTTCTAGGTTGACCTTTTTAGGGGTCGGTCCAGGGTTGGTGTGTTGTACCCGTTTGGCAAGCTCGGTTCGTGTTGTCGCTTTTAGATGGAATTGCAACGGGACGAATTTTAATTGCTTCCGTAGCTAAGATTTCAGGAGCCTTGTGTGCTACCTGACGTTCGTATTGTTTCAGCGACTTCTTGTGCTTCTTGATAAGGGCCTTGTCTCTTTCATTGAGGGAGGCCGGATCTTTAGCATTCATCTTTGTTAGAAATTTCCGAGAGGCTTTGATGTAGCCTCGTAAATTCTCCTGCTTGGAGTTACGGGCTGGTATCAGCGTCTTCTCTTCCGTTTCTGAGTTATTCAGCAGTTCATTCTCCGTGTCTGGGCCTACCTCGGTTTGCTCGGGAGGAGGAAGAGAATCTTCCTCCGCGCTATCTATATGAAGCATGTCGAAGGAAGGAAGAGTAATAGTCAGTAAGTCTGAACTGCTGTTAGTTGTACTTGTGCTAGAGTCGTCGTTTGTAGTTTGTAATTGCGGTTGTCGCGTTAGGTCAGGTCGTTGTGGTAGTTTGTCATTTTTGTTATTTATGTTTTCTTGTTTTTGTTTGTTTTCTTTTTGTGCTTTCATTTTAGTTTTGGTCCCACGAGTAATTCGGAAAGAAAGGTCGGGTCCCTGGCAGAGCCGATATACCAGGTTAAGGCAAAAAATACGACAGACCTGCCATTGAATCTGAAGGAGCTCGTTAGCGAGTGGTTTAACCCCAGCCTTGCATTCCTGGGCAAGGTTTCGTGCATTTAATGCGCTCACACCACCACTGAAATCAGGTTCCTCGATCCGATGGTCAGAGAGCATATGTAAAGGATTAAACTATTAAGGAGTTAGGAATCCTATACAATGCCTTCTGGCCTTAGCTAACCCTGTCTTGACATCTTACAAGACTACTGTGGTGGTTATTACCGGCTGGCACCCACTTGGAGGGTTAGGATGAGGATTTTTGCCAGCCAGTTTTTTGGTAACATCAGGATGAATTTTATTCCACTCTTCCAGTATAAGTGCATAAGTGAATAAGTTTCTTACTGCCTTTGTCTTCTTAATCTGTCGTTCCAAGTGCTTTCACAGATGTTTAATGGGATCAATATCCGGACTCTGGGGTGGTGTTTCAGTGCATTTTGGGCAGTTGTATAAAAGCCAGAGACGCATATCCAAAGCCTTATGTTTCGGATCGTTGTCTTGGTAAAACTGGAAATTGTCCTTAATTCCTAGTTTGTCAGCTGAATCTTTTAACTTTTCTTTGAGAAAATTAAGGTAAATAGTTTTATCCAATTGCCTTGAATAAATTTTAAATTTCCAACACCTCCCCAGCTCATAGCACCCCAAACCATAACACTTTCTCCACCGTGTTTTACTGTCACCGATAAGTTTTTTACAAGATAAGCCTTATTACGTTTTCGGTAAATTTTTTCTTGTTTCTTATCATTTCGGAACAGTGAAAATTTGCTCTCATCAACGAATATAACTTTCTTCCAAGAGGCTTATCCTTGTATGCTTTGGCGAAATTTAGTCGTTTGATTCTATTAACATCGCTAACCAAAGGTTTTCTACGACATACACGCGAAAAGTAACCATTTTTTTTTAAGTGTACGCCTGATTGTAATTGGATTTACATTGATTCCGTTAAAATCAATAAGCATTTTACTCAATTCACCTGAAGTTAAATTGGGATTTGTTTTTATTTAAAGGAGAATCAATTTTTCTGAAGATCTAGTCATTTTTCTGGGTCGTTTGTTACTACATACATTCTGTATCCTTCCCTCCTCATAGTACCTTTTACAAATATATTGTACAGTAGACTTTTTTAGATTTAATATTTTTCCTATTTCGGCTAACGATTTTCCTTCCTTTCGATGAAAAATTGGTAACGATCGTACTTCTTCAGTTATATTTTTACCCATTCTACAAAATGAAACCATTAATCTAACCTGAAGATTCACTTACTTGCGTCGTACCATTGTATATGAAACTAATAGTACTATCACTTGAGGAAATCGATGGTGGCGCCCCTAGCGGCCCGAGTAAAGGATACGTCGCTGAGAACCACAAAAAATCTTACGCTCTTCTGCCTCAACAATTTGCACATGCATTCATTGCATTGTGTATACCCCGCTCAAACATCATACTGTGTTGAGTGAATACATATATGTACATATCTAGTTTGCAATGTGAATAACTCGTCGGCCTTCCCCAATGCAGTGCCACACTGCCAGTTGCCATGCATGGTAAATGCACGCTCCTCGTGCATATGAATCCGAGTGATAATGGAAATAAAGCAAAAGGAATGTGCTCAAAAAAAAGACACACACATAGCACATTCCTTTTTGCTTGCATAATATTTTCTCTTCACCTATGTATGATTGTGAAGTCTGTGCGGAGTGTGTGTTTTTTTTTTTCATTGCTAATAACTCATCGATCTGAGTTATTGGCAGTGCAAATGCACATTGGGGATGAATGACAAAAAAGATTGTGTGTAAAGTTTTTTCAAGTTGAAGTTTTTTCATTGAGGACAAAATGCACACACATATAGCACATTCATTTTTGCTTGTTTTTACTACAAACATAATGTTTCTCTTCAGTCTTCACTTATGGCTGTGGAGTTTGTGTAAATAATTTCCTGGTAAACATTTTTGTTTCATTTCATTTGCACGCAATTGTATTTCGATTTATTAAAAAATTATTATAGATTTTCAAAATGTCTGAATGTTCATATAAAGATTGTAACAATATCAAAAGAACATTTTCCTTGTCATTTTTTCAAGTGCTTAAAGATCATAGAAGGGATGTTTGGGTAAAGCATGCTCAATGTAGTACATTGAAAAAACAATTTTTTATTTGGGAAACCCATTTTTATATATGTAAAGATAGAAGCACATCGAAAATTGCTAACTAAAAATGCCCTTCCAAAATCATCTTTATCAGTGTGCAGTTGCTCTGATGTATCTATCGATGAGTCTTGTTTTAAAATCATGGATAACATCAGAAACACAAAGCTTCCTTTAGTAGTCACTTCAGACAGTTCTAGTGCACCCAACGTATTAAATATTAGCCAAAACAGAAATGAAACGAACAATACTGCGCTTTGTCCAACCACACTTTCCGTTAATAGAGTTGCCAAACCTAGGACATATATTAGAGATTTCTCTCTTCTAGAAGACTGCTGCCTCAACGGCAACTTTTTTTTAGCAAAATGAACGATCTTTTCGACAACTTAAACAGTTACAGTTCAGACAAGCAAACCCAAATCGACAACCCATTTCACCACATAGTGAAACTCTGCAGTCCATTAAAACTGCTAGGCAGTGGATATCATTATGGGAGTCTACCGGTAAAATGAAAAAGCCATATTGCTTCGGTGGGTTACTACAAACTTTACTTGCTATAGAGTTAATATGAGAAAACTTAAAAATTACCAGCAATCCCTTATTGCACATCTGAATACTGATGTTGCAGAAAACTTATTTTCAATGGCTCGTTCAAATAGGGGATCATACCAACGAAACCTTTCAGCTTACAGATTTATTAGAAATTTAAAGCAAATTATTTTCAAAAATTTAAAGTCATCAGAAAATGCAAGTTACGAAGATGCTGGCTGAATCTTTATTGCACGAAGCTGATTGTGACGATCTTAAGTGTGATAACAGTGAAGAATTTCGTATTGAAGCTCCAGTAGAAGATCATCTCATGGCAACAGATATTCTGAGCAGTATCGAATACCATATGAATAGTTGCGAAGACGAGTTTGATGTTGATGGCAATGAGACAGGAACAGTTGTGCCCAAAGGATGTTCTCAGAAGCTGCAAGAAGCGGCTCTTACATTTTATGCCGGGTTTGCAGCTTCCAAGTTGCACAAGAAACTTAATTGTCAAAACTGCACTCTGTTCATGATAGATAAAACAGACAAATTCCGAGAACAAGCTCTGTTAATAAAATTGCGAGCTTATAACGCCTATGACACATCATCCGAATTTGGAAAGTTAACTGTTCCTTCCTTGGAATTTGAAACTTATGTGAAAAGTATGCAAACACTTTTTGAAAGTCTGTGCGGACTGTGTGTTTTTTTTTTCATTGCTAATAACTCATCGATCTGAGTTGCGAGCTTATAACGCCTATGACACATCGTCCGAATTTGGAAAGTTAACTCTCCTTCCTTGGAATTTGAAACTTATGTGAAAAGTATGCAAACACTTTTTGAAAGCCAGTTTGTAAAAACACGATTTCATTTCAGTTTTAATGCAATTTTTATTGGGTAATTCAGTTTTTCTTACATGCTAGACAAAAACGCTTAAAACTAGCTTAACTAATTCACTATGTAATGTATCTCTCACTTACTGACCCTATGCGTTTGCTCTAAGCTAAACCTAACGCTTAAAACTATGTCTTTCGACGTTTACGAACTAGGCTTATTAATAACTTAACTTAACGAAGTGAGGACTAAGAAAATTTATTTGAAAAAACTTAGTGAATGAACATTTTTTTGTGTTGCTTAAAATTAATTTAAAATAGTCTTAAATCTAACTTAGAAGCTACCTTAAATAAACCTTAAAAACTATCTTAATCTAAAATACATAATTTATACGTAAATTTTTTTTTTTTTGTGCAAAGTAGTGTTGGGAACTATCGAATAAAAACAATCGACTTATTCGATGGTTGCAAAATGTTAATTTATTCGATAGTTATCAAAAAATCATTCATTTAAAACAATCGAATGAAAAAATCATTCATTTAAAACAATCGAATGAAAAAATCATTTAAATATTTCGATAGTTTACTTTGAATGTACACTGACTCTGTCGATGGCTCCATTCCCAAAAATTTGTTGTTGCCTTGCATTGACATTTTGGTTCAATCCGCTCGCTCCAGAGATTTTTGTGCGTGTGTAGTGTATTACGTCATACCTAACCTACTTAACCTACACTAAACTATGTAAGCCGGCCATAGTAAAAAGGCCAACTTTGCCCCTTAAAAGAGGCTACCCCGGATCAAATGGAACCGACGAAGGAGTTCTCTCTCCGTCCCCTAACCACCAGAATTTCTGGCGCTGCCGTTCAAAATCACGCAAATCGCGACGTGATACCGCTCTACTGTACCGGAGACGCTCCGGAATGCTGTGTGTTACGTGTCGGTTGTAGGTTAGTCGCCTATCCGCAGCTGTCCGGGCAACATGGAAGATTAGCGGCATCGCTCGTGGTACATGTCATTGGGGTAGAAGGCCCCAGAGATCAGGTTATTCATCGAGTTCATTGCTCTTGCAATGTGCCCCCGAATCATCTTGATCACGAAATTATCCACTCTGTTTATGTTCTGTTATACAGGACCTCATTGGAATAGAATTTTTTGTACTCAGAATCCTTTCCATTGAGCTTGCTCCCACGTTGAACCACACGGGGCAACCATATGCGAGCATGGGCCGGATAAGGGCCATGTAGCAGATAACCTTCACCCTCGCATAGAGTTGGCTGCTATAAAACAGTCTCTTTGTAAGGGCGAAAGCCGCTCTGGCTCTGGCCAGAGCAGCATCTATATGTTTATTAAAATACAGATACTGGTCTAGCCAGAGCCCAAGGTATCTGACTACATTTCGACACGCTAATGGTTGTCCGTGCTGCCCCACGATTGAAAACTTTCGCCAATTCTTTCTGGTATCCGCAGAGGCCCCAGATAACGACGTCCTAAACAGAATGGTTTCCGACTTCTGGAAGTTGATTTTTAACTTCCAGTCGTCGCAATATCGCTTGATCTTATCTAAGTCACGCTGCAAGAGTATTGCAATGACCTCGATCTTTGGTCCTGATCTGTACGCTATCAAGTCGCCTGCGTACGCTATAGCATGGTGAAGAGATCCTACAAGATCGCTGGTGTAAATGTTAAAGAGGATCGGCGAATTTACCGCACCCTGTTGCAGACCATTTTAGTGAGCATGGTATAAAGCATGTATAGCAGTGGTTTACTTATGCCCAGCCTACTCAACTTGTAGAAGAGTCCTTCTAGACATACGGTATCCAAGGCCTTCTCCAAGTCAACCAGGCAGGCACCCGTGGATTGTTTCCTGTTTCTTTTGTTCCATTGGACATCCGATACCAGTTTAGACGCAGAATGTCTAAGCCCCGCCTTGAAACCGAACTGGTTATAATTGGTTATCCGGAACAATATGCATGTCCTCAACCCACTTAGACAGGGCTCGATTGATCACTTTTTCGAATACGTTTCTCCATAGACTCACTAGAGCATCGCCGAAATGTCTCTTGTATTTCCCTATTTTATCGCTTATTCCACAAAAAATGTTCCAACGAATTAGCCACTTGCATTTCTCTCCTTCAAAATTTCACCCGCAATACGTATGTATCACGCTTCGAATGCAAATCAGTTCACCCTCAAGCCCAACTTCGGACTTACTGTCAAATACAGGAATTCGTTTATAAGCCAAACGACACGTATGTGGAATGATCTTTCAGGCTCTGTATTTCCTCATCGCTACAACATTCAAACATTCAAAGCCAACGTGCACCGGTACTTCCTTTGTTCCTCTTTCCCCTTTTTCCAAACACCCGTGCCATGAATAATCAGCATAAGGGTATTCATACACCCTTTGTTGCGCGCGAATTATAAAAAAAAAAATATTCGGAAGGGACTTATCGACCGGAGATTCGCCGGATTGGATGTATTCTTACCCCTTTTGGGAATAGGATGTACCACCGCTGCCCTCCAATGAGCCGGATAATGTACATTACTCAGCACATTGTTAAACAGGATGTTTACCACTTCTGGAGGGAATTGTCGAATGACAATGTTAGACACTCTGTCGATACCCTCGGGTTTATTCCTTCCCAATGATTCGAAGATCGCTTGGAGTTCTACCTTCGATATAAATGAGGGATGGCATTATTTGCCATGTTTTCGTGATTGAACTCGGTAAATCCGATGTTCTCTGATCGCCAGTGTTGCATATCATTTCGAAGATAGAAGTTAGGGCAAATTCTATCATTCAACTTATACACTTCCTGGAAAGTCGCTCCTATAGCCTCAACCTTCTCCTGCGGATCCTCGATCACAATGAAGAAGTTGTCATAGATGCGTTCCCTGGATCTATGCCTGCTGTTATTAGTATTTGTTCGTTGTTCGTCGTTCGGGGGTTCTTAAGGCACGGCAGACCGTTTTGATTATTCCTCCGAAATATTTTATTTATTTGCGGGAACATACTCGGGTTATTGGATTTTACAGCCCGAATTTTGTTGTTCCAGTGCAAGTTTACAGAAAGTCTGTACTTTTCTTTAATCAACATTTGGAGGTTTTAATCGACGACTTGAGTGCCCTGACCTCCGAGTTTTGTCTGTCAGTAAACGGTCTGTACAAGGTTTTAAGTCTTGACAGAAGTCTACTTTTTTGTTGGTGAAGCGCGTCAATTGTTGCGTTGCGGTATATGTCAACGTTGTCAGTCAGTTGATACCGAGGTATAGTACTGTCCATCGTTCGTTTTATTGTCTCCTCCATTCGTTGTACATAGGTACCTGTCAATCTCCTCATTTAACAGGTTCCTATTGGACGGTGGGTAGAGCGAGTTCGAGGAGAGTGCTCTTGTCATTACTCGGGAGAAGCGTGTCCAACGAGTCCTACTGTAATTTTAGGGGTACGTTTGGACAAACTCCTCCAACTCTGCAATCTCGTTGGGAATTGTTATCACTGAGCACTGAGTCCGCAATGGTCACTGTCATACACGAATGTATGTAGGCAGTTTCTTGTTTGTCGGTTCGTGTTGGTCAGTTGTAACCGTACGTCGAACAGCAGAAGATCCAGATAGGAGCCGCCTCTAGGATACGACGGACTATCAGTTGCTTTCAAATCGAGTCTATACTCGACATTTTGCAGACCCCACCAATTGAATAGTAGGTTCCCCCTAGAATTAGGTATATTATTTCCCCAATCACTATGCTTGGCATTTAAATCTCCCGCCATAATGAAATAGTTCTCTTCCGACTCCAGCCTTAGACATCGAAAAGTGTCTCGAGCTCTGTTATAAATGTAGTGGTTAATAGTAGCTCCGGAAGGGTAAACTGCGACCATGTACAATCTCTTTCCCCTACGGAGAGGGATGCACACGATACAGGCCTCCAGCTCTTGAAACCTCCGCACTTCACCGCTGTACACAGCCTTATATCGCAGATCTTTACTAATGAAGATCGCAACACCTCCCCCTTTAATGGAGTTGGGTGGGTCTCTTCTTATAATATTATATTTAGTGTGCCATGATTTGTGCTTCTGGGATAGCTTAGTTTCGCTAACCAAAATAAAGTTAGTTAAAAAGTACGGTTCTTCGCTTATCAGTGAATTCACATTCACTGCAAGGATCTTTACTGATTTCTCCGCCAACGTACATTTCACATTCACTGCAAGAATCTTCAATGATTTCTCCGCCAACCGTACCCATTACGACTGGTGGTGCGCTTGGTCAGGCAGAAATGCGTTGATCTGGTCCACCCGTTTCGCCTGCTCTTGTAACTGACGCTGAAGCTGGCTCATTTGCCCTTGGATAGAGAGCAAAATAGCCAGCATATCAGGTTGAGCCTCAGGTGCTTTAGGCACTGGGACCTGTGAAGCAACCTTCGGTTGTTGTTTTTGTACCGTATTTCCCCGGCCTGACACCATTTCGGCGTAAGTCCATTGGGAAGTAACGTGGTTCTTACCACACTTCACGTATCGAGGCAGTTCGACGCACCGTGTCCAAACCTTTGGCAGCGAACACATTGTAAAATGGAATCGCTCCTTTTTACTTTTTCCCAGGATACAACCTATTAGTCTAGGACATTAATAATCCTTAGACCATCCAGTTTGCTATTGGCTGAAAGCTGTACCAGGAAGAACGGTAGCTTTCGCTTCTCCCTTTTGGCCCTTGCTGTGGTGAACGGCTTGACCCCCACGAACTCAAGCCCGTTGCACTGTTTATCCCTCAGCATTTGAAGGAGCTCCTCCGGCTCGACAGACGAGTCCATCCCCCTCAGCCGCATGGTTTGCAGCCTTTCCCCCTTCGGGGTGAAGGAGAAGAACTCTGTCGTCGAGTCCCTTAATAATTTTTTTATTTTCCTATAATGCTCTACTGTTTTGCAGTGGATAGCATGCCTATCCTCACTAAGACGCTTTATATGAAAATTATGATCTATGGCCGACTTACATTAGTCGATGGTGTCCTGCAGCTGTATGTTGTACGTGTTTATAGGCGGGACCTTCGCCTTCATACTCTTGTCTTGCTGTTGTTGTTGCTGCTGCTATTGTTTTTGCTGCTGCTGCTGTTTTTTCTGCTGGTGTTGTTGCTGCTTTTTCGGCTGCTGTTGTTGTTGTTGCTTCTTAGGCTGCTGTTGTTGTTACAGCTGCCTTATCGGCAGTTGGCTTATTTTTTGCGGCTTTGTTGTTGCTTTCGTTGCCTTCGCAGTTTTGTCAACTGCGCTTATTGTTGCTGTTTTCTTTGTTGGCAGCTGGTGTTGTTGTTGGTGTTGTTGCTGGGAGCACTGAAGCTCAATGTGCTCCTTCTCCCTTCTGGCCGTCTGCTTGGCCTTTATGGCGAGCACCCTCTCTTGCAGCTGCCTTATGCTGGAGTCAAGGCACTCTAACTCGTCTTCCTCATCTTCCGATTCGAAAGCGGCTAGCGAGGCGAAACTGTTGGTATCACCCATACCTACTACTTTATCATCGTCAGCCGATGACGCTGCTGTTGTACTGCTGCTATTTTTTTTGTCGATGGCGTCCCCATCCTTATTTCACCCCGCAGCTTTTTGGCTGAAGCAGACAGAGAGAGGCACTTAACTAAGTTAGGAGTTGGCTTTAGTTTTGCCTTCCTTTTAATAATGGTTTTTGTAGCCACTGGTTGTATGCGGCTACCCGTAACTGCCTCATCGGCTGGTGCGGAATTTTTCCCCGTCAATCCCGCTATGGGGATAGCAGACCCCTCACTCCTATCCATCACTTTATTTTATATTATTTATTATTTTCTATTTTTTGTGTCTCTATCACTTGCTAATAATTTGTTGGTGTCTCTATCACTAGTTTTATTTGTTTTTTTGTGTCTGTTACTTATAATTATTTTTTTTTGCGTAAACGCAAAACAAGAAACACACGCACACTTGGGTGTTTTCCCCCGCCGCGGCGCGATACCGAGTCCGTTAGGAAATGGTTGGCATAACACCACCACTGGCCTGCGTAGCCGCTTAAATGAATACTGCCTGGTGCAGTTATTAGAATTTTCCTTTTTTTTTTTTTACAGCGAAGCCGAAACACGTCTATATACCGCGAAGTTCAGTGAACGAAAGGTGAATTTTCAAAGTCTTAAACATAGTGTGTGCCGAACGGTGGGAGTAACAAACTTTTCGTATTGCGAATTTTTGAGTGAGAAATAATTGCTGCAGCTTACTTAAATAAGCGCCACTCCAACTGCAAAGTCCATATTGCAATCTTGAATGGAATAAGCCATAGTACAGTTTTCATAGTGTTAGAAGAGCAATACTTTCTAAGGCGAAAAAAAAACAGCGACTAAAGTAACATGCAAGAATGTACAATATTAATTTTGTTGTTGTTTATGTTTAAACATTTACTTCTAATAAATGTATAAAATCACATGTTATGTATATGTACATATGTACATACATACATAGGTATATGTTTTTCTTTCAGTTTATATTTTTCTAGTATAAGCATTTTTTTTTGTATTATTTGAACGCACTCTTTTTTTTGTGAGCGCCATCTGCGTGTCACCAAGTATTTAATTTAATTTATTAAAGTCCTCGCACCCAACTTCAGGGTGAATGGCTATTCATATTTCATTCTAGGGATGAGCGATGTTGGCAAAACATCGATGATCGATAATAATCGAACTCAAAACAAATTTATAGAATGCCGACGAATGGCGTAAAAAAAACAACATACTTTAAAACATGTATTTAGTATCGCATTTATTAATCACTAGCTGTACCCTGCGCGCGTTGCAACGCCACCAACTAAAATAAATTTGAAGGAAAGACATTACACAAATATTCAATCCATTTTGAGTCATTTTATTGATTTTGTTCATTTCGAAAAAATTGTGACATTGCAGCGTTTCGTTTCAATTCGATATTTATTGAAGTGCTGTGGGATACACAATATTTCTTGTTTTTCCATCTGGTGCGTAAACGAATAATTCAGAAGGTTTTCCGACGCGTGAGCAGGCCACATAGAGCTACCCATGTGAGAAGCATGGATTCTCCAAATTTAATCGCAGTCAGATCCTTCACATATACATTCGATGATCTTCGTGAGCACTGTAGAGAATGAATAAAATCAGCTCACGGAAACTACGAAATTTCAATTCGATTGAATTATTTATTTAACTCACAATGAAATGCACAAAACTATTTGAAAAACGACAATATTGTCTGTTCCATGTGAGCCGGACATGAATTTCACAATTTACATAAATTCTTATGTCACCCACAACTCGAAATTCGTTCGCTGTTTTCGTTTCAATTCAAATCAGCATGAACTGTCACGGCAATATATGAAATTAATTGGAATGACAGTGGCGCCATCTGTCGAAAATTGGTCGTACCAACTCAGAAACCTTCGCGGGCTCATGCACAACAACTTTGCTAAAGATCATCACATGATCAAATGCATAGTTTACAATTCTATAAAGGACATACAGACAAACATTCATTTTTATATATATACATAGATAGATAAGGATGTTAAAAAAAAACGTAAGTGTAAGTTTAAAGTATATGTACATACAGGAAATGTGTAAATACTTACATCACATATTCCAAAATTTTTTATCTATGGATTGAAGAAATAATATTTTGGAAATGAGCTTGTGTTATGATAAACGAAAACTGTGCTTACCAACTTCGAAGTTTAATTTTAAGCACTATTCTCACCCTTAATAAACGTAAACGAAAATGATCAAAGAAGAATAAACTAAATTTTGAACTTCAGTGATGTGAACTGAATGAAACAATGTATGAAAGAATGACGTTGTCGTGTTCATCAATGGATGCGTTAATCGATGGATGCGTTAATTCATGGATGCGTTTATCAGTCAGTACCTTATCTACAAGGGAAAGGCAATGGAAAGTAGCCATACCGCCTATTCTCATATAAATATATAGGAAATTTTTAATTATTCATATTTATTTATAAGGCAAAGCAATGCTGTCTTCAATGAAAAAAAAATATTCAAAATCTGCAATTAAGAATCGGTTATCTTTTGCCAACATCGAAGACCGATGTTTTGTTCTTAACATCGATTGTCCGATATTTTACGTACTTAAACATCGATGTTGAAACATCTTTCTCTACATCGATCATCCCTATTTCATTCTGTGTTTATAGATTGACAAGAAAGGATTGATGCCGTCAGCAACATCCTTTTCAATAAATATAATCTGATTTAATCTGTTGTTTCTTTTAAAATTACCGACGTTTAAACTAGATAAAAAATATTTAGTAAAAAAAAAAAATATTTTTCATTTATTTTACTACCAATTCAAATAATTGATGTCATATGGCATCGTTCTCAAAAACTACTTTACAACCAATACTAAGCAAAAATTCTATATCGTTGTTCTTAATAGGAGCTTCAGTAACCGCAAAACAAAAGTAGTACAAAAAGGGTTAACGCGAAATCACGCATCCTTAGGTCTGTACCACTGTTACACTTTTATTTTCCGCTAACCAATTAAGAATGCAATGGTGCTGTGATTTTCATTCCAGCATATTTTCACTGAGAAATTCGCTCTACTCAACATTTCTTTCCTTTTTTTAGTTTAAGCATTAGTTAAATAATTATTATAAACTAACAGCGTTATGTATAAAGCATAATCAACTATGAATTAACCTTAATTTTAGTTTAATTTCCCTTTGATTCATTACATTTTTCGTTGCTAATTAACGTTGGTCAAGTCTTAATTAACCTAAATGCCGAATTTGGCATTTAAAGCTGAATCAAGATGGAAATTATTTTTTTTTATTAAATAATTACGAAAAATAATGCTCATATTGGAACTCGATAGCATTATTGAAATATGTTTTTGCGTGAGGAAACCGAGATTCCGTATCCTTCTTAACGGCATGAGAGGTCCAATAGAATCAGTTAAAAGTATAAAGAAGCGTCTTCAATAATATCAAGTTTACTGGTATCATGAACCAACAAGTTAACTTGGAAAAGAAATCTATAAAACAAAATCACAAAGCCAGGAAAATGTACTGGATATACCGTAGAGCTTTCGGTAAGACATGAGGTTTGAAGCCGAAGCAAGTCTTTTTGATCTACACTTTCATCGTAAGGCCCATCCTATTCTACGGAGTGTTTGTATGGTGGCCGATAGTAGAAAGAAAATAGCCCCTCTCACTAGCATCGTACATCCAACGCATGGCTTGCGTAGGAATTGCTGTATCCCAATCTAGTACCCCCACAGCAGCCATGGAGACAATCTTGAATATACTCCATATAGGATAAGAGGTGAAGAGATCTGCCGGACTGGCGGCTCTCAGACTTAAAACCTTGAAGGTAGTTAAAACCGCATATAGCAGTACGTTCGCAAAACACCACAACATGTGGGAAGCATTGCAAACCTGCAAAGCTGCCAAAGCCATGATTGAGCGCCTCTGCTCCCATCGAGCAAAGAGGGCGCTCGACCTACGCAGATGACAACTAAGACAGATGGTGGAACTGTACACCGGCCACATCAACCTGAACAAACACGCCTACAGACTGAGACTAGTTACATGTAACACTTGCCGGGTTGCGAGGAAGAGAAAGAATCCTGGAGTTCATCAGAAATACAGGACGTTTCTCGGAACAGTGAATCCCATCCCACTCTCCATCCTCAAAGCTTCAGATAGCTTCGTTAGAGGGGAACACAACGGGCCCAAACAGCGGCCTACGTGATGAGGACACTCCTCACCCTCCCAAACGAACGAACCAACCATCAAAAGGACAACTGTAGAACAACAAGTCAATGTACCGGAAATAAGCCGCAGAGCATTTAGTAATCAACGCTTGAAAAATGTATGAATCTTTTCTTATAATAATAAAATCGCTATTCCTTCCACTACTTATGCCCAGTTTCACAGAGAGAGTTTAAACTACAGTTTAACTAAACCTGAACGACAGTTTAAACTTTAGGTTAAATTCGTTCGGTTTCACAGTGTAAGTTAAACTTCCAGTTTACTAAACGCAGTTTTGGAAGCTGGGTTTGAACAAAAGTTGGCGGCGCTATTGTTTTGTTTTGTCAAATTATGGTATTCATGAATGAATTCGATATTTTCTTTTGTTATTGTTTTTTGTTTATCAACTATAAAATTAGATTAGATTAAATAGAAAATTATGGAAACGAAAATAAACGTGGACAAAAATATTGTGGTAAAAAAAAAAGATATTCGAATTTTTCGACCGCGGACGTTGATTTGTTATTGGAGTTGGTTCAAAAATATAAAATAATAATAATAAAACAAAAAGACAATTATTTTATAATTTTCCCCGTCCCTTATATCACCAAAATCAGTAATCAAAAACATTATCAAAGACATTATTTATTTCGTTTCACCCGCATTCGTTTGACACATGTTAAACGAAAGTTTAAACGGCAGAATGAAGTTGTTTAACTTCAACGACGAGTTGAACTTGACTTTGAGTTTAAAGGAGTACTGTGAAACTGAAAAATTTTTAAACGGAGGTTTATACCGAAACGTGAAATTAAACTCTCAGTGAAACTGGGCATTGATGTGTTATATTTAAAAATTTTATTTTTCTCCATTCATTTTGACATTATTCAAATACAATTTTCAAACAGTTCATCAAATCAAAATTAGTTATTATTAGTTTAAAATTGCGTTATGAATAGCACAGTGATCAAATTTTTAATTGCGGATTAGTAAATGATGAATCCAAAGGCAAAGCTAATGAAAACGGCTGTAAAAGTTTTAAAAATAGAAAATGGCACACACCACAAAAAAAAACTTTTAAACTAGCTTAAATTCTTAGTAGTTTGTATTGTTTATAAGCTTAAATTAAATAAAATGAATTCTTCATAAATCGACGGACATCGCCATTAAATGGCTATGTTTCTGTGTTAATACCTATGTTAACACCTACATATGTATGTATGTACCTATGTATATAACTATGTTTGGGAACATTAATCATTTACCAAAATTTGTTCTGCGTGCAAAATGGGTTGAGGTTTATAACTTAACGCACGAGTTACGGAACGCAAGACGCCAGCCACCTGTCCCCACGTCACCCCCTCACCCCATTATTCATCAACTTATGGAACAGCAGTAGAGTGCGAATTGTGGTTGTATTGTAACCTAATACAGTAGACGCTCGATATAGTGAACTAATAAAAACCGGGCCTGTTCACTGGAACGAGATTGTTCACTGTAACGTGGACTCCTTAAAGCAAATTTCATCAAAATGTGTATGTTTTTACATGCAATACATCGAAATTAGAATATAATTACGATTTTTCTTTGCAATTACTAAAAAAAAGCCAATATTCATTAACAGAATAATTTATTTTTAACAAGAGCAACTCATCTTTAAAAATATCGTAAAACGTAACGAAAATAATGCATTCCATGTACTTAAAAAGAAAAAAATACATCAAACTTAAGCTGTGCTAAAATAGTTAGTCATCTTCGTTTGCTTTTTCTTTGAATTTATGTCAATTAGTATCGCCTTTTCTTGCAACCTTTTAAGGACCAAAACATCCGTGTAATCTACTTTATTGCTAGTTGCCCTAGTGTTTTCTCAAATAATTGAACAGCATTTCTAGAAGACACTGAACAAATCGGATGATATACATATATATGGTTGTTGCAACAGGCAGTTTGCATTTGTACTACAAACAACCCCAAACTGCGTGATATATAATCGTGCAAGATACTCTCACAAAACGGTAAATTTGGACGATTGTATATGGGTATGCATACATACATATCTGTGAACGTACATATGTACTTCCCAGCGGTCCTAACTGACGACTGCATGGCACTAATAAGTTTTAACTGTTTTTTGCATGCTGTGAGGTTCGAAGAAAATAAAAAAACATAAGTTCACTGTAGCGAAATTTTTTTTGTTCACTATTTAGAATAGCCTTTATAAAATATTGTGTGTTCACTATATTGGATTGTTCACTATATCGAGCGCCCACTGTAGTAGTAATTCAGATTGTACTTGCACCGGTGATTAATTTGCAGACTTAGCGTCTGATGAGTTTCCGGCCTAGTTCCAAATAATTCTAAATTACATGAGAATCACCTTGTGCAAATGATACGTAAGTGATATGTTAAATAAAATATTGTAATTATTTTCAGTCGATTAAAGTGGTTCAAACTGAACAGACGTTTTTAATTATCTTATATGCATGCCCAGTTTCACAGTGAAAGTTTGAACTACAGTGTAACTAAACCTGATCGAGAGTTTATACTTTTGGTTTAATTCGTTCGGTCTCACAGTGTAAGTTAAACTTCCAGTTTACTAAACGCAGTTGTGGGAGCTATGTGTGCATAAAAATATTGTAAAAAAAGAAATTTGAATTTTTCGACCGCAGACGTTGTTTAATTATTGGAGCTCGCTCAAAAATATAAAACAATGATTAAAAACAAAAAGACAATTATTATATAATTTTCCCCGTCGCTTATGTATGTATGGTCATACATATATCATCAAAATCAGTAATCGAAAACATTATGAAATGCCAAATTAAAATACATAACTTTAGTATCAGCCGCACTCGTTTGACATTAGGTTAAACGAAAGTTCAAACGGCAGAATGCAGTGTTTTAACTTAAACAATGAGTTGAACTTCATTATGAGTTTAAACGAGCACTGTGAAACCAAAAAATTGTTGAATGGAAGTTTAAACCAAAACGCGAGTTTAAACTCTCACTGTGAAACTGTCCAATAGCCTTTCATAAATTCATACAGTATTTTGGTAATGTCACACACTAATACAAAATTGTTTTATTTCTAGTTCCGGAAGCAATTTAAATAGCTGTGCCAGCGGCAACCCAAAAAGTACAGTAAATGTTTCTTCACGACAGTTGGCCAGGTCCAGAGCCAAGCTTTTACGATCAGGCAGTCGTTCGGCACCAAATGGGCAAGGTTCACGAAGTTCCGGAGTTATTATCGGGGGAAGCTCTACTCGTCCACTGGTTACAGTACCAGCTCCTTTTGTTCCAGAGGAATTGATATCACAAGCTGAAGTTGTACTGCAAGGAAAAAGTAGAAATTTAATTATTCGGGAGCTACAGGTAAATTTTTTTTTATTTATTTTATTTTATTTTTTTTTATTTGAATCGAATTGAGAATAGAAGCATTATAATAGGGTCATTCCACGAAGGATCGACCGTCGTTCTGAACGAGCCCCCTTCGATTTGGCTCAAAAGTGTTAGAAATACTCATCGGAGTAGTACGAATCATAATGCAAAAAAGTTTTGCAGAATTCGATATCGATTGCGTGTAACGGAACTTTAAAAATTGGAAAAAAAATCTAAATTTAAGGTTTTTTTTCTATATTTCCAATAAATCATAACTTTGGCTCTGCTCATCAGAATTTGGTAAAATATACCTTGTTAAATTCTGGAAAACGTGAAAGTTTAAGCAAAATTTGTATGTGCAAGGACGAAGGATATTCCAGAATATCATTTTTACAATAATCCTTGAATAACTCATTTTTTTTTTTTTTTTTAATCTCCATTTCAAGTTGGGATCTTTATGGGTTCGGCCAAAATAATTTTTTATAGGAAGATTAAATATTCTGGAATAAATATTTCCATATGAAAAAAAGTCACACTGGGGCCTTAATATCCCAAGGCCTTAAAAACTAAAAAAAAAAAATCATTATTTATTTTCTTATAACAGCATATGTATACATACATATTCTTTTGATGAAAAGAAAAAATATTTTCCCTTAATTACTCCTTGAGAAACAGATGAAATATGATGAAGTTTTCTTGTTTCTGGTACAATTCTTAAATTAGAAAATCTCGATTACATCAATAATTTTTCTTCATTATACTCCTGTGTGGACACGTATGAGAAATCCATATTCCATATATTTTCAGTTGCCCAGTTATATAAGTGTAAAGGAGTGTTATGTGTTCCCTATACGGTCTTTGTAGAGTAGATCTGGCAGCCAGTCTTTATTTTGCCACCAAGTCCATGGCATGAACTCTAACCATGAGAGATGGTAAAAAAGTTCCATTCAGCATTCGCTCCAAACTCCTGTTCATGCAATAAATTACACAATTAATCTTAAATGTAGAGCATTAGCTACTAGGGCTTTCTGCCGATTAGAATAATTTATCATAGGATAAGAAAATGGTTTCGGGTATTTAACTATAGTTATACTTAATATAATTATACAAATTAAATCCTATTTTATTAAGGATAAAGTCTTAAAAACATTTCTAGTGTTTTGTTTTCAGGGAACGGTTAAAAGGTTTATCAGGTTGCTTGTTGGATTTACTTTATTAAATGTAAGTTTGGTGTGCTCGCAATCATTGGTTAGGTGGTTAATGTTGAGGGGAAGATTATTGTTGCACAGGTGGCAAAGCGGTTGTTACACTTTTGTTATAATGTGGCTGTGGATGATATTGGTATGGCCTAGCCGGAGTCTTATGTAGCATCTTAGCATATTTGGAGGTATCACAGTCCTCGACTAGCACCTGAGACGGCAACATCTCTTAGCTGATTGTGTTTAATCTGATTTAGTTCTTTTTGGCTATACAGCCCCTATACATACCCATACAAGCAGTGTCAACCCATCAGTGAGTGAATTCAAAGAATTAGTGATAGTGACATTCATATAAATATACCATGCCTTCGGGCAACAGATTTAGCGGTCTAGAAATAGACCCTCCTCCCGACCAAATAAATAAAAAGAGAAAAAAACCCAACCCTACAGACTCGGTTAATATATTTTCATCTCATTCCTGCCCCAATAACCAAAAATTCATAGTTATCTCCTCTACCAACATCGAAAAACCCCTATCATCCTACAGCGTATTCCTTATTAAAAAAGCAATCGACGACATTAGCACTAGTTATGAACAAATAACCCAACTCCGCGACGGCAGTCTTCTCATCCTCGTCAAATCAAAAAAAAAATAGCCGATCTATTCTTGTCCAAAAAAACACTCGAATATTTGCCCGATTTCCGTAACTCTCCATGAACAATTAAACTCATCCAAAGGTACAGTCTACGCTCCATATTTAATAAATGTTCCTGAAAACGAAATCATAAAAGAAATGAATCCGCAAGGAGTCACTGACGTTTTCAAATTTAAAAATTTAAATTTTACCGGCCTTATTCTACTTACGTTCGACCTTTTCCGACCACCAAGCACGCTAAACATTGGATGGTACAACGTCAAGGTCACTGAATATTTCCCAAATCCCGTGCGCTGCCATAATTGTCAGCTGTTGGGACATACTGCCAAGCGATGCAGAAGCAACCCTACTTGTGTCACCTGCAATCTGCCACCACACTCACCAGTAAATTGCTCGCAAACAGTATGTGCTAACTGCAAAGGTGATCACATATCCTCTTCCAAAACGTGCCCCCGATATTTACAAGCAAAAGAAATCCTCAAAATAAAAACTGTAAAAAAATGTTCCATGATCGTCGCAAAAAATATATATAAAGAACAGAACCCAACCGCTAACCTTCCATCAGCCTATTCAACCGTTGCAAGCAATGCCAACAAACCATCACCAACTGTAGTTATTTCAGCAAGTAACCACGCTCAAAACAAAACCGCCAATACCACCACCCCAACGCCCGCTCGCTCTTCGACACCAATGCCCGTTCCCTCTTCGATGACCTCTCCTACTATTAATCAGATTAACACAATCACACCCACACTCATTCTTAACGAATACAGCAATAATACAAATCTGACACCACAACTCACTCTCACTGACCCCAGAATGAAAACAAAAAATTCCACTCAAACCGCGTTTGACAGTTCTAGCTCTACTCCCACTTAATCTAGTTTGTCTAGCACACACAGTCACAACTCTAATCACTCTAACAATATTTCACTCAAACAACGCTCAGCATCACCCACTACATACATTAATGCAGTAACAGCCAATTCACCTATGTATATCAACTTTCACACAATCTTTAATAAATAACAACAATTACTATATAAAACCCTTAAACACTAACGACAATGAAGGAAAACAATAATAACACCATGACCTCCCCTACACACTCTGCTGTTCAGGGACTGAACCATCCGACCTCCGCAGCGAACTCGGATGGTTCAGACTCTGGACAGCGGAATGGAAATGTTCACCCTAACCTTCTCTTCAACCCCGACACTTCGCGATATAAATCTAATTATATTGCCCAAAAGTCCTCTTTCCCTAAAAAGACAGTTCCCAAGATTCTTCAGTGGAATCTGAATGGTTATTTCAATAACCTGCATGAACTTCAGCTTTTGATAAAGGAGCATAATCCATCCATTATAACTCTACAGGAAACACACCTCCTGTCCAGTACTATGCCAATGCCTCCCAAACAGTATCAAGCATACTTCCATAACTTTGCCACTATAGACCACGCAAAACAAGGCACTGGCCTATTAGTCCATAAGAACATCCCACACAAATGCCTGCCGATTAACTCCAACATTTCTGCGGTTGCTGTTGAGATTGAACTTAATATCAAAATCACAGTCATATCACTTTATATACACCCGAATCAAACGTTCTGCTCAGCTGATCTAGATTACTTTGCAACCTCATTCCATACTCCGGTACTATTAACAGGAGACTTTAATTCATGGAGTCCACTATGGGGATCTCCTATAAGCAACGCCAGAGGAAAAGAAATAGAGAACTTCGTAACAAACTTCAACCTGTCTATTTTAAACGATGGAAGCCCCACACACTTTTCTACCCACAAAACATTCACGCATGTGGATCTCTCCATATTATCTTCCCAGCTTATACCTAACACTTCGTGGGCTATATCCGAAAACCTATACGGAAGCGATCATTTCCCAATAGTGACGACTATCTGCCTTGTAACTACATCTCATTACAAAAAACCCCCGGTAAAATTTCAAACCGATTGCGCTGATTGGAGTTTGTTTCAAAGCAAAACTTCTGATTTCTTAAATAATAATCACAGATGCCCAAATGTAAACAAAGAAGCAGCCACTATTCTCAAAGCCCTGCGCTCCGCAGCGAACGTATCCATCCCTCAAACCAAAAACATTCCTCATAAGTTAGTTGTTCCGTGGTGGAATAGGGAAATCGCCATGTTACGCAACATTAAACAAAATCTTTGGACAATATTCAGAAAATTCCCCAGTGGACATTAACCTTGTTAAATATCGTAGGGCTAATGCCCAGTTCCGAAAAAAAGTAAAGGAGTCCAAAAAAGAAAGCTTTCAAAGGTTCACAGCAAACATCAGTCCTATTTCTCCCACCAAAAAAATCTGGTCAGATATAAAAACTCTAACTGGCAGTTACTCTCCCCATACGATCACCACAATAAAAACAGTCAGAAACACTCTCCGATCCCGCAAGAATTTCCGAGTTTTTCGCCAAAACCTGGTCCAGTTACTCTAATGACCAAAATTTTTCCTCAGAATTCATTAACTGCAAAACGTTAGCTCTAAATAGATGTGAGCAATCACAAAATCTAAGCCCTTCAGCGAAATATATTGACATGCCTATAAACCAGCTGGAAGTTGAAAGCTGTTTATCTTCTGTCAAAGGCAAAACACCAGGCTACGATCGAATATCTTATCCGATGTTAAGAAATGCCCCACAGATTGCTATAGATCGTATCTTAAGATTATTTAACACCATTCTGGACCACGGCATCATACCACAAGCATGGAAAACGGCCACCATTGTCCCAATTCCGAAAACCAATATTCTCTCTACAGACCCCAAAGGATACAGACCCATTTCCTTGCTGTCATGCACTGGCAAACTTCTTGAAAAGATAATTTCCAAAAGGCTTTTCTGGTACATTGAAAGAATTAATCTTATAAACCCAAATCGAGTTGGCTTCAAACACGGCCGTAGTACATTGGACTCTCTGCTTCATATTGATGAATACGCTGCAAATGCTCTATCATGCAAAAATCACATCTCAGTTCTATCTCTGGATTTTAAGAAGGCATTTGACCGTATTGGAATCCACGTGGTCCTCAACAAGTTGGTAAAATGAAAAGTCGATCGGAAAATCTATTCTCATGTAAAGTCCTTCTTAACAAAGCGGAATTTTCGGGTTAAAGTAAACAACTTTCACTCCAATGTATATGATTTGACCAATGGCATCCCTTAAGGCTCTCCTCTTTCGGTGACACTGTTCACCATTGCATGGGTGAACAAAATCGATCACTCTCTGTATGCGGACGATTTAATTATTTTAGCCAAATGCAACGATAACAATCGGACCAAAGAACTTTTTAATAAATAAATCTAAGTATTCTTGGAATTATATTCGATAGTAGATTTAATTTTGAAGAACATCTCTAAAACTCGTGACATTATCATCAGTCAACGCTCGAAACTGGTAATCCTATGGATACCAGGCCACACAGGAATAAAGGGAAATGAGCTAGCAGATAGCTCAGCGAGAAATGCATCTTCGGGTACAGATATTACACCATACCCACCATCCAAAAGCGACTTCATCAAACTATTAATCACGCACCACGAACACAAAAGAATAGAAACGTGGAACTTTTATACCCATCACTACTCATCTTTCAACTCTAAAGCTGCACGTACGATATTTCCTTCAACAACATCACCTAAGATGAACAGGTGCTTCGTTAGACTTCGACTTGGACATACACAACTAACGCACAAGCACCTGCTGAACAAGGACTCTCCTCCCATTTGCCACCTATGCCAATCAAGTCAAATCATCACAATTAAACATTTAACCCTCGAGTGCCCCAAAGTTAACGACTTAAGCATTACATTATTTCAAAAAAATCTTTTTAACTTACTCTTAGTTCCCTCAGAACAAAATATTGTAAATGTATACAAACTAATGGTTAAATTAAACTTAGAAAATAGCATTTAATTTTACAAAAAAAAACCCCTATCCTGGGGGTGGTCGAGAGACGTCAGCCCTACGAACTAGTGGTCGTGGAACTACTGTCCCTCGACCACCCCCCCACCCATTAGCCGTACACTCTTATTTAATCTGCCAGCCGAAAGCCCTGGTAGCTAGCGCTGCATAATTGTCATTATTTGTAAATTTATTTACTTTTAATAAATAATAATAATAATAATATTTGCAGGTATACTTATCGGGTAAATAGTTTTTTCCGCTTGCGGGTTGATTTTGGAGTAATGATGAAGATATTCGTCCCAATTGCTTCTCTTGAATTTACCAGATATATGCAGAAAAGCTTTTTTAGCATTCTTTTTATTGAATATGTGGAATTGTAAAAGTGGTTCACTAAGGGCCGGTTTGGCTGCCATGTCTGCCATCTCATTGCCAATTATTCCAGCATGACCTGGTACCCAAAAAATTTTTAAATTTTTCTTTCCAATAATTTTTTCGCGTAGGCGTTCGATTAACTCGGTTCTGTTCAGTTTTTTAGGGCTTTGATAGTTGATAGGCTATCTGAAAAAATTGTAGTTCTTTTGTTGTTTGTGGACGTTGTGGCCTTAAAGATGACGAAGGCTTCGGCAGTAAAGATGGAGGTGGAATAGTGTAGAAGACTTTTTGAAGCTAAGTTTTCGTTAACCAATGCAAAGGAAGTTCCGTGTTCGTTCGTAGAGGCGTCGGTGTAAAGGAAACTCCAATCTGTGTTTTTAAGATTTGCTTCCATTTCCATAAACGTTTCCCTGTACATTACGTTGCTTGTTGTAGCTTTTGGGAGTCTTTGAAGGTCGATGTTTATGGAGTTTTTCGGTATTTTCCATAGTGGCAATATTGAATATTCATGCGGACTGGGGTATCCCATTTTTTTTTGGATAGGTTTATCGCATTAAGTAATGAGGATGAATGTTTTTGGTGTTTAATTCTTTGTAGAAGTTTTGTTGTGACTGTTTGAATAAGTGAATTTCTACAGTAGTTGACTTTAAGGAGGATAGAGGCGGTAAGGTATTCTATCCGTTGAGTTATTGATGGAAGTTCGGAGTCTGTTAAAATGTTTTTGATTGGTGTAGTTGGGAATTCTCTTAAGCCAGTTCTTACTGCGCTATGGTAGGATGATGATATTAGCTTCAATGATGATTTGGAGCATTTACTGTAGATGGCGAGTCCATTAATAAGAGAGTCTAGATTACAGAAGCTATGTTTAGAAACTAAGTATCTTATCATGTTTACCTTGTTAGCTAGACTGTTTTTAATGTATAAACAATGTGCCTTAAAATTAAACTTGGTATCAAATAGAATTCCTAATATTTTTAAGTTATTTAAATTTACAATACATGTATCATTTAGATTTACTAAGATATTTTTGGGGTCAACTGTTTTTTTTTTTTTTACAAATGTGAAGTATTTTAGTTTTTTCTACAGATATTTTTGTTCTAGAGTACTCTCCCCACTATGTCAATAAGAATGTTTGAAAAGTCAGCTTGTACATTATTCAAGTCTTTGCATTTAGATAAAATAATAAGATCATCAGCGTATAGAGAATAATTAATTTTGCTATACAATTAATTTTTGCTGAAAGCTGTAATGAAAAGGATAACTGATAGTGGGGATCGTTGGGGGATATCGTTTTCGAGGTGTAGGTGTTCTTAATTTTTAAACGGAATTTTCTGTTGGATAAAAATGCTTTTACGAAAGTGATTATTTTAGGACCACTTTTCCATTCAATCAATTGATTTATTATAACATGGATACCAATTCGATCAATTCTCTTTCGAAATCAATGGAAAGGATTGAGAAATGATGTTTTGTTGAAAGTCCTGAAGCAATAAATTCATCAATATGCAATAAAGCATCAATTGAACCTCTATCTTTTTTAAATGCTTCTTGGTTTGTGTCCAGGAGGTTATTTCCGTCAAGGAACCAAGATAGCCTACGGGATATAATTTTTTCAATGATCTTACTTCCGCAAGGCCGTAGGGATATTGGTCGGTAGCTGGATACGTTTGTGGTTTCTTTGTTTGGTTTGGGAATAGGCACCACTGTGGCAATTTTTATTGTACAGATTTAATATACCCTATTTAAGAAAAATTGAGCTATTTTTAATCATGGCATATGATATTTGATCAAAACCAGGTGTGCTACTTTTGCATGAATTGATGCAGCTTTCAAGCTCGATAAGGTTAATGTTTTCTTGCATTTGTTTTGCTGTTTCACTAACAGAGTCTAATCGAATTTCGTGATTGAATATCGTATTTTTAAGATTCAGAAAATCAGAATGGAAGTTTGTCTCTAGAAGCGGTTGACCATGTGGAACCAAAACATTCGGCGATTTCTATGGGAGCTGATAGCATTTATTTGGACCGATCTTTTATGGTAAAAGGTTTGTAGTTGCCTGTTAGAGAGTTTATATCAGCCCATAGCTTCTTAGGAGGTGAGTTGGGGTTGATGTTGTAGGTGAATTTTTCAAAACTGCGTATTTTTGCTTCTTTTGCTGCCTTTCTGGACACAGCATTGGCTTTTTTAAATACAACCAGGTTGGTCGTAGTCGGGAACTTTTTAGATGTTTTCCAGTTTGATTGTTTGCTTTGGCTAAGGTTTCCCAACTCCTTACTCCACCAGGGTACCATGCGTTTGTATGGTATATTGTTGGTTTGGGGAATGGTTAGATCGGCTGCGAAGCGAATGGATTTTTGTATGAGAGCAGCCTCTTTGTTGATATTAGAAGATAGGTTTTTGTTGGTCAAAAAATTTAAGATCTTGGATTGGAATAATGGCCAATTTGCCTTGTCTAATTGAAACTTATATATGACACTGTCGTGATTTGAGTGTTTATCTAATGTTATTTCTGTGATGATTGAAAAATGGTAGCTTCCATGAAGATTTGTTAAAGCTTTCCATGTTGTGTTTGGGATAAGTGAAGGGGAAGAAAACGTTAAATCTAAATGACTAAATATGGGTTGAGAAGTGTGTAAGGAGAACCATTATTTAAAATGGCAAGGTCGGAGTTAGTACAGACCTGTTCAACGGTTCTCCCACGGCTATTTAGACTATGAGAGCCATGACGGAAGTTTTGAGTTCTCATATTAAAATTGAGTTCATGGTGGTTATTTAAATAACCACCCATGTTCCATTGAAGAATTTTTAAAATTGATCTTTTTGAACAAGGGTTTGGTGGGTTGTGTTGTTGTGTTATTTTGTGGCTCCGCTGCCCGGATGTTGAAACATTCAGGCTCCCAAGTGAGCTTGGAGGATTCAAACCCAGGCAGCAGAGCCATTGGTTTTGGAATCAATGTTAATGTTATTGGTAATCATCAGTATCCATTACTTTACGTAGTAGTTATTTTATTTAAGAAGTGCATTTGTAACGTTTGATAATGGAGAATGAGATGGTAATGTGTTATTGCTTTAGGTAAAGAGGTGTTTTAGAGGTTGTTTTTTGTTTTCGTGGTTAGTGAGGGAATTATTGTTGTTTGAGTAGTTGTTATTGGGTTATTGGAGTTAAGGGCTATGGGGTTATTGTCTTGTGGGGAGTTTTTTTCTGTTGATGTTTGGTTAGAGCGGTGTAAAAACGAAGGTCGGGGTGATTTTGAAGTAGAAGAAGATGTTTGGTTTTCGGTAGTGATTGCTTCATGTAGAGAGAGTTGTGGTGGGTTGAGGTTAGTGGATTTTTTTTTAATGATTTCTGCCATAGATGGTTTAGAAGCGGGATATTTCTTTGGAGCGGGTAGTTGGTGCAATACGGGGTCTGTAGATCTGTCAGGCTTCACGAACTGTGCACCGGCGGTCAGATTTTATTTTGTTGATTGACTTGTGTCGTAGGAAAGTTGGACAGGACGGATCATAAGATGTATGATTATCTTCTTAACAGTTGATGCAATACTTGGTAAAGTCAATGTCCAATCGAATCCACTAAGTACTAAACGCTTTATTTTATTTTTTTTTCATACTTTAAGTGGGTTAGGCAGCTGTGTCCGATTATTCGTTGAATGCGAATATTTGAGCTTTTTATTTTATAATACGATTATAGTTATAAATGATTTTTTTTTTTATTTTTTGTTTAAGAACAAAGAAGGAAATAGGAATAATATGACCTACAAAGTTTTTCCAAATTCCACTTATTTCTCTTTTTTTTATATTATTTTTCAAAAGAGTGATCCTTGTCCGATTATTCGTTTGAACCACTGTATTTTTCGTTTAGGAATTTATTCGCGATTTGCAGATTGATTACTTTCATTAGCAGATCACCGGAGCACATGGCTTTAACCTCTAATATTTCCCTAGAAATGAATTCTAAACTGCCATTAATTTGGAAGAGGTTATAGAATGATAGTATGCGTAATTCTTCATGTCCATCCACTTGTTCCAGGCTCGAGGTGACTAAGAAGCGTGGTATATTATCGTCATTGGTGGGAATGGTTGGAAGTGGTGGGTAGTGAGGGTCCGCGGATTCGGATTCGGACCATCGGGATCGAGGTATCGAAACCAGCCTTTTTTCTGTGGGGGGGTCGGCAGCCCCCGCCATTTCTTTTATTATATAACAGAAAAAAGAAAAAATTAATTTTAAGAGTTTGCGCGTCACGTGGCGGAAAAAACTTTGACAGTTCTAGATAATGGATAGGGATCGGTTGCACTCTTCGCATGTCTAGTATGTATGACTACTGAATTTATACTGAAACTCTAAATTATTTTCCCAAAAAAGTATGCCTACTGGAATTATCTTCATCGAGTCGTCAAATCCAATTTGATCCTCAACATCTAGAAATGATGGCGTTGTATCAGAATTTCGGATTTGACTCAATTTTTTTCTGCGCGCAGAGTCGGTGATTTGACTTTATGTTCAATTTTGGGTGGATCGTAATCATCCACGGTCGTACTAGCCGAAAATCACGCGCAATGGGTTGGTGAGGTGGGAAATCCAGAAAATTGCAGCACGTTTTCCACACAAAAGCACTCATTATAAATTTATCACTCACAATTTAACCCCTATCCTGTACTGAAAAATAATATTATTATTATTATTATGAATTTATTAATACATAAGTAAATTAAATATTAATAATAAAAAAAAAAAGGGGGTGTAGCACTAGCTGCTAAGGCTTTCGGCTATTTGATAGAAATATTTTAAATATCATTAACTAAATTAATTGCTATGATGAGTTGGAAAACTTTTTTTACGTTTATATAGTTTGGGGTAGTTAAGAGTTCCTTGAGGCTCCGATTAGATATCCGATTACAGACTGTGTTAACATGTTTGCAGACTAATAGGTGACTTACAGTTAGAATAGGTTTCTCTTCACATAGATGGCAAAGCGGTGGTGGGTCTTTGGTAATAAGATGTTTATGAGTGATGTTAGTGTGGCCCATTCTAAGTCTTATAAAGGTCTTTAGCATTCTAATAGAAATATCACCTGGATAAATGACTTTCTCGGCGGTAGGGTTGAATTCTTTGTATATGTGTTGGTAGTCAGTCCAGCACATTTTCTTCTTACATTCCCACGTTGAGATGATGTGTTTTCTTAGGTCTTTTTTGTTGAAGATGAAGAAAGTAATGAGGGGCTCCATCAAAGCTGATTTGGCAGCTAAATCAGCGTGCTCGTTGCCTTTAATTCCAGCATGACCCGGAATCCACGCAAGTTTAAGTTTGCCTCTCTTAGAAATAAGTTTATCACGGATGGTTTCAATGACGTTGGTAGAGTTATTGGTGTTTTTTATAGCATCAATGGAGGCCAGGCTGTCTGTGAAAATTATAGTTTTTTTGTTCCCAGTCATCTCAATAGCTTTAAGGATGGCGAAGGCTTCGGCTGAGAAGATTGATGAGAAGTTAGGAAGGAGACCCTTAGAAATAACAGAGCCATTTTCGTCAGCAATAGCAAATGATGTCCCATTGGCTGTTTTGGAACCGTCGGTAAATAAAAGATTCCACCCAAGCTGTTTATAACTTTCAGATAATTCGGAAAAAACTGCTTTATAAACGACGTTGCTGGTTGTGTTCTTGTGAAAGGATGTAAGGTCGGTGATTATGGTATCCTCTGGCAGGATCCAGGGTGGAAATGATGTGTTTTTGGTTTGGATAACTATTGGGATGCCCAGGGTTTTTGCGGATGATATTGCCTTGGCTATTGATGAAGGATATTTTGGCTTTTTATTCCGTGATAATATTTTTTTGGCGTCGTCTTGAATGGGGGATAACCATGGGGAGTTGATATTTTGTATTATTTGAGAAGATAAAAAGTCAATCCTTTCAGTGATTTGAGGTAAACCAGCCTCCGTCAGTAGATTTTTTATAGGAGTTGTTCGAAAAGCTCTCATACTTGATCTTACTGCTCCGTGATAAGGTGTTGAAATGAGTTGAATGCATGATTTGGAACATTTCCCGTAAATTGTTAGACCATACTCAATTTTTGATAATATAATGGACTTTATAACGTTAATAATAGTGTTTATATTACAAAAGCTATTTTTTGAAGAAAGAAATTTAACAATATTTACTCTGGAAGTTAGACTTTTCTTAATATAGGTACAGTGATTGATGAAGTTAAACTTAGAGTCAAATATAAGACCGAGTATTTTAGTATATTTAACGTTATTTATGAAATTATTATTTACATGTACTGAAATAGATTTAGGACAGCATGTTTTTTTGCAAATATGTAGGATTTTGCATTTGCTAATAGAGATTATGGCACCTGATGTGTTGCCCCATTTGGATAGGCTAGTAAGAGTGTCTGAAAAGGTGGTACCCAATAAAGTTAAATCTTTGCATTTCGAAAAAAGAACAAGATCGTCGGCATACAGCACATGGCTAATGTTGTTGTGTCTCTTAATTATACTGCTAATTTCGTTAAACGCGATTGTGAATAGAACGACTGATAAAGGAGATCCTTGTGGAATGCCGTTTCGTAGGTGATGTGTGGTGGAAAAGACGAAGTTGGTTTTAATACGAAAACGTCTATTGGTAAGAAAGGATGTTACATACTTGAGTATTTTTGGACCAACATTCCATAGGACAAGTTGTTTTAAAATTACATGTACGCCAATGCGGTCGAATGCTTTTTCAAAATCAATGCTGAGAATTGATATATGGTTCTTTTCTGACAGGACCGAGGAAATAAATTCATCTAAATGCAAAAGTGCGTCTAAAGTGCTCCTCCCTTTTTTAAAGGCAACTTGATTTTTGTTAATGAGTTTTTTATTCTCAAGAAACCAGAAAAGTCGCCTGGATATTATCTTTTCCAGAATTTTGGCAGTGCAGGGGAGGAGAGATATAGGCCGGTACCCTTGTATGGTGGAGTGGTCTTTATCCGGTTTTGGTAAGGGGATGATATTTGCCATTTTCCAGGCTTGTGGTATCACACCTTTATCCAAAATTTGGTTGTATAACGCCAATAATCTTAACTTTAGAGCAGGAGGGGAGTTTTGTAACATAGCATATGATATGCGATCAAAACCTGGGGTTTTACCTTTGGCAGCTATTAGACAGCTTTCCAACTCTATCAGGTTGATGGGTGATTCAATTTTGGTGGCAGAGGGATCAATAGCGTGTGGTGGATATTGTTTTTTTAGTACTGAGTACTTTTCCCGGATGAAGTCGTTATGAAAATTAGAGTCATTACTGGAGTTTTCCCAAGATTTCGCGAAAAATTCGGCGATTTGTACTGGACAAGTAATTGTATTCGTGTCGGTCTTAATAACCTTTATAATGGTAGGTGTGTAGTTGCCAGTGAGGGTTTTTATATCAGCCCAAATTTTTTTTGGTGTAGAGTTTGGATTGATATCACCGGTAAACTTCTCAAAGCATGCAATCTTTTGTGCCTTCGCAGCCCTCCTAAATTTGGCGTTGGCTTTGCGATAAAGAATAAGGTTGGAGTCTGAAGGGGCTTTGTTAAACAGTCGCCACGCATTTTGTTTTTCCCGACGGAGGACACTTATTTCTTTAGTCCACCAGGGGACATGTTTGTGTAATGTTTTTTGTTTTGTTTGGGGAATTGCTTCATTTGCTGCAGATCTTATAGTTCTTAGTATGATAGCGGCTTCTTTATTTATATTAGGAAAACGTTGCCTCTTATAAATTTCGTTGGATATTTTGGATTGAAAGAGAACCCAGTTAGCTTTATCCAACATGAATTTTTGATGGTGTTTACTTGGGGTAATGATGGAACCAAGTGATACAGTGGTAGTGATAGGGAAATGGTCGCTACCATGAAGATAGTCGGAAACAGACCAGGTGGAGTTTGGGATAAGACAGGGTGAAATAAGTGTTAAGTCGATATGGGAAAATGTTTTGTGCGTCGAAAAATGGGTGGGTCTACCGTCATTTAAGATTGCAAGTCCAGAGTTTAAAATAAAGCGTTCAACTGTTTTACCACGTTTGTTATATGAATCTGATCCCCAGGACGGGCTCCATGAATTAAAATCACCTGTTAGAATAACAGGTGAATTAATATTGATCAAAATATCATCCAGATCGTTACTCGAGAAGTGTTGATCAGGGGGTATGTATATAGAAATCACAGTGAGTTTTATTTTTAAAACTACTTCGACTGCTATTGCTGATACATGGGAGTTAATATTAAGAAATTTATGTGGGATGGACTTATGAACAAGAAGGCAGGTCCCTTGTTTTGAAGAAGTATTAGAGCTTAGATTGTGAAAATATGCGGAATATTGTTTGGGAGGGACAGGTTGGATGTTATATTTGACATGGGTTTCCTGTAGGGAAATAATAGAAGGGTTGAGGTCTTTTATAAGTAATTGCAACTCGTGGCAATTATTAAAAAAACCATTAAGGTTCCATTGAAGGACCTTAAGTAGTGATTCACTTGTTGGAGGAGTGCCTTGAACATTATAATGGGGGTTATGATGTAAAAGGTTCGGATGGGATGAGATTTGTGTGTGATTGAGAAGACTCTGCGGCCCAGTTGCTGAATCACCCGAGTCCCGTAGGGGGCTCAAATGATTCAGCCACTGAACAGCAGAGTCAGTATGGTCTATAGAATTATTATTGTATGTCGTCATCTTCGATTGGGTTGGGTGGACTTAAGAAGTATTGGTTGTTTTCGATAAGGGTTTGTGTTACTGTAGAAATAGGTGAGTTGATTGATTTTGCAGAGTTATCAAGTGTTGTTTTTGGTGAGTTGGTTGAGTTTTGTTTGTATGTGAGATTGTTCGATTGTTTTGTTTCTATATATCTGTGGACGTGAGACATGTTGGGGTTGGTTGAGGTGGGTTGGGTAATGGACAAGTTTGGGTTGGGTGTGGTGAGTTTGGTGTTAAGAGCGGGTTTTGTTTGCCGATTTATGGTGTTAGTGGATGCATTGGGTGAAGTAGATTTTCAGTTGATATCGTTATGAGGGGCTATGTTTTTTTTATGCCCGATTCTTGGGGACGCGTCGACTGGATTAGGTTTAGTCGCAGAATTACTTGTTGAAGTGGCTAGGTGGGGTAGGTTGAGGTTAGATGTACGGATGTTGTCTGTATCAGAGGAATTATTTTGAAATGCGAAGTTATTTAAAGTGGGAATAGGCAATTCAGGTTGAGGTACACTTTTTGCAATTGTAGAAAAGGACGCGGAAAAGGTGGGGGTCGGATTTTGTTCCCGAAATATTTGTTTGGCTTCGGCTAAACTACACTTTTTAATGGTCTTGATTTTTAAAACTTCTTTAACTTGTAAGTACCGTTTGCAAGCTTTAGAAGATGATGGGTAGTCTTCTTGACAGTTGGCGCATGAGACACGTGTGCATTTTTCAGGATTGTGTGGCGGGAGATTGCAAGTCCCGCAGGAGGGGTTGTTTTTACATCTTTTAGTAGTGTGACCCAGCAATTGGCAGTTTTGGCAACGCATAGGGTTGGGGAAGTATTCGTTGACTCTAACATTGTACCAGCCAATGTTAACTGAAGTAGGTGGACGGAAGAGATCAAAGGTGAGGAGGACGAGGCCGGTGGCATGTTGGTCGCCGTCTACAGTTTTTTTGAATTTGAATACATCAGTCACACCTTGCGGTTTCATCTCTTGAATAATTTCAGACTCTGGCACATTGATAAGACAGGGTGCGTAGACTGTACCTTTTGATGAGTTCAAATTTGAGTGGAGTGTGACGGAGATAGGGCAGAGGTTAGAGAGTGTTTTTTGCTTAAGGAACAAATCTGCAATTTTTTGCGATTTGACCAAAACCAAGAGTTTACCATCGCGTAGCTGGGTAATATTATCATAAGCAGTACTTATATTATCAATTGCTTTCTTAAGTAGGAAGACGCTTATGGATGACAGTGGCTTTTCATCGTTGGATGAAGAAATAATGATAAATTTGGGGTTACTGGGCACTGAATTGGTTGGGAGCATGGAATTGTTATTATTGATTGGGACGTAGTTGGGTTTTTTTCTTTTAATTTGTTTCGGTTCGGTTAGTGGGTCTATATCGAGTCCACTAAACCGATTGCCCGAAGAAACACGTGGCCCGGAGGCCATGGGATATTAAATTGTTATCACTGTACACTTGTTTTCTTTTTTTCACTAACCGGGAAAAATAACGCAAAAAGGAGAATTCTTTTGTTATCACTGTAGATAACGGCACTGAATGCAATAGAAGAAGCTGACGAAGAACGCTGCAGAGAAACGATATTGTCTCAACGAGAGTTAGTCGGTGACTGAGAAAAATAATAACACGTGATGGTTGTGGGTGATTTTTGCCCAATTCATTTTTTTTCTGATTAATCGCAATTTTGACATTTTATTTTTGTTTCAGAGTGTCGTTTACATATAAATTTAGAACAGTTTGAGTACTTTGTCGAATATTTTGTGCTATTGGACAGATTTGGACAGATGTAGACACTGTTGTATATTTGAATTTTGTTGTTGAACATTTTGAACTACCGCTTTAGCTGGGATACTTTGCGAAAAGAGGTTCGACGAGATATTTTTCCTTGAATCAATGCTTCTCCCAATTCCTCAAAAAAAATCCTCGGCTTGAAATGCTTTTTCTTATTCCCCTGTGGATTTATAGAAACAAATCACAAAAGCATTGTAAGCTGATATATCCAGCATATTATAAAAACCGTCTGTGGCCACCTGCTTGTTATGGGGTTACAGGTGTAAAAGCGAACTACTTGGTCAAGTGTATATGCTCCAAATTTTGTAGCATTATAATATTTTATAATCTCTGGTTTTTGTGCATCCTGAGTTATTTCCTTAGAATCATGAAAGGTACTGAGCAAATATAACTACGCGATTTTTCTTTGGAACATATGCAACCACTGTTGTGTTATTATTGTTGCCAAAAAAGAGGTAAAAATGTTTTGTTTTTACACACTGTTCCAACTAGCGTTAGTTTCTTTACCCACAATTGTAGCCCCAACTCGTGCGAAGTAGAGAAGTTATCACATGTTATAATGCGGCCTTTCAGGTCTTTTATCAAATCTAAGACGACATGACAACCTTGATTTTTCTCTGGCTTGCAGTTTCTATCTTTACCGGTGTATACTTGTAAGGACCAGGCAAAACTTGTTTCGCCTGTTATATTGCGGCCTTTCAAGTCTTTTATCAAATCTAAAACGACACGACAACCTTGATTTTTCTCTGGCTTGTAGTTTCTATCTTTACCGGTGTATACTTGTAAAAACTTGTTTCACTATCGCACAGAGCCCAAACTTTGAATCCATATTTCCCTGGTTTGGAAGAAATGAATTGTTTGAACGGACATCGCTCGCGATATTTTACTAACTGTTCATCCATAGTAACGCATTCACCTGGGTTGAACATTTTTCGTAAATTGCGCTCCCCTTTATCCCAAAAATATCTAATTGGAGCTAGTTTATCGCGAGCACGCCGTTCATTCCTGTCACTTTTCTTATCGAACCGAATAACTCTGGATATATTCTGAAATCTTCGAAGACTCATATCTGCCTTGAAAATCGAACTTCAATTGCGGTCGTCCGACAAGCTTTCTAAGGCCTCTCCATGTGAACGGTAAACACCTGCAAAATTAACCCAATATAGACTTGAATAGCAGTGTTGTCAACAATAATCCAGCCTTCACCAAATATATTTTTTCCTAAGAAACTAAACATTCAAAAGCTGAATGAAAGGAATGAAAATACGTTACCTTCTTTATTGGTCACTTTACAATGATATCGACAACATCAGGTGGTAAAACAATGCAAAAGACGATTTTACGTCAGTAACTCGAGAGACAGCATACTAAGTTGGGCCTGGAGTAGTGTTCATAACGTTTTCTGTTCCTTGACGACTTGCAGTGGAATCTCTTACTGGCCATCTGGACCATGAATATTTTTTATGTTTCGATAGAAATATTTTCGGAGCTGGAGGTGCTTCGTCATCCGAACTGCAACTATGCTCAAGGTCAGGTAAACTTTCCCTATCTGAACCATGTCGCGGTTAGAACCACTACCGGAAATGTTTTCCTCCTCGCGCTCATTTCTATTCAATCTTGCCATATTGATCTATGCCAAATTATAGATGCATCACTTACTTTTGTATTCCTTATTTTAAGAGTTCACCAGTAATCCTAGATCTCACGGAAAAGAATGACTATCTGTTTCGACATTCCCTTCAAGCACACTATTGTTTTGTTCAGTATTTACCTTGTACGCAAATAACTGAGTGCAGCTATGTATATGGTATGTGCGAATAAGCTGCTAAATCACATTCTTAGATGAGGTGGATTTAACATTAAGCTTATAAGCTGTATTCCCTTTATTTATACAAACTTTAGGATAAATGAAGCAATATTATAAAAAAAACTACATTGGGCAATTTTGACCTCTGCATACAACGTAAGTTATATTTTTTGAAACGACTCAATATATCAGCATAAGAGACCGTTGATGTCAAAGATGTATTATATATGTATTCATCTACTAAAATAAAAAAATTGTAAATGAATTTATATAAAAAATAATAAGAAATGTACGAAATATGCTAAATCAAAGGTGCAAGTGGGCAATTTTGACCCATGTGTACAGGATAAGGGTTAATATTAAAATCAGTTCTTGTTATATACTTAATACGATATAACCTGTTATAAGTCCCGAGCTCACTACAGATTAACATCAAGAGAGTACAAGTAAACTAAGTCTATAACTTCTAAAATACTGAAAAACGGGTAATGTGCAGTTACAAACAGTAACTATGTGAACATTTTGCAAAAACCTGGGCTAATTATTCCAGTGACTAACTTTTCGCCTGAATTCAAAGACTCTAAACGGTCTTATCGATCTAGAAAGCTGCCTACAACCAGCCAAAGGAAAAACACCGGGCTACGACCGCATTTCATACCCTATGTTAAAAAACGCACCTACAACAGTAAATACACGAATCCTAGTCCTTTACAATAACATCTTCGGATGTGGTACAATCCCTCAATCGTGGAAAACTGCCACTTTAGTCCCGATTCCTAAAAACAACAAGAAATTGAATAACCGACCCATTTCTTTGCTGTCATGCACAAGCAAGTTGTTAGAAAATATCGAACATATTCTCTATGCAGATGACTTGTACATACTTTCTATGTGTACCGACACCAATCGCATAAAAGTCATCTTTGAAGGCATCCTTGATTGTCTTACCAACTGATGTATCCTATCTATTGCCGTTATATCCATAAGCAAAAGCAAACATCTTCATACATGCAAAAAAAAAAACTAGTTGTTCCAATTTTGTTTTACATCTCAACAATGTACTAATACCAGCTGTAAGTAACTTCTTAAATTAGGAATAATTTTTGACAAAATCTTTAACTTTAAGGATCATTTATCCTCTAGACACAGCGCTTGCGCATTAATTCCCTTATTAATGTTTCCAAAACAATAGTGTTATCTAAAATTTATTATGGTCTGGTTATTTACGGAAAGGCTGCAAAAACAACACTACAACTGCTAAATTCAACCTATCACGCAGCTCTCAGGTCCAGTCTACATACACGCATTCAGAACCTCGGCAATCAAAATCATTCTTGTGGAGGCCGGCGCTAATACCATTGAAGAACGGAGAGACGTCCTTATATCCCGTCATGTTTCAAAAATTTGCGAGTCATACAGCTCGCCAATAACTAACGATGCAAAGAAAATTCTGAAACGAAGAAAAACTCCAAAAATGCCATCTTCGTTACATTGAAGAAGCCGACGATTTATTCCTACTGTCAAACCCCTGCTAACCGAAACATCCTCCTTGGTCTCTACCTCAAAATGCATTTGATACCATGCTCTCTAAGGACGCTACACCGAAAGAAACTTATCTGAAGCTTTTTAGTCCGTTTAATACTTAACTTGGGATATAATTTACACAGACGGTTCCAAAGTGACGAAAGTATTGTAATGCACATAGTTAACAGCCAAGGCCACATTATATGTGCCGAAAAGATTCCGAGCTACTTCTCGATATTCTCCACTGAAGCACTAATGATTCTTAGAGCCACGGAATTAACGATTACGACAAAAAAGAAAACTGTTATCTGTTAAGACAGCCTCTCCACTTTAAACGCTATGCGGAATATAAGACATCGATCGGCTTTCATAAACAAAATTCGCGACAATTTATCGAAAAATAGCTCGAAACTAAAGTTAATTTCGGTGCCAGGCCATTCCACAAATAACACACAGTGATCTACTTACCAAGGAAAACCCACCCTCCTGATTTCCATAAAGCATTTAACTAAAGAATGCTAAAAATCTATGTAAGAACTTATTTCAGAAAAAAATTCTATCCCTGTTGTCAGTTCCTTCAGAACAAAATATAAAAAATGTGTACAATATCTTACAAATAACGAACCTAGTCAACAACAGGTGGAAGTCGAAGAGAGTTGCCAGGAGCTGCTTACGATAAACACCCATAAGGGCTTGTTTCGCAGATTGATTTTTGGTGTTAAGTGTGCACCAACCATTTTCCAAGCAATCATGAATGAAATATTAAAAGGGGTTCCCAAAGTGCAGTGCTATCTGGATGACATTATCGTCGGAGGTTTAGATTTTGTTGATTTAGAAATAATCTGGAACAGGTTCTTGATATATTGAGTAATTTCAAAGTTCGGGTTAAATATAGCAAACGCCAATTTTTCCAAAAGGAAATTGATTATTTAGGTCATGTCATAAATAGCGAAGGTATTAAACCCAGTTCGATGAAACTAGAGGCGATTCGAGATGCCCCACGCCCTGAAAATGTTACCCAATTAAGATCGTATTTAGGGTTTTTGAATTATAGTTTCATCCCAAACTTATCTGCAGAACTCAAAGATCTTTATAAATTAACCAAGAAGGATGTTAGTTTTGATTGGTCTTTAGAGTGTGAAGCTGGATTTACCAGAAGTAAGGATTTAATTTTAAACAGCAACGTTTTAGTTGACTACGATCCTGAAAAAGAAATCGTTTTACATTGCGACGCCAGTCCGTATGGAGTGGGGGAAATTTTGTAACACATAATCAATGAGGTCGAAAAGCCAGTTTTGTTTGCTTCCAGTACTTTAAGCGTGGCGGAACAGAAATATTCTCAGCTACATCGAGAGGCTTTGGCTATTATCTTTACGGTGAAAAAGTTTCACAAGTACATTTATGGGAAGTCATTTACCATATACTCAGATCATCAACCATTACGGGAAATCTTTAATCCTAAGAAGTCTACGCCAGCAGTGGCGGCTGCGAGGATCCAGCGTTGGGCAGTGATACTGAGTATGTACCAGTGTAAAATCCGATATAAAAAGGGTACACAAGCGACTAATGCTGATGGTCTTTCACGTCTCCCCCTGAAAAACTCCACTGAAATAGAAGAGGATAGTATAAGTTCCATTAAAACCAGTAATTATCTTATTATGTAAAATTTGCAGATATTTCTGAAGAATCCAAAAAAGATTGGAAAGTGAATAGTCCTAAATATGATTCGCACAGGGTGGCCGAGTACTGTGCCGGACAATTTGAAGAAGTTTTTTTTTTATAAGCGGTTGTTACTTTCAGAAGAAGATGACGTTTTTTTATGGAGAGAGTTTGATCATACCAGATACATTACAACATTCAGTTTTAATTATTCTTCATGGGTCCCATGTCGGAGTCATCCGCATGAAAATGTTAGCAAGAAAGTACTTCTCGTGGCCTGGTATAGATTACGATATTGAAAGATTTGTTTTAGAATGCCAGGCGTGTGTTTTGGCAGATAACAAACCCATATCAAATCGCCACGAGGCTTGGCCACAATCAAAAGTATTTTTTGACCGCATCCACATAGACTTTTTCTACGTGAAGGGATGCAACTACTTGATAATTGTTGACAGTTATACTAAATGGGTTGATGTAAAATTAATGAAACATACAAATGTTGAAAGTTTGATTTTTGCTTTAAGACCAGTTTTTGCGTATTTTGGGTTCCCATCCACATTAGTTTCAGATAACGGATCACCTTTTAATTCAGATTTTTATACAATTTTGCGAAAGTAATAACATCAAATGCCTTAAGAGTAAGAGTCCACTATACCATCCACAGTCCAACGGAGCTGCAGAGAGAGCCATACAAACGGTAAAAACGGCCCTTCCAATAGAGCTTCTGATTCTAAATTTTCTCTTGAAGTATCGGTCGACTCCATCAACAACAACCAATGCATCTCCAAACGAACTTTTATTTAGAAGAAAACCTAAAACTCTGTTAAGCGAAGTTAATCCTAAAAGCCGGAAGGTTGTCAAGTTAAAGAACAAATATAAAACAAATAATGTAATAGTAAAGAAACAAAATAAACAGGATTCATCCTTAAACGTATGCCAGAGAAATAAAAACATCATTTTAAACTCAGGTGATAAAGTTTTATACAAAATGAAAAATAATTTTGGTTACCGTCATCGACTAACCGCTGAGCTGACAAGTTGTCTTCCTCTGTGTTCTGATCGCCCTCTCTTTGTTTTGGTAAAATCCCACTACTTCGACAACTAATACTCTTACATTCCACTGTGTTCGTAACTCGTTAGTGAGTGATAACAAAAAAAAAACACTACCAGCCACAAGTTCTCTCGGGTAATCGGTTCAGCGGATTAGATATTAACTCGATGGCCGAGCCCAAACACAAAAGAAAGAAAATACTGAATTCTCCCACACCTTTTGATTTCAGTAAACCCCTTCCATCACAATGTGATACCAACAACCCCAAATTTATAGTGATCTCGTCAGCAAAATACGGTAAACAACTCTCGTCATACAGCGTTTTCCTGCTTAAAAAAGCGATTGACGGTATAAGTACCTCCTATGCACAAATTTCGCAGTTACGCGACGGTAACCTATTGATTTTGGTAAAATCAAAAAAAAATAGCGGACTTGTTCCTGGCCAAAAAAAAAAACGCTGATATCTGTCCGATATCTGTTACTCTACAAATTCAAAAAAAAAAACTGAAGCAGTAACGTGAGACAGGTTTAATGCTATTTACATTCGACCTCTTCCGTCCCCCAACCTCAATCGATGCCGACTGGTATAACCTCAAAGTAAAAGAATACTTCCCCAGCTCCATGCGCTGTCGCAACTGCCAGTTACTTGGTCACACTGCCAGTTAGTTGGTCACACTGCCAGTTAGTTGGTCACACTGCCAGTTAGTTGGTCACACTGCCAGTTACTTGGTCACACCGCGAAAAGGTGCAAAGGGAATCCGTCTTGTGAAACGTGTAACCTCCCTCCTCACGACCCTAACAAGTGCACACGTGTTTCCTGCGGCTTCCACAAGGAATCCTGTTGGCTTGGCATGTGGTCAGCAGAGTCGCACCTATCAACCCTATAACCCGCAGCACAAACATTCCAATCCCGGCTCTTCAACTTATAGCGGATCGACAAACCAGCTCAGGCCTTGTGCTTCTGCTAGGCCATGTCAGCCTGTTCTCCTACGCGCTGCCTCCCATGTTCATAGTAAGAATATAGTGGCTCCCAAACTTCTACAGTGGAATGTAAAAGGTTACATTAATAATTATGACGAGCTAAATATTCTTTTAAAAGAACACATCCCTGACATCCTTCTACTGCAGGAAACTCATACGGTTTCTCTCTACATCCACCGAAAGGATACAGAGGACGCTTCATAAACTTTCCATACAACACAACCGCTAAACAAGGCATTGCAGTTCTAGTCAAAAGCAATATTCCGTATGATATTGTGCCCTTAAGTTCAAACTTATTAGCCTTTGCAATTGAGTTTAAACTTTCGCTTAAAACCACCATTTTGTCTGTCTACATCTTACCGAAACAAAGCTTTTCTAAGTATGATCTCGACAACTTGCTGCAGCAAGTGAAATCGCATCTTATACTACTATCACTACGAGTCGTCGGCTAACCGCGATACAGTCAACACCCTTCAGCGAGTTGTTATCAATCGTTAAATAGCGTGCGCGCAAAAAACAAAAAGTCCCGCTACGTTGTAGCAAGTGTTTTACTTTTTCTTCTTTCGCCTCTCCGTTAAAAAAAAAACCTAAATAGATCTAATTAAATATAGACGTTATAATGGCCCTTTGGGGCCACGTGCCTCCGGGAAACCGGTTCGGTAGCCTCGATATTGAAGTGCTATCCGAGCCCACACATAAAAGAAAAAAGAAAAACGCTTATCCCCAAAGTGATGTCTTCGTCCCCCCAACCTCTACATCTAACCTTTCGGACCCCAAATTTATCGTTATTGCCGCGATTGATGAAAAAAAACCCCTAACCTCATTCAGTGTCTTTCTCCTCAAAAAGGCAATCGACAGCATAAGCACCGGATACGAATCTATAACCCAACTCCGGGACGGAAACCTCCTAGTATTGGTGAAATCACAAAAAATTGTCGACCTGTTTAAATCAAAAAAATCCCTATCCAATATCTGCCCCATCAAAGTTTGCCTTCACAGCACTCTAAACTCCTCCAAGAGTACGGTATACGCTCCTTGCCTTATACACGTGCCGGAAGAAGAAATTATTAGTGGAATGAGATCACAGGGAGTCATCGAAGCATTCAAATTCAAAAAAAATCATGAAGGCTCTCAATGCGCCACCGGTGTCGTTCTCCTTACTTTCGACCGCTTCCGTCCCCCATCATCAGTAGACATTGGCTGGTACAATGTGAAAGTTAAGGAATACTTCCCCAACCCTATGCGTTGTCGCAATTGCCAAATTTTAGGCCACACCACCAAAAGGTGTAATAACCCTCCCCGTTGTGCCAAGCGCAATCTCCCCCCTCATGACCCTGCCACGTGTAGTCGCACATCTTGCGCCAACTGCTCTGAAGAACGTGCAGCCTCCTCAAGGACATGTAAATCATACCTCCAGCAAAAAGAAATTTTAAAAATAAAAACAATCAATAAATACAGCATATCGGAGGCTAAACAAATTTACAGATCTCAAAATCCCTCCCCCGCACTTCTCTCTTCATACGCAGCAATAACCAAAAACGCTTCCCCACCGCAATCCCTTCAGACATCCCCCCTAACAAATACTCATCACGACCCCCCTGCTCTTCCTGTCCCGCCTAATCCAGTACCAATAAACAAACAAATCAGTACACCTACAACCCCACCTAGTGAAAACACAGACGGACAAAAAACAGTCATAATAAACCCCTCAGTGCAACATATACACACAAACACATCTAAACCTGACGATCACCTGCAATCCACTTCTACAAATCAGCCAAATACTACAGACATTCATCATCAGCTTTCACCTCTCAACATCAATACCATAATGTCACCAATTTCAAACCTAACCCAAAAACTTATCCGCGAAAATACATATTATAACCTACCCAACCAAACGCAATTTACTTCCTACTACCAATCAAACATCAAAAATCATCATACCAACGATAAAAACCTCTTCACTGAGCCCATACAAACTGAAAACGATGAATCATCCTAACCCAACAAACACTAACAACGATAACGACCCCGCCACCCACAGACCGTCCATCCCGGGGCCAACGTCGGGCCCTCACCATTCCAAACCAGGATGGCGGGGTCGCACCAATACCAGCAACACAACACCCACCGCAAACCATCCCCAACTCATCACACCTGCATTAAAAATAATTCAATGGAACATCAAAGGCTACTTAAACAATTATAACGAAATACTAATACTCATAAAAACAGTTTCTCCCAAAATAATAGCCTTACAAGAAACTCACCTTGCATCCACAAATAATATCCCCATTCCAGTTAACTACCACTTTATCTCCCAAAACCCCTATGGTGGAATTGCTTTCCTAATCCACAATTCGATGCAACACAACCAAATTAACCTTAACAATGACTTTGATGCTCTTGGCATCACACTAACATCTAAGCTTAAATTTTCCATAATAAATGCCTACATTCCCCCTACACAATCTTTTAATCTCGACAATCTGAAGAACGTCCTTGACCACCAACATCTACCCACTCTAGTACTAGGCGACTTCAATGGCTGGAATTCTAGCTGGGGCTCGCTAGAATCCCAAAAATAACCATCGTGGCAACACCATTTCCAAGTTTCTAACAAAATCCAACTATCAACTGCTTAATGATGGATCCCCCACACACTTCAGCACACACTCAACTTTCACACACATCGACCTTTCCTTCTGCTCCGCGATCCTAGCTGTTGACACCCAATGGAACGTCCTTAACGATCACTTCCCCATTATTATTTCCATGTTCCATACGACTTTTCCCCCTCCTAAAAGAAGACCCAAATTTAAAATCGATCAAGCTAACTGGGTTTTTTATCAAAAACTTCTAGATAAATATAGTACTGAACACGCCATCAGTGATAATCTTAACAAAGAAGCAGCCAATATCCACAAAATTATCCTCCAAAGCGCCAACCAATCCATTCCCCAAACCTCTATTTCTACAGCAAAACAGAAAGTCCCGTGGTGGAACGAAGAACTGGAAGAATTAAAAGCAGATAAAAACAGACTTTGGCAATCCTTAAAATGCAATATTTCTACTGACAACATTATCAATTACAAAAGAGCCAACGCCCGATTCAAAAGAAAAATAAAAATTACTAAAACCGAGTCCATAAAAACGCCGGAACCATCGACAGTGACATCAGCCTCTCGGAACTAGATTCAGCATTAAGCAAACTAAAAGGCACTACTCCAGCCAATGATAGAATATCATATCCTATGATAAAAAACCTCTCCCCCTCCACGAAAGCCCGACTCCTCAAATATTATAACTCAATTTTTCATAGTAATATCCCCCAACTATACAAAAACAGCGTCATCCCTATTCTTAAACCAAACTCTGACAAATCTCTTCCGAATTCCTACAGACCCATCTTACTCAATCCCTGATGCGCTAAATTTCTCGACAAAATAATAGCCAACAGACTCTGGTGGTTTGTTTCCCACAAGGCAAAAAAGGCAAATCTGTAACTGATTCCCTACTATATCTAGGCCATCACATTACTGAAGCCTTATCAAAAAAAGGCCACATTTCCCTAATCTCCCTTGACTTCACAAAAGCCTTCGATAAAATCGGCGCGCATACAATTATCGATCAACTTAAAACTTGGAGAGTAGGACCCAACATCATCAGATATGTATATAAAGCCAAAGCATTCCTTCGCTGATGATAGTACCCTCAGTTTTTCATATTCGTTCCCTAACTCACGTCCCTGCTCTTCGGCCGTAGAAGAGGAACGGCGACGTATGTTAAACTCATTGAATTCCGACCTTGACAGCATAATCAAATGGGGCTCAACTAACAGAGTGGAATTTAATGCATCCAAAACTCAGTGCTGTCTTCTATCTCTTCAACCGAAGCCAAGACCCCCCCAACCATTATCCATGAATGGTACTTGTATGGCGGAAACCGAAAGACTTGCCATTCTCGGTATGTGTATTAACAACCATCTTCGTTGGAACGATCACATATTCGAGGTCGCCAAAAATGCTGCAAAATGTCTAGGATTCCTTAAGCGATGCAAGAAATATTTTACCCCGTCTGATCTGGCCACAATTTATAAGGCATTCATTCGCCCAAAGCTGGAATACAACGCCCATATCTGGTCTGGTGCACCCAAGACCGTTTTGCACATCCTTGATAGGGTCCAGAACCGCGCGTTAAAACTTATAGGTGATAGAGACATTGTGAGCTCAATAGTCTCACTAGAATATCGTAGAAATGTCTCGTGTCTTTCCCTATTTTATCGCTTCTTTTATAAAAAATGCTCCAGCGAAATTGCCACCTGCATTCCTCCCCTTCAAAATTTCACCCGCAATAGGCGTCACGCTTCGAATGCACATCAGTTCACCCTCAAGCCCAACTTCGGACGTACTGTCAAATACAGAGATTCGTTCATAAGCCGAACGACACGTATGTGGAATAATCTTCCAGGCTCTGTGTTTCCTCATCACTACAACATTCAAGCATTTAAAGCCAACGTGCACCGGTACTTCCTTTGTTCCTCTTTCCCCTTCTTCCAAACGCCCGTGCCCTGAGAATTCAGTATAAGGGTATTCATTTCATACCCCCTTTGGCGCGCGCGAATTATAAAAAAAAAAATATTAAAAATTTTACGTCAAATAGAAAAATCTCGGTTCGTATTGGAAACACCTTATCCCCTTCCTCACCTCTCTACAACGGTATACCCCAAGGCTCTCCCTTATCCGTTCCCCTCTTCCTCATAGCATTCAATAAGCTCTCCCACATCCTATCCCTCCAAAAAGAAATAAAATTCTGCGCATATGCTGACGATTTCACAATCATCAAAAAACTAAATAAGAAAACTACCAACTCCAACGTAGACCTTAACTCCACCTTCCAAGACATACTATCCTGGTGTGAATACTCTGGCGCCAAACTATCTCTAGAAAAAAGCAAACACCTTCATATCGCCGAAAACTCAAATGCTCCTGCGATATTCTATCCAGTAATGTCATATTGGAAAAAGTTGATAGACTTAAAATCCTAGGCATTGTATTCCAAAAAAATTAGAAATGGAACGCACATATCGAATATATCCGCCCAGCACTGGAAAAATAGCTAAATATAATAAAATCCCTTTCCTACAAAAAATTTAATTGCAACCCATACACTCTAACTTCAATCGTCCAATCTATAATAGTCAGCAAAATAGAATACGGTCTGTTCCTCTACGGTTATTCCGCCAAATCCCACCTAAACAAAATCAAAACCATATACAACGCCGCTCTAAGAAAAGCCATCAATGCTTACCGAACAACACCCATTAATCCCCTCCTGTTTCAAAGCGAAAATGCAAACGATTGAAAGCCTACGCTACCAATCCACTCTAAGGCTATACAAACCCATTTTATTCTGCAGACACCCCTCTATATAAAATATTAAGAAACCCAAAACTAAGGAAAAAGAACCATGTCCTGTATCGAACGTTCTATAGCCCTCTGTAATGAAATCAACATTCCTCACAATCCAATTCACCCCTGTCCCTCCTTCCCTCCACACTGGCTCTTCCAACCTTCCTCCATTGTCTCATCTCTAAGAACCCTCAAAAAGCTCATACCCCTCCGGAGATATTCAGAGCCCGCTTCTTCGAACTCAAAAATAACTTAAGCGACTACTCCTTCATCTACACAGACGGCTCCAAAGTAGGAGACAACGTAGGCTTCAGTGTCACTTCTGAAATTGAGACGATTTCCTCCTTTTTACTCCCTACGTGCAGCTCTATATTCACTGCCGAAATAACTGCCATTCTAAAAGCCTTGCAATACACAAAAAACTCGAACAAAAGATTTGTCATCTGCACTGACTCACTGTCATCTATTGATGCAATTCTCAACATCAATAACCAAACCTATTATCCTTCCCTAATCCGGAACCCTCTCTACCTCCAATCCCCTAATATTAAATTAGTATGGGTCCCTGGTCACGTCCTGATTGCGGGCAACGAGTTTGCCGACCAATCTGCCAAAGACACTCTAAGAACCCCATCCTTTTTCTCCCCCAACTTCAACCCTCAAGACATTAACAATTTTATTAGAAAGCAAGCTACCTCCAATCAACTACTCCTTTGGGATAAAACATCTGAATGGTATAGAACCATTAATAAAAATAAATTGTCCGTCAAGGATTACGCAAATACCATAGAACTGAAGATTGTCCCGTAGCGAAGTAACTAAAATAATTAGGCTTAGGCTCGGTCAGAGCAAACTCACGAACACTACATAAACAAAAACAAATCATCGCAATGTAACCAATCACTAATCAATCCTCTTCGAATGTTCGGCCTTCCAAAACCATAGACACAGACTCCTTCCCTAAAACAATTCCAAAGAACTCCTTTCTAATCCCAATCCAAAAATACCAAAATTATAATAGATTTCCTCAAAATATCTAATTTATACAACCTAACCTAAATTTACATATGTATCTACTTAGCCGAATAATTTTAATTATAAGTTAGCTGGATAGCCAGAGCATCGAAGGCCTTCGGCTAAGTAGATACATATGTAGATTTAGATTAGGTTGTATAAATTAGATATTTTTGAACAGTTTTTGAACAACAACAACAACTGCTATCACTAGCAGGTGACGTTAATGTTTGGAGTGTGTTATGGGGTTCCCCGTCTACCAACAGTCGTGGATCTGTTCTGGAAAGCTTCATAGCGAGCTCTAATCTATCAATTCTTAACGACGGTTCTCCAACCCATTTCTCCACACATAACACCTTAACCCAGACATAACATGTTGCTCTCCCGAACTTTTACCCAAAATTACCTGGCATGCCGTTTCTGATCTACATAACAGCAACCACTTCCCTGTTATCACGTCAATTAAACTCAAACAAAACTAAGCTGCAACAAATTTATTCACGCCTATATTTAAAACAGGCTCAGCTGACTGGAAAAATTCCAAACACTCGTCAACTAGGGTGGCAATGGTGTAGTCGTAGCGTCATCGTTTGTCGAGCTGATGGTTCACAGTTCAATCCCTGATGTCAGCAAGCATTATATGATAAGAGGCAGTCCGATCAATTGCGAAAGTTTGTGACAACACTAATGCGAAGGCATAACACTGGCAGTAGGTTTGTCATATGGCTGGAGAAATTGTTCACTCTGTTGATGATATGCTCATGACATCAGGTGGATCGGGAAAAAAATCCTGTGAATCAGAAGCGAAGGCAAAACAAATAAATGACAACAAACAATCTCCCCAGTTATCTGGACACCACCCCTGGAGCTAATGTGTGAAACCTAATACACCTGAGTTTCAAACCACTACACCAATCTCATTCTCTCTCTCTATCTTCCTTTCAACGCCCGCATTGTGTATAAACATTAAAAGGGTATTCATAACCGCTTGAGTGCGGCTAAATTATAAAAAAAAAAACACCGTCTAAATAACCGAAAGCCTGCGTCGTCTCCCAGCAAGGAAGCTGCTAACATATTTAAGTGTGTTCGTAGTGCCACCAACCTGTCCATCCCGCAGTCTTTACAAAATAAACATAGGCACACTGTACCATGGTGGAATTTGGAATTATCCATCTTGAGAGACGAGAAAGTCACTGCGTGGAAAGTCTTTAAAAAAAAAACCCAACCAAACTAACCTTATTATATATAAGAAGACAAACGCCGCTTTCCGTAGGCTACTCAAATCGAGCAAGCTTAAATCCTTCAACGACTTCACCTCTGCCATCAATCCAAATTCTCCCATAAAAAAAGTTTGGCACAACACACGCTTATTGTCCTGTCCGGTGACAATGTCAAGCAATCTATAAAAGGCTCGATTTTCCTTCCTCAAGAAATCAATAATCACGTTGCGCAAAGTTGGTCTAATGCCTCGGAGGATAAATATTTTCCAGTTACCTTCAATTTAAGATAGCGGGAAGCTTTAAACGCTATATCTCACACAACTACTAATTCGGAGGCCTTACGATTAGAAGAGACGATATCACTCTCAGAATTCGATTACTGTCTATAATGTGTCAAAGGTAAAACTCTTGGCCGCGACCGTATCTCCTACCCGATGTTGAAAAATCTGCCGCTCGCGGCTAAAGCTCGAATTGTAAGATTGTATAACACAATTCTCAACTGCGGTGTTATACTCCAGAGCTGGAAAACGGCTTCGATCATCCCCATCCCCAAGCCAAAAAACGATTTAAATAAGTTTGATGGCTATCGTCCCATCTCCCTTATCCCATGCTTATCTAAGATTCTTGAAAAAATTATTGCAAACCGGCTTCGCTGGTTAACTGAAACAAAAAGCCTCAACCAAGTCGGTTTTAAACACATTGACTTTGTAGTAAATAATGCGCTGTCCGCTCGGAACAATGTTTTGATTCTTGCCCTGGATTTCGAAAAGGCTTTCGACGGGATAGGTATTCACTTGGTTTTGAGTAAACTCAAAGAATGGGGAGTGGGTCCAAAAATACTCGGTTACATAACTGCCTTTTTGACCAACAGGAAAACAGGAAATCGGTAATGTCTTTTCCAATACAGTTCCAATATTTAATGGAATCTCCCAACGATCTCCACTATCTGTATTACTTTTTTCAATTGCATTTGATGTAATAAACAAAATTATTACCAGACACAAATATTTGGAACACTGTGTTTACCCCGATGATGTTTACATCCTTTGTAAACTCAATGTTCCAAATATGTTACATTCATCTCTTTCTAATGTCCTAAAAGACATTGTAGATTGGTCTTCAACCTCTGGTGCTGCCTTGGCACTCAACAAATGCAAAGTCCTCCATATTTACCGGAAAAGAACTTGCTCAGTCACAGACTTATACGTATGTAATGTAAAAATTGAATCAGTATCTAATTTAAGTATATGTGGATTGTTGTTTAACAGTAAATATAAGTGGAATATTCATTGTTTAGAAATTAAGAAATCTCTAGCTGCAAGGTGCAATATAATTGAGTATTTAGCCTCATCTAAAAGTAATGCCAATATCAAATTGACTATGCATTAGGTATCTACGGCAATGCCCCGAAGTCCACACTAAACATCATCAAGGACTCAACATACTTGCAGAAGCTGTATTCCCCTCCATTGAAGAACGCTGCATGGAAGTGTCAGCGAAACTGCTTTCCAAAAATCTGTTTCCTAACCGGTTCTATCTTAGACCCAGACGTACTCCTATGTTTAAACAGGAAGATCAAGCAAAGAATATTGTCAGCGATAGAAAATACCTTAAAACTTAGCTAAGAACTATACATTCCATCCAAATGCTTCCTCAGACACATACCCTCGCAGCCATCTTGGTCCATCAAGACGGATTCTATTATATCAAACCTCTGCAAATACCAAAAATCTCACTCAAACAATCATATATACATACCAATCAATTTTCCTAAGCATATCTTCGGACCTGACCTCTAAAGGATGGAAATTTATCTACAGACAAGGCATCATGGTGGAGACTGCCTCTATCTTTACCACAGAAACGCAGGCCATGGCCCTTATTGCGAGTGTCAATCAGCGTTCGATTCGATAAATGTCGATCGCATCGACAAATTCTTTTTTGGTATTGTGTATCTCAATCGACAAAGATATCTGTTACTGTGAATATCGAACGTGATTATTGTGAATAGAGCATATATTTTTGACATTTGTGTTGTTGCTTCTGTTTTAATTTTCGTGTTACAAGCAAAATTGTTCAATAAACTAGTGTAAATAAGTGATGTAATTGTCTAAAAAGATGTACATAAAACACATTTAAATAGATTTCAGTGAAATAATAAAAGAAAAAATGATTTCAACTGATTTTTTTTTTTCGATGATTCGGAAGAAGAATTTACTCCCATAACCCCATAACCATAATTTTTTTTTTTTGTGCTTTTGCTCTGTAATTAATATAATTATTTTTTTAAAAATAAAAGGTCAAAACAATGAAACACATTGCATTTTTGTCCATAACATTGCACTTCTTCCACACAGATCGCGAAAATATAAACGAAAAAGATCGACTGTCAAAACGAAAAATTTCGTTCAAAATAGATTTACGCAATACCGAAATTCACTTTCGACGATCGACAAACGACACTCGCAATAAGGGCTCATATTAGAGGCGCTGGTGTTAACAGACAATGCGCATCCGACAGCCTTTCAGTAATAAAGGCTATTGCAAATCCAAAAAACAACTCGCAATTAATCTGCCGTATCCGAGATATCCTCTTTAAAGAACCGGACAAAATCAAACTAATGTGGGTACCAGGACATGCAAGTATACGCGGTAATGAAGCCGCCGATCAAGCCGCCAACTCAGCTAGTGTTAGTCCCACCTATTTATTTGACACAGCAAACGGGATCTACAACGTACAATTAAATGATTGGGAACTATATCTTCACCATTACTCCAGGAAAATCAACCCTAACAAAACACCTCCTGCTTACCCACGCTGTGCCTTTAAATCAATCACTACCAATTTCCTTTGACTTCGCCTTGGACACTCCATAGCTACTGACCGAAACCTACTAAGGAAGGAGCCGCCCCCAATCTGCACCTCATGTAACATCCACATCCTAAACATGGAACACCTCCTTGGTCCCAGCTTCTTCTCTTCAAACACGGCTAGTAATCATCTTAAGGACAATATTTACAAAATATTAGACAATCCATCGCAAGAAAACTTAAATCGAGCTGAAAGCCTTTGCAGCTAGTGCTCAAAATTTTTGTTGACATGTTATTGCTTCATGTCAATAAATATTAATAATAAAAATAATTTTTGTTTACAATTGGATACCTGGAATCATGGAAAGGAAGTTAGGTAAAGTAATTTACATTATAAATATAGATGGTATACATAGATCGGCGCACATTTCTCAATTAAAAAAAAAAAACTGTAATTTCAAAGAAGTATCCTTTGCGCCATCCAATATAGTAGATTTAAAGTTCCATTTCAGAAAAGAAAATCTGTATCTCTGTCAAACTTACCACGAAGATATAAAAGATTGAAAAAAGATCTAAGAAGTTGTAATGAATTATTCTAAAAAAAAAAATAAAAAAATAATAATACTCGTAATGTTATTATTATTATTAGTTATATAATACATATGTACATATTAATTAATTAAAAAGAAAAAAATAGAGCATGTAAGTTAGCATAAGTAATTAGTAGTAAAGAGTCTTAATCCGAACTTTGACGTGTTTAGATACTATTTGCTCTCCCATCTTACTTCAATACTTACTTACTTACTTAGGTGGCGCTACAGTTCGGGGTGAACCTGGGCCTCAACCAACAAGCCTCTCCAGTTAGCCCGGTCCTTAGCTAACTGCCTCCAGTTGCGCACCCCAAGTTGGTTGAGGTCCCTTTCTACTTGTGCGCGCCACCTTAGGCGAGGTCTTCCTCTACTGTGTTGTCCCTCCGGGTTGGATGCGAAGACTCTGCGGGCCGGAGCATTGGTGTCCATTCGCTCTACATGTCTACAGGTCGATGTCGCTGTACAACTAGATTTCGTAGATTTCGTCGTTGAATCTTCTCCTCCAAAGCCCGCCAACGCAAACGGGACCGTATATCTTCCGAAGAATTTTTCTCTCGAAGCGACCAAGGATATCTTCATCCGCTTTCGACAGAGTCCATGCTTCAGCGCCATAAAGCAGGACTGTGATGATTAAGGTCTTATAAAGAGTCTCCTTAATTGTTCGAGATAGGGCCTTACTACTCAATTGCCTTCTCAGCCCAAAGAAACAGCGATTGGCAAGAGTAATTCTTCGGTTAATTTCCGTCGAGATGTTATTGTCAGAATTAATAGCAGAGCCAAGGTAGACAAAGTCCCTTACTACCTTGAAGTTATAGCTGTCGACTGTGACGTTCTATCCGATTCGTCGATGTTGTGTGCCCCTTCTTGTCGACAGCATATACTTTGTTTTGCCCTCATTTACAGCTAAACCCATTTTGGCGGCTTCTGTTTCGATACTAGCGAACGCACCAGTGAGCCCGCTGTGTTCTGCCAATTATGTCGATGTCATCCGCGTAAGCTAGTAGTTGCACAGACTTTTGAAAGATTGTGCCTCCGGTGTTGGCTTGTGAGTTTCGCACAATTCTTTCAAGAATGATATTGAAGAAGTCACATGAAAGCGCGTCGCCTTGTCTAAATCCTTTTTTGACATTGAAGGTCTCGGTGAGGTCATTACCGACCTTGATGGAGCAGCGGGCGTTCTCCATCGTCATCCTGCACAGACGAACGAGTTTGGCAGGGATGCCAAAACTAGACATGGCTCTGTATAGCTCGTCTCTATAAATGCTGTCATATGCGGTCTTAAAATCGATAAAAAGATGGTGAGTATCGATTTGGACTTCTTGGGTTTTTTCCAGGATCTGCCGGAGTGTGAAAATCACACAGTATTTATTTTTTTTTTTTATAATTTACCCGCACTCAAGGGGTTATGAATACCCTTTTACATGTTATTCACATGGTGCGGGCGTCGGAAATGTAGATAGAGAGAGAGAAAGAGATTGGTGCAGTGGTTTGAAACTCAGATGTGTTAGGTTTCACATTAGCTCCAGGGGTGGTGTCCAGAATAACTGGGGAGATTTAATGCTGTCATGTAATTTTTTGCCTTCGCTTCTGATTCACAGTATTTTTTTCCCGATCCACCTGATGTCATAAGCATATCAATTATTAACAGAGCGATCAATTTTTCTCCAGCCATATGACAAACCTACTGCCAGTGTTATGCATTCGCAGTAGTGTTGTCACAAACTTTCTCAATTGATCGGACTGCCTCTTATCATATAATGCTTACTGACATCAGGGATTGAACCGTGAACCATCAGCTCGACGAACGATGATGCTACCACTACACCATTGCAGATAAGATCTTGTACGCGATGTTGAGGAGACTGATACCTCTGTAATTGGCGCAGTTAAGGGGTATCCTTTCTTGTGGATCGGGCAAACGATGCTGAGGTTCCATTCATCAGGCATACACTCGTCTGACCAAATCTTGGAAATGAGTTGGTGTATGCTCTCTACCAAGTCATTTCCGGCTGCCTTGAACAACTCGGCCGGTAGGCCATCAGGACCAGCAGCTTTGTTGGATTTAAGCTTGGATATTGCTATCCTTACTTCGTTTTGGTCAGGTGGACGGAAGTTTTGGCTATCATCGTCTATGTTGAATGGAGCATTCTGCCTGACAGTGGTATGTTGATCTTCATCGCCGTTATACAGTCTGCAGAAAAAGTTTTTCCATATTCTCAGCACCGACTGTGATTCTACTACCAGGTTTCCTTCCTCATCTCTACAGGTTTCCGTACGGGTCTTGTTGGCGTGACACGTTCTTTTTACCTTTTGGTAAAACTTCCGTACATTATTCCTGGAGTATAATCTCTCAATATCTTCGATCGCGCGCTTCTCGTGCTCTTTTTTCTTCTTCTGGAGAAGCCGATGCTCTTCCCGTCTCTTACGCTCGTAGAGCTCACGAGCAGCCCCCGTCCTTCTTTGCAGCGCCGCTTTGTACGCGTCCTGTTTAGCTGCATGTGCTTGCCGGCATTCTTCGTCAAACCAGGGGTTTCTTGGTGGTGGTCGACTGAAACCCAGCACATCAGTTGCGGCGTCTCTGATGGCATGTTGGCAACGTTGCCACTGGTCTTCGGCACTTGATGCTGGCGGCATAGGAGTCGTGGCGAGATTTCGGGATACGCGATCGGCGAAGATTCTGGCGGTCTCTTGCGATTGCAGCTTTTCGACGTCAAATCTTCTCACAGTTATTCTTCTTTGTGGCGTTCGGGATATCCGCATTCGTACCTTGGCTGCAACGAGGTAGTGGTCCGAGTCGATGTTGGCTGCTCGAAAGGTTCGGACATCCAGAATACTGGAAGCATGCCTTGCGTCGATCGCAATATGATCAATTTGGTTGACCGTTTCATGATCTGGAGACCGCCAGGTCCCCTTGTGAGCGACCGTCTTATGACAATCCGCATCAAGACTAAATTCGCCAACATTAGCCTAATATGCGCTCACGCCCCCACAGGAGACAAGGACGACACTACCAAAGATTGTTTTTACGAGCTCCTCGAAAAAACCTATGAGCAATGTCCTAAATATGACATTAAAATCGTGCTAGGCGATTTTAACGCCAAGATAGGAAAGGAGGACATCTTTGGTAGAACAATTGGTAAACAATTGCGAAACGTCACAATAGCAAGCACACGGTTTCCTCATCTCAATATCCACAAGGGGACCTGGCGGTCTCCAGATCATGAAACGGTCAACCAAATTGATCATATTGCGATCGACTTTAACATGTTGATGTTATATTTCGTTGAACTGGCCGTTGAATATGTATAATCCCCTCCTGGTCAATTTATCGCTTATTCTGTCTTCGATATCATTGTATTATTATAATTATTTAAGTTATTGATATAATTCAATAATTATTTTTATAATTATTATCAATAATAATATGACGAACACATGCCAATCATTTAATTCAAGTTTTTAATATTATTGATATTTTAGCGTACAAATCTCGATGTTAATTTAGCGGTAAATAATTTACTTTCACGGGACGACGAAGAAGCGGATGATGCAGAACAAGCAGGTGATAATTACGCTCCAGATGATTTAATTTCGCTTCTGGATAATGGCTTCCATACGGACAGTAATAATGTTATAGTGGATCCGGCCGATGGCCTATTTTCGGAGGAGATTTTCAGCAATTATTCGAGTATCCGAAAGTAAGATATATTGGTACTTTTAAATTATAATAACTTCATTATGTACAACTAATCTTGCTTTAATTGTTTCTAATTCCTGAATCAAGTTTGTTATTTAACCGTATACGCAGTGAAAGAAATCAAGTAAACTCTGGGAATCCAGAAAGCTCTACTAGTTCAGCACGTCCAGGTGTCAACACTTCGGCTTCAGGAAACCCAATATCATGTGGAAACAGTGCTTCCGGACCAATACCAACAGTCAATGCAGATTCTTTTAGTAGATGGCGGGATAGACAATGCTATGGGCCCCGACGGTGGTTTGGAAGGGATGATACTATATGGGATAAAGATACAGGTTTGTCTTATTTTAATTTAAATCTATTGAACCTACCTAAAAGGATTTCTTATAACTGCAGTAACTAATATATGAGTGTAACAGTTTAAATAATTAAGTCAAAATTTAATATTGTTATCGGTACTGTAATAAATATTGTTTAGTACTTACATATTTGTATTTGTACATACATATACATATGTATGTAAACAATGAACATAAGAACATGCAAGATAACAAAATGTCTAACTTCTAGGGACGCTAGTTATATGCATGTAGCACAATAAGGGTTCTTATACCAAAGATGTTTATTTCATTCAAAATATTCTATGCAGAGTTTTATGGATAATTTTTAAAATAGAAGCCTGTTCTTCACGTCGCGTTCATTCACAGCGGCGCACACTGATCGATTTAGGGTCGCTGGATGGACTTAAATCTTAAATGAAAGTTTTTTTTTAATTCATTTAATAAAAAAATTATTTAACTATTACTCTAACAACATATCTAATGCTTCAGTTCGCAAAGATTTACAATTTCTTTTTTTTTGGAAGATGGTTCATACCACATATTCCCATTTAGCCTGCTGTTTTTGCCGGGTTCTTTAAAAATATAGGAGCAGTGTTTCCATCATTCGTTTTACCCTTTCCTTGTTTTGTAAAGTCAACCCCGACTCATTTCTGACTTGGTTTTGCAGATAGACATTTGTATCTTGAACCAGTTTTTTGGCTTGGTATTCTCTGGCCTGTCAACATTTGTATGATATATGCAGCAATGGTTCCATAAATCATATGTGTACGCGAAGAGTTTGTAATACATGAACAAATGCATTAGAATCGTAGGGCTTATTTAAATATCTATATGTATGTCATTAATATCCTTTGAAAAAGCTTTGCATATGTAGATATGTAGCGAACTGCACTGGCTTTATTTTTCATAACTGCTTTGCGTGTCTTAAAAAATGTTAGTATCTTATTTATGATCAGCTGTTGATGTACTAAATAGACCACCTGAAATGCGGTGTTGTGATAATTTGGAATTTTTTTACGTACCTAAAAGATTTTTGTTATTATCCACGACCTGGGGAAATTTATATTAAATTTCTTAAACTCGGGCTTTGTCTTTATTGTACTCAAATTTCAGCAGTAACAGAAAAATTAATTAAAAGTGTAAGAAACTGCCATGTCTACGATAATGGGTGATGACAGTTATAAAAACGTAATTTTGTAGAGTGAGATATGGGAAACAATTACAAAAGAATTGAATGAAAATGGTAAGCATACTATTATATTTCATACGACCCAATTGCGCAATTTATTTAAAAATGATCATTGTTAAAGTAAGGTAAATTTCTTCATAAAATTCGGAATTCTCAAATATTCCGTTATCGGCGTCCATAACTACCATATACAGAGGTGTTCAAAATAATAGGGAAAGGGAAAAACCGAAGCGTTTTTAAGGAGTTTAGAAAAGTTTTAAAACCGAAAAGCGAAATATCAGTATCAATTAATTAAAACACACAATTTTTCATCTGTCTCAGTTAATTTTTCTTTTTCTTTTATCGTACTTCTATTTTCTCATTAGTAAATCAAAATTTCTTCCAAATCAGTTGTTCATAATAATAGGAAAATTCAAAGTAAACATTAATTTTTGTTAAAATTAATCAAATAAAATTAGTAATTTATTTTGTAAAAGTAAATCTCATAGAGTCTATAAGTATTTGACACTTTCTAACTGGAATAGCCTTCCAATGACTCAATCGCAGTACACAACTGATTTTTATTTTGGAATGTCTGCGTCGCTAAAGATTTTTTTAGTTCCGCCCACAAATTGTCAATTGGATTCAGATCGGGGGACTGAGAAGGCCATGGTAACACCGACACTTGATGGTCCCGCAACCAAGCACTTACCAATTCGATGAGTGTTTGGGATCGTTGTCCTGTTGGAAGTGCCATCTTAACGGCATATTATACTCAGAATACGGTAGCATGACGTCCTTCATTAGAAACAAAATTCATTGACCTTCCCAATGAGTCCTCAATAAATTTAAGGGTTTTTCCTTGTTCCCTCAGTTTTTTTATGATGCGACCTTCTTCATCAGTACAATGCTTTTTGCGTCCCATTTTTAACAAATGAACTAAGATGAACTAAAAAAATATTTGTGGAATTTCGTAAACTTTTAACTTACATAAAAAAAATTAATTACCTGTCACTTTTTTGATAAAAATAGTAACAGCAAAACAAAATTCCCTATTTTTTTTCAAATGCACTTCCTATTGCTTTCCACTGCAGAACTTACTACACGAATGATTAACTATCCGGAAACTCATCATTATAAAGACAATGCAACTGTGAAAATAACGGCACTAATTGCTTGTCGGAAAAACGATAAAAAGAGTGCAAAATAAACAAACATAACCCTTTTTAGCGATATTTCCTATTATTTTGAACAGCTCTTATATAAAAATCAATGTACCTGTGTACCTATGTATCTACATATGTACCTTTGTTTGAATGTTTTCTATGGATTCCGAAACCACCGCACCGATATAGTTCAAATTTTAAGGCAATCGTTGGTAATATTCTGAGTGTTTCTGTGAAGTTTGGTCGCAATCGGTTCGGTAGTTTGCCCACAACTGCATTTTGAGTGAGGCAAGTCGAAAAAACTTCCGACATGACGTTTATTTTTTTTTTTATTTTTTTATGAAATTTCAAAGAGTTCTGTTTGTTTTAACAAGTGCTCAAGCTGAAAAGCTGGTAGACTTAATAATAGGCCCATACACGATACGATAAATCTGACAGACATTGAAGTCCGTCCGACCGATTCCATCGTGTGTGGCGTTGTTAGGTGGTCTGTTCGACGCGACGGTCGAATGGATATCAAGTAATGTTTGATATTTTGAGGCGGTGCCAAGTTGTCGTCCGACTGATTGTGTCGTGTGTGGTAAAATCTGTCCAACCGTCGTATAGTGTGTGGCAAAGTAAAGCACAGTCGGACAGACTATGTCGAATAGACAAATCGTATCGTGTATGGGCCCTATATGAGAAAAGCCGCTTATTCTATATACATATGTATATAAAACTCTGTACTTATGTTTTTATGTATTCCATAGACTTCGAAACCATCGAACCGATTAAGCTTATATTTTTAGGCAATATTTGGTACTGGCCGGAGAGTGTTCTTGTGAAGCTTAGTCAAATTTGGTCCAGTAGTTTGCCCACAACTGCATTTTAACTACTGCGCAGTAACGCACGCCGGGTACCCGCTAGTCCGCTATAAAAGTTTTTGTAGCAGAAGTAATTTCATCCACTGTTGGGAGGACAATTCGGAAAACTCCACATTTGCCAATTTCTGCAGTTTTCCCTGTTTCTTCTGTAGGTATTGGCTGTAAAGTGTTTTCTCTGCAGACTTGGTTCACGATATTTTCTACCGTTGAACGTCCGATCCTATAGGAAAATGTTTTAGTTTGATAGGAATCACATATTTTTTATTTTTATTTTTTTCCATCACAGAGTACACAGAACAATACGCTCTCTAAGTGTTTAGGTTAGGTATGTGGGTTGGCGGGGAGAGAGACTCCCCGCCACACTCAGGTCAATGCTGACCCATTGTGATGCCCTTTGGGGGAAAGGATGTTCCTTGCCCATTGAAAACCGATACCGATTCTAATATGCTCCGATAGTTATTGATGCGAGTCTTTGCATACAAACCATCCTGAGGACCTGATAAATTTCATTATCTTGTCTGATGGCGTGCTGCCGAGTTCATCTAGGTCTTGGAAGAAGTAGCTCCCTAGGACCCTGTTCCTGCTGTATTGGAGGCCAGGGCAGTGACATAGGAAGTGGGTTGTGTCCTCAAAAGCTCCCTCGTCACCGCAACCTCTGCAGAGTTCTTCTTCCGTCAAACGTCGTTAATATTAACGCTCTGAGCTTATTTATTATATTTAAGTTTTCTTGCGATGGATTGTCTAATATTTTGTAAATATTGTCCTTAAGATGGTTACTAGCCGTGTTTGAAGAGAAGAAGCTGGGACCAAGGAGGTGTTCCATGTTTAGGATGTGGATGTTACATGAGGTGCAGATTGGGGGCGGCTCCTTCCTTAGTAGGTTTCGGTCAGTAGCTATGGAGTGTCCAAGGCGAAATCAAAGGAAATTGGTAGTGATTGATTTAAAGGCACAGCGTGGGTAAGCAGGAGGTGTTTTGTTAGGGTTGATTTTCCTGGAGTAATGGTGAAGATATAGTTCCCAATCATTTAATTGTACGTTGTAGATCCCGTTTGCTGTGTCAAATAAATAGGTGGGACTAACACTAGCTGAGTTGGCGGCTTGATCGGCGGCTTCATTACCGCGTATACTTGCATGTCCTGGTACCCACATTAGTTTGATTTTGTCCGGTTCTTTAAAGAGGATGTCTCGGATACGGCAGATTAATTGGGAGTTGTTTTTTGGATTTGCAGTAGCCTTTATTACTGAAAGGCTGTCGGATGCGCATTGTCTGTTAACACCAGCGCCTCTAATATGAGCCCTTATTGCGAGTGTCGTTTGTCGATCGATAAACGACTTTTGTCGATAGTCGATCGTCGAAAGTGAATTTCGGTATTGCGTATCTCTATTTTGAACGAAATTTTTCGTTTTGACAGTCGATCTTTTTCGTTTATATTTTCGCGATCTGTGTGGAAGTGCAATGTTATGGACAAAAATGCAATGTGTTTCATTGTTTTGACCTTTTATTTTTAAAAAAATAATTATATTAATTACAGAGCAAAAGTACAAAAAAAAAAATTATGGTTATGGGGTTATGGGAGTAAATTCTTCTTCCGAATCATCGAAAAAAAAAATCAGTTGAAATCATTTTTTCTTTTATTATTTCACTGAAATCTATTTAAATGTGTTTTATGTACATGTTTTTAGACAATTACATCACTTATTTACACTAGTTTATTGAACAATTTTGCTTGTAACACGAAAATTAAAACAGAAGCAACAACACAAATGTCAAAAATATATGCTCTATTCACAATAATCACGTTCGATATTCACAGTAACAGATATCTTTGTCGATTGAGATACACAATACCAAAAAAGGAATTTGTCGATGCGATCGACATTTATCGAATCGAACGCTGATTGACACTCGCAATAAGGGCCATGGCCTGCGTTTCTGTGGTAAAGATAGAGGCAGTCTCCACCATGATGCCTTGTCTGTAGATAAATTTCCATCCTTTAGAGGTCAGGTCCGAAGATATGCTTAGGAAAATTGATTGGTATGTATATATGATTGTTTGAGTGAGATTTTTGGTATTTGCAGAGGTTTGATATAATAGAATCCGTCTTGATGGACCAAGATGGCTGCGAGGGTATGTGTCTGAGGAAGCATTTGGATGGAATGTATAGATCTTAGCTAAGTTTTAAGGTATTTTCTATCGCTGACGATATTCTTTGCTTGGTCTTCCTGTTTAAACATAGGAGTACGTCTGGGTCTAAGATAGAACCGGTTAGGAAACAGATTTTTGAAAAGCAGTTTCGCTGACACTTCCATGCAGCGTTCTTCAATGGAGGGGAATACAGCTTCTGCAAGTATGTTGAGTCCTTGATGATGTTTAGTGTGGACTTCGGGGCATTGCCGTAGATACCTAATGCATAGTCAATTTGATATTGGCATTACTTTTAGATGAGGCTAAATACTCAATTATATTGCACCTTGCAGCTAGAGATTTCTTAATTTCTAAACAATGAATATTCCACTTATATTTACTGTTAAACAACAATCCACATATACTTAAATTAGATACTGATTCAATTTTTACATTACATACGTATAAGTCTGTGACTGAGCAAGTGTGGGCACTCGCGCCTAGTTGACTTAGCTCTGCTACCATTTTCACAGCATTAGATCGCTGTATACGTTCTTTTTTAGTTAGATCATTTCCAAAGAAACACTTTGTTCCTTTCAGACTCGATTTAGCCCGAAGAATTTCTAATTTTTTACGAAGCGATGTGAGCTGGACTAGGATCGGTCTGTCTTTACCCTTTTCTTCTTTTCCAATTCTTCTTACACGGCTTATATCTGACTCTACAATGTTTACTCCCACTTCATTTTTTATTATCCCATCCACTAAATTGTAAAGCTACCGTCTATATATATATATCGTCTCTATCTACCTCTTGAATATTATAAATCATTATGTTTTTTGTCGTAGCGCTCTTTCATGGTTTTCAATAGTTTTGTTCTGTTCTTCTATTACATATTTTAGGTTATTAATTTCACTTTCTAGTTCGCCTGTTCTTACACCTACGCTTACTTTTAATTCATTTATATCTTTCTTTAAACTTTTATTACTTCCCTTAATTTCTTCCTTCAGATCTTCTTTAAATTCTTCTTGTGAAGCCTCAAGTTGAGCTTTCAACTCTACTTTCATATCTTCTTTGAAATTCATTAGAAGTATTTTCATGTCATCTTTGTTCATCTTCGATGGCAACACTTACTTTTACTAATGACACATGAGCTACTTACTGATAGGTGGCACTTGTATTACTAACTAATACAAAAACTTTGTTTACATAGCAGGAAAAAAATGCTAAAAGACTGAAGTCGAGAGGAATTGTAAAATCTATGAAGGAATCACCAGACATTGCTTAAAATATGACCAAAAGGCCACCAGAACAGGTGAAAAGGTTTTGGGACGATTTTCGGCTTGAGCTGAATAAATATGAATTGGATTGATTGACGCTGAATGTAAAAAGCCTGAGGGAATCATATGTCAGGTCAATTCAATGCTTTGTGGTAGACTACGATCTTTGTTTTGTTGTCCGGCGCGTAAGTAAACAAAGATGAAGGCTTTCCAACACGCGAACGTGCCACATATAACACTGCGTGACAAATTTACAATTTTTTTGTATAACATTAGTAAAATAAGGTATTCCTTTATCAATTGGGAACTCTATTTAAGGATATCGCAATGCAAGTCTTGTAACACGTACCGTTTCCGTGTTATGGATACAAGAGATAATATAAAAAATACATACAATATTAGAAGTTAAAAAACGTTTATTGGCATTGGAACTTAAAATTTAAAAAGGAAAATTCATTTAATTCATAGAAAAGAATATATTAAAACATAAAAAAATATTTGTAATTCTTATTTATTATATATTATTAAACAGTATTTAGCTTTTACGCTTGTGACTTGTTGAATCTTCTCGCATTAAAGACCAACAGTAATCTCCTAAAATGGCTGCATCCCATCGACCTCGATAACGTTCTTCGATCTTCCTTATGTCCTGGTGAAAGCGTTCGCCCTGTTCGTCACTCACGGCTCCAAGATTTTTTGGAAATAAATCAAAGTGTGAATGCAAAAAATGCATTTTTGATGACATTCTGCATCCTAAATCCTTATAACTTTTTAATAACTTTACGACTAACATTTCAGAATTCTCGGCTCGATGATTGCCTAAAAACCCGTTTATTACAGTTTTCAATGATGACCAAGCTGATAGTTCCTTTTTATTTAGTTTACGGTCGAAATTGTCATCTTTCATTAGTTTCCGTATTTGTGGCCCAACAAATATACCTTCTTTAAGTTTGGCATCACTTAATTTAGGAAATACTGGTTTCAAATGTAAAAATCCTTCACCAGTTTTGTCAATAGCTTTTACGAAATTCTTCATTAAACCCAGTTTTATGTGCAAAGGTGGAAGAAGTACATTTTGTGGATTAATCAGAGGTGAATATTTTACGTTTGATTATCCAGCAACAAATTCTGATCTCAAAGGCCAATCTTTAACCACGTAGTGTTTCTCTGTAGCTCGACTGTCCCACATACACAAAAAGCAGCAATACTTTGTAAAGCCACCCTGTAAACCCAGTAACAAGGCTATCACTTTTAAGTCAGAACAAACTTTCCACCTCTAGTCTCTGTATTTTATTAAGTTTAATATCGACTGCATAGTATTGTATGTTTCTTTTAAAGTGATTGAATATGCTACGGGTATGGAGGGATATTCGCTGCCATTATGTAGAAGAACTGCTTTCAAACTCGCTTTAGATCCATCAATAAAGAAACGCCATTCATTTGTTCTGTAAGCGATCCTTAATTCATTCATCAGTCCGCTTATGTCGTTACAGTGGCATATGGATTCGTTTTGTGTGAAGAAGGTAGCTAAATGTTTGTTTCTTTTCCTTGATAAAGATATTTTAGTTCCTATTGATAACAAATTCCATTCTCGTAGTCTAGAACCGAGAATTCCAGACTGTCTAAATTTAACTCTTGCTGCTGAATCATATGTGGTTCCTTCAATGAACTTCTAGGAGGAACATATTCGGATATTTCCTTTTCCAGCGCATCATTTTCTTCACCGTCATTATCATCATTTGATATTGCACATGGTTCTGGTGTTCTTGGCATGGGCACAGGAAATTCTTCAGTATGAGGTATTGGCATCGAAACAGAAGCTACCTTAGGATAATCTATTTTGTTTTTGTTTTTTTTTTTTTGAAAACCCTTTTACTTTAGTCAAACAAAAATAGCAGTCATCGTAATGATTAACTTGTTCACGCCAAATCATTGGAATAGCAAATCGACTTCTTATTACCACTTAACCATTCGAGAAGAGTAACGTAACACGAGATACAAAACAATTTCGGAATCCATTCTTTGTCTTGTTTTACAGAAAGATCAAAATAGAGTTTATAAGCCTCTTTTACTTTTTGAGTTGCAGCTCTACCTTGGGCTTTTACAATATATTGGCCACACACATAACAAAATTTATTGGGACAATTTTTACACGTACGACGAAAGTTTTTTTCCATATTTAGATTGAAGAATATTTGTTATTTCACTTAAAACTATTTTAACACAACTCAAATCACTTTTTTATATTATTTCAATTACCATCCGACTGAGCAAGACAAATAAATTGAAGAATTTTTGCACTTAACAGCAGATGAAGGTATCTTACATAAATGCGTCAGTAACAGAATAAGTTGACGTGATAGGACAGTTTTGTTTACCATTCTTATCTTAACTCTCTATAAAGAAACAGTTATACATATCATCACTCATGTTACCAAAACCTTGTCACGCAGTTGGGCCATGCGAGAAGCATAGGAATTCGAGATCGATCCCACACACTTCCAAAGATCGGCCTTGTGATTTATTTATTGTCATGACGAATGCAAGGCAAACCGGAAATTTAATGCGTTTGAATTCAAAAGGTAAATCGGTTGGAATCATTGGAATTCTGGGAATGAGCACTTCCTCGCCCTTGAATTTGCCTTTGAGTATCGTTGCTTGAATGACATTATTCTTGAGTTGCTTTACGACCAATCTTGTTCCATTGCACAATTTCCGTTGATTGTGGTTCCGGAGCATGATGACAACAGATCCAACCTTCAGTCGTAAATTGTGTGGTGGTAATTCTGGCAAATCCAATGAATTCAGGAATTCCGTTGGATAAGTTGTTGCTTCGTCAGGATTAGTCACACAATCAATTGATTTGAACGAATGTAATTGTTCCAGCAATTGCATTTTGAATTACGCAATTCAAATCATCGACATTCTTATTTGTCGCTGCCAAAATTGCACGTGCACTCAACCAATCGTGGTTCACATATTTCCAGACGATGTTTGAGAACACTTTCGTAATGAGATCCTATTTCGTCGTTTTGAAATGGCAGAAATTCGGCGGGAACGAAATCAATCCAGTGGAAACCTCGATAGGTACTTCTCCATTGCCAATCGCCAACAATTGATTCGAGAAAATCTCGGCAGATGGATCATTTTGTAACGCAACTCGCATATTTGTCGTCAACCGCAGCTTCTTCAAGGTTAGGTTAGGTTAGGTAGATGGGTGCCTTGTGACATAGTCACTGCTCACTTAGACCAGGTCGGTCCATTGTGCCCAATCTTTTTAACCCTGGAAACATGAGAAAAACCGCTGTTAGAACCACCCAGATAATGATATGAATCTCAGGAGGTCCGCCAGCTCTACATTTCCTAAGTCCTCCAGTTCCGAAAAGAAGTAACTCCCAAGAGTCCTCATTCTTATGACGGATAGGGCAGGACAATCACATAGCAGATGACGAACAGATTCAATTTCTTCTTCGTCCCTGCAACTTCTGCAAAAGTCGTTATGTAGCACACCGAGTCGTTCTGCATGAACGCCGATAGCACAGTGTCCAGTAATTATGCCAGAAACAACCCGTGCGTTATAACGACTAAGTTTTACCAGAGAGGTTGATCTCTTCTTGCTGAAGGCCGGCCATAGCGCCCTGGCCGTTGCGCATGTTTCCAGATGAACCCAGCGTCTGTTTGCTCGACCGATGGCTTCATCTTCTATCTTTTTCCGTAAGGTGCTGATTGGGGTTACTACAAAAGGGAGGGCCCGCGATAAGTGCAGCGCCGATCCTTTCCTAGCAAGCTCATCAGCCTTTTCATTTCCCTTGATATCCATGTGCTCTGGTACCCAGCAGAGGGTCACCTGATTGGCTCTGGATATCTCGTTTAGGAGTGACTTGCAGATTCTTACAAGCCTCGACCTGATTACCGCGGAGTCCAGAGCCTTAACGGCTGCCTGGCTGTCTATATAGACAGTGATCGTTTTGCCAACGATATTACTCTCGCGAATAATTTCAGCAGCCTGTAAGATGGCTGTGACTTCGGCCTGAAAGACGCTGCAGTCGTCGTGAATTCTAGAGAAGCGGTTTATTCCTAGGGCTTTACAATAAACTCCGGCTCCCGTGCCAATGTCCATCTTAGAACCATCGGTATAGAATGCCAGCTCCTTTTTCATGCTCTTACGGTTCTTCCAGTACATTCTGTCAGGAATTCTTGTAGCGAATCTCCTTTCAGAAGCTAATATCGGGTTCATGTGATCAGTTTCCGTCGACCTGTTGGTAGTCTCCCATCGAGACAAAATGGATGCATGACCATAGAGGCTCGATGACCATAGTCCACCTTCTTTTAGTCTTACCGCGGTTTTGGCGGCCAGACTGCTACAGTATAGATCGAGCGGAATGAAACTAAGCATGGTTTCCATTGCCGCTGTCGGTGTTGTTCTCATTGATCCCATGACTCCGATACACGCTGCCCTCTGGATTTTGGTGAGGTTTGAGAGCTGGTATTGCTTCTCAAGTACCATTCACCATACTAATGAACCGTATGTGAGAATAGGTCTTACCACCGCCGTGTATATCCAGTACACCACAGCTGGTTTAAAGCCCCACGTGTTACTGAACGCCTTCTTGCAAGCATAGAAGGCTACGCTTGCTTTTTTGATGCGTTCGGTAATGTTACCCTTCCAATTTAGTTTGGAATCCAGTATTACGCCCAAATATCGAGCTGAACCTGAGAGACTTAGTTCAGTACCACCGATATTTGGGGGTCTGAAGGTAGGGGTTGATCTTTTCTTAGTGAAAAGGACTACCTCCGTTTTTGAGGGGTTCACTCCCAGTCCTTTGCTACCAACCCACTTATCCACTAGTTGTAGTGCGAGATTGAGTCTTTCTCTTAGGACTGAAGGAAATTTTCCCGAGACCAGGATGGCGACATCATCGGCATATGCCGTCACGTTGAAGCCGTTATCCTTCAATATTACCAAGATCTCATCCACTACAAGGAGCCATATAAGAGGAGACAGAACTCCGCCTTGGGGGGTTCCTCTGCAGACCCTTCTCCTGACGGTTATGTCTCCTTGCGTGGAATATACAACTCTTGATTTAAGCATCTGTGCAATCCAATTGCAGAGGCCGGTGTTGAGGTGAGCCCTGTGTAGACTGCCCAGGATCGCATCAGTGCTTACGTTGTTGAACGCCCCTTCAATATCTAAGAACGCTCCAAGAGTGAACTCCTTGAGGTGAAGGGATCTTTCTATGCTTGATACAACCCTGTGGAGGGCTGTATCTACCGATCTGCCGCAGATATATGCATGTTGTGGTTTAGATAGGTAATCATCGCCGATCACGTTTCGTATGTGAACATCTATTAATCGTTCCAATGTTTTCAGCAGAAAAGACGACAGACTAATAGGTCTCAGGTCTTTTGCGTTTGTGTGGCTCGCTTTCCCTGCTTTGGGGATAAAAACAACGCGCACCTCTCGCCATGCTTTAGGAACATATCCTAGCTTAAGGCATCCTGTGAAGATACGCTTAAGCCATGGAGTAGCAATATCCACTGACTCTTGCAACATCACAGGTCGAATGTTATCCATTCCTGGTGCCTTGTACGGAGCAAAAGATTTAATTGCCCAAGCTATCTTATCGTTGTCTATTATGTTTCCTACTTCTTCCGCGCTTAATCCCCATGTCGTCTCTGGAATGGATAGGTCATCTCCGGAGATTGATGTACATCCGGGGAAGTGAGTGCTCAAAAGTATATCCAGCGTTTCCTCATGTGATTCCGCCCAAGTACCGTCGCTTTTCCTAATATTGGATGCCGGGATTGGTGTCTTGGCCAGAACCTTCCTTAGGCGAGACGCTTCATTAGTGAATTCTATAGATGCACAAAAGGTCCTCCAGGAGTTCCTCTTTGCGAATCTAATCTCTTTCTTGAAGAGCTTTACGCTTTCTTTATAAGTGGACCACTCGACGACCCCCTCTTTAGCGAGGTTCCACCCTACTCTTGAAGTGCGAATGAGTTCCGCTATTTTATCACTCCACCATGGTGGACGTTTTTTGCCGCTCTGCCTACTAACAGGGCAGGACCTTTCAAAAGATCGCGTAAGGGAACCGGTCAATGCATCGACTGCATTGTCAACTGCTTCTGCAGAATTGAGATCATCGGTGAAAAGATTACCCGATTTCCTCATTTTCCTTTTGAATTTTGACCAGTTTGCCCGACGCGGGTTTCTGTAAGACCCTTTCCCGCGAGTAGATAGCTGTAGTTTGAAGAGTATCCAGCAATGGTCAGATAGTGACGCCTTACTGGAGACTCTCCAGTCAGTAACTTCAACAGAGCTCTGTTCAGATACAAACGTGATATCCAAGACTTCTTTCCTGGTTGACGTTACAAAGGTGGGGTCATTGCCTCTATTACATATAACAAGATTGGATTCTAGGATATAACTAAACAAAACTTCGCCTCTAGCATTAATGTCGGTGCTACCCCACAGAGTATGGTGGGCGTTAGCATCGCAACCCAAGACTAAGTTTTTCTTACCTTTTCGAGACGCTGATATGAGCGACCTCAAAGCTTCCGAGGGGACGTTGATGCCGTCATCGTAGGGTAGGTACGCAGACGCCACCGTGCAGTTCTCGCTCATCCCTCTCACATCTACCACTGTCAAGTCGCCGGAGCTGAAATGAGACTGCATTAGTACATGGAGACTCTTTTTAGCCACGATACACGTTCTAACCTTGCCAGCGTCACCCCTATAAAATACATTATAGTTTTTGGACCCTAATCCCATCACGCGATTGTTATCAATCCACGGTTCCTGGATTAGGGCCAAGTCCAGCTGCCCCTCCAGGAGGAGCAGCTTCAGGTTGTCGGAGGCGACTTTACTGTGATGAAGGTTGATTTGCACCACCTGCATTGGTTATTGCAATTCCCCCTTTCACAGCGTCAGTCGCCCCATCGTTCTCCGCCGGTTGAGTCCGCTTTATGAGCTTTAGAGTGACTTCTCCCGCTCCATAGCACAGTCTCAACTGCGTTTTCTCCAGCAATGCGGCCGGAGGTTCATGCATGAGGATGATGAACCCCTTGGTCCCATTCTTCGTTTCTTCCTCCCCGACGACCTCCCAGGTCTTCATGTCAATGGAAGGGTTCTGGGCCTTTAGGAAGTCGAGGATCTCATTTTTGTTCACACCCCAGTCAGGAACACAAAGCTTTCCCTTGGGTGTGGTGGGGATCTCTTCTGGAGGTACTGCTTGCAGTGCAGCCCCCTCCCAGAGTTTAAAACCGCGAACTGTGGCCTTCGCGAATTCATATGATAACTGATCCTTGCAGTCTATCAAAGTGAATCCACGCTGCCATTTCGCTCTTCCGAAAGTGGGCGCGGTTGTCCCAGTATTCTTTCGAATACGGTCGAAGACTGCTCTGGCTAAGGCCTTCTCAAGCAGCTTCTTCAAATAACGCCACAAATACGAAAGCTTAAAGCAAGCAATCGGCTGCCGTTGATCGTGGAATAACAGGAAGCGTTTGTCGAAAAAGCCTGCAGAATTATTGCGCCTCCAAAACGTTTTGTGTTACTGCGCAAATCTTTCATATAGTCCGATCGAGTGCCTGCAATGCTCGTTTGTGTGCCATTGTGCATTCGTCCCAGATGATAATCTTACAGCTCTGCAATACTTTCGCCATTGCAGAATTCTTTGAAATGTTGCATGTCGGTTCGTCAGTTAGTTGTAGATTCAACGGCAGCTTCAACGCAGAATGAGCCGTTCGACCCAGATGATAATCTTACAGCTCTGCAATACTTTCGCCATTGCAGAATTCTTTGAAATGTTGCATGTCGGTTCGTCAGTTAGTTGTAGATTCAACGGCAGCTTCAACGCAGAATGAGCCGTTCGACCACCTTCCAACAATGTGGCTGCAATGCCAGAAGAGGCAACCGCCAGTGCAATTTCTGATCTCGAACGAACCGAAGCCAAATACTAAATATAAGGAACGTTTTACCAGTTCCGCAAGGCGCATCGATGAAGAAAATGCCTCCATTTCGGTCGTTAATCGCTTTCATCAAAGTGTTGTAAACGTCCTTTTGTTGGGGTAAAATGTTCATCCAACGTTGAAATGGTTTAACATCGGGGTAAGCTTCTAGGTGAAATACATTGAAGCTTCTAGGTGGACCAATTTAGCTTGGTGAAGCCAATCTGTCAAATGCATCGAAGTTTGCCGTCTAGTACATGTACATATGTAGTTGGTCTATGGTGAAATGACGAAGCTAAAAGGACACCTGTCAAATTGCATTTGAATGTGTGGGCAATGTCGTTGCATGTGAATGTGTGGGAAAAGGGTTTTTCCGGCTAAAAAGTTAATGAAAAAAATAATCATAACGCCATTACAAATTTAAATAAACAAATTTCAATTAATACACATTTCAATGATTCATTTAATATACTTATGAGTGGCAATAGAAGAATACAGAAATAAAACATAACTAGCGTTATTCATAAAGCATAATCAACTATAAATTAACCTTGATTTTAGTTCAATTTGCCTTTGATTCGTCATTCTTTGTTCAATGCATTTTTCGTTGCTAATTAATGTTGGTCAAGTCTTTATTTATTTAAATGCCGAATTTGGCATTTAAAGCTGAATTAAGATGGAAATTATTTTTTTTATTAAATAATTACGAAAAATAATGCTCATATTGGAACTCGAAATGCTAGTGAAAAATTTTTTGACTTGAGGAAACCGAGATTCCACATCCTTCTTAACGGCATGAGAGGTCCAATAGAATCAGTTAAAAGTATAAAGAAGCGGCTCTTGGCGTCTTCCTGGATATAGTGGGAGCCTTCAATAATATCAAGTTTACTGGTATCATGAACCAAGAAGTTAACTTGGAAAAGAAATCTATAAAACAAAATAATGGCCGATAGTAGAAATGAAATACCCCCTCTCACTAGTATCGTACATCCAACGCATGGCTTGTGTAGGAATTGCTGTATCCCAATCTAGTACCCCCACAGCAGCCATGGAGACAATCTTAAATATACTCCATATAGGATAAGAGGTGAAGAGATCTGCCGGACTGGCGGCTCTCAGACTTAAAACCTTGAAGGTAGTTAAAACCGCATATAGCAGTACGTTCGCAAAACACCACGACAACATGTGGGAAGCATTGCAAACCTGCAAAGCTGCCAAAGCCATGATTGAGCGCCTCTGCTCCCATCGAGCAAAGAGGGCGCTCGACCTACGCAGATGACAACTAAGGCAGATGGTGGAACTGTTCACCGGCCACATCAACCTGAACAAACACGCCTACAGACTGAGACTAGTTACATGTAACACTTGCCGGGTTGCGAGGAAGAGAAAGAATCCTGGAGTTCATCAGAAATACAGGACGTTTCTCGGAACAGTGAATCCCATCCGACTCTCCATCCTCAAAGCTTCAGATAGCTTCGTTAGAGGGGAACACAACGGGTCCAAACAGCGGCCTACGTGATGAGGACACTCCTCACCCTCCCAAACGAACGAACCACCCATCAAAAGGACAACTGTAGAACAACAAGTCAATGTACCGGAAATAAGCCGCAGAGCATTTATTAATTAACGCTTGAAAAATGTATGAATCTTTTCTTATAATAATAAAATCGCTATTCCTTCCACTACTTATGCCCAGTTTCACAGAGAGAGTTTAAACTACAGTTTAACTAAACCTGAACGACAGTTTAAACTTTAAGTTAAATTCGTTCGGTTTCACAGTGTAAGTTAAACTTCCAGTTTACTAAACGCAGTTTTGGAAGCTGGGTTTGAACAAAAGTTGGCGGCGCTATTGTTTTGAAATGTCAAATTATGGTATTCATGAATGAATTCGATATTTTCTTTTGTTATTGTTTTTTGTTTATCAACTATTAAATTAGATTAGATAAAATAGAAAATTATGGAAACGAAAATAAACGTGGACAAAAATATTGTGGTAAAAAAAAAAGATATTCGAATTTTTCGACCGCGGACGTTGATTTGTTATTGGAGTTGGTTCAAAAATATAAAATAATAATAATAAAACAAAAAGACAATTATTTTATAATTTTCCCCGTCCCTTATATCACCAAAATCAGTAATCAAAAACATTATCAAAGACATTATTTATTTCGTTTCACCCGCATTCGTTTGACACATGTTAAACGAAAGTTTAAACGGCAGAATGAAGGTGTTTAACTTCAACGACGAGTTAAACTTGACTTTGAGTTTAAAGGAGTACTGTGAAACTGAAAAATTTTTAAACGGAGGTTTATACTGAAACGTGAAATTAAACTCTCAGTGAAACTGGGCATTGATGTGTTATATTTAAAATTGTTATTTTTCTCCATTCATTTTGACATTATTCAAATACAATTTTCAAACAGTGTTTCCACACCGTTCATCAAATCAAAATTAGTTATTATTAGTTTAAAATTGCGTTATGAATAGCACAGTGATCAAATTTTTAATTGCGGATTAGTAAATGATGAATCCAAAGGCAAAGCTAATGAAAACGGCTGTAAAAGTTTTAAAAATAGAAAATGGCACACGCCACAAAAAAAAACTTTTAAACTAGCTTAAATTCTTAGTAGTTTGTATTGTTTATAAGCTTAAATTAAATAAAATGAATTCTTCATAAATCGACGGACATCGCCATTAAATGGCTATGTTTCTGTGTTAATACCTATGTTAACACCTACATATGTATGTATGTACCTATGTATATAACTATGTTTGGGAACATTAATCATTTACCAAAATTTGTTCTGCGTGCAAAATGGGTTGAGGTATATAACTTAACGCACGAGTTACGGAACGCAAGACGCCAGCCACCTGTCCCCACGTCACCCCCTCACCCCATTATTCATCAACTTATGGAACAGCAGTAGAGTGCGAATTGTGGTTGTATTGTAACCTAATACAGTAGACGCTCGATATAGTGAACTAATAAAAACCGGGCCTGTTCACTGGAACGAGATTGTTCACTGTAACGTGGACTCCTTAAAGCAAATTTCATCAAAATGTGTATGTTTTTACATGCAATACATCGAAATTAGAATATAATTACGATTTGTCTTTGCAATTACTAAAAAAAAGCCAATATTCATTAACAGAATAATTTATTTTTAACAAAAGCAACTCATCTTTATTTATTTTCCGCTAACCAATTAAGAATGCAATGGTGCTGTGATTTTCATTCCAGCATATTTTCACTAAGAAATTCGCTCTACTCAACATTTCTTTCCTTTTTTTAGTTTAAGCATTAGTTAAATAATTATTATAAACTAACAGCGTTATGTATAAAGCATAATCAACTATGAATTAACCTTAATTTTAGTTTAATTTCCCTTTGATTCATTACATTTTTCGTTGCTAATTAACGTTGGTCAAGTCTTAATTAACCTAAATGCCGAATTTGGCATTTAAAGCTGAATCAAGATGGAAATTATTTTTTTTTTTATTAAATAATTACGAAAAATAATGCTCATATTGGAACTCGATAGCATTATTGAAATATGTTTTTGCGTGAGGAAACCGAGATTCCGTATCCTTCTTAACGGCATGAGAGGTCCAATAGAATCAGTTAAAAGTATAAAGAAGCGTCTTCAATAATATCAAGTTTACTGGTATCATGAACCAACAAGTTAACTTGGAAAAGAAATCTATAAAACAAAATCACAAAGCCAGGAAAATGTACTGGATATACCGTAGAGCTTTCGGTAAGACATGAGGTTTGAAGCCGAAGCAAGTCTTTTTGATCTACACTTTCATCGTAAGGCCCATCCTATTCTACGGAGTGTTTGTATGGTGGCCGATAGTAGAAAGAAAATAGCCCCTCTCACTAGCATCGTACATCCAACGCATGGCTTGCGTAGGAATTGCTGTATCCCAATCTAGTACCCCCACAGCAGCCATGGAGACAATCTTGAATATACTCCATATAGGATAAGAGGTGAAGAGATCTGCCGGACTGGCGGCTCTCAGACTTAAAACCTTGAAGGTAGTTAAAACCGCATATAGCAGTACGTTCGCAAAACACCACAACATGTGGGAAGCATTGCAAACCTGCAAAGCTGCCAAAGCCATGATTGAGCGCCTCTGCTCCCATCGAGCAAAGAGGGCGCTCGACCTACGCAGATGACAACTAAGACAGATGGTGGAACTGTACACCGGCCACATCAACCTGAACAAACACGCCTACAGACTGAGACTAGTTACATGTAACACTTGCCGGGTTGCGAGGAAGAGAAAGAATCCTGGAGTTCATCAGAAATACAGGACGTTTCTCGGAACAGTGAATCCCATCCGACTCTCCATCCTCAAAGCTTCAGATAGCTTCGTTAGAGGGGAACACAACGGGCCCAAACAGCGGCCTACGTGATGAAGACACTCCTCACCCTCCCAAACGAACGAACCAACCATCAAAAGGACAACTGTAGAACAACAAGTCAATGTACCGGAAATAAGCCGCAGAGCATTTATTAATCAACGCTTGAAAAATGTATGAATCTTTTCTTATAATAATAAAATCGCTATTCCTTCCACTACTTATGCCCAGTTTCACAGAGAGAGTTTAAACTACAGTATAACTAAACCTGAACGACAGTTTATACTTTTGGTTAAATTTGTTCGGTTTCATAGTGTAAGTTAAACTTCCAGTTTACTAAACGCAGTTTTGGAAGCTGGGTTTGAACAAAAGTTGGCGGCGCTATTGTTTTGAAATGTCAAATTATGGTATTCATGAATGAATTCGATATTTTCTTTTGTTATTGTTTTTTGTTTATCAACTATTAAATTAGATTAGATTAAATAGAAAATTATGGAAACGAAAATAAACGTGGATAAAAATATTGTGGTAAAAAAAAAAGATATTCGAATTTTTCGACCGCGGACGTTGATTTGTTATTGGAGTTGGTTCAAAAATATAAAATAATAATAATAAAACAAAAAGACAATTATTCTATAATTTTCCCCGTCCCTTATATCACCAAAATCAGTAATCGAAAACATTATTTATTTCGTTTCACCCGCATTCGTTTGACACATGTTAAACGAAAGTTTAAACGGCAGAATGAAGGTGTTTAACTTCAACGACGAGTTAAACTTGAATTTGAGTTTAAAGGAGTACTGTGAAACTGAAACATTTTTAAACGGAGGTTTAAACCAAAACTTGAAATTAAACTCCCATTGTGAAACTGGGCATTGATGTTTTTTATTTAAAATTTTTGACATTATTCAAATACAATTTTCAAACAGTGTTTCCAAAACCGTTCATCAAATCAAAATTAGTTATTATTAGTTTAAAATTGTGTTATGAATAACACAGTGATCAACTTTTTAATTGCGGATTAGTTATTCATGAATCAGAAGGCAATTAAGGAGATCTAATGAATACGGCTGTACATGTACTTCAATTAATTAAACAAGAAAATGGTCAATATATTTAAATCAAATGCTAAAATTACAATATTTAGAAACCAAGGTTGACCAAGTCCAAGATGGTTAGGTTAGTTAGGGAGGGTGACTGCATCAGCAAGGGTGCAGTCTCACTCGGGTCTCAACGGATCCATTGTGTTCCCGCGGTGTGCGATAACTGTAAAACAAACGCCGGTGTGAGATACCTGTAAGTAAAAGAAGGAGAAATAAGCAGTGGGTTAGCTATTTAGTTAGTAGCAGGGGTGGCCCTCCTGAACCAGCCCGATTTCATGATGAATTTTAGGGTGGTTTTAGGTGGCGTGTTTGCTAGTTCACTAAGGTCTTTGAAGTGTGGTTTTCCGAGGGTTGAGAGTCTGGTTCTGAAGAGGCTTGGGCATTCGCAGAGGAAGTGTGTTGAGTTTTCCTTTACCTCTGTGTCGCCACAGCCTCTGCATAGGTCGGTGGTGCTGATTCTCATTTTCCTGAGATGGGCCGCCATTGAATTGCGGCCAGTAAGGACTCCAAGGAGGAGTGACAGCTGTGGTTTGTTTAATGATAGCAGTTCTTTGGTCCTCTTTTTGTCAAATTGGGTCCAAAGTTTTCTAGAGACTCGGCATGCGTTGATTGTGTTCCACCTTGCGTTGGCCATATTTAAGAAGATTTTGGACATGAGGAGACTGATGGGCAATAGTACAAAGTTGTCTGCGTGTAGTTCATCTGATTCTGAGCCTTACCTGGCCAGTTCGTCGGCCATCTCGTTCCCGTGGATACCCATATTGCCCGGGATCTAGCAGAGCGAGATTTTGTGTCCCGTGCTGAGGGATTTGAGTTCCTTTTTGCATCTTTGGACCAATTTAGATTTGGTGGTGATGGAGGTTATGGCTTTGATGGCTGCTTGGCTGTCTATGTAAAAGTCAACCTGTCTGTTGTTATTCAGTGTGGAGAGGTGTCGGCAGGCCTCGGTGATACCGTGAATTTCCGCTTGGAACACACTTGCGTGGTTCGGAAGTTTCATGGACCGGGCAATTGAGGGTTCCACTGAGAAGACGCCGGATCCCGTACCTACGTCCATGTTTGATCCATTCGTGAAGATAGATATGGAGGTGGGGTCTATGATCTCACCGTTTGTCCAGCTTTCCCTGGAGGGGAATTTGGAATCGATGTTGAGATTGAAATCCAAGTGGGTGGCCATGTAGTCCGAAGGCTCGTTGGCGTTTATCCACTTGGTAATGGTGCTGTGACCGATTTGGCTGTTTTTCCAAGTCCGGCTTTCTCTGAGTCGTAGTGCACTTTTGGCCGCTACCTCTTTCGTGAAGAGGTCAAGTGGGCATAGCCCGAGCATGGTTTCAAGGGCATCGGTGGGTGTTGTTATAATAGCACTAGTCGTGCCTATGCAGGCTAGACGCTGTATTCTAGTGAGGGTGTTCAGGTTTGTGGCTTTAGCGGCTGCAGGCCACCAGACCAGACAGCCGTACGTGAGGATGGGTCTGACGATGTGTACATCCAATGGATGGTAGCTGGTTTAGGACCCCATTTTTTCCCGAAGATTTTGCTGCAGGTGTAGAAAGCAATCGATGCTTTCTTTGTACGCTCAAGAATATTGTCTTTCCAGTTCAGTTTACGGTCTAATATGCACCCTAGATATTTCGCCTTGTCAGAGGTTTGGAGTTGAATTCGGGTATATTCCTTTTATTTGTGAAGGGTACTAGTTCGGTTTTTTGTTCATTGAGCGTTTGGCCCAGTTGTTTAGGGCGTTGAGCGCTGTTTGAAGCAGATCAGCGATTGTGGGCAGGAACTTACCCGACACTAGTAGGACGACATCATCGGCGTAAGCAACGGCCCTGAAAAGATAATATTTCATCTGCCAAAAACAATGTGATCCATCCGAGTATACATACATATATAGATTTCTATCAGTTAAGATTAGTTAAAGTAGGAATATTAAAATTTAAAAATCAATCTTAAGTTATTGCTATTAAAACACCTAAGAACTATGTGTATAAAAACAGATTTAAGACTCATCACTCCGTTGCCTAACAAAAGCTATCTAGAAATAGACGAAGATAATGAATATATTGTTACAATAGGAAATATTATTATTATTACTAAGCTTTATTAACATATAATAAATTATAATATTAATAGTACAACTAAAAATAGCACTAGCTACCAGGGCTTACGGCTATGTTTTAATCTAGGAGTGGACTTAAATACTATTTTCTAGTTTAAGAGAGAAGAGAATGTTTTATATTATTCTGACACTGGCTAACCTCCGAGCCGGTAAGATCGTTTTCTCTAGTGTACCAATCGGTCCTTTCTTCTGTCAGTGAATTCCCGCTACTTTGTTAGCCAACTGGTTCTTTCTTTTTGTAAGATGTAAAATCACTAACTGGAGATTTTACCCCATCCCCGATAACCATCATTGACAATGATCAAATTTTATCCGATGCCACAAGAATGGTTGTACATTTTGCCAAGACTTGGTCCGATTATTTCGCAAACACCGCCTTCTCCCCCAAGTTTTTTCACCTAAAATCATAAGCGTCCGCAATCCCACCCGCACGGCACAATCTTCAACTCTCCACTTTTTTCGTTGACCGCCAAATCACTTTAACAGAATTGTTAACCAACTGAAGACCTCGAAGGAAAAAAAACCAGGCTACGACAGAATATCTTATGTTATGCTCAAAAACAGTCCCGATATTTAAAAAACCTGCCTAGTGGCATTATACAGATCTGGAAAACTTCGACTGTGTTTCCAATACCTAAGCCCAACAACAACCCTTCTAACATCAGCGGATACAGCCCTATATCCCTCCTCCCATGTGCTAGTAAAGTCTTGGAAAAAAATTGTTTCAAAGATATTAATATGGTTTTTCCACCGACGTTGTACCCTAAACGTTCTATTATATATTGACGATTTTATTTCCACTGGCCTATCGACCAAAAATCGCATTTCAATTTTATCCATTGACTTTGAAAAGGCTTTTGACAGAATTGGAACGCATGTCATATTGGAGAAACTAGCTGCATGGAAAATTGGACCCAAAATGTTCAACTTCATTAAGTCCTTTCTCACCAATAGAAAATTTCGGGTTTTGTTTAATGGTTCGTATTCGTCCGTCTATCCCCTCCATAATGGCACACCCCAAGGATCTCCTCTTTTGGTAATTCTTTTTATAATCGCTTTTAATGACATAAGCAAAATACTATCGAAGTATAAGAGTATTCGCCACAACCTCTACGCCGACGATCTTGTCTTCACGAAATGCAAGGACATTGGTGAAGTCTCCATGATTTTTTAACAAATACTTGCTGATCTCGACTCCTGGGGTAAGTTCTCATAGGCCAAGATCTCAATAGATAATAGTATGTAGAAAAACTAGCTGCTCTAAGCATATAACTGAAAATTTTGGTAACGTCAATACAAGCAATATAGACAATCTAAGTATACATGGAGTTATTTTTGATAAATGGTTTACTTTCATAAGCTTAAAAAAACTATCTACCAGGGTTAATATTATTTAGTACCTAAGCTCAAAAAATAGTTCCTGCCATATAAAAAGCTTAATTAGCATTACTCGCGCAATAATCCTATCCAAGATTAACTACGGCTTATGCATTTACGGAAAGTCTTCAGCATCATCCTTAACTTTCCGACCACAAGTGGGGTTACCCATAACCCCATTACTTCTGCTACTCACGTAGAAAAAAAAAGCCTTGCCATCGGAAGGTTAAGAATCATCGAACCTGTGTACAACGCTGCCATACTAACAAGCCCAAAAGCCTTCAGATCAACTTCCATCAGAAAAATTTGAGGAGCTAACCTCACTTGTTGTGTTTAAGTCAAACCAGCCAAGAGACAGTATCATCAGATAGTCGCGCAGAAACTACTCCTACGCAACAAGCCCGTCAAGCTGTCGTCGACTCTCAACAATACCCTTTTATTGGCCAAAAGTATTGTAGTTCCAATATGTACCCAACGCAGTGCCATAGGAAAGTCTCCATCATGGGCTATTAAGCATGGTTATGCTTAATGATGCCAACATCAACAATAACTCCGACTAATGTAGCCATCCGGGATGCAATAATAAACAACGAAGAGAAGCTGAAACTTTTATGTATACCAGGGCACGCAGGAATAAAAGGCAACGAATACGCGAATGTGGCAGCTAAAGGCCCCGTCTAACAGAGCGCGTTTTAACGCCGCGTTGTAATACGTAGGAATACATATCCCCCGTCACACAGAGCGTGTTTTTAACGCGGCGGTGAAACGCGGTTAGAACGCCGCGTCAAAATAATCTTAACGCCGCGTAAAATAATCTCGCCGCGACGTTAAAAACGCGCTCTGTTTGACGAAGCCTTAAGGCTGCAATTCGTGAACCTCTGATAACTCACTATGTTTTCAATAAAAAAAAGATATCAAGATTCACATCCAAAACTTTTGGAATGAAAAACGTAAAGAAGTATGGAATGCCTTCGCATACTACTACAAAGCGATTAACCCCGACGCCAAACCCGCCATTTATCTGCAGAATTGCCCCAGAAACATGATCAAGGCTTCTATGACACACAAGGCTTACGCATGAACAACTAATCACCAGGAGAAGTCCTCCCCAATGCCATCTCTTCAACTTTAATCGCACACTTTCCATGCACCATCTAATCTACGATTGCAACACCGTCCAAGATAAAATTCGTAGACACTTTCCTAACTCTAACTTACTTGACCTACTCTCTTTACAATCTGTAAACAGTTATGGACAATAAAATAGGTTCACCAGCTAATTTGTGTAATATACTAACAAGAGTCTGAAAATTCATTGTCTTTTTTAATAAATTTAATCATTGTATTTCAATGTGGCTGAAGTGGTTGGAGACAGAAATGTTTCCAAATCATCCTAAAAAAAAATGTTTTGCATTACGACAATAAGAGTGCCATACAACGCATAAAAAACAATTCGTATTCCCCTCGAACGAAACACAACGAAATAAAAACTCAATTTATAAGGGAGAAAATCGAAAATATTACAATATGTTCCTTCTAATGAAAATTTAGTTGATAGTTTAACAAAGGGCCTAGTAAAGGTAAAACTTGAATTAAATAATAAGCTACTTGGCCTTAATTGAATGCATCTTTTTAATTAAATTAACTAAAAATAAATAAATAAATCATTCTGGGGAAGTGTTAAAAAAAAAAAAAAGGAAATCCAAAACGAATAGATCTTGTGTTCATGTTCCTTTTCGTTCCTCTAATGTAAACATGTACATACTCACATGAATTTATAAGCTAGCTGTTTAACCAAATAAACTTCACTTTGTGTCTTAACTCTGGCTGTGTGTTTCTTTTCCTCCGCTCATTTGGACCTCGTTTTTCATCAGTTAGTAATTTGGCAAAATGTACTGAAATTAACATAGAGCGAAAAACTTGTCTCACTCAAAATGCAGTTGTGGGCAAACTGCTGGATCGTTTTGACCAAACACTGCCGGGTCAATACCGAAGACTGTTAGAAAATTTAAGCTCAATCGGTTCGGTGGTTACGTCGTCATATCGTCGCCTTACAAGCAAAACTGACCAACTGCCAATAATTGTATTTTGTATTATTGATGGCAAGTACGTTTTCGCAGTTAATCAGTTTTGCTTGTAAGCCGACGATATATACAAACATACCCAGGAAAATGTGATCAGGTTTATAAGGCTAAGGGATAAAATAAGGGATAGAAAATAGAGAACACTTATTGTAAAACTGTAAAAAAGTCTTAATTAAGCATTATAATAAGGAGTTTTATAAGATATAAATAAAATCAAGAGTATGATATCTTATTTATGTCTTATTTGAAGATTTAAATAAGCTCTTTCTTACTTAAGTCCACTTACGTCGTATAATAACGCTTAAAATAAGGGATAAAATCGGGTTGAGAATTACACACAACAAATTTGTGCATCCGAAAAAAAAAATTTTTCTTTGGAATTTCATTTCATTTTTAAGCCGTATCTATCAGGCAGAAAAAAGGTCAAAAGTATTTTATCTTATGTATGCCTTTATTTTAAGATATAAATAAGCGCTTCTGCATAATATGCAAGTCGTATCTATGTTTTATTATAAGGGATAATAGGGGGAGACACTCGGGTGACCTAACTGTTTTTCTTTGCAATTTGTCGTTTGGGTTTTTTTGAGGAATGAGGGATTGTTTGAGATTGATTGTTTGCAGTTGAGTGATGAGTTTTGCATTGATCGCAGTTGAGTGACGACTTTTGAAGTGGTTAGTTGGTGTAAACAAGTATTTTTTTTTTTGTTTAAATTGTGAAAGATTAATAATTTAAAGTGAAGTGGCGTGCTTATAAAGTAAGTGTAATGGCTTCAACTGTACTGGCTGACCAGTCGCTAAAGGTTAATAGAATTTATGACAAATTGTTTAGTCCAACCCTAGCCAATGTATATGACTTCCCACTAAAGTCTTTGAAGGATTTGGAAGATCTAGATATCAGAATAAAATCTGAACCGCAGTTCGAAGCCGATTTAGTAAGTCAAATATAATTCTCTAAAATGTATAGTTTTAAAGACTGTTAAATATTTTCAGAAAATTTTCCTTTCCTCAAAGATTAGAGGGAAAGTAAGCGAAAGTATAAGAATGTTGATTTCCGATGAATTCTTGTCGGAAATAAATTGGAGTGGAAGAAAAAGCATGGCAGCAATGAAAAGGTTTAAATTTTTTGAATCGACGCTATATGGTAAGTTCAATACACCACAAAATTTGATAATACATACTAATAATTTATAATTACTCTATTCAGGTCCTGTTCAAAATTTGTATAATTCCTATGAAGATGAAAATGATTATACGACGTAAGTGGACTACGAAGACGACATTAAAATCGGTATCAAAAAAGGAAAAAATAGAATCGACCAACGAAAACACCAAATGCGCCGATTAAAAAAACAAAACTAATTTTATATCTGCCATGTATGTACATATGTAAATGAAATACTATTTTTTTTATTATTCTAATGAATGTCTGAATTTGAAATAAATTGTTTTTTTCTTTTTTTTTGAGTAGATGGTCTCACTGTTGTGTCTTTTTTACATAATTCATAAAAGAGGCCTATAATAAGGTCTATGTAACTGAAGCTTATTTTATGCCTTATAATAAGGTGTAAATAAGGTGACTAAAGTTTATTTTATGCCTCATAATAAGGTGTAAATAAGGTGACTAAAGCTTATTTTATGCCTTATAATAAGATAATAAGATATAAATAAGGTCGCTAAAGCTTACTTTATGCCTTATAAAAAGGTATACATAAGATACATAAAACTTATTTATGCCTTATAATAAGGTATAAAATAAAGTATCGAGAGTATCCCTGAGGGCCAATGACATGGCCTATGTTCGAATAAGACATAAAATAAGGTATATTGCATGTTACCCAATATTCCTTATGAATACCACTCCTTATATGATAAGCATTATATTGCTTTCTAAAAAGGCTTATATAAGACCAAATTTTTTTGCTGGGTAGGTTACATTGAGTTTTATATATGTATATGTATGTGTACATGTAGATATGCATACTTAAATTTTTCTAATGTCTAAAATGTACATATTTTTTACTTTTAAAGATGGAAAACGAAAGGAAAATGTTGACAATAATTCTCCTTTGTGGATTTCGGAAGAACTTCAAGAATGGCCAGGAAAAGATGTTCCGTTACGTTTTCAAAAAATTGCGTCCCTCTATTCCGAGTTTATAGGAGTCTCTGAAACAGGTGAACTACATCAGTGGCGCTGGGCGGATATGGATACATTTCAATCCGATGTAATTTTTAAAAATGTTACAGCATGCATTTTATTTTCATTTTATTACTCTTTGTAGGTGCAAAATGTTTTTCACCCTAAAACGTTGACACTTAATATAAATGAAAAGATTGTGGCTTTGTCGTCCAACTCTATTCGATGTACTGTTGCCACAGAGTCAAATCGTGTGGCTACGTGGATGGATGAACATTTAGGAAGTTACGGCTTAAAACTTGAACACGCTGTGCAGAGTTTTCCTGAACTATTGTCAGAAGGCATTCACTCTCTATACACCTCAGCGTTGTTTACGGTAGCTCGAACAATGAACCATAACTTATACTGGTGGGGCGTATTGCCTTTTGAACAAAGACGGCATCTATGGGATAAATTTCGATCTAAGACTAAGAAACCACTTAAACTAATTAATGAAGAAATAACAGTTGGTACACAAGTTGTAATGAAAAAATGCCCGATATATCAAACAGGTTCAATTGGATTCACCTATATAAATGGGATACCTAAAGTTGGACAGCTACTGAATTCTGTGTGGGACTTTTCTGATGTGTGTAGATTCAAACTATTAAGTCCATTACCTACATGCCAAGAGAAGATAAGTGGTAATGAAAAAGAAAGTTCAAAAGCATCTCAGTTGTCATGCAACAAATTGGTGACTTCGTCTAGTAATAAAGAGACTACTGATCGTTTGGATATGCCTCCACCACCTTCACCAGCATCAAGCACATGTAGCGATAATGGCAGTGTAACGTCACATAAAAGAACTAAACGTGTTGCTCCAAAGGATGACACTGAAACGAAAAAAGATGAAGAATTTTGGTTGCTAAAAGACGTTGTTTTCGTCGAAGACAGAAATGGGCCAATCGGTAAGATTCTCAAAGTAGATGGTGATTACGTCGCTGTAAGATTTGCGTTAGTTGGACCAAATATTGAATCTAAAGAAGATGACTGGCAGCATTGTCGTTTATTAAAAAAGGATGACGTTCAAGTTGTCAAATCTATTATTAACCCCAGGGGACCAGATTGTTTCCAAAAAACTCCAAAGAAGCTTAATTTGATAGCAAGTATTGATTCTAACAATTTTCAGCTGTTGACAATTGCAGTTGACACAAGGGGTGTACATACAATTTCGAAAGTCTCTTCCAAATTGTACTACAATATTTTTAATTTGCACAACAGTAAACAAGAACAAAGCTGTGTTTTTCCCACAGATTGCAATGTATTTTTAGGGAATGCACAAAATAATATTGCAATGTATTTAAGCGATGATTCAAGTGAAAATTGTACCGTTATTTTAAGAGACGGAAATCGCACAATTTACCCTTTTGTTAAAGATTGTATTGGATCTATCAAAGATCCTCAATGGTTGAATCTTCCTCCAGTAAAAACAGTTGCTATGTCAACAATATCACTTCCAATCGTTGGAATAAATTTAAAATCAAAGGTGTGTATGACTGTTATGTTTTTGGAGGAACAGCACTTAATGTCATGCGTATTAAGATGCGATCTAAAGGGAGTGATAGTGCTTTTAAATCAGATGGAAGGGGAACAACATAATTTAATTTCATCTGTACTGAAAGAAAAATGTGATGGGGGTCGTAACATATTACATGCGTGTGCTGTAATGTGTTCCCCGATATCTAATAAAAATATTGATGATACTACAAACTTTTCGTCTAAGACTTCGGCGTCATGCAGATCCCCGATATTGGAGAGCTCCACTTCTAGTACTAGAGAGGGTTGTACTATAAGCTTACGTGAAATGATGAATCGCTTAGTAAATACAGAAACAGAAAGTAGGACTCCAAATGTTTCCACATCTGGAACGGAAGAATCATATTTACCATTATCATTCTGGCAATCAGAGTATGAAACAAATTCTGGCGAAGAAGATTTTACAAAAACAAACCTTAAAGTCAATGGAAATAAACTCCACTCACCAGTATACATAACTGATCCAAGTCAGAGAAGAGAGCAATCTGTCTTGATTTTGCAGCAAATGTGTGTTAACGCAAGTCTCAAGCCCCATTTACAATACTTATTAAGTTCTAAAGATGCAGAAGGGCAAACCCCTTTTATGTTATCTGTAACAAGTAGATCGTACGACGCAGGTTTAATATTATTAAATGCCATTTTGTCGCTTTCTGAAGATAATCCTTCATTAAAGGAATCAATGATATTTCCTATTGGATCATCCGTAGACCAATCACCACTTCATGTCATCTGTTATAACGATACTTGCTCTTTCACTTGGACTGGAGCCGATCATATAAACCAAAATATATTTGAATGTAAAACGTGTGGTTTAACAGGATCACTTTGTTGCTGTACTGAATGCGCACGAGTTTGTCATAAAGGGCATGATTGCAAGTTAAAACGGACTTCGCCCACAGCTTATTGTGATTGCTGGGAAAAATGTAAATGCAAAGCATTACTTGCCGGAAATCAAAGTAAACGGTTTTCATTGTTATGCAAACTGGTGTCCAACACGGACTTAGTAACAAAATTTAATTCAAGGGGAGAATCGATACTTTTATTCCTTATACAAACTGTTGGTCGACAGTCAATAGAACAAAAGCAATATAGAGTTGGCAATAGATCACGAAATACTGCCGGTAATGGAACTAGGAAGACACAAACGTCAGACATTGATTCTGAAATGCCGGAACACGACTTAGAGCCTCCTAGGTTTGCCAAAAAAGCTTTAGAACGTTTGCTTATAGACTGGTTAGCTGTAAAATCAATGATTATGACTGGAGCGGACGATTTGAATCAACATGCAAAAACTAAAAGTAGTGAAAATATTGACGATTATTCAGTAACATATTTAAAATCGCAAAGTGGATCTACGTTATTGGATAAGTTCACACATAACCTATTTGTAAAATGTAGTCCTGAACATTTAGACATTTTAATATCAACACTTTTAAGGGAAATGCAAGATACAACTAATCCTGTTAAAAACAGTGAGGCGAAATTGGTGGCTCGACGTTTCGTAAGATCTGTAGCAAGGGTTTTTGTAATTTTCAACTTAGAAAAATCTCCGACTCCAGACAGAAGAAAGAGTAATGCATCGCAAAGTAAACATATTCAAAATTGTATTAAGGTGTTCCAAGCGCTTCATATTATTGCTATTGAAGAATTATGCGAAGTTGCCGATGCTCTAATTGCACCAGTGCGTTTAGGGGTTGTTAGGCCTACCGCACCTTTTGCGATGTCGTCATCTAATTTAGATGTAATTTTAAATATATTTAAGTTTAATTGAATATTTTTAAATAAAATGTTATTCACAGAATTCAGAGGATCTGTTTAGTGTGGAACCTTTAGCACCCTCTACAACTACAACTATACTGACCCAGAATTTATCGGAAGACACCTCTGGAGAACCAAATTCAAATATAAATCTCGGTTTGAACTATGGAGTGTTGCAAGTTGAAGATAATAATGACATAGAGGGTAAGATAATGTTTGCCATCATCCCAATTAATAAAATCGTAATTTATAATAGTAAATAACGAATTGAAGTAAATGAAGTAAAGTTTCCCAAAATAATAAATTCTGTAAAAGCATTCACAAATTCTTTTTTTTACTCACGAATCTTACTGAAAAAAATTCCTTACTGTTAACAGTTCGACTTCTTACAGTTATAAATTGTAAATTCGAATACGAATACGAAAAGCCGTGTTTCTTTTCGCAAGTGCTCTATTTATTGAATTGATTTTAAGGAAACTGAATAAACTTAAATCCACTATTAAATTAAATCCATTACTTTAAGGTTTCTATTTTATAAAGGTTGGCCGGGTTATCTGCTCGGCAGTTATTATTATTATTCAAAAACTAGCTTATTATTATTATTATAATTTATTAACATACATATAATAAAATTAAAATGCTAATAGGGAAAGAGCACTAGCTGCATGGGCTTACGGCTCTATTGGTCTGATGTTAGATATTGAATTTAGAGACTTTTATAAAGTTAAAGATTTTAGATATATTCGCGTGATCTCTTAAGATTTCGTAAAATGAGTGTTGTGAGAGCGCTATCCGTTGTTTTGATTGTCTACAGAATGGACATTCCCCTATACCTAGAATATGATTTATGTCGATGGGGTTGTTGCAAGCTTGGCACGTAAGCGGATAATCTTTTTTAAGGAGTTGTTGGTGGGTAAAAGCTGTGTGACCTAATCGCAGTCTAACAAAGTTCGTGTTCATCAGTTTCGAAGAGGTCCTGGGATAAGTTGGATGCGATCCGTCGATGTTGATGATTGAGTAATCATGACATTAGTCGCAATAGGTCGAGTTTCGTGTAATTGGTCGATTTAAATACTGAAACGCGGTGTGCAAGATTGGCGGTGGTATCAGCGAGTTCATTGCCTATTATTCCTACGTGGCTCGGAACCCACGTTAGCTTCAACTTGTTAGGCATTCTAATGAGACCGTCCCTGATTTTGTTGACAGTTAGAGCATTGTTATTAGGATTTTCTGCCGCGTTTATTACTGCTCAACTATCTGTTCCTATTTCAAATTTGTCGCGTCTTTGTAGAGATTTCTATAGTTTTTAGGATAGCTAATGCTCGGCGGTAAAGATTGATGCATAATTGGAGAGTATCCCTATGGTGAGTATGTCCCCATTTTCGCGTGTGGCAGCAAACGATGTACTGTCCTTGGTTTTTGATCCATCTGTGAAAATCAATTTTTAACCTCTCGATTTTAGATCTGAGGTAATAGAGGCAAACATGGTTCGGCATATTGATAATGGCGTGTTTGTTTGTGCTAGTTCCTTGATGAGAAATGTGGGCCTGATGTTCCATGGTGGATACGATTGGGCATATTTACCAAAGCAGTCAATAGGAATTTCCCTCTGTTTTGCGACTGTTAAAGACGACGAAATACCAGATTGAAGGCGCATGGCGTTTTTCCTAATCATACAAAAAATAACATCTTTGTTAATAATTGAGCCATTTGAAAAGGCAGGTTTTATAGACAGTTTAGCTTTTGCAGTTATGATCTGGTCTTCTATATTTGGGAATCCAGCTTCCACCACGGTGCTTGTGGGGAACGCATTTATTATCCTACGGGCGGCTTAATGGTAAAGTGCCTTTATAAAATTGATTGTAGATTTTTGGCTGTTGCCATAGAGGAATAAACCGTGATCAATTTTGCTTAATAGTATAGCTCTCGGGGTTGCACAGAGTGTGTTAATGTGCGCGTTACATTATTTGCTCGCTAAGTAATTGATAATGTTAATCCTTGTAGCTAGGCTGTTTGTAATTCTAGGCAATGATACATCTAATCATATATTTTTTATTAAATACTATGCCAAGATTACTAAAATTTGTTACATTTTCAATACAGTTGAGCGCCGATTAACCGGGATGGTCGGGACCGAGCTCATCACGGAAAATCGAAAAACCCGGATAAACGAATTTAATTAAGTCTACTTTTTGTCTAATAGACAATACATGTCTTTGCCTTTTTACTACACTTGATGAGGATGCCATCGCACTAAAATAAATTTCACCACCTTCACAATTCAATTTAAATGATGCGTCCTGCAAAACTATCGCGAACAAAATGATGAAACTCGTACAAATTTATCAATAAACACAGAGCAAACTAATGACAGTGTAATGACTAACAAGATTCAGCAACGTAAAAGCGATATTTTTTTCTTGAAATATCAGTTACAGTTACATGAATAACGCACACAAACAAATCCATGTAAGTTAGTGCGTAAAATCTGCACGAATGAACATGCATTACGATTGTGTGTTTTTGTTTTGACTTGATTTTAGCTCGCATCCCGGATAATAGAGTCTTTTCCGGTTAATCGAATTTCAATAAAAATTATTTTTTATTTTTAAATATCCTGGTTGATTGGGTCTCCCGGTTAATTCGACCCCGGTCAATTGGCGCTCAACTGTAATAAACTTGTTAGCCAGACGGTAATTCTCAATTCACATTTGAAATAAATTCCGCTGTCAGCAATTATTTTTTGTTCACCTCACCTTAAACCCATATTTGTGCTAAATAAGATATTATATTTCCGTTGTGCACTTTGGCATTTATGTAGACTAAGCAATATTTTTTGTATAAATACCTACACAGTTGACATCAAAATAAATCGATTATAGTTATCACTCAGTCAACTAAGACTTTTATTCTTCACGTGAGTCTGCGTGAAGGGCTGAGCCAATTATATTCACTTCGGTTTCGGTGTTCTAGTGTTCCACTGGTAATACCATCTCCAGTTACGATACAAGAATCGTGATCTGGTCAACAAAACGATAAAAGAATCGTTGCATTAGTCGTGAACCGGACAATTGGACTTGCTAAATCTTAAGCCAAAACGACCGGATATTTTTCTTTAATTTCATTGATTATATACGAATTTTCATTTACAGACTGTACTTTTGAAAATGAAAAAATCTATCCCCATTGTGGAAATAGAATATCTAACCGTCATGGCGCTTTTCATGACAATGGAAGAACTCCCAGTTTTTTTGCCGGACACGTGTTCGGGTTGTGGTTCCTGCCACATCTGCTGCATGCATTTTTGACCTCGACGCAATGATTTGGCTGTTTTACTGGCTGGTTCCTGAATTGACTACTGTTTGATGCGTTTTTTGACTTGTTTGACTATTGTTTGGGTAGAATTTATTTGATTTCAGTTAAACTGCATTCTGCTGTACGGACTGTAAGGACTTTGAAGCTTTTCGTGACAATTTTATATTACGCGCTTTTTCACAATATTTTTCGAATGATAGAGTACCATCATTTAACCGTGCTTGTTGAATTTTTTCATCCCGAAGCCCTATAATAAAACGATCTGTGGGACTCTCTTCCAAAATCTTTAGCACGTGGTAAGCCGCCATTTTATCCGTGCTCGACTGTAGGAAGTCCCCGATGTCACATGTTTGCGCCAGTGATTTTAACCTTACAATACAATCGTTTATAGGCTCACCTTCTTCCTGCTTCGCCTTATAAAGTGCGTACCGTTTAATTTTTTTAGGTGAAAAATGATTACGCAGCATCGACATCAGCGTGTTGAAATCCTTTGCGCTCGGCAGGTCTGGTATGGTTAGCGACATCAGAAGTTCATAGATTTCAGCACCCACGATCGTGATGAAAAGTGGAGTCTTGTATATCATTTACGTTGAAAAAATGCGTAATTCTGTCCTCATACTCTTCAAAATTCGTACCAAACACAAACGGTTAAATATGACCGACTAAACGACCAGGCATTTCGTCACCAACTTTTTTCGTATTTTTTATTAAATGTTAATCTATATTATTAAATGGTAATATATTATATGTATGTATATATAAATTAGCTGTTCGTCTAAGCGCTACGAACTAAAAAACTAACCATTCGATTGAACCGAAACTTGCACAGTGTATTTGTTATGAGTAGGGAAGTGCACGCGAGTAAAAATGTTTAAAGTTTTTCGACAGATGGCGCTGAACACCAAAATCTCAAATCTTACTACAGCACTCCAAGGTGGCAGCTTAACAATGAAAAGATATTTCTTCTAATTTTCACCACAAAAGATCTTTACAAAAATGAAAAAAAAAAACAAACAAAATCATCAAAAAAATCAAATCATTTCTAACAGCTAACGCTCGATTCCGTATTGATTTTATTCGCGTTTTGTTTGTGTGAATATCTCAAGTGACAACCGTGTCGCTCACGCATGAAATAGTGCACTAAAATTGCGAAACAAACGCAGTTAGACGATTTTCTTCATTTTCTTACGATTTGCTCCGATGCGCCCGGTGGCCCGGAGCATAGTATTGCCCTTGCAGTTGAGTCATCTAATATTGCATGGACGTTACTCGACGGTGGACGCGCCGCACATTCAGCTCTGAAACTGCCGTTAAATTTAAACCAAACCGAAATGTCAACGTGCAACATCAACAAAAATTCTGAAATGGGCACTGTTGTGCAAAATTATCATTTGGGACGACTACAGCACACGAAAAATCGCTGAAAGCACTTGATCCAACTTTGTGACTTCCGAAGCAACACCCGGCCTAACACCTAACACCTAATGGGAGGTGCTCTAATATTTCTTGCTGGTGATTTTCGTCAAACTTTGCCAGTCATTCTACCATCAACACCCGCTGATAAACCGAATCCTTGCGTTAAAGTGTCGATTCTATGTAGACACGTGAAGAAAGTAACGCTATTGACCAATATGCGCGCGAATGCATCTCGACACTTCAGCAGAAATATTTGCCAAGCAACTTCTGGATATTGGTAACGGCAAATTTTTTATCGATCCCATTGCACAAGAGATATCGTTTCCCTCAAACTTTTGCCAATTCGTACAATCAATTAACAATGTTGTGCAAAAGGTTTGCCTGATATCACGACCAATTACAAGAATCACGATTAACTTTGTGAACGATGACGTCAACAGAATACATCATTAAATTCACTTAAAAATTCCAGGCGAACCAATGAAATACAAATCAATTGATAAAGTTATGGAACAGACACAATCCGTCAATTACTCGATCGAATTTCTGAACTCATTAGAGGCACCAACAAAGCGCAAGGCCAATTGCTAGCCAAAAAAAAAATATATATAAATACTTGGCGCAACAGACGTACATATATGGTCCAGGGCCTAGCTTCTCGCGACCATTTCTGTTGTACGTGTTATATTTCTCACACAAATTGAAGGGACCTACATTTTAGAGACATATCCGAAAGGTAAAACGAGAAGCTTTTTCTTGACAGTTATTACTCTCGGACGTTTGTCAGCCATTCGCGAGAGTTGGGACCGAGAAAAAACTTTTTGGTGTTTCTGGCATTCGAACGTCGAAACCACTTGAGCTACGGCGCCAATCGTCAGCTATTGCTGGATTAAATTTGGATTTTCTTACGACCAATTGTACGTCGCTAGCTCCAGAATTGGAAACACCAAAAAATGTATACATCTACCCAACAAATCAAAAATATTGTGTATCCACTCGCATTACGACAGTAAAATAGAAAAATTTTAATAAGAATTGTGTATTCTTTAGTATTAACAAAAATGTATTTCGTTCTGTTAGGCGCAGCAACGCACGCCGAGTACATGCTTTTATCCTCGTCGCCATATTTGTTGTTTTTTTAATAAAATACGCACCAGTAAAAGTGTACACAATTTATTATGTCGCTTTATTCATATTTAACAGGGTATATGTTTCCCGCTACTAGGTAGGGGGGGCGACTGCATCAGCTGGGGTGCAGTCTCAGTCGGATCTCAACGGATCCATTGTGTTCCCCGGTGTGGGATACCTGAAACGATAAGAACACGGCAGTGGGTTTCATGATTATTAGTTAGTAGCGGGGGTGGCCCTCCTGAACCAACCCGATTTCATGATGAATTTTAGGGTGGTTTTAGGTGGCGTGTTTGCTAGTTCGCTGAGGTCATTGAAGTATGTTTTGCCGAGGGTTGAATGTCTGGTTCTGTTGAGGCTTGGGCATTTGCAGAGGAAGTGTGTTGAATTTTCCTCTACCTCTGTGTTGCCGCAGCCTCTGCATAGGTCGGTAGTGCTGATTCTCATTTTCCTGAGATGGGCCGCCATTGAATTGCGGCCAGTAAGGACTCCAAGGAGGAGTGACAGCTGTGGTCTGTTTAATGATAGCAGTTCTTTGGCCCTCCTTTTGTTATATTGAGTCCAAAGCTTTCTAGAGACTCGGCATGAGGTGATTGTGTTCCACCTTGTGTTGGACTTGTTGTAAAAGTCTGAAGAGATTTTGGACATGAGGAGACTGATGGGCATTAACACAGAATTGTCTGCTTGTACGTTGTTTGATTCTGAGCCTTTTCTGGCTAGTTCATCAGCCATTTCATTCCCGTGGATAGCCATATGTCCCGGAATCTAGTAGAGCGTAGTTTTATGGCTCGAGCTTAGGGAGGCATCCACGGTGGTGATGACTTTGATGGCTGCTTCGCTGTCTATGTAGTTATCTACCTGTCTTTTGCTGCTCAGAGTGGAAAGGTATCGGCAGGCCTCAGTGATTCCGTAAATTTCCGCTTGGAACACACTTGCGTGGTTGGGAAGTTTCATGGATCGGGCGGTTAAAGGTGCCTCTGAGAATATACCGGAGCCCGTGCCTTCGACCATTTTTGATCCATCCGTGAGGATAGATATGGAGGCGTGATTAAAGACCTCATCATTTGTCCAGCTTTCCCTGTATGGAAATTTGGAATCAATGTTGAGGCTGAAGTCCAAGTGCGGGGCCATGTAGTCTGAAGACGCATTGGCGTTAGATCGTCTTGCCGCAACCTCTTTAGTGGAGAGGTCAAGTGGTCTTAGCCCGAGCATTGTTTCGAGGGCGGCGGTGGGTGTTGTCCTAATAGCGCTGGCCGTGCCTATGCATGCTAGACGTTGTATCTTTGTGAGGGTGTTCAGGTTTGTGCCTTTTGAGGCTGCAGGCCATTAGACCAGACAGCCGTACGTAAGGATGTGTCTAACGATGGCAGTGTACATCCAGTGGATGCTGGCTGGTTTTGGCACTCATTTTTTCCGAAGATTTCTTTGTGCGTTTAAGCATATTGTCTTTCCAGTTCAATTTTCGGTCTAATACACACCCTTAGTATTTCGCCTTGTCAGAAATTTGGAGCTGAGTCCATTAAGTCTGGATGGTTCGAATTCGGGTATTTTTCTCTTATTTGTAAAGAGACCTAGTAAGGTTTTTTTGTTCGTTAAGACCAAGTCCGCAGCGTTTGGCCCAATTGTTTAGGACGTTGAGCGCTGTTTGAAGCAGTTCGACGATTGTGAGCAGGAACTTTCCTATCACTAGTAGGACGACATCATCTGCATAAGCGACGGCCCTGACCCCGTTTTAGTCTAATTTTATAAGGATTTCATTAGTCACTAGTTTCCAGAGTAGAAAGGATAAGACTCCACCTTCCATCCAGTCTGATAGGACAGGATTGACGTGCATCTGGTCTAGTGCAAAAATAAATGTTAAAACCTTAACAAGCAAAAGAACAGATTGGCAATTCAAGCTGAACTTAACAAATAGAATAGACCTAATGATACCTCTCACAACCAAAAATTACATAGAAAAAGAAGTGCATAAGATGATCAGCGATATCCAACAATCGGCCTGGGAAAGCACTCCCGGAGTAACTAGAAAAAACATAAGAAACTATCCAAGAGAAATAAACGATTTAGTAGCAAGAAGAACATGGCAGAAAACCAGAGCACCACAACATAAATCGAAGCTAAACAACCTTTGTCAGCAACTAAGAAGAGAAATTAAAAAAATGTAAAGAGGACTCAATGAAAAGATACCTTAGAGTATTAACAGCTGAATATGCAACAAATTACTCATTATGAAAAGCGAAAAAAGGATTAAAACGGCCTACTATGCACATTCCTTTAATTAAAGCAGATGATGGAAACTGGGCAAAAAGCGATGAGGACAAAGCCACTATTTTCGCAGACCACCTAGAAAGCATATTTAAGCTACCAGATGAGAACAGAAATGTGTATTTAGCTGTGCTAATAGAACCATCTGAGGAGGAAAGCGAAGAAATTCTGCCCACAACTAACGAAATAAATAACTTAATTAAGTATGAAATAAATGCAAAGAAAAATCCTGGATATGACATTATAACTGGTGATGTACTAAAAAAACTTGCCAAGGAAGGCAATAATTAAAATAACAAATTTAATAAATGCCACATTTAAGCTTAAGCATGTACCTAGTTTGTGCAAAGTTGCTGATGTCCTAATGATTCCCAAACCCGGTAAACCACCAAATGAAGTGACATCTTACAGACCTATATAGCTATTGCCTATGATATCAAAAAATTTTGAAAAATTGCTCGCAAAAAGGTTAAATAAAATAATTGAAAGAAAGAAGCTGATTCCGAACCATCAATTTGGTTTTTGTAGGCAGCACTCTACCATACAGGTGCACAAAATTACGAATAAAATCGAAGAAGCATTAGAAGAAAGGAAAGTATGCTCGGCAGTATTCTTAGATGTGGCGCAGGCCTTTGACAAATGAAGGTATGACATTGAAGGTATTATCTATAAACTGAGATTTATGCTGCCAAATCAGTATGCTTCCATTCTTAAATCTTATCTAGATGGAAGACATTTTAGAATAAAACAGGGGAATTCTTATTCAAATCCGAGAGAAATAAGGGCCGGCGTACTTCAAGGTAGCGTACTGGGCCCAATATTATATTTATTATATAACTAGAAAACCATAATATGGCCACATTTGCAGATGATACTGTAATATTCTTCAGGAAGAACCAATAAAGAATCCACAGAAAAACACCAAATAGGCGTAAACAAAATCTGCGAATGGACTAAAAATTGGAGAATTAAATTAAATGAGCGTAAGTCAGTCCATGTTGACTTTACAAATAAAAAGGTCGAGCATATACGAATTATTATGAATCAAAAAATAGTTCCATGTGCTAATACAGCGAAATATTTGGGTATGACTCTAGACGCAAAGATGCGATGGAAAGAACACGTGAAAAAGAAAAGAGAGGAGTTAGAAATCAAATTTAGAAAGCTACACTGGCTGATAGGAAGAAACTCCAAAGTGACAATTCCAAATAAAGTCATTTTATATAATCAAATTTTGAAACCAACATGGACATATGCAATCCAACTATGGGGTTGTACGAAAAAGACTAACGTGGACATAATACAACGATTCCAAAATAAGGTGCTCAGAAATATAGTAAATGCACCTTGGTACATAAGAAACACTGACCTTCATCGAGTCCTGAAGGTACAGGGTGTCCGCTGGGAACGTATACTACTTTGTTTTGCCGCCATTTTGGTAAACATTAGTCTTGACAGTTCATATTTGGCAGTCGTGAAGTAGACACGTGGCAAATTTATTATGGAAAAATATTCGATAAACCAACGTGTTTTAATCGTTAAAACATTTTATCAAAATCAATTATCGATTACTGTGACGATGAGAAAGTTACGTGAAATTTTTGGGAGAAACAACGTGCCAACAAAACGCACTATTTATCGTGTAGTGAATGATTTCGAAGAAAGAGGGTCTGTAGGTGATAGGCCCAAGCATGGGCCACAACGTACTGCAAGATCGGCTGAAAACATTACTGCTGTTCAAGGAAGTGTTCAAAACAATCCATCAACCTCAATTCGACGCCGTGCTCAGGAGCTTAGTCTTCAAAGAACAACTTTGGCCACAATTTTGCACAAGGATTTGCATTTGTTTCCATTTAAGATTCAGTTGACACAAGAGCTTCTTCAAGAAGACCATTTACGCCGCCGTACATATGCCAATACGATGATTACAGCTAGCCCATGACAACCCCGATTTTCATGAAAAAATCATAATGAGTGACGAGGCACATTTTCATTTGAATGGATATGTGAATAAACAGAATAGTCGGTTCTGGGCAATGGAAAACCCTCAAATTATTCATCAGTCACCTTTGCATCCATTAAAAGTAACAGTCTGGTGTGCAATTTGGTCAGGAGGAATCATTGGACCTTACTTCTTTGAAAATGAAAACGGCGTAACGGTAACTGTGAATGGGGAGCGATATCGTGATATGATTGAAAACTTTTTAACGCCACAACTGCATGCTTTGGGCTTGATTAACATGTGGTATCAACAAGACGGTGCCACATCGCATATAGCCAGGATTACAATGGAATTACTGCGAGACCTCTTTCCACAACAAGTTATTTCAAAAAATGGTGATGTTGATTGGCCTCCACGGTCGCCTGATTTGACTGCTCCTGACTTCTTTTTGTGGGAATATCTGAAAAGCAAGGTTTATGCAAACAAACCAGAAACGCTTGAGCAACTCAAACAAAATATTCGTGATGAAATTAATGAAATACCGCGTCAAATGTGTGAGAATGTAATGAAAAATGTACTCAAAAGGGCTCGCATTTGTGAGACTAGCAGAGGCGGACATTTACCTGATATTGTATTCCATACATAATTGCCGACATTAAATAAAACATTTATCAATATAAGATCCATTCTCTTTCATTTAATCAAAAATTATAAACAAACAAAGTGTATACCTTCCCGGCGGACACCCTGTAGAAAGTGTTAATTCTGAAATTTTAAAACATGTTAAAAAACACAAGGAAAATCTAGAAGAGCATATACATATATATGCAAGAAAACTATTAAATAACGAAACCAATTAAGAAGGCTTAAAAGAATAAGACCTCTTGATTTAGCTTAAACTAGAAAAGAAAAGGTAAGAAAAACAAAAAAAAATCCATGCATACATACATACACTTATGTATGTAGTATATCACATCCGAAACAAAGAGACACCAAGGGGTGGAACACTATCAAAGACTAATATGTCAGTAAAAAATTGCTTATAAGTCCAATTGCTTATGTGGGAGGCGGTTTTAGTCGGTAAAAATCCGGCACACTGATTACACGGATCATCAGTATCTTTCCCCTTCCTCTAAAAAAAAAAAATATTTAGGTGATAAGCTCGCAGTAGATAAATGCAAAACCTTACATATACATACATATGTATGTATGTATGTCCGTAAGACCTCTTGCAGTAATTTTACCCTTAATTTTAAGAATGTAAATACAGTTGAGCGCCGATTAACCGGGGTCCAATTAACCGGGAGACCCAATCAACCGGGATATTTAAAAATAAAAAATAATTTTTATTGAAATTCGATTAACCGGAAAAGACTCTATTATCCGGGATGCGAGCTAAAATCAAGTCAAAACAAAAACACACAATCGTAATGCATGTTCATTCGTGCAGATTTTACGCACTAACTTACATGGATTTGTTTGTGTGCGTTATTCATGTAACTGTAACTGATATTTCAAGAAAAAAATATCGCTTTTACGTTGCTGAATCTTGTTAGTCATTACACTGTCATTAGTTTGCTCTGTGTTTATTGATAAATTTGTACGAGTTTCATCATTTTGTTCACGATAGTTTTGCAGGACGCATCATTTAAATTGAATTGTGAAGGTGGTGAAATTTATTTTAGTGTGATGGCATCCTCATCAAGTGTAGTAAAAAGGCAAAGACATGCATTGTCTATTAGACAAAAAGTAGACTTAATTAAATTCGTTTATCCGGGTTTTTCGATTTTCCGTGATGAGCTCGGTCCCGACCATCCCGGTTAATCGGCGTTCAACTCAACTTTAATAACTTAAAAACTACAGTAAAACTAACAAGTTTTCACGCAGTATAGGTAGGTTAGCTAGGGGGGTGACTGCATCAGCAAGGGTGCAGTCTCACTCGGGTCTCAACGGATCCATTGTGTTCCCCCGGTGTGCGATACCTGTAAAACAAACGCCGGTGTGAGATACCTGTAAGTAAAAGAAGGAGAAATAAGCAGTGGGTTAGCTGTTTAGTTAGTAGCAGGGGTGGCCCTCCTGAACCAGCCCGATTTCATGATGAATTTTAGGGTGGTTTTAGGTGGCGTGTTTGCTAGTTCACTAAGGTCTTTGAAGTGTGGTTTTCCGAGGGTTGAGAGTCTGGTTCTGAAGAGGCTTGGGCATTCGCAGAGGAAGTGTGTTGAGTTTTCCTTTACCTCTGTGTCGCCACAGCCTCTGCATAGGTCGGTGGTGCTGATTCTCATTTTCCTGAGATGGGCCGCCATTGAATTGCGGCCAGTAAGGACTCCAAGGAGGAGTGACAGCTGTGGTCTGTTTAATGATAGCAGTTCTTTGGTCCTCTTTTTGTCAAATTGGGTCCAAAGTTTTCTAGAGACTCGGCATGCGTTGATTGTGTTCCACCTTGCGTTGGCCATATTTAAGAAGTCTGTAGAGATTTTGGACATGAGGAGACTGATGGGCAATAGTATAAAGTTGTCTGCGTGTAGTTCATCTGATTCTGAGCCTTACCTGGCCAGTTCGTCGGCCATCTCGTTCCCGTGGATACCCATATTGCCCGGGATCTAGCAGAGCGAGATTTTGTGTCCCGTGCTGAGGGATTTGAGTTCCTTTTTGCATCTTTGGACCAATTTAGATTTGGTGGTGATGGAGGTTATGGCTTTGATGGCTGCTTGGCTGTCTATGTAAAAGTCAACCTGTCTGTTGTTATTCAGTGTGGAGAGGTGTCGGCAGGCCTCGTGATACCGTGAATTTCCGCTTGGAACACACTTGCGTGGTTCGGAAGTTTCATGGACCGGGCAATTGAGGGTTCCACTGAGAAGACGCCGGATCCCGTACCTACGTCCATGTTTGATCCATCCGTGAAGATAGATATGGAGGTGGGGTGTATGATGTCAGAGATTTGGTGTTGAGTTCCATTTAGTCTGGGTGGTGCGAATTCGGGTATATTCCTTTCGGTCTTTTGTTCATTGAGGCCAAGTCCGCAGCGTTTGGCCCAGCTGTTTAGGGCGTTGAGCACTGTTTGAAGCAGATCAGCGATTGTGGGCAGGAACTTACCCGACACTAGTAGGACGACATCATCGGCGTAAGCAACGGCCCTGATCCCGTTTTGGTCTAATTTAATGAGGATTTCATTTATGATTAGGTTCCAGAGTAGAGGGGATAAGACACCGCCTTGGGGGGTACCGCGTGAGGCCGCTGCATTTGCATGGCTACTACCCAATTCGGATCTGATGTTGCGAGTATTAAGCATACATTCTATCCAGTCCGATAGGGTAGGGTTCACGTGCGTCTGGTCAGATGCTAGTCTAATTGATTGCATGTTGACATTATTGAAGGCCCCTTCGATATCCAGGAAAGCGGCTAGAGTGTATTCTTTGTGGTGGAGAGATTGTTCGATTATGGAAACCACCTTGTGTAGCGCTGTCTCTACAGAGCGGCCCTTCATATAGGCATGTTGGGCATGTGAGATGTCCCTGGGGTTTAGTTTGGAGCGGATGTGGATGTCTAGGATTCTTTCTAGGGTTTTTAGCAGGAAGGATGTTAGACTAAACGGTCTAAAGTCCTTTGCCGTGGTGTGGCTGGGCTTTCCCGCTTTGGTGATAAAGATAACTTTAAATTCTCTCCATGACTGAGGAACGTAAGTGCAGCTGATGCAGCCTCTGAAGATGCGTGTCAGCCGTGGAACGGAGTATGCCTTTGAGCTTTGCAGCATCATGTGGATAATACCGTCCAGTCCTGGCGATTTATACGGGGGGAATGAGTCAATGGCCCACGCCACTTTCTTTTCGTCTATTATATGGTCGATTGATTGAGCACTGTATTGTGCCGTTGAATTGTTGACCCGATCAGCGTTCGAGTTATTGAAGGAGCATCCAGGAAAGTGGGTGTTTATAAGTTCTTTTAAGGTGTCGGAACATGATTCGGTCCAGGTGCCGTCCTGTTTTTTAAGGAAACCCGGAATGGTTTGAACCTTAGAAATAACTTTTCTGAGTCTGGCGGCATCTTTTGGTGGTCTCGATGTCATTGCAGAAGTTTTGCCAGGCTGCTCTTTTGGCGTATATGGTCTTGTTTCTGAAGGTCCTTTTACTTTCTTTGTAGTGGTCCCAGTCATTGGGATTTTTCGTAGTTTTAGCAAGGTTGTACAGCTTTCTCGCCTGTTTGCGTAGTGACGCCAGTTCGTTTGACCACCATATGGGGTTGCTGCGACGCTTGCCCTTAGATAGGGAGCAGGATTTTACGAAGGCCCTTTGGATGCTCGATGTAAGCAGTTTTACTTCAGATTCTATCTCTATGGAATTGGCTGGGGGGTTGGAATTCTCAGTGTTGGAGAGGTTTAGAACATTGCAGAAGTTCACCCAGGCCGTCCTCTTGGGATTGCGGTAAGGTTTCGGTGGGGGAATTATACCGTTTATGGAGAATTGAATGAAGCGGTGGTCAGAGAAGGATACCGAGTCAGAGTCTTTCCAGTCGTCAATAATTAACGTGTTGGAGTTACTGGATAGTGTAATATCAATAACCTCTTCCCTATTTCTTGTAACAAAAGTGGGTTCAGACCCTTTATTGGCTACACACAAATTGTGAGCGAAAACGAATTCACCTCTAGTGTTAGTATTACTGCTTCCCCATTGAATATGGTGAGAGTTCGCATCACAGCCGATCAGCAGGTCCCATCCTTTTTCGGCCGTGCTCGTTACCATGTCCACTAAGGATTCAGGAGGTGGTGGCGATTCGCTGTCATAGGGGAGGTACACCGACGCAATGATGAGTGGTTTGTTGTTGGCCCTCTCAATCCTGGTGGTTGTTTGGTCGTTATTGCTGTGGGAAGAGATAAGAAAAAGGTTAATACATTTTTTTGCCAGCATGCAGGTACGTGGCTTACTGTTCGATGGGCCCTTATCATAGAAAAGGTTGAACTCCTTGGAGTTAATTCCGCAGATCTTATTATTAGAGATCCACGGTTCCTGGATAAGGGCAATATCAATGTTATGGTCCGAGATGTAGGAGATGAGGTTGGCACTGGCCAGCTTGCTGTGATGAAGGTTAATTTGGATTAACTTCATCATCAGAGCAGTTTGCTGGCGTAGGCGCCACCACCGGCTTGTCGGATAGTGGCCTCACCTTCACCATATTTAGTTCGACTCGCACCTTGAAGTCTGTCGATGGTAGCTTCAGGATTGTCTCCCTGTTGAGCATGACGATAGCGTCCTGGCCCGTCTCGGAAGGTTTCTCCATCGACATGACTTTCCAGTCATCCGTCTGGAACTCAGGATTTAGTCCTTTAAGGAATTGTTCCAGTCTTTCTTTTGTGATCTGTGGCCCCGGAATATGGATCCTGGCTTTGGGTCTGGTTGGGAGGTCTTTTTTTGGAGCTATCGATAGCCTAAGATGTTCCCATGGCGTCTCCATTTTGCCAATTTCTCCCTTGAGCCAATTTAAGGTGAAATCGTTTTGGCAGGATAGGATACGAAATCCATGTATGTTTTGGAGTTGTCCAAATAGCGGATTTTGGCTTGACGTATCGCAGAGAGCTGTGGAGATTCGGTCTATAAGAGCTGTTTCTACGAAGGCCCATTGCTCCTTTGTGAGTTTGAGGTCGCTCTTACTGTTGTCCACCACCGCAACTTGGAGGTGTTCCGTAGCAGTGTCTGCTGCGGGGGCCGCAGGATTACAGGTCCTTGGCTTTTTCCTCTCTATAGTTGGCGGTGTGGATGAGTCGTCGTGTCTGCCACGTTTGGTGTTGCTCAGGGACTTCGCTTGTTTGTTGTGGACTGGGCGGCTTGTGGTAGCGGCTGGGATTTGTGGCCTCAGAGATTTTTTGCCTATTTGTGGTTACTTTTTTAAGCTCTGAGCGATCTGTCCTGCTCGTGTTTTTTGTGGGGCTTTTGTTGCCGTTGTTGGCCTTGCTGCTGTGTGACTTCGCGGTGTGGTCACTTTTGCGGATGCTTTTTTCCGCATCGGCAAGGATAGACCGAGACCTGCGAGGCGAGGTCTGTCACGTGAGTTTAGGCTTTTAGCGTCCATGGCCGCAAATCTGCGTATGGTACGCTTGGCGTTCGCCAGTCTTTTTTCGGCGGAGGCGGGCTTGTTTCCATGTTTGGAGGGATTCTTGGTACCATGTGGCCCGTCTTTGCTGCTGGTGTGTGCTGCGCCTGATGAGTTGGCCCTTGATGGGCCTGATTTGCTGGTCGTGCCAGAGGTGCTGGCTTTGCAGGTGGGCGTGGACGTTGCGGGATTAGCATGATTACTTGGGCTACATGTCTTCGCGATGTCGCTGTAAGACGGCCGCAAGGGTATGGCGGTAACGTTTTGCTCGGTGCTCAAGCAAGAGAGGTAGTCGTCTTCTTCTTCCTCCAGCAGGAAACGTACTACTCTGGAGTCGATGCTACTAAGATCCGTATCGGGTTCTGAGTGCCCCTCGGCTATTTTGAATCTTTTGAGATGCCTCTCAAAGAATAACTCCGCAGTGTCAGCCGCGGATGGTTTTGTACGGTGTTTTGTTGTGATTGTTAAATTTGTAATTGTTTTTGTTTGTTTTTTGGTTTTGGTTAATGTTTTGGTCCCACGAGTAGCTAGGGAAAAGAGGTCGATCTATACAGAGCCCCGCATGTATAGACAAGGCTAGATAATCCGAAGGGCGCCAGTTATTCGGATACTCCGTTTGCGACTGAGCTATAGGGCCCTCAGCCTGGTCGATCATCGGCACGGGTCGTATGACACCTTGATCCGGCCCATAGGAAGAGAGAGAGTGGGGATATAGAAGTGGGAGGGAAAGAGGGGAGGGAGGGTTGAGTAATGGGATATATGGAGGGGAGATGATTATCCTTCACGCAGTCTATAATGTCCCATACAAATTACGCGAAAAAGTGTAAGCCGAATAAAATAAATTGTGTGAAGACCAAATATTAGTAACCGTAAAATATAGCCGTTGCGCTGGTCCAATAGTTGTTCTTCCAAAACAAAATGAAAACATTCGAATTTGTATGGATTTTAAAGTCACAATCAACAAATGCATTCAAATGGAACATTATCCGCTGCCCAATATTCAAGATATTTTTGCAAGTCTGGCGAACAAATATTGAACATTTTGTGTCATTGATCTCACTGGGGCATATCAACAGCTAGCCAATGATTCATCTTGTCAGGAATTATTGACGATAAACACCTTAAAAGGGCTTTATCAATATCGGCGTCTACCTTTTGGTGTTTAGAGCGCACCAGCCATATTTCAAGCGGTTATAGATCAGGTTCTTATTGGATTAAAAAGGGTATTTTGCTATCTAGATGACATCCTCATCGGAGGAGAGGTTTGGGGGTGACTGATTCAATGGAACCCTTTGTACTGTTATGCAATTGGTAATTGGCTAGGTAGGGTAACTGATTCAGTTTTCTCTAGTTTTGCCTTGGCGAGAATAATTCACCTTAAAGCCAGACCAGTTTCTTTTAAGAATCTGAGTATGAGAAGCGGGTCCATGGTTGACATATCCTCAGCTCATAATTGGTGCTTGCCTAGGTATTTCAGTCTCTTGTGGGGCACTGATTCCAGAAGATGTTCCGGAGACTCACTTGACTCATTAAAGAATTTGTAAAGGTCTTCATTTGTTATTCCTAGTTTCCTTAAATGCTCCCTGAGTTCGCAATGCCCCGTTAGAAATGTTTTCCTAATGTTTGTTTGGTGTGGACAAGCCTTTAAATTGTCAGTTCACACGATTGTTAGATTTTGTCCCAATTTCTGACAAGTAATTGTCAGATGGCTGGTCTGACAATGCTTTTTCTTACGATGTTGTCAGATCAAAAATTGTCAGTTCGCACGGTTTATTTACCAACCGTTTTCGTTTATTTCACGAAAAATTTGCAGATCCATACTCATACGCTGTCAGACTCATAACATATATCAGAACAATTGTCTTTCGTGGTGTATTGAATTAAAAAGTTTGAAAAGCTGAAAAAGTGAAAGAGTTTAATTGAAATGGAACAAAGGAGGCCCTTGCGACGATTTTGGCCGCGTACGTATTGGGCAGCAGCAAAGATGAAGACGAATCGCCAGGCAAATGCCATGCTGTTTGGACGAAGGATTAGGTAGCCCGTCGCCAGAGAGAGGGACTTTACGCGATATTGCTATTCGAATTGCGAAGTGGGTAGCCGGAATTGTATTGCATGGCTGCTAAACAATTCCAAAATCTTGACTCCACATACAGAAAAGAAAAAAAATAACCCTTGCCATTATGTATTTATTTTCACAGCACAAAATCAAACAAACAACAAAAATACGTATTATCTACGCATCCACGTTATATCACTGAAAAAACAACAAAAACATCTTACAATGAATTAATTATCAGATGTCATAAGCTTCGCACATCTGACAATTTTCAATGAGTCTGCAAATGTCCTAAACGTCTGACAATTGTCTGACAATGCTACAAAAGAGTGTTCGGACGATTGGAAGATAGCCAGTCTGACAACGTTTTTCTTAAAATATTGTCATACAAAAATTGGTAGTTCACACGATTGTAAGATATTTGGGACACATTTTTCATTGGTAGACTTGACAATATTGTCAAATCTGGCAACCGTGTGAACATAGCTTAAGGAAAAAAGAAAAGTAAAAGAAAATAAGTAAATAAAGAGAAAAAAACAATAATAGAGATAGAGATAATGACAATAAGAGAAAAAAAAACATTATGTTTGATTAGCATGACTAGCATTTTGATCTTCACTGCGTGTGTTCGGTCCGACGGCATTCTAAAGACCTGCAATGTTATTTATTAGTACAGATGGACCCTAGGAATGGTGTATGTATACTTGTCCATTGTATGTATACACAGATGACAAAAAAAATCTGCGTTTAAATTTCAAAGTTTCCATCTGCAGTTGGTAGTTCCTCTTATTTAAGCTGTCGTTGATGAAGAAGTTATTCGAAGAGGAGAATCTCACATCGCTAAGTTTAAGAGAGCATTTTTTGTTTTTACGATGACGAGCGACAGCTCGCTTCAAACCCTGCTTTTATCGTTTGTCAGCCAGTTTCAGTATGATACTGGAGTCAGAATTACGGTCGTTGGTGGAAGAGCGCCGTTTTTAACGGAAGATTTTAGGGAAACGGGGAATATTTATGGTGGAGCAAATATTGTGGAAGATGCTCTCTAAGTTTTCTTCAGGGGATTCCGGTACGCCAAAGATAACCACATCAGAGCTGACTTTTTCTCTATCAATTTCTTCCGTTAGAAGCTGTAGCCGCTTAATGTCTTGGTCGGTCTGTTGAAACTGATGTTCGATGACCTTTTTGGTTTCACTCACCTATGATGTGAATCGATTTTCGAGCTCCAACAATTTAGCATCCAACTGGAGAGAGAAATGTTCAACCCATTTCTCGAATTCACCCTCAATTCGGCACCACTATGCTATGATCTCAGTGTTGCTGTTTCCATGTATGACCGGAGAGCCAACATGCTTTTGCTTTTGAACCGGACGATTCTTACGGAAATCATAAGGCATTTGAATTTAGTAGATAAAGCAAACACCGAAAATTTAAATGAGATTATGTGGATAGATCAATTGAAGGGCTTATTATTGCAATAACATGATAAGCCACAGTGGAAAAAAATAGTAAATCCTCTTTAAGGTTTAGGGCAGTATTTCAAGTATTTTTAATAAGTGTATTACATATGTAGATAACTTAAACAAATTCTTAGCCTATTATTATCCGCATCAACTTTTTTAATGGATTGGTTATGCTTTAAACATTTAAAACTGCGGTTTAACTAGGAGAATTTGAGAAATAGTCGGCGGGTGAAAGAACACGCCTACTGTATATGTATGATACTACGGAACTTATATCTTTCGTTATACTGGACGTCCAGTGTATGTACAGATATTATGCATTGAATAAAACGTCGTCTCTTACTCCGTCGTCTCCGCTTATTGTCTTCTATTAAAAAGACTGTACATATTTAAACGCGTCTATACTAAAAATAACCCCAAGAGCGTTAAAATCCGACCATACGATATTTCCCAATTTTGAATACTAAAAACGGTTTATCAAATGATATACTATGCATGTATGTATGTACATTTGATGTACTTACTGTAAAAAAAAAAAACCAAAATGTATATAATGATGCGGTATACAATATTACAATTTTATTTATAATATGTTGATTGTAAAAGACTCCCCCTCCTATTCCTTTTTATATTTATAGTTTAATTTTTTTATAGCTGCTGGAGGTAATTCTGGGCTTGTCGACTCGCCTACAAGTCGACTAGGCAATAATGTTCAAGTTCAAGATAACTCGGAAGGACTTCGAAATGATGATGTTGTGCCTGATGATGAAAGTGATAACGAATTTAATTTTAATGATGCTGAGACGGAATCTGATTCTGATGACAATCAAAGTAGCCAAGATGCTCAGCGAAGTGTTCAAACTGGGGCAACGGTTGGATCCGAAACAGGTAATTATAATTTTCAAGTATGCAATTATTATCGTGATTCAAGTGTGAGAAAATCATTTTAGAGTAAGTACCTAGAATTTGTTGCTGTTTCGCAATTGGTAAATACTTAATTTCAATCGTTCAGAAACTCCCTGGTTTTAGTAACTAAAGAAAAGATCCGATGGGCTATGCGCAGTTTTAAGCCGTTCAAGGCCCCAGGACCTGACGGTATTACCTCTGAAGAATTACAGCAAAGCGAGGACATTGTGCTTCCATGGCTCAAAGTCATCATGTCGGGCCGTCTATACGTATCTGGTCTACATTCCTTACTTTCCTTAACTATAGGCCGAGGTTGAAGTCATCTTGATATCTAAGGTAGGAAAGAGTTCGCACGTGGAACCAAAGGATCTCCGACTTATCAGTTTATCGTCCTTTCTACTTAAATGCAGCAAGTGTTTTCAGTGCATTTAATATAATATAACAGATAATATTGCTTCGAGGATGATAATTCGAATTCTTCGACATTGTACTTTCAGTGTTCGGGAGACATTATGCCGCCGATCAGAAGATCAAACATTGGCTCACGCAGTCGCAATGTACGAAGATGCGAAGGTGCAAATCAAACCCCCTGAGCAACGCGCAGAGCACATACTTGCACCTGACATGTGATTCCCTGAACCTCTTTACATTCCGCGTATTCGGAAAGTGTTTCATTCTATCAATGATTCAAATTCGAGTGGAATCATTTGTTATCGATCGCAAAAGTTCGATCAAAAAATTAATTTCGGGTGGAATCGTGAATGGAAATTATTATAAATTTGGGGTGGGACGAAGTTCGCCGGGTCCGCTAGTTTTGTATAATTGATGGCAAGTATAGTAAAAAGGCAAGTTGAAAATTCTGTAAGAACTGCCTATCTGATATTTTGCGTAAAAATATGATAAAAACCTAAGAGAATCGTAGTTAACATCATAAAGTTACAAGGATTTAAAGAAAACAAAAATCTTGTTTTGCGTTTTCCCACTAACTACATACGTTTTTGCAGTTAGTCACTTTCGCTTGTAAGCCGACGATATACATTGAATTTTAATTGGTAGAGTCAAGTTAAAGCAAGTATGCTTACGTCAGTGCTATTTAAAAACAAAAAATTCCTAGTTATTCGCGCCTAACAAACGTGAAAATTATCTCCAACCAACTGAGCTCTGTGCGAACCATCGCCGTCAACTGAAGTTACCACCGGGCGAATATTCATAATAAAATAGGTAAATTCTTTTTTGTTCTCCTATTCTTTGCTTGGCCGGTGACATTCTGGATCCCAATCTTCCAATTTAATCTAAGAGTTCCCAAGCTTTTATGCAAAGACTAACCAGGATTTTCGTAGACGACAACCAACGGTATGCTATGCTTTTCTCACCCAACCTGATAAGATGACCTCCTACCCAACCAGAAAATAATTTCCTAGTCTTTCACACCGCAAAACTTAAATCAAAAACATCAAGTTTAACTTCAACAACTATAACAAGTGTAAATGTATCATCGCTCAATACCACAACCACTCAAACTACAAGTAACACCAAAATTATAACCACACCCATAACAACTGCATCTCTAACAACCATAGCAGATGACGTCACCGCCAATTCAAATTCAACGCAAATAAAAACAAATAGAATATCTCACAACCGTTTCGAAATTTTCTCAACAGATGATGAATTAGATGAATCTGAAAGCCTGCCATTAAAAGACGTCGAAGAAAATTCTAAGACCAAAACATCAAGACCCCCGCCAATATACATATGTACGATTTATACATCTTCTTATTGACACCCTAAATGAAAATACAGCGTACTCTCTTATAAGCGGACACTGACGGTTCTGAAAAATTTGTCCACTTATGATAGGTGTCCGGTTATGAGAAAACAAACAAAAGAAACTTTAAAAGAAATCTTTTTATATCTAAGATGTTCGAAAAGATGCTGTTGACCGTATTGACAAATTGTAGCACAACAGAAACTCATCCAACCACCAATTTGGTTTTCGACAAAAACACTCGACCGTACACCAAGTCCATCGAGTAACTAATAAAATCTTAAACGACTTATTAATAAATTCTGTGTATCAGTATATCTAGATGTTGCAAAGGCATTTGATAGTGTCTCGCACAAAGGACTTTTACATAAACTAAAAGACATGTTAGCGGACTTCTTTCAAATAATTAAAAACTATCTGGACGACAGACACTTCTATGTGCAATATAATCAGGGTTATCGGCAATTCCGAGGGAAATAAAATTCCACCCGAACATTTTTATTCCCTGGAAAATATTCCTTCTATCATGAATTTATTTCCCGCGGAACCTGCATTTTTTTTTTTTTTTTCGAAATTATGTTCGAATGTCTTGGCGGTTCGGTTGTCAATCTTCGTTTTGTTGTAGATCTCATATTTAAAAGATTCTTGCAAATATTTGTTTAAAATAAGAAATTTGAGTTTAGTGTTTGCACAAACTTTTCAAAATAAATGGCATAGCATTTATATTACTAGCCAAAAAGCAAGCAAATAATGAATAAAGATGTAAAGGGAGAAATTTAGGAAATAAGTCTAAGTCCTTTAAATTACCACAAACGTTGTAAGTAGAAAGAAAATAGAGTTGTAAAATAGTTATTACTGTATTATATTCTCATCTTTTTTTTTCTTTTGTTCGACGAGGTTTATGATCAGGATTATAGGGATCATAACCTTCCCGCTGTACTGCATTCCTACTGGGAAAATCTTCCGCATCCGATTTCCGTCGAATAAATTGATCGTGTTCTTAAACTGTTTTTGATCGATTGAATTAGACCTTTTTTCAAATAAATCAGAGTTTATTTTTTTGCTAAGTCCCGATTTTTTTCCATCAAATTAACTAGCACCTCAGTACCGGGTTGCCTGACGTCGGAGGCGCAAGCGTTCTACCGCAACTTCTACACACAAAAACAACAAAACACAAAAACATACAATAAGAAAAAAAAAAAAAAAAAAAGAAACAATATAAAAACACGCAACAACAACAATAAAATACAATAAAACAAAAAAAAAAAAAAACGAACAAAAATAAGAAAAATAGACCATCTGATCGCGCGCGCCTAATCAAACCTTCAGTGCAGTGCAGTGGTGTTAAAAAAAAAAAAATAATCAGTGCCGGGTTCTCCATCTCTCCCCCTCCACTCACTCGCTGTTGTGCTTCTCAACCACCGCAATTGATGTATGTGCTGTACATTCTTCAGTTGCGTTGATTGAGAGAGCATAACATCTGATGTATAGCGAGCCGTGAGTGTTTATCCGAATAGCGGACCACAGCTGACTGTTGTTTGGGCATAACACCGGCGACAGTTTGTTGTGGAAAACTATTCCTAGGATCTACACTTCGCGGCTTCGCTTAGTTTCGTCAGAGTTGAGTCTTTTTGTGTTTTTATGTTGTGATGATGAGGGAATTTAGGGTTAATTTTTCCAACATACGTGGGCTTCGAACGAATTTCTTCGATGTGTATGCCCACACCCATTCCCATAAACCAGCTGTTCTGGCACTTAGTGAAACACAGGTAGTAGAAGAATCTTCTGATTTGGAACTGCCTGGATATAGCTTAGTGCCATTATTCTTTCCCCACCGCGGCCTCGCCATTTACATCCGTAGTGATATCGCTTACCAAATTCCGTCACAGTATGGCCACTGTTCCAATCCGGAATTTAACTTCAAATGGCTAAAATTCACCGTCCGTAAGCAAATTATCCACTACTGTTTTATATACAGAAGCCCTAGTGCGGACAGCAACTCAACCTTTAACGAGCTTGATGCGCAGTCCGATTCCATCACTCGAATTGTATCCCTGTATCCTCTTACTGAAATCGTCAATGCGGGCGATTTCAATATTCACAATTCGGATTGGCTTCGACACTCTGGCCAGACAACACCCGAAGGAAGGTATGTTGAACTTTTCGCTGAGATTAACAACTTGACTCAGCTTGTAAATGAGCCGACACGAATACCAGACATTGTAAATCATTCCGCCAACACCCTTGACTTGTTTCTTACTTCTCACCCTGATAAATACACCATTGATGTTTAGCGCCCCTAGGCCGGTCTAACCATAACATCATATCAGCTAAATTCTCGTACTCCGACCACACAGTTAAAGAACAAACTCCCAAAAGAAAAGTATGGCGTTACGAGAAAGCCAACTTAATAGCTTCTTTAGGAGTTTTAACTGGTCACTATGCTTCCTCGATAGTGACGTGGATGCCGCCGCTGATATGATCACCGACACGATTCTCTTAGGTATGAATGACTTTATTCCTAACAGAATAAAGAGCATTAAACCTAAGACAAACTCATGGTTCAACCAGAGCTGTAAAGAGGCTATCAGGTTGAAAGAAGTAAGTTTTCGGTCTTATAAAGCCAACAAATCTGAGGAAAACCGAAAGAAGTTCAAACAAGCAAGAAATGACTGCAACGCCCATATTCGACGTGTCAAATTTCTACATGACCAAAAACTGAGGCAAAAAATACTACAGTGTCCCAAAGGTAGTAAACATTTTTTTTCATTCGTCAAAAACATTAAAAATTCTGCCTCATCCGCCTTCCCAACGCTCATTTACGACATTCCAGCTGTCAGCTCCTTAGACAAGGCCAATCTACTCGCTGCACAATTTGCAGCCAACTCAACACTACAAGATAGTGCTTTGTCTGTCCCTGTGCTTGAGAGCGTCGATTTCTCTATGGGACAAGTCCATTTTCGCACTCGCACAGTTGCAGGAGTTCTTAAAGGTCTCAACATACACAAATCCGCTGGTCCAGATGGTATCCCCTGAAGAGGTGTTCTTCTTCGCTGGCAAAACCTCTGCGTAAGCTTTTCTGTCTGTCCTACTCTTCTGGACTCTTTCCGAGAAGATGGAAAACAGCATTTGTCCAGCCTGTCCCTAAAAAAGGCGAATCTTCCTCTCCGTTCAATTACCGACCCATTGCACTTACGTCCCTTCTTTCCAAGGTCATGGAAACGCTGATAAATCGTCAGCTTATGAAATATCTTGATTCACGAAAACTTCTCAATGACCGGCAGTATGGTTTTCGTAGCAACAGGTCCACTGGTGATTTGATGGCATATCTCACCGAGAAGTGGAACCAATCTCTCCATCACTTCGGTGAAACAAAGATAGTTGCACTTGATATTTCAAAGGCATTTGACAGAGTTTGGCATCAGGCTATTTTGTCGAAAATGCGTGCATATGGCATCGATGAGTCTCTTCTTCAATGGATTAGAAATTACCTTTCGGGGCGTTCAATACACGTTGTCTTGGACGGGTTCAAGTCTGATATTCACCATATAAATGCTGGTGTCCCCCAGGGCTCAGTTTTGTCTCCGACTCTCTTTCTTATTTTCATAAATGATCTCTTGTCTGCAACCTCTAATCCAATCCACTCCTTCGCTGATGACAGTACCCTCAGTTTTTCATATTCGTTCCCCAACTCACGTCCCTGCTCTTCGGCCGTAGAAGAGGAACGGCAACGTATGTTAAACTCATTGAATTCCGACCTTGACAGCATAATCAAATGGGGCTCAACTAACAGAGTGGAATTTAATGCATCCAAAACTCAATGCCAACCATTATCCATGAATGGTACTTGCATCGCGGAAACCGAAAGACTTGCCATTCTCGGTATGTGTATTAACAACCATCTTCGTTGGAACGATCACATATTCGAGGTCGCCAAAAATGCTGCAAAATGTCTAGGATTCCTTAAGCGATGCAAGAAATATTTTACCCCGTCTGATCTGGCCACAATTTATAAGGCATTCATTCGCCCAAAGATGGAATACAACGCCCCCATCTGGTCTAGTGCACCCAAGACCGTCTTGAACATTCTTGATAGGGTTCAGAATCGCGCGATAAAACTAATAGGTGATAGAGACATTGTGAGCTCCATAGACTCACTAGAGCATCGCAGAGAAGTCTCTTGTCTCTCCCTATTTTATCGCTTATTCCACAAAAAATGTACCAACGAATTAGCCACTTGCATTCCACCCCTTCAAAATTTCACCCGCAATACGCGTCACGCTTCGAATGCACATCAGTTCACCCTCAAGCCCAACTTCGGACGTACTGTCAAATACAGAGATTCGTTCATAAGCCGAACGACACGTATGTGGAATAATCTTCCGGGCTCTGTATTTCCTCATCGCTACAACATACAAACATTCAAAGCCAACGTGCACCGGTATCTCCTCTGTTCCTCTTTCCCCTTTTTCCAAACGCCCGTGCCCTGATTAAACAGCATAAGGGTATTCATACCCCCTTTGGCGCGCGCGAATTATAAAAACAACAAAAAAAAAAAAAACCTCCACTTGTCTTGGATTTGTTGAGCTTAACATAATTTAAATAATTCGTTAACTTTTAAAGTTCATCAAAATGTTCTTACATTGTTGTTCTCGTTTTAAGCTCCCTAGCAAAATAATGGAGAAACAATTACGAGTAAAATTTTTTTTTTTTTTTTTTCCCAGGGGTAGGTGAAAATCTTCCATGGACACTATGAGAATAGCAAGCGCGTGCTCATAGTAGTGTCAGATTCTTACTGACCAAAAACACCACCCTTCGATATAAAGTTGTTAGATATTGCAACTAAGAAATAACTTATCAAGCAATTTTTATATCACGTAATAGAAGCGTTTGGTAGGTTACTTTCCACTGAAAGATCCTACAGGTTCCGCAATATAAACGCGGTTAGTCCACAATCTAAACGCGGTAAATCTTTTCTCGCCAAGTCGAAAGGATTCGTCCTTTATAGTCGGCGGAATGGATTTTCCTGCTAGTTCCTGCTAGCTCCGCAGTTTAAACGCGGTTGCTCACTATCGCGCTAAGTCCAAAGGTTTGGTTCTTTGTAGACGGCGCAGTAAATTACTGTCATCCAAAATTTGAAGGACTGTATTATTTACGTGACTTTCTAGTCGACTTTTATGCTTTCTCGCATAGTTTCTGATTTCGTCTTCGATTGTTATAATGCCGAGATCTCTGTGTATATCTCTATTTCTGATATACCACGGTGCATTAACAATTCCTCTTAGCACTTTATTTTCAAAAGTTTGTAAAATATTAATATTACTTATTTTGGTACAACAGAGTTGTATACCATATGTCCAGACTGGCTTTAGCACTTGCTTGTATAAAAGCAGTTTGTTTCCTATATTAAGCTTGGAATACTTTCCAAGTAACCAATACATTTCTCTGTATTTGTTTTCTAGCTCTTTGCGTTTTTTCTTTACATGCGTCTTCCATTTCAGCTTTGCATCGAGTGTCATTCCAAGATACTTAGCCTCGTTTGCAAACGGAATTCGAACCGAGTTTGAAAAGATCGGCAAGTTATTTATTTTTTTGTAAGTAAAATTTACATGAACAGATTTGGTTTCATTCAGAGCGATTCGCCAAACCTTTGTCCATTCATTTACTCTATCCAATGCTTCTTGCAATTTTTCCGTAGTCTCTACGACCGTTTTGCCTACTGCCAAGATAGCAGTGTCGTCGGCAAATGTAGCCAGCGCAGTACCATCTACTTGCGGTATATCACGAGTATATAATAGATACAAGAGTGGACCAAGGACGCTACTTTGCGGTACTCCAGCCAATATTTCCTTAAAGTCTGAATATTCGTTTCCGTGTTTAACGCGGAATAATCTATTCGTAAGATAGGTCTTCAAAATATTAAATAAAGGATCGGGCAGAACTTGTCGCAATTTAAACTTTAAGCCTTCATGCCAGACCTTGTCAAAAGCTTGAGAGACGTCAAGGAATACACTTGAGCAAATCATTTTTCCTTCAAATTATTTTTCTATTACATCTGTTATTCTATGTACTTGGTCCACCGTAGAGTGCTTGCTTCTAAACCCGAATTGATGATCCGGGATAAGACGTTTTTCTTCTATAATTGGCTGTATTCGCCTAAGCAATATTCTCTCGAATACTTTGGATATAATTGAAAGAAGCGAAATTGGTCGGTAAGACGTTTTCTCGTTCGGCGGTTTTCCTGGCTTAAGAACCATTATAACTTCCGCGAATTCCCATTGGCTGGGAACATATTCTAGTCTAAGCGCGGCATTTATAATGAAAAGAAGTTTAATTAAAGCTTTTCTGGGTAGTTCTTTGAGAACCTTAGACTTTAATTTCTTTATTTCTTGCTTGAGTTCATTTAGCGTTGCGTTTCTTATGACGCTATTGTTTATATCCGATGCGCTTATATTTTGAATAAGCGCTTGTCCATCAAACGGTTTGAAAGTTTCTTCCAGATGGTTGGCAAAAACTTGCGCTTTCTCTTTGTCATCTCTGGCCCATTCATCATTTTTTTTTTTTAATTGGGGCAGCTTGAATTTTAGGTTTTTTAATACCCTTTATAGCCTTCCAAAGCGAATAATTAGAATCTTTTTCTGCAGTTAAACTTTCAAGGTAACTTTGTATTCCACGATTTTTAAAATCATTGGTGGTCTTTTTTAGCGAGTTGCACAAACGGTTTAGGTGTGCTTTATGTTGCGGAGCCCGAGTTTGTTGCCATTTTTTACGCGCTTTTCTCTTCTCCTTGATCATCTCTTTTATTTCGGGTGAATACGTTTGGACATAACTGCCCGGCGTTTTCTTTTGTTTGGGAGTATTTTTCCACGCGGCACCCTGTACGATTTCAACAAAGCGATCAACTTCGACTTCAAGTTCATAGGGTGTCTTAAGTGATACGCTCAGCTCGATATTTGCTTCAATATCTTTTTTGAAGCTGTCCCAATTAGTTTTCACGTTGGTTAATCTAGCTGGTTCTACTTTTTTAATCAGAGCCTCGCTTATCGTCATAATGATTGGAGAATGATCAGAGGAGAGATCAAAGCTTTCTTCAACTTTTATACAGTTACCAGATATTCCTTTAACAACAAAGAAATCGATCAGATCCGGTATCTTATTTCTATCAGTCGGCCAGTATGTTGGTTTACCGGTCGAGTGAAAATCACAACTGTATTTCATATCCGCATTATAAAGCATTCTACCTTTCTGAGAGACGCATCTTGATCCCCAGTAGGTGTGTTTCGCGTTGAAATCGCCACCAATAACAAAGTTTGGTCTAAGGAAGTTGAAAATGTTTGTAAAATCACTTTCTTCAAGTCTGCATCGCAGTGGGCAATATATAGATGAAATATTAAAAGAGAAATTTCTATTTTTTACGCGTACCGTGCTTACTTGCATCGCTTCTAATTCGATCTTTAGCTCTGCCGAGTGTTCGATACATTCTTTTATGAACAAGGATGATCCACCTCTGGCCCTTTCCGATGGGTGAAAAGCGTGGTAGGCGCTATAGCCCCTTATCTTAACATTTGATTGGTTTGTCAGATGGGTTTCACAAACCAAGCATATATCAATATTTTTTTCACGTATACATATTTCTAACTCATCGAGTCTTTGTATGAGCCCGTTGGCGTTCCAAGTAAGAATCTTAAGCATTTCTTTCATATTTTGGTTAAAGTGCGCGCGCTACGAATATTATTTTCAAGTGTAACTAGTCTCTCGAAAATAAGTTTGTTTGTTTTGCTTTGCTCTTCAAGTTTCGCAAGGATAATGGAAAAGACATGAGTTATAGATTCCTGTGAATCAACGCTATTGTTATTGTTGCTGTTGTTAATTTTGCTTTATCAGCTACATATATACGTGCCATTATCTGTCATCGCCACTTGAGCATAAGACCGCACACAGTGTCTGTAAGTTTTGTTTTTGCCAGCTTTTCTTTCGGACGTTGATGTTTTTCCTCATTAGCTGGTTTTTGGGCAGGTTTGACAGATTTTCTTTCTTTCGCTGTTTTTACCGTAGCGGTTTCGCGTTCATCCTTAATTTGTTTTAGATTTGGGCGTTTGTTATTTTTAAGCGTATCGCGTCTTTTTTGAAGCTCTTTTGCCACTTCGCAACCTCGATAATTCGCTGGGTGCTTTCCGTTGCAATTTATGCAAGTGGCTGGGGCTTGTTTATTTAAGAGGCAGTCTTCGGAGAGATGTTTACCCGCACATTTCACGCACCGCGGCTCTTTCTGACAGTAAGTCTGCGTATGATTGAAGCCCTGGCAGCGTTTGCACTGCGAGATCGATCTTGAGCTCTTACGCATAGGCTCGATTTTGACCACGATATTAAGGATAGTCTTAATACCGTAGATCTTATCTTTATTTTCAGCTTTATCGAAACTTAGTAAGAATAGCGGAAGCCCACGCCTAACCAATACTTCCTTATCCCCTTCCGACTGTTGCTTCTCCTTCTTGATAATATTAACGGCGTCAAGAACTTTAAAGCCTTTGGCATGGAGGTCGTTCATAACGTCTTCCTTCGTGCACGAGGGGTGGAGTCCCCTTGCTACAACACGCAGTGGCCTTTCTAACTTGTTTTCGTATGTATACCACTGGATTTTCTCGGCATTTAATTTTTGGGACACTGCTCGGTACCCGTCGGAATCATCGACGTTGATTTTCCAGGTATTGTTTCGGAGAGATGTGACCTTAAATTTCGATGACAACGTTCCTTTGAGGAGGCAATGCAACTTATTATAGTCCGAAATTCCAACGACGTTTTTCGGTGGCGGAGGACGTAATTTTGCTTGAGGTTGCTTCTCTTGCACCTGCTTGCGCTTTTCATCTTTGTGTGGCTCTACCTCAGGTGAAGAACCAGCTTTGCGTTTTTTGCTAGGTCTTTTCTTTTCGATCCAATTAGTTTCGCGTGCTAGCTCTTCCTCGTCTGTCTGGTATTCGCGACTAGCTGAGGGCTGTGAACTAACTGTGCATTCTTTTTGGAGATGTGAATTCCTTAAGGCATTGTTTTCTTCTCGGAGTAAATCTACCTCTTTCTTAAGATCGCGGTAGAGTAGCTCCATTTCGTTAAGCTTGAGACGAAGTTCATTGTTTTCCTCCTCAAAGCTTTTAGATTTCACTGAGTCCCGTTTTTCGAGCGCTGGCGCTTCCGGCGGACTTCTTTTTCCGGAGACATTCGATCTTGATGGTGGAGATCGAGATACCCTTGAACTTTTTGAAAAGGGATCAATCAGTAGCAATAAATGGCTCTCCCCAGAATCCGTAGAGCCGACCTCCGAAGAGGGTGGATTTTCCAGTGAATCTGGACTGCCACCTGGGGTATTATATCGTTTAGTTTTGTTCATTGCATATTTTGTATACACTACGCTCGGTATACTGAGGGTGGATTTTAGTCGCCTCTTACGACAGGCATGCCTACCTCGGGTATATTCTATCCCCTACCCGAAGTAAAAATGCATTGAAATTCCCTGGAAATTTTATTCACGAGAACTTTTTTTTCCCATTCTCGAAATTAATTCACGATACCGTTTTGTAGAAAATGGGAAACAATTCCAGGGAAATACTACTATTCACGATAACCCCGAATGATGAGTGCTCCGAATTATGCCAAATAGATGCAGGTGTCCCCCAATGAATTGTTCTTGGACCAACGCTCTTCCTTCTCTACACAGCGGACATACCAAAACCAAACAACTCCATGCTAGCTACATTTGCAGATGACACCGTAATCCTTACTTCAAACAAGTGCATACAATCAGCATCACGACAAGTCAGAATAGCACTGGACAAGACAGTAGACTGGTTCCGCAAATGGAGAATTAAAATAAACGAGGACAAAACAGTACAAATTGTATACACTAAAAATAGAAATTATAATTATAATCAGCTTAAACAATCAACATGAAAAAAAACTTCTAATATATAAAACTATAATAAAACCAATATCGACGTACGGGATTTAAATTTGGGGAACTACCTGCATGACAAATACATATTGATATTATTCAACGACTACGAACAAACATTCTTAGAACGATAGTAAATGTACATAACCAATGTAGACTTACACCGTGATCTCAACATGCTCACCGTGAAAGAAGAAATCAAAATAATCAGCAGACGACATCAGATCGCTATTTGTGACCATACAAATTCTCAAATACGAAGCCTACTAGATCAAGAACACTGTGTGTTAAAATTTGTTATTGATTATTTTAAAATAAAAGGATTAATTCGGACTTCAATGATACAAAGATGTTTTATTATACTCGTATGTGTAGAGAGAGATAAAAAAGGGAAGTGAAGAACAAAAGGACAAATGATTAAGAATTTAAATTATGCATATAATTGTTATAAAATAAGTGTTATAAAAGCTTGAGGCGTGAATTCATGTTTATGATTGAAAACTAATTGAAATGTTGTTTATTCAAAACTCCTCGTCAACATTGATAAAGTTAATTCCAAATGTTTGAAAACAAAATAAGTGTTTGTGCTTCGGAACAGCATTGGTCAACGCGTCTGCAGCCATCTGATCAGTCTGAAGATACTTTATTTCAACAACACCCTTTTCAACAGCCTCTCTGATGAAATTATATTTGTAGTCAACGTGTTTAGTATGTGACTGTTTTCCTTCATATGTTGCAACATGTTGTGCACTTTTGTTGTCGCAATAAATGGTGGTCGATACTTCGCATATAAAATCTAATGGAAAACAAGTGGTGCAAATTGGTTGCCATTATTCCGATTTTATTGATGTCATATCTGGCTTACCTCAGGGAAGTCATTTAGGTCCCCTTCTTTTTAATGTCTTTATTAATGATTTACCAAAGGTATTAAAACATTACTTACTTACTTAACGGACTCCCTTAACCCGTGGAGGGTCCCTGCCTGAGACACAGCAGCCTTCCATCCGCTTCGATCCTGGGCACGCTGCTTCCAGTTTTCCAGACCAAGCGCTCTGGCATCCGCGATAGCTTGGTCCTTAAAACGGAGATTCGGTCTTCCTTGTCGTCTCGAACCTGGGGGCTGGGATTCGAAGATCTTATTAGCTGGAGCATTATTGTCCATTCGCTCGACGTGGCCGAGCCAGTGTAGTCGACGTGTTTTGGCTTTCCGGACCACATCCACATCTTGATACAGCTCATAGAGTTGGCGGTTATATCTTCTTCTCCATTCGCCCTCCTCGCATATGGGACCGAATATTCGACGAAGAATTTTTCTCTCGAACGTATTCAAAATCTGCTCTGCTTTCCTGCTTATCATCTAACACTCGGCACCGTAGAGCAGAACTGGCAGGATAAGTGTTTTGTAGAGTACGCTTTTTGTCTTCCGAGTTAGGAGTTTTGAACCCAGTTGTTTCGCTCAACCAAAGTAGCAGCGGTTTGCTTGGGTTAGTGTTCGTCGGATCTCCACCACCTACTCCGAGGTAGGTAAACGACTTAACTACTTCGAAGTTACTGCTGTCAACAGTCACCTAGGCGGTGGACAGATGCTGCTTTGTTTGTTGACACCATGTACTTTGTTTTGTCCTCGCTTACATCAAGACCGACTCGTTTCGCCTGTTCTTCAATTACCGTAAAAGCCTCTATGACGGCACGCTGGGAGCGACCGATGATATCAATATCGTCTGCGTATCTCAGCAGATGGACGGATTTGTTGAAGAAAGTGCCTTCCGTGTTGACGCCTGCCCTGCGCACTATCTGTTCCAGCACTAGATTGAAGAAATCACATGATAGCGCATCTCCTTGCCGAAATCCGGTACACGTTTGGAATAGTTCAGAAGAACTGTTTCCAAACTGCACATTGCATCGCGTGTTTTCCAGCGTGAGGCGACAAAGGTGGATTAGTTTGCGCGGGATCCCGAATTCGGCCATCGCCATGTAGAGCTCACGGCGATGAATGCTATCATATGCGGCTTTGAAGTCGATGAAAAGATTGTGAGTCTCGACTTGAAATTCGTTGGTCTTTTCCAGGATTTGTCTTAATGTGAAAATTTGGTCTATCGTTGATCTGCCGGGCCGGAAGCCACACTGGTATTTGCCGATGTGTGTGTTGCAGAAGGGCTTTAGAATTTCACATGTTACGTTGGATAGGATCTTATACGCGATATTTAGCAGGGATATGCCTCTGTAGTTTTCGCAGGACATAGGATCGTCTTTTTTGTAGATGGGGCATATGGAGCTGATTGTCCAGTCATCGGGCATGCTTTCATCCTCCCATACTTTGTTGATGAGTTGATGCATGCACCCTACCAAAACATCACCACCGTATTTGAAGAGCTCTGCTGGCTGTCCATCAGAGCCGGCGGCCTTGTTATTCTTCAGCTTTTTGATAGCTGTGCCGACCTCTTCGATACTTGGAGGGGAGACTGCTTGTTCGTTGACTGAATGCGGGTGTTCTTCTTCCCCTACCACTCTCTCTACATAATGCCCATTTAGCAGCTGATGGAAGTGCTGATTAAAAACAGCTACTATTCCCTGTGCTTCGGTGACTAGGTTTCCTTCACTATTTCGAAGAGCTTGCGTTCGGGGCCATAAGACAACTGCCAGTTGTTTGGCTTTTCTATAAAACATCCGGATGTTGTTTCTATCGCGGCACTCCTCGATATCCTTGAGCTGAGAGACTGCGTATGCCCTTTTCTTCCGTCGCAGAATCTTTTTCTCCTCCCTTCTTCTGGCCCAATACTCTTCCATCGCTGCTCTAGTTTTGCGCCGCAACGTGTGTTTGTGTGCATTTTCCGCTTTTCCTCCGTACGCACTCATAATCATACCACGGGTTCTTTTTCGGCGGTGGTTGGTATCCTACGGTGGACTCGGCTACCTCTTTGATGATGTCGCGGTACTGGTTCCACAGATTGTTGGCGTTTTTGGATGGTGGGTGCACAGTGGAGAGTCTCTCGCTCAGGCTTTCTTTTTCTGGGCAGTTCGCAGCTTCTTTTCGTTGGACAGTCGAGCTCTGAATTTTGCTGCTACAAGGAAATGGTCAGATTCGACGTTGGCCCCTCTGAATGTGCGTACATTCAAGATATTTGATTCGTGTCTCGCATCAATTAGCACGTTGTCTGTTTGATTGGCGGTTCTACCATCTGGGGAGCGCCAGGTTGCTGTGTGGATTCGTAGTCTTGGAAATCTAGTGCTACTTATCACCGTATTACGTGCTGCTGCAAAGTCAATTAGTCGGAAGCCGTTATCTGTTGTCGTATCGTGAAGGTTGTGCTTACCAACTAACCCGCCGAAGAGGTTGTGCTTACCAACTAACCCGCCGAAGATGTTTTCCTTACCGACTTTGGTGTTGAAATCCCCGAGTACGATTTTCGTATCATACTCCGAACAGGCTCCGTAGGCTCCGTCCAGGAGGTCGTAAAATTCCTCCTTGATGGGATCCTCAGCCTCATCGGTAGGGGCGTGTGCACATATTAGGCTGATGTTGTAAAATGCGTCTTTGATGCGGATCACAGCTAGGCTATCGCTTATTGGCTTGAAGTCAATGATCTTTGACCGAAGCCGATTTCCCACGACGAATCCGCATCCTAACATGTGCAATCTTTTGTGACAGCTGTAATAGATGTCGCGGTTTTGTCGTTTTTGTATGTATATCATACAAAATGATATCATGCATTATCCGAGGCATGATGTGTCTCTCCATTGTTGAGACCCCTAGAACGAGGGGCCGGTTAAACAGATGACAGTAACCCACTTCGGGGATGTGAGCGCTGCCGTGGGCCCATTAAGGGCTCACCCGCCACCATCTCTTTTCCAGGATTCTGACTAGTACCTGAAGAATCCTTATTGACCTGAGCTTCGAATATGTCGAAGTAGCCCAGATAATGTGTTGTTTCCGTTGTGGAAAATGAGACGCCACCGTTGATTCCATCGAGGGAATTCGTCCGCTGTCGTGTTTATAGTGCTGCTATTTTCTCTTGATCAGCACTCGCGCTTAAAAGTTTGGCAAGCCGGATCCGGGTGGACAACGGCAAGTATCCGATGGCTACCACTTCGAGGTAATATAAGCACAGTTGATGTGTGCAAGAGTTACAACACTGGGCTTTGCCAGGTTAAAACCAATCAGTGTCTACCCACAACACCCAGCCATTAAAACATTCCCGTTGCTAATGTGTGAAACCTGATACACCGGAGTTTCAAACCACTACACCAATCTCTTTCTCTCTCTCTCTCTCTCTATCTTCCTTTGAACGCCCGCACTGTGTATAAACATTAAAAGGGTATTCATAACCCCTTGAGTGCGGGTAGATTATAAAAAAAAAATATATATGCCGATGATGTAAAGATTTTCCATTCCATTGGCTCAACGAGTGATTGCTTAAATCTGCAGTTGGATATTAATCGTTTCCTTACTTGGTGTACGTACAGTCACCTAAAGTTAAATTTTTCTAAATGCAAAGTTTTTAGCACAACTAGATTACGTAATGCCATAGTCTATGATTATAAATTCGATAACGAAAGAATTTAAAAAAGGTTCACGCGCTTTGCCCTAAGGAGATTTAACTGGTTCGGTGATTTGCCGGCATATCTATCAAGGTGCTCTTTGATGGGAATAAAAACATTAAGATGTCGCTGAGAAGCTCAGTGCGTGTTATTTGTTAGAGATATTATATCGCACCATATTAATTCCATAGATTTGCTTTCTTTCATATCTTTCTATGTTCCGGAAAAAATATTAAGGCATAGAAATGAGTTATTTTACATTCCCCCTCAGAGGACTAATTATGGTCTCAATGAACCTATAACTCGCTCTTTGACTCTTTTTAATTTTATATGCGGTGAAGTTGACATTTGCATGAATAGGGTAATTTTTAAGAGAATGGCACTCACTGTTATCGAACAGATGTAAAGTTAATTGTATATATATTTTTTTTATTTTCAGAATTAGATTAGGTTTTAAGTTAGGTTAAGTTTTTTTCTTGTAACCAGCAGATTTTTTCGAACCCATTGGTGAAATAAATAAATAAATAAAATTTAGCTCCTTGAGTAGGAAGCGCAACGTATATGCCTCTTTAGCACTGCGATGTATTCCGCTTCTGCGCTCGATGTAGCTACAGTCCGTTGTTTTCTGGATTCCCAACTGATCGCAAGAATAAAACAAAAACCACTGAGATATGCGATCATTGATGTCCTCAGCCCAGCTAGCAGGGTAACTTTGTTTTACGGTATACTAATTTAGCATGTTCTGTTGAATGAAGATAACGTAATAGATAGATAGCTGCATTCCAATGTTGTCTTTTAGGAGTTTGAGCAAATTTAGCCAAAGTGCTAACGCTAAATGTTATATCTGGTCGACTAAATACGGCTAGATGCATTAAAGACCCAATTAATTGCTGATAGCGCTGTAATTTCACACCAACGCGTTCTCCAGCTATAGTTGGTTCCTTTTCCAATTTTAATTTAACTTGCATGGGAATTTTATTAAGTTTTGAATCTTGTAAATTGTACTTTGTCAATAGATTATTAATATATCTAGTCTCACAAATTGAAATGGTTTCATTTTTTTGTTCGGTCTCAAGTCCAATACAAAAAGAAAGTTCCCCAAGATCTCGCATTTCGAAGCTTTCGCTTAATAAAAACAATTTTTACTTCACTATTAGAAGCAACAATAATGTCATCAACGTAGATTCCTAAAATAGTGATCTCATCGTCGTCCATACAGTGCCTTAAGTCCATACAGTGCCTTGTTTAGGCGACATACTTTCTGTGGGTAATCAGAATAAATGTGGGTGGTTGTTCCATGAAAATCTCCTCTTTAAGCTGTCCATTTAAAAATGCAGTTGACACATCCAAGTGATGAAGTTTTAAGTCATGTTCCACAGATAAGGCATATATCATGCGGAGTGAACTTTGACGAATTACCGGGAAATAAGTCTCGACATATTCGATTTCAAATCTTTGTGAATAACCCTTAGCCACTAGTCTGGCTTTCCGTCTTTCAATGGTCCTATCAAGTCCATACTTAAATTTAAAAACCCATCGACAACCAGTCGTTGACCGTCCGTCTGGTAAGTCACATAGGTTCCGAGTTTTATTTTTCATAAGACAGTTATACTCTTTCTTCATAGCTTGTTTCCACTCTACAGCATGTGGTGATCTTATAGCTTCCTTAAAATTGTTTGGATCTTCTATCTCTCCTGAAGTAAATACAACCTCAACTACATTTTTAAGTTGCTGACGTGGTCTAAGCCTTTGCCTAATATCATTATCATCTGTTCCCATGTCAATGTTATCTACATACATATATCCACTACATCTTTAATCTCGTTTTCAGCATTTTTATATTCATCCTCATCCTCATCTTCTTCCTCGTTTTCACTTTCAAATTTATTTATATTTTTCTGAACACCTTGTTTCATTAAATTTTCTCTATCCGCCTCACTATTATTTAATTCGAATTCATAAAAATGTTCACCAATTTCCTTTTCTATTTTATCTTCCATTAAATGCTTAACAAAACGGACATCGCGGCTTCTAATTATAGTCCTCGAACCACGTTTCCATAGGCAGGGTATGCTTTGGATTCTGCCGAGTATCCTATAAAAACTAACTCTTCACTCTTTGGATCTAACTTAGATCTATTTTGAGTCTTATTTAAGACGAAGGCTCGGCATCCAATTTGGCGAAGATGATTTATGTACATTGGTAAGTATTTGCCCAGTCCAGATTTGCTCTGGTGTCAGTTAATTAGTGCAGTGTGGATTAGTTCAGCCCACAAAAATTTTGGGAGACTCGCTTCAATAAGGAAACAACCAGCCGTGTCTACCAATGCACGATTCATGCGTTCAACAATACCATTTTGCTGCGGGGAATATTCGACAGATAACTGACGCTAATTCCGTGATCAGCTAAAAACCTTGAAAATTCGTCACTAAATAACTCACATGCGTTATCACTTCGAAGAGTTTTTATTCTTTTGTTGGTCTCGTTTTCAATGAACTTCTTAAAGTTTTTGAAAACGTCTAAATATTCGCTTTTCCTTTTCAAGAAGTATACAAACACTTTCCGAAAATAGTCATCAATGAACGTGGCAAAGTATAGACTCTTGCCAATGGGCTCTACATTCATTGGACTATATCTAATATTCCTGATGACGACTTATTACTTTTAGTGGGGAATGGAAGCCTTGTTTGTTTTCCTCTTATGCAGTCTATTGCAGAATTCCTGAAGTTCGGCAACCCTTTCACCATGCATTTATCCTTCAACTCCCGTAGTGAAAATATGTTTAAGTGACCATATGTTTTATGCCAAAGTTCTAAAAGATTACTATTGTGTTCTGTTATCAACTGCTTTGTTACAATATTCCCTCTCATCTGGCGTACTAACGAAATACAACCCTTTATGTTTAATAGCCTCGAGAATTATTTTTTCATTCCTCAAAATGCACGCGCTACTTCCTTCTATAACTACTTTACACCCGTTGTCTATCGCCTTACTAGCAGAAATGAGATTACCTCTCAAAGTAGGAACGAAAAGGGTTCGGTAAAGAAATATGTACCTACTTTCTCCATTTATTTTAACTTTTAATTGTACCGTGCCTATGCCCTTTATACATGCTGATTTTTTATTTGCTACCTGAACTAAACCCGTATAATTGGTGTCTAACTTCGTGAAATATTTCCGGTCACAACACATATGGGAGGTTGCCCCACTATCGAGGTACCAATTGGTATCGTCTGATCTTTGATCTATGCTGTTTGCCTTGTGCGAAATTTCTTTTACTAGGATTATGCACTGTCCAAATTCTGTGGCAATGAAATCCTGCTCACTTGCAGCATTAATATTATCAGCAGAAACGAATCTTATCTTTGTGAACATTCACGCGACAATCTCTCTTCATGTGACCCTTGCGTCCACAACGATGGCAATTATACGGAAAAATTTTATTAGGTTGCTTGAAGTAAAACTTAACCTCCTTCTTCTTCTTCTCCTTTTGTCACTTACATACTTCTATAAGTCTCGTACGTAGCACATCAATAGTTGGAAAATCGTTTGCAGCATCGAAAGCAGCTTGTATCTCTCTATAACTTTCAGGCAACCCATCCAGCAACCGAAACCGAATAATTATTGAATTGAATTGAATTAGATACTGTTCCATACTTTCGCTTTCATGCATTTTAATGTTAAGTACCTTACGGAATTCTTCTACCTTTTGCCGAGTACCCTTTCTGTCAAATGTTGTCTCCAAGAAGTCCCAAATCTCTCTCGACGTTTTCAGCGATCTTATAAGCGACACTTGCGCAGGTTCCATTGCTATAATCAGCTCACATATAGCATCCTTGTCCTTTGTGTTCCATTTCTCAATTTTCTTGATATCGTCCGGATTTTCCTCCTTTCCTTCCACAATTTTGAACAGCCGATTTTTGTGCAAAACCGCACCCATTTGGGGTTTCCACGTGAAGTAGTTCTCCCCATTAAAAAGTGCTATTTTCCCGGTAAATGTCGTCATTTTATATATAATAATAATACTAAACTTTTTTACTTTTTATTTTAGGGGTACTGGGCCCATAACCTGTTAAAGTTTGTTATTGATTATTTTAAAATAAAAGGATTAATTCAGACTTCATTGATACAAATATGTTTTATTATACTCGTATGTGTAGAGAGAGATAAAAAAAAGAAGGTGAAGAACAAAAGGAAAAATGACTAAGAATTTAAGTTATACATATAATTGTTATAAAATAAGTGTTATAAAAGCTTAAGGCGTGAATTCATGTTTATGATTGAAGACAATTTGAAAGGTTGTTTATTCAACACAATGCAAGAAGACGCAAACCCGTAAACTAACTACGCATTTAAATTATAACCTTAACTATGCAACTAATTAAATTAACCTAGAAATTAAATTACATTTATGTTTTGTTTATTTTTTTTGTTTGTTTTTTATGAGGCCATGGCCTCAAGCTTTAATGTATATTCCATTAATATCTTTAAAACAATTATTAGGTGTCGTTAAGACAGATGTAATTTTTAAATTTGGGAAATAAAAAAAAAAATGACAGAACACTATCAAATGAAGAACGTAAACTAAAACTAAGAAACATAAAATGGGATATAATAGGACTAGCTGAGACACGAATAATGGGCGAAAGGTTCATTAAACATAAAGGACGGAAATATTTTCTGTTATAATGGAGAAAGTAAAGGAAAATATGGAATAGGCTTTCTTATCAACAAAAACTGGAAAAAGAATATAACAATAATTAAACCATTTAATGAAATAATAATAGCAATACCCCTAAAAACATCAACTTCAAAACTATCTACAAATAATCCAAGTTTATGCACCAACAGAAACAGCTGAAGACGAAGAAATTCAAAAATTTTACTTTGACTTACAGCAATTTCAAATCTGAAATAATGTTTCTTATAGGAGCGTTGACGATTTTAACGCAAAAGTTGGTATACTTGTGGAAGGCGAAGATTTAGTAATGGGTAAATTCGGATACGGATGCAGAAATGCGAGAGGCGAAACAATAATACAATGGTTATCGCAACATGGGCATTCAGTTGGAAACACCTTATTTAAGAAACCCATAAATACGCCTTACTGCTCGTTCGTTCGTGGGGTCTCCAGCCATCGCGTCGTTTTCAGGAACCTAGAAAGATCGCTTGGTGAAACATTGTATAATTCATGTATGTCTTCAAAGTAATAACTTCCTAGAGTTCTATTTGCTCTTCGTCACCGCAACCTCTACAGATATTGTCGTCATTGAGTTTAAGTTTCATTGTGTCTTTGCTTAGAAGTTTATGGCAAGTAAGTGCACCTACTCGTATCAGCATTGACATCGATTCCCTGTCGTTATTTAAGAGCTTGCTGGTTTTAGTTTTGTCACATCTTGACCAGTGGCCTATTTCACCAACTTACAAATTGTAATTTACAAGCACTTTTTCAACAAATTTGTAGAAAAATCGATTTATTCTTTTTCACAAAATATTTGTGCTACAAAACTGTAGTTGTAGTTTACAAAGGGAAATTTGTAGAAATTTCATTATTTCCGTTTCACCAAAAGTTTCTAAGTTCAAAGTTAATTTTCTTTGTTGCTAACAAATACAAATTTGTTAAAATTCATATTTTTTTGTAAGTTTGTGTTTCACGAAATCAAGAAATTTTACAAATTTGCTGAGTTGCTGAAAATTTCTTACAGTAGAAAGATCGTGTGTCGATTTAATAACAATTTGTATTTTTCGAAAGAAATCGCATTTCAAACCTAAAATGTCCTTACGTCGAAGGCATAGTAGCACCGATAGTGATATAAGTGAAGATTTTGTGCTTAAAAGACCAAGAAAAATATATCGTCCGCGAATTAACTATGAAATTTCAGATTCTTTTGTTTTCAACGAGAAGTTTCGGTTAATATAGGAAATAATAAGACAAATTGGATCTAAGATTGCAAATGAGTCTGAAAAAAACTTTTCACTGACACCGGCACAACAATTTCTAACAGCTTTACATTGGCTTGGAAATGGTGGACAGTATCACGGGATCGCAGACATGCACGGTATATCTATACAGTATGCAGAACTGTCCATCGTGTTTGTTCAGCCATTGTTGATGCTTTCTTTGAAAATACTGTGCGTTGGCCAGAAGAACACGAAAGCATTCGTGAACGGTTCTTTAATATTGCCGGTAAATATAATCTACCTTACAAATCCATGTACTTGAGATTATGATTAGTATTTTCTTAAGGTATGCCATTTGTTTATGTATGTATTGATAGAAAGCTAATTAAAATTGATTCACCTAATGAGTTCGAATCAACGATGTCGATAGACACGGCAACCAGTCAATTAATTGTATGTTGGTTTCCGGTCCCGACTATACATTTTATAATGCATACGTTAATTGGCCCGGTAGTGTTCACGATGCGCGAGTACTCCGAAGAAGTCCGTTATTTTCAACATTTGAAAACGGATTCCGGCCTTTTCCTCACTACGTTTTACTTGGGGATACGGGATATCCGTTAAAAGATTGGCTGATGACACCGGTTACAAGAAAGCCATCTCCAGCAATCGATCGCTATAATAGAGCCCATAAATCAACGCGAAGGATCATAGAGAATGCGATCGGTATTCTAAAAATAAAATTTCCTTGCCTCAACCATTTGAGAGTTCAACCAAGAAGGGCAATTTAAATTATAAACTGCTGCATAATTTTGACGAACATTTCCCGAAAAGATGAAGCCAATGACATCATTGAATTGCCAATAAGCGATGAAGTAGAAGAAGAAAACCTACATGATAACTTTGACAACTTAGACGGCGAAAACACATTGTTATATTTTAAACTATTTTTCTTGAAACTAAAAAAAAAAAAAAAGCAACTCGAGAGCTTACAAATTTGTGAAAAACAGTTGTTGTTTACAACTTTGCAAAGTAAATGGTGAAACGGCTTTTTTTTTGTATTTGTAAACAACAAATACAATTCTCTAAATTTTTTTCTCTTTTTAACAAATTTGTTGGAATTAAGTTTGTAGTTGGTGAAACAGAAAATCAGTAAACAAATTTGTAAATGTAATCAACAAATACAAATTTGTAATTGTACTTGTAATTTGGTGAAAATAGACCACAGAGCTTCTTTGATATGTCACAAGTGTGGATCAATTTCCACCTATCGTTGGCTTTCATTAGAATCTTACACTCAATTGGCTCTCTGAGGTTACAGAGTCGAGATTTAATCCATTTATGTGCTCGATTGTGGTCTATTGTAGACCCTTTTCTTGCAAGCTCGTCAGCTTTCTCGTTTCCGCCTATATCCCTGTGACCAGGGACCAAGCAGAGAGTAATATTGTGCTGCGAGCCAAGAACCTTCAGTTCTTCGCGACAGCGTCGAACTAACTTCGACTTCATTTCAGTAGCAAAAATTGTTTTAATGGGTGCTTGACGGTCAATGAAAATGGTGATATCATCTCGTGGTACCGCACTGGCTGCCACTATCACTGCCATTATCTCCGCCTGGAATGCACTGCTGTGGTCAGGGAGTCTGATTGAGCTATGTATATCTAGCTTTTCGGAGAACACACCGGCGCCTGTTCCTACATATATCCATCTTTGACCCATCTGTATAGATAGATATATGCTTGTCTTTGCTGTTTTTTTTTTTTTTTTGTTTCCCATTCTTCTCTACTTGGGAAAATGCAGGAGAATGGTTTTTCAGAGTCGAGGTATGGTGCCGTGTAGTCGCTGCTTACGCCCTCACTTACGAGTTTCTTTAGAATCCGTGCATGCCCTTCGTCATTCCAACCAGTTGATTGGCTAATCCTCAAGGCACTTTTAGCAGCAGATTCCTGCATGTAGAGATCTAGGGGTAGCGTGTTGAGAATTGTTTCCAACCCTGCTGTTGGCGTCTAATCTAATCTCTGTATTTTGGTGATTGCCTTAAGATTGGTTGCTTTGTCCACGGCTTGCCACCAGACAACTTTGCCATATGTGAGTATAATTCTCATCATTGCCGTGTGCATCGAGAGTATTATCTTAGGGTTTCGTCCCCACCTTCTGCCGAATGTATAGAAAGCAGTCGTGACTCTTTTTACTCTTTTATTGACATTGAGTTTCCAATTAAGTTTCTTGTCGAGTATAATTCATAACTATTACCATTGTATATGAAACTTATAGTACTATCATCAAGCAATATTTTTTAGTAGTTACTCCGACCGCTCAGGTGGCGTATTCTCATTCTTCGAGAGCGAAGTAAAATATTATTACTCTCTGAGAATGGAGTTATAATCACAGAATGAGTGAGTAATGAGTGGAAACAAAGTAAACAAAATCTTTCTTGGGTTTTCATTCCCATTCAGAATTTTTGCACACATGTTACGCAACTGAGTGAATGACTTTTCCAAGAAAATGAGTAAAGAAACTGTTGAAAAAAAGGTATAAGCAGATTATTATTTTTTTTCTTGTTCAGTGAAAAGATGTATGTTTTTCTGATTAGGGAGTGGAGTGGTGGATGCATATTATGAGTTGTGCGTCAGGTTTTTAGTTTAAGTGGTGGTCTGGTTAACGGATGAGAGAACATATTTTCACAGCGGAGTGGTGGTGGATGGACGGAGTGCCAGAAATTTATGATGGCTACGGATAGATTTGTTTGTTTTTGTTTGAATTGTATGAACTTATACAGAAAATTTTTCGAATCAAACCCTAACCTCTGTTGCACGGACAAACGAAGGGCGCTGAATAGTTCAAATATTCTTTTCCACGTTACCTAATGAGATAGAATATTAAACGCGTTTTTTTCGAGATGTCCCCTATAGGCATAAAATAAAATAAATAGTAGATATCCATTAATTAAAAAAATAATGAATAACTAGAAAAACTAAAAAGTGAAAAAAAGAAAATATAACAAAAATTCGCAAAAAAAAATCTTAACAAAACAAAAAGGATTAATATAGGGTGTACCTATATTATATATTAGCAAAGCTTCAACCAAGTGTTCTTCGTGTCGTATTTTTACAAACTGGTTTTCAAAAAGTGTTTGCATACTTTTCACATATCTAAGCTTCAAATTCCAAGGAAGGAACAGTTAACTTTCCAAATTCGGATAATGTGTCATAGGTGTTATAAGCTCGCAATTTTATTAACAGAGCTTGTTCTCGGAATTTGTCTGTTTTATCTATCATGAACAGAGTACAGTTTTGACAATTAAGTTTCTTATGCAACTTGAAAGCTGTAAACCCGGCATAAAATGTAAGAGCCGCTTCTTGCAGCTTGTGAGAACATCCTTTGGACACAACTGTTTCTGTCTCATTGGCTTCAACATCAAACTCGTCATGGCAACTATTCATATGGTATTCGATACTGCTCACTCTAATCACTTTAAATTTTTGAAAATAATTTGCTTCAAATTTCTAATAAATCTGTAAGCTGAAAGGTTTCGTTCGTATGATCCCCTATTTGAACGAGCCATTGAAAATAAGTTTTCTGCAACATCAGTATTCAGATGTGCAATAAGAAGGAATTGCTGGTCATTTTTAAGTTTTTCCCATATTAACTCTATAGCAAGTAAAGTTTTTAGTAACCCACCAAAACAATATGGCTTTTTCATTTTACCGGTAGACTCCCATAATGATATCCACTGCCTAGCAGTTTTAATGGACTGCAGAGTTTCACTATGTGGTGAAATGGGTTGTCGATTTGGGTTTGCTTGTCTGAACTGTAACTGTTTAAGTTGTCGAAAAGATCGTTCATTTTGCTAAAAAAAAGTTGCCGTTGAGGCAGCAGTCTCCTAGAAGAGAGAAATCTCTAATATATGTCCTAGGTTCGGCAACTCTATTAACGTAAAGTGTGGTTGGACAAAGCGCAGTATTGTTCGTTTCATTTCTGTTTTGGCTAATATTTAATACGTTGGATGCACTAGAACTGTCTGAAGTGACTACTAAAGGAAGCTTTGTGTTTCTGATGTTATCCATGATTTTAAAACAAGACTCATCGATAGTTACATCAGAGCAACTGCACACTGATATAGATGATTTTGGAAGGGCATTTTTAGTTAGCAATTTTCGATGTGCTTCTATCTTTACATATATAAAAATGGGTTTCACAAATAAAAAATTGTTTTTTCAATGTACTACATTGAGCATGCTTTACCCAAACCATCCCTTCTATGATCTTTAGGCACTTGAAAAAATGACAAGGAAAATGTTCTTTTGATATTGTTACAATCTTTATATGAACATTTAGACATTTTGAAAATCTATAATAATTTTCTAATAAATCGAAATACAATTGCGTGCAAATGAAATGAAACAAAAATTTTTACCAGGAAATTATTTACACAAACTCCACAGCCATAAGTGAAGACTGAAGAGAAACATTATGTTTGTAGTAAAAACAAGCAAAAATGAATGTGCTATATGTGTGTGCATTTTGTCCACAACGAAAAAACTTCAACTTAAAAAAACTTTACACACAATCTTCTTTTTCATTCATCCCCAATGTGCATTTGCACTGCCAATAACTCAGATCGATGAGTTATTCGCGATGAAAAAAAAACATACACACACTCCGCACAGACTTCACAATCATAGGTGAAGAGGAAATACATATTATGTAAGCAAAAAGGAATGTGCTTTGTGTGTGTCTTTTTTTTTTTTTTTTTTTTGAGCACAATCCTTTTGCTTTATTTCCATTATCACTCGGATTCATATGCACGAGGAGCGTGCACCTACCATGGCAACTGGCAGTGTGGCACTGCATGGGGGTAGGCCGACGAGTTATTCACATTGCAAAGTAAATATATTCACTCAACACAGTATGATGTTTGAGCGGGGTATACAAAATTCAATGAGTGCATGTGCAAATTGTTGAGGCAGAAGAGCGTAAGATTTTTGTGGTTCTCAGCGACGTGTCCTTTACTTGGGCCGCTAGGGGCGCCACCATCGATTTCCTCAAGTGATAGTACTATTAGTTTCATATACAATGCTATTACGCACTATCAGATATCCGTAGGGGAATTCCCTCAATAACTGGTAGCTTGAATTGCGGAATAATTTTTATTTTTTATTTTATTTTATTAGTGAATAGCAAAAGCTCAGTCTTCTGGGGACTAACCCCAAGATCGCAGTTTTTTGCCCACGTATAAATTGTTTTCAGTGAATTCTCTAGTAGTTCGCTAATGGTGGCTAAGTATTTCCCTCTAGCTAGCAGCACAACATCGTCTGCGTAGGAACCCCCCTATTTTCAAATTTCATAAGTATCTCATTGACGACTGCGACCTACAGCAAGGGGGAAATGACTCCTCCCTGTGGCGTGCCTCGGGAAGCGATCACCTAGTTCGCATTTATGTCCCTTTTGTTGAGCAGACTCACGGTCACATTGATGAGAGTTTGATCAACGTTGGAATTTTCAAGTGTTCTTTTTACTGCGCATGTTTTGACATTATTGAACGCTCCTTCAATATCTAAAAATACAGCCAGTTCTACATCTTTGCCCTTTGTATACGCGTGTTGCGCTGCCATTGGGGTTAAGTCTGCTCCGAATATAAACATTCAGTAGTTTTTCAAAAGTCTTCAGAATGAAGGATGTTAAGCTTATGGGTCTGAAGTCTTTTGCAGTAGTATGGCTAGATTTCCCAGCTTTTGGGATGAAAACTACCCTTACCTCCCTCCAAGCCGTGGCCACATTCTAAGCTGCGAACAAAGAGTATCTTAAGGACTGGTGTTATTATGGCCTTTGTTAATTGCAGCATAATTGGGAAAATTCCATCTACTCCGGGAGATTTGAGGAGAGAGAATGTATCGATAGCCCAGTTTATTTCATCTTCAGTGATAATATCTTCTGGAATTGTCGATTCTGTTACTCGCGAAGTAACATCTGCGCTTGAGTTGACACTGGTCTGGGATACAACTTAAAACCTAAGCCAAGCATTCAATCAGTACAGATTTGAAAAGATGCAACGATACACTCATTAAACAAATTATAGAAGACACTACATCTATAAGAAAAGTAAAATAAAGCCTAAAGTCCATTCACAGTTCAACGACCGGCAAATTTGCGAACTACGAACAAACCATTTTTAGAACATTTAAAAACACACAATTTTACTTTTCCAAAAGAACAGAGTTTAATTTGTCAATCGATTAACAAAAAAAAATTTCAATTAGTTTCCGTTAATAAATAAACAATCCGCTGATTTTTCCGCAAATGGGCAAATACTTCTTGCGAACTGTCAAATTTTATTCACATTCCACAGATGTGGAACGCAATTCACATTTGTACGACGAAAACATTCGCGAGAGTTTAACCTTAGAATTAAAAGAAACAAAAAGGATATTAGAAGTAGAAAGTCGATAGTGGAAACAGCAGCAAACTTTTTTGAAGAACTGTACGCATCTTCACTATCGAACAGAACAACCAAATATGAAATACCAATTTCAGTTATCGACGAAAACATTTCACTTGTAAAATTAACATGTTCAACTAAACACTATGAATTGTAACAACCACTTACTATAATTAGAATTTTGTTTAAATAAGGCTATATAAAACCTTATATAATAATAATAATAATAAATATTAACCTCTACAGGAAGGCACACAAGAACCTTTGCTTCGGTACTTTTACATGAGTTGTGTCTTTGTACTTTTACTTATGTTCCTAGAAGTTTTCTAGTTCTGCAAATCGGACAGAAGTATATAAAAAAACATATTTTGTAAGATGTCTGCATTTCACCCCGCATTTTTTTCTGCTTCATTATGTAAATATCATCTATCTTATCGTATCTTAATTCATGTTACCATTCCATTAGCAAATCGTTTGCGATATCACTTTCATGTCTTTTTCTAACTTTTATGGTGACCTGGCGAAATTTCTGCAACATTTTCGCAATTTTTTTTTTTTTTTTTTTTTTTTTTTTTTTTTTTTTTTTTTTTTTTGTGTTGCATACTATTTTTATTTATCACATTTGCGCATTCTTTTATTTTAGAAGATGAATCAGGAGATTCTTCACCCCCAGAAGAAGAAGGTTCGGATGATGGGGAAACTGACGAAAATTCGGAAGAGGGATATACTTTTGTAGACAGTCAACTGGAAAGGAGAGCTGTTAGTAATAGTACTAGAACAAGCACAGCACCTCCATCAATGCATTGGGCAATTCGTAATAGAGAGCAGGGTGGACGATCTTCAGTACGCCTGCCAACAGGATCGGGATTAGTCTTTATAGACCCACTTGCCTTACGGCGAACAACAATACAAAATTCATCTGTTCCAACAAACTCACAAGAGCCACATACTATGGCTACTACAGCGAGTAGTTTAGCTCGTGCTTTTGGAATAATTATTCGTCAAATTTCTGATTTGTTCAACTCCATTACTTATATACTTAATCATGATATTGAAAGTCATTTGAAAGTTACTTACACGGAATCTGTTGAATTACAGGTAAACTATTAACCTTGTGTGGACTTTAGCTTATTATATTGTCAAAACTATTTTTTTTTTTAGTTGTTATTGGAAACCCGTCTTAAACAGACTTGGAACTGGGTATTTTCTGTGATGGATGGCACTGAAGCACAACTTAAGTTTGGGGCTTATCTAACAAATTCTACTGATCCAGCTCATCCCTTACATCCTTTAAATTTGAGTTCACAGAATGTGAATCATGCCAACATTGGAATCAATATACTAGGTAAATATTACAACGGGTCCATATACATACATACATGCATACATATGTGTATTTTCATTGAATTTGTTTTTATATTTCGTTGACCAAAATAAAATTTACGAAAAAACTATAATATAGTCACTGTCATATGCCAAAATCATTATTGTTCTTTTATTTTGCTTAAAGAATCCGTAGCGTATAAAGATCGCAGATATTAGTTTAAAAAAATCAGTCGAGTTGAGCAAATAATTTTACAAAAGTGGTTCATGAATTAAAGTATTTTAAGTGCTACAGTGGTGGACATTCGCATGAGCTATATTTATTTAAAATAATTTTTAAACAAAAACTTTTTAATCATATTTAAAAAAGAAAAAAATTTTGTTTTGTTTGTTAGTTACAAGTTACAAAAAATTTGTAAATACATATGTATGTAGTGATTTTTTTTAATAAATGAAAAACTAGGTCAAACATTCGTATGAACGCACCTTTGATTAAAGAAAATTAATACGAAAATATAAAATTTTTGGGGATCTAGCAACTTTTAGTATTTTGTGTGCCCTCCCTTGCTCTGAATCACTGTAAAAATTCGATCTGGCATTGAATTCATCAAATTGTTAAAATAGTCAAGACCAATTTACGGGGACCACTCGACACGTATGGCTGTTTTGAAGTCGTGTACTTACATTAGAAAATTGTCGTTCATTTGCATAAACTTTCCCATTGAGAATACCCTAAGATTTTCTTTGGGTTGCAGTCAGGACTGCAAGCTGGCCAATGCAAGTAAGCATATATTTTTACTTACAAACGTGAATAGATGCATTTGTTTGTTGAAAAATGATATCTTCTTCAGCGCAGCTATCAAGGTGATGTATTAAAACGTCTTCCAAAAGATCAGTGTACATCTGCAAGTTCATTCGCGTTGATATAAAGCAAATGGGAAGCTTTCCATGTTGTGAGAATACACCCCATACCATAACGCTTCCGTTGCGTTTTAATCTCACAACATTATGGTTCCATAAATCATGTCGGTAGCAGATGTAACAGTACAGGCCATCCAAATTAAATTGTTTTTCATCAGAAAAAAATACTTTCTGCCACCCGGGTGTCCATGACATATATTTTTTTTTTTGCGAAGTCCAATCTCTTCTCTGTGGTTAGGCACCTTTAAGTTTCGTCCACTTTATGTTTGGAGAAGTGTGCAAAAGTCGTAAAATGTGACAGGAACGTTCAGTTTATCTTTCATTTGTTTTGAAAACAATCGGCTTTGAGTCGCTTCGTCTCGATCTTGAGCTTTCTGATGCAAAGATAATTTCTTGTTACCTCTTGTTGGAGCCTCTACACCATAACTTTCGTCTTTTTTAAAAAAATGTTTGATGGAAATCTCCTACCGATTAATTTGGTGGAAATCTGTCTGTTGGAGTAGCCTTCGTCCTTATATAATTTGATGGATAACTGCTCCGCATCAGTTAATTGCTTTCCAGACGGCATAGCTGTAGAAACAACACTTAGAATGAAATTTTGAAAACAAATGCTGCGCACAAACCTTTATTAAAAACATTTCAGTTCTTTAAAATATAAAATTTACCAAACACAATTGGATTTCGCGTTCTAAGTACAACTTTTTTTTGATGCGTTAATACGAATGTCACAGCCTAAAATGAGTTATCTTCTCATATTGTATTGTTTCACCCGTTGCAAAATATACTCCAAGTCAGTTCTATTCATACGCGTTTTGCATCTGAAAAATGTCGGCTCCATATTGCAAAGTTTTGCGTAATAGCCGCAGGGCTCACAGTCAAGAAACAAATGTTGGACCCAACAATCAGGTTTCTTTCTTTTTCTGCTTTCGTTGTCTCCTGCCTGCAGCTCCAACTCGGATCCGACCAACACAACAAAAGAAGAAAGAGCAATTCGCTTTTTCAACATTGTTGAACTGAAACAAACGAAATTTTATTTGTTTTTCTGGACATATACAATATAAAATGATATATACTTACGTTTCCATTTTCACTAAATAGCACAAATATTGTAGACGAAAATTTTGCGGAGAATATTTTTTTTTCTCACTCAATGTCACAATTCACAATTGACAATGAGACGACTATTCCAAATTGGCAGTGTTAGTGGAAATTGTTTTTAGCGAACTGACAACGACATTTGTCAAAATTCCATTGTCAATGAACTGACAAACGATTTTTTGCCAATAAGTGGCATAAGTGGAAATGAATTAGCAGTGGTGTCGTTTAATGACATAAACTTTGTCAATTGAATGACATGTGGAAACCCACCTTTACTTAATACTTCTCTTATAATAAATACTCATACAAAATAGTTACAAATTTTTTTTTTTCACTCGTGGAAGTTCTTAAGGTGGGCACATACGAATGTCAACCACTGAATGAGCGAGACATTCCTTCGCCGTTTCGAATTTAGTTCTAAAACCATTGGACCCAATTTGGTACATATTTTATCTTACCTTTTTAATTTCAGCATTTTTTCTGGAATTTTTCCCGCTGAACTGAAACGCACTGTTGTGATTCCATTATTTAAAAAGGGTAACAAGACAGACAAATCTAATTATAGGCCAATTTCGTTGTTGTCTTCAATTTCCAAAGTTTTTGAAAAGGTAGTTAAAACGAGAATCTTAGCCTATCTTAATCATCTAAATTTTTTTTAGCCCCATGCAGTTTAGTTTTAGGACTGGCCTTTTCACTGAGGATGCGCTATTAGACTTTTCTTCTATTTTATATAAGGGCTTAGATGAGAAACTCTTGCGCTGGCCTTTTTGTCGATATCACTAAGGCGTTTGATATGGTTGACCATATAGTTCTCTTGGATAAATTATATATGTAAGGCCGGTTTCCGAGGATACATTTACAATTGGTTTGTGTCTTATCTTAACGATAGAATACAATATGTTAAAATAGGAAGCAGTATAAGCAGCTCAAAAACAAATAACTTGGGAGTCCCCCAAGGTTCTGTGCTTGGTCTAATTTTATTCCTAATACATATAGATACGTTTTTTTCACTTCCATTTTTAGGTAAAACTAAAGCCTTTGCCGACGACCTTGGAATTGCATATTGCTTAGTCAGTCCATTAGATTTAATAGCTAACATAAACCATGATGTCTTTTTTATTAAGATGTTGGTTTGAGGAGCACAGGCTTATTGTTAGCAGCAAAACTAAATTGATGTATTTCAGTCTTACAGGGCAGGAGAACCCCGACTTAGATATAATTTTTCATTCTCATGATTGTGCAAGTCACGACTTGCTAAACAACCAATGCAGGTTCCAAAATGGTCAAAACTAGCAGTGGTGTCGTTTAATGACATAAACTTTGTCAATTGAATGACATGTGGAAACCCACCTTTACTTAATACTTCTCTTATAATAAATACTCATACAAAATAGTTACAAATTTTTTTTTTTTCACTCGTGGAAGTTCTTAAGGTGGGCACATACGAATGTCAACCACTGAATTAGCGAGACATTCCTTCGCCGTTTTTTTTTAAATTCTTATTTTATGTTCACATTAACATACATATATATGTAGGATTTTATTTCGGTTTGACGACCACTTCCTTTGAAACACAGCTCGTGTCCAGGAACAAAGCAGAGCTTGATCGAATGGTGTCTTATCGCGACATTTCTTAACCGCCTTTGATTTGAACGTATTCGATTTAATCGGTATAAGGGCTGCTTGACTGTCAATGAAAATATGTAGATATATCCGACGTAGATATGTAGTAGATATATCGAATGGTGTCTTATCGCGACATTTCTTAACCGCCTTTGATTTGAACGTATTCGATTTAATCGGTATAAGGGCTGCTTGACTGTCAACGAAAATATGTAGATATATCCGACGGAGGGAGGTTACTATTTTCTATACATATAGCGGCCTTTTTTTTGTCTGATTGTCTGTGGTCAAGAGCAGACGTGTTTCTTAAAGTGTCGTGGGGTGCGAATCTTTAATTTATTTCCAATCATTAAATAATCAGTAACTCTTTTAAAATTAATTGCCCGGTTTGCAAAGACAAAATTGATCGTAACGATACAACTAAAATACAGTGCGGTGATTGCAAAAGTCTGTTTCATGGTTTGTGTGCTAATATTCAACCGGAAGATATTGAGTATTTATAAAATAACAATCTTGCACATCGTTGCGACAAGTGTCCTGTTTTGCGCCGTAAATCACTTCAACAACCTTTACCTGCTCCATCTATATCTCAACAAAAAATACAAACCTCAAATAAGCAGCAAAAATCATCTACATCAAAGTGAACAGCTGTTCCAGCCAAGCCTACCTCACTTTCATCACAACGAGAAAAAGTACCTGCTAAAATGACAACACCAAAATCGGCGGCTGCCCAAGCAAATCTTGCATCACTTTTGTCTCAATGCGTAGCAGAACCTGTACTTTGCACAGCGGACGACAGTATGTCGACGGTTCTCTCAACTTTGGCCGAAAGTTCATTAACCATGCAACTGCTTTACTCTGAAATTCTCAGCTTGAAAAAAATCGCCAGTGATTTTCTAAACACAATCCAACAGCTGAAAGAGGAAAACAAAACATTGCGTTTGAAGGTGGCAAATTTGGAGAGCAGGGTGAACTGGAGGGAACAGAAGCAACTGGAGAATGCTGTTGAAATTGTTGGTGTACCTGATCTAAATGCTCGAACGCAAGGGAGAGAGTTAAGGATTCCACACACCAACGCGATAGCGATAGCGATAACTATCGCCACAGCGTTAAACAACCGAGCACACCAGCGCGATAGCGATAGCTAGCGATAGACGCCGTTTATCAGTTTTATTTGTGTTCTCAGAAACTAAAGTTCCTTCCTTCGAGTAGGAGGTATATTGTAAAAATGTGTAGCTCAAGTAATGAAGAAGAAGAAATGCTATTGTTTCTTGCTTTAGCGGACAAAGAAGATAATGTGTAAGTTTGTAGTATGCTTATACTTAAATTACCAGTTTCCTTCAACTCCAAACCAATTTCATCCCACACTTTATCTTTCTTCCGAACGTTTTTATAATCCTTATTATCCAAATCAAATAATATTGGATAATTTTTGACCAAAGAAATTAATTTTTCCACATCCACCATTGCGCGATAGAGCGATAGAATGCAACATGCAGTAAGAGCCACGATATATCGCAATCTATCGCAACAAACGCCGATATTATCGCACTCGGTGTGCATGAACAAACTTGAATATACAGTTATCCACAAAAGTCTGCGTACAGCGCTGAAACTTTGGAAAACAGAGGCGTTGTGGCTAAATAGTAAATATTAGATTTTTTAAATTGGCATATTTCAATAAAAGAACATTAAAAGCATTCATTTTGAGTAATATTTACATATTTTTTTTATTTTCTTAAGAAAAAATTAACAAAAACCAAAAAAGTCATTAAAATTCATTCCACAAAAGTCTGCGTAGAGCTGCAGATGTTCCTTGCTTGAATTTCATTTAAATAACGGTACATTGTTGTTTGCAAGATATGAATAAATTTTGTGGTTGTTTGCTTGTAACTATCGCAATCGCTATCGCGGCGGTGTGTGGAATCCTTTAAGGATAGCGATTCTATCGCTCTATCGCGCTATGGTGGATGTGGAAAAATTAATTTCTTTGGTCAAAAGTTATCCAATATTATTTGATTTGGATAATAAGGATTATAAAAACGTTCGGAAAAAATATAAAGTGTGGGATGAAATTGTTTTGGAGCTGAACAGTTTTTCTAGAATATTATTATATTAATAGTTTAATCAATTTTATTCAATCTGGGTATTAAAATAAGTTCGGAACTTTAGTTTCTGAGAACACAAATAAAACTGAGAAAAGACGTCTATCGCTATCGCGCTGGTGTGCTCGGTTGTTTATCGCTGTGGCGATAGTTATCGCTATCGCGGCGGTGTGTGGAATCCTTTAATGAGATCTTTCACAAAGCATTAAATATTTCTGTATCCGATGAAGACATTGATAAATGTTATGTCAAACACATCAATAAAGCAAAGCATACGAGTACGATATCTATATCTAATGCACATAATGATATTCTTTGCGAACATTTCTCTTCTCTCAAGGTAAAGCAGAAAGTGATGGAAAGCAAAAAAAATGCAAAGAGGAAGCTGAACTCATGGCTTTTTATTGGTTGTAAATATATATAAATATTATATAAATATCTTTACTAATAATAGTTTAACAAAGTATTCTAAAGCTTTATTTAAGGCCGCTAAAAAATTTAAGAAGGAGAATAAATTCAAATTGTACATGTGGTTTAGAAATTCTCATATTTTACTGAGAAAATTTGATAATAGTGAGGTTGTTGTCATAAGATCGTTTGATGATTTAGCTGCTCTTCAAGGGCAATAATATGAATGACGTCATTGATCTTATGCGCAACAACCTCACTACAAGAACCATTAGATGTAATTCTGATAACATTTTTAGTTGTAAGTCAGGTGGCAAATCATTTTTTGTTTTACATCAAAATATTCGCAGTTTGCGCCAAAACTTAGATTTACTGATTGCGAATCTTGAAGCTTTTGTAAACCTGCCAGAAATAATATTTGTATCTGAAATTTAGATTTATTCTTGCGAAGTTGAAGATCATAATATTCCAAATTATATTTTTTTTGCAAATACTAATGATACATTCTCTGGCGGTGGAGTGGGAGCTTTTGTATCGAACTTGTATGAGTGTGATGTTAAAGTTTTTAATCTAAGTAGCGCGGATGTCATGAAAGTGAGTTGCTATATTCGTAAGGAACTATTAAATTCTGTCTGTGTATATAGACTTCATTCTTCACCTCCTAACTTATTTTTAGATAAATTATCTAACTTTCTGTCTAATGAACGATCTGGAAATCTTGTTATCGTAGGTGACTTTAATATAGATATTTTAGTTTCTAATTCAGCTTCCGATTCGTACCAAGCGCTCATGGCTGAACACGGACTCTTATCCTTCGTGGATGAACCTACCAGACCTATTTCAGGCACCTGCCTTGACCATGTTTTTGCTCGTCTTGATAATTTTTCTTAGGATCTAAGGGTTGCAATGGTGTAGTGGTAGCGTCATCGTTTGTCGAGCTGATGGTTCACAGTTCAATCCCTGATTTCAGCAAGCATTATATGATAAGAGGCAGTCGAATCAATTGCGAAAGCTTATGAGAAAACTACTGCGAAGGCATAACACTGGCAGTATGTAGGTTTGTCATATGGCTGGAGAAATTGTTCGCTCTGTTGATGATTGATATGCTTATGACATCAGGTGGACTGCGAAAAAAATACTGTGAATCAGAAGCGAAGGCAAAAAATAAATGACAACAAACAAATCTCCCCAGTTATTCTGGACACCACCCCTGGAGTTAATGTGAAACCTAATAACACCTGAGTTTCAAACCACTACACCAATCTCTTTCTCTCTCTCTATCTATCTTTCCAACGCCCGCACCGTGTGAAAACATGTAAAAGGGTATTCATAACCCCTTGAGTGCGTGCAAATTATATATAAAAAAAAGAAAAAAAAAATCCCCTTGCTGGGATTATTTTGGATCTCAATATAACTGACCATTGTATGACGGAAATCTTTTTTGAGAACATAAAATGTACAAAGCCACACATATCTTTTCAAGCCAAAGTTGATAAAATAAACTTTCATGTGTTGAACGATAGGCTTCGTTATGAAAATTGGGACAGTGTTTATGTTGAACAGAATGCTTCCATATTATACGTTTGCATATGATACGTTTCTCAAGATTTTAAAACAATATATCGGTCTATCCACTTTCACTGTAACTAAAAAAAATCGGATTATTGCCTTAAACCTTGGATAACTCGTACTCTTATTAAAAAAATAAATCTGAAACACAAATTGAGGAAAATGTGTTGGAAACATCCGTTAAATAGCAGCTTAAAAAGTCGCTTTGTTAAGCTTTGCAAAAAAGTGAATAAGGAAGTTTTAATCGCTCGGGACAGGTATTATCTCACCAAAATACAAACCGCAAGTGGGAATCTTAAAGAGTGGCAAGTCGTTAACAGTATTGTTAGTCGGAAAGTTTGTACGAACTCAGATCCCATCGTACTTAAAAACATTAATATTAGCCTTTCGAACCCTTTAGAAATAGCTAACGAATTCAGCAATTACTTTGCTTCCATTGGTCAATCCTCCTTTCCTGGTAGAGCACAAACTTGTTGTAATTGCTGCGCCAAGTCTGGTTCCCTAGGCAACGACTACAGAAACAGTTTCGTTTTTGAGTCTATAACAGGATTGGAATTGCTTAAAACTATTAATTCTCTCCCTAATTAATTCTAATTCCCATGGTAATGATAAGATTTCGAATTTGGTTCTAAAAACCATTGGACCCAATTTGGTACATATTTTATCTTACCTTTTTAATTTCAGCATTTTTTCTGGAATTTTTCCCGCTGAACTGAAACGCACTGTTGTGATTCCATTATTTAAAAAGGGTAACAAGACAGACAAATCTAATTATAGGCCAATTTCGTTGTTGTCTTCAATTTCCAAAGTTTTTGAAAAGGTAGTTAAAACGAGAATCTTAGCCTATCTTAATCATCTAAATTTTTTTTAGCCCCATGCAGTGTAGTTTTAGGACTGGCCTTTCCACTGAGGATGCGCTATTAGACTTTTCTTCTATTTTATATAAGGGCTTAGATGAGAAACTCTTTTGCGCTGGCCTTTTTGTCGATATCACTAAGGCGTTTGATATGGTTGACCATATAGTTCTCTTGGATAAATTATATATGTAAGGCCGGTTTCCAAGGATACATTTACAATTGGTTTGTGTCTTATCTTAACGATAGAATACAATATGTTAAAATAGGAAGCAGTATAAGCAGCTCAAAAATAAATAACTTGGGAGTCCCCCAAGGTTCTGTGCTTGGTCTAATTTTATTCCTAATACATATAGATACGTTATTTTCACTTCCATTTTTAGGTAAAACTAAAGCCTTTGCCGACGACCTTGGAATTGCATATTGCTTAGTCAGTCCATTAGATTTAATAGCTAACATAAACCATGATGTTTTTTTTATTAAGATGTTGGTTTGAGGAGCACAGGCTTATTGTTAGCAGCAAAACTAAATTGATGTATTTCAGTCTTACAGGGCAGGAGAACCCCGACTTACAAATACAAATACAAATTCTTGGCGCAACAGACCGTATGTGGTCCAGGGCCTAGCTCCTCGCGACCATTCGTGTTGTGCGTGTTATATTTTTCGCACAAATGGAAGGGACCTACAGTTTAGAGCCATATCCGAAAGGCAAATTGAGAAGCTTTCTCTTGACAGTTATTACTCTCGGACGTTTGTCAGACATTCGCGAGAGGTGGGACCGTGAAAAACTTTTTGGTGTTCTCTGGGATTCGAACCTCGAACCTCACGCTCAGCGATCCAACGCACTAACCACTTGAGCCACGGCGCAACCCCGACTTAGATATAATTTTTCATTCTCATGATTGTGCAAGTCACGACTTGCTAAACAACCAATGCAGGTTCCAAAATGGTCAAACCTTCAATAGAAATGCTGATTGCAGTATTTGATTCTTCAAAATTTAAAGTGTAGATAGTTTTAAATACCTTGGTGTCACTATTGACCAAAACTTGAACTGGTCCAAGCACATTTCTTTTTTGAAAAAATATCTACTTTCTTCTATTTGCTGTTTTTTCGCCTTCGAAAGTATTGCTCTTTTAAAACTATGAAAACGTTTTATTATGGCTTATTCCATTCAAGACTGTAATATGGACTTTGCAGTTGGGGTGGCGCTTATTTAAGTAGACTGCAGCAATTGACTGTCACTCAAAAATCCGCAATGCGAAAAGTTTGTAGCTCCCACCCTTCAGCCCACACTATGAATCTGTTTAGGAGTCTGAAATTTTTTCCTCTGCGCCATTTATTTTATTTTAAAGTCCTGAAGGTCTTTTTCAAGAGAGGAGGATATATGGAAAGTCCGATCTCTGATTTACACAGCTTACGTAGCTATTCAAACTTTGTTGTGAATGTTCCCGCCTTTCGCACTACAAGTTACAGAAACTTTTACTCCATTGTTTCATGCAAACTATTCAACACTTTACCCTTGGATATTCGTTCCATAAGAAATTTCTGTACTTTCACAAAAGTAACGAAAACATGGCTTCTTGGTTTTAATCATCAGGAAATCGAAACCTGTTGCGCTATTCAATTTAAAAAAATGATTTACACTTAACTATTTCTTTAATATTATTTGAATTTATCCTCTTTATCTTATCTTTTATTTATCTTTATCCATTTCTTTTTAATTACTAATTTTATACACCCCGCAAAGAGTTATAATTATTAATGTGGCAACACCTCTATTTTTTCTTAAATAAAGATGTCACTAACTATTCTGTATATATTATCTCGATGAAAAATTGTACATTTATAAAATATTGTAAATTTTATTTTTTCTATATATATAAAAAAGAGTTGGCGTACGTAAGACCGCTCATAACTCGAACGGATGGTCCGATTTGAGCTGTCTTTTTTTTGTTATCTTCGTCTCCGCCCAAGGAACATTGTTACGGCAAAAAAATGGAAAATTTTGAAGAAAAAATTGGAAAAATTGGAAAAATCGATTTTCTATACATTTTGCATGGGGAATTTTCTTTTTTTTTTTCATTTTGATCGTAATAGGCTGACGATATTTTGCATCGAGTTCGCACATCCACTTCGAATTACGAACTGGAAATGAACGATGAGATGCGCAACGAGGCATTGATTTTGATAGAAGACATGTGTCTGCTCATGTGCGGCAGTTTGTTGTGCAAATTGGGCATGCCAGCACCCAATCGTGCAATGTACGATTCATTCAATCGAGAGTTGGAGCGCGAACGAGAATACGATCGAGACGCAGGTTCAAGCAGTTCGAACAAACGTTCCGTTGTTGACTTCCTAGCAAAAGGACGTTTACAACACTGATGAAAGCGATTGACGACCGAAACGGAGGCATTTTCTTTATCGATGCGCCTGGCGGTAAAACGTTCCTTATTTCAGTATTGTTGGCTTCGGTTCGTTCGAGATCAGAAATTGCGCTGGCGGTTGCCTCTTCTGGCATTGCAGCCACATTGTTTGAAGGTGGCTCATTCTGCGTTGAAGCTGCCGTTGAATCTACAACTAACTGACGAACCGCCATGCAACATTATCATCTGGGACGAATGCACAATTGTACGCAAACGAGCATTGGAGGCACTCGATCGGACTATGAAAGATTTGCGCAGTAACACAAAACGTTTTGGAGGCGCAAAGATTCTGCTGGCAGGCGATTTTCGACAAGCGCTTCCTGTTATTCCACAATCAACGGCAGCCGATGAAATCAACGCTTGCTTTAAGCTTTCGTATTTGTGGCGTAATGTGAAGAAGCTGCGGTTGACGACGAATATGCGAGTTGCGTTACAAAACGATCCATCTGCCGAGATTTTCTCGAATCAATTGTTGGCGATTGGCAATGGAGAAGTACCTATCGACGTTTCCCCTGGATTGATTTCGTTCCCGCCGAATTCCTGCAATCTCACAACGATGAAAGAGGAACTCATTACGAATGTGTTCCCAAACATCGTCCAGAATTTTGTGAGCCACGATTGGTTGAGTGCACGTGCAATTTTGGCAGCGACAAATAAGAATGTCGATGATTTGAATTGCGTAATTCAAAATGCAATTGCTGGACAATTACATTCGTTCAAATCAATTGATTGTGTGACTAATCCTGACGAAGCAACAAATTATCCAACGGAGTTCCTGAATTCATTGGATTTGCCAGGATTACCACCACATAATTTACGACTGAAGGTTGGATCTGTTGTCATCATGCTTCGGAACCTCAATCAACCAAAATTGTGCAATGGAACAAGATTGGTCGTAAAGAAATTCTAGAATAATGTCATTCAAGCAACGATACTCAAAGGCAAATTCAAGGGCGAGGAAGTGCTCATTCCCAGAATTCCAATGATTCCAACCGATTTACCTTTTGAATTCAAACGCATTCAATTTCCGGTTCGCCTTGCATTCGCCATGACAATAAATAAATCACAAGGCCAATCTTTGGAAGTGTGTGGGATTAATCTCGAATTCCCATGCTTCTCGCATGGCCAATTATATGTGGCATGATCGCGTGTTGGAAAGCCTTCATCTTTGTTTATTTACGCGCCGGACAACAAAACAAAGAACGTAGTCTACCACAAAGCATTGAATTGAATAACATATGTATGATTCCCTCAGCCTTTTTACATTCCGCGTCAATAAAGGATATTGAACTCAATCGAATTCGAAAAGTGTTTTGTTCATTCAATAATTGCAATTCGAGTAGCCAATCGAGTGCCTGTTACCGATCGCGAATGTTCGATTAAAAAAATTAATTTCAGGTAAATCGCGAATGCTCGAAATAATTTCAATCAAAACATAAATTTTGGGCGTTACGAAGTTCGTCGGGTCCGCTAGTTTTGTATACATATGATGAATAAAGAAAAATTGAATTGAAAAATTGAATTTTCTATTGCCAGGATTTCAGCTTGGAAAACACTGCAGACTTCTGTTTTTGCAGAGCCTCCGAGTAAAAGCCTGCACCCGTACCAATATACATCTTGGAGCCATCAGTGTAGATCGTGATCTCTTGATTTTGGTCTACACTTTTTGACTTCCAATCTTCTCGCCTTGGAAATATGATAGGGATGTCCATTTTAAAGTCATTTAGGGGGTTTTGTAGTGTGATGTGGCTGTGAAGCTTTAATTGTGGGCAATATTGCCGCATGTACATGGGTGGACTGATTCCAAAAGTTGGATTCTCTTAGTCTAAGAGCTCCTTTTGTCGCAGGGCCTTTGATGAACAGGTCCAGGGGCAGGAGATGTAAAATCATATCCAGCCCTACTTGCGGTGCGCTTTTCCCAACTCCCGCGGAGATGCAAGCCTTTGTACTTTGTAGAGTTCCTTCATGTAGCTCTTTGTTCAAGTTGCTGTCCACCACACTAGGAGATGATAGGTCTAATGATTGCTTTGTACATCCAGTGTATGATGCGCGGTTGCAATTCACATCTTCTTCCAAAGGTTCTCTTACATAAAGAGCGTTCAATCCTTTCTTTGTTCTTTCTTCAACATTCCTTTTCCAAGATAACTTGGGGTCCACAATGACACCGAGATATTTCGCCTCAGTTGAGAGATTTATTGTGGTGCCGCCTAGTTTTGGTAATGTGAAGTCGGGTATCTTTCTCTTTCATTAGTTTACTAATAGTTTGCAAGAATTTGCCTTTAATCAGTATTACCAAATCGTCTGCATGGAGATAGGACTCCTGCCCGCCGGGTACCTCTTGTTGTCATTTTTCTTACAGAACTTGGTCCAAATGCTGAGGTTGTGGGGATTCAACATTCCTCTGATGTGCAGGTAAATAAGTCTCTCTGGAGTTTTTTTTTTGTAAAAACGACGAGAGACTAATTAGTCCGCAGTTTTTCGCGGTTGAGTGGTTAGGTTTTCCTGCTTTCGGGATGAAAACCACTCTTACCTCTCTCCTTTTGCTTGGTATTTACCCCGTACGTAAACAGCTTGTGAAAGCTTGTGTTATGGTCCGAAAAGGAACAAGTAGTGGAAACTCTCCAGTCCTCCACCAGGTTGGCGTTGGAATCAGTAGCTAAAGTCAAATCAAGAACCTCTTCCCTAATCCGATTTTGAATTAAAAAATTAACTCACCTCTTTTATTAATGTCTTTGCTCCCCCATTGAGTGTGCCATTTGCGTCGCATCCAATGACCAGATTACGTCCGCGTGTCTTGGCGTATGCCGCTAGTGTTCGGACTGCCTCTGGTGGTGGTTCGTTTTCTTCGTATTATGGCATGTAGGCGAATGTTAGGAGCAAATAATTGTCAATGTGCTCGCAGGATACCACAGTCAGATCTGTATTGCTGTAATTAGTTAGTAAGAAAAAGATTAACCGTATTCTTTGCAACTGTACAGGCTCTCATTTTACCTTCGATGTGTAGATGATATATGTATTTTATAAATCTTGAACCTTAATCCTTTAATTTTATCCTTTAAAAGATAAGGTTCTTGGATTAAGGCTATATCCACGTCTTTCTGGGTCATAAAGAGCATAAAATCGTCGGTAGCTGCTTTAAAGTGAATTTTGGTATTGTGAATCTCCATTTTGAACGAAATTTTTCGTTTCGACAGTCAAAAGATCATTTTCCCGACCGACTGTGTGAAGAAGTGCAATGTTATGAATAAAAATGCAATGTATTTCATTGTATTGATTTTTTATTTCAAAAATAAAAATTAATTTAAATTCAGAGCAAAAGTAGTGAGATAAAAAACAAATGATTTCATTAATAGAAGCGAATTTCCAATCCGGACAATTTTCAACTGATCGTGGGAAATAGTTTCTTCTTCCGAATCGTCAAAAAAAATTCAGTGGAAATTATTTTTTCTCTTATTTATTTCACTGAAATCCATTTAAATGCGTTTTTATGTATATGTTTTTCGACAATTACATTACTTACATTAATTTATTGGAATATTTTGTTTGTAACACGAAAATTAAAACAGAAGGCAACAACACAAATGTCAAAAACATACGCTGTATTCGCAATAACCACGTTCGTTATTCACAGTAACAGATACCTTTGTCGATTGAGACACACAATACCCAAAAGGAAATTTTTGGATGCGATCGACTTTTATCGTATCGAATGCAGATCGACATTCGCAATAAGACCCCAAAATAATTTTTTTAATTAAAATAACTTCATACTCTCCCTCAACATCCTGCATTTACATATGTACATAGTCATATTCTTCGTTCATCCGTAATCTCCCTTGAACTTTAATTCAGTACAGCGATCACTCGTAGAGAAGAGAAAGAGAAAGACAAGAAATAGATAGAATAATTTTTCATGGTTTTGTTGTTGTAAGTGCCTATAGAATCATAAATTGTCTAACGACAATAAGATTCTGAAATACACTATTCGTATTTATTGTAGTTAGCACTAAACAAATCCAAAATTCTTATATTTTATGGCCAAAAGTAATTTAGTACGTAATATGGTCTTATTGGAGTACAATGGGATGTATAGTCTGGATTTGCAGGTATTAGCTGTTGGAAGATGGTAATCATCTACAGGCCGTATAGTAATAGACGGTAGTGGCTGAAACCCCTCTTCTGAAGCCGGTAGAGCAGGGGAGCCTGTCCAGAAATAAAGCTAAAAAAAAAGAATAAATAATAACAATAAAACTATAATTACTAGGTCTTGACGCTCTCCGATATTCATTTTTTCAACGATACACCAAAACCACTTTTTGAACTTCAACAGTTTTTCGGAATTCTCGCTAGATTCATCATTGAACGTAGTATATGAGATAAGAGTATTTACGTTTATATCACCTACTCCATTTAAAAGTAATCTTAAATCTTCAGCAGTTAATGAATCTAATGCGCATTCCGGTAAAACATCAAAAACGCCGGATTTTATTGCCTAAAAATCGGAAAGGAAATTAAATTAATTTTAATTATTTTTCGTATACTATAAAACTTACTTCAAGAGCTTTTTGTTGTGATTTAATCATTCTGTATTCAGCATATCGGCGAACATAGTCATATATATTATTCGCAGAGACCTGGACACTCTTTCCACTTGGTGATAATTCAACGTTTCCTCCGCCCTCCTCTTTAATCAAATCGATTCTTTAAAGTAAAGACTCATAGAACTGAGTAATATAATACGATAAATACTTTTACTCACACAAAATAGAGTTCCAATTTATTCAGCACATGAGATCCTTGGATTAACTGCCTAAATGATTCATACACAGTAGGATCAAAAAATGCTAAATCATGGAATCTGATTTGCTTCCCCAATAGCTATATACTTTAAAACATGTCGTTGTAAAAATAATGGAAATAATTCATTTTGAAGCAAACAAAGTCCGATTAACCGAAAGATAAAATACTGGTTCTAAGTAAATCTTCATAACCAGAATAATACCTTCCAACATTCCGAAACGCACTTATCCGTTAAAAAGATGCGTATCCCTGTCTTGGACAATAAAAACTCGTTTACCAGGCGTATAAAAAAGTGGGTCGTTGTCTTCAATTTGCTTTAACAGAACGACAGGGATTATTTTCTTCTATTCAACTGAGAATAAAAGAAATAAACACATTCTTCAGTGAGTTACAAAACTCGATGCATCGATAGGTAGCACTAAAGTTACGATTCGAATTGTATACCACATATGTACATATGTACATACAGTAAACCCTTTTATAATTATAAGATTAGGTAACCTACTTCTCTACTATAGAACGACTAAGCGTAATTAACGCAAAGGACGTAATGAAAACATGTATTCATAACCCGTGTAAATTATAAAAAAAAAAAAAAAAAAAAAAAAATTTAACTTATTTTGATGTTCTCTAGGTGAGTTTATCTTTTGAAAAAAATATCTTTTGTAACAAATTTTCGGATATTTGGCATCCCTGGTATGACTTGTGTAAAACGAACCCGCAAAGGATAGCCGCGGTGCGTGTGGTATGGGTCGACGGTCTTAAATTATTTGTAAGCTTCTTTTGTTTTAAAAACTCCGAAGAAGCATTGGAATCATTCGAATAATTGGACCATGTCTCGGCGAAGAGCTCAGCGATTTGACTAGGGTTGGATATGATTTGTGTATTTTGGATGAGAGCCAAAGGTGGGGGCAAAAATCACCCGTTAAAGCTTTTACATCCGACCAGAGTTTTTCAGAAGATGATTGAGGGTTAATATTTGTAGTGAATCGTTTTAAGCACTCTTTTTTTGTAGCTTTCGTAGTCTTACGGAAAATAGCGTTTGCCTTGCGATAGGCTATCAGGTTGCTGTTGTCAGGGTGTTATTTTTTTTAAATTGTTTCCAGAATTTTTGCTTGGTTGCACGCAGAATATGGAGATTCTTATTTCACCAAGGAAGTAATCTTCCTCTTGGCGAACTCGCACTTTTGGGGATGGCCAATTGGCTCCAAAATGAATTGTTAGAGCTTTTTGTTGAGACAGAGGTGTCGTTTTCATTCCCCTATGGGGACCGGCTTTTTCATTTTTTCTTCTGTTTCGGGTTTATTTGTCTTCTTGCCGGTAAGGCTTTTAACTTCTTGTAGAATTGTTTTCTGAGGGCATGTTAGCTTCCTCCTCGCTTTTCTTCTTTCTTAGCACCGTTTCGATGAAAACACAGATCCTGTTCCAACTTGTCGTACTCGAGATCATCTTCTGGACTACGTTGTCTGGTGAGAAGCTGCCTATCTCCGACTCAAGCCTGGTCCTCTGCGTTGCCCACCTACTGCAGACGAAGAAGGTATGGTAGGCATCGTCTTCCTCGGAGTCTCCGTACTGGCAGGCTGCGCTGTTTATTTTTCCCATTCTGCAGAGGTACCGATTGAAGTATCCATGTCCGGTTAGGAATTGGGTGATGTAGTAGTTTACTTCACCGTGTTTCTGCTCCGTCTATGCAGCAACGTCTCTAATCAGCCTCGCGGTCCATCTTCCCCTGGTTTCACTGTTCCACCTCCTTTGCCACCTCTCTCTGGTCTGCTCTTTCGCTACGGCTACTGTTGCTTCAATCCCCAATTCCGTCTTGTTGTCGTAAACGTACTTTTTTTCTGCTGCTAGCAGGTCTATAGGGGTCACTCCCGCTACCACGACGACAGCTGGTTCGGACACTGTGCGGTAGGAGCTAGTAACTCGAAGGGCACCTCGTCTCTGCACTGCAGCCATTTGTTTCCTGAATTTTTCCACGTTGAGTGCCTCAGCCCATATCTCACATCCATACCAGAGAATGGAGTGAGTGATGGACATAAGCAATCTCCGTTTACTCATTATTAGGCCTCCGATGTTTGCCATGATCCTGCTGAGTGACGTCGTGACTTTCGCCGCTCGCTCTGATGCCGATCTTATTTGGTCCCAGTAGGTTAGTTTGCAGTCCAGGGTCATCCCCAGGTACCTTACTGCGCTCTTGCTAGTGATTGTCTCTGTACCTACTTGGAAATTCACGTGAATCGGGATCCGTCTCCTTGTTAGTAGAAGTATCTCAGTCTTCTCGGCTGCTAGACTTAGGCCATGGTCCGCCATCCACCTTTGCACTCGTCTCATGATCTGGTTGAGTTTTCGCTGCGCTTCTGCTACATCTCTTGCGGTGATCACTGCGCCGATGTCGTCTGCGTACCCTATAAGAAAGGTGTCTTCAGGCATCTCCAACCGGAGGATTCCATCATACGAGACGTTCCACAAGTCCGGACCCAGTATTGAACCCTGCGCTGCTCCTGCGGTGATGTTTTTGCTGCGGCGTCCTTCTGCAGTGTCGTAGAGCAGTTTCCGGTCTTTAAGGTAGTCCCCCCAACACCTGCAACAAATACTGTGGTACTCTGAATTTATTTTTCAGCGGCTCCAGGATATCTGCCCATCTTACTGAGTTAAAGGCATTCCTCACGTCTAGAGCTACCGGCACAACGACTTTTCTCGAGTGGCGGTTGCCTTGTTGTGCGTTTTGGACTGTCTTAACCACTTCCTGGATTGCCCTTACTGTTGAGTGTCCTCTACGAAAACCACGTTGTCTTTCAGATAGGTCACCTGCACTCTGGATAGCCATAGTAAGTCGGTACTTTAGCATCTTCTCCAGGAACTTCCCCGTTGTATCCAGCATACACAACGGCCGGTAGGCTGATGGCGATTCCGGGTCTCCCTTTCCCTTGCTGATTAGGACCAACCGTTGTTTCTTCCAGTTCTTGTAGAAGATCCCGTCTATGAGGCAGCTGTTGAACATATTTAGCAGTAGCTGCGGGCACGTTCTTGAGATGATTTTCAGCACTTCCCCTGGTATGCCATCGGGGCCGGGAGCCTTCTTATTTTTTACACTCGACGCTGCCAAGATCAGTTCTTCTTCAGTGAACAGAGGAACCTCCTCAGGTTGTATGGAGAAGGTGTCGGGTGGTCTGACCGGGTGAGTCGGGAAGAGTGTGTCCACTATCTCCTTCATTTTTGAGGACCTAATTTTAGGGCTGTTGGAAAATGCCCCAAGTTTACGCATCACCACCTTATAACCAAGCCCCCAAGGGTCGCTGTTTATATCTTGGCGGAGTTCCTCCCACTTTCGTCTCTTGCTCGTTTTAATGGCCCCTTTGAGTTCTGACTTCGCGTTTCTGAATTCCGCCAGTACAATTTCAGTGGCTTCCGCGTGTCGTCTCCTTCCCCTTGTGACCTTCCGTCTGAGTTGTAAGCATATTCTTCTGAGGGCGGCAATTTCTTCGGTCCACCAGTAAACCGGTGTCCTGCGACCGCAAAAACTCCTAGACCGAGGCATTGCGACGTCGCACGCGCGGTGTATGACGCGCATAGTAGCTTCAGCCTTTGCCTCCGCCGGCCCCGTCAGCTCGAGGACCTCGTCCTTTCCATCTTCTATGACGCTTGCGAAGAGTTCTTCGTTGAGGTCGTCCACTTTCCACCTAGGTGCTCGCCTTTGGCCTACATTTTGAGTTTGACTGTCCGTCTGTAGATCGTACACGATATATTGGTGGTCGCTGCCAGTATAGTCCTCGATGACTCTCCAGTTTTGGATGTTCTTAGCAATTGACTCCGATGCGAGAGTGACATCTGGAATCGTTTCGCCGTAACCAGGTCGTGTAAACGTAGATACGTTTCCGATGTTTATCACGTCGAGGCCTAGCCTGGCGGCCATTTCCAATATTCGTCTCCCTCTTTGGTGTGTGTGGGGCATCCCCCCATTCAACCGCTTTGGCGTTGAGGTCTCCAGCAACGATGACCGGCCCTCCTATTTCTCGTACGGTGTCCTCCAGTGCTTCTATCTTAGCTTCGAACTCTGCAGTGGTTTCGTTCGGTGTGAAGTAGCAACTGATGAGCGTCGTTTTCCCGCATTTCGCCCAAGTAAAACCTGCCGCTGCGCCGTGACTTCTTATAGGGACTATGTTCGTGTCTGGGATCCATATAGCAGCTGTGCCCAGTGAGTCTGCAATCCAGCCCGGCCCTTCTTTACCTTTGTATTGCTCGCTGATAAGTACGATGTCGGCCTTCAGGTCTAGTTTCAGCTGCTGCAGAAGATCGTCGGCCGTCCGGCTTCTATGGAGGTTTCCTTGAAGAATCCGCATCATATTGAGGCTTTTTCCTTTGCCTTCTCGAGTGCGTACTTAAACACCCGACACGTTCCCGCTCCAGGCGCATGGGCTAGTAGGTCTGGGGTCATTCCTATCTCTGCGAATAAGCAGCACTTTGCCTTCGCCCGGCATTCTTCTTTTATGTGGCCCTGTTCCCTGCAGTTGAAGCACAGCCCTTGACCTCTTCGGTTCACCCCTTTGCACATTGTTTGCTGGTGTCAGTATCCAAAACATCTGTAGCACCGCGTGACCTTCACTCTTGGGCGCACCCTGCAGAAGATCCAGCCAATTTTGATGCGGGGGTCTTGGAGTAGCTCATTTGCAGCTCTTGCACTCAACTGTATGATCGCCATTTTCTGCCCTCTGCTGTTCACCTTTGTCAGGATCACCTGAAGGTTTAGTGTTGGGTCGCTCAATTTAAGTTTCACCGCCATTTCAACTTCTTCTTCTGACGTAAACTCATCCATATCCCTGATTTCCAATGTGGTCCTCGGTTCAAGGTGGGAGATGTCGGCCTTCTCTCCAAGGATGGACTTCAAAGACGAGCTAAAGTTTTCCTTTCCCTTCGATTTCGCCGCTAGTTCCAGTAAAACGTGGCCTGACTTTGTCTGGCGCACGGTCTTGATTTTTGTTTCGGTGTCGTCAGGATTTACCTTGGATCGAATCTCTCGCAGTATTTCGGCGTAGGTCTGCTTCCCCGTCGGTCTTATAAGGATCGCTTCTAGGCGGGGTTTAAGTTTACTCCTGATCTTCGGCGTCTTCTCTACCTCTTTTGGCGGTTGTTTTTCCTGCTGCCTTGGACCGTTTTCGATCCCTTTTCGCTTTTCTTCACTTTGCCTATGTTCCACGTGAAGTTTTGGTGTGCTTTGTTCCTTTTGCGCCTCCAGAGGTGTCTGGCGTTTCTTCTTCTCGGTCTTCTTTCTCAGTGGGCTTGATGGAGGCCTCTTCTGTGCTTGAGGATTTGTTGCCGCTGTCCCGACTTTTCCCTCAGATGTTTCACCTTGCGGGGTACTCACGCTTCTCTTTTCGGACGTTTGCCTGTTGTTTGCGTCTGTCCACATACAGGAGGTGTTCCAAGCTTTAAACTGGAAGTCTAAGATGTCCAGGGACTCCTCCAGCTCGGATAGGCCGTTTTTGATGTCCAAGCTGATATTTCTCTGTCTATCAGTCGTCTTCTTCATCCGCTTGACGATATTTTTGCACTTCTGCAGCTCTATTTCTGCGGGTTCACCCGTGTTCTTCTGATCTCGCCTTTCAGCCGGAGGTGAACGCGCAAGTCTTGACATCCGTGTAAATGGATTTACTTTTTCCTTCTCCATGTTACAGCCTTGGCGTTGACGCCCGTGTGCGAGGGCCAGGGCCTTACAGATTGTTTTCTCTTCGTATTAGGCTTGTATCTCTAACGTTCAATAACAAAATAAAGTTGCTAGGTAGCGGGGGGGTAAAGCGCTAGGTAGCGCAACCGGATTTTTATTGTTTTTTTCCTGTGAACGCGTGCCCTTATTTGTAGACTCTCTGGAAATTTACTGGAAAAGAGTTATCCAGAGCAAAACCTGGTTTCACGGTTTGCACAATGTCCACCGGAGCACCCCGGTCTTGAGATTGTCCACTGGAGCACCTACCTTCATAAAATATCAAAAATCAAGTATAACTTGATGTGCTGTGTTAAAACAGCAGCTAGTCTTCGTCCTGGAAAGAGTTTTGGCTTCTAAGCCGAACCAAAACGCTTTTAAAAATCACTTTTAATTATAACACCACTATAAACTCTGCTTTACTTGCAACAGGGTTGCCACACAATCACTGACACTCCCAGTCTGCACTATAAGTTATATATTTGGGAGGTAGTTTTTTTTTATGTTAAGGGTACCAAGAGTAATTGAGGTAAATATTGGGAAAAGGAAAAGAAAAAAAAAGTCTCCCCCATGCAGGTCGGGGAGCACAGCCTATGTTGTTTTTGGTACGAATTGGGGGATAAGAGAGTTAGGTCAATATGGGTCAGGGTTTTATGAGTCGAAAAGTGTGTTTGGTTGGCCGTTATTTAAAATATTTAGGTTAGAGGTTAGTAAAAAGTCCTCTATAATTTTCCCTCTTTTATTAATAGAATGAGATCCCCATAGTGGGCTCCAGGAGTTGAAATCCCCCTTAAGGAGAATGGGGGCATCAAATGAACTTACCATAATATGTAAGTCTTCGGATATGAAACTGTGCTCAGGGTGTATATAGATAGATACAATTATAAGTTTTATATTCATTGTAATTTCCACCGCAACAAATGAAAACGGAAAAGTGCCATTGACTTAGAGCAATTTGTGTGGTATTGATTTGTTCACCAACAGGCCGGCCGGCACCTTGTTTCGTCGCGTTATTGGTGTCGATGTTGTGAAAATATGTCTGGTACCTCTTGACGGGGACGTTTAAGGTAATTACTAGAGGAGATGTTTCGTATAGTAGGGCCTGAAATTCTTCCAAGTTAATTAAAGTATCCCTTAAGGTTCCACTGAAGATCCGAGAGTACTACATATTTTGTTCCAAATTTTAGACTTCTGTACAATATAACCGTGCGTATACTGTAAAAAGTCATGTTTAACAGAAATGGCGGTGGGACTGTTTGGATCCCGCCGACCAGTTGCTGGGTCAGACCGGCTAGTAGAAGGGCCTGTATGATCCAGCAACAGGGTGGCGGGATCCTCGTTGGGTGGGCATATATTTTTCTTAAATGGAGTCCTCATCTATGGACGGGAGATAAGTAATATTGTTTGTTTTTGAGAAGAGATTGAGTTACATTGGAGATTGGTGAAGAGTATGGTTGAATAGTGGGGTTAGTAAACGGGGTAATTAAAGAATTGGTTTCTGAAATATTGTTGTTTTTTGTTGGGACGGAATTGTTACTTGTAGATGTTTTGTAAGAGTTTTCGGGGAGTAGATGTAATTCAGAGGAAGGTGAGGGAGATGAGAGCTTAGTAGCGTGTTTTGTTGATTGATAATAATTATTAGGGCGGGAGTGGGGGCTAATGTGTAGCTTTGAAGTCTGTGTGAGTTTCCGTGGTTGATTGTTTTTTTTATTGCTGAAGCGGCAAAAATGGGCAGAGGTGATTTGGACGCATATTTACTACTTTGTTTGGTCACAGGATCGTTTTCAGAATGTGTAGAAGTGGAGGGTTGGTCTTCAACTCTCGCAGCAGATGCATATTGGGTGGAGAGGTCCGAAAGCGAATTTTCTTCTTTTTATATTCGTTTAGCATCCGCTAAACTACACTTTTTGATGGTTTTAATTTTGAAAAACTCCCGAGCTTCCAAGCAACGCTTACGGTTTTGAGAAGAAGATGGATGATCTTCTTTGCAATTATCACAAAGCACACATGTACACTAATTAGGTTTATGAGGAGGTTGGTTGCAGGTGTCTCAGGAGTGGACGCCTTTACATCTCTTAGCGGTGTGGCCGAGGAACTGGCAGTTTCTGCACCGCATCGGGCTCGGGAAATACTCTTCTACTTTTTGGTTATAACCAACCAACTAGACTGAGCTGGGGGATCTGAATCGATCAAAGGTAAGCAACACTAAACCTTTAGGCCGCTGTATACCATCTTCTAAGTTTGTGAATTTGTACACATTAGTAACGCCTTGTGGTATTTCCTCAATAACTTATTTTTCAGCGACATTGGTAAGACAAGGGGCGTACACTGTTCCTTTGGTGAAGTTGGATAGAAAAAGATGTCGGTAATCTTTTAGGACTTAACCAAGATAAGTAAACTTCCATCTCGGAGTTAGGGTATGTTCTCGTAGGATTATTATTATTTATTAAGTAAGTAGCATTAAACAATATTATTTACATTTGTAAGAACATTCTTATTTAGAGATTTAGGACACAGCATCCTTTACAACTATGATTTTAGATAATAAATAGAGATACAAGTGAAATATTTTGAAATTACATTCAAGGCAAAGCTACAAATAAAAACTCTTATTTAACTCTTAAAACTATTATTGCAATGCTCCCAAGTCAAAATATTTTTTGACTTATTTTACGTTTTGAATAACATTAATATTCATTATGATGATAAACATTTAACAAGTGCATTATCAGAGATAGAATATTTTTCGTAAAATGTTTGAGTTAGCTTTTCGATAAGGGTGTCTAAAAAGTTGATATTGGTTTGTTCATGCAGCCTTCGGGTTGAATAATGCCATGGTAAATCAAGCATCATTTTAATAATTTTATTTTGACATCTTTGGAGCTTAAGCTTGTGAGTTTTGGCACAATTGTACCAAACAGGAGCACCGTACAACAGGATAGCTTGAAAGATTGATTTATACAATATAAGTTTATTGTCGTTGCTAAGTTTTGAGTTCCTCTTTATAAGGGGATAAAGAATTCTAATGTATTTGTTAATTTTGTAAACGGTGGTAGATGTGTTTTTGAAAATTAAATTTTTTGTCAATCATAATGCCAAGATATCTGCAGTGTTCGGACCATTCTATATTGACGGAACCTATTTTAAGTTGCACATTGTTTGGAAGAAAACAGGCTTTTCGTCGGCGTGTGAACCAAATTGCTTGCGTTTTCAAAGGGTTTACCTTTATCTTCCATTTAAAAAAGTATTTTTCTAGAACAGAAAGAGCGATTTGCAACGTATGATAGACGTCCAAGTAGTATGTTCCTGATGCAAATATAGCCGTGTCATCGGCAAACATAGCAATACTAGTATTATTTCCAAGATGTGGTAAATCAGACTCAAAGATATTAAAAAGAGTGGGACCGAGTACTGTACCTTGAGGTATTCCGTATGTAATACTTTGAACAGAAGATTTATCGTTTTGCACTTTAACTACAAATTTTCTGTTACTTAAAAAACTTTGAATAAATTTAATAGTCTCCATTGGAAAGTTGAGTTGAAGAAGCTTATATATTAATGCATCATGCCAAACCGTATCGAAAGCTTTTGCGATATCTAATAGTACCAAGGCAGTTGACTCTTTTGATTGAAATTTATCTTTAACATGTTTTTTGATCCGTAGGATTTAATAGTATGTATTGTGAAAACGCCTGAATCAAAATTGATAATCTGGTAAAATATTATTTTCTGCTAAGTGAATGTCTATCCTTTCTTTGATTACTTTTTCTAATAGTTTGCTTATAGAGCTTAGTAAGCTTATAGGCCTATAACTATTAATATTATCTTTTATTTTACCGGGTTTTGCAATCGGTATTACCATAGCTCTTTTCCAGTAATCCGGAAAGTAGCTCAGTTTCAGACATGCATTAAGAATTGCAATATCGTAAGCCTGTGAGGGCCTTTAAAAGTGTGTTATTTATACCGTCTAAACCAGGACTTTTTTTGGTTTTTCAGTTTTTAATTTAAGTTTTAAGTTTTAATTTAATTTTTTAAAGTAAGAATATACTTTATTTGAATTTAGTAAATTTGAATCTGTCAATTCTACGTTTGATTGTGAGATTTAGAGACCACTGAAGTAGAAGGATCACTGAAATGGGCTGTAATTAAATGATTTTTTGAAAAATGTTTAGCAAGTAGTACAGATAAAGCCAACTTCTGTAGGGGCAATATAGAGTTGTACTCTAAGAGGCGGAATACTTAAGCCTCTTTTCTTAATAATTTTGGAGACTTTCCAGAACGGCTTGCTAGATTTCTCAAAGGTGAAAGGAAGGTTGTTCCAACGAAAATTTTTGAATTCAATAACTTCATTTGCAATGGCTATGTTTAGAAACTTCATACTATGAAGGAAGCGGTCATAACGATAGCGAAGCCATTTCCTTCTCTCTGAGTTCCTCAGCCGTATTAATAGTAAAATGTTACTAAGAAGTCGAACTGAATGAGTATCCTTAACCAGGATACCTGGGTATTGCAAAATCAACAGCTCTGTTTACAAAGGATATCAAATTTCTACACATTGCATCAACCTGGGATGTGCTGTTTACCATAGGAGTAATATTATTTAATCTGCAGTTTTTGTTAAAAAAAGAAGAAAACAGATTCCATTTGGCTGCGGAATATTTGTAGTACAGTTTGGGTTGTTTGATTTGTAATACGAAATTCATTTTGATATTGACGGGAAGGACCATCTTATTGACCCTAATTTATTGAAGGTGAATGGCCTGTTGCAGTAGGTTGGAATATTTGTAACATTAAAGTCTAAAGTAGAAGGACTTTTAGATTTAGATGTTGGGACATAAGTGTGATTGGGAGGGTACAGTAAAGAAAAGTTTGGATGCGTCTCTTTAACATCGTACAATACGTTACCCCAGCAATTAGCTCTGAGGCAATTGCATAGCTGATGGCGACAATTTAAGTCACTGCCAAGAATGATTTTCTCCCGATGTCTGAATATTTTTTACAAATCGCTCTTAAATTGAGTTATCTTATCAGAAGTTCTATTTCCACCAGGAAAATAGACTGAAAAAATACTCACTTTCGAGTTATTGTCTAAAACTACTTCTATTCCGATTGCCTCAATACATCGTAGTTGTAAACCAGAATGCACCGAGTGTACTATATCTTTTCTTATGACTACAGCAATACCACCACCTCTTTCGTTACTCCTGTCAAGGCGAAAACAATTGTAATTTGGATGAGAAAAAGATTTATTTACTTTTAACCAGGTCTCTGTAACTAACGCAATATCAACTTTTTAGCAATGATGAAATTAAAAAGTTCTAATTGTTTATTTGTGATGCCTCTTGCATTCCAAGTAATAATATTAAGAGAGTTAGATATCAGGATTATTTGAGTAGATATACTTAATAGCTAGAGATGTAATTACATTGAATTGATCACTTTTATTATAACAAGTGCTAAGCTTAGCTGGTACTTCACTTAAAAGAGAATTAATCTCGTCAAAAGAGAATTAATCTCGTCAAAAGAGAATTAATCTCGTCAAAAGAGAATTAATCTCGTCAAAAGAGAATTAATCTCGTCAAAAGAGAATTAATCTCGTCAAAAGAGAATAGTTTATTGCTCTCATTGGCAACCGAAGATGATGTATTTTTCTCACGAGTAACATGTCCATAATGTATTTGTATAGGTGCCAATGGTAGATAATGATCAGCTGGACGATTTTGGTTTGTTGGTCTTGAAGCTTAGCACTAAAGTAAAGAAGGAAAATGGGAAAGAGAGTGTGTGTCTAAGGGTTTTTGTGGCATTGGTGTAGGTGGTGTGCGTTTGTAGTTTGCACGTCGATGAGTAGTGAGTTTTTGACGGATATCCAAATATTGTTTGCGACTAATGCAATTGGGATCGGATGACTTGTGGTCCACTGCAATTGGCGCATCGAATCACGTCAGAATTTTTGCAATCAGTTGTTTTGTGACTGCCGGAGCAACTAGCACGAAAACTTTTTATGTGGCAATGCCACATAATGTCCATACAGTTGACAATTATGGCACTGTGTAATTTTTCCGGGACTTTGTCTCAGCGAATTGTGTTTTAAATAAACTATAATGATTTCTCTTAAGTTCATTTAATTTTATTGTACAACGTTGAATATACACGATGTAAATGTAGCTATTAAAATGGGTATTCGGTTTCGCGTTGTTAGAGATCATTTTCACACTTTACCAGACCAGATGAAATAAGTTCGTCTTTAACCAACTTTTCTGCTACGAGATCAAGTCCCGATAAAACTACTTTAAAAGGTCGTGTATCTTTGCGAGAATGTGAGAAAAATTCATAGTCTAATCTTTTTAGTTCGGATTTTATTTTTTCAAATGTTTCCTCAGATGGGGAAATAATTTTTTGACCGAGTGAAATATTTTTGATCAGATACTTATCGATTTTTAAATCACTGAGTATGAGACGAACTCGTTTACTTGTGGACTTGAGCACCACAATAGGAGGAACACTTTCTTTTATGACGTTTAAACGTTCATTATTATCGTTGTCGGCAATTTCATCCGAGTCTGCCATAAGGCTTTGCAACGACAGATAATAGTTTTGATTATTGATCATTTTAGAATGAATTTATTTTTTATTTTTATTTAAGGAAAACTTGCTGGGAGGGCGATCATCGCCGTCACCAGAGTCGCAACGAATTCGCTTATGAGAAATTTTAACGTTTTCTGCAATTCGCGATAGGAATAATGAAACGCTTGCACTCACTTTGACTGGCGTATGAACACTGTTCTCGTAGGAAGTGCTGATGCTGTCTATGGCTTTTTTTTAGGAGAAAAACAATAAATGAGGAAAGAGGCTTGTCAGTATTAGTTGATTAAATAGTGATGAATCTGGAATTTTTTAAGTTGGAGTCACTGAACACTTTTTCTGTGTAGCGAAAGAAAGAATACAACGGAACGATCTAATCAGCTCGGCGGATAGTCGGTGACTGACGTTATAGTTCTTCGATTTGTAATAAATTCTTATTTAAAAAAAAAAATTGCTGTAAGAAAAACTTTTTTGACAGTATTTATTTTTTACTTAATACTAAAGTAAATCTAGCAACAATAATAAAAAAAAGACACCTAGTCTAACTTAACCTAAAAGCTTCAACCCAATCAGGCCACCATTATTTTTCCCGGATTGTTCTTTGATTGTTATTAGAATCCCTTTCACGTAAGCTTGTGTAGTATCTCAAATTACAATATTCGTCCACCATATGCCTGGGATCATAGAGGATTCTCTTGTTAGTGACCCATCTCGCAGCATGATATACCTATGTATAATGGGAACATTTTTCGAGTGTGATAAGTAGCCATGTGCATCCAGATACAAGAATGCCTCCGGCGCACATAGGGATATTTGCGTTCAAAAAGTGCTAAAAACTATTTTCTTGTTGTAATGAAGTGATATACGACTGAAACAATTATTAGTAGGGTTTTAAAGTTTATTTACGTCGAATTAAGGGATAAATAGAGTGTCTTTGATATATTTAGGTAATTCTTTATTGATGTGAAAAATTGGAGTGAAATATGGATCACTTAAAGCTATTCATTGAATTCTGCCCAGGTTTCTTCTTAATTAATATTTACATTCATTATCTATTTCTTCATCTTCGATTTCATCCAATGTTGCAGTTCCGTCGATGTTTTCTAAAGATGATGGACCGCGAAGCATAAGCATTTCAAGAACTTTTTGCAAATTGTTTTGTTTTCTTAACAGGCTAGGGCTTTAAACTTGTTATAAGAGGGTTTGAGCTTAAATATAAACTATTAAAGAAGAATTATTTATTATTTTCCGTTCCTAATAATTTTGTTTACCTGTTAATCATCCATGTTGCAGTTCTTCGTAGAAAATTTCCTTGCAAAATTTAATGTAGAATTTAATCGGTACCTGAAGTGCTTATTCCGTACTTCTCCTGCTTTCTGATAACTGCCCAATTGATAAAAGAGTGTTTTGGATAACTTCTGTTCCATGCAGCAGAATTTGGAGGCATGGGATGCCAAAGATAGAGCTCAATATACATATAGCCTTATCGTAAGAAAATGTTACGAATTTTGCTGAATTTATTTCAAAGCCAGTAGAAAGTACTTCTAACATGTCTTAATCTGAAAATTAGTTGCACATCACCACCAACTATTTCGGCAACTAGTACTGGATTGTAAAAAAATCTGCGGCTTATATTCTCATCATTTGTGTTCCCGAAACCAGGCTTGGGTACATCTATCTATCTATCTTTGTATATAAAACTCAATGTACCTACATATGTACCTATATTTGTATGTTTTCTCCGAAACCACCGAACCGATTAAGCTCAAACTAGGCAATTAGGCAATCGTCGGTAATATTCTGAGAGTGTTTCTCTGAAGTTTGGTTTGGTGCAGTTTCATACTTTTGAAACATTTCACGCCTCTCCGTTTCCACATCACCTTGAGGTAGGAACGAATCCCTTTCCTTAAAGAGGTTTCCCTGTAAGGCCTACTCCTCTACTCATATAACATATAAATAAATAAGGGTGTTTATTTTATGTGAGTTCCCTCTGCCTCTCACAAAACAAAAAAAAATTATAATTATACATATCATGTTATTCATATTGCATAAAAATTACACCTCATTTCTATTGTCTAGATTCTTAGACATAATGCGCTCACATTCACAATATGTATAATCATCCTTCGAACATTATCCCCAACCGACCCGATAGTTCAAAGTCCAAACAAGTGACAAAATCATTTATTCGATAAAAAACGATTCAAATATTTTCCCCTACCGGCCCGATAGTCCAAAGTCCAAATGAGTGAAAAAATCATTTATTCGATAAAAAACCATTCAATAATTTTTCTCTACCGAACCGATAGTCCAAAGTTCAAACGAGTGAAAAAATATGACACACGCACAAAAATCTTTGGAGCGAGCGGATTGCAAGGCAAGGCAACAACAAATTTTTGGGAATGGAGCCATCGACAGAGTCAGACAGTGTACATTCAAAGTAAACTATCGAAATATTTAAATGATTTTTTCATTCGATTGTTTTAAATGAAGGACTTTTGAAAAATAGTAATTGAATGATTTTTTGATAACTATCGAACATTTTGCAACCATCGAATAAGTCGATTGTTTTTATTCGATAGTTCCCAACACTAATATAGACTCCGAAGCCACCGAACTCAATTTTTCAGGCAATCTTCGATATTGGCCCGAGTGTTTCTATCAACATTGGTCCAGTAGTTTGTATCCTTGTATCCTCGTACTGAAGTCGACATTGCGGGCGATTTCAATATACACAATTCGGACTGGCTTCTACACTCTGGCCAGACAACACCCGAAGGAAGGTATGTTGAACTTTTCGCTGAGGTAAACAACTTGACTCAGCTTTTAAATGCGCCGACACGAATACCAGACATTGTAAATCATTCCACCAACACCCTTGACTTGTTTCTTACTTCTTACCCTGATAAATACACCATTGATGTTTTAGCGCCCCTAGGCCGATCTGACCATAACATCATATCAGCTAAATTCTCATACTCCGACCACACATTTAAAGAACAAACTCCCAAAAGAAAAGTATGGCGTTACGAGAATGCCAACTGGGACGGCCTTAATAGCTTCTTTAGGAGTTTTAACTGGTCGCTATGCTTCCTCGATATCGACGTGGATGCCGCCGCTGATATGATCACCGACACGATTCTCTGAGGTATGAACGACTTTATTCCTAACATAAAGAGCATTAAACCTGAGCAAAGTAAGTTTTCGGTCTTATAAAGCCAAAAAATCTGAGGAAAGCCGAAAGAAGTTTAAAAAAGCCAGAAAAGACTGCAATGCCCATATTCGACGTGTCAAATTCCTTTACGACCGAAAACAAAATAATACTACAGTGTCCCAAAGGTAGTAAAATTTTTTGGTCATTCGTCAAAAATATTAGAAACTCTGCATCATCTGCCATCCCAACGCTCATTTACAATGATACTCCAGCTGTCAGCTCCTTAGACAAGCCGTTCAATTACCGACCCATTGCAATTACGTCTCTTCTTTCCAAGGTCATGGAAACGCTGATAAATCGTCAGCTTACGAGATATCTTGATTCACGAAAACTTCTCAATGACCAGCAGTATGGTTTCGTAGCGTCCACTGGTGATTTGATGGCATATCTCACCGAGAAGTGGAACTAATCTCTCTCTCCATCACTTCGGTGAAACAAAGATAGTTGCACTTGATATTTCAAAGGCATTTGACAGAGTTTGGCATCAGGCTATTTAGTTGAAAATGCGTGCAAATGGCATCGATGAGTCTCTTCTTCAATGGATTAGAAATTACCTTTCAGGGCGTTCAATACAAGTTATATTGTCTGATATTCACCACACAAATGCTAGTGTCCCCCAGGGCTCAGTTTTGTCTCCGACTCTCTTTCTTATTTTCATAAATGATCTCTTGTCTGCAACCTCTAATCTAATCCATTCCTTCGCTGATGACAGTACCCTCAGTTTTTCATATTCGTTCCCTAACTCACGTCCCTGCTCTTCGGCCGTAGAAGAGGAACGGCAACGTATGTTAAACTCATTAAATTCCGACCTTGACAGCATAATCCAATCGGGCTCAACTAACAGAGTGGAATTTAATGCATGCAAGCGATGGAAGAAATATTTCACCCCGTTTGATCGGGCCTCAATATATAAGGCATTCATCCGCCCAAAGATGGAATACAACGCCCACATCTGGTCTGGTGCACCCAAGACCGTCTTGCACATTCTAGATAGGGTCCAGAACCGCGCGATAAAACTAATAGGTGATAGAGACATTGTGAGCTCTATAGACTCACTAGAACATCGCAGAAATGTCTCTTGTCTTTCCCTATTTTATCGCTTATTCCACAAAAAATGTTTCACAACGAAATAGCCACCTTTAAAATTTCACCCGCATACGCGTCACGCTTCGAATGTACATCAGTTCACCCTCAAGCCCAACTTCCGTCGTACTGTCAAATATGTATAGGGATTCGTTTATAAGCCGAACGACACTTATGTGGGATGATCTTCCAGGCACTGTATTTCCTCATCGGTACAACATCCAAACATTTAAAGCCTACGTGCACCGGTATCTCCTCTGTTCCTCTTTCCCCTTTTCCCAAACGCCCGTGCCCTGAGAAATCAGCATAAGGGTATTCATACCCCCTTTGGCGCGCTAATTATAAAAAAAATTTATGAAGGTAGGTGTTAAGTTCCTAGTGAGGGTTTTTATACCGGCGCACATTTTTTTTGGTGTAGAGTTTGGATTGATATCACCAGTAAATTTCTCAAAACGTGCAATCTTTTGTGCCTTCGCGGCCCTCCTAAATTTGGCGCTGGCTTTGCGATAAAAGAAAAGGTTGGAGTCTGAAGAGACTATTAAACAGTCGCCACTCATTTTGTTTTTCCTGAGGAAAGACTGCTTCATTTCCTGCAGACCTTATAGTTTTTAGTATGATAGCAGCTTCTTTATTTATATTGGGAGAAAGTTGCCTCTTAGAAATATCGTTGGTTATTTTGGAGTAAAGGAGATCCCAGTTAGCTTTATCCAACATGAATTTCTTTTGGTGTTGACTTGGGGTAATGTTGGAACCAAGTGATGCACTGGTAATGATAGGGAAATGGTTGCTACCAGGAAGATAGTCAGAAACAGACCAGGTGGAGTTTGGGATAAGACAGGGTGAAATGATGTCAGTGGAGCGTTCGTGAGTATTGAGGCGGAAGCGGCGAAGATGGGTTTAGCGGTTAATGAGGGCAAGACTAAGTATATGCTGTCAACAAGGAAGGACAACCAACATCGACGTCTCGGACAGAACGTCACTATAGACAGATATAACTTCGAGGTAGTTAGGAACTTTATCTACCTAGGCTCCGCTATGAGCTCAGAAAACGACATCAGCGCTGAGATCAAGCGAAGAATAATTCTTGCCAATCGCTGCTTCTTTGGGCTAAGAAGGCAATTGAACAGCAAAGCCCTTTCTCGAGCAACTAAAGTGACACTATACATGACCTTAATCATCCCAGTCCTGCTCTATGGCGCAGAGGCATGGACCCTGTCAAAAGCAGATGAGGTCGCTCTTGGCTGCTTCGAGAGAAAAAGTCTTCGGGTGATTTTTGGTCCCGTCTGCATAGACGGTGAATGGAGGAGGAGATGCAACAGCGAACTTTATGGGCTGTTCAGCGACATCGACTTGGCCAGAAGAGTGAAGGTCTAACGACTGAGATGGCTGGGTCATGTAGAGCGCATGGACACAAATGCTCCGGCCCGGAAAAACGTCGAATCCATTTCCGAGGGACGGCGCAGTAAAGGAAGACCGCGACTCGGGTGGCGCACGCAGGTGGAAGGGTACCGCAACCAACTGAGCGTGCGAAACTGGAGGCAGCTGGCTAAAGATCGAGCTGGCAGGAGACGCTTGTTGGTTGAGGCCCAGGTCCACCCCGGACTGTAGCGCCACCTTAAGTAAGTAAGTAAGTAAGTATTCCAAAAACTGATCGCCAGAAAACTCCTCCGTCGATAAATAGATTTACATTCCACATGCAATCCACTGTCATTGCAACAGCTGGCCTACGTCTGTGGTAGATAAATTTCAAATTATTCAAAACAAAGTCGTGAAAATATAAGTTGGAAAACAAAATGAATAGTATTGCAATGTTTTAGAGTAGCAACGAAAAAGAGAATATGCAAAAAAAAGGTCTCATTCACATACGAAGAAACATAAGAACAAAATCTAATCCGTTGGATTTGCCGGATGCGAAGTAAATAGGAAGATAAATCTCACTTTAAAATTAGTACATACATATATCGAGGCTTTTCAGATTTTAGATGTTTTTTCGAATATCCAAGGAAGTTATTCGTATATTTGCACGAAACAAAAAATTATTTCCCTGAAACTACGAGTTCGGCATCGGTACCGATGGTATTGAAGCTTGCTGCTATTATTCTGAATCCTTTACCCAAATGTATATATAATAATAAGTTGAGGTCTTTTATAAGTAATTGCAACTCGTGGCAAAGACCATTAAGGTTGCATTGGAGGACCTTAAGTAGTGATTCTCTTGTTGGAGGAGGGCCTTGAACATTATAATGGGAGTTATGATGAGATGATGAAGTTCGACTGAGATGATTTTTCTGAGTAATTGAAAAGACTGCGGCCCAGTTGCTGAATCACCCGTGTCCCGTAAGGGGCTCAAATAATGCAGTCACGGAACAGCAAAGTCGGTATGGTCCAGAGGATTATTATTGTATGTCATCATCTTCGATTGGGTTGGGTGGACTTAAGATGTATTGGTTGTTTTCGATTAGGGTTTGTGTTACTATAGAAATAGGCGAGTTGATTAATTTTGCAGTGTTATCAAATGTTGTTTTTGATGAGTTGGTTGGGTTTTGTTCGTATGTAAAACTGTTCGATTTCGGCGCAAAATTTATCATCCTATCGGAAGATGTTATAATTTTTGCAAATGGCGTCGTAAGTCAATCATATTTGACATTTGTGAACTAGACAGCTGCAGTATACAAACAGACAAGCAATGGAGCGCTATACTCCACTGTCAAGCCATCCTCAATCTCAACAACGAAGAGGACGATTTTGTGTCGAAAACAAAAAAACAAAACCTCCTCGCAGGAGGTGTTATTTTTACATCTTTCAGTAGTGTGGCCCAGCAATTGGCAGTTGGCAACGCATAGGGTTCGGGAAATATTCGTTGACTCTAATATTGTACCAGCCAATGTTAACTGAAGTTAGTGGCCGGAAGAGATCGAAGGTAAGGAGGACGAGGCCGGTGTATGTTGGTCGCCGTCTATAGTTTTTTTGAATTTGAATACATCAGTAAAATCTCATGAATTATTTCTGACTCTGCGTGGACTGTACCTTTTGATGAGTTTAAATTTGAGTGGAGTGTAACGGAAATGGGGCAGAGGTTAGATAATGTTTTTTGCTTAAGACATAGATCTGCAATTTTTTGCGATTTAAGTAGAACCAACAGTTTACCATCCCGTAGTTGAGTAATATTATCATAAGCACTACTTATATTATCAATTGCTTACTTAAGACGCTTATGGATTAAAGTGGTTTTTCTTCATTGGATGAGGGGACAATAATAAATTTGGAGTTATTGAAACACGTTTTTTGAAACACGTGGCCCGAAGGCCATGGATATTTAGTGTATTCACTGTACACTTGTTTTTTTTTCACTAACCGGGGGAAATAGCACAGTGTATCAGTGTAGATCACGGAGCTCAATAGAGCAAAGTGACAAAGAACGCAAGCAGAGAAACGATGTTGTCTCAGCGAGAGTTAGTCGGTGACTGCTATTATCTTTAGAAACTGCATGTTTTATGAAACAAGGGCCATAAACCAGAAAGATGGAAAGCTAAGAAGTAAACAACAAAACATTTGAGGGAACTTACCTGGTAAATTACGAAGACAATCATCAACTACTATTATAAAATGAAGTTGATATTTCTTTGTCCGGTATTTGTAAGAAAACGGTTGAACCGGCTGAATTTTAATGTTTTTTTTTTTAATTGATTACGAAATCGCAGGTTAAGATAAAGCTACTTATGCAGTTGGGGAACCACGAAAAGAGACAAAATAACTTAAAACCACAAATAACATCAACTTTGCCTTTGTCGATTTTAATTAGTTTTGTCGTTTAGAGTTTTAAAGACGCAAATTTCAATTCCAAAATCATGATTCTACGTCATCTAGAAGCTGATAATAATTTTTTTGTTCTTTATTCTCCTTTCGCTGCCTCTTCGCTAAATTTATGAGCAGAGGCGAGTGGTTGGCGATGTGTTTTCTTTCCTAATTTTTCTGTTATATATGCAAACTGGAGGGGTTGTGTGCATGTTATGTCTGTGTGTGTGTGCTGTGGTAGCGATTCCCACTGGGGATGTTATAATTGAGTTTGCACATTTTCAGTATTGTATTCAGTTTAACCGAATCAGTTGGTATGTATTTCAACGAATGTATGGCGTCGTGGGCGCTGAGCGTGATGTTCGAGGTTCGAATCCCAGAGAACACCAAAAAGTTTTTCACGATCCCACCTCTCGCGAATGTCTGACAAACGTCCGAGAGTTATAACTGTCAAGAGAAAGCTTCTCAATTTGCCTTTCGGATATGGCTCTAAACTGTAGGTCCCTTCCATTTGTGTGAAAAATATAACACGCACAACACGAATGGTCGCGAGAAGCTAGGCCCTGGACCACATTTTTTTTTGTATGGCGTCAACTAAAATGAGTAAGAGATATTCTAAGCCTGATATTGGGCGAAGGAGTAAAGATGCAAAAATTAGACGGATGTGTCGACTGAGAAATGTGCAAAGTTCAGACATTGTACATTGTAGGACTTGGTCCAGGACTTGGTTCTGTTAGTAAACGGAACGGTTGTCCGACCGTGGAGCCTAAAGAAAAATTCATGTTTTCAATATGAACGTTTCATTTCATACGAAAAGAAGTCGCATGTAGGTACAATGTCTGAGCTTTTATAGTGCACAAAAGTGGGTAAAAGAATCTGCTGGATTGTGTTGTTCAAGCGGAAAAGTAATGCTCAGAGAAATAGGTGCACCGCCGAACCACCAAAGAGCATTTGCTGGGTGATCATATCCTTCGTCAAAAAGTTTTTTTTTTTTTTTTTTAGAGAGTCCTAGAAAGTTTAACTCAGCCTTTCAAATGACCTCCTTTGGTAGTAAACGCATAACAGAATGCAACTTTATGCATTTAAGATTTGGGGTCAAATTTACCACCTTATCGAAATATTAATGCCTGACAGTAACGCTAATCCGAATTTCCTACAAATCTATTTCATGGGGAATTCAGAAGCTGAATACATTTCTGTCTTAAAACTGGCAGGGGGCGAAGCAAGGCGAGCACGCGTCAACTAGTTTTACGATAAATGGCAGAATATATAACAATCCGACTCAACTAATCCAGAAGTATTTGAATTTTCATCTAACGGATCAACGGATCAAAAGAACTAGCCTAACGAGAGATGAACTCTTAGATCAAATGGCTGGTAGAATCCAGATGAAGCCGCGGGGCGATCGGAGAGTTAACACAGTGAACTCCATATCCGCTCGCAGAATAAACGATACTATCAAACCACATCAGAGCAAAGGAATGCACGCTATTTTTAGAAGTTATCATCCCAAGCCGAGGCATCAAACTCTATGCCCTTATATGGACATAAAAACAGCACCAATTTAAAATAATTACTTTCTGATTTTACTTGAGATCATTTATAAATTGTGAATTGCAGTGCAAAAGAAATCAATAAGTAAATAAAGATAAGTAAGTGCGAAAAATGGAAGATGAGATCCTCTGTAAGTAATATAATATTATTTATACATGTAAATAAAATTGGAAGCAAAATTTGGATCTGAAAATTAATTTAAATTTGCTTAATTTATTATCTATTAATGCCTCAAACATTTTACCCCTCAGCATGTTCGTTGTCTCCTCCGATTCGTCCAAATCGTAGAGCACTCCGTCACAATTTACTTGGAATTTCATTTTTTTATTTACTCGTTATTTGTAAACAACGGCCGAACAGTGAAAGAAATACAAATGAATCAGCTGTTTTTAACAATTGTCAGATTGACTTAAAATGTAGGGAGAATTTTTTACCTTCAAATCCAGTCCACTACCTCAAAAAAAAAATGCCTTACTTTACAGTCAAAACTGAATCTCTCGACCAATCAGAATCGTTTGACTACCTAGTGCCTAGAATGCGGAACGCGCTCACTCAGTCAACCAAGACTTTTATTCTTTACGTGAGTTTGCGTGAAGGGCTGAGCCAATTATATTCACTTCGGTTTTGGTGATCTGGTGTTCCACTGGTAATACTATCTCCAGTCACGATGCAAGAATCGTTATCTGGTCAGCAAAACGATAAAAGAATCGTTACAACCAATTTAACAACGCGCTGAATAATGCATATCATCAAGCTTGTGGAGGCAGCAAATGATTAAAATAATCCACATGTATTTAATCTAACCTTATTATTTAACTAATATCTAAACAAATTGAATCTGAGAATTAGGTTTAAAATGCAACTACTCTGAGTGGTGGGAAACGCGAGACGATCGACGACGAAGACTTCTTGTTGTTTTTAGAAATGTCAGATGTGCTGTCGATGTAATTTAACGTAGGGTTACGTGAAGGTAAGGATCGTGCGTTCCCTGACAAATTGTTACCGCCACAGGTTCAATGGTAAACAACGGTGGTACATCCTATTCCCAAAAGGAGTAAGGATACGTCCAATCCAGTGAATCTCCGGTCGATAAGTCTCCTTCCGAACATCAGCATCCCCCGTCACACAAAGCGCGCTGAGTTCAACGTGGCGTTGTGGAAAATTACAGATTATTTCAGTTTGCATTGCATTGTGTTTGAGGAAACGTCTATAGTATGTCCTAGTCAGAATTGTTTACGTACTTAATGCGTTTTTGTTACTATCCACGGCCTGGTGAAAGTTCATATTAAATTTATACACAGTGCTGACAGCTACCTGTTTGACGTTCTCTAACGCGAAGGTTAGAACGCCGCACTATGGAATACATGGGTCAGTTGCTGATCAAAAATCTACAACTTTTTTATTTTTGAAGATATAGACTTGAGATTTTAAATGGGCAGAGTACTTAGTATATAAATTCAATTAACTATACATTTGAAAAAAAAAAACATTACCTCGCGGCTCCACTTGCATTTGATTTTCCAATTCTGTCGCGCGGCGTCGAAATAATCTTACTGCCGCGTAAAACAAAATCACCGCCGCACAGAGGAGTATTTTACCTCAAAATGTGGACAAAAATATAGGGTGGGTTTAATAAAACTAATGAGTAATCGAAAACAGTTTTGGCTCATATCAAGAAAGATTTATCGAGTTATTGTTCTAAAAATTTATTTTTTATTGATCTACATACTAGCGAGTACCCGGCGTGCGTTGCTGCGCAGTTGTGGAGAAACCGCTGGACCAATTTTGTTCAAACTTCACAGAAATACTCTCGGGCCAATATCGAAGATTTAGCTCAATCGGTTCGGTGGTTTCGGAGTCTATATAATACTTACAAACATATTTACATTGAGTCTTATATATATATAGATACAGATAAGAAATTTAATAAAACTACTACTTTCATTTTATTCAGTTTCGTAATCAAGATCTTTGTTACATGTTTCTTCCTCCTCCTCTTCTTCTTCTTCTTCTCTTTTTTCTTTGCTGTTATCAACAGTTGAGTTGACATACGTTGTTTGTGGAAGCAATAGTTGTAAAGTTTCGCTGCTGAATGGCTTGCTTTTCTTTTGAGGGTTAGACCTTAAACTATGTACTCAAAACAGGGTCAGAGCTTAACAAAAGCTATAAAATTAATAACTTTTTGTCTCTAATTAGAGCGGAATTTTAATATTTTGTCTTATTTCCCTTATTTTTAAGCACAGCGGCGCAACGTCGTGGCATGGAGTTTACTAATGCTTGACATAAGTAGCTCGAGTGGAATATCATCCCACGCAGTATTCACAGCTTCCCATAACTGCAATGTATTTTTCGGTTTTGCTTTAAATACGGCTTTTTTGACGTCTGTCCAAAGGTCTTCGATGGGGTTCAGGTCTGGAGACTGAGCCGGCCATTCCATAATCTGAACCCTATTCGCGTCGAAAAACTCTGGCCAATTTACTCGTATGTTTTGGGTCGTTGTTTTGCTGCAGGACCCACGTGAGAGGCATATTCCATTCTGCGTAGGGGAGCATGACTTCCCTCATAATATTAACATAAATGTTAGCGGTCATTATCGGTTTGATCCAATATATGGGACCAGTACCATTGTAAAAGAAGCATCCCTATTCCTTTATTTTTGCGCCGCCATGCTTAATTGTCTTTATTGTATATTCTGGCCTGAACTCTTGGTTTTTTGGCCTACGAACAAATGTCCTGCTGCCAGGAGTACCAAATAAAAGAATTTTGGACTCATCGGTCCATAGGATGTTGCGCCATTTAGATGGTTCCCAATGTAAGTGTTCCTTTGCAAATTTGTTCCGTTTTTGCAAGTTTTTTTTTTTTTTTTTTTATAATATACCCGCACTCAAGGGGATATGAATACCCTTTTAATGTATATACACAGTGCGGGCGTTGAAGGAAGATAGAGAGAGAGAGAAAGAGATTGGTGTAGTGGTTTGAAACTCAGGCGTATTAGGTTTCACACATTAGCTCCAGGGGTGGGTGTCCAGATAACTGGGGAGACTGTTTGATGTCATTTATTTGTTTTTTGTCTTCGCTTCTGATTCACAGTATTTTTTCCCGGTCAACCTGATGTCATAAGCATATCAATCATCAACAGAGCGAACAATTTCTCCAGCCATATGACAAACCTACTGCCAGTGTTATGCCTTCGCAGTAGTTTTCTCATAAGCTTTCGCAATTGATTCGACTGCCTCTTATCATATAATGCTTGCTGACATCAGGGATTGAACTGTGAACCATCAGCTCGACAAACGATGACGCTACCACTACACCATTGCCACCCCTGAAGTGAAGTGAACCTTTTTTAACAACGATGCTTTTCTGGGACTTCTGGCAGGCATATGTTTCTTTTTTAGAGTTCGTCGTATTGTCGAAGTGTCCACTTTCAGATCTAGTTCCTCTTTTATCTTGGTGGAGGTGATAAACGGATTTTTTTTCGTCAATCTGATGATGCTTCGTTCATCGCTAGGGGTCAATTTCGCTTTTCTGCCCCTTTTTTCTTTTTGCTGGACAAAATTTTTGGCATTTGAAATCATTTTATTCGAACAGCCTATTATACCTCTAATAAATTTGTATGATTTTCCTTCCGAAATTAATTTTTTAATCGCTGTTCATTGGTGCAATGTCTACCGCGACCCATTTTAGCTGCCAGAAGCGTTGAATTTATAAGATATTAATTTCAAATTAATTAAATATCTTACCTTTAAATACTACAATGAAAAAATTTGTAAAAGACAAATTTACACCAGAAAATCCCTCTACAGAATGACGTGGTGCTATTTTTTTGCACACCACAAATTTGCTTTCATTACGTATAATGGGAATCTCAGACAGATATTCTACAGTATATGTCATCTGTTTATACCAGCAAAGAAAAAAGATAGAAGTATAACAAGCACAAAATTCAACATGGTGCTATTTTTTTGCACAGAGCTGTATATCAATAGTAAGAACAGAAATTTATATGTCTTTTCAAAGTACACATCTTCTGCTTATATATGTATATTGATCACAATAAATTTTCACACAATAAAAACTAAAAAACACGAGTGAAATGTTAAAGCGTAACTTAATCGCATTCAGAAAAAACATAATGACTAACACAACTCCCGACTTTCGATAGATTGTGTAGCAGAGGAAAAATAAAATCATTATTTAAATATCCGTTATGTAACGTAATGGGTATTAAGCTATAATAGTACACCAATTGTTTTTGGTTTTAACAAACTTCATGTTTTTCACTTTTGGCCTCTGTGGGTCGCGTAAAACAATATCACCGCTCTGTTAGGCCTTAAGTGGCCTAAGTGGGTTGAGGTCAATTCGGTTTCAGGGCGGTGCATGATACTACGCATGCCGCGTCTAAACTGATGTCGGATATCCAATGGAACAAAAACAAGAGACAATACAAAAGTGCCTGCCTGGTGGACTTGGAGAAGGCCTTCGATACCGTATGGCTAGAAGGACTCTTTTTCAAGTTGAGCAGGCTGGGCATAAGCAAACCACTGCTATACATGCTTTGTAATATGCTCAGTAAACAGTTCATTGTCAAAAATGGCAATGTGACTTCTGATGGAACGTTTGAAATAAAAATGGTCTGCAACAGGGTGCGGTCAATTCGCCGATTCTCTTTAATATGAGTGATCTCGTCAGATTTATCCGTGCCATTGCGCACGCAGACGACTTCATCGCGTACAGATCGAGGTCATTGCAAAACTCTTGCAGCGTGACTTTGATAAGATCAAGCAATATTGCGACGACTGGACGCTGAAGATCAACTCCCAAGAGTCGGAAACCATCATGTTTAGGACGTCGTTATCTGGAATCTCTGCGGATATCAGAAAGAACTAGCGAAAGTTCTCAATCGTGGAATAGCACGGTACATTACTAGGAGACAAATTCCGTAGCTTCACACGAAATCGGAGTTTTGTTGAATGGACAAGTTTGTATGTACGATAATACGACTGGACATTCGATTTGTTGTGTGGTGATTTTTACGATATTCAAAGTGAAGGGAGAATTCATACACCTAAACTACCGGCCGCATCGAACAGATCGCTCCATAGACTGAACTTTATTTACCCTCCGGGTGAGAAAACGAGTTCATTAGGAGAAAAATTCCGTAACTTTACTGTGCAATATTAAAACATCAGTTCATTCCGAAGTGAAAATTATAAGTTCTGATTCCAATTGGGCAAAACAGAAAAATTAAGGTTCTTGTATACCAAATAATTGAAGAATATCAATTCAAGTCTTTCGAGAAGAAAAGCTCTTCCGATAAAGATCTGATTTCAAAAGGAGAAACTTTTAATTTTATACAAGGTGGTTGAGTGCTCTAATAAAATGATTGTAGACTCCAAAACATGAGTGCAGAGGAAGACAAACGGAACTGAACACAAGTAATGAAAGAACTAAAATTAGAAGAATAAGTGAGAAAAATAAGAAGAGACAGAATACGAAATGATCGGCTAAGAGAGGAAATAGGGTAAAAGAAGTTCGTGATAAAGCGGACAGAAGAAAGACAGCTGTAATTGTTTGGGCACACCTAACGCGTAGGATGACTAAGAAAACGAGTACACGAGATGAAACCGACTGGCAGAACACCAAAAGGAACACCCCGATACTCGTGGGAACAACGCATAGTGGATTCCAAAAGGTATAAGACCCCATGTAAATGAAAAAAGGAAGCAGAAATAGAGATTATTGGAGGAACGGGATACCCCGAGGCCACATCCACGCTTAACAGCAATAGGAGAAGCAGAAAAAAAGCAATGAAAGAAACATCATACGATTGTGTACAAAAAAAATCCCTTCATCGCATCACCACAGGTAAAGGGGACCTATATTTAAATCTTTATTGTTGATGCTTCAAACAAGAAAAAGCCTTATTGAAAATAAATTACTGCTATAAGTCCCAGAAAGGCGCCGTTACTTAAACAAACCGTAATAATATATGTAATGCTAATAATGGCCACAAAAAAACTCTCTAGTCTCTAATGCACAATTGTTACACATTCGTACATAGGAATACTATGGGATCTATAAAGATCCGAAAAGTCTAAATGACGGCTGGTTTGACGATTTCATTCATCATCCAATACATTTTGCATACATACATACATATCGTCGGCTTACATGCAAAACTAACCAACTGCCAAAAATTGTATTTTGTATTATTGATGGCAAGTATAATAAAAAAGCAAATAGAAAATTCTGTAAAAACTGCCTATCTGATATTTTGCCTAGAAATATGAAAAAAAATCTAAGAGAATCACAATTATCATCATAAAGTTACAAGGATTTAAAGAAAACAGAAAACTTGTTTTGCGTTTTCCCACCAACTACGTTTTTGCAGTTAGTCAGTTTTGCTTGTAAGCCGACAATGTGTGTTATTTTCACCGATCGTCATAAATTTAGGAATACCACTATATTATATTAATCTCACACCCAGGAATGCTCAAAACGTATTGGAATTATGGGAACTCAATCAGAATAAAACATTAAAAAGAAATACTAATTTTTTTATTATTCGACAATAAATTATTTATGAATTGATCTTTAAAGTGCGTAAACTGAGTAAATCATGACTCGTCTACATCCAGTTCTGCGCAAAGAATGCCAACGGGACGAATCAATTTCTAATTACTCGCAAGTCACATGGCAAAGCATGGTCTTATAAGATGTGCTTGTGCAGAGAAACATCACATGTGAGTATAACGCATGTATTCTCTAGCGCTACGTCTCGTCGGTCAAAAGTTGGTCTTTTCTGAAGTCATTCTTTTATCCAGAATAAATATCTATTTCTTATTTCTACTCGTCCATAGCGTCCAGTTTTCATTGACCTCTGAGAGTATTTCCGGAGCTGTTTGTTTCTAATAGTTATAGCTCTTGTTCTTCCTGATCGTAGTTTTATCTAAAGACTACCAAGTTGACATCGTCGTTCAATAGAACGGTAAACCATGATAATTTCAACTGGGATGCAATATCGCGCTCAGATCCCTTTGTTTTAAAGAGTAATTATTGCTGACCGTTTCTCAATGGCAATTTCGGCGATTTTTCCATAGCTTGTGTGTTTTTTTACTTTAGGATTAAATCAATTAAACTTATATGTAACGCGTAATTATGAGCCCTTTTACCCAAACTACGTGATTATTGACTATTAAGAATTAAAGCAAAATCGTAACGCGTTTTCCCGCATATGTATATGTATATACATATTTTTTATTTTTTTTTTTTATAATTCGCGCGCGCCAAAGGGATACCGGTGCACGTTGGCTGTGAATGTTTGAATGTTGTAGCGATGAGGAAATACAGAGCCTGGAAGATCATTCCCCTTACGTGTCGTTCGGCTTATGATAGAATCCCTATGTCTGACAGATCGTCCGAAATTGGGCTTCAGGGTGAACTGATGTGCATTCGAAGCATATTGCGGGCAAAATTTTGAAGGGGAGGAATGCAAGTGGCTAATTCGTTGTAACATTTTTTGTGGAATGCATATGTTTATACATACATAGGTACATACATACATATGTGTATGTGCTATTTAATTATTTTATTAACTATTTTATGCTCAATGTATATGTGCAGATAGAACTTATGGTTTATTTCTTCGTGAAATTTCCACATGTATAAGAAGATTTAATATTTTCAAAACAAGCCTAGATTAGGCCGTCCATATGTTGATAACTAGGGTTAGGATTTCGATGCATTTGCATATTTTTTTTTGAGACACATTACAAGCAATAGAACAAGTTATCTTTCCGATTCATGAATTTTCCTTTAAATTGGCATCCAATCGTTAGTGCATATTTTTGCATATTTTACTATAAATGCATATTTTGCATATTCTTGCATATTTTTAATAATAAATGCATATCTTGCGCATATTTCCGAAAATAAAATTAATTTTGAAGCCGCGGTTGCAAAAATTACTGCAGTTGAAAGATCTCTTAGCGCAACTGTAAAGAAAAAGCTTGACAATGTTCTTGTAAAAAAAGGTTTTTTAAAACTGAAAAATATGTGTATGGCGTTTACATTGAGTTGCGTCGACGAAAATTATATAGAAAACCTAACCACTGAAGAAGTATGTGTTCTTAAAAATGCACCTATTACGTCAGTTGACATCGAGCGATCCTTCTCGCAAAAAACTACAAAACTTTGACGATTCGGTCTTTGAAATCGCCAAAGTTTCACATTTAAAAATTTTAAGAAAATTTTTATCATTTATGTTAATAAAACATGCAAAATTTTGAAAACCTAAATTAAATGTTAAAATAATGCTACTTCTGTTATTTAATTTTTCAAATGAAGATCTTTATGTTTTGTTAACCTTTTTATTTATTTAATTAACATTATTGTTTTTTATTTCTTAAAATAAAAAGACTGAATTTTTTTAAAAGCTGGATAATATGTTTTTTTTTGTTTTTCATTAAAAGAAATGCAAAGTTTAACTACAGTCGTACAGTTTAACTGGTCGCTATAGTCAACGGTCGTTTTATCCGACTTTTCAAAAATAGGAAGATTACTTGTGCAAAACCAACCACGTGGGGGAAAATTGGTCGTTAAAAGCGACTGTTCGTTATAGACCACGTCGTTATAGGTGACTTCGCCATGTTTTAGATGCATATTTAAAGTGCATATTTCCATTTTTAAGAGCATATTTTAAGCGCATATTTTGCGTTTTTAAGTGAATGAAAATCCTAGGCCTATTGATAACTAATGTGTATATATGTATATATGGAAGATCATGGAATTAAATTTTTTAGCATATGGTCAAGAAAATTGTTTACTCTTCTCATTTTTCACAAATACGAACTTTGATATTATTATTCATTTATTTAGCGGTAAATCCACTATTTATGTATATTCATTTTACAAAATTACAAGGAACTTCATTTATAAATTTCATTAATCAAACGAATTACATAAGAGGATAGTTACATCTTACAAAGCTAATGGTTTTTCTTTTAAATATCACAAGATTTCTTTCCATTTTGATTTCTTGAGGCATTGAATTAAATAATTGAAAACCTTTGTATACAATACTGTTTTGTGACGCGGTTGATAAGTAGGGGGGTAATCTAAAGTCTTCCCCATTTCTTAATTGGTAAGGTTGGGCTTCACCAACATATCTTATATATTTTTTTAAATAACTGGGTAACAAGTAATTTTTAATTTTGAAGACAAAACTCAAAACATTAACAAGGATTCTTTGCTTGACACTTAACCACTGTAACATATTCAATATTAAAACAATTGAGGCATATCTATTATATTTTAAAATTATTCGCATTGCTCTGTTTTGGATGCGTTGTAAATTTAATAATAAATAATCACTACACAAAAATAAGATTGACGAGCAGAATTCAAAGTGAGGTTTAACCATAACATTAAAAATGTTTATTGCACTGATTGTTGAAATCTTATTTCTTATTCTACTCAAAAAATATACTTTTTTAGACACTTTTTTAATTACGTAATCTATATGTTTAAATGTTAATTTCGAGTCAATTATTACACCTAAATATTTAATTTCCTCAATCTGCTCATTCGCCGTCAACTCTTAAGTTTAATCGGTAATTATATTTAAAGGCCATACATTTAGACTTAGATTAAATTTAAGTTTGTTCGATTTGATCCACATGTTCAGTCTATATAGATCGTCTTGAAGTTTTTGTTCGCACTCAATGATGTTTTTTCCTGATATGAATATTAGGGCGTCGTCTGCAAATAGTGCGATCCGCGAGAATTTTAGCACATTCTTTATATCGTTGATATAGATGATAAAGAGTAACGCTCCAAGTATAGATCCTTGAGGAACGCCTAAATTTCTCTGGATGCTGTCGGACGATACACCATTTACCACCGTTCGCTGTGTTCTCTTGCTCAAAAAGGACTTAAACCACATCAGCTCAGGATTTCGTATGCCATATGCACTCAGTTTACTCAGAAGAATTCCCCTGTCGATGGTCTCAAATACTCTTCTAAAATCGAGAAAAACAGCGATGACGCAATTTTTTTGGCAATTTCCTCCTTCCAGCCGATTATGACACTGTTTAAAGCTGATTCACAAGAATGTCTTTTTCTAAACCCAGATTGACTTTCCAGGAATAGGTTGTTTATTTCAAAGTGCTCTTCTAATTGGATCTGTACTACTTTTTCCAATATTTTTTCGTATACCGGAAGGGAATTAATCGGACGAAAGTTTCCACATAAATCGGTACCCTTTACTTTTTTGATAGGGGTCACTACTGACTCTTTCTATGTTTCAGGAAATATGCGACTGCTCAAGGAATTTTTTATTAAATGCACAATAATATCTCCGATTATTTTCATTGCATCCATCAACATTTTAGCGCTTAAATGATTAAAATCTTTTTTTTGTTTTATATATTAAATTGAATATTTATGCTTACAGGCTCGACATCATCAAGAAGGGAGTTTTTCACGTATTGCCTCTCTCTTATGAGAGCACATACTTCGGAACATCGGGATTCATTGCCAGTTTTAGATATCACAGCCTTACGTCATATAGCGTATGTTCTTGACGGAATAATATTCTACATGCGAAATGAAAATGGGGACAAGTTCTACATAAAAAAAGATAATCACACATGGGAAACCAATTTGAATGAGGATGCAGACGACGAGTTGGGTGTGTTAATGCAAGAAAATACCATAATTGATGAAGACGCTCTGTGTGAAAATTCTTCTGAAAAGAGGCATCACTTTTTCAAAAGATCAGATTCTACCTTAAGTTTGGGATGCTGTGCGCCAGATCCTATTGCCCTGCCGTTAGAAATGGCACTTCCTCTCGCAGATAAACCGCATTTGCTTCAACCAAACACTAAAAGAGAGGACTTATTTTCAAATTTACCCTTACCAATTACTACTAATAATAAAACCTCGAATTTAAGTGGATCTTCAATTTTAGAAACGCCTCCTATGCGTTTAGGTCTGTCTTCATATGGAAAACAAACATCAGTTGTAGAAGAAGAATTTTATAAAAGCAAAAAAAGACCTCCATCTCCTGTTAGTTCGTTAGATAAAACTGAATCCGGTAGTGCAAAAATAGAAAACTGTGGCAACTTATATGTCCAACTTAAGAAGAAGAGTTACCTTGATCAACACGAAGGCGATGTAGGAAAAAAGTCTGTTGGTAAGTATATTCTTAATAAAAATAATACTTAAACAATAAACATATTCATGTATATCTTTATAAAAATTATAGCGGGAACTTCTAAAAACTCCATTTCTAATCAAATTAACGCTGATATTAAAAAAGCCACCGAACTTTTAAAAAGCCGTGAAGAACTTTCTGTCAAAAGTACTTCTGATACGTCAATTCGACCTGAAGTTATTGTTACTACAAAAACAGCATGTTCAGGTAACCAAAACCCCAACATGTATATAAAGCCTTCTACAAGAACAGTTATAGTGCGCGCTGGACAATCGGTAAGTTAACATTATACCTACTTAGAAAATGTTTATGATGCAAATATTTTATAATTTAGAACATTATGAACATGAAAGACTCCCGTCCTGGTATGCAAAATACGGCTTCATTTGAAAATCGTCACAGAAGAAATTTACCACAAAGAGGTCAATCCTTCAGACAAAGTTCGATGGCTAAACCTCCGACGTGGAATTTGCTTCTTGGAAGATGGAAACTTTCCTTGGATTTATTTGGGCGAGTCTTTATGGATGATGTTGGACTAGAACAAGGTTCTATTCTTTCTGAACTGCGTGGTTTTCCAGTAAAAGAAACTAGGTTTAGGCGACAAATGGAAAAACTAAGAAATGGACAACAGAGAGACCTAGTTCTATCTAAATTAGAAAGAAGTCGTGATAGTCTAATTACTCAAACTTTTAAAGAACTTAATACTCAATTTGGAACACAGAATCGTCGTGTTCATCCGCCTTTAACATTTAATAGGGTAAAAGTAACGTTTAAAGAAGAGCCAGGCGAGGGATCTGGAGTTGCTCGCAGTTTTTATACATCAATGGCAGAGGCTCTGCTAGTGAATGAAAAACTGCCAAATCTGGAAGTTGCCCAAATTGGATCTTCAAATAAATATGGTTTGCCTTTTTCGAGCATTTTGAGAAATCGTAGCGTAATGGGAAGAGACGCTTCATTACAACGTAAGGGAAATGGAAATAAAATTTTATGGAGGAGTAACAAAGAAAAGAAAGCGCTAAATTACAACGCTAGGCCGTTCATACCAATTAGTACGATACAAGGTTAGTATACAAGTGAACATGTTAGCGTTTTGAAAAGAGTTATGGTACAAGCATTTTTATATACATACTTATGTATGTATATCTATAGGCCAAGTATTAACTTCGTTAGTATTGTTTTCATAAACAAAATCGAAGATTTTCTTCTTAGTCTGTAAATGACTCGATAGTTTTTTTTCCAAATTGACATCTACATACATACATACATATGTATGTAGGTATGACAGGATTTTCAATCGGAATTATATTTCATATAAAAATTTTAAAACAGTTACAAAAGAGCAGTGTTTAGCTGTAAGTGCGATGCAATCATTCCCTTAATTTCTAAACGAATAGTTATTTTTGCTAAAACTGTTCGCCTTTCTATATGCGTAAATACCTAAACGGACTTACTTCAAACCTCTGTGTATAAATGCTAAGAAAGAAAATTTTATTTTCCGTTCTAACCTCAAAATAAATTAAAGTTACAACAATCCAATTCCATTCCAATGCCAGAATTCGGCAAGTAACAGTAACGAAAATGGTTGCGAAAATTTAATACTTTGATTCAATTTCATATTTAATAAATTGAGAAAATCGCGAAATTTATAATTGTTAGTGAGCTAATATTTGTCCAGGTTCTATAGACTCAAGTAAAGAATAACTGCAGTCAAATACTTATGTATGCATTTATAATTAATTGCATTTTGTATACCGAGTTGCCTGTCGTCGCGGGTGCACGCATTTTGCTCCTCCATCCAAAAAAATAAAAATGAAAACAATAAACTAGACAACAAAATACAATAAAATAATGCGAAAAAAAACAATAACAAATAGATTATCAATACCCAACATCAACAAAAAAAAAAAACAAAATACATTAAAACAAAAACAAAAAAAAAAAACAATAGACCAATCAATCGCGCACGCCTAACTTACATCAGTGCAGTGCAGTCGTAAAAAGAAATAAAAAAAAAAATCAGTGCCCTCCATCTCTCCCCTCCCACTCTGTTAGGCTTCTCAACCTCCGCAACAGTTGCATGCACTATACATTCTTCTGTTGCGTTGATTGAGAGAGCGTAACATCTGATGTATAGAGGGCCGTTAGTGTTTATCCGAATAGCGGACCGCAGCTGACTATCGGTTGGGTATAACACCCGCGACAGCTTGTTGTGGAAAACTATTCTTAGGATATACACTTCGCGGCTTCGCTTAGTTTCGTCAGAGTTGCGTCTTTTTTTGTTTTTATGTTCTAATGATTAGGGAATTCAGGGTTGATTTTTCTAACATACGTGGGCTTTGAACGCATTTTTTTTGATGTGTATACCCACACCCATTCCCACAAACCGGCTGTTCTGGCACTTAGCGAAACACAGGTAGCAGAAGAATCTTCTGATTTGCAACTGCCTAGATATAGCTTAGTGCCATTATTCTTTCCCCACCGCGGCCTTGTCATATACATCCGTAATGATATTGCTTACCAAATTCCGTCACAGTATGGCCATTGTTCCAATCCAGAATTTAACTTTAAATGGCTAAAATTCACCTTCCGTAAGCAAATTATTCACTACTGTTTTATATACAGAAGCCCTAGTGCGGACAGCAACTCAACCTTTAACGAGCTTGATGCGCAGTCCGATTCCATCACTCGAATTGTATCCCTGTATCCTCGTACTGAAATCGTCATTGCGGGCGATTTCAATATACACAATTTGGACTGGCTTCGACACTCTGGCCAGACAACACCCGAAGGAAGGTTTTTTTTTTGACTCAGCTTTTAAATGCGCCGACACGAATACCAGACATTGTAAATCATTCCACCAACACCCTTGACTTGTTTCTTACTTCTTACCCTGATAAATACACCATTGATGTTTTAGCGCCCCTAGGCCGATCTGACCATAACATCATATCAGCTAAATTCTCATACTCCGACCACACATTTAAAGAAAAAACTCCCAAAAGAAAAGTAGGGCGTTACGAGAAAGCCAACTGGGACGGCCTTAATAGCTTCTTTAGGAGTTTTAACTGGTCGCTATGCTTCCTCGATACCGACGTGGATGCCGCCGCTGATATGATCACCGACACGATCCTCTTAGGTATGAATGATTTTATTCCTAACAGAATAAAGAGCATCAAACCTAAGGTAAACTCATTGTTCGACCAGAGCTGTAAAGAGGCTATCAGGATGAAAAAAGTAGTAAGTTTTCGGTCTTATAAAGCCAAAAAATCTGAGAAAAACCGAAAGAAGTTTAAAAAAGCAAGAAATGACTGCAACGCCCATATTCGACGTGTCAAATTTCTACATGACCAAAAACTGAGGCAAAAAATACTACAGTGTCCCAAAGGTAGTAAACATTTTTTTTCATTCGTCAAAAACATTAAAAATTCTGCCTCATCTGCCATCCCAACGCTCATTTACAATGACAATTAAGCCGTCTAAGGACAAGGCCAATCTGCTCGCTGCACAATTTGCAGCCAATTCTACACTGCAAGGTAGTGCTTTGTCTGTCCCTGTGCTCGAGAGCGTCGATTTCTCTATGGGACAAGTCCATTTTCGCACTCGCACAGTTGCAGGAGTTCTCAAAGGTCTCAACATACACAAATCCACTGGTCCAGATGGTATCCCCCCAATAGTTCTGAAGAGGTTTTTCTTCGCTGGCAAAACCTCTGCGTAAGCTTTTCTCTCTGTCCTACTCTTCTGGACTCTCCGAGAAGATGAAAAACAGCATTTGTTCAGCATGTCCCTAAAAAAGGCGAATCTTCCTCTCCGACTAATTACCGACCCATTGCAATTGCGTCTCTTCTTTCCAAGGTCATGGAAACGCTGATAAATCGTCAGCTTATGAGATATCTTGATTCACGAAAACTTCTCAATGACCGGCAGTATGGTTTTCGTAGCAACAGATCCACTGGTGATTTGATGGCATATCTCACCGAGAAGTGGAACCAATCTCTCCATCACTTCGGTGAAACAAAGATAGTTGCACTTGATATTTCAAAGGCATTTGACAGAGTTTGGCATCAGGCTCTTTTGTCGAAAATGCGTGCATATGGCATCGATGTGTCTCTTCTTCAATGGATTAGAAATTACTTTTCGGGGCGTTTAATACTAGTTGTCTTAAACGGCCCCCAGGGCTCAGTTTTGTCTCCGACTCTCTTTCCCATTTTTATAAATGATCTCTTGTCTGCAACGTCTAATCCAATCCATTCCTTCGCTGATGACAGTACCCTCAGTTTTTCATATTCGTTCCCTAACTCACGTCCCTGCTCTTCGGCCGTAGAAGAGGAACGGCAACGTATGTTAAACTCATTAAATTCCGACCTTGACAGCATAATCCAATGGGGCCTAACTAACAGAGTGGAATTTAATGCATGCAAGCGATGGAAGAAATATTTCACTCCGTTTGATCGGGCCTCAATATATAACGCATTAGTCCGCCCAAAGATGGAATACAACGCCCACATCTGGTCTGGTGCACCCAAGACCGTCTTGCACATTCTAGATAGGGTCCAGAACCGCGCGATAAAACTAATAGGTGATAGAGACATTGTGAGCTCTCTAGACTCACTAGAACATCGCAGAAATGTCTCTTGTCTTTCCCTATTTTATCGCTTATTCCACAAAAAAATTTTCACAACGAAATAGCCACCTGCATTCCTCCCCTTTAAAATTTCACCCGCAATACGCGTCACGCTTCGAATGCACATCAGTTCACCCTCAAGCCCAACTTCCGTCGTACTGTCAAATATAGGGATTCGTTTATAAGCCGAACGACACTTATGTGGGATGATCTTCCAGGCACTGTATTTCCTCATCGGTACAACATCCAAACATTTAAAGCCTACGTGCACCGGTATCTCTTCTGTTCCTCTTTCCCCTTTTCCCAAACGCCCGTGCCCTGAGAAATCAGCATAAGGGTATTCATACCCCCTTTGGTGCGCGCTAATTATGTAAAAAAAAAAGGATTTAAAATTTGGTTGATCGCAATTTTCGTCGATAGTAAGGCTGCTTTTGATAACGCAAGCTTTGATAGCATGTGCGATTTCATCCAATACGGCGTGGATGAAACATTAGCCCTGTGGATTAAAGCAATGCTTATGAACATTAACGTTTGTTGCTGAAGCGGATTGTAGCAAGTGTGTCATGAGAGGGCTGAACAGAAGCTGCCTATAAGGTGGCGTTTTGTATCCTCTTTTATGGTGCATGGTAGTAAAGTCTCTGCTTACTGCTCTCAGTACTTTTGCCATCTACGCTCAGCGTGCATGTGTCCCTAGACATGATCGATGAGTGGTGTATTGGAAATGTGTTTTCATTTAGTCCTATTAAAACTAAAGTCCTTCTTTACCAGAAGGATGAAACTGACTGATCTCACTGAGTCAGTGGTGAAGGTATTTTTTTATGGTTGCGAACACATTATAGCATTTAACGCCATCGTCCGTCCTTAATTTGCTGCTAGTGAGGTACAGTAGTAATTCGATTCTTGCACATACTCGATACTTGCACCGAGTCCGGTTTTCATTGCATACATATGTGCAAGAATCGAGTTACTGCTGTAGTATTTTAAGGTGTCAAAACTCAAATGTTCGATGAAGTTATATGTATATGCTGTAGTCTTCGATGATTTAATAAGTGCATGTCGTCGATTCTGAAATCACGTATTTTTCACTTCACTGTACATAAACATAAAAATGCCGGAAAACTAAATTTACATTAAAAACACAAGAAAACAACACAAACTATACACTTGGCACTAGAAAACTTGACTAAATAAGTTATAATAAAGCGAAAAACTAATATAAAAATGAGAAAAAGCAAACAGCACAAATATGTTGTACGGTACTGAAAGAGATAGTCAAGCTGCAGTCAAGACGCTGCTTTAATCCAGTACAGTAAAGTGTGTTCGCCTTATCAGAAACCTGTACCACAGCAGCACTGCAACTATTAAACTAGAGATAATCGATCGCCCTTTTCAACTGAAGAGAGAAGTCCGCCAGGAGGATCCACTCTATCCTGCTTTATTCGCAGCTGTATTAGGGTGATGTTTTAAAAACTCAAACTGGGACAACTAGAAATCAACATCGACGGTGAGAAACTAAACAACCTGAGATTTGCTGACAACATCACAGTAATATGAACGTCGCACTCCGAATTGCAAAATATGCTCGAGAACCTAAACCAAGAATGCTCAATAGTTGGACTTCAAATAAACAAACAAAAAAAAAACTGATGGCAAATGCGCAACCAATCCACAACTTGACAACGAAAATCTTGAAAACTTCATCTATCTAGAACAGTTCTTATCCTTTTCTCAAAAAAATTATAAAGTAATCGAACGAAAAATAACAAACGGCTGGAAACAATATTGGATCCTGAAGCAAATTTTCGACTCCAATTTATCAGAAGAATAAAAAAAATACCTGTTCGATTCAGCATTGCTTCCAGTCATGACATACAGTGCTTATACATGGATTTAAATTCGAAAACGGACAAAACAGAGCTATGAAAAGATCAACGCCAAACAAATATCTTGGGGATTCAAAGGATTGCAAACATAACTATCAGGGAATAAAGTGGGAAGACGTAATCGTAATAGATTGAAGGGATTGGGCGAGACATGTAATGAGGATGAGCGACACCAGGTTGACAACAAGAGCAACAAAGAGGACACAGAAAAGTTGGTAGACCACAATTAAGATGGCGCGATGACATCCAAAGCTGTCTAAAGAACTGGAGACAAATGACACAAAACAAACCACAATGGCGAGTTCTGAGGGAGGCTTATGCCCGATCACAACTGTTTTCTTTAAAGAACTAAAAGAACTAACTATAAATTTAAGTAAATTAAACCAATGAATTATTTCAATACATGTATATTTAACCCATTTACAACTTCCAAAATAATTTGTGAAATCAAGTCTTAGCTCGGTGCCAGGTCACACTGGAATGCAGGGAAACGAGATCTCCGATGAACTTGCACGACAAGACTCGAAAGGAATTTCATCAGAACCAGCGCTGGGTTTGCCTGCATCTTAGTAGTTTTATTGACCCTTGGATTTTAGTGAACACAACATTAGGTGAGACGATTTTGCAAACCAACTGTATACAAGAATCCACGGCTTTTCGTCTGTCTCATTAATGTAGACCACAGAAGACACTCTTTTATCAAAAAATATTTTTATTTCGTCTCACGTTTCCAACTAACATCGGAAGAATGGCATAATTCTCTGGCTAATCCCATGTTTACTTTTTGAAGAAATAAAAATAAAATTAAAAATCATGCATATGACAAGTACGATGAGGGGGCGGGTTTTCAATATAGGAAATTCACTAAAAAAAAATTTTTATTATTATTATTATAATTTATTAATATGTAATTAATTACAATATTAATTTTTCTATATATAGCACTAGCTGCTGGGGCTTACGGCTACTTAAACTTAAGTGGACTTTTAAAAGAAGATAATAAATTGAGAACTAGTTAGATACTATTTTCTAAATTAAGGATTTGTAAAAGTTCAGAAACTGTTTTAATGTTTTGTTGAGAAGGTACTTTTAGTAGATCGATCAGTTTATTATTTGGAGATAGTTGCATCATGATTTGGTTGATTTTTTTGCACTCTGAGGTAAGGTGTTTGACGGACAACTGTACATTATTGTTGCAGAGGTGACAAGGCGGTGGTTGAACTTTGGTAATAAGGTGGCAATGTGTTAGGTTGGTGTGACCTAATCGAAGTCTGACGAAGTTTTTCAACATTGAGGGTGAAATCATTTCGGGGTATGGTATATTTTCTGCTTCCGGGTTGATAATGGAGTAGTGGTGTACGTATTGCTTCCAAATTGACTTATTTTTGTTAAGCATGACATCGTGAAGTAATTTTTTTAAATCTTTTCCGTTGAAGGCAAGGAACTTGATGAGTGGTTCGTTAGACGCAGATTTTGCAACTGCATCGGCTTCTTCGTTACCCTTGATGCCTACATGTCCTGGTATCCAAACCAGCTTTAACTTTTTGCTAGAAGTGATCATATTATCTCGAATGTTTTCAATCAGTTCGGTTCTGTTGTTGGTGTTTTTCAGTGCTAAAATGGTGGATAGACTATCTGTGAAAATGACAGTTTTTTCTTTTTTTGCTTCTTGTGTAGCCTTTAAGACTGCAAAAGCTTCTGCAGTAAAAACTGAGGAAAAATTGTTTAGAAGGCCTTTGGCAATAGTCTTGCCTTTTTCGTCCACTATTCCGAATGATGTTGCGTTATCCGACTTAGAGCCGTCTGTGAAAACTAGTTTCCAGTTTTGAGTTTTGAACCTTTCGGCGATTTCTTTGAACCTGGCGTTGTAAACCTCTTTACTAGTTGTAGACTTTGAGTACTTGCATAGTTCGGTATTAATACTGTCCTTAGGTAGACTCCAGGGAGGATGTGCCGGACCGTTTTTAGGTTGGACACATATTGGTATATTTAAAGTTTTTGCAAGTGAGAGGGAGTTGCTGAGTGTTGAAGAATATTTTTGATCGGTGTTGTTCTGAATGCTCTCAGGCCGGTTCTAACTGCCAAGTGATACGGTGATGCAATAAGTTGAAGGGATGATGGAGAGGATTTCCCATATACAGCAATTCCATAGTCGATTTTGGAGAGTATAACTGTTTTTATGACGTTAATAAGTGAGTTAAAATTACAAAAACTATTTTTAGATGACAGATATTTTATGATATTGACTCAGGGGTTCTTAAAGTTAAACTTTACATCGAATATTATACCTAATATCCTAAGACTATTTGTATTTTCTATTTGTTGATTATTAAACCGTAATGGTATAATTTTCGGGCAACTGATTTTTTTTACAGATATGCATAACTTTACATTTTTCAAAAGATATTTTCGCTCCAGAGCGATTTCCCCATTTTACTAGGTCCCCAATAATATTTGAAAAATCATTTGCTACCGTTGACAGATCTTTACATTTGGAAAATAGGATCAGGTCATCCGCGTACAAAGAGTGACTAATTCGTTTATGTTTATCTATTAATAGGCTTATTTCATTAAACGCGATGATGAATAAAATTACCGAGAGGGGCGATCCCTGCGGAATGCCGTTTTTTAGTGCATATGGCGCGGAATAGGTGGAGTTTATTTTAATGCGGAATTTTCTATTTGAAAGGAATGACTTAATGTAGGTGTACATCTTTGGTCCGACTTTCCATTCTAGTAGTTTATTTAATACGATGTGAGGACCGATCCGATCGAAGGCTTTTTCAAAGTCAATAGATAAAATTGTGATGTGTTTTTTTTCTGATAAAGCTGACGCAATAAAATCATCGACATGTAAAATTGCATCCATTGTGCCTCGCCCATGTTTAAAAGCCACTTGATTAATATTCACGAGGTTAAACCAATATAGCCGTTTGGAAACTATTTTTTCCAGTATCTTACCCATGCACGGTAGGAGAGAGATTGGACGATAGCTGTTAACTTAGTTTATCTCTTTGTTTGGTTTTAGCAAGGGTACAATACTAGCTGTTTTCCACGACTGGGGTATAACGCCGCAGTCAAGTATTTGGTTGTAAAGTTTTAAAAGACGATCTTTTAATGATATTGTGCCGTTTTTTAGCATACTGTAGGATATCCGGTCAAATCCTGGTGTTTTTCCCTTGGATGAATTGAGGCAGGCTTGTAATTCAATTGAATTTATGGGGTGTTCAATTGTCTTGGCTGAGGAATCGATATACTCTGGATATTGACGGTCTGCTGAATTCTTTTTTTCAGCAACAAAGTCGGGGTGGAAGTTTGAGTCAGCTGACATGTTTGACCATGTCTTGGCAAAACATTCGCCGATTTCAAGCGGGGATGTTAGGACTTGTGTTTCGGTTTTAATAGTTTGAACATAGTGTGGAGTATAACTACCAGTGAGGCATTTGATATCTGCCCATAATTTTTTTGAAGTGGAGTTGGGGTTGATATTGGTTGTGAACTTTTTAAAACTATCAATTTTCACCTTTTTCGCGGCCCTGCGAAATTTGGCATTGGCTTTGCGGTATGAAATAAGGTTGGAGTCAGTTGGGGAGTTTTTAAAAAGTTTCCAAGCGTTTTGCTTATCCTGACGCAGTGCGCTTGTTTCTTTGCTCCACCAAGGCACTGTCCTGCGGAATGTCATGGGGTGTGTTTGCGGTATAGCAGTGTTCGCAGCTAATCGAATGGATTTCAGTATATTGGCAGCTTCCTTGTTTATGTTAGAGGAGATTTGTTTACGTGTTAAGTCCCTGTCAATAACATTTTGAAATAAGTCCCAGTTGGCTTTATCGAGAATGAATTTTGGGTGCATTTTTGTGCAACTGTCGTTGCTAAGTACAATTTCTGTGATGATGGGGAAATGGTCACTACCATGGAGGTCATTTAAGACGTACCATGTGGAGTTTGGGATAAGAGCTGGTGATATCAGGGTCAGATCAATGTGTGAAAGTGTTTTGTGTGTGGAGAAGTGGGTAGCACGCCCATCGTTCAATATTGCTAAGCCCGAGTTAGATATAAAATGCTCGACTATTCTGCCTCGATAGTTGCAAGAGGTTGAACTCCATGAAGGACTCCATGCATTGAAGTCCCCTGTTAGAAGTATTGGGGTTGTAATACCATCCAAGATAGCATCGAGGTCGCTACATTGGAATTTTTGACTAGGTGGGATGTAGATGGATATTATGGTAATTTAAATTTTTAAAAGTAACTCGACTGCTACGACTGATATGTTTGATTGAATATTGCTAGGATTGTGTGGTATCGACTTATGGACAAGAAGGCACGTGCCTTGTTTTGAGGATGTGTTTGAGCAAAGATTATGGAAATATGGTGTGTATTGTTTGGGTACGTGGGGTTGGTAATTATTCTGAATATGAGTTTCCTGAAGGGAAATAATAGAAGGGCTAATGTCTTATCAATAATTGCAATTCGTGGTAATTATTGAAAAAGCCATTGAGGTTCCATTGGAGGACTTTTAGTCCTGTTTTACTTGTTGGTAATGATCTTTGTGCACTATAACTTGCGTTAGAGTGCAAAAGGTTTGGGCCCGGTGTATTCGTAAAGTGAGATCTGGAGTTTCGTGCGTTGTGCAAAGGATGATTATGTAAAATATTTGTTGATGAGTTGGGGTTATCAGGGTTGAGGCTTGGTAACCCAGGGACTGAACCGTCCCGACTCCGTGTGAAGTAAGGGTGGCTCAGTCTCTGGGTTTCCAAGCCGGGATTTTGGTTGCTATTTTTATAATTATACTCTGTCATTATCGTCAGAAATTGTTGGACTGACGTAGTATTGATTTTTTCTTAAGAGTGCTTGGGTGTAAGAAGATAAGGGTGATTGTGTTAGTTCGCTGTGGTTTGCGATTGAAGATGGTGGGGGGTTGGTGTTTGGAATGTTAGAGGTTTGTGATAGAGGTTGTTCTTGGGAGTTAGCGTTGTCTATGCTTTGTTTAGAGTTGTTGTTAGTTTGGAAAGATTGCTCGGGCTGTTTCATTTGTGTTGCTGAGGAGTTTAAAGATGATGATGTTATGTTTAAAGTTTCATTATTTGAACTAGGGGGAATATTTTTAGTACTACTATTGGCCTTAGGACTTGGCAAATTATTTGGAGCTGGAGTACCTTTCTTTTGGGGTGGTGGAGATGGAATATTTTTATCAGTTAGGTCCACAGTTGACTGAATGTTTTGCTTAAATGTTTCCGCAAAGGATGCAGTGGAAACGTTTGATTGGGGTGGGTGAAGTTGACTATAGATGCGTTTAGCATCAGCCATAGAACACTTTTTTTTGGTTTTTATTGTTAACACTTCTTTGGCTTCCAAGTACTTGGGGCACGTTTTGGAAGAAGATGGATGAGCAAGAGAGCAATTGGCACACATCATGCGTACGCAAACAGATGGGAGTGAGGTGGAAGACTGCATGAGTCACATTTCGCAACACCACTACAGCGCTTGGTCGTGTGTCCTAGTATTTGACAATTTCGACAACGCATAGGATTAGGGACATATTCAGTTACCTTGGCTTTATACCAGCCGATTTCCACTTCTTTAGGTGCTTGGAAAAGATCGAAAGTCAGGAGTATTAGACCCGTTGGTTTCTGTATTCCGTTATCTGTCTTTGTAAACTTGTACACTTCTGAAACCCCTTGGGGTTTCATTTCAGCGACTATTTCCGATTCGGGGACATTTATTAAACAAGGGGCGTATACAACTCCCTTAGTAGAGTTTAGGCGATCATGAAGCTTGATTGTTACTGGACACACATTAGCAAGATTATTGATCTTGAGGAAGTTATCTGCAATTTTTTGCGATTTAACTAGAATAAGTATGTTGCCGTCGCGGAGTAGGGAAACTTGTTCATATTCCTTACTAATGCCGTCTATTGCTTTTTTTAGCAAAAAGGGGCTGAGAGATGATATCGGTTTTTCAACACTCTTAGAAGAAATTAAAAGAAATCTAGGGTTTTTTGCACTTGATCTTGATGGTAAATCTGGAAAATCCATTAAAGCGGTCGAATTAGTTTTAAATTTCTTATTAGGTAGGGCATCGCAAGGGGCATCGATTTCGAGCTCCCTAAATCGATTAGAGTTTTTATTTGGCCCTGGGGCCATATTCACTGTTAAAAAAAAAACTCCCGCGCACAGGGGGAAAAAAAAAAAATGTAATGCAAAACAAGTGGTTCGCGATAAGAAAAAACCGGTTGAGAGTGCGTGCACTTGGCAGCAAAAAAAAGAAAAAGAAGGGAAGCTCACTGACAACTGAGATCGATGCGTACGGCTCAAGTGCTAGTCGGTGACTGACCAAAAAAAATTTTTTTTTTTTTTTAATTAGTGTAAAAGGTCTAAAAGCATTTCAACAAAACAAATTTTGAGAGGAAGTTAATAATATCTACTATAAAACAAAAAAACATTTTTTTTTTTCTTCGAAATTTTTTCTTTAACTCATGTTGCTATTACTTAATTGGTCGGGTAGAACTCATACCAAGACAACCCATCCCCGGACACCTCTTACCAGGACACCTCATCCCAAGGGACAGCTCATCCCAGGACAACCCATCCCCGGACAGCTCATACCAAGGGACAACTCATACCGGGACAGCCCATCTCAAAAGAGAGAAAAATATGCTTTGGGTTACAGCACGGAGTTTTGGCGAATGAGTGAGGTTGTGGAAGAAGGGATAGTGATGACGTGGTCGATTGATAATATGTGATTGATAGATAGATACCTGAAAAGTATTTATCCTTATAGGGTTGGTTGGTGGATATGCGTTGAGCGTTATATGTATGTGCTCATGTGCATATTATTGTTATGGAGGGTACATTTTTTGTGTGTAGGATATAAAGGAAATTGGAGAATGAGAGTATGGGCGTTTGTTTATGATTGCGTTTCGTATGCGAAAATTTGTGTTCTCTTGTGTTACGTGGCGTAAATGATCGAATCTGTATGATATGCCATTCTAGACTTTAGAGGTTGGTTACATTTTTTTTTGTTTGGCTATTAATATCTACACACCATTTAAATTAATTCATTAATTTACATTCTTCTTCTTCAATCTACTGGGCCGTACTCCGCATCCCATCATGAAAATAAATCCCAACAAGAAAATATAACAGACCGTGTGCCTTCGTCTCCGCATCTTATACAAAGCTTTGATATGTTGGGATATTTACACATTCTGGATACATGTCCAAACTCCAGGCATCTGAAGCATTTCCTCATATCACCCATCCAATTTTAACTTTCCCGGCTTTTAACAGTTTATTGGCTTCTACTCTATTCGTAGGCTTAGAAGTGCTGTCTGAGCACCGCCGTACACTTTTCTTATGTTCCTAATTGCCGATACCTGCAAGTCGGGTATCTCGAACGGTTCACTTAATGTGGATATAATATCTGCCTTCGTCGTTATTTAATCGAGATTATTACATTCCACCATTATTTCTTCTCTCAAATTATTTGCTTACAAATGTGAGATCATGATAATGATAGAGCCTATGTCATTTTTGCTAAAGGTGTTTCGTTACCCCGATTGAGCACTGTATATAAAGCTGCGAAGGACTCTAACAGACTGCTTCCCCTTCTGTTTGTTCTTGGACATCCCCAATCCATGGCCCATAATACATTGAAATCGCCAGCTATTACAATTGGATTTCGGTTCCTAGCATTCCCGACTAGCGTGTCTAAAAAGTTTCTTAATTCCTTGGCTTGGCGGAGCGTAACAGCTGTAGAAGTGGACTCCTCAAATTTTCCCGGAAAAAAAAACCATATTTCGTGTTTCTCCTATTTCTTCGAAGACCTGTTGCAAGTCCAGATCGCAATTTTAGTTGTAGGGTCAACAGCCCAAGTATTTTCCTCATATGTCCTGCATGGTTTAATTAACCTTCCGACGACAAGTAGGGTTACCCATAACCATAACCCCACTACTTCTTCTATTTACGTAGAAAAAAAGGCCTTGCCATCGGAAGGTTAAGGTAGCTAAATCTATACCTAATTTACAAACGGATTGCGTCAATGGCGCCAAAAATGGATTCCTTAAGCGATGCACGAAATATTTCACCCCGTCTGATCTGGCCTCAATATATAAGGCATTTATCCGCCCAAAGATGGAATACAACGCCCACATCTGGTCTGGTGCACCCAAGACCGTTTTGCACATTCTAGATAGAGTCCAGAACCGCGCGATAAAACAAATAGGTGATAGAAATATGTGAGCTCCATAGGCTTACTTGAACATCGTCTCTTGTCTTTCCCTATTTTATCGCTTATTCCACAAAAAAAATTCCAACAAAATAGCCACTCCCCTTGGAGCGTCACGCTTCGAATGCACATCAGTTCATCCTCAAGCTTAGCATCGGACGTACTGTCAAATATAGGCCTGGCTTACTGCAAACGCTTTCAATTTGCTCCCTGATGACTTTGAGGATTTCTTCCTTGGTTGTTACTTTGACAAGGTCTTTAATCTCAAAAAGTACTTCATGCGTCAGTGTTTTCACCTCCGTTTGTTGTACTAAAGCCTTTCCAACCATAATTTGAAACTTGGAGTTATGAGGATAAACAGATTTGTTTAATTCTATAAGCAGGGCTTCCCCCGCTGTTCTTCTAATGCATTTTTAATTTTTTCCCAAGTTCCTTAAGTTCGGTATCGTTGTTAACCTTTCGGAGCATGTTCGCGTATGAGAGTGTACCCGTTGGCTTTATTACCAGCGCATCGGTCCTCTTTCTAGCTGTCTATTTTCCTGGCCATCTTGTGTCTCACCCTTTGGTGTCTTGTCGCTTCTTCTCTTGGGCGTTGCAGATTGTTTTTCCGAATAAGTATTTGTATCTTGAGGAACAAACCTGGCGCAAAGTGAACAAAGGCTTATTTGTAGCTTTTGTGTCGTCTGTAATTTTTTATTTTTTGTCTCGTCTTTGCTATCAGTAACTTTGCAATACGCTTAGCGGATTAGTCTTGTTATTATTTATTATTATTATTCTTTATTATTAAGTAACTAAATTACAATAATAATATTACAAAAAAGAAAATAGCACTAGCTACCATGGCTATCGGCTAGTTAGTTTTTAAATAAGTTTGTTAATTTTTAAAGTTACTAATATCTTGAATACATTATTTATATTAGTTTCGGTTGGCGTTTTTAATAGTTCAGCAAGTGGAGTGGTGGAAAAGCATTTGACTGTGTCATTGATCTTGTGGCATTCAAGTAGATGTTTGGTAGAGAGGACGGTGTTATTACGGCAAAAAAGGCAAGTTGGGGGATCGGTTCTGGACAACAGATGACTGTGTGTGAGGTTTGTGTGGCCCATGCGAAGGCGTAGGAAACATTTTATCTTATTTTGTGAGCAGTTTGGAGGGTATAGTGCCACTTCTGCTTGGGGGTTGATTGTTGAGTAATGATGGATGTATTCTTTCCACTTATCCCGTCTTAAATTGTTCCACAAGGTTTTCAATTTTATTTGGAGGTCTTTTTTGTTGGGAGTGTAGAAGGTGATGAGTGGTTCTGTTGTTGCAGCTTTTGCAGCCTTGTTGGCTTCTTCATTTCCTATGATTCCGGCATGACCAGGAACCCACATAATTTTAAGCCTGTGTTTGCTTGTGATTAGGCTGTCCCTGATCCCTTCTATTATTGGTGTCTTGTTGTTTATGTTTTGGATGGCGGAGATTGTGGATAGGCTGTCGCTACAAATAATTATCTTTTTGTTTGGAAATAGTTTTGTAGCATGGAATACTGCAAGGGCTTCAGCAGTGAAAGTAGAAGAGAATTGGTTCAATATACTCTTTAGGAGAACATCACTGTTTCCATCAACCACTGCAAAAGCGGTACAGTCTTTTGTCTTCGAAGCATCGGTGAAAAGTAAGGTCCAACCGGTGTCTATGTGTTTTTGCGTTAGGTCTTTGAACATCGCTTTGTGTACCTGGCTACTTGTAGCTGTCCGATGGTAGTTGTGAAGGTGGCGGATAATAGAAGACTCGTCGAATAACCATTGAGGATGCCTAGGATTTTTATGGGTTTCAATATTGATTGGTATTTCGGACCATAGCGAGGAGTGCAGTGCATTGTAAATTGCTGATGGCCGTTGGGGTACTTTCTTCCAAGTTAGTGCTTTTTTGGCGTCCAGTATGATGGTTGATTCTCGAGATGTTGCGATTTTCGGGATGAGAAGAGCCGTGAGGTAGTCCAGTCTTTCTTCGACCGAGAGGAGACCAGCTTCGGTTAACATGCATTTTATTGGGGTCGTCCTGAATGCTTTAAGAGCGGTCCGTACGGCGGAGTGATATTGAGGCTTGAAAAGTTGGAGAGTGGCCTTTGAACATTTACCATAAATGACTACACCGTAATCAATCTTCGACAAGATAATAGATTTAATTACTCTAATTATACTATTTGTATGTGAACAAGAATGCTTAGATGATATATATTTAATTATATTTAATCTGGTAGCTAGGCTTTTTTTTAAGTATAGGCAGTGTTCTCTAAAGTTATACTTAGAATCAAAAATAACACCTAATATGCTAAGTGAATTAACATTACAGATATTTGTATTCTTAAAAGTAAGTGTTAGGTGTTTTGAACAGCAAATATGAAGTATCTTAGTTTTATCTAAAGAAATTTTTGACCCAGAGAGTTTACACCACTGGTCTAAATCTGCTAGTATAGTAGAGAATATGGAGGTAGTTTTTATTAAATCTTTACATTTAGAAAAAATTATTAAGTCATCGGCATATACAGGCAGTACCGAATGGTGCTATAATTTTTTAGGATGTTGCTTATTTCATTGAATGCGATCATAAAAACAGCAACTGAGAGTGGTGATCCTTGGGGGACACCATTTTTGAAGCTGTAGATTTGAGAATGCACATTTTGTAATTTTATTCGGAACTGCCTGTTAGTTAGAAATGCCTTGATGTAGTTGAACATTTTTGGACCTATTTTCCATTGGATGAGTTTGTTTAGAATTGTGTGAATACCAATTCTGTCGAAGACTTTTTCAAAGTCGATTGACAGAATTGTTATATGATTCTTGGATGATAAAGCAGATGAAACAAAATCATCGATGTGGAGTAGAGAAGCGACTTGGTTAATATTTATTAGGTTATTTTTTTCTCAAAACCAGAATAACCTTTTTGAGATAATCTTCTCAAAAACTTTGCCAACACATGGTAAGAGCGAAATAGGTCGATATCCACATATTTCGGTAGCTGTTTTGTTCGGTTTTTGAATTGGTACCACGCTAGCAATCCTCCATATTTGGGGGATAATTCCTTTGTCGAAAATCAAATTGTAGAGCAATAATATGCGTTGTTTGAGAACTAAAGGGGCATTTTTGATCATCGGATATGCAATTTTATCGAAGCCGGGCGTTTTCCCTTTAGCTGTGCGAAGACAGTTTTCAAGTTCTATAAGTTCGATAGGAAGTTCCAACGAGCTAGCTGGAGACGGATGGTTTGGGTGAGGTGGATTGTGATTGATTGCAGAATATTTTGCTTGGAGGAAGGCAGATGAAAAATTGGAGTCATCGGCCTGATTAGACCAGGTCTTGGCGAAATGTTCGGCGATATCCGTTGGAGAGGATAGTGTGTCTGTTCCGGATCTGATGATACTTATAGAGCGGGGAATATAATCGCCAGTGAGCGATCTTATGCTATTCCAGAGTGTTTTACATGAGGCTAATGTTTGAAGTAAAGTTTTCAAAGCAAGTCTTTTTGGCGAGTTTGGCTGATTTGCGGAACTGCGCGTTAGATTTACGGTAGGCGATGAGGTTTTCCTGATTGGGGTGCTTTTTGAAATTATGCCAAGCTTTCTGTTTGATTTTTCGGAGATTACTAATTTCATTGTTCCACCAAGGAACGGATGTTTTTTTGAGGAAGGGATGGGTTTGGGGAATAGCTGTGTTAGCTGCGCTTCTTATGGTTTTATGTATAAGGGCTGCTTCTTTATTGATGTTAAAGGATGGAATTTTTTCAAACAGGGGCCAGTTGGCTTTATCAATTTGAAATTTTGGAAGTCGACTTGGGTTTAGGGATTGAGTACCTAGCGTCACCGTTGTCATTAGGGGAAAGTGGTCACTACCATGTAAGTGCGGAAGAGTTGTGCATGTGGTATTGGGGTATAATTGTGCGGAAATTAGAGATAGGTCCACATGGGTGAGTGTGTTGTGAGTGGAGAAATGGGTAGGCTTACCATCGTTCAATACGGCCAAGTTGGAGTGTGTTAGGAAGTCCTCCACAATTTTGCCCCTTGTATTGGTATGTGGAGAGCCCCAAAGGGGGCTCCAGGAATTGAAGTCACCTGTGATCAGTAAGGGGGGTTGAAAGGCATTTACTATATTCTCGATTTCGGAGACACAAAAGGTTTGATCCGGAGGGATATATAAGGATATGACTGTGATTTTCTGTTTTAATTCGATTAAAACGGCAACAGCTGATATTGGGGAGTTGATTTCAATAAATCTGTGGGGAAGAGATTTGTGGACTAGGAGTCCTATCCCTTGCTTGGCTGTCGTGTTAGTTGGAAGGTTGTGAAAAAACGAATCATATTGCTTCGGAGAGAAAGGTTTTGCTTTTACTTGTAAATGGGTTTCTTGAAGCGATATGATAGAAGGTCGGAGGTCGTTTATCAGTAACTGCAGTTCATGATAGTTATTATAATAACCATCCAAGTTCCATTGTAGAACTTTTAGTACTGTTTTTGTTGATACCAGGGACTTTTGGACAATATAATCCGAAGTATATTGTGAAAAATCACGGTGGCTCAAGTAAGAAGATGGTAAGCATTGACTCTGCAGTCCAGATGTTGAAACGCCCGAGCTACTAGTCGAGCTCGGATGGTTCAATATCTGAACTGCAGAGTCAGAATTGGTAGCGATAAAAGTTTTATTAGATGTCATCAACGTGTTGCGAAGTGGGAATGAAGTATTCGTTATTTTTGAGGAGCGATTGTGTGAAAGAAGATATGGGTGAGTCAAAGGGTGTGGTGTGTTGGGTAATTGCTGTTGAAGCTAGGTTTGGCTTGTGTGTGTGTTTGTTTAATTGGATAGCGTTTAGAGACTTATTGTTTTGGAAAGAGTGTGAACGATTTGGATTATTCTTAGTGTCTGTTGGGTTTGGGCTAACAGAGATGGATTGAGAATTGCGAGTTGGACTTGTATTATTAGGATTGTGATAGTTTGCTTTGTGTAAGACTGAGTTATCTTTTGAGGTGGAAATGGGGTGCATGTCTACATCGGGTAAAGTTGACAATGTTTTGGAGCTTTGCTGATTATATGATGCATTTTTTGCGGATTGGCTGTCTTGCTTAGGACTTGTGGTTACGGCAGCATTGAAGATTGTGGGTTGGTTAGGTTTAGGAATGTCGGAAGGTTTGGTTTTAGACCGTGGCACTGTTTGTTTAGCTATTTCTGAAAAGGGACGGTGACTGGGTTTGGAGGTAGAGGGTTTTGTTGACTAGAAAGGCGCCTAGCTTCAGCCATGCTGCACTTGTTGGTGGTTTTAAGTTTTAGTACTTCTTTATTTTGAACGTATTTAGGGCATAGTTTTGATGAAGAGGGGTGATTATCTAGGCAGTTTGCGCACATCACACGTGTACATTCATTGGGATCATGGGGGGGGGAAGGTTACAATTTTCGCATAGTTTACTCTTGGTGCACCGCTTGGTGGTATGTCCAAGTAGCTGGCAGTTACGGCATCTCATGCGTGAAGGGATATATTCTTTGACCTTAGCAATGTAAAAACCGACTACAACTGATTGGGGCAAGAAATATAAATCGAAGGTGAAAAGCATTAAGCCCGTAGGCTTGTGAATTCCGTCTATTTTTTTTGTGAATTTATAGACCACTGACACCTTGAGATTTCATATTAGATATAATTTCGGATTTGCTGAGGTTAATGAGCCATGGAGCGTAAACTATACCTTTAGAAGAGTTGAGTTGTTTGTGGAGGGTAACAGACACTGGGCATTGATTTGCGATATTTGTTAGCTTAAGGAATTTTTCTGCCACTTTCTCGGATCTGGCAAGGATTAGTAGGCTACCATCACGAAGTGAGGAAACGCTGTCATATTCAGTACTAATTCCGTCAATGACTTTTTTTTAGTAAGAATATACTTACACTGGATAGTGGAGTTTCAGCATTTGTAGCGGCGATAACAATGAACTTTGGATTCCTTGTGTTTCTTGATGTAGGTAGCTCTGGGAATTCTTGGGGGTTAGGGGGGCGCTTATTTTTTTTTGCCCTGGGTTCAATCGACCAATTGTCAAATAACAGGTCAAAATAATTCCCGGGCTTATCTTTGGGCCCCGCTGGGCCCATGATTTTTACAATTACGGAGAAGAGGTTATGTAGATAAGGTTGTTTAAACACACCACGCGGGAAAAACTTGCTAAGGTTTGGGAGGTGAAAGTGAGACAACAGTAGCTGTCAATAAGGTTACGATAAATCAAAACACGGCCGAAAAGAGAGGTCTTCACGCTACGAGAGTAAGATGATGACTGAAGTCTTGTTAACTTCCTGATTTCATTGTAAATGTTGGTCTTGCCCTTAATAAAATTAATCAGCTGTGTGATGTTATCACCTAACATCATAGTTTTCACTTGTTCTATCGCCAGAGTTTCGCGTGTTTTTCTCTTCCGCGGCAATTACGCTTCACTTCTCTATGGTATTGCAGGCGCCTATTTCTCTCCATAACAAAGTCGGCATTACTGGGATACTTACAATCTGCTGCCGTTTTTCCGTTGCTTCTTTGGTAATACATATTAATGGCATTCAAAGGCCCGCAGGCCTTCTTCTAAAATAACCTTTTATTACCTTTTGATTTCCTGCTTCATGTTGTTTTTTTCGTTATCCCAGGAGTATGGGCGAATTGATTACACCAAAAGGTCTGTGTCTGAAGGGTGCCGTTAACGATGTTGTGTTGGATTTGAATCCCGATTAAAGCCTCAGAGGCCGCATGACTCCTTGCCTTAGGCATACGACACTTATTTAGGGGCGGCGTCTACTTGTCAAAGACACTTCACAGTGTTCATCTAATTTTTTTCATGGCTCCCTCCATTCTACCGCTCGTGGTCGAGACTGCTTAGGCCGTTGAGCTATACGTCACCTACAGTCTTCAACATACACCATATACACCATACTTTATTCTCTGGCGTAAATGGCGCATCTAACATCCACTTCTCTTACAATCGGGATGCCATCTAAGCCAAGGTTTTTTTTTTTGTCTCAGTAACCTCCTTATGTTGGCCTTCGGGTGCTAGTTCTTGTTATTATATTAAAAGACCGGACAGGTTGACGTTTGTTTTTGAAAGTACATACTTGACCTTTTCGTTGACCACTTGGTACAACAGACCCCAAGATGCAGCAAAGAATCTTAATTGTGAAGAAGAATTGGGTCGGACTGTGGCAAATTTGAAAATTTGTTATACCTAACACCATCTTCATACTAATCATAAAATGAGATGTTCAAATTCTTGGTAAGTAATTTTGTTTTTGTTAAATCACTGGGTAAGTGATTTTGGAAAATACGATCTATGATAATTAATATTAAAAACCAAAAATTTACAAGAAAGTCTGTTTTATTAATAAATGTCTGTTTTAGAGAGTTCTACACTTGTATCTGGCGAATGTTAAAATACTATTTCAAATGATATAAATATTGAAAACCAACAATTTACAAGTCTAATTTATGTTTGGGGAAAGCGAATGCACAATGAGTTCATGCGATACATGAATGATAGCAAGAGTAACATGTTCACGTGAATGCGAATGTAACAGAGATTAAATACGTATAGTTTTATTTCTCCGCCCACTTAACTTACATATATATTTTTTCGCATTCCACTCAGTTTCTTAGCCCAACAATCGATCAACGGAGACGCTTCAGTAGTTTTCAACTTCGTTAACATCCCTACCAGAGATTAACAAAATATTTGATGAGAATAGCCTTCCCGTCGGACTTCTGTTCTTTTTTTTTGAGATTTTAACATGAAATTAATTTTTAAAAACAAACTATTTGCAATTAAGTTTGAAAAGAAATATTTTAGCACAAGTATTTAAATTAACACTAACGCCATGGTAATGCGAAATTGATTGTACAATAAATGGAAAAAAACGTCGTACTTCTGCAAGTGAAGCCGATTTAGAAAAGAAGAAAAAAAAAGCACAACATGTTCAAGCACATACAGTGGTGGTCAGAGAATTAGCACATTATGCTTTTTTTTAATTTACAGTTATGTTAAATCATTATACAAGTAATATTTCTCAAAAGTTTTGATATATTTAGATAGATATATGTATCTTTTTTTCGTATAAATAAAAAACTTGTAAGTAGGATTGTTACCACACATTTTACATTACAGAGATATGATATTATATATGTATATCTTTCTTCTGAAACATTATATTTATTTTGTTAAACTATTAATTACATTTGGGCTAAAAAACAAATTTGGAGCAAAATATGAAAAAACCTCCAATCAAAGAAAAAAAAAAAATAAAAAATAATAATAATAATAATTAATAAATAAATAAATAAACAATTAAATAAATAAATAAATAAAATAAATAATTGAGTTGCAAGAATTCGAAACTAGCCTATATCACCCTATATAACCTGGAAAAGTACCGTGTTGATATTGTGCTTACTGGTAAGCTGTGTTCGATCACTGAAGTTTATGTGGCCATAGAATTAGCACGTGTTACAAAAAGCGTTGTTTATTTGTAATAGTTGTGTTTTTTTACTGACTAATTAACTGTGAATCATACAAAGTAAGTTTCTTCCAAACATTTATAATTGCAAAATATTTAAAGAATGTATGACTAGATGGGCCGACAGCAATCGTGTACACCTGAGCTCAGGAATATAATAATTAATATGAGAAATAACGGGAAAACTGTGAGTGAGATTGCTAACGATATGGGACGCTCAAGAAAATTGGTAATTGCCATTAAGTACTTTGAGGCACATAATACGACCAACGCCATTCAAAGGAAACCGCCTCCAAGGAAGACAAGTGCTGCTGAAGACCGTGTAATTGCAGGTTATGCAAAGAAAAATCCATTCATGACTTCAGCGGAAGTTCGCTATGAAGTGAATAGAGAACATGGAATAGCCCTTAGCAGCAGAACTATCCGCCGAAGACTGAATGAAAGCAATTTGATTGGATACGTAGCCCAGCATAAGCCACTGGTGTCGAGAAAAAATATTGCAGCCAGGCTTAAGTTCGCTAAGACGCACGCAAACAAGCCTTTATCATTTTGGAAGAACGTTTTTGGGAGTGACGATTCCAAATTTAACCGGTTTGGCTCTGATGGAAAGCGTCATGTGTGGCGTCCACCAAAGCAAGAGCTTAATCCACGCTACACAGTAAAAACGCTGAAGCATGGTGGTGGGTGTATTATGGTCTGGGCTGCCTTTTCATGGCACGGTATAGGCCCTATTGCGAAAATAGACTACCGAATGGATCAGCATCAATATAAGAGTATATTGGAAAATCACATGGAGCCTTTTGCTGATGACAATTTACCATTAACGTGGACATTCATAGTACCAGATTGGATTAAGGAAACCTATTAATTTAGCGGAACTTTGGGAAGCTGTTAAAGAAGGGTGAAACTCCATTTGAATCCATCGATGCCAACGCTTAGTGGAAAGTATTCCCCGGCGATTACAAGCAGTAATTAGGCAGAATGGGTTTCCTACAAAATATTGAAAAAAATATCGCTTTTTACTTCAGAAAATCCTTTGTGCTAATTATGTGGCCATCACATGTAACGACCAACTTATGAATTTTTTCCAAAATATATGGCTTTTGTTTTTTTATTTTTTCATTTAGTTTAAAATTCAATTTAAAAGTTGTTGAGTTGAAGTTTTTTAATATAAATTTGAGAGAAAAAACGTTAGAAAAATTATATCTTCATGTTATTTCAACTAAAATGATTTGTTTAGATGTGCTAATTCTCTGTCCAACGTGTATTGTGCTCTCTCACACATACACTGATGTATGCAGAGTCACATTGGCATTCATTTTTAACACCCTTCCTCAATGTGAACCTGTATACATTGTCAATTATATTTTACATTAATTAATTCGAACTCATTAATCTTACAAAATGACAATGCTTTTGTTTTGATAGATTTTTAGTGAGTACATCTGCTATCATATTATCCGTTGAAACGTATCTTAGCTCGACGTCGCCACTTTGAATAACCTCTCAAACAAAGTGATGCCTGATGTCGATATGCTTTGACCTGGATTGGTAGACGGGGTGCTTAGCCAGATTTTGTGCGCTGATGTTGTCAACATATATGTAAGACTGTCGGTGTACCAGATTCACCACAGCCGATCTCAATGATTAGACACCTTAGATGCACCGCCTCCTTTGTAGCTGAAGACAAGGCCATATATTCGGCCTCTGTGCTGCGATAATTTAATTTCTGTCTATCGTAGCTGCTAGGTAACGCATAACATGCTTCACACCTGCGACATGTTCACTATGCGGGTTGCTGTTTCTTTGCGCCAACTTCACAACTGAATATCTGGCCTTGACGTCAATGGTAGCCACATCAACTCGCCAATAACTGATTGATACGCTGTTGGATCTTCTGTCACGCAACTTCCATCATCGCACGCCACTTGGAAGCCTGCATCTAATGGCGTTGCTGTAGACCTGCACTGTTGCATGTTGTGACGCTGTAACTTATCTTTTATATACTGCGTCTGGTTCATCGAAATATTGCCTATGTCGCCATCACGCTTAATCTGCATGTCCAAAAACATCTGCAATGGACCCTTGTCGACACATTCGAACTTCATTGCAATCATTGACTTGATTTGCATAAGGTCTATCTCGTTCTGGCACGCTATAAGTAAATCACCTACATAAACTAGTATCAGACAAAGATTACCTTTAATGTCTTGCTTATACAGGCACGGCTTGTTCTGGCACGGAGTAAACCCAATATCACTTAGCGCTGCGCTCAACTTGGAGTTCCACTCCCTTCCTGCTTGTTTCAAGCCACTTGCAACCAATCGCCTGTTGGCCCTTGGGTAGGTCTGCCAATGTCCACGTGCCGTTTGCCACTAGCACCTCATATTCTTTGTCCATGGCGACCTGCTAATATGAGGCGTGTTTAGATCCATTTGCCTCCTCGAATGTTTGCGGCAACGGAATCTCCTCTGCATGCATTGCGTTCAAGACCAACTTCGGCCTATCTGGGCCGATCTTCACAACCTGCTCCTCTAGCTGCTTCTTCTCATCTGCGCTGGCGTAGTCTTTGCTCACGGTTTCACTGTCGCTAGATCTTCCTTCTTGCTTCATATCGTTTTCACGTTCCAAGCCAAGTTGCACCATACTAGGTATTGAGTTTTCTGCTGGTATGTCAAACACTATCTGGTCAGGTATCTGTACTGCATCGCAAGGTTTTTCAAACAAAACGTCGCGTTTTTCAACAACCTGACGATTTTCTTTATCGTACAGTCCTATAGGCTTTCGATACTAACGAGTATCCCACCAGACGATACTCCTTATTTTTTTCTGCGCTTTCAATATCTGCGCGCCTTGTTGGCTTACTACTGCTTGCTTGTTGTCGAACAACACTGTGCAACCCCATTCTACGGCTCGACTAACCGAATCAAAGTTGCCCCTCATACCAGGAACATATAAAACGCTTTCTAACTTCAATTCACACGACTCGGTTTGAAGTATGACGTCACCTCTGCCTTCTGCTTGTATTACTTTGTCAGCCAACACAATATCCTTGGGTCGGGTACAACTCATACCAAGACAACCCATCCCCGGACACCTCATACCAGGACACCTCATACCAAGACACCTCATACCAGGACACCTCATACCAGGAAACCTCATACCAGGACACCTCATACCAGGACACCTCATACCAGGACACCTTATACCAGGACACCTCATACCAGGACACCTCATCCCAAGGGACAGCCCATCCCAGGACAACCCATCCCCGGACAGCTCATACCAAGGGACAACTCATACCGGGACAGCTCATCCCAAAAGAGAGAAAAATATGCTTTGGGTTACAGCATGGAGTTTTGGCGAAAGAGAGGTTGTGGAAGAAGCGATAGTGATCACGTGGTCGATTGATAATATGCGATTGATAGATAGATATCTGAAAAGTATTTATGCTTAAAGGGTTGGTTGGTGGATATGCGTTGAGCGATATATGTATGTGATCATGTGCATATTATTGTTATGGAGGGTGACTTTTTGTGTGTAGGATATAAAGGAAATTGGAGAATGAGAGTATGGGCGTTTGTTTATGATTGCGTTTCGTATGCGAAAATTTGTGTTCTCTTGTGTTGCATGGCGTAAATGATCGAATCTGTATGATATGCCATTCTAGACTTTAGAGGTTGGTTATATTTTTTTTGTTTGGCTATTCGATTAGAGGTTCGGTTCGGCGTATTCATGAAACGAATATGATATGTTCATGTGTATGTGCATGCATCGTATGTTTTGTCTCCCCTGATTGGATGGCATATTTTCTTGTTCGTATCTGTTTCCATGATGTGAAGATGAGAGGATGGCCAAGGAGCTTAAATAATAATGGATGATTTCATTTTAAATGGAATAGTGCGTAGGAATTTAAAATAAAGGCAGCTACGGCGATTGATACATATGTATGTATGTATGTATGTATGTACATAAATAAAAAGATACCTAACAATATGCCGCGTAGCGGCGCCCTGAGCAACTGCATGTGAGGCCGAAGGCCGTGCAGTGTATGAGTCGAGGAAATGTCCATAGTATTTTTTTTTTTAGCGAGCGTGGCGAGCTCACTCACCCCGACTTTCAGGCTTTTGCCCTAAGTTGGGGTGGGAGGGCTAGCTACGCTCGCTAAAAAAGAGGTACATACTACAGGACGATAAAACAAAGTGATATGTAGCAAGTAAAGCTAAGTAAGTTAAGTTAGTAAAGTATGTAAAAATTTGCTTGCGTGGCGTGAATGATGAAGCGCGTATGACTTTTAGACTTAGAGCGAATTAGCTTCATAATTTTTTCTTTTTAAGACTAACATTTTCTATCTTTTTATCAATCTTTCTTTTGTTATCCTTTAAATCAAACATTTCTTCGAGACATTGAAGTATGCACCAATATACTGCAATACAGATCGAACTTAACATTGTTCGCTTACAATACGTTGTAAACAACGTGTGCGAGTGCGAATGAGAGATAATTGAGAGGATTTTCTCTGAGTTCGATGAGCGATGGTAAAAAATAGGTATGAAATGTATTGTAAGCAGTGTAACCATAGTGGAATATAATATTCCATTTGCGGAATATTTTAGAGCTGCAGAGAATATATGTATACATATTTTTTCGAAAAATAATCGCATATAAAAGTGGAATATTTATTCTCCAAAAGAATATTTAGATAAAAAAAATATGGAGAATTATATTCTTCCCTTCAGTTAATTTTATTACAAATGAATTAATCACGGAATATTTAAATACTCATTTGAATATGTTTCGGTCGTCAATCGCTCTCATCAAAGTCTTGTAAACGTCCTTTTGCTGGGTAGTCAACAACGGAACGTTTGTTCGAACTGCCTGGCTGAAAGCGTCTCGATCGTATTCTCATTCGCGAGTTATGGGTTTGAGGTACCCATTCGATAAAAAAATAAAAACACAACTTTTCTGGACTGCGTACCACAATCAACTTCAACTTTATTTGATATCTATTTTAATTTTTATACACGTTCTCCAAAGGGTGGTGTGAATAAAAATTGAGTGTGAGTGTTCCCTCAGCATTTTCGAGGGAACACTCCATTTGGTGTGAATAAAAGTAGTAGGGTTCGTTAAGTTTAACGAAAACCCTCCACTCACATATTTTGACAGTTGAGTGTTTTGGTGTGAATGAAGATGGAATATATCTAGCGAACACTTGAAGAAGTTGAGTGTGCATTGGAGGTAACTTCAGGAGATAAAAAAATGGATAATACTATTTCGGAAAATGAATACCTTGACGGGATAAGTGAAAAACCTTTAAAAAAAGATATCTGGAATGGACGAAGAATAGTTCATAAAAATTCTACAATTTTATCGTTGCTTGATGGAAAGAAGTCCAACTCCAGACATGAAAATTGAAAAGCAAATTTCGTTGGAAGCTATGGAAGAAAAAATTCCATGGCTTTGATTCGAACAAAAAGGGAATAGAAACAAAGACGGGCAATCTTTCCATGATTTTAAAAGCCCATGACAAGCAGCTGCTGGATTTGACAGCTCTCAACTCTAGTTTTTAAACTTTAACTAGTTAGAGGAAATTTTTTATTCACACCAAATTGAGTGTTCCCTTCAACGAAAACACTTCACTTGTTCACTCAGAGTGTTTCCTTAGTTTTTATTCACACCACTCAATGGATTAACTGTTCGCAATCGTAATCACACCCGGATTTGGTCTCTATTTGTCCATCCATTTTGTGTACTCTGGCCGGTTAGTTCTAGGCCGATTCCTGTCTTCTTTCGGTATCGTAGCATTGATGTTGATTGAGAAGAGGATCCTAAAATGGTCTGAAAAGGATTTTTTAGGTGACACTCTCCAATCTTCTACTATAATTTCCTCATTACTACTCATTAAGGTAATGTCTAAAATTACTTCTCTAATTCTATTATGGTACGTCAGATGATTACCTCGACCAAACAATACTAGATTTTGAATGTAGAAAGAATGAACTCAAAAATAAACTTACCCCTTTCATTGATGTCATTGCTGCCCCATTGAGTCGGATGACCATTGGCGTCGCATCCAACCACTAAAGATGTGTTCCGTGATGTTGCATAATTGACAAGTTCTCGGACTGCTCTTCGTGGTGGGTCTTCATTGTCGTGCGGCATGTACGCCGAGACTAGTATCAGGTTTTTCGTCCTATTCTCCACTTTTACTAACACAGTGTCTCCGTTACTAAATCTGGGGAAAAAGAACATAATAGAACATTAAGAACATTAGTTTTCTTTGCAAGAATGCAGCTTCTTATTTTACTTTTTTCCGAAGTATGGACTAGATTGTTGTTTTGACTTTAGACCCTGTGTCCTATTCTGCACTATCGAAGATTCTTGGATCAAAGGTCGTCGGTTGTTGCTTTGGAGTGATTCAAATTAATTTGCACCATCCGTAGATTCCGGCTCCCTTTCACCATCATCATTCACTCTCACCTTCACGCTCCCTAGTCCAAACTTCAATATGCCATTCCGTATCGGCAGTATCTTGCAAGTTCCTTTAGGGAAGTATTTTCACAGAATATTTTTTCTAAAGGAGGAAAGGGCTGTGCAGTCACATGGCAGATGGAAAGGTCTTTTCTTACGGCAAAAACCATTGCCAGAATACTTAATTTCGCGGCATGTCTTCCTATTGCACAATGACCTGTGAGTTCCCCTATCCGGGTACCGATGTGTGCTTTGCTGGTGATAAGATGTTTTGATGTGACCCATCCTTATGTACGCTTTTAGCTACTGAGCTGGAATATTATTTGATATCTACATATGAGCATACATACATACATATGTACCTGTGTAATTGTTGGTATTTTCTATAGCGGAGATCGAAGATAGACTATCCGTAATAATGATAGTTTTCCTATTATTTACAAGTCTTGTTTTCTTCCATGATCTCTGCAAATAATTCGGTAGACATCATTTTCCGTCGAAACTTTGGCATATTGTTGTTGCAAATGGTATGGCTTAGGAGTGTCCATAGTGAAAGCGTAAACATCATTAAAAAAAAAGAATCATGCATTAAAGGGTTAAAGTTAAACATACAATCAAATATTACACCTAGTATTTTAGCAAACTTAATATTGGTGATGTATACATATGTTATTTAGATACTAAAAACATTTTTATATATGTACATGGGAAGCCTACATTTTTGTATAGAAATTAATAAATTAATAACGGACCGTATGTCCAGCGCCTAGCTTCTCGCGACCATTCAAGTTGTGCGTGTTATATCTACTACTATTATAAAATGAAGTTGATATTTCTTGGTCCGATTTTTGTAAGAAAACGGCTGAACCGATTTTAATGATTTTTTTTTTATTGATTACGAAATCGCATGGGCTAGGTTTAGATAAAGCTACTTATTCAGTTTTGTGCTTGGTAGACCACGAAATGAGACAAAAAAACTTAGAAACACAAATAACATCAACTTTGCCTTTGTCGATATTAATCAAATTAGTTTTGTCCTTTAGAGTTTTTAAAGACGCAAATTTCAAGTCCAAAATCATGATTCTACGTCATCTAGAAGCTGAGCAATATCAAAAATATCATTTGTAAAATTCAGAATTTGATTAATTTTTCGTTGATTATGTCTTCCAACCATGTCTCAGTGGTGATAATCATTTTTTTTTGTTCTTTATTCTCCTTTCGAAGTGAGTGGCTGGCGATAGGAGTATATGTGTTTCCTTATTCTCATATTTCTGTTATAAAAGCATACTGGATGGGTTGTGTGCATGTTGTGTCCGTGTGTGCTGTGGCACCGATTCCCACTAAGTATGTTATAATTGAGTTGGTAATTGTATTTCAACGAGTGTGTGGCTAAAATGAGTAAGAGATATTCTAATATTCTGATACTGGGCGAATTTTCTGAGGTTTGTAGCTTTTATGGTGCACAAAAGTGGGCTTAAAGTGAAAAGTTTCTATGAGTTTACCTCGACTATAAATCTTAACTCCACCCCTCCTAAGATATGGCAAAACATCCGCCGTCTAACTGGAGATTCCCCCTCACTCGCTATAAATAGCATGAAATCTACTAATGGTATCATTATAGCTCTACTAAAAATAAGCAATTTTTTTGCACAAACTTGGTCCAAGATTTCAGAAAACACTAATTTTTCTAAAACATTTATTGATGAAAAATTTGAGACACTCAACAACACCCCACTCGAACTTGCAACCAATCCGACCGTCCGACGCATCGAACAACCAATATCGTTTCTTTAATTTGAAGCTTCACTAAATAAAGTTAAGGGTTAGATACCAAGTAGAGATAGAATATCCTATCCAATGCTGAAAAATCGCCCCCAAGAAATTAAGCGAAGAATTATCTGTCTGTATAACAATATATTAGATACCGCGATTATTTCTCAAACCTGGAAAACGGCTACAATACTGCCTATCCCAAAACCAAACAAAGATAAAACCTCAATATAAGGATATCGCCCAATCTCGCTTATCCTATGCTTGTCTAAAATCCTGGAAAAGATTATCGCGAAGCCCCTATGGTATACTGAAACTAACAAGCTGATCAGCTCTAATCAAGTAGCATTTAAAGCCAACAGGGGATGCGTAGATGCCCTTCTTCACATTAATTATTTTACTTCGAAAGTAGTTGTTGTTAGGTGGCGCTACAGTTCAGGGTGAGCCTGGGCCTCAACCAACAAGCCTCTCCAGTTAGCCCGGTCCTTAGCTAACTGCCTCCAGTTGCGCACTCCAAGTTGGTTGAGGTCCCTTTCCACTTGTGCGCGCCACCTTAGGCGAGGTCTTCCTCTACTGCGTTGTCCCTCCGGGTTAGATTCGAAGACTCTGCGGGCCGGAGCATTGGTGTCCATTCGCTCTACAAGTTCAAGCCATCTTAGGCGACTGATGCGCAGTTTTTTGACTAGGTCGATGTCGCTGTACAGCTCGTAAATTTCGTCCTTGAATCTTCTCCAAAGCCCGTCAACGCAAACGGGGCCGTATATCTTCCGAAGAATTTTTCTCTCGAAGCGACCAAGGATATCTTCAGCGCCATAAAGCAGGACTGGGATGATCAAGGTCTTGTACAGAGTCTCCTCAGTTGTTCGAGATAGGGCCTTACTTCTCAATTGCCTTCTCAGCCCAAAGAAACAGCGATTGGCAAGAGTTATTCTTCGGTTAATTTCCGCCGAGATGTTATTATCAGAATTAATGGCAGAGCCAAGGTAGACAAAGTCCCTTACTACCTCGAAGTTATAGTTGTCGACTGTGACGTTCTGTCTGATTCGTCGATATTGTGTGTCCCTTCTTGTCGACAGCATATACCTGGTTTTGCCCTCATTTACAGCTAAACCCATTTTGGCGGCTTCTGTTTCGATACTAGCGAACCCACCAGTGACAGCCCGCTGAGTTCTGCCAATTATGTCAATGTCGTCGGCGTATGCGAATAGTTGCACAGACTTTTGAAAGATTGTGCCTCCGGTGTTGGCTTGTGAGCTTCGCACAATTCTTTCAAGAATGATATTGAAGAAGTCACATGACAGCGCATCACCTTGTCTAAATCCTTTTTTGACATCGATGGTCTCGGTGAGGTCATTACTGGCCTTGATGGAGCAGCGGGCGTTCTCCATTGTCATCCTGCACAGACGAACGAGTTTGGCAGGGATGCCAAAACTAGACATGGCTCTATATAGCTCGTCCCTATAAATGCTGTCATATGCGGCCTTAAAATCGATAAAAAGATGGTAAGTATCGATTTGGACTTCTTGGGTTTTTTCCAGGATCTGCCGGAGTCTGAAAATTTGATCGATTGTGGACTTTTCTGGCCTGAAACCACACTGATAGGGGCCAATCAGGTTGTTGACGAAGGGTTTCAGGCGTTCACACACTTCGAAAGTATTATCAGCTAAAAACCATGTTTCAATCCTTACCCTAGACTTCGAAAAGGCTTCCGATAGAATAGGTCCTCATGTTGTTCTGAAAAATTTAGTAAAATGGGGCGTTGGTAAATGGGGCGTTTTAACCAATAGAAAATTTTGCATCAAAACAAAAAACGTCTACTCTTCCAACCGTCCATCACATAACGGAATCCCATAGGGATCGTTTCTTTCAGTAGTCTTATTTGCAATTGAATTTTATTACAGCATCAACTTCTAGATCACTGCCTGTATGCTGATGATATACAGTGAACCAAAAAAAAAGTTGGACGGCAGCTAGACTGCAATTGCAACTTGAATATCTTTGCGGTATGTAAGGATATCAAAGTCCAATAAACTGCAAATGAAACTATTTTGTTAAAATATTTCAAATAATTTTATTCCCGTTTTCTAAATTATTTAATGTTATTTATAAACAAACATTTAACCGAAAATGTTATTTTGTAGACCCAAAAAAAAACTTGGACAGTTCTTTCCTTATTCCATCAACTGACGTTCTTTCCTGTTTTAACTTATTTTTGTATGTCCTTTTAAGAGTCACAGTTTAATCTTTCCGTTTGTAGTGAGAGAAGTGTTTTCAGTACCGATTTAAAAAAAAAATGGAGAAAAAGCAAACGTCCTTTGACATGAAGGAATTGATTATAAAGTTGTGGAAAGAAAACAAAAGTGTGAGAGAAATTTCCGAAATTGTAAAAAAAAACCTAAATCTACAGTGCATTATGTTATCCAAGTGTTTAAAAAAAATGGATTTTTGCAGAGACCCAGTGGTAGTGGACGACCGAAAAAAATTGCGACTTCTCAAACAGAACGAAAAATTGTTCGATTAGTTGTAAATAATCCCAAAAATTTCTGCGGTAGACATTGCTAAAAACCTCCAGGAAAATGCAATTGTAGATGTGCACCCACAGACAATTAGAAATTTTTTACATTCAAGGGATTTAAGGGCCTACACCCCCCGAAACAAGCCTCTTTTATCTGCAAAAAACATTAAGAAACGCCTGGAATATGCCAAAACTTATGTTCGTCAACCTACAGACTTTTGGAACTCGGTAATTTTCTGCGACGAGTCTAAATTTAACATTTTTGGGTCTGATGGACGTCGTTTTGTCTGGAGGAGACAAGGTAAAGCCTTAAGTCCGGCAAATGTTATTGCAACTGTTAAGCATGGTGGAGGCAGTGTGATGGTGTGGGGTGCAATGGGGTCGAGTGGAGTAGGAAACATGGTGTTTGTTGAAGGTAACATGAACAAAATAGACTACCTAAACATCCTAAAAAATAATTTGCCAGCAACGGCTACCAAACTAGGCATATGCAACAATTACTGTTTTATTCACGACAACGACCCTAAGCATGCGTCCTTTATTGTACGGGAATGGTTGCTGTATAATGTGAAAAAAGTTCTTCCCCATCCTCCACAAAACCCGGATTTAAACCCTATTGAGCACTTGTGGGCCCACATGGAGAAAAAAATTGAGGGAAAGGCCAATACGCAGCAAAAAAGACTTAAAAAGCGCCCTTCAGGATATATGGGACAATATACCACCAGACGTTATAACAAATTTAGTTATTTCTATGAATAGAAGGCTACAAGCAGTTTTAGAAGCCAAGGGTCACCATACTAAATATTAAAAAGCATATTTTTTTAAGTTTTCTTTTTTTTATAATAAATTCCTTAAGTGTCAAAGTTTTTTTTTTGTTTTGAAAACTACTGTCTTTTCTTTTTGTATTACTTTAATTTGAAAACAAATATTTTGGGAAATTGAATTAAAACTATTTGAAAAATTTAAAACATTATGTTTTATTTGCTTTTTTTGATTTTAATAGCATTAAGGTTTGCGATTTTATTCAATTTTGTAATTGAATCTTGTTCCTGTCCAACTTTTTTTTTGTTCACTGTTTGTTTGGTTCACTAATTTGTCGAAAACAGAACTGTCCACAACTTAACATCCATGTAAATGATGTCCTAATCGAAAATGTCAGTAATTTAAGAATCTTAGGATAAGTCTTTAATAACAAATACTCTTGGAAACAACACTGTTTAGAACTTAAGAAATCCCTAGCTGCAAGAACTAATATTGTAAGATATTTAGCTTGTAAAAGAAGCAGTGTTCATATAAACACTCAATAATCGCCAAAATATTAGTTTTAAGCAAAGTCGACTATGGGTTGTATATATGTCCTCCATCAATTTTAAAAATATTAAAACCCGTGTATCACCAAGCAGCTAGAAGAAGCATAAATGCTTTTCCTACCACTCCTATAAAAAATATTTTAGCAGAAGCAGGACTACCGAGCATTGAGGAACGAAGAGACGCTACCACTCTAAAGTTATCCGCGAAACTTGCTTTCTCCGAAAATTCATTAATTGACTACGACGTAAAGAAAGCAATGGATAATAAAATCTCTAGGAAGATACCATCCGCCATTGCTACTATCCTCAAAAAAGCAGCGCTTATAGACTTCCCAACAAAACGGAAACACATCACTGCTCCACGCTACCCCCATGGCTAATTAACTCTGAGTTTTTAATAATGACTCTAGCCAATTATAAAAACAACATATACCAGCAATACAGATTACCGTCAACTTTTCGCAGATTTTAAATCGGATGGATGGAATTTGATCTACACTGATGGATCAAAGACTGAGGACAATATATCATTTGCTGTTTCACTTGAAAATTTACCCATCGTCAGCATTGGTAACTTGCCTGAATTTGCCACAATATTTACAGCAGAAGCTTTCGCCATCCTTCAAGCTACAAAGGCAGTAATGAATCGGCAAGGAAAATATATCATTTGTTCCGACAGCATATCTGTACTTAACGCTATTAAAAACCCTAACAACAACACTGAGCTTATATCAGAAATCAGATACCAACTCATCAAATTGCCAAATAACATGGGATCCAAGGAAATGAAAGCGCCGACATTACAGCCAATTCGGTCAAAAACGCTCCAGTATATAGATTTGACATCTACACCAAACTAGATTTGATAAAGTTCATCCAAGAAGCCATAAAAACTCTTACTGAAAACGACTGGAGCCTATACCACCATCATTACAAGAAAGTAAACCCTGAGAGACTCAACCCTGTATTCCCCAAAACATCCCTAAACAAAAAATATCTAACTTTGTACGACTACGACTTGGACATACCTCAGCTTCTCATCATCGTCCTTTTTTTAACAATCAACTAAGAGAACTTTTTTTTTGGAACAAGTTGTTAAGCGCAGACTCCTAACAGTCGTCCCCGCGAGATTAGTTTCATCTCGACTTGTTAATGTGGTTCATACTTATATTTATGATTATTTGAAGAAATGATTGATGAATTACTTGGGGTGCCGAAACAAGAAGATTTACAATTTCCTAATACATACGTTCAACACATTTTTTTGTTTACCACATTTAATGACACGTACGTATTTTCATTTACCTACCGATGTATTGTTTAATTTATTACAAACAAAATCATTCGACATTGAATATTGCTGTGAGAAAATTCAAGTAACAAAAATGCAGATTTGAAAGAACCGATCGCAGTTTCAAATTCAGTGTAATTCTGCTAAAAATTTTGTTAATCCAAATTCAAAACGAGGCGCGGATTTATTTAACAGGATCGAAAGCCTAAAGAATTGAAATGGTTTTTTTTTTTTTTTTTTTTTTTTTTTCTTCAAGCTTAAGAATGAGTTAAATGTGCGCAACTCCGAAACGTTTTCGTAAAAGACAGGCATACTTGGATTCCTTCAGAATATAAATTTAAAAAACACATTGTCAGAAACTTTTAAACTGAACTTTTTAATGCTATCAATACCAAAAACACGACGCGCGCTTGAAGAAAGGTTATCGGATACAGCTTTGATTTCCATAGAAAAAACATTACTTGAGGTTTGGGAAACTTTTGTGAAAAAAACTAAATGTATTGGACTTACGTACAAATAATATTTGCTAACTGTATAATAATGTTCCTCAAAATTAAAATTAAATACAAAAAAATGGTATCCTAGTGTATCAAAAACTGAGAACAGACGTTATTATCTAACAAAAAAAATTTGTAGAACACCCTGCTGAGAACTACACGGCACGTCCCTGGTCGCAGCCTATAGATCGAAAAAGAAAGTTGTCTCCATATCGATACCGAAAGAACTAAAGAAACGTGTGACTTACCAAGGACATTAAAGTCATCAAGAGGAAGGCCAAATCAATAACTGAGTGCTCGACGTTCACTAAAATACAAAAACCAATTAATGCTACCGAAAACATAACCACTGAAGATCTTTCTAATACCTTTGCAATAAAGTATAATAAGGATCACGAAAAGATGAAAGCTGATGTAACCAAGGCAGTCGCAAGTCCACTGGGGGTCAAAAGAATAAAAGAAAGCATTCATACTCCACAAAAGTATCCTATCCTATTAAGTATAATAGTTAGAATGCATTGTCTTTGTTTATGGATTTGATTCTGTCAGAAGAAAAATATAAGATTTTGAAGAGTTCCCTGAGAAACAAAGTAGATGTTCTTCCATCCTACAGAATTATAACAATTGCAAAAAAGAAAAATACGGAAACACTGAAATATCAGCTAGAGTGCAGCTTCAAGACATGATAGATCATAGTGCAAGCCGGCCTTTAGCAAGCAAAAGTGAAAGGGAATTTGCACTTCCAAGAATTCTTACATTAACAATGTACATAAGTGAGGCTGTGATGGATTATCTGGGCAAGGTGCCTACAAGCAAAAAATAAATACTGCAGATGGTGAAACAGATGCAAACATGTTTATAGCCTTCGTTGTTAAATTGAGGCTTAACAGTTCGAATGGTGAACATCGGAGCAACCCTCGTCCATCATCAGTATATTTTTGTCGACCCATAATGTTCCAATATGCAAAGGAAACTGGAAAACTCATATAAAGCACAGTAACGATATCAAAACCCAAATTGCTAATCTTTAACCTACAGAATATAAAGTTAATGACGAAATAGGAATAGTTGTCAACCACGAGTTCTCCTTAACTACTTACTTTACTTATGTGGCCCTACAGTTCGGGGTGAACCTGGACCTCAACCAACAAGCCGCTCCAGTTAGCCCGGTCCTTAGCTAACTGCCTCCAGTTGCGCACTCCAAGTTGGTTGAGGTCCCCTTCTACTTGTGCGCGCCACCTTAGGCGAGGCGGGTTAGATTCGAAGACTCTGCGGGCATTGGTGTCCATTCGCTCTACAAGTTCTAGCCATCTTAGGTGACTGATGCGCAGTTTTTTGACTAGGTCGATGTCGCTGTACAGCTCGTAAATTTTGTCGATGAATCTACTCTTCCAAAGCAAACGGGACAGTATATCTTACGAACAATTTTTCTCTCGAAGGATATCTTCATTAGCTTTTGATAGAGTCCATGCTTCAGCGCCATAAACCAGCACTGGGATGATTAAGGTCTTATAAAGGGTATCCTTAGTCTTTCGAAATATGGCCTTACTACTCAATTGCCTTCTCAGCCCAAAGAAACAGCGATTGGCAAGATTTATTCTTCGTTTAATTTCCGATGAGATGTTGTCAGAATTTATAACTCAGTCAAGGTAGACAAAGTCCCTAACAAAGTTATAGCTGTCGACTGTGACGTTCTGTCTGATTCGTCGATATTGTGTGTCCCTTCTTGTTGACATCATATACTTGGTTTTGCCCTCATTTACAGTTAAACCCATTTTGGTGGCTTCTGTTTGGATACTAGCTAACGCACCGGTGGCAGCCCGCTGTGTTCTGCCAATGATATCATCCGCGTAAGCTAGTAGTTGCACAGACTTTTGAAAGATTGTGCCTCCGATGTTGGCTTGAGAGTTTCGCACAATTCTTTAAAGTATGATATTAAAGAAGTGACAGCGCATCACATTCAGGTCAGGTCAAGTCATTACCGACCTTGATGGAGCAGCAAACGTTCTCCATTGTCATCCTGCACAGACGAACGAGTTTTGCAGGGATGCCAAAACTAGACATGGCTCTTTATAGCTCGTCTCTATAAATGCTGTCGTATGCGGCCTTAAAATTGATAAAAAAAATTGTGAGTATCGATTTGAACTTCTTGGGTTTTGTCCAGTATCTGCGGAGTGTAAAAATTTGGTCGACTATGGACTTTCTCTACCTGAAACCACACTGATAGGGGCCAATCAGGTTGTTGACGAAGGGTTTCAGGTGTACACACAATATGGCAGATAAGATCTTGTACGCGATGTTGAGGCGACTGATGTATCTGTAATTGGCGCAGTTGAGGGGGTCTTCTTTCTTGTGGATCGGGCAAAACGATGCTGAGATTCCATTTGTCAGGCATACACTCGTCTGACCAAATCTTAGAAATGAGTTGGTGTATGCTCCCTACCAAGTCATTTCCAGCTGCCTTGAAAACTCGGTTCAAAATAATACAAGTGTACGCACCAACCAGCGAGTATGGATAAGCAAGTACATATAATTTACAAAGACATTGAGCGAGCAATGAACGAGAACGCGTGCTACCTTACTCTTATCATCGGAGATTTCACCGCAAAAGTTGGCAGACCATTTTGGTGGCTTCTGTTTGGATACTAGCTAACGCACCGGTGGCAGCCCGCTGTGTTCTGCCAATGATATCATCCGCGTAAGCTAGTAGTTGCACAGACTTTTGAAAGATTGTGCCTCCGATGTTGGCTTGAGAGTTTCGCACAATTCTTTAAAGTATGATATTAAAGAAGTGACAGCGCATCACATTCAGGTCAGGTCAAGTCATTACCGACCTTGATGGAGCAGCAAACGTTCTCCATTGTCATCCTGCACAGACGAACGAGTTTTGCAGGGATGCCAAAACTAGACATGGCTCTTTATAGCTCGTCTCTATAAATGCTGTCGTATGCGGCCTTAAAATTGATAAAAAAAAATTGTGAGTATCGATTTGAACTTCTTGGGTTTTGTCCAGTATCTGCGGAGTGTAAAAATTTGGTCGACTATGGACTTTCTCTACCTGAAACCACACTGATAGGGGCCAATCAGGTTGTTGACGAAGGGTTTCAGGTGTACACACAATATGGCAGATAAGATCTTGTACGCGATGTTGAGGCGACTGATGTATCTGTAATTGGCGCAGTTGAGGGGGTCTTCTTTCTTGTGGATCGGGCAAAACGATGCTGAGATTCCATTTGTCAGGCATACACTCGTCTGACCAAATCTTAGAAATGAGTTGGTGTATGCTCCCTACCAAGTCATTTCCAGCTGCCTTGAAAACTCGGTTCAAAATAATACAAGTGTACGCACCAACCAGCGAGTATGGATAAGCAAGTACATATAATTTACAAAGACATTGAGCGAGCAATGAACGAGAACGCGTGCTACCTTACTCTTATCATCGGAGATTTCACCGCAAAAGTTGGCAGACCAATAGATGAAGCTGAGAAAGCGATAGGTAAATTCGGCTTACCCGGTAGAAATAAGGGGACAAATGTTGATCGACTTCCTACACCAAAACAATTTGTACCAAACAAACTCCTTTTCGAGAAAAAACAACATACGAGATGGACATGGATAAGCCCCAACGGAATAATAAAAAAACGAAATCGACTTTATTATAACAGATAAAAACAAGTTATAACAGACGTTACAATACTAAACAAGTTTGGAATAGGAAGCGACCACAGAGCAGTCAGAGCCACAATGAAGCTAAACCTAGGTTAGGTTAGGTTAGGCCAATAAAGGTCCTTTGTGATACCATGGATCAAAACCAATTCGCTACTCATGCACTAACAGAACCAACCGGAGCTTTTTATAAAGCGATAGATGCGCATGACGTCTAAGGACACTATGTCACCAAGGACTTCAAGGAAGGGGGACCCTAAATGGGCCATTCTTTTATGCGACAGAGCTGGGCAGTTACATAGGAGGTGAGGGATGCTTTCCTCCTCCTCCTCGTCCCTGCAGCTTCTGCAGAAGTCGTTTGAAAAGAGGCCAAGTCTTTTGGCATGTTGGCCTATAAGGCAGTGTCCAGTGAGGAGAACACCAACAACGCAGCTGATCTGTGATCGCTTTAGTTTGACCAACTCGGTACTGCGTTTATGATCCAGCCTGGGCCAGATCTGTCTCGAGATGAGACACGTTGACACGTTTCCCCATCTGAGGTTGGTCTTGCTAATAGCATTCAGCTTTAGTAGATGCTTACATGTAGCTAGGGGCATACCCAGGGACTGCCTATCAGACAGAATCCTTAGAGTAGTGCCTTTTCTGGCGAGTTCGTCTGCCTTGCAGTTTCCTGGAATGTCTCTATGACCTGGCACCCAGCATAGGTGAATATTGAACTGCTCTGTCATCTCCATAAAGCTAAACCTAAAAAGTGAAAGGAAAAAAATGATAACTAATAGAAAGACAACGAAATGGACAGATCCAATAGATCCTGCAAGGTTTGAAGAATTGATATCCTCCAAACTAAACCAGAATCAAAGAGATAACATAGAACGCCTGAACGAATTTTTTTTTTTTTTTTATAATTTGCACGCACTCAAGGGGTTATGACTACCCTTTTACATGTTTTTCACACGGTGCGGGCATCGGAAATGTAGATAGAGAGAGAGAGAGAGAGAGAGAGAGAGAGAGAGAGAGAGAGAGAGATTGGTGTAGTGGTTTGAAACTCAGATGTGTTAGGTTTCACATTAGCTCCAGGGGTGGCGTCCAGATAACTGGGGAGATTTGTTGTCATTTTTTTTTTTTTTTTTTTTTTGTCTTCGCTTTTGATTCACAGTATTTTTTTTGCAGTCCACCTGATGTCATAAGCATATCAATCATCAACAGAGCGATAAATTTCTCCAGCCATATGACAAATCTACTACCTGTGTTATGCCTTCGCAGTAGTGTTGTCATAAGCTTTCTCACGCCTAAACGAATCAATAACACTAGCACAAGAAAAATATTGTAGAAGCACTCACAGAGGAAAACGAAACGATAAATTAGGCAATGCAACAAAACAATACATAGAACAGAGAAAAGAAGCCAGAACGATATAAGACATCACGGAAATACAAAGACTAAATAAAATAATATCCAAGGAAGTACGTAAAAACATTAGGAGATACAACTACGAAATAATCCAGCAGTTCTTGGAAGAAAATAAGAATCTGAAAGTTCTGAGGAAAAACAGAACAGATGGCAAAAATTATATAGTAAAACTAAAAAACGAAAGAGCAGAAACACACTACAAAAAACTGTACACAAGCCAAATAACCAACTAGCCATGAGACAACAAGGCACGAACTTGTTAATGTTGAATCAGAGGAAATGCCAGAAATAACGGAGGAAGAATTACTAAGAAGTTTAAAAGAAATGAAAAATAACAAAACCCCAGGCGAAGACCGGACGCTTCTTCGCAACCTTAAGTTTCATTATTGACCATATATTCTCAATTGGATTGATTGTCCTGTTGAAAAATGAATCTGCAAGTGTCACCAAAAATACATTTTCCAGAACCTGTAGGTAAACTTGTGCAGTGACTTTCGATTCTAAGGAGACCATTCTACCTTTTTCATCTCCAGATAAGCATCCCCAGACCATCACACCTTCAGTTTTGGGGGGCATACGTAAGATGCATTCAGAGCTCAGTCTTTCCTTTGGTTCTCTTCGCGCAAGAATCCTCCCATCTCCAACATGCAGCTTTGATTCTTCGGAAAAGATAACATTGTTCCACATGTCTTGAGTCCAATTAAGATGCTCTTGAGCCCAGAGAAATCGTTTTTCTCTGACTCTTTTTGAAAAATCCGGCTTCAGTACTGGTTTGAGTGCTCTAAGTCCAGCTTTCACGAGCCTTTTCCTCACTGAGCTTGACGAAATTATTTTTCCTGTAGCTCGCCACAGATCGTTTTTAAGATCCACTGAAGTCTTGAACCGATGCCGACGGCTGTGCAGCACCAAAAAACGATCTTCCACTGGGGTCGTCTTTTTTGGCCTCCCTGAGCCTTTCTTTCTGCTGGTAGTCCTGGTCTCACGATATTTTTTTTAAATTCCATGCCACAGTTTGTTGAGCAACATTTAATCTTCTAGAAATTTCACGTGTTGTCAAATTGAGACGTGACAGACACAAAATATTAGCTTTGCACTTCGAACTGATGTTTCCCATTTTTTTTCACTAAATTACTTCGGTTCGTTTCGGACTGCTTTCACGAGCTAAATGCACCTCTTATTCATAATAACATCGACTTTTATGCGTTATTTGAACGACATTTTGCTACCTATTGCAAAAAAACAGCGTAGCTCTCATAAATTCCAAGAACTGCGCCCGAAAAGGGTAATAAAATGTTTGACCAACATTTTTCGAACGGCACGTATATAGAACACTGTTTATTTTATTTTTTACAATTCTTTTACTTTCACAGTGACCGTAATAATTAGACAGATAGCCAAATTGCATTATTAATAACCCTTTATTAACTGAATGTGGTCCAATCATGAGGCCGAATTCAACGCAGGAAAAAAGAAAAGAAAGTCAACGATTTGGATGAAAGTGTTGCACAAAATGTTAGAAATAAACGTTCTTCTTCGTTTGGCATCTTTTTTAATATGTATTATATATTTTATATATAAAAAATGCTTTTGGGCAAAATGTTCTATAATATTATTCAAAATTTAACTTTTAATTGCGTTTTTAATTTTTTTTTTCGTTGCATTCACAAATGCCAAAAATCGTTTGCAAAGAGCATATGCAACTAAACAGCAGCAATGTAAAGTCAGCGAAGTTTGCACCCATAAAATATATGATTTTATAATTTACTAGCTGTTTACCCGCGGCTCCGATAGCGTGGACTACAAAATTAATGTTAATTTTTTTTTTTTTTTTTTAACTGAAACTAAAACTGACATTGTATTAATTATAATGAAATAAAAGATATTTTATTCAAACAAAGTAATTTTAAATGTTCACGTTGAAAAGCACTGTTTAGGAGATCGCACTAAAAATTGTTTTACTTTTGCTATCTGGAGTATCGCGAATAACTCGATCTTATTGACCCGTTCACGCAGAAGTATTAAGCTACGACTGACGGTAACAAACCAATCCAATACAGATAGTCTGATTGGGACTGATAAATATTGTATTAAACCAATACAAAATGTTTTTCTCTGTCATTGAATTATCTAATGATTGCTGAAACATAAAAATACAAATACGATTTTGGGTGGTTTTTAGCTTGGAGGAGCAAATCTGTCAAACTGTCTAATTTAGTTCGACTATGGTTTGTACTAAAAAGGGATGACCACACAATGAAGTTCGAAACATGACCACATTAGAGCGCCCATATTACAAATGTACTCACGCACACTATTGCAGCGATACCCACTGCTGCATGACTGCTGGCAGCGGTCTCCGCTGAAGGAAATTTAAATATTTGTTTATTTGGGCGATGATTTAAATATTTGTTGTGAATATTGCTCAGCTTCAGGACAACGTAGGAGGATGTTTTATATATCAAATGAATCAGGGGCCAATTTACTAATTTCACCAATTTTTTCGTTTTTAAATCCGATAAGCCACTTAATTCACTATTATCGTTACTCCCTATTCCTCATTTTACCTAACGCAATAAAACATATCCTATAACCTGGAGAGTGAACATATCTATGAAATAAAAAAAAATCACGTAAATCGAATAAGTGGTTTTCCGGCTAGGAGGTCACTAACAGGAAATGGCTTTGCTTTTATAAGTATTAGAGAAGACAATGCATGAAATAAGAAACCTACAGTAGAAAGAAGAAAAAAGGTTTGTTTGATGCACATTAATATGCGCGCACTCTACTGGTGAGTCATTGATTGCAATGACCTACGCATATCTGTGATATATTTATATCTCAAATAATTACATTTTTGTTTATTACTTCCGTTAAGGTGGGTTTCCACATGTCATTCAATTAACAAAGTTTGACACCTCTCGTTTATGTCATTAAACGGCACCACTGCTAGTTCATTTCCACTTACATATGTCAATTATTGGCAAAAAATCGTTTGTCAGTTCATTGTCAATGAAATTTTGACAAATGTCTTTTTCAATTCGCTAACAGCTATTTCCACTAGCACTGCCAATTTGAAACAGTCATCTCATTGTCAATTGTAAATTGTGACAGTGACGTGGGAAAAAAAAAATATTCTCCGCAAAATTTTCGTCTCCAATTGTTTTAAAATTTTACGAATTATTTATTATAATATAACTTTATTCCTTTGCAGATTCGGGCAGTCCGTCAAGTACCATTAATGAACATTTATCAGTGCATTTACAGCAACTAGGAGAACGCCTGTATCCAAAAGTATGTAAATTTCTTATGTTTTATTTATACGGATGTATTTGTACTATTATTTTATAATTGTTTGCTTGTTTTATTTTATAATTATTTTAAAATTGTTTGCTACTCTCGTAGAGTCTATACTTGCTGCAGCTTTTTTTAAGTAGTAAAAAAGACATCGTTATATAAATTGGCGAGTTAGCTTATAGGAAATGATAGCTATTTATTTTACTTGTAATTAATGTTTATTGTGTAAATTCAGAATTTCTTACATACTACGGGCGCTCTAAGCTAAGCCTAACGATCAAACTATGTCTTTCGATGTTGCTGGTGTCTTTGGACCCAACACCAAAGTCTCGATACCTATGGGAATGTGTCCCACGGTATTTCAGGCTGAAATTCATGCCATTGAAATCGGCGCTAGGTTAAACCTTAGTAAGGGTATTAAGGGCGCTAGAATATTTATATTTTCAGATAGTCAGGCAGCACTCAAAGCACTGTCGTCCAAATAAGTGGGCTCCATATTAGTTAAAAGCTGCTACGATGCACTGCAACCCCTGGCGAGACTAAACAAGGTAAAACTTGAATGGGTCCCCGGCCATCAAGGGATTATAGGCAACGAGTTAGCAGATGAACTAGCTAGGGCTGGCTCAGAATCTGCGTTCATAGGACCTGAACCTTACTGTGGCATCAACTGGTCGTTCGCCACAGCGTTGATTAGTAACTGGGAACATAAACTTCGCCTGGACCACTGAGAAATTGTCCCAGGGTTGAGACAATCCAAATTACTAATCAAACCTTACTCCTATAAGGATATACTTAACCTTAATAAGGAAAGTATCAGAAAGCTGGTGGGCTTTCTCACGGGCCACTGTGGCTTGAGATGCCACCTTAACAAACTTAACCTGAGCCCAGACACGGAATGTAGGTTCTGCTCGGAGGAGGACGAATCATCCGAACACATTTTCTGCAATTGCCCAGCTTTACATTGGTTAAGGAGACGTATTTTCCATAAAGAAATATGTATGCCAGCGGAATTGAGAAATTATGCTACTAAGGATATACTATCCTTCATTAGGGAGGTAGTACGACTCTTAGACTAATCATACCCTTATGATACAATAGATCTTTTAGGTCGCAGTGTCTGCTACATGGGCAAGGGTTTTATTTAAAAAAAAAATGTCTTTCGATGCAACTTAAATTATTTATTAACTTAAACTGGCTCACCAACAGTGGCGAGCAAAATTGAATACAAAATGAATACAAAATTCATATATTTCACACAAAGACGGAGGCATCGTGCTTTTTTTCTTAATATTTTTTAAGAAGGGTCTATTCCATCAAGAAAAAAAAAAAAATCTACTTAGTTAACGGATTTTTACAGGAATTATGACGCGAGTATGTTGAGAACTCTGATGTACTCAATTTTGCACGTTCTTATCTTGTTCCGTTTTCAGCTTTATTCTGACAAATTTTTCATAGTTGTTGGTATTACAGTACTAGTTCTCAATTATTCAGAACTCAGATTGCAATTTTAAGGTGTTATTTGAAAAAATACAGGATGAATATTTGTTTTAATACAAGCTTTCATAGAACAATGGAAAAAGTTTCAATAGACTTTGAAAATAACATTGTTTCGCTGTCTAAAAATGGCTGCAGTTCAAAAAAAATTGCCAAGCTCTGCGACGAAAGTCAGAGAAGAGTCCTTATGGTACAGAAACGGAAAAACTGCATCGCGGATAATGGACAGTTCGCGGACTAAGTACAAAAAAAAACAATTCTCAACTAAGTTGCGGGGTTGATGGAGTTCATCTAAACGTACTCCTACAGCTGCACTGGGACACGTTGGACACGCTTTTGCAAAGTAATGGAGAAACCACTGCCTTAAACTCGCTCTACCCACTGTCCAATAGGAAATCGATAGGTACCTTAAACAAATGGGCGAAGCCATTGAACGAATTATGAATAGTACGCGATATCTCGACATCAACACATTTGAAAAAAGAAAATTGAAGTGAAATTAATGTTAGCTAATGTCATATTTCTGACGGTTACAAAAAATTAGCAAAAACAAAGGGTAAAATATTCATTATTTGGAGTTGAAATTAATGTTCACATTAACATCTATAAAAAGTTATAAATTTTTTTTCACATAAAAATCGGACATTTTTGATTAGCACACATTTTTAGTACTTGCTGCAGTATTTTAAAATGCACCTGTACATTTCAGTATCTCAAATACTTTTAAATAATTTTTTCTTAAGGAAAAGTTTCTTAGTCTTCTTGTTTCGCGTAAAATTTCATTGGGTCTACGTTTAAATTGTTATTTGTTTCATCACCCGAATCAATTTCGTGGACTTCAACTTAATTCAGACACTCAATGTAGATGATCTCCAGATTTCACTTTCATTAATTATGCTGTCATCCACGTTAGTTTTTAGACACTTACATTACCGTCTGCAATCGTAAACGTATATACATACACTCATGGAAATAGCTATAAATCCAATGAAAAACTTTTTCCTTTAAGGAAAAGCTCTTTGTTGTCACGAATCATGAATGCTGAAACACGATTGTTGCATGTTTGATCACCAAATTTTATTTACACCGCTGCACAATTGAATTTTGTCATTTTGTGTCTGCTAAGGGTTGGAAATGGATATAAATCCACTGCGGTTTCCCGATAACTGTTATAAGTATTTGATTTTTTATTGCATACAAAAGAAAGTAAATGATTTTCAAACAATTTTTCTTGATATTGATTACATTTTTGGTGGTATTTTATTTTAAAATTAGAGATGCCGAGAGGCACAACCTTACGCGATGCTGGGAAGGGACAAATTAGGACCTACAAAGATTGTGGTCCATCAAATCGCGAAATTGCGAAAAAAAATTAAAAGATAAAAAGGTGTTGGGAGTTTTTTTAAATTTTGGTGAAAGATATGGCTCCAAGAAGCGGATGGCCCTATTCCAAAAATTTCTTTCCGGGGCATAAGGAATATTATTACAAGTGCTTCACAAAAATAATTAAGTTCGGCGAAAATTGTGCAAGATTTAAACCTATCAATACCCTCTCGACGAGTCCGACAAATTTTGACCAACAGCGAAACGCTTAAGTGGTGTAAAAGGACGCCAAAACCTGCTCTTAAAGCACATCACAGGAGAAGAAGATTAGAATTCGCTTAAAAATATATGTCTTGGTCCATGGAATGGGAAAGAGTCATCTTAAGCGATGAAAAAAATTTAACCTAGATGGTCCCGACGGAAATCAGTTTTATTGGCACGACCTAAGTAAAGAACCAGAGACATGCTGGAGTCGGAATTTCGGAGGAGGATCGATAATGGTTTGGGCAGCATTTTGCTTTGCGGAAGAGATACCCATTTGTTGGATTTCAACGAAGATGAATTCTTCTAATTACGTTGATCTTCTGGATGAAGTGTTACTAGAATTTGAAGACAACACCTTAGGCAAAGAATGGATTTTCACGCATGACAATGCTACCAACCATTCTTTCAATCAAACCAAAGAGTGGTTATGTCTAAAAATGTCCAAGTTTTAGACTGGCCCGCCTATAGTCCAGACCTTAATCCTATAGGAAACGTATGGGGATTTCTTTCTGGCCTTGTTTACGAAAAAGGTATGCATTCCAACACCGTAAGTTGGCTAAAAGACAGCATTCGCCATGTGTGGAGAAGAATTAAGACAGAATGGTTACAAAATCTAATTAGATCGATGAAAAACAGGGTCTACGAGGTCATACTACTTCATGGAGGCAAGACCCATTACCAATTTTTTGCCTACCAATTAAAACAAATATGAATTTATAACCATTTCCACGCATTTTCCTTGATGATTCAAATAAAAGAAATAAATTTGCTTATTTTTACTTTTTCAAATTAATTATGCCTTTTTTAACTTTAATAGAATAATCTATATTATTTACTGTATAAAAAGATCGCAAAGCAATGCAAAAACTAAATTTTGAACAGAACTTGTATGGATTTAAAGCTATTTCCACGAGTGTAGGTAATACACATTTGTTTACAGCTGGTGGCTCAGTATATTACAGGTGATCGGTCCTTACTGGTGTTGGTGTAATAATGTTTATAGTTTTTCCAGTTTCGGAGGCGGTTCATTTTGGTAAGAGTGCAGATTAATCATTGGAGGCCAATTTTGGTGCATGTGTTGAAAAGGAAGACTAGCACGAGTTAAGAATAAACTGCGTATTCCACTTTTTTGGAATTGGGTCATTTATGATCGACTCACGTTGATGGTCAATGCCCGGATTGCAGAGAAGTGTCAATTAAGCATTCGTATTTTACTTTATTTGTCAATCTAGCATTATTGCGTTATTGCAATATTGTCACTTGTCGGAAGTGGGTCAATTGTGATTGCTTAACATCTGCTGCTCAATCAAGTGATTGAAATATTGTTCCTGGTGTTTGCTTTTTGTTTTATCTGGCGGGAGTCATGACGAAGGAGGAGGTTTGGATTTTCCATGAAAGGAGAGTAGGAAAAAGATTTTTTATTCTTTTGGATACAGAAATTCCTGGCTCCCATTACCTTGTTGCTCATAAGCCATATCTTCAAGAGTGGGAAGTCGGGCTTCAGCTAGTATATTAAGTATAGGTGTGGTTCGGAAGGGGTGGCCAAAGGGTAGTGATATATAAGAGCACAAGCGTTGTCACGATAGCCTCTCACTATCAACCTCTACTCTATACCTCCACGATGGTAGCCGCTGGATGCCTAGTACCTCGACTGGAGATTGGGTAACCAACCCCTTTGGAAAGTCGTTGGTGGCAGCAGACGAGAGAGGGGGGAGGAATGCTTTCTCACTAAGGCACCTCCTCTTGTTCCAGGCGGCAGCGGACGAATTCTCTAGATGGAATTAACGGTGGCGTCTACCAGTTCCAGTTAGGCCGAACTATTAGTGTTATCCCCATATGAGTTGCTTTGACGGATTCGAACCCCAGGTCTATAGGGCTTTCCAATACCGAGTCAGGGTGTTGGAAAAGAGTTGGTGGCGGATGAACCCTTAATGGTCCAACGGCCCCTCCTAGGGGTATAAAAGGCAACTGGTCCTCCAAGGTGGGGGTTGTGCGTCAGGGTAACTTCCCTACCATGGAAAAAGCAGTTAGTTTTGAAAAAAGCAACCGCCTCGGATAAGGATGATTCAACTGTTGAGGACCCCAGCAAACGTGATAAGGACAACGACATTCGGATTTGCACGTAGAATGTCAGGTCCCTTAAAAGACCACGTGTAGCCGAACAAAAAACGGAGGCCCTTGAACTGCTGTAAAGCAGACATTACCGCCATCCAAGAAGAGCGATGGAACGGGCCAGGCAAAAGAAGCATGAAAAACTGCAATATCTACTACGGCGATTGTTAGAAGCAGCGCCTATATGGATACGGGTTTGTTATTGGAGACAGACTTTGGCAATAAGTCTTGAGTTTGAGGCATGTAAACGTGCGTCTCGTAACAATTCGCATTAAGACTAAATTCACTAACATTAGCCTGATATGCGCACATGCCCCCACAGAGGAGAAAAATGGCGATACCAAAGACAGCTTCTACGAGCTCCTATACAAGACATACGAGCAGTGCCCTAGCTATGATGCTTTAATTGCCCTAGACGATTTTAACGCAAAGCTAGGAAGGGAGGGTATAGTCTACACGACACCACTTCCGAGAACGGATTTAGGCTGATCGACTTTTCTGCTGGGCGAAATGTTGTCGTAGTTAGTACGCGGTTCCCGCATCTCAATATTCACAAAGGAAAATGGAGATCTCCGGATCAGTCGACATTGATCATATTGCAATCGACGCAAGGCACTCTTCCAGTATGATGGATGTCCGAACGTTCCGAGGAGCAAACATTCACTCGGCCCTTACCTTGTGCAGGATCAGGCTTCGGATTGTTGTTGCTGGGAGCAATGGTGGTAGTGGTTGGGTTGGGGAGAGTGGGGAAGGAAGTGGTAGCGACAGCCTGGGAATCGATAGATTTCAACTCAACTGTGGGTGGAGCGCTTTCCACGGGGTTAGGGATGGGAATAGCATGACCTAAGGGTTTGTAGGGTAGTTGTTTATGCTGAAGAATGACTTCACCAAAGCGAAAATCTACCTTAAAATTAATCTTCTTCAGACATTCCATTTCATTCACATTTGTCATCATTTGTCGTCAATGGAGAGGGTCAGTATGGCAAAGTTACCCTTGTCTTCGCGTTTTATAATCCTCCATTCGGAACCAAGAAGACCCGAGTTCTGGGCAGTGATTGCCCTAAGAATCTTATCGCTTCCAATTGAAGCGTTAGTCGGAAAGTGTTCCACCATAATTTGTTCGTGAGGAATGCTAGCGTCAGGGACTTACAGTTGCGGTCAAAATAATAGCAGTATGAAACAGCAAACCAGAAAATTCAATAAATTTAATACATACTTTTTGCAAATCGTTATGAAAAGTATATTTTTATTTAACCACATTAATTTTACTTCAAATTGTGGCAAAAGAGTTTTTTTTTTTCGATCAGAAAGATAAACAAAAATGAAAATGTTGCCTTCGAGGTGAAAATTTAGCTCGGTCAAAAAAATAGCAGTATGCATAATGGCCTAGAAAAAAGTTTAAATGGAACAAAATTTTGGAGAAAAAAATACAAAAAGTAGTTGTAGTAGTTGATAATACATCTTGGAGAGCCATTATTCTTTAGCACGGTTTCATAACTCGCTTCTTGGAATCCGCCAAAGTCTGTCATCTCTCCAATGGTACATTTTTCCATGCAGTGTGCACCAACGTTCATTATTATTTCTGGGTTTTGAAGCTGCAATCACTGTTTTGATATCTGCCCAAAGGTTTTCTATTAGGTTGAGGTCAGGTGATTGGGAAGGCCAGTCCATAACAGAAATATTGTTGACCCGAAACCATTCCCTAGCTTTTTTCCTGGTGTATTTTGGGTTGTTGACAACACCAACGTTATCCTGGTGTTGTTGACTCATCTGACTGGCATTTCCTTATCTGTGTAAAGCAGAATGGTTGCCTGAAGTATGTCAATCTAACCTTCATCTCATCCTCAAAAAAAAAACCTTGTCTACCCTTGTGTGTAGATTTCTACACATATGGGATTTTAGTGTGTTTCCATGAATTTTTTTTTTTTTTTTTAGTAAGATAAATAAAAGAATTTCTTTTATATTTTTATTCTAAAGAAACAAGTGAAAATAAATTTAAATTGATTTTTCTTGAATGCATTTTACACCCACATTTCGATTATGTTGGTTTTTACAAGCAGCTTTTGTGCAAAACAACAACTTGTCTCATATATATTATTTTTTGTGGCGGACTTTTCTTCATAGCACACGTGACATCTTGCTCTGCCTTTTATTTGTGGTGGAACGCTTCTTGACCTTTTTGGTAGATTTGATGAAGGTGATGCAGAAATATCATCTAAAGATTGTGCTGCTGAACTTTCTCGTGAAACAGTTGCAAGCAAAGATGCTGATGATGACGATCTTGGTTTACCACTTCTAGCTGCCATTTATGGTTTTGCAAGTAAAAATCCAAGTTCACGCAGAAAATTCCTTCGTACTGTTGTTTCTTGTGCTGTTGTTGTTTTACCTATAAACACCAGCTAAAATCAAAACACCAATATATGCTTGCAACATATTCAAATCGATTTGTTTGAAATCTTTGGCGTTTTTAGCTTGTGAATACGCATTTGAATGTTTCAAAATAATACTTTTAATATATGGTGCAAAAAAAGTAAAAAAGCTTCTTTGATATCACTAACACGAACTTTTGTTGTTCCAGGACGAAGAGAAATCACATTTTCATTCCGATATCTACCACTTTGATGCTGAAATGGATGTGGTTGTCACACAATACCATCTTTTGAAACAATCCATATTTTCACCTTGAACAACTGATTCGTTTGATTCATTTGATTCACTCGCTTCCTCTTGAACGTTAGAATTACTATCATCTGAATACAAGTCATCGTCATCCCCATCATTTTCTTGGCACAAATTCGTCGTCGCTGTCTCCACAAATATCACTATCATCACCATTACTTTCATTCTAAAATGGCTCCATTTCTTCAACTGTAAGATATCTTGATCTGGACATAGTTTTTTTTATTATTATTGTTAAATTCACGATAAATGTATGTACATATACGCACGATGTTCACTTACGAAATGACTCAATGCAACTAGCATTTTATATGAAATGCACTAATTATTCATATGTGTAGAAATCTACATAAGAAGGTAGACAACGAAATTTTAGCAATAACAACCCTTATAAATATTTTGTTTTTATGGGGAAGTAAGTTTTTTTTCGTAAAAAAAAGTCAGAAAATTCCGGAAGTAAGCAATTAGTGGTTTTTGAAAAAAGTAAGAAGAGAGGTAGTTCATGTGTGGGTTGAAGGCTAAACATGCTGATCCTTACACCATTTATTCGGTATATAGGGCCTACACCATGGTATGAGAAGCAATCTCATACCATAATGCCAGAGCCACCATGTTTTACTGTCTTGTGCATATACCTAGGCACGTATTCAGCGTTTGGTGGGCGTCTCACGTATTCCCGGGAACCAGAGCCACAATACAGGACAATGCTGCGTTCATCTATCCTTAAGATATTTCACCACTCTTGAAGGGGCCTATTAACATGGGTCTTAGAAAACTGAATTATTTTTACAATATGTCTTTTGTTAAAAGTGAAACTTTTCTTTGGCATCTAGCGTTCAGATTGTTTTCTCCTTATACTCTTCTAACAGTTTCCACACTTGTGTTTACATTTACCTGTTTTTTTTTTATCTCGATAGCGGACGTATTGGGTGTGACATTCGAGCACTTAAAATCCTGTTTACAAATTTCGTGGATAAAACCTATTTTCTGTCCTGGGTTTCGGGTTTTTCTTCATATTTCAGCAAGAAGGCGGCGAGTGATTTGCCGTTGCTCCAGAGTGTTGTTTTTACCGCGGGCCGTACTGTAAATGAATATTAGTATATTTGTGTAAATGCCAAGGGGATTCGAAGGTTTACCTTGAGGATTTAATTATTTCAAATTATTTCATCTTAAATACACAGAGGACCAAAAAACAACCGTAAACATGTCACACTGCTATTATTTTGACCGCTAAGAAACACATCTCAATGCATCCAATTACCGTTTGGAAAGAAACCGTTATTCGACCCAAAATTTTTTTCTTGGAAATTTAAGATATATTGTTCTATTACTAGAAAATTATTTGAAAGAAGTAATAGATTATTCATTTCCCAATTCACACGGAAATATGTAATTCCGGAGGTTGCACTGCTATTATTTTAACCGCAGCTGTAAATTGAAACCAGAGGTGCGCAATTTATCTGGAGTTCACCGTTAGAAGACACATTAACGTAGTGCCATTCATCCCTTCGGCACGGTGGTTATACACCTGGAATTACGTTTTTTTTTTTTTTCAAGTATTCCACTTTAGATCCGCCGTACTCAGTTCGCAACAGGGAAACCTCGAGAAGGATGTGGTTCTTCATCACGTACGCACGGTCTTCGGGGAGATTGTATCTACCCCGCTGGTTCCTTTGCCTGGAGACCTTGCCCCCTAGCATACATTATACGACTGCATTTTTCGGGACTTGGCCAGAATAAGGATGTTACCGTCTCTAAGTTGAGGGATGTTTTCATATTCTGTCCTGAAAAGGGAGCGAGATAGAGGTATGTTACGGAAAAAGAGAGCTAGTTAGCAAAAACCACTATTACTGGGAGAAGTCAATGCGAAGTGAACGCTACGGGAGCTATACGGTGACTGGTCATATGTTACCTAGCTTTCGTTAGTCCAATTTTCACTTATGTGAGTCTAGTGTGGTGGAAATTAAGTCCGTCTTATATGGGAAAAAACTGAAACTATTTGAAAGATTAGATGGATCGAGTTCATCGACTAGCCAACATTTGTATGATAGACCATCTGCGATTTACTCCAACTGCATCCCTCAATGCAATGCCTAACTGAGCTAAGTCTCTACAGAATATTTCGGCTCTTGGCTCTACTTAAGGCAAGATTATTTTACGAGGCGGTAAGATTATTTTGACGCGGCGTTCTAACCGCCGGGTTAGAGACCGTCAATACGGCAATTATTCTGGATCTTGTAAGGAACCATTTCATGCGGGCAGCGGGCGTTACGGAGAACAAACTTGTGTTGGTCTTATGTTATCCTAACCCTGGGTATTTCCAGGGAAGTACCATGGTGAGTTTGCATATTCTCCTTGAAGCATTCTTGTATCTGGGTGCAGATGGTTACTTGTTAGACTCGCTGAACGTTCCTTTTATTTTACCATCTTGGTAGAAGGGTGACAGATAAACGTATTCTCTACGAGTCGATAGACTCAGGAGAAGTAAACGCCGACTTGAGATCCTACGTAACTATACCTGAGCGGTATTCAATAAACGACGACAAAGTAAATAGGGAGAGATATTGGTGGCTCGACTGGGCTGAGGCTAGCACTCAGGTTAAGCAGGGCCGGACACCCTGATATGTGACTTCTCGCATACAGCTGGAGACGGTAGACGGATGGTTTGACCATCATTTAATCAGACTTTTTGATGACGAGTTGGAGGTCATATATGTATAAGGAGGTCATATCAGGGTTAAGATAGTTTTAGTTTTTATTACCCTAGATTAATTTTTATGAAAAAAAATTTGTTCCAAAAGCTTTCTCCACATGTTTCCTTAAAATGAAATAATAAAAAAATAAACAAAAATTATTTAAAATTAGCAAAACATTGATTGCAATAAAACACTAGAACTAAGTTTTCTAATAATATACATATGTATGTACATATGTATGTAAGTCAGTTCAGGTCAGTTACTTTAAGTCATTATAATAGTGTAGTTGAAGTTTATTACAAACAAAATACAAATACTTGGAGCAACAGATCGTGTGCCTTCGTCTCCGCATCTTATACAAAGCTTTGATATGTTGGGATATTTACAGATTCTGGATACATGTCCAAACTCCAGGCATCTGAAGCATTTCCTCATATCACCCATCCAATTTTAACTTTCCCGGCTTTTAACAGTTTATTGGCTTCTACTCTATTCGTAGGCTTAGAAGTGCTGTCTGAGCACCGCCGTACACTTTTCTTATGTTCCTAATTGCCGATACCTGCAAGTCGGGTATCTCGAACGGTTCACTTAATGTGGATATAATATCTGCCTTCGTCGTTATTTAATCGAGATTATTACATTCCACCATTATTTCTTCTCTCAAATTATTTGCTTGCAAATGTGAGATCATGATAATGATAGAGCCTATGTCATTTTTGCTAAAGGTGTTTCGTTACCCCGATTGAGCACTGTATATAAAGCTGCGAAGGACTCTAACAGACTGCTTCCCCTTCTGTTTGTTCTTGGACATCCCCAATCCATGGCCCATAATACATTGAAATCGCCAGCTATTACAATTGGATTTCGGTTCCTAGCATTCCCGACTAGCATGTCTAAAAAGTTTCTTAATTCCTTGGCTTGGCGGAGCGTAACAGCTGTAGAAGTGGACTCCTCAAATTTTCCCGGGAAAAAAAACCATATTTCGTGTTTCTCCTATTTCTTCGAAGACCTGTTGCAAGTCCAGATCGCAATTTTAGTTGTAGGGTCAACAGCCCAAGTATTTTCCTCATATGTCCTGCATGGTTTAATTAACCTTCCGACGACAAGTAGGGTTACCCATTACCATAACCCCACTACTTCTTCTATTTACGTAGAAAAAAAGGCCTTGCCATCGGAAGGTTAAGGTAGCTAAATCTATACCTAATTTACAAACGGATTGCGTCAATGGCGCCAAAAATGGATTCCTTAAGCGATGCACGAAATATTTCACCCCGTCTGATCTGGCCTCAATATATAAGGCATTCATCCGCCCAAAGATGGAATACAACGCCCACATCTGGTCTGGTGCACCCAAGACCGTTTTGCACATTCTAGATAGGGTCCAGAACCGCGCGATAAAACAAATAGGTGATAGAAATATGTGAGCTCCATAGGCTTACTTGAACATCGTCTCTTGTCTTTCCCTATTTTATCGCTTATTCCACAAAAAAAATTCCAACAAAATAGCCACTCCCCTTGGAGCGTCACGCTTCGAATGCACATCAGTTCATCCTCAAGCTTAGCATCGGACGTACTGTCAAATATAGGCCTGGCTTACTGCAAACGCTTTCAATTTGCTCCCTGATGACTTTGAGGATTTCTTCCTTGGTTGTTACTTTGACAAGGTCTTTAATCTCAAAAAGTACTTCATGCGTCAGTGTTTTCACCTCCGTTTGTTGTACTAAAGCCTTTCCAACCATAATTTGAAACTTGGAGTTATGAGGATAAACAGATTTGTTTAATTCTATAAGCAGGGCTTCCCTCGCTGTTCTTCTAATGCATTTTTAATTTTTTCCCAAGTTCCTTAAGTTCGGTATCGTTGTTAACCTTTCGGAGCATGTTCGCGTATGAGAGTGTACCCGTTGGCTTTATTACCAGCGCATCGGTCCTCTTTCTAGCTGTCTATTTTCCTGGCCATCTTGTGTCTCACCCTTTGGTGTCTTGTCGCTTCTTCTCTTGGGCGTTGCAGATTGTTTTTCCGAATAAGTATTTGTATCTTGAGGAACAAACCTGGCGCAAAGTGAACAAAGGCTTATTTGTAGCTTTTGTGCCGTCTGTCATTTTTTATTTTTTGTCTCGTCTTTGCTATCAATAACTTTGCAATGCGCTAAGCGGATTAGTCTTGTTAACTCCCTGATTTCATTGTAAATGTTGTTCTTGCCCTTAATAAAATGAATCAGCTGTGTGATGTTATCACCTAACATCATAGTTTTCACTTGTTCTATCGCCAGAGTTTCGCGTGTTTTTCTATTCCGCGGCAATTACGCTTCACTTCTCTATGGTATTGCAGGCGCCTATTTCTCTCCATAACAAAGTGGGCATTACTGGGATACTTACAATCTGCTGCCGTTTTTCCGTTGCTTCTTTTGTAATACATATTAATGGCATTCAAAGGCCCGCAGGCCTTCTTCTAAAAGAACCTTTTATTACCTTTTGATTTCCCGCTTCATGTTGTTTTTTTCGTTATCCCAGGAGTATGGGCGAATTGATTACACCAAAAGGTCTGTGTCTGAAGGGTGCCGTTAACGATGTTGTGTGGGATTTGAATCCCGATTAAAGCCTCAGAGGCCGCATGACTCCTTGCCTTAGGCATACGACACTTATTTAGGGGCGGCGTCTACTTGTCAAAGACACTTCACAGTGTTCATCTAATTTTTTTCATGGCTCCCTCCATTCTACCGCTCGTGGTCGAGACTGCTTAGGCCGTTGAGCTATACGTCACCTACAGTCTTCAACATACACCATATACACCATACTTTATTCTCTGGCGTAAATGGCGCATCTAACATCCACTTCTCTTACAATCGGGATGCCATCTAAGCCAAGGTTTTGTTTTTGTCTCAGTAACCTCCTTATGTTGGCCTTCGGGTGCTAGTTCTTGTTATTATATTAAAAGACCGGACAGGTCGACGTTTGTTTTTGAAAGTACATACTTGACCTTTTCGTTGACCACTTGGTACAACAGACCCCAAGATGCAGCAAAGAATCTTAATTGTGAAGAAGAATTGGGTCGGACTGTGGCAAATTTGAAAATTTGTTATACCTAACACCATCTTCATACTAATCATAAAATGAGATGTTCAAATTCTTGGTAAGTAATTTTGTTTTTGTTAAATCACTGGGTAAGTGATTTTGGAAAATACGATCTATGATAATTAATATTAAAAACCAAAAATTTACAAGAAAGTCTGTTTTATTAATAAATGTCTGTTTTAGAGAGTTCTACACTTGTATCTGGCGAATGTTAAAATACTATTTCAAATGATATAAATATTGAAAACCAACAATTTACAAGTCTAATTTATGTTTGGGGAAAGCGAATGCACAATGAGTTCATGCGATACATGAATGATAGCAAGAGTAACATGTTCACGTGAATGCGAATGTAACAGAGATTAAATACGTATAGTTTTATTTCTCCGCCCACTTAACTTACATATATATTTTTTCGCATTCCACTCAGTTTCTTAGCCCAACAATCGATCAACGGAGACGCTTCAGTAGTTTTCAACTTCGTTAACATCCCTACCAGAGATTAACAAAATATTTGATGAGAATAGCCTTCCCGTCGGACTTCTGTTCTTTTTTTTTTGAGATTTTAACATGAAATTAATTTTTAAAAACAAACTATTTGCAATTAAGTTTGAAAAGAAATATTTTAGCACAAGTATTTAAATTAACACTAACGCCATGGTAATGCGAAATTGATTGTACAATAAATGGAAAAAAACGTCGTACTTCTGCAAGTGAAGCCGATTTAGAAAAGAAGGAAAAAAAAGCACAACATGTTCAAGCACATACAGTGGTGGTCAGAGAATTAGCACATTATGCTTTTTTTTAATTTACAGTCATGTTAAATCATTATACAAGTAATATTTCTCAAAAGTTTTGATATATGTAGATATATATATGTATCTTTTTTCGTATAAATAAAAAACTTGTAAGTAGGATTGTTACCACACATTTTACATTACAGAGATATGATATTATATATGTATATCTTTCTTCTGAAACATTATATTTATTTTGTTAAACTATTAATTACATTTGGGCTAAAAAACAAATTTGGAGGAAAATACGAAAAAACCTCCAATCAAAGAAAAAAAATAATAATAATAATTAATAAATAAACAATTAAATAAATAAATAAATAAAATAAATAATTGAGTTGCAAGAATTCGAAACTAGCCTATATCACCCTATATAACCTGGAAAAGTACCGTGTTGATATTGTGCTTACTGGTAAGCTGTGTTCGATCACTGAAGTTTATGTGGCCATAGAATTAGCACGTGTTACAAAAAGCGTTGTTTATTTGTAATAGTTGTGTTTTTTTACTGACTAATTAACTGTGAATCATACAAAGTAAGTTTCTTCCAAACATTTATAATTGCAAAATATTTAAAGAATGTATGACTAGATGGGCCGACAGCAATCGTGTACACCTGAGCTCAGGAATATAATAATTAATATGAGAAATAACGGGAAAACTGTGAGTGAGATTGCTAACGATATGGGACGCTCAAGAAAATTGGTAATTGCCATTAAGTACTTTGAGGCACATAATACGACCAACGCCATTCAAAGGAAACCGCCTCCAAGGAAGACAAGTGCTGCTGAAGACCGTGTAATTGCAGGTTATGCAAAGAAAAATCCATTCATGACTTCAGCGGAAGTTCGCTATGAAGTGAATAGAGAACATGGAATAGCCCTTAGCAGCAGAACTATCCGCCGAAGACTGAATGAAAGCAATTTGATTGGATACGTAGCCCAGCATAAGCCACTGGTGTCGAGAAAAAATATTGCAGCCAGGCTTAAGTTCGCTAAGACGCACGCAAACAAGCCTTTATCATTTTGGAAGAACGTTTTTGGGAGTGACGATTCCAAATTTAACCGGTTTGGCTCTGATGGAAAGCGTCATGTGTGGCGTCCACCAAAGCAAGAGCTTAATCCACGCTACACAGTAAAAACGCTGAAGCATGGTGGTGGGTGTATTATGGTCTGGGCTGCCTTTTCATGGCACGGTATAGGCCCTATTGCGAAAATAGGCTCCCGAATGGATCAGCATCAATATAAGAGTATATTGGAAAATCACATGGAGCCTTTTGCTGATGACAATTTACCATTAACGTGGACATTCATAGTACCACATTGGATTAAGGAAACCTATTAATTTAGCGGAACTTTGGAAAGCTGCTAAAGAAGGGTGAAACTCCATTTGAATCCATCGATGCCAACGCTTAGTGGAAAGTATTCCCCGGCGATTACAAGCAGTAATTAGGCAGAATGGGTTTCCTACAAAATATTGAAAAAAATATCGCTTTTTACTTCAGAAAATCCTTTGTGCTAATTATGTGGCCATCACATGTAACGACCAACTTATGAATTTTTTCCAAAATATATGGCTTTTGTTTTTTTATTTTTTCATTTAGTTTAAAATTCAATGTAAAAGTTGTTGAGTTGAAGTTTTTTAATATAAATTTGAGAGAAAAAACGTTAGAAAAATTATATCTTCATGTTATTTCAACTAAAATGATTTGTTTAGATGTGCTAATTCTCTGTCCAACGTGTATTGTGCTCTCTCACACATACACTGATGTATGCAGAGTCACATTGGCATTCATTTTTAACACCCTTCCTCAATGTGAACCTGTATACATTGTCAATTATATTTTACATTAATTAATTCGAACTCATTAATCTTACAAAATGACAATGCTTTTGTTTTGATAGATTTTTAGTGAGTACATCTGCTATCATATTATCCGTTGAAACGTATCTTAGCTCGACGTCGCCACTTTGAATAACCTCTCAAACAAAGTGATGCCTGATGTCGATATGCTTTGACCTGGATTGGTAGACGGGGTGCTTAGCCAGATTTTGTGCGCTGATGTTGTCAACATATATGTAAGACTGTCGGTGTACCAGATTCACCACACCCGATCTCAATGATTAGACACCTTAGATGTACCGCCTCCTTTGTAGCTGAAGACAAGGCCATATATTCGGCCTCTGTGCTGCGATAATTTAATTTCTGTCTATCGTAGCTGCTAGGTAACGCATAACATGCTTCACACCTGCGACATGTTCACTATGCGGGTTGCTGTTTCTTTGCGCCAACTTCACAACTGAATATCTGGCCTTGACGTCAATGGTAGCCACATCAACTCGCCAATAACTGATTGATACGCTGTTGGATCTTCTGTCACGCAACTTCCATCATCGCACGCCACTTGGAAGCCTGCATCTAATGGCGTTGCTGTAGACCTGCACTGTTGCATGTTGTGACGCTGTAACTTATCTTTTATATACTGCGTCTGGTTCATCGAAATATTGCCTATGTCGCCATCACGCTTAATCTGCATGTCCAAAAACATCTGCAATGGACCCTTGTCGACACATTCGAACTTCATTGCAATCATTGACTTGATTTGCATAAGGTCTATCTCGTTCTGGCACGCTATAAGTAAATCACCTACATAAACTAGTATCAGACAAAGATTACCTTTAATGTCTTGCTTATACAGGCACGGCTTGTTCTGGCACGGAGTAAACCAAATATCACATAGCGCTGCGCTCAACTTGGAGTTCCACTCCCTTCCTGCTTGTTTCAAGCCACTTGCAACCAATCGCCTGTTAGCCCTTGGGTAGGTCTGCCAATGTCCACGTGCCGTTTGCCACTAGCACCTCATATTCTTTGTCCATGGCGACCTGCCAATATGAGGCGTGTTTAGATCCATTTGACTCCTCGAATGTTTGCGGCAACGGAATCTCCTCTGCATGCATTGCGTTCAAGACCAACTTGGCCTATCTGGGCCGATCTTCACAACCTGCTCCTCTAGCTGCTTCTTCTCATCTGCGCTGGCGTAGTCTTTGCTCACGGTTTCACTGTCGCTAGATCTTCCTTCTTGCTTCATATCGTTTTCACGTTCCAAGCCAAGTTGCACCATACTAGGTATTGAGTTTTCTGCTGGTATGTCAAACACTATCTGGTCAGGTATCTGTACTGCATCGCAAGGTTCTTCAAACAAAACGTCGCGTTTTTCAACAACCTGACGATTTTCTTTATCGTACAGTCCTATAGGCTTTCGATACTAACGAGTATCCCACCAGACGATACTCCTTGCCTTTCGCTTGGAATTTGCTGTAACATGTTTTATCTAATCCCACGGCTACCGATCCAAATGTGCGCATATTTTGCACATTGGGCTTCCTGCCGCTCCACGCCTCATACGGAGTCATACCAACCAAAGCTGTAGTTGGCGATCTGTTACGTATATAGCACGCTGTTTGCACCGCCTCTGCCAATAAAAATTCTGTCATATTAGAGTGCACAAGCAAACTCCTCGCCATCTCTACAAGAGTGCGATTTGCCCTTTCTGCCACGCCGTTCTGTTGTGGGCTGTAGGGAACAGTAAGTTGACGTACTATGCCATACCTCATCCTTTGACTTAAGGAAATATGTAAATATGCGCCGATACATGTCATCGATGAAGGTTAAAAAATACGCCGACCCACCAAGAGATCGCTTCTCATACACATACCCGCATACATAAGTACATTTGTATGTACGAGTTTCAATTGTCGCTTGAATCGATTCTCTGACGCTGCTGGAAACGGTTGTGTGTGTATTTTACTCTTCATGCATGTCCTGCACTGTAAACTGCCAGAGAAATCTACATTTTCTATACCAAGCACCATCATATTTTTGGCAAGATTCGTCAAACTGGCATAATTTAGATGACCATATCTGTTATGCCACACTACTGCGCTAGGCTGCGCTGCGCAAAACATGAATTGTGTTTGCCTTCGAACACAAAAAGCTTATTTTTTTCTGCGCTTTCAATATCTGCGCGCCTTGTTGGCTTACTACTGCTTGCTTGTTGTCGAACAACACTGTGCAACCCCGTTCTACGGCTCGACTAACCGAATCAAAGTTGCCCCTCATACCAGGAACATATAAAACGCTTTCTAACTTCAATTCACACGACTCGGTTTGAAGTATGACGTCACCTCTGCCTTCTACTTGTATTACTTTGTCAGCCAACACAATATCCTCGGGTCGGGTACAACTCATACCAAGACAACCCATCCCCGGACACCTCATACCAGGACACCTCATCCCAAGAGACAGCCCATCCCAGGACAACCCATCCCCGGACAGCTCATACCAAGGGACAACTCATACCGGGACAGCTCATCCCAAAAGAGAGAACAATATGCTTTGGGTTACAGCATGGAGTTTTGGCGAATGAGTGAGGTTGTGGAAGAAGGGATAGTGATCACGTGGTCGATTGATAATATGCGATTGATAGATAGATACCTGAAAAGTATTATGCTTATGGTTGGTGGATATGCGTTGAGCGATATATGTATGTGATCATGTGCATATTATTGTTATGGAGGGTGACTTTTTGTGTGTAGGATATAAAGGAAATTGGAGAATGAGAGTATGGACGTTTGCTTAAGATTGCGTTACGTATGCTAAAATTTGTGTTCTCTTGTGTTGCGTGGCGTGAATGATCGAATCTGTATGATTCTAGACTTTAGAGGCTGGTTACATTTTTTTTGTTTGGCTATTCGATTAGAGGTTCGGTTCGGCGTATTCAGGAAACGAATATGATATGTACATGTGTATGTGCATGCATAGTACGTTTTGTCTCCCCTGATTGGATAGCATATTTTCTTGTTCCTATCTGTTTCCATGATGGGAAGCAGAGAGCATGGCCAAGGAGCTTAAATAATAATGGATGATTTCATTTTAAATGGAATGGTGCGTAGGAACTTAAAATAAAGGCAGCTACGGCGATTGATAGCAATATAAAATAAAATTGTTGATCTAAAGATGGGAATTGTGTACAATATGCCGCGTAGCGCCGCCCTGAGCACCTGCATGTGAGGCCGAAGGCCGTGCAGTGTATGAGTCGAGGAAATGTCCACAGTATTTTTTTTTTAGCGAGCGTAGCGAGCTCACTCACTCCGACTTTCAGGCAATAAAATTTTAAAAAATTTGCTTGTGTTTTGTGAATGATGAAGCTCGTATGACTTTTAGACTTAGAGCGAATTAGCTTCATAATTTTTTCTTTTTAAGACAAACATTTTGTATCTTTTATCAATCTTTCTTTTTTAATCCTTTGAAACAAACATTTCTTCGCGACATTAAAGTATGCACCAATACACTGCAATACAGATCGATCTTAATTTTGTTCGCTTACAAAACATTTCATACCTATTTTTTACCATCCCTCATCACAACAATATTAGTTTGTTATGTTACAGTGTGACCATAGTGGAATATAATATTCCATTTGCGGAATATTTTAGAGCTGCAGAGAATATATGTATACATATTTTTTCGAAAAATAATCGCATATGAAAGTGGAATATTTATTCTCCAAAAGAATATTTAGATAAAAAATATGGAGAATATAAGAACTACATATATTCTTCCCTTCAGTTAATTTTATTACAAATGAATTAATCACGCAATGTTTAAATACTCATTTGAATATTTAATATTCCCGAAGAAGATGAACAATTAGATTTTGATCTTCAAAACTATTAATTTTTAACATTTTTTTGTGTTTATTTGTTTATTGGATTAATGCCCATTTTCGGTTCATCATTTTTACGTTTTGTATAAAATAAACTTTTATTTGTTTTTTATTAAAGGCGTTTTACCAAGTGGAATATAAAAGTCGAATAAAAAAATATTAAAATGGAATATAAATATACCAGCTTTCCGGTTGAGTGGAATATTTTTGAGAGAAGCTAATGGTCACATTGGTTATGTTTGCATTGCTGCTCGATCGAACACGTTCTCTATTTCTGTTAATAAATAGAGTATTGACATCAAATGAAGTCATTCGCATATTGGTTTATTACATACATACATATGTATGTACATATGTATTTAGTTTAAATGAGCAAAGCAAGGTATTTTTATTTTATTGGTGCCGAATGGTATATAAATTTATGTAAATACAACGCTTATTTTCTATCGCTCCACAGTTGTTGTAACCGCCTTTATTTAAATTATCTACACACCAGTGACGTTTATTCTAAGGTGCGCTGGTGTTCTCCGCACACCCCAACGAAATCCGTCTTAATGCAAAATTAATTTGTATCAAAAATTCTCAATTAAAAATACTGCTTCAACATCCATATCTGTTCACTCTCCGCACCGTCAAAGCATAGCCAAATCAACCAAACACCGCAGTCACAATCGCAACCCCAAAGCTACAATCGAACACAAATTGAGGTTGAACACAATGTTCTCCTCTTTTCGGAGCACACAAATCGAAACCTCCGCGCGAGTTAAATTATAATTTTACTTTTCTCTTTACTAAATGAAAAACACGATCTTTGTTGCTGTCCGACTCGTCAACGACTGCCGAACTCTATTTTATTTTCTTTCAATTTCTTAATAAAATTAAGGTCAACGCATTCCGTTTCCGATGGCCTTCGGACACCGAAATTTCCCATCGACAACGGAAATGCTATATTGACACTTTATTGTTGGTTGCGAAGTAATGCAAATGTGCCATCAGCAAGTTTGCTGACTTGCATTTGCATAACTTCACCCCCCTTTAAATCAAAATTCTCCTGAATTTTATTTTCTTTTGTATCTATTTTTTGCTCTATATTTTTTACAACTACTTTGATGTTCTTACTTTTTTTTCGTATTATATAAATTATAACTATTATTACAATTATGGCTATGAATACAATAAAACTTATACTCGAGCTTATGATGTAGTTATTATTCTTATGATATTTTAGTTCATTAATATGTTTAAGGTTTTCAATTTGATACATTTGTAACATAGTTTCGAAATTAAGTTTCTCTTTAATAGGCGCATTTTGGCTTTCCTCGTATGAAAATTTATGTACAAATTCTAAATTAAGGTTAGATATTGAAACGTTTCTTAAATTTATTGTACAGTTATTGATATTAATAATAAAATTTCCGCTTAATATTAAATTTCGGTCGTCACAACCATTTATTACTTTTTCTTGGTACAAGTTTTTACATACAATTAGATTATCTTCAATATTTACAATTTCGGTCTTATTATTTGCTTTAAAATTACAAATGCCGTCCGTTAAACAATTATCCATTTTTTTTAAATCTTTGAGATAAATATTGTTTGCGTTGAAATTGTATTTGGTTCCGTTTATCTCTACAAAATCTATAGCAGTTATATCTACTTCTTTAAAATTTTTATTTGGCATAGGGACTATCATCTTTAGTTGAGTTTGAATGTAATTTTTTGGCAACTTTATACCTAAAATTAATTTTGTTTTGTTAAATTGAAATGCCCCTATTTTGGCGTGTTTTAATTTGAAAAAATCTAAATCTGTAGATACTATTTCTTCTCCTGTAAGTATACCTGGATGTAGAATTCCTTGTTTGATGGATGCTATATTGTCAAGAATATTATCAATTTTGTCCTCTAAAATTTTTAATTTCAAAAGCTGGTCGGTTTTCAAAAGTTTAAGAGTTAAATTTCTTTGATAATCCAGTATATTATGGTACACCTCAGATATATGTTTTCTATCCTCTTCTATAGTTACTTTAAAATTGTTAATATTATTCATAATTTGATTATTAATATCTATTTGCTTATTCAGATTTTCTATTGCTTTGTGGTTATTAGTATCTAAAACTTTAAAATGTTCTAAAATATCTTCCCTATCATAGTCGTCCATGGTTCCGAATAACCACTTCTGACCAGTGCCAATAAAGTTTATAAGACCTCTCTTTTGCCGAAAGTTGAGTACGATTGCTCTCACTTTTGCTTTAATATTTCTTATTTCGTTAACTATTGTGAAGCTATTTTCTAGCTTCAGTTTTTGCAAATTATGTTCAATGGCTTCGACTGCCGTTACAATTTCTTCGGTATCTATGATGTGGACAATTGTTTGCGTATTATTGATGAGTTCTACCGTACCACGATTCAGAACTGTAAACCCTTGATCAGTTTGAATTTGTGTGATTAGGAGAGCTCGCTCCGCTACCGTTGTTGTCACCATGACTGTCATCATTATTGTCCACAGCAGTAACCAAGTTAGAACCTGTAAATTTATTAGGTCTTTTAACTGTTGTTGGATGCACATTTAATAATCTTTGTTTTCTATAGTAGGGCTCATTCTTATGACGCAAATGTTTATAATTTCTTATAAAACCTACAGTTCTTGTTTCATGATAGTTTTCCCTGCTTGGATTTCTTTTGTTTAAAATACGGTCTTTATATTTTTTAATTTTCTCATTCAAAATGTTAGGTTCTGTCTCTACTGCTCTATTTGGGCTCATTCCTAAAGTTGAGTGAAACCTGTTATTATAAGTTCTAACTGCTCTATGAATTTTTCTATTTGTTGTAAGGTCTTTATTTTTAATAGTTAAAAGAATTTCAAGTAAGGTTGAATGGAAACGTTCAATGTCAGAGTTCCCTGTGTGGGAGTTCGGTTTGGTAAAGTGGAGTTCAACTCCTTCTTCTCTAAAAAATTCTTTCACGTTTTCTGACTTGAATTCATTATCGCAAATAATTTTCTTTGGCTTTCCGAATTTAGTAAACTGTTCTTCAATACATTCCAGTTTGTTAACCCAATTTTTGCTAAGTAAACTATAAGCGTACGCTTTTTTTGTAAGTTTATCCATAAATGTGAGATAGAAAAGCTTATTAAAGTGGTAGACATCCATATGCAGGATTTCGTTCGCTTCTGTCGGTGTTTCAGAAGTTTTGAATTTAGGTTTAATAGGTTTCCTGTCATATTTACCTTCTTGGCATGTCTCACAGTTTCCTATAACCTTAGAAATTTCTTTGACAAGTCCCGGATAGTATATTTTGTTTTTTAAAGTTTTATATGTTTCTACAATTCCGGAATGGCTACTCTCTTTTACGTGGTAGCTGGAAATTTGCTTAAAAATTTCTGCTTGAGTTCTTACTTCCAGGGCTCTAAGTGTACATTTAATGAATGACAGGTTCTTATTCCCTCTGAAAAGTTGTATCAAACATTGTTGGATTCTATTGTATTCATGATACGACAAATCCGTATAGATACCTACTTTTCCTTTATTGAGAGTTCGTTTGAACAGATCTTCCCAATATGACTGATTCTTAGTCATGTCTACATGAATGATTCTTCTACCATGGCTGACTTCTTCTTCTACCGAAACACAATTGGATAGAATTAGTTGGATTTTATATTTATTTACGATCTCTTCCTTTATTGGAAAATGATCTATTTGTTGCTCAGGTGCTGAGTGAATTGTAGCCAAATTAGATTCAGACTCATCATCTAACTGATCAATATCTTTCATGCGACTCAGGAAATCTGCTACCTTATTGTCCTTACCCCTCAGGTATTCGATCTCATAATTAAATTCCGATAATTTAAGTAACCATCTCTGGTTCCTAGAGGAGAATTCTTTTCCGTTGTATTTCTTATTGAGGTACTTAATGGGTTGATGGTCTGTGATTATTTTAAATTTATTTCCCCAAAGGTATGGCCTAAAATACGTCACTGCCCAGACAATAGCTAGGAATTCTTTGTCGGTGGGCGAATAGTTTTTTTCGTGGTCATTCAAAGACCTCGAAGCATAGCATATTGGCTGACCCTCTTGGGTAAGCACAGCACCAATAGCGAAATTTGAGGCGTCGGTAAATAGTGTGAATGGTTTTTCAAAATTTGGAAATCTAAGTAAAGGATAGTTTATGATATTTTGCTTAAGTATTTCAAACGCCTGAATGTATTCGGGATCGTTAGTATTGATTTTTGCTCCTTTTTTCAAAAATTTAATCATCGGATATGCTATTTTCGAATAATTCTTTACAAATTTCCGATAAAATCCTGTGAGGCCAAGAAAAGCCTTTAACTCTTTTTCTGATGATGGTAGTTTATAGTTTGAAATACATTTAACTTTTTCCGGATTAGGTTTCATGCCATTTTCAGTCAAGACATGACCTAAAAATTCTGTGTCTTTTTGAAGAAAGGAACATTTATCAAACTGAACTTTAAGATTGTGTTTGGCAAGGACATTGAAGATCGTGGCAATAGCAGTGAGATGTTCTTCGAGACTAGTGGAAAATTACTACAGTCAACCTTTGATGAGTTTATTAAACTGACTGTGGAGCCAGTGTCTATTAAAACTTTATATTTTATTTTACCTATCGTAAAATCGCAGAATATTTTATTCCCGAGGCTTAGTTCCGAAAATCCGTCGGGTCTATACTATTTATTTCCTCATTACATATGGCTGAACTACTAGTTCTATTTTCATTAACTGTATTGGCTCCTAAAATATTTATTTCCATCGGTTGTGGGTTTTGATTATTATTTCTAGCTTGCCCTGACGGATTAAATGTCTGTAAAGAATGTTGTCTTGATTGTCCTGATCTATTACTGTAAAAATTTCTGCTCTGTCCTAATCTCTCGTTGGAATTTCTATCTCGCCTATTGTAATCCTGATTTCTGTTAGCATAGTATTGCTGCCCTATCTGTCCTGAGTTTCTATTCTGAAATGACCTATTATTACTGGTGGTGATAGCTCTCTCTGAGTCAACATTTCGCGATTGTTTGCCAGTTTGATTAGTATTATTAAAACTATTTTTGTTAAATTTTCTTAAATTCCAGTCACTATCTGGGATATATGTGCGTAAAATAGACAAAATTTTATTGAAATCAAATTCATTTCTTATTTCCCTAGACAGTTGCCCAATTGATAATTCCTTCACTTTAGCTACAATTAATTGCTTTACCGAATTGATAATTTCTGTATTATTATTTTCATATAATGCGTATTCATGAGTTTCTTTTACTAAAGAATCTATTCTATTGCACATTTCTAATATAGTATTTACCTTGAGGTTATTAATTTTTGTGAGTACGTTGTTGAAATCTATCACGGGCCGGAAGTGCTGTATTAAGTGGACCTTGGTGTCTTCCCAGTTCGTTAATGGCATCGTACACAATAAACTCTTTGCTGTTCCCACTATTTTGATATTGAAGATATCCTTAAATACTTCCTCCTTTCGATTCGTAGGGATGGCTGCCAGATGAGTGTCCACACAGGTGAGAAATTGTGTCAGTTCGGATTTCTCACCAGAAAATTCCTTTATGTAGGAAATATTTTTTTCCACTGTAGGTTCTGAGTTCCTTTGAACCAGTTGTTGTTGAAGTTCTTGCTGCTTCTGCTGAACAGCAGTGAGCGTATTAAGGGTATCCACGATACTTTGGAGAAGCTGTTCCATATTGTTATTTATGTTAATACCGCGATTGGTATCGAACAATTTTAAGCGATTGTTTTTGCTTCCTATTTTGCACTTTTTCACTACACAATTCTATATTACACAAAGTTATAACTTTAAATGCTGTTATGCTAGTAACATATACATATGCACTTGGGTGGAGGTGGGGACGTGGCGGAACACAGAATATTTTTTTTTTTTAAGCTGCGTGGTTTCCCTCCGTCGACTGCGCCAGTTAAATTATAATTTTACTTTTCTCTTTACTAAATGAAAAACACGATCTTTGTTGCTGTCCGACTCGTCAACGACTGCCGAACTCTATTTTATTTTCTTTCAATTTCTTAATAAAATTAAGGTCAACGCATTCCGTTTCCGATGGCCTTCGGACACCGAAATTTCCCATCGACAACGGAAATGCTATATTGACACTTTATTGTTGGTTGCGAAGTAATGCAAATGTGCCATCAGCAAGTTTGCTGACTTGCATTTGCATAACTCGCGCGCGCAACTTATCCACACCAAAGTGTTACAAACAATTCGGTTTGACGTCGACTCGCTAAGTTTTTCTCCAGTTACTACAGCACCAACCCAAAGGAAATCTCCATATAGAAAAAAATTCTACCACATTCAAAGTCCCAACAACCGCCTGTAAAAATACATGAATTTGGGTTCTCCAGACCATGGCGCACATCAGTTACCTGTGAGAATGAGAATGAAAGAAGTTTCTTTGGTTGCATTTTGTTCGATTCTCTTCCTTAACACATATTAATTATTGTCAGTGTGACCATAGTGGAATATAATATTCCATTTGTGCAAAATTTATTTTTGAAGTAGAAAGGGATAGAAAGAGAGAGAGTTACGTTTCGTACATGCTGTAGGGGAGAGAGAGAGAGATGCGCGCGAATTATGTTTTTGATGAAATAAAAAAACCACCGCACAACTTTGGTTTGCGAAACCGATTTTATTTCTTTGAAATGTGTCTTAAGACTAAATACAAAAAATACTTAAACCTAACATGAAACATACAAAAAATGATAATAATGCACATGATGAATAATGCACACACCGCGGTATCAATTTCACATATCCGTTCGCTGTCAGCGGTATCGCTGAGCTGCGAACGGAAATCAAGTTCATTCATCGGTGATACCGTCGATGTTGCATTATTATTTAAAATATTTTGGATGACCTTCGGTGTTCCGCTTTCGGCTCATGTTTGCATGTAACACCTCCACGGCCAAAGAAAGGACTCTCCTGAGTCTTATTAACAACTTTTATGTTAAGTTTGCTTTTCTTACAATATAAATATGCTACAATTATTAAGATACAAAAGATTATTACTGTAAAGGAACCCAATCCATAGTTGGTATATTTATGGTACATTAACTCTTTAATTTCTTTTATATTATCAATTTCATTCAATATGATTTTCTCAAATGATATAGTTTTATTTACAAAAGACATATTTCTATTGATAGGTATAACAAATCGATTAATGAATTTGTACACATTATTGCTATATTTTCTTTTGTCAATTTGAACCGTACAGTTATAAAATGTTATAAAGTAATTTCCGTTTAGTGGTACATTTCTTTCGTCACAAGTACTATTTAAATTTCTTCGTTTTAAGTTATTTACAATAATTATATTATCATCAATTTTAATATATTCCTCATTTGATATATTTATCATGTTACAATTATTCTTAAAGATACAGTTTTTGCTTAATTCTAATTCTTGTAATAGTTTACCTTCTTCGTATGTATAAGCAGTATCATTAATTACTATTATATATTCCAATTCTTGATCTATTTGGTATCCATTTGAATTTACTACTGGTACTATTAATTGCTTGCTAGTAGTTAATACTTCTGTTGGTATCTTAATTGCAAATACAAGGGAATTGTTTTGGTACTTTGCTAATCCTAGTCTTATGTCCGCTAATTTTCTAAAATCTACTTGATAAGTGTTAATTTCATAACTTGTTAATATATTGGGGTGAACTATTCCTGACCTGGCCGAAGCTATATTATCCTGAATATTCTCTACCTGATTCCTAACTACATTCAATTTATATAATAATTCAAAATATATCTTTTCAGAGTAAAAAGTCTTCTCCATTTTACTTATTTCGTTCAACCTACCTAAAATTTTTAAACGATCTGATTCTATGCTGGTTTTGATTAATTTAAATGTTTCGTTAAAATTGTTGTTTATTTTTATTTGTTGATTTATAGTCTTAATAGTACTATGAATATTTGTGTCAGTTGTTTCGAAGTTGTTCTCTATATTCTTTCTGTCATCGTTGTCCATTGTACCGTAGAGCCATTTCATTATAGTACCACCGGAATTAATTAGTCCTCTTTTAAATCTATTGGGTATTATAGTTTTAATTTTATTTCTTACACTATTGATTTCATCCATTGCAATAGCATTTTCGCTTATATTAAGAAGATTTATTGAGGTTTCTATGTTATCAATAATTTCTAACAGTTCGTTAGGGTAAATTATATGGAGTAATATGTCGTATTTAGTTGATATATCTACCTCGTCCGTTTTTACCTTTGCGTATCCTATATCCGTATCGATTTTTTCAATGATCATCGTTTGCTGGCTGGAGGGAATTATTAGCACCAACGCCAGAAGTAGCAGCATTTTCGCCTGAAAATTTTTGGGGTCTCTTAATATTGCTTTCATGGATGTTTTCGAGTTTATGTTTTCTAAACTTAGGCTGTTCTTTATGTCTAAGAGATTTATAATTCCAAATGTAACCTTCTCGTCGCCTTTCTTCGTAATTTTCACGTTTAATATTACGTTTATCTAACATCTTCTGTTTGCTTTGATCTATCCTTTGCTTAATAATTCTATAATCTATTTTGTTTTCCTGAACAGTGATAGGAGTTGTTTTTATTGTGGAATGGTAAGAATTATTGTAATATTTTACTGCTTTTAACATTTGTGTTCGAATAGGGAGTTTTTCATCTAGGTTAAGAGCCCTAATACGTTCAGTGATTGTGTTATTTAACCTTTCTATATCCGAATTCCCAGTATGACTGTTCGGTTTTGTTATATGGTAATCTATATTTTCTTCTGTGCAAAATTCCCTAATATTTTTCGTATTGAATTCGTTGTCGAAAATAAACTTTTTTATTTTACCTTTTATTGATAAAAATTGCCTTAGTTTTTCGATTATAGTTTGGTGGTTTTTGTCTTCCAAATAAAAACTGACTGCATGCTTGGAAAACTTGTCGACAAAATTAATAAAGGAATGTTTGCTGTTAATATAAATATCTACGTGAATTATTTCGTTGATTGAAGAAGGGGTTTCGGTGAAATAAAATTTATTTTTAATAGGGTTTCTGTCATACTTTGCGCCTAAACAAATATCGCAGTTATTAATTATTCTGTGAATTGCTTCTTTTAGATGTGGGTTATAAATTTTATGTTTAATTCCTTCATATGTTTGTATTATTCCTGAGTGTCCAGATTCATTTTTGTGAAAGAGTGCTATCTGTTTATTTAATCTATCCTCATCCTCTATGTCCAATGCAAAATAGCTGCACTTTACGAACTTAACGTTGTTGTTACCAGGGAATAGATTAATCAAAATGTTCTGCAGTCTATTATATTCGTGATCGTTTAGTTCCGAAAAAATCCCTACCTTGCCTTTGCCTATATGCCGTCGTATTAAATTATCTACGTTTCCATTATCTAAATCTTGTTTTTCAATAAATATTCGTTTATTCTTAAAAGAGGTGATAAATTCTTGTTCCTTCTTTTCCTGCAATATAATTTGAGTCCTAAAGCGATTTACTACTGTTTCTAGTATTTGAATATGATCGTTAAGATTCTCTTCCTGTGAATGATTTGTTTGCATATCTATGGATTCGTTGTTATTAATTTCTTTTGTAGAATTTAGGTCGACGACTTTTTTAAACAAGTTGTCTAGAGATATACTCGGATCATTGACACAATTTTCAACCATATTTATTTCATTCTTATCAGTGTTTAGGCGACTAAGGAAATCTGCCACTTTATTGTCTTGCCCTTTGATGTAACCAATATTGATATTGTATTCGCCTAATTGAATGAGCCATCTTTGCAATCTGGGGTTTATGTCTTTGCCAGTGTATTTCGCATATAACCATTTTATTGGCTGGTGATCTGTTTGCAGATCGAACTCTTTTCCATATAAATATGGTCTGAAATATTTGGCTCCCCATACTATGGCTAACAATTCTTTTTCTATTGTTGCATAGTTAAGTTCGTGGTCATTCAACGTTCTTGAAGCGTAACAGATTGGATGCCCTTCCTGCATTAAAACTGCTCCTATTGCGAAGTTGCTGGCATCAGTGACTAATTTAAATTTCTTATTAAAATCGGGGTATTTCAAAATTGGATGTTCGGTGATTATCTGTTTTAATTTCTCAAAGGCATGTATATAATTCGGATCGTTAATATTAATTTTACTATTCTTCTTAAGGTACTTAGTTATTGGTTGGGCTATATTGGCGTAGTTTTTAATGAATTTTCTATAGAAGCCTGTAATGCCTAGGAAAGATTTGATTTGTTTTTGTGTTATGGGAAGTTTTAAATCTCTGATAATCTGAACTTTCTTCGGGTTTGGCTTGACTCCTTCGGGAGTCAATATGTACCCCAGAAATTCCGTTTCCTTTAAAAGAAAATTGCATTTGTCTATTTGCATTTTGAGGCCTACTCTTTGCAGTCGATCAAATATTTTTTTAATGCTGTCGATATGTTCATCTAATGATGTACTAAATATAAGTACATCATCGAGATACACGACGCAAATCTTATTTATATACCCTCCGAGAACACTATTCATAAGTCTCTGGAACGTCGACGGAGCGTTCTTGAGACCAAACGGCATTCGCAAGAATTCATAATGCCCGAAAGGGGTAGAAAATGCCGTTTTTTTTCTGTCTTCGAGTTTCACTGGTATTTGGTGAAAACCCTTGGCTAAGTCGATAGTTGAGAAATACTGTGCTCGCCCTAATTTGTCTAAAATGCCATCAATATTTGGCATTGGAAACTTATCACTGATAGTTACGTTATTAAGTCTTCTATAATCTACTACTATCCTCCATTTCTGTTTTCCCGAATTATCGTTCTTTTTGGGAACGATCCATAACGGACTATTATAAGCGGAGTTGCTTTCTTTTATTATATTTTGTCTTAACATATCCTGTATTTGTTTCTGTATTTCATTCTCATGGACTTGGGGGTATCGATAAATTTTAGAATAAATTGGATTGTCTGTAGTTGTTATTATCTCATGTTCGGTTTCATGAGTATACGTTAAGTCGTCTCCTTCTTTAAAAAATAGATGTTCGTATTTTTTAAGAAGTGGAGATAATTTGGACTTTTCCTCGGCATTTAAATGCTCGAAGTTCAATTTGTCCATTTTACCACTCTCTAAAGTATGAACCTCATCTATTGGAAACGGATATTCGCTATTTTCGAACATTATCTTTATTCCGTTAACTTCTAGATGTTTATTTGCTAAATCTATTTTAGCTTTTAGAGGGTTTAGAAAATTTTGTCCAATAATAGCATCATATTTTCGATGCGGTAATTTCATAATTTTCCAAGAAAGATTTCCAGAAATATTAAACTCAACGGGTATTGGAGTAACTAATTTATTCGTTACTTTATTAACACCGTTCAATGTAGTAAAATATAGGGGTGCTGATAGCTTCTCTTCGGAGAAGTCTCGTAACAAATTTGGTTTTACGATACTTGTATCCGACCCTGTGTCTATTAAGCATCTAATTTTTTGATGCTTTATTGTTAATTCTACTATTGGTAGCTGATTTCCCGAGGCTCGCTTGTAAAATTTACGTCTCGTTGCAAATTATCAATTTCCATCGGGATTTGTCTAATTTGCCCGGAATTATTCGGTAAATTATAGTTTCTGTGTTGTCTAGAGTTATTGTACCTATGCTGTCCAGAGCTACTGTTCCTATACTGTCCCGAATTTTCATTTCGTCTTGGAAATCCTCTGTTCTGTATAAAATTGCTATTACGAGATTGTCCTGAGCTATTGCTTCTATTAGGAACATACCTCCTATGTTGTGTTGAACCGTGTTGGTAGTCATTTTGGGTACTACTAACGTTTCGAATGGTTGGTGATTGATTAAATTTCCTATTTATGTGAACAATGTTCAAATTGCCTTGATCTAATCCGATAAATTTATGAACTATATTCCTAATTTCCGATAAATTGTACTTGTCTATTACAGCAAAGGCTAATGTTCCTGAAACTAATTCTTTTGTTTTTTGCACTAACATTCCGCTAAATATATCTAGTTGCACTTCCCTATTCTCTACAAATGCAACATATTCTGTAATATCCTCAACTAATTTTGTTAGTTTTAAGTCTAATTCAGAAATACTACTTACTTTTAGAGAATTTATTTCTCTGCCAATAGTTAACTGGTCCTTTGAAGGTCTAAAATGTCTTCTAAGTATGGTCCTGCAGACATCCCAGGTTTCCGGTGGATTCACGTTCAGCAAATGTTTGGCTGCTCCCTCGATCTTCAGGTCGTAAATAACTCTAAAAGCCTGAGTTTCTTCGTTTCCGTAGTCCTCCAGTACCTTTGTAACGGCATCGATAAATGACGGCAGCGTTCCTCTTTCCCCTTTAAATGTGGGGAGGAAACGAATTTCCCTCTCGATTTTGGACCTTGCATTTTGCGGCTGTTGATTTTGCGTCACTATTTGCGTTAATGCAATTAAGCATTGTTCAATTTGGTTTTGTTGTTGAGCCATGTTTCGATTTCGGTCAAATAAATTGCCTCTTCTTTCTTGCCTGTCAATTTTGGCTAAGTGTTTTATATTTGTTCAAGCACAATTGGTATTCAAAAATCTTTTTCTTCACTTCCCCTTTTTCTTGAACGAATAATCGTATATGTAGACTTTTGCACTTTTCGCTTTAATTGGGGTTTTTAATTCACTTCTATGTTTTGTTCACTTCTCTGATATCTTCGGATTTCAGAGACACCGACTGCGCCAATTATGTTTTTGATGAAATAAAAAAACCACCGCACAACTTTGGTTTGCGAAACCGATTTTATTTCTTTGAAATGTGTCTTAAGACTAAATACAAAAAATACTTAAACCTAACATGAAACATACAAAAAATGATAATAATGCACATGATGAATAATGCACACACCGCGGTATCAATTTCACATATCCGTTCGCTGTCAGCGGTATCGCTGAGCTGCGAACGGAAATCAAGTTCATTCATCGGTGATACCGTCGATGTTGCATTATTATTTAAAATATTTTGGATGACCTTCGGTGTTCCGCTTTCGGCTCATGTTTGCATGTAACACGCGCACATTTTCTTTCTCTCTTCCTCTCATAGCCAGTTACGTTTCGTATACAGTGCAGGCCTATTGTCTGTATCACACTGTAGGAGCAAGAGAGAGCAGTGCGCGTGCACATTTTCTTTCTCTCTTCCTCTCATAGCCAGTGCATGAAATATAGATATATATCTATTGTCTCGGTCTTACAATCAACCACGGTAATTACTGATGTGTCCGACAATGAAAATAATAAAAATAATGAATAAAAATAAAAAATCTATTCAAAAATATTAATTTATAAATGAAAACCGATAAAAAATTGAAATATTTGTAGAAAATTAATATATGTATATGTACATATATACATGTATATATTATACATATATACATATATAAACATATATGTATATACACATACATATAGATGGAACTAAAGAAGTTTTACTTCAGTCGTGTGGTCTGAAGCACACTCGTTTTTTTTTATTAAGGTGTATTTACCAAATGGAATAAAAAAATATTGAAGTGGAATATAAATATTCCACCTCCCCAGGTGAGTGGAATATTTTTGAGAGAGGCTAATGGTCACACTGGTTTATTGTTCGCTGTGCTCTATATTTGTAGAACCTAGAACCCCATATTGACTGAAGCGAAAGCAAACAGCAACACAACACTATTCATTAAATTGATAGATTTAATCAAATCTTAAAATTGGAATGGAAAGCTATTAGCTCGAACTTACAATGGTGCAGCAATTATGTACATATGTATGTCCAGTGATTTAAATGGAACACAAGCCAGGGTTAGAGAGCAAATGTAATTTTCCCACGCTGTAAGGCTTACATTTTAAACCTTGTTTTCGCAAATTTCCTTCATATATAATTTGTTATTAGTTTGTCGAGACTATTGTCCCTTTTTTTCCAATCAACTAAGAGAATTTTTTTTAGGAACAAATTGTTAAGCGCAGACTCCCAACAGTCGTCCCCACGAGATTAGTTTCATCTCGACTTGTTAATATGGTTCATACTTATGTATGATTTGACCATATTATTGGAAGAAATGATTGATGATGCAATAACTTGGGGTGCCGAAGCAGGAGGATTTACAATTTCTTAATACATACATACATACGTTCAACATATTTTTTGGTTTAACACATTTAATGGCACGTGTATGAACATGTATTTTCATTTACCTACCGATGTATTGTTTAACGTATTACAAACAAAATCATTCGACATTCACTATTGCCGTGACAAAATTGAAATAACAAAAAAGCAAATTTTTAAAGCAGATCGCAGTTTCAAAATTAGTGCTAAAAATGTTATTAATCCAAATTCAAAACGAGGCGAGTATTTAACAGGTTTTGAGTTGCGATACAGGCGAGTAGGTATATTTTGATATTTTGAAATTATTGATACTTTGTCAACACAAATGGGTGCAAGATTCAAAGTCCCTGACGGATTTAAAATTTTGAGTCAACAAATTTTAGTATATACGAAAAAAGTTTTTTTTTTTTTTTTTGAATTCGTTAAGCTTAAGAATGAGTTAAATGTGCGCAACTCCAAAGCATTTTCGTAAAAAACATGCATACTTGGATTCCTTCAGAATATAAATTTAAAAGATACATTCTCAAAAATTTTTGAGCTGAACTCTAATGCTAGCAATACCAACAACAAGCAATTCAGTTGAAAGATTGTTTTCTGCACTTAAGCGAATAAAATCTTATTCTAGAAACACGACGCACGCTTGAAAAAATATTATAGGCTACAGCTTTGATTTCCATAGATAAAAATATTACTTAAGAAAATAAAAAAAAGATCAGTTTCTATGATAAGGTTGGGAAACTTTTGTGAAAAAAACTAAATGTATTGGACTTACGTACAGACGTTATTATCTAACAAAAAAAAGTGTAGAACACCCTGCTGAGAACATCACGGCACGTCCCTGCTACACACCATCTAGGTACATTATTTCATTCTTCAATTTACTGGGCCATCCTCCGCATCCCATCATGAAAATAAACATAACAAACTAATATTGTTGTTGCAAGTTGAAAACGAAACAACGTGTGCGAGTGCGAATGAGAGATAATTGAGAGGATTTTCTCTGAGTTCAATGAGGGATGGTAAAAAATAGGTATGAAATGTTTTGTAAGCGAACAAAATTAAGATCGATCTGTATTGCAGTGTATTGGTGCATACTTTAATGTCGCGAAGAAATGTTTGTTTCAATTGAAAAAGAAACATTGATAAAAGATAGAAAATGTTTGTCTTAAAAAGAAAAAATTATGAAGCTAATTCGCTCTAAGTCTAAAAGTCATACGGGCTTCATCATTCACGCCACACAAGCAAATTTTTACAAATTTTATTGCCTGAAAGTCGGGGTGAGTGAGCTCGCTACGCTCGCTAAAAAAAAAATACTATGGGCATTTCCTCGACTCATACACTGCACATGCAGGTGCTCAGGGCGCCGCTACGCGGCATATTGTTAGGGATCTTTTAGTTTATGTACATACATATGTATACACAATCCCTGTCTTTAGATCAACGATTTTATTTTATATTCCTATCAATCGCCGTAGCTGCCTTTATTTTAAATTCCTACGCACCATTCCATTTAAAATGAAATCATCCATTATTATTTAAGATCCTTGGCCATCCTCTCTTCTTCACATCATGGAAACAGATTCGAACAAGAAAATATGCCATCCAATCAGGGGAGACAAAACGTACTATGCATGCACATACACATGTACATATCATATTCGTTTCATGAATACGCCGAACCGAACCTCTAATCGAATAGCCAAACAAAAAAAATTTAACCAACCTCTAAAGTCTAGAATCATACAGATTCGATCATTCACGCCACGCAACACAAGAGAACACAAATTTTCGCATACGAAACGCAATCATAAACAAACGCCCATACTCTCATTCTCCAATTTCCTCTATATCCTACACACAAAAAAGTCACCCTCCATAACAATAATATGCACATGAGCACCAGTGTTACCGCAGGTTTAGTTTTTAATGAGTCCCAGAGGCTGAAAAAATGAGCCATTTTGAAAATAAATGAGTCCCATTAAAAAATCCCTTTTAAGTTTATGATAAGACTTTTTTATTTTTTAATAATAAAAATAAATATAAATATAAATAAACATTTAATTCTTAAATTTAATTAAACTAAATACAAATATCACAAAAGCGATGTATTTTCGATAATATAAAAGAATATTATGAAATAAAAAGTCTTAAGAACGCATTTTTAAAAAATTAAACAAAAAGAAACAATTCAGTAATAAGAAAAAAAGTAAGAAATAAAATAAGTAAAAGCATAGTTTTTAATCTGCAGTCCAAACTTTTTCTTTATCGTTTGAAGCACATAATTCCGTATTCTTAAAAAAATTAGCCAAATCTAAAAAAGATGAGTCCCTGAGTCAAGCTAAAAAAAATGAGTCCCTTTTGGCTCAATTGAGACGCAGTGTAACACTGATGAGCACATACATATATCGCTCAACGCATATCCACCAACCAACCCTTTAAGCATAAATACTTTTCAGGTATCTATCTATCAATCACATATTATCACAGATAATAAATATACCCAGATGTCTCATTCATATGGGAAGAAGTGATATATGAAAACAAAATTCACTAAAAAAAAAGCTTTTTAAAAGCTTAAACTTCTTACAAGAGGGAAAAAAACAGAACACAGAACATTTGTTTTTTCTGCTTACTTTTTAGTCCATCGTGTCACTCACACATACCCTTGTTTACCTTCACTGAAAAAATGAAACAAAAAAAATATTTTGTGCAACTGCGGTCACGGAGTTCTGATGCCGACACGTTGGTAGGATGGATATGGAGTATAGATCATATATATATATGTATATGTGCAAATGGTTGGGCTTATGTTACGTGTGCTTGTTATCTGTATGCATGTACCTTATTTTCAGCACTTGATTAAAAAAATAAAAACTCTGTAAACTTTGTGGACACAAATTTGCTCTGAAAATGGGTATGAATATGAGTTTTGCATAATAATTATCGAAGAGTTCTTAATTTTTTGTCGGCGAGGGAAGGACGTTCACACAGCAGGTGGCAAACTGATTTCTCCTCGTACCTGTAGCTTGTGCATTGGTCGATGTAAACTATACCGAGATGCTTCGCATGAATAGCAGTGGCATGGGGCTCAGTAATGATCCCAGAGATCACCTGTGCGTCACCCACGCTTAACCAGGGAGAGAGATCTAGTCTTGCTGCAGACCGGTCATAAGGTTCAGCGTGCGTAGCTTAACAAAGAGCTTCAATTTTTTTTAGAGAGGTGAGTGGAACCCTTATAAAGAGGACAGCCTATGACGTATGCAATTGTGGCCTCCTTCTTACAAGTTCATCAGCTTTCCAACGCCTACAATGTCTATCGATAGCACGCAGTGCTATCCAGTACTAACACTGTTCTAGTACGATAGACTCGTTGACAGTTAAATGCTGCGACGCTGCCTTACAGACCCTGGCCAGACAAAATAAGTTTAAATTTGGGTGCGCACCCGGTCACCAAGGTATTGAAGGCAAAGAATCGGGCAAATTAATGATTGGGAATACCAACTTCTTCTTAAACGCTGGGAAAATGTCCCTGGCCTAGGCCACTAGGCTAGGCCTATTCGCTTACGACTTCTGTTGAAGCTGCATGGATAAAGAGGAGGAAGAAACTGCTTCTTTGTACATGTGAAACTCTCTCCGCTCGTAGGAAACTGCATTTAGGTGCCTACTTCTTCGACAACCTTGGCGAACTGCCTTATGTTAGCATTAGCAGCCTCCAGCGCTTCATAACTAGCTCCTCCTAGTTCAACGGGTAGCTAGCTCTCTTTGGAGATGCCGATCCTGTGGCAACACAATGGACCTTACTGGTCTAAATGAGGTTGCATATTTGCAGCTCGCCACGTCAACCTAACCTAAACTATGTATATAAAATGTAGGTGGATACCGGACCCTGCAGTTTCCCTTTTCGTCGACCTTCCACCAGTCACAGTATATGTACATATGTTCCACGTCTTTCAGACAAGTCTGCAGGTATTATCTTCCTGCTTAGGTGGCGCTATGGAACCTGAGCCTCAACCAACAAACCTCTACCGCTATCCCGAAAGAAGTAAGGTCTGCCAGCAAAAACTGGCCGCGTATTCCTACAAGAACACCTCAGGAAACTGGGTATTAAGCAAAGTGGAGACTCTTGATTCGGCAGGGATGTTGAGGAAACCCCAAGGCACTTTCTAAAGGAATGTGAAGCACTGATTCACAAAAGAAGAAAACGCCTGGATGCTTACCAACTATTAGAAGAAAATCCACTCCAGATACTCTGATTCCGGGTAGCATAATAGATCCATAAAGACCGCAGTGCACCCACACCCCTATAACCAAACAACAGATAGCGTTCACTGCCTACCTATATTATGGAAAGGAAATAAAAGCAACCATACAACAAGGCCTAAATTGACAGCCTATTGCAGAAGGACAAGAAAATTCTTGTAGGATTGATTAAGGACATACAAATCTGCGTTGCCACATAAAATGCTAAAATTGGCGAAAAACGATTTTCGTTTTCTAGTTGTCAGGACTTCTATGATCTTAGGCATAAATTCCTTCGAAGAATGTGATAGTATGTAGAAAGACTTCAGCCTGAAAACCGTAGTATATGCACCGAGTGGTATAGCCTTAACAAGGCTTCCTCCGCTTTCTTGCTTCGCATGGACGATTCGATGATTCTTCTGACCGGCATCCGTTCAATTTAGAAATTTTCCTCATGATTTGGGGTGTAGCCAGTGAATATTGAGTGGAGCCACGTATATCAAAGCTTTGTTGTAGGTTGGAGATGTCTTGACCATGAAGTAGAACATGTCATTAAAAAGCGTGTTGGGAAGGATTTGGGTACTCCAATTGGTATTCAGGAAACCAGAAAGCCCGTGATCATTAATACTACGACTGGCAAAAGATTCTGGAGGACCAAGAGGAAATAGTTCTGAGATTCAACCATTAAGGGGACGATGCAGTTCCAGGTACAGGGTTCGCTCCCTATTCGTTTTTCTTTTCCGCTATGTGGCTGATGTTGGTCTTGCGCCGACGGGGCTCCACCAGTCGAGTCACAAGGAAACACACTACCTATAAAACCGGGGCCTCCTGCTTGGATTACATTGCTTCCAGAACAATGAAAAATTATCTGGTTAGCCGGTGGGTCATATTTTTAGATACATCATGCCTTCAAGGTGACTCTGATGGGTGTACATAGAGCGGAATCATTGACAAAACCTGTTTATGTACCAAACCAAATCCCGAATAAAGACCTTCACGTCCACCATTATCCAATGTCATCACGTAAACCTAATCAGGGCTTAAAAGCGAGGCAAAAACTCGTCCCTCCTCCAAACAAGTCTTAGGTCGTCTTCAAAATCACCCCGATATCCTAAAGTTTGATGCTCAAAAGACTACCAGGCTTTGAAGAGTATTCCATAAAAATGAACATAAAACTGCTTTGGGTTAGGTTAGGTTAGATAGGGTCATGAGGAAAACCTCATAAAACACTACGCACCAAATCTCATCACAAAGTGCAACGAAATGATTGACTTTTCCCGCCCTTCAGTTACACCTTTTCATATACAACGCATACGCGTTTGCAAAACTTCCATTCATGAAAATTTATTCTTTTGCTGCGGTGGTATGGAAATCACACCGTTATGCAATTTCATCCCCCTTCCCGCATACCCCTTTACACTTCCTCACCTCGTTCGTTTGCATGTCACAACACACGATGAGAAAAAGAACTTTTCCCACACGAGCGAACGGAGTGACGAAAAAGAAAAAGCTTTATTTGTTGTACTTATTCTGAAAGCTCTTTGTCTGCTACGACAAAAATTTGCTTCATTTTTTTTGTATGGACGTGCGACATCTGGGTAGTTTATTATCTGTGATATTATCAATCGACCACGTGATCACTATCCCTTCTTCCACAACCTCACTCATTCGCCAAAACTTCATGCTGTAACCCAAAGCATATTTTTCCCTCTTTTGGGATGAGCTATCCCGGTATGAGTTGTCCCTTGGTATGAGCTGTTCGGGGATGGGTTGTCCTGGGATGGGCTGTCCCTTGGGATGAGGTGTCCTGGTATGAGATGTCCGGGTATGAGTTGTCTTGGGATGAGTTGCGATGACACCAATATCCTCTGCCTGTGAAACTTAATTCGTAAGAAGGCCACGCACGCAACACATATGCATAGTCGCACCGCTATCCAGGCATCAGCTTGAATTTTCCAGATTGTACTTGTCTGCCGCTTGATGCCGATTTCGGTGTTTCTTCCTTGCCCTTGTTTTTACATACATTGATTCTTGTAGTGACATAAAATGCTTGCTGCTCTCTGCTATGTAACGGTTTTTCTTAGTTCCCTTTGCGCTCCTCTACCTCCAGCATTTTAATCTTTAATATTTCCAGAGAGGGTAAGCTGTCGCGTGTTTCCATGGCCATGACAAAATTCTCATATTGCTTTGGCAAACTTGATAGTAGTATTATTACCACCAGTTCGTCGCTTAGCTTAATATACACTTCCCCAAGTTTGTCAATCGTCGAGCAAAACGTATTGATATAGCTGGACATAACTTCTCCATCTGCCATATGCAATCCAAGCAATTTTTGTACAGCGAGACCTTTCTCACTGGCCCGCTCGGTTGATACACATCTTTGAGCTTCTTCCAAGCACTCGCTGCAGTCTTGCTTTGCTTGAGATAACACAACTGTGATGGCTTCACAATTAAAGTAATCATTTCCAACGCATTTTCATCGAGTACATCCCACTTCACTGGGTCTTCCAACAGCCGTACTCTATCCATCACCTTCCACACCTCTGCGTGCACCAACACGCTACGCATTTGAATGCTCCAGGTGTCATATGTAGTTGCCTTCATCTACCTTCTCGATCTGGTATATGTATGTATTTAATTTACCGACAAACTACTTTAAACACTTGTGACCCTCGTCCTGGGCCCATAACCTAATGAGTTGTTCTTTTTCTGGAGATTTTACCTTGAAATTTATTTTTAAAAACACTACTGGCAACTAAGTTTGAATCGAAATATATTAGCACAAGTATTTAAATTAACACTAACGCCACGGAAATGCGAAATTAATTGTGAAATAAAAGGAAAAGCACAGTATGTTCAAGCACATAAAGGGTTTTCCAATAGGGACTTGACAACTTTGAGTTTAATTTGTGAACGCACTCTTTCACTAATCATCAAACTGTCACTGTCAATTTATTCAGTAAACTCAACATTTTCAAATGGTAAAGTACACGAACGAGCAACGTCTGCAAATTATAAAAATTTTCTACCGAAATTCGGAGTCGGTGACTGCAACTTGATGATGAATTTCATCGCAAAATCATCTTCAGTGACGAAGCTCATTTTTGGCTCAATGGGTTCGTCAATAAGCAAAATATGCGTTATTGGTCGGGTGAAAATCCACATGTGCTTCATGAATCACCACTTCATCCACAAAAAATAACTGTTTGGTGCGGTTTGCATGCCGGCGGCGTTATTGGGCCATATTTTTTCGTCGACGATAACGATCGTCACGTTACTGTGGATGGTCAGCCTTATCGCGCCATGATCACCGATTATTTTTGGCCCGAATCGGAAGATATGGACTTGGACGACATGTGGTTCCAACAGGATGGTGCCACAAGCCACGCAGCACACGCTACAATCGATTTATTGAAGAGAAAGTATGGTGAGCGTGTTAGCCGCTTGACTATTTTCTGTGGGGCTACGTTAAGTCATTGGTTTATGCCAACACGCCGACGACGTTGGAAGAGCTCAGAGCCAACATTGAACGCGAAATAGCGGCCGTTTCGGCCGAAATGTGTAGCCGAGTCGTTGAAAATTGGGTCCAACGAATCGACCGCTGCAAACGTGCCTGCGGTGGCCATATGAACGAATTCGAGTTCCATTCATAAATGTTTTGATTGTACTTCAAGCCGATAATAAAGTTTTTGAAATATCTCAAATGGTTTGCGTTTTGTTTAAAAAAAAAGTTGTCAAGTCCTTATTGGAAAACCCTTTACATACTCTCTCTCTTGTCCACCACCTGTTGACGCGTCGATTATTTCAGGCTTGTCCAAAAAGAAATATACGCATTGCAATTACTCCATAAATAGGAAACCTTAAAGTTCATCAAAAATGCAGGTGTATAGTAGATGGTAATACGTATGTAGTACATGTGTACATATGTACTTATATTGGCTTATACATAGATATCTATGCTCTTAAAATGGTATTATACATATATTCTAACCCCTTTAAAATGTATTATTTTCAGATTGCTGCTATAACTAGCACGCATGCATCCAAAATAACGGGAATGTTACTAGAAACGCCACCAGCACAGTTGCTCATTATACTATCATCTGAAGATACTCTGAGACAAAAAGTAAATGAAGCCATGGATGTTATATTGCATAAACAAAAATCTGAATCAGGTTCGTATTTAAAACTCAAGTCTTTTTTATGTAGAAACAGGGTGTTCACAAATTAAACGGATTTAGGGTAAGCCTTCTTTTTCTTACACCATAAAGAGTAAAATTAGTTTCGTGAAAATTTTAATCAATCTTGGTATCACTTTTAAATGCAAACTCGAGAAGGGCGTCTCTTAAATCTGTCTGTACCCCGTACGCCGCTCGATTCGACGGATTTTCTTCAAACTCGACCTTTGAACTTGCTAGGGTCACTACTTAAAATTAACAGTAGTTATTTACATTTACCAAAGATGGATTGAACGATTTTGTTAAAATATTTGGTTGCGTATTTACAAACATACATACGTTATGTACATTTGAATTTCTTTTTCTCTTTCTATGATAAAAACGGTATGAAAGGTTACTTAATCACATTTATTTTGTTATTATTATTTATTATTATTATTATGTATTATATATTTATTAAACATGTAATAAATTACAAGCTAGCAATTAATTTAATGAGCTACTAGCCGCAAAGGCCTGCCGCTCTATGTTATTTAGTTTAGCATAATTTGATCTACTATAATAAGTTAATTATACGAGTATATGTATGTATTTGTCTTTCTTAGAAACTCATTGAATTTTTCAATGTTGAATTTGTTTGGGTTTCTTAGTACATCGATGACGTCTTCTCCTTCCAGTATATTGTTGATGAATGGTCTTACTCGGTTGCAGTGTTGAAGCAGGTGATGAAGATTTACAGTAGTGTGGCAGGTAGTACAGGTTGGTGGGGGCTCCTTCTTCAAGAGGTGGAGGTGAGTTGCTGAAGTGTGGCCTAGTCGCAGTCGAATGAATTTTGTAATTTTCACTTTTGCAATGTTTGTGGGATAAGCAGGGTGCGATTTTATGGGGTTAATTTTTGTATAGTGGTGTTGGTATAGGCTCCAACCGGTTTGTTCATCTTTGGAGATCTTGTTTTTGATACATTTCATAATATCATCCTTGGTGTAGACATTGTATAGGTACACTGGTGCTTTGTTTGCGAATTTGGCAGCTTCATCAGCCAGTTCGTTGCCTCGAATGCCTACGTGACCAGGAGTCCACATCAGTTTTGTGGAATTAGAGGATTTGATCAATAAATCACGGATGTTGCTGATTAGATCTGTGTTGTTGTTTGTGTTTGTGATAGCTTTTATGGTGGAGAAGCTATCGGTACATATCACCTGTTTTCTTCCCGATTTAATAGTAACCTGAAGGGCAACAAGGATGGCGAGAGCTTCTGCAGTGAAGATGGATGTGAACTGAGAATTCCAAGCTTTAGCGTGGTACCATCGTCCAATACTACTGCAAATGATGTATTGTCCGAATTTTTGGATCCGTTCGTGTATATAAAATTCCAGTTTTTGGCCTTGAGATCAGCTGAAATACTCAAGAATAGCTTTCGGTATACCTCTTTATTTGTGTCCGTCTTCCCATGCAGTGATAGGTCCATTATAAGACAGTTAGGATCTATAAGCCATGGGGGTTGCGGAGCCGCAGGGTTGATGAAAAACCGTTTTGGTGGTTCGATGTCTTCATTGGACTTAAGAATATTATAGATGGCGGGAGGAACTATTTCAACTATTGGTTCAACAATTTCATTAGTAGGAATTATTTTTTTCATAATTATTATTTGAAAAAGAATAATTAAGCAACGACAAGTAATTTATTCAATACAATTAAACTCTTCAATTGAATGATATCAAAACATTATGGACTAAACATCCTCCTCCGCGTTGAATGACTGTTCAACAATTTATGTGACGGTGACAACGAAGTCCGAAGTTGTTGGTGTTTGTCGAGGTTTCGGCTGAGGTGTCTTCGTGATGACTGCTGATTTTGTTGTTGTGTGTTTCCAGATTATGTAGATGATTAACACTATTGACATTGTTAGAGCTAGATATCCAATTGCAAAGTTATGATAGCTGTGAGCTTGAAACTTATGATGTAAGTCCAAAACTTCTTGCTGTGCGAGTATCCTTTGTAATTCAGTGAGATTCTTAAGTTGAATATCGTAATGCGTGGCATTGAAGTCTTGAAAAATTTGCTTATGGTGCGCTGGTGTTGCAATTTCTGAGATGGTTCCAAAACTTGTGTAGGAAGTTTGTATGTTGGTGGAGAATGTGTTATGACTTTGGATTGTGATGAAATTGTGGTTCCTGATGCATCCTGGCTGCAACGTTAATATCCCGGAACCTTCTAGGACTAGTTGTACGTTTTTTCTTCCACATACTGCAGTGAGCCGAGATGGGGTGTTTGTAGAATATAACCACTGATTTTTGTCTTCCATTTGGATCCAAGTTGAATTTATTCCAGACTGCAGTGAGTCGAGATGGGGTGTTTGTAGAATATAACCACTGATTTTTGTCTTCCATTTGGATCCAAGTTGAATTTATTCCAGATTTATTTAGAGTACACGTGGGTTTTGTCTCGTTGTTGAAGAGACCGACTTCACAAGAGCAGAACTCTGCTCCCTTGCTGTATCTTGATTGCAAGTTGAAGCACAAATATTGTTTTGCCCTTGTAGTGACGCATTCTTCGAAAATGGGTGCCCGTATTGGAAAGTATTGGTCGCGATGTATGTTCAGAGCTAGTATTGGTGCACAGGGAATGATGGTTACCATGGTGTTATTTATGAAGTTTGGTATAGGTCTCATCCTTAACAAATCGTAGTATTCTTGATTCACTAATGGAAGTGTTATCCAGAATCCAACCTTATTATCCGTTACTCCTCCCTTCACTGTCGTCAGTTTGTATAGCTGTAAAAGATCGTCTTCATCTACAGGTATCTCTAGAAATGCGGGCTGGTGAGCCCGTGGTTTTTAGCTCCTCCTTTAACTGCTGCGCTGACAACAGTAGTGAACTTTTTTGCCGTGGTGAGTGTCTGTGAGTACGTCAATAAGAGTGGATTGCATCCTTTCTATATTGATGATCACGATAATAATTTGGAAAGAAAGGGATATGAAGATCTGAGCTATCTTGGCTTGGTAGGCTTCTTCACCATTATCACGTATTCTTGCTCTTATTTGACTTAGTTGGCTATTGAGTTGATCAAATCTGTTCTTAATGATGGTTTGATCTTGTTTCACCAGGTTGATCGTTGAGTCAATAACTGAGGTTTGATTTCTCAGCAAATCTAATAAATGATTTTCGTTTGTGTTGACCTGTTCTATCGTGTTCGTCATCTTCTCCGCGTACTCTGAATCTAATACCCCGAATAGGGAGTTAGCTATTCTTCCAACTAGATTTACTGCTCCGCTTTTAGTTCGTTTTGTTGGTAGTAGGGTGTTTTCCGACCGTAGTTCGGCTATAATGTGTTGGAATCGATTTAAAATGTCCCTGCAAAGACTCTTTTGCTGAATTTCTTGATATAAATGGTTAAGTGTCAATGTTCCGTTATATAATGCAGTGTATTCTTCTATCAAAGGATTGCGATTGTAATGAATGATGAAGTTCCATTCACTCGTCGCTATTCTTGCTGAACCAATACCTTCAAAGTAGATTCCAAGATTGGGTTTAAATCTGGTGATCTGAATATCCTCGCTAAATACAATTGGTAAAATTAGGAACATTGTTAAGAGCGATGTAATGCCACTGGCACCAGATGTTCTTCGCCTTTTGTTTGGTATAGTGGTTGTTGCTTCTGATGACTGAGTGCTATGCGTCAGCTGTTTGGCTTCACTTCGAGATGTTTTGTTATTATTCGTCTCATGCTCACTTGGTAGTCGAGCTAGTCTATGAATCGGACGTTTCCAGATCCCAGACGCAGTTTTTACATCAACTACACGTACTGCACCATCATCGCCCTTGTAAGTCTTGATGATTCTACCAAGCGGCCATTGTAGTGTTGGTACATTGTCCTCCTTTATAATGACCATGTTACCCGGCTTAATGTTTGTTGCACAGTCCATTGTGTGTATACTGAAGTTCATTCAAATATTCTCGTGACCATCGATTCCAGAATTCATGCTTAAGGTGTGACAACAACTTCCACCTTGTTAACAGAGATTGTTTTATTGATTCAGCATTTGTGTCAATTTGTGCGGTTAGGGGTTCGCCGATCAAAAAGTGTCCTGGCGTCAGGGCAGTTAGGTCATTGGGATCACTAGACATTGGTGTAATTGGCCGTGAATTCAAGATAGCTTCTATCTCAATTAAGACAGTTTCCAATTCTTCATAAGTCAATGAAGCTGTTGCTACGCTCCTGATCAGCAGGTGTTTTGCAGATTTCACTGCCGCTTCCCAGAGACCTTCAAAGAGGGGAGCCCTAGGGGGGATAAAGTTAAATTTGATTGTCTTATTGCTGCATTCCCGAATTATAGTTCTCTGTGCTGCTTCTGAATGAATGGTTGTTGTCAATTCAGCAAGTTTATTATTAGCTCCAACAAAATTTGTGGCGTTGTCGCAATATAATTGTTGACAATGACCTCGGCGCCCGATGAAACGTTTCAATGCTCCAATAAAGGATTCCGTGGTTAAGTCGCTTACTAACTCCAGGTGAATTGCCTTGGTGGCAAAACAACAAAAGACTGCCACATAAGCCTTTTGAGGTCTTTTGCCCCGTGTTTTATAATGAATCCACAGTAATCGACTCCTGCATGGATGAATTTTTTTTTTTTTTTTTTTTGAGGTTCGCAGGAAGGAAAAATCATCGAAAGACATTGCAGAGGCTTCTACGCGAGGGGGCCTTCTGCAATAGTGAGGGACTTTAATCCTCTAAAAAACCTCCCGAGGACTGGCTAACGCCTGTCTCCAAGGAATCGCACCTAGTCGTTGGACTAATCAGCAATTTATTTTTGAAAATTAATAATAAATTTAAATTAAAAGGAAAAGCCGCCGTTTGTCGGATTTCTGATTTTTTTGAATGACTACTACACCTAGATCAAGAGGTTTTACTCGTCTTAATCTCCTGATTACATTATCTATTTCTAAATTTACGTGGTTGAGAAGCCTAATTCTGTGTTTCTGAGCAACTTTTTTAACTTCCTCTTCAACCATTTCAATACCTAGATCTCTATGTAGATCAGCGTTTCGTATGTACCAAGGTGCATTAACAACGTTCCTCAGTACTTTATTTTGGAAGGTTTGGATTTTTTGTAAGTTTGTCTGGCATGTGCATGCCCACAACTGGAGTCCATAGGACCATACTGGTTTCAGGACTTGCTTATAAAGCAATAATTTATTGTAGTTGGACAGAGATAAGCCAATACATTTTACTGTAACGCATGTTTAGTTCATCTCTCTTTTTCTTTATATGCGCTTTCCAGCGTAGTTTAGCGTCCAGAGTCATGCCTAGATATTTGGCTGTATTTGAATATTCCACTACATTATTATTTATGTACACTGGAATATATGGTACATTTTTGTATGTAAAATTAATGTGGACGGACTTAAGGTCATTTAATTTGATCTGCCATTTTTTAGTCCATTCTGAAATATTATTTACTGCTTTTTGAAGCTTTTTTGTTGCAACTTCGACAGTTTCTCCCACAGCAAGTACAGCAGTATCATCTGCAAAAGTTGCTATAGTGATTTCTTCACTTTCTGGTAGATTGCTAGTGAATAACAGATATAGTACCGGACCTAGTACACTGCCTTGAGGTACACCAGCTTTAATTTCTCTTAATGTTGAGTACTCTGTTTCTTGTTTAATTCTGAAGAATCGCTGTAATATATAAGACTCTAGAATTTTCAAATACTGCTTTGGCAGTTGCTTTTGTATTTTATGGATCAGTCCTTTGTGCCAGACTTTATCGAAAGCTTGTGCTATATCAAGAAAAATAGTAGAGCAGATCTTTTTCGCTTCGAATGCTTTTTCGATTTTGTCTGTGATTCTATGCACCTGATCAATCGTAGAGTGCTTATTTCTAAAGCCAAATTGATGGTTCGGCACTAGCGATTTTTCTTCAATTATTTTTTGCAGGCGTTTCACCAGCATATTTTCGAATAACTTGGACAACATTGGTAGTATCGATATTGGGCGATATGAGGTAACTTCGCTAGGTGGTTTGCCTGGTTTTGGAATCATTATTACCTCCGCGACTTTCCATATGCTTGGCACAGACGGGAATGCAGCATTTATAATCTGTGCTAGTTTTTTTAAACCTTTTTTGGGAAATTGTCTTAGGATTTCCCCCTTTTTTATATTTATGCCTTTTATTTCTTTGGCAAGTTCTTAAGCTGTAACCGGCCGAATAGGTCTGTCTTCTTCGCACGTTTCTTCCGCTCCTTGACAATCTTTATCTTCATAAGGTTGGAAGACGTCTTCAAGATACTCAGCAAAAATGTTTGCTTTTTCTTGACTGCTTTTTGCCCAGTTGCCTTCACTGGTTTTTAGTGGCGGAATGTGAGCTATTGGCCTGTTCATTTTCTTCGTTGCCTTCCAGAGCGAGTAGTCGGTACTAGCATCATTTGTAAGATTGGTAAGGTATGTTTTTAAAGACTCATTATTAAATTCTCTTATTGATTTTCTGAGCTTATTATTTAAATTGTTCAGTTTGGTTTTGTCGCTTGGCCTCTTGTCAGTTGCCATCGTTTCCTGACTCTCCTCTTTTCTGCAATAATTTCACAAATTTCTTGAGGGTAAGAGTTTTGTTTTATCCTGTTTGTTGTTTTGGGAGTTGCAGCCTATGCAGCTTTTTGTATATTGAGCGTAAATATTTGCACTGCTTCTTCTAGTTCATCTTCTTTTTGGATAGCTGCTGATATTTGGATACTCTCTTCCAGCTTCTGTCTAAAGTAGTTCCAGGCAGTCAACTTATTAACTAGTTTTGGCCTATGTTCTTTCATTATTATTTTGTCTCCAAGTGTCAGAAGTATTGTAGAGTGATCTGATTGTAAATCTGGTCCTTCTTCTACAATTATTTTATTTGAAGAGATATTTTTTTTTATAATGAAGTCGACAAGATCTGGGGTCTTATTCCTATCTGTTGGCCAGTAGGTAGGTTTTCCCGTTGAGTGATATTTGCCGCCACCTTCTTTAATTGCTTCATATAATGCTCTTCCTCTGGTATTCGTTAATCTAGATCCCCAGAATTTATTCTTGGCATTAAAATCGCCTCCTGTGATGTATCTATTGTGATATATACGGAAAAGGCTTTCAAATTCATGTTTCTTTATGCTATAGCTGGGAGAACAGTATACTGATGCAACTGATATTTGCCCACTGCTCGTTTTTAAACTTATAGAAATTCCATGGATCGCATTTGATTGGAATTTAGATTCTATATCGTGCTCAATGGTATTCCTTATTAAAATTGCAGCCCCTCCTTTTGCACAGTTATGAGGGTGAGGGGAGTGATATAATTTATATCATTGCAGACTAAAGTCAGTTGTCATTTTAAAGTGAGTCTCTGAGATAAGACATATATCTATCTGGTGTATGTCGAGAGTCACTTGCAACTCTTGCTTGCGGTTCTCAATGCCGTTAGCATTCCATTCTATGATTTTTATTTTATCCATCATGTTTGTCTTTTTGGTACAGCTCTTTTGTCGCCGTACTGTTTCTCAAGGAATGATATTCTTTCTAATATTGTTTTATTGCAATTTTCCATGGAATCCATTCTGTCTAGTATTTGTTTCATTAGGATTTCCAATGCAGTGTTTGGCTTCACTTTGTTTTTTTCCGCTTTTCCAGCTGGTTTTTCTGTCGTTTTTGATGCTGCCTGAGCAGATGTCATTTTTGTACCCACGGCTGTCTTTGGTCTTGAGTCCTTTATGGTAATTTCTTGGACTTTAAGTTTTTCTTTTTGTGTGCTCTGTTGTAAGTCCTTTTTGACTTTAGGTGCGTCCTTATTTATACTTTTTGGTTGTTTCTTTTGTTTTTTGTCCTTTGCAAGTTGAATTTCCTTTGCAACTAAACATCCTCTAAAACTAGCGGGATGGTTTTCACTGCAATTTGCACATTTAGGTGGTTCGTCATTTTTTTTTATACAGTCTTTAGTATGGTGACTTCCCGCACGCATGGATGAATGGTCGTGCTGGGGTAATTCTTGTTGATAGTAGATTTCCCATTACTTGAGTGAGTAGCTGAGGTCTGGCTCTACTGCATCTTACACAGTGCTAGACAATAGATCTTGCCATTATTTTTCCCTTAATAGGCCAAAATCTTTGTCTGGTATGAGCTAGTAATGTTTGTTCTCCACAATGCATGTTTTCCTCGTGAATCATTTGCATCAGAAGTTTTCCTAGAGGTAGATTATAGGGAATTAGCATTGGATGTTTGGCATCATATGACAGTTCTGATGCCTCCAACCGACCTCCTACTCGTATAATACCTTTGTTGTCCAAAAATGGGGAAAGGCTATTAAGAGGATTAGTCCCCTTGAGTTCCTTATACTTTTGGAGATTGCTGATTTCTTCCTTAAATTCGACCCTTTGCATTGCTCGAACTATCACAACGAGTGCGTGATCAAGTTCCTGTGGACTTAGTTCTGTTTCCGATTTTCGTAAAATTTTGGCAGTTCTAGCCTGAGTCGAAAAACGAAGAATATATCCGATAACCCGTTGGAGCGTTTTGGACGAGTTCCTGTGATTAATGGTGTATACTATTTCTTCATCACTGGCAATAGCTGCTACTGCTACGGTTGGTCGTTTACGCCTTCTCTCTGTATCTTCTGATATTGAAAGACCTTTACAGACTTTGTCTGGCCATACACATTCCTTTCCATGTAGAAAAAATGGTCCAAAGAACCACAGGTTGCATGATGTTAATTTCGCGGGTTGTATTCCACTAGATAAGATGTCTGCAGGGTTATGCTTAGAAGCTACATGTCTCCATTGCTCGGGGAGTGTGAATTCTTGAATGGTCGCAATTCTATTAGCAACAAATGTTTGAAATGATGATGCAGAGGCGTTAATCCAAGACAGAACGATCTCCGAGTCTGTCCAGAAGAACGTGGGTATGTTCTTAAAATTTAGGTCGTGTTTTATCCTGGCCGATAATTGAGCTCCTAAGACTGCGGCACATAGTTCTAGACGTGGCAGCGTTTGTTTCTTAAGTGGAGTCACACGAGCTTTAGAACACAATAACCTTACTATAATTTTTTCGCTCCTTAAGGTTGTTCGCAAATATACGGCTGCGCCGTAAGCCTTCTCAGAAGCATCACAAAACACATGAATCTGTATACGCACGGGAACCTCTTTATTGAACATGTGACGCGGAAAGTTAACGTTCTCTAACTCCTTCAGGTTGTTCCGAAATGCTGTCCATCTAGTATGCAGTTCGGCTGGCAAAGCTTCATCCCAAGAGACCTTTAATTGCCATAACTCTTGTAAAAAAATCTTGGCCTATAGGAGCCATTATGCCCAAGGGATCAAACAGCTTAGCCAAATCTGAGATGACTATGCGCTTTGTGATGCGAGCGGGAGGGTTCAGATTTGTTTTCACACAAAATTGATCAGTCTTTGGCTGCCAGATTAGTCCTAGGGTCTTGATGGATTCGTTATTTTCGTTGCTGAAGTCTCCTCCTTGGCAATCCCTTGAAGGAGTTGTGGATGATTTGCGCACCATTTACGTAATTTGAATCCTGTACCTTGTAATATGCACGTGAGCTGATGTTGCATTTCCAAGGCAGTTGATAAGCTGTTGTCTCCAGTCAGGCAATCATCTACATAAAAATCGTTGTATAGAGCCTTCGCGCCTAATGCGAATCTTTCACTATTTTCCTTAGCTAGCTGTTGCTAGATATGGTGCTGCTCTTGTGCCATATGTCACCGTGTTGAGTTGATAGTAGCGTAAAGGCTTGCTTACGTCTGTTCTCCATACAATGGTTTGGTATCTTCTATCCTCTGGATGCATGACTACTTGCCGATACATTTTTTCAATGTCAGTGCAGAAGACATATCGATGTAGGCGGAATCGAAGCAATAACGAAAATAATTCACCTTGCACTGTGGGTCCTGTGTACATGATTTCGTTTAAGGATAGTCCTGACGATGTTTGGTAGTGCTACTATCGGCCTTGAACACACAGTGGTGAGGAATGAAGTAATTTGGTGTTGCCAAGTCATTGATGTCGATTTGTGTCATGTGACCTAAATCTTCGCATTCCTCCATGAATCGAATGTATTGATCCTTCACTTCCTTGTTTTTATCTAGCCTTCGCTCAAGGGCTAGGCTATTTCTGCTATTTCTTTGCTGCTATTTCCTTGGATTTACCTAGAGAGTTTGTGCTCTCATGAAATGGTAGTTTGACTATAAAGCGTCCATCACTTGTGTGTGTTTTGTGTGTGTGTGTTTTGCGCAAAATGAGCTTCGCACATCTCTTCGTCTTTTGATAACGTGCTACGTGCTGGTTCAATTTCTTCGAGACTCCAAAACCGTTCAATCATTTTATGGGGGTTGTTGTCATCATAAGTAGAGATTGTTGTGATGTTGTTGTGACTGATTTGAGCTCAGCTATCTTTCCAGCTAGTACCCATCCTAAAACTTTGTTTTGTAGGGTGGGTAAATGATCTGCTAGACGTATTTGTCCAATGGAAAGTAATTGATGATAGAATTCCGCACCGAGAAGAACATAAATTTTTTCTGGGCGGTTGAAATTGGGATATTCTTTGGTATTGGCCATGAGCAAATGTTGAAATGTTGAGAAGGTTGTGGTGATATGATGTGTGGCAGAACAAATGCTTCGAACTGGGTATTGAAATCACTCGTTCTTGATTAGAGTTTGACATTAACGCGTTGATGAGATTCCCTCTTTCCATCGCCAATGCCTTGTATTTCTGGTATGAAGACCTAATCTCCTTACCAGGCGTGCTGTAATCAAGTTTACTTGAGAGCCGGAATCCAGAATGGTTCTGCATTCCAACTTTTGTCCATTTGTTGCAACCAGCTCGATGACGGCTGTGCTGAGGAGAACGTAATGCTGCCCTTCTGGTCCTTTTGAGGCTGCTAACGTGGTTGATGATCTTGTATTTCCTTCAGAACTTGAATTGTACTCCCGATCCGTGTTATTTTGATGCTTGTTGGTGGCCGAACCAAAAAAAAACCTTGCACGATGCCTTATTGTTATGACTTGATGTTAACGATGCACAAGCACGAGATGATGTATCCTCCTTCTTCTGTCCGATGGATTCCAGTGATTGAAATTGATTCTCCAGAAACGTTAGAAATTCCTTTATTGATTGCAACTCTTTTGGTTTCTTGAGAGATTGTTCGTACAGGACCCTTGTGCCTTGATCGAGTTTATTTACTAGTAAATGAAGAAGGGGATCCCAGGTTCCAGTATCAACGTCTATGTTACTTAGAGCCATCAAACATTCTTGTGTGGTGTCGTGAAGACCCTTAATAGCCAATGCTGATGGTTGAGGCTGTGTTTGGTTTGGCTGTCCAATTATTTTTTGCAAAAGGGTTGATGTGAGTACCCTAATATTGTTGTATCGATCTTGAAGAATGGTCCAAGCCGTTTTGTAATTATCTTCCGACAGTTATAGATGACGCATAAGATTTTCTGCTTCTCCACTAAGGTGCGTCTTAAGATACCACATCTTTTGTACGCTAGGTATTGGTAGCTTGTCAACCATTTGAGAAAACAGATCAAAGAATTGTCTCCACTTCAAATAGTCGCCATCGAATTTGGGAATGGTGACCCTATGGTAGGTTAAGGGAGTTCTGCGAATTCTGGTTAGCAACGCTTGAATTTGATCTCGTAGTACTGCCTAGGTTCATCTTCATTCAGGGATAATCCCTCGATTATCCTCTTTAATGCACTCATGATTGCTCTCTGTCTACGAATCGCACCAATGATTTTTGATGAATTTTCGTCCACTGAATCAATGGTTGCTTTACTTGGATCAACCCTTGATGTAGTTGATTGTTGTGCTATGTCCGTGGTGGACATTTCCTTTGCTTGCTTGAGCCTCTCAATGTGGCTGGAGAACTCGTTGCTGTACTGTATGTACAACTGCTTTACCGCGTCATAGTACCTCTGTGTGTAGTACGGATGCGCCAAATGGTCTGAAAAGCCTTCCCTGATCTCTTTCGCTTCGAAGTGGTCCCAAAGTTCCTCCAGCTTACGCAATCGGTCGATGTAGTAGCTGAGAGTCTTCCTTGATGGACCATCCTTCTTGTAGTTGAAGATCACCTGCTCGATTTGGGCTCCAGTTGATTGTTGACGTTCGGCCATCTTGTCCATGATGAATGATGAAGGTTAATCTTGAATTCTTGTTTCAAGTGGTACACTTCGAATCACGTCGGGGTCACGAAAATGTTTAGACTCGTTTGCCTAAGTGGGTATACCAAGCACATAAACTTGATGTATATATATGGATAGTGAAACAAGCACTTGAATCTGTTCACTTCGGAGAAAATTCGAGGTGTACCAAATGAAACAGTTGCAATAGTATCTGATTGAATACTACATTTATTATTAATGAAATCGATTATTTTACATTTACAATGTGCTTACTCTAGCTTATAGAAATAAAATTGCTTAATCTACTTAATCATAAAGAAGTATACAAACCAGAACGAAATTAATTATCGCCAGTGACTCACCGTCAGCATTGCAGTTCGTTGGCTTGACCCAAATGTGATTTTGTTGATTATCGCCACTATCATTGGCATGATATGAAGCGCGGTTGTTGTTGATTGAAGTGTGTGCGTTGAATTTTGTTGGCCTTGAATTAAGTAACTGGACTAAACAGTACCAGAGTTCGTTTGATTTCTTTGTCTTTTATTGAGTTGCGTGAAAAGGTTAGTTTCGGATAGAGTTTCGATATAACTGCATCTCTTCGCTCTTCGATAGAAGGGAGACCAGCTTCAGCCAATATGTTTTTTATGGGGGTTGTGCGAAAGGCCCCAACGCTGCATCTTGCTGCCTGGTTTTATGATTTGAAGAGTTGTTCTCGGAGAGTTGCCATAGATGTAGATACCGTAATCGATTTTACTTAAAATTATTAATCTAGTAATATTGCAGAGAGTGTTCATATGTACATTACTATTTCTACAAGATAAATACTTAATGATACTAGTGCTTGCAGATTTCTTGAGATCTAAACAATGGCTACTCCAATTGTATCCATGGTTAAATACTAGTCCTAGAATTTTTAAATTTTTTACATTTTCTATTTCTACATTATTGATATTTATGGTCAGAGGTATACAAGTTTACTTGGGACAAACATGTAGGAATGTTTGTGCCTTGACAAGATGTTGCTTACATTTTCAAATGCGATCGAGAATAGGATAACGGATAAGGGTGATCCTTGGGGTATCCCATCATGCAGGGGCAGAGTGGCAGAATAGGAAGGAATTATTGGAATTAATACAGAATTTTCTATTACTAAGGAACGATTTCACATAATAGTAAATTTTAGGGCCAATACCCCATTCTTTAAGTTTATTTAAAACGACGTGGATTCCTATTCTGTCAAATGCTTCTCGAAGTCTAAGGCTAGTATTGACACATGGTTTTTGGAGCTCAGTGCTCTAGAGATATAATTATCTAGGTAGAGTAGGGCGTCGGTGCATCCCAGATTAGCTTTGAAAGCAACTTGGTTTTGATTAAAGTCAACTATTTTTTCGAGTACTTTTGCAGCGCATGGGAGGAGAGAGATTGGGCGGTAACCCTCTACTGTAAACTTGTCTTTTTTGGGTTTAGGGATAGGTATTATAGCAGCTGTTTTCCAGCTTTGTGGGATGACACCTGTGTTAAAAATGTTGTTATAAAGACTAAGAAGTCTTAGTTTAGCATCAATTGGAAGGTTTTTTATCATTGGGTAGGATACCCTATCTCTGCTGGGGGTTAACCCTTTTAGTTTGCTTAGGCATGCTTCAAGTTCGGTAACAGAGATAATTTTCTCGATCAGTTGGACATAGGAGTTATTCGCACATATGACTGTGACATTAGAAATGCAGTCGTATTTTTGGTTGTTAAAGGTGTTTGTAATGTTTGCGTCGTTTGAGTAGTTGGACCAGGTTTGAGCTATGAGCTATGTAATTACCAATTTGATTTGGGTTGGAGAGTGTTTGAGTCAGTGTTTTATTATAGTTTATGGCAAGTGACGTGGGGTTACCCGTTAAACTTCGAATACAACTCCAATTTTTTTGTGGCGAAGCGTCAGGATTGATGCTGGAGATGAAATCGTCAAAGATTTTTAATCTTGCGATTTTAAGGTATCTCCGGAATTTGGCATTGGATTTTTTGAAAGCTATTAAGTTTTCTTGACTTATGTTTTTTTTGTATTTTTTCGAATCTGCCATTTTGTTTTTGCGCAGATCCGAGAGTTCTTGATTCCACCAGGGGACTACACGTCTGTGTGGTTTTGGATGTGTCTGAAGAATAGCTATGTTTGCAGCAGATATGATAGCTTTAAGAATAAGTGCAGCTTCTTTGTTTGGATTGCCAGAATGGTTTTTGCCCTCTAAAAAGGTTGTTACCTCTTTTTTGAAAACTGTCCAGTCTGCTGAATCGATTTTGAATTTAGTGAGGGGGGATTAAGTTTGGGATATAGTTCTAACCTTGCGGTAGTGATTATTGGGAAGTGGTCGCTATTGTGAAGGTCATCGGAGATGTACCAGTGTATGAATCTTAGGTAGAAGTTCTGGGGAAGAGCAGGTGATATCAACGTGTGTAAGAGTACTGTGGGTAGAGAAGTGAGTTGGTGAGCCATCATTTAAGATAGAGAGGTTAGAATCTATAATAAAATCTTCTATAATCTTTCCTCTTTTATTTGTGGTAGAGGACCCATGAATTCGCATCCCCGGCTAAAATGACTGGGCGGCTTACTTGATTTAACATCGACTCAAGTTCGTTTTTCGAAAAGATTTGCTGTGGTGGAATGTAAAACGCAACAATACAGATTTTTGACTGTAGCAAAATTTCTATGGCGGAGCAAGCTATATTGGAGTTGACGTGGATTTCTCTGTGTGGGATATTTGTTTTCACTAAGAGGCCGACACCGTGTTTTGCTATCGTGTTGGTAGGCAGATTTTTAAAATAGGGCTTAAATGCGTTAGGGGAGATTGGTGTGGAATCGAATGGGCAGTGGGTTTCTAGCAGGCATATGTATAACACCAGGGTCATGATCTTTTATTAGTAAGTTAAGCTCGTCGTAGTTGTTTACGTAGCTGTTTACGTAGCCTTTGAGGTTCCACTGGAGAACCTTAAGTAGAGCTTTATTATCAGATAGAGAAAACTTCTGCACGGTATGTTGAGGCCCATACTGTGTGAAGCCCTTTTGGCGAGAATTATTAAAGTGAACGTTTCCACCCCGACGTCCAAGAGCTGGGTCAAACGAGCTCGAAGACTAGCTCAGTTGATCCAGCTGGTGGGCGCCAGGGTGGTTTTTGTTGGGATCAGTTTTATTTTTATGTTTCGTGTTCATATATACGTTCGGGTTTTTTAATAAAGTATTGGTTTTGTTTTATTTGTTCTTGTGTTAGTTGTGATAAAGGTGAGAATGCCGTAAGTTGAGTGTTATTATTTTGGTGTGTGGGTTTTTTAATACTGGGTGGGGATTGGTGGTCTGGAGTATTGGAGGTATTCTGGTTTTGCTGGTATGAGTGTAGGTGAGATGAGGTTGATTGAGCTTTGAAATCGTCGTTGGCTATTGCCAATGGACTTTGAGTGAGAGGTTGCGATATTTCATTTTGAATTTTGGGAGTTGTTGTAAACTTATGCTCATTTGGATGTGACGTTAAGTTAGCGGCTGTGGAGACGTTGGATTTATTTTCGGTGCTATTGTGCGTGGTTGTTTTTTCTAACAGGTTGGTGGAATTGGTTTGGGTTGTATTTTTTGCAACACTAGAGTAAGATATGGTTGATGTTACGGGGCGGTACTGTTCTATGAAGGCTTGTCTGGCTTCTGCCTTAGCACACTTCGAATGGTTTTAATTTTAAGTACTTCCTTTTCTTGAGTGAACTTGGGACATTTTTTGAAGGATGATGGGTGGCTTTCGAGGCAGTTGGCACATGAGATACGCGTACATTTTTCGGGTGAGTGGGGAGGAAGGTTGCACCCTTCACATAAGGGAGTACCATTGCAGCGTTTGGCTGTGTGGCCAATTTTGTGGCAATTTCGACATCGCATTGGATTGGGATAATATTCATCCACTTTGATATTGTACCAGCCAACGTTTACAGTAGTGGGTGGTCGGAAAAGGTCGAAAGTGAAGAGGACTAGGCCGGAGGGACTTTGTTTACCTTCAACAGTTTTATTGAATTTGTAAACTTCTCTTACCCCTTGTGAGCTCATTTCATCGACTATTTCTTTTTCTGGAACGTTAATTAGGCACGGAGCGTAGGCTGTTCCTTTACACGTGTTAAGCTGATCATGTAGTTTTATGGTGATATCACATATGTACATACATTAGAGAGATTTTTTTTCTTTTTCTTTTTGAAAAAAGATTTTTATGATTTTTTCTGACTGCGAGAATTAGCAGGCAGCCATTCCGCAATTGACTTATGCTCTCATAAGCAGTGCTTATGCTATCTATCGCTTTTTTGAGCACAAAAACACTGATGTTCGAAAGGGGCTTTGTGGGGTCGGAGGAGGAGATTACAATGAATTTTGGGGGGCGGAAGTCAAAGGGGTATATTTATCAATAGTCGGTCTTTTGCGTCTTTTATTTTTGGGTTCCAACAGCATTTCTTCTGAAAGAATGCCGAATGGGTTACCCTGAAGCACACCACATGGCCATGGGACCATTTTTGATATTTGCTTTTACCACTATAAGCGTTAGAGTTGTTTAACTTTACACAAGGAAAACTAAATGCGTGTGAGTGAGAGAGAATGCTACAGAGATAGCGGGAAATCACCAACGAAAAATGATCGAGAACACTACCGAGAAATAATGTTGTAGGCTCGAGTGACAGTCGATGACGTTTATTTTGTTATACTTAATCATTCGGTATGTTGAAGAATCTATTTTCTAATTTAATTTTGACGGTTTTTATCCGGTTTTTAATTACCAAAAGAAGTAGATCAGTGAAAAATGTGCACTAGTGAGATTCTGCTGGTAATCCATAAAAAGTAGTAAAATATGTGGTCCAGGACCTACGAGTATCTTCCCGCGACGACTCGTGTTGTAGATGTCAAAAACCACTGAGTCACGGCGCCCACTGAGCAAAATAAGTATGCATCTTAAAAATTCTTTTCGACATGGAATAATATGAAGATTCTTTTTAACTTAGGGAAATTTCGACCCAAGCGACTTTGAAACATTTTCTATAATGTTTTTCTTGTTGCAACACATTCATTTGTGAAACTCGATTGCGCAAAGTATGGCTAACAAGGCAGCGGTAGTGTAAATGCAACGCATATTTTGCAACTCGTTCTCATTTTTTGACGTTTTTGAATTCACCCGTGGATTAATACCTACCGTCTATGCAGAACGAACCGAAAATCAACCGAGGAATTTTTCTGTCGAAACAGCCAAGAGCAATCTCATTCACTTTTGAAAGTTTATGCATCTGCGCCAATTTAGCTATTCGAAAAGAGATTTTTTTTTATTAAATTGCCTTCTTCTTAGCTTAAAGAAGCAGCGGTTGACAAGAGCTACTCTTCATTCGATCTCACCTCTGCACATAGGAGGGACACACATTCCCGGACACCTCATACCAGGACACCTCATCCCAAAGGACAGCCCATCCCAGGACAACCCATCCCCGGACAGCTCATACCAAGGGACAACTCATACCGGGACAGCTCATCCCAAAAGAGAGAAAAATATGCTTTGGGTTACAGCATGAAGTTTTGGCGAATGAGTGAGGTTGTGGAAGAAGGGATAGTGATCACGTGGTCGATTGATAATATGTGATTGATAGATAGATACCTGAAAAGTATTTATGCTTAAAGGGTTGGTTGGTGGATATGCGTTGAGCGATATATGTATGTGCTCATCAGTGTTACACTGCGTCTCAATTGAGCCAAAAGGGACTCATTTTTTTTAGCTTGACTCAGGGACTCATCTTTTTTAGATTTGGCTAATTTTTTTAAGAATACGGAATTATGTGCTTCAAACGATAAAGAAAAAGTTTGGACTGCAGATTAAAAACTATGCTTTTACTTATTTTATTTCTTACTTTTTTTCTTATTACTGAATTGTTTCTTTTTGTTTAATTTTTTAAAAATGCGTTCTTAAGACTTTTTATTTCATAATATTCTTTTATATTATCGAAAATACATCGCTTTTGTGATATTTGTATTTAGTTTAATTAAATTTAAGAATTAAATGTTTATTTATATTTCTATTTATTTTTATTATTAAAAATTAAAAAAGTCTTATCATAAACTTAAAAGGGATTTTTTAATGGGACTCATTTATTTTCAAAATGGCTCATTTTTTCAGCCTCTGGGACTCATTAAAAACTAAACCTGCGGTAACACTGGTGCTCATGTGCATATTATTATTATGGAGGGTGACTTTTTTGTGTGTAGGATATAGAGGAAATTGGAGAATGAGAGTATGGGCGTTTGTTTATGATTGCGTTTCGTATGCGAAAATTTGTGTTCTCTTGTGTTGCGTGGCGTGAATGATCGAATCTGTATGATTCTAGACTTTAGAGGTTGGTTACATTTTTTTGTTTGGCTATTCGTTTAGAGGTTCGGTTCGGCGTATTCATGAAACGAATGTGATATGTACATGTGTATGTGCATGCATAGTACGTTTTGTCGCCCCTGATTGGATGGCATATTTTCTTGTTTGGATCTGTTTCCATGATGTGAAGAAGAGAAGATGGCCAAGGAGCTTAAATAATAATGGATGATTTCATTTTAAATGGAATGGTGCGTAGGCATTTAAAATAAAGGCAGCTACGGCGATTGATAGGATTATAAAATAAAATTGTTGATCTAAATATGGGGATTGTGTACATGTATGTACATATGTATGTACATAAATAAATAGATACCTAACAATATGCCGCGTAGCGGCGCCCTGAGCACCTGCATGTGAGGCCGAAGGCCGTGCAGTGTATGAGTCGAGGAAATGTCCATAGTGTTTTTTTTTTTAGCGAGCGTAGCGAGCTCACTCACCAGAAATGAACGAATTCTGCAAAATGAAAGTTGCTGATACACTGACACACCACATAATTCAACAATTCAACCACCAACTGACAATTATAAAAAACAACAACGACCTCCTATAAAAACAAGGAGCCGGAAGGGAGCCAGTGCCTAGGGTGAAACGATCACCGTTTAACTTCGTTGGAACCGTTGCGAACAAGCTGTTTGGGGTTTTAGACGAGTCGTATGCGGAGCATTACGAGCAGCAGATTCAACAAACACGCTTGAATGAGAACCATCTCCTCACGCTGATAAAGAATCAAACATCAATCGCAGAATCAACTAGCAACATCTTGCAAAAAAATACACAAGCTGGGACTGCGCAACTCCAAGAGGTTCCGTAAGTCACGGTGTTTAACCGATATTCCTTAATCCTTTGTATTGGGCTTTCTCTCCACAATATACGCTGAAAGTCTCTGTCTTCATGAGCCACTAGTATTTGGCGATACATTTTTTCAATGTCCGCCCTGTAGACAATTTTATGTTTTCTGCATCGCACTAGTATGGAGTATAAGTCCTGTTGTATGACTGGACCTGTTAGCATTGTGTCATTTAGGCTTACTCCTCAACTCGTTCGTGACGACGCGTCAAAGACCACTCGAACCTTGGTTGAAGAGCTATCTGGTTTGATGACTGCATGGTGCGGTAGGTAGTATGCTTCATTCGTTGACTTCATAACCGACATTGGGGTCACTTCTTCCATATGTCCGAGCTTAATGTACTCCCTCATGAATTCTACGTAGTCCTCATGGTGTTTGCTATTTCGCGTACATTTTTTCTCCATCTGAAAAAATCGAGCTAACGCCTTGTCTTTTGACTCGCCCAACTTGCCTGCGTCTTCGGTAGTCGAACTATGTATCTTCCAGCTTCGTCCCTCTTGTGTGTTTCCCTGAATATTTCTTCACACCGAGCTTCTTCTGCCGTGTGAGCTCTTTCTTCTTGTACTTCTTCCATTTCCCAAAATGATTTAAGTTGATCGTTAGCTCTGTGTTGGATATTAAACAAACTGTTGTTTCGTTTGCCTTGGAGCGATGTTGAATATTTCCAGATAGTATCCAACCTAATTGGGTGTTTTGAGCGACTGGGGTGCCGTGGTTGCCTTTAATCACCCCTTCAAGAATTATGTCCCGGAAAACATCCGCTCCTACCAGCATATCTACGGCCGCTTTCTTGTTGTATGATGGATCCGCCAAAGGTAAATGTTTAATATGATCCCAGTCGTTGGTTGTAAACGACTCTTCCGGTAGTACCCTTGTTAGCTTGTTTAGTACCAGGAATTCTCTCCATAGTTGAAATTCTGATGGGTATATGGACTGAATTTGTAGGTCAACCTTACTGTTTGCCGTTCCTGCATGCGTTGCTCCAAGGCCAGTAATAGAAGCATGTGCTCTCTTCCGTTGTAGTTGCAGTCTCTGTACTGCATCTTCGGTGATGAAGGTGGACTAAGAGCCCTGGTCGATTAGGGCTCTAAGGAAGTAATCACAACCCTTCCAATTGGTTTTTACGACTGTTGTTGCTAATAATGTTTTACTACGCTGTTTATTGGCAGAAAAGTTCGTTTGCTGCTGTTGAGGTTGCCTATCTACGTGGTAAATGTGGAGTAGTGTGTGGTGACGTTGGTGACATATTTGGCAAGTCTTGCCCGATGGACATCTTGATGTTTCATGATTTGGTTTGAAACAATTTTTACACAGCCTTTCTTTTTGGACAACCTCCTTCCTTTGTGTGACAGGCATTTGGATAAATTTACTGCAGGTGTGAAGCCAATGAGCGCCATTGCATGCTTTGCAAAACGGAGTTACAGTTGCGCAGAAAGTTTTGAAAATTCCCTGCCTATTGTTTAATGGCCTTTTTTTTCTCTTGGACTGTCCACCTTTTTCTTCTTTTCTTCTAAATTGTCCAGGGCGTCAAATTTGTTCTCCAGAAACCTTAAAAAGTTGTTCATAGGCTGCAGATCTTTTGGTTTTTCCAAAAACTGTTCATACGCCTTTCTCGTTTCGTTGTCCAGTTTTTGCGAGATAATATACAGTATTATAGGGTCCCAGCTCTCCGTGTCAACGTCCAGTCCCTTTAAGGCATTAACACACTCCATCGATGTATCGTGTAGTCTTTTTAAATTTTCTGCAGATTCAACTTGGCACTCCCTTTGGTTAATCAATGCCTGAATTTGCGCATTCACTAACATTCGAGTGTTTTCGTATCTGATTACCAAAGCTTCCCTTGCAGTGTCGTAGTTGTTGTCCATAATCTGCAAGTGCTGAATAATTTTGGCTGCTTCCCCCCGTTACATTTGTTTTTAGGTAATGCATTTTTTGGGCATTCCCAAGCTTGTCGTTTCTATGTATAGCTTGCTCGAATAGATCGAAGAATGACTTCCATTGACATGTTGATAGCTTTAGAACGGGTAATTTCAGCTCGTGCTGCGTATTCTCTATCGTGCCGTCTTGCCTCGTACCGATTGCCTGCTGGATCTCAAATCCGTCGATCTTCTTCTGCAAATTCACCATAATAGTTTCGTAGATTTCCTCTAGTTCTTCGTGCTCGTTCATGTAATCTTCATCGGTAATTTCTCCTGTATGCTCTACAATGTCGTTATGTGTTTCTACTATATTCATCCATTGGTTTTGCATTGCCTGTTGTTTATGGACATAGTATGCTTTTGATGTCTGCGATGATTTCTTCATCCTATCCACTGATCTGAAGAATGCTTGTTTCTGCGCTTCTTAACGTTTCATTCTTCTTTTCTGCTCTTCATCTTGCGTTATTCGGCGACTTCCTGTATCCTGATGTTGAGGGTGTATTTATTGCCATAGCTGTATCCGAGTTGCCAACTAATTCTGCTGCTCTTGGTACGGGGTTCACTTTCTGGGCCTTAAATTCTTCTTCCAATAGCTCCCTAAGCTTGCCTTCTAATTTGTTTCGTAGTGTCGTCATAGTTAGTTCTACTTGCTTGTAGAAGTTGGCTTCGATGTATGGATGCCTTTCGCTGAACTGCTCATGCCTTCGTATTTGTTTATCTCCGTTTTCAAACTCCTTCCAGTGGTGGTCAAGGTCGTCTAATCGTTCCTTGACGAATTCCTTCGTTCGTCTTACCTTGGGTTCTTTCGTGTACTTTTCGGATATTTTCTTTATCCATTCAGCCCTCTCCCGCTGTTGTTGAGCCAAATCGTCTACACTCGTCATTGTTATCTTCTCCTATCTCGTCTCGTATTTTCACTATAAACACTATTCACTCCTTTTAAAACTTCTTCGATTCTCTTAGTCGTAGTTCAGTAACTCGAAGGACCAACTATGTTAATTGATAAACTAAGACCACCTAACCGCTGGTGGGGGGTGGTTATAGTCAACAAATAAAACACCTTTCTATTGGAGTTGTATTCAAATCCACCTTCAATTTTTATTCTACCTCCTTTTATACAAATTACCTACAGTATAAATTATGCTGACATGCATATATTGTATTACAAAACTTAAACGACGTGGGAACTGCTGCTGACTCGGCGGCGCTGACCAAACCTGATATCAACGCAAAATTCTGTACAATTTCCCGCGGTGTTTGTTTCCAATTATGTAGGTGCATATGTACGCAATTGTACAAAGATTGCTCGCTTCACAGTGTGGCAGGTGCGTCCGGATCTCGCCATTTGCTCAAAACTGTATCCCTCGTAGCCACCATGAGGTGGGAAGCACATATATGGAAGACGGTGCTTACTCGTCTTGTCACAGAGAGGGGTTCATAGGGGTTCCTTTGACCTTTTCAGCCACGCCTTCCTTCTCTGCCGCTCTTGGTCGGGACTGCTTATTGGATATTCGCAGCTAACCTCCATTTCTGCAGGCCGTTCACTATCCGCCACCTGTGACCCCCACAGTTGCCTGAGCTTAGCCTCACCAGCCCGTCCGGCTTGGTGCCTGTCAGCTTAAAGTTAGTTAGAATTTCGCATGTGTGTGTATATGAAAATTTTGCTTGTGTGGCGTGAATGATGAAGCTCGTATGACTTTTAGACTTAGAAGCTGGTTATATTTTCTTGTTGGGATTTATTTTCATGATGGGATGCGCGGTACGGCCCAGTAGATTGAAGAAGAAGAATGTGAATTAATGAATTAATTTAAATGGTGTGCAGATATTAATAGCCAAACAAAAAAAAATTTAACCAACCTCTAAAGTTTAGAATGGCATATCTTACAGATTCCATCATTCACGCCACGCAACACAACACAACACAAATTTTCACATACGAAACGCAAATATAAACAAACACAGATATTCTCATTCTCCAATTTCCTTTCCTATCCTACACACAAAAACGTCACCCTCCATAACAATTATATACACATGAGCACATACATATATCGCTCAACGCATATCCACCCTTTAAGCATAAATACTTTTCAGGTATCTATCTATCAATCACATATTATCAATCGACCACATCATCACTATCCTTTCTTCCACAACCTAACTCATTCTCCAAAACTACATGCTGTAACTCAAAGCATATTTTTCTCTCTTTGGGATGGGCTGTCCCGGTATGAGCTGTCCGGGGATGGGTTGTGCTGGGATGGGCTGTCCCTTGGGATGAGGTGTCCTGGTATGAGGTGTCCTGGTATGAGGTGTCCGGATATGAGTTGTCTTGGCATGAGTTGTACCCGACCCATTGGAGTGACATAAATGGATTTTCAGTGTTATAAATGACATAGATACATATGTATGTATGTACAGTGGACTCCCCTAAGTCGAATTTTCACGGGATACCATGATTTGTTCGAGTTAGAGGGAGTTTTGGAAAAATTCGAGTTAGAGAGAGAAACATTTTTTTTTGTTTTAAAGCGTTTATTTAATAAAAAAAAAGGTTAACAGAATTTAAAAAAGTTAAAAAATAAATAAAAAATAGGAATGCTAAAATATGGCGAAAAAATTCGAGTCAGAGAGAAATTCGACTTAGGGAGAGTTCGACTTAGGGAGAGTCCACTGTATATGCACTTTTGGGAAAAATGCTCAGTACTGATATGCAACATAAGCTTTTATATGGGAATGTCACATTTTTGTATGCATTTTTTAAATGTTTTAAATGACATATACATACGTACAATTGAACTCAGATATGCATCATTTGCAAACATTCAATAGTGCTTCATATGCATGGTTATTTTTCAGTATTTTAATGCTTCATAACAACAAACGGCTATCGGCTATAGGAAATCGACTTTGCCCTTAAAATAATTTTTTTTACTTAAAATGGTTTATTCCAAGATATCCTGTGTAAAAATTTTGGAGAGGAAATTTGTTGTATTTTTTAAAATTTTTTAAAGTTTTCGGTTTCGACTAGTAAAATGCATGTTTTCTTCCTTATTAACTCAAATAAAGCGTGTTTCGTCGGCTTTTACTGCTATGTGTATCCAATTTAACATAAAGGGACTTGAAACGATTCTTAATTTTTTCTTTATAGGGTGATAAATTTAAAAAAAATATTGGTATTAACGGTTTTTATTCAGAAAATGGATATCTTCCTCGATTCGAATAAATTTTGATACGTGATAGAAGGCATTTTCTCAGAATTTTGATTTTTGACAGTTCCGTAAAAAACTTAGGCCCAGGCGCCTGCCTGACAGTTGTTGGCATACCCTTAGCGGAGCGACGAAGTCGCGTGAGCGAAGTGCGCCACTTACCCGCTGTTGGATATATAGCTAATTTTGAAGGGGAGAACATTTTCGAAATAACTACCAAAAATCATTCAAATTTAATTTAATTTTAATTGATTAAAACAATAGACTGGATCCTTTTGAGGGATTATTGACAACCTTTTTACATGTTTACGGGGAATTTAATAAATAATTGAAAGAAAAAACAAAACGCTTTTAAGTTTTTTTGTTCATTCCATTCCATTTAATTGATCTTGTTTTTGATTTGTTTACTTACTTACTTACTTAACGGGCTCCCAACCCGTGGAGGGTCTCTGCCTGAGACACAGCGGCCTTTCATTCTCTTCGATCCTGGGCACGCTGCTTCCAGTTTTCCGTTGCTCTGGCATCCGCGATAACTTGGTCCTTAAAACGGAGGTTTGGTCTTCCTTGTCGTCTCGAACCTGGGGGCTGGGATTCGAAGATCCTCTTAGCTGGAGCATCATTGTCCATTCGCTCGATGTGGCCGAGCCAGTGAAGTCGACGTGGTTTGGCTTTCCGGACTACATCCACATCTTGATACAGCTCATAGAGTTCGCGGTTATATTTTCTTCTCCATTCGCCCTCGCATTTGGGACCGAATATTCGACGAAGGATTTTTCTCTCGAAAGTATTCAAAATCTGCTCTGCTTTCCTGCTTATCGTCCAACACTCGGCACCGTAGAGCAGAACTGGCAGGATAAGTGTTGTAGAGCACGCATTTTGTGTTTCGAGTTAGGAGTTTTGAACCCAGTATTTTCGCTAAGCCGAAGTAGCAGCGGTTTGCTTGGGTTAGTCTTCGTCGGATCTCCACTAAGGTGTCGTTCGTGGAGGTGATGTTTACTCCGAGGTAGGTAAACTCCTTAACTACTTCGAAGTTACTGCTGTCAATAGTGACTCTCTCTACATGATGCCCATTTAGCAGCTGCTGGAAGTGCTGCTTAAAAACAGCTACTATTCCTTGTGCTTCGGTGACTAGGTTTCCTTCACTATTTCGAAGAGCTTGCGTTCCGGGCCTGAAGCCAAGTGCAAGTTGTTTGGCTTTTCTATAAAACATCCGGATGTTGTTTCTATCGCGGCACTCCTCGATATCCTTGAGCTGGGAGACTGCGTGTGCCCTTTTCTTCCTTCGCAGAATCTTTTTCTCCTCCCTTCTTCTGGCTCGATACTCTTCCATCGCTGCTCTAGTTTTGCGCCGCAACGTGTGTTTGTGTGCATTTTCCGCTTTTCCTCCGTACGCACTCATTATCATACCACGGGTTCTTTTTCGGCGGTGGTTGGTGTCCAACGGTGGACTCGGCTACCTCTTTGATGATGTCGCGGTACTGGTTCCACAGATTGTTGGCATTTGTGGATGGTGGGTGCACAGTGGAGAGTCTCTCGCTCAGGCGCTCTCTGTAGTCTCTAACTTCCCCATGCGTGCTAAGGCGTCCAACGTTAAATTTCTTTTTCTGGGCGGTTCGCAGCTTCTTTTCGTTGGACAGTCGAGTTCTGAGTTTTGCTGCTACAAGGAAATGGTCAGATTCGACGTTGGTCCCTCTGAATGTGTGTACATTCAGGATATTTGATTCGTGTCTCGCATCAATTAGCACGTTGTCTGTTTGATTCGCGGTTCTATCATCTGGGGAGCGCCAGGTTGCTGTGTGGATTCGTAGTCTTGGAAACCTAGTGCTACTTATCACCGTATTACGTGCTGCTGCAAAGTCGATTAGTCGGAAGCCGTTATCTGTTGTCGTATCGTGAAGGCTGTGCTTACCAACTAACCCGACGAAGATGTTTTCCATACCGACTTTGGCGTTGAAATCCCCGAGTACGATTTTCGTATCATACTCCTGACAGGCTCCGTATGCTCCGTCCAGGTGGTCGTGAAATTCCTCCTTGATGGGATCCTCAGCCTCATCGGTAGGGGCATGTGCACATATTAGGCTGATGTTGTAAAATGCGCCTCTGATGCGGATCACAGCTAGGCGATCGCTTATCGGCTTGAAGTCAATGATCTTTGACCGAAGCCGATTTCCCACGACGAATCCGTATCCTAACAAGTGCAATCTTTTGTGACAGCTGTAATAGATGTAGCAGTTTTGTCGTATTTGTATACCTGATCCTATCCATCGTATCTCCTGGATCGCGGTAATATCTGCCGGGGGTATACAGTGTACGTACGTTCCAGGTGCATACTCTCAATTTATAGTCCTTTGATGTTCCGGGTCGTGTTGCCATTTGAGGTCCATTATCCGAGGCATGATGTGTCTCTCATAACTAAAATTTTTTACGTGGTAGGGAAGTTACCCCGACGGCACAACCTTCAGCCTGGAGGGCCAGATCCATTGTTGAGACCCCTAGGACGAGGGGCCGGTTAAACCGATGACAGTAACCCACTTCGGGGATGTGAGCGCTGCCGTTGGCCCATTAAGGGCTCATCCGCCACCATCTCTTTTCCAGGACCCTGACAAGTATCTGAAGAATCCTTATCGACCTGAGCTTCGAATGTGTCGAAGTAGCCCAGATAAGGTGTTGTTTCCGTTGTGGAAGATGAGACGCCACCGTTGATTCCATCGAGGGAATTCGTCCGCTGTCGTGTTTATAGTGCTGCTATTTTCTCTTGATCAGCACTCGCGCTTATAAGTTTTGCAAGCCGGATCCGGGTGGACAACGGCCAGTATCCGATGGCTACCACTTGGAGGTAATATAAGCACAGTTGATGTGTGGCAACAGTTACAACACTAGGCTTTGCCAGGTTTAAACCAATCAATGTCTACCCTATCCCACAACACCCAGCCATCTTTGATTTGTTTATATGTAGCTATTAAATAATAGCAACATGAGTTAAAGAAAAAATTTCGAAGAAAATCATTTTTTTTTTTTTTTTATAGTATTATTAACTTCCTCTCAAGATTGACATTTGTCGTCTGTCAAAGTGAAGGTGAGATTAAAGAGTTCTAAGAAAAAATATCCAAAAAAAGTGTGAATTTCAAAGAAAAAAAAATTATAAATTTAAATAAAGGACGCTAAGAGTCGCTAAGTTCCATACCGTAAAATTAATATATGCTGAGTAAGTGCTAGCATTTAAGACATATTCAAGCCTAGATCAAGTTTCACAGCAAAGATAACCTTACTAAATGCACAAACGGATCTTATCTGAATCTTCCCCTGAGCAGTCCAGAAGCGAAAAATGGCGTCCGAGCATACGAGAATCTACAGACAAAGTCAATAGGAGCAGTATTTCAGGCATAAGCATTGACCAGCTAAAGGAAATTTTTGATGCTAAAAATAAAGATTTAGTCAAAGAACTTGCAACGATATCTGATTTTCAGCTACTGTGCTCTGAATTAGCTAGTCTTAAAATCCGTCATGAGGAAATCTCTGAGAAGGTTATTCAATTGGAAAAACGCAGCAAGTTACTAGAAGAACCAGATGGACAGAATTTTGCTCAAAAACACCGAGTCTAATTTAGTGCTACACCTTCCTGTTATAAATAACAGCGACATGGCGGAAAGGGCGAAGTCCATTTGCTTACGGAAATTATTCAAAAATCTATTCCAGCAAATAAGTCGGTGAAAAAAGTTAGATTTTATAAACAAAAGTGGTATGACAGAGAGTGCGAAAAGGCAAGAGAAAAATCCGTTGCTTTTCTAAAACTAATGAGGAAAAATAACTCTAAAATCTTTAAGTCACTCTATGGAGAAGCAAATAAGGATTTTAATCGCCTTTGCCTAGTAAATAGACAACCCACGAGCAGAATAAAATTGCTGTCATAAACAACACACGTTCCTCCGCAGAGTTTTGGAGAGCTGTTAAATATTTGAATGCCCAAACGAATGTTATTGCCTTATCTTTAAACGCAGTAAAGTTAAAAGATCACTTCCACAAGCTTCTTAATCCAGCTACACTGTCCCCTCCTTTCCACTATGCAGCGCCTCTATCTGTAGATGAATTCTTGAATGCTCCGTTTTTATTACTTGAATTACAAGAAGTCATCCGAAATGCCAAGACGAAGAAAGCCCCAGTTGATGACCGAATTCCTTTTGAGTGCTACAAAAACTGTTCAGATAATTTCATGTCTGCACTCACCGTAGAATTCAATAAAATTTTTGATACCGCTGATATTTAATTTTTAAATACATCCGCTAAGCTTTTTGCCGTTTTAATATTTAATGGGCTCACCCAGTGGGTCCAAAACAATAAGATTTTAACGGAATTTCAAGCGGGATTCAGAAAGGGGTATTCCACAGTTGACCAAACCTTTTCACTTATCAACATAGCTGAATCCTATAAAAAGAAACAAAAGAAGTTGTACGCCTTTTTCGTCGATTTTGGTGCTGCTTTCGATTCTATATCACGTGGAGCACTCTTTTACAAATTGTATAGAATTGGGGTATCAAGTAAAATCATCCGAATTTTGAGAGCGATGTATGATAGCAACGTAGTCTATGTCTGGGATGGAGATTCAATATCTGATGAATTTCCAACTTCTATAGGTGTGAAGCAAGGGTGTATCCTGAGTGCTCTGCTGTTTATATTGTTTACCAATGATATAACTGACGCTGTTCGAGGTGGTATTGAGTTTGGTCAAGCAGTGATTCGCGCATTGATGTATACAGATGACATTGTCTTTCTTGCCTATTCAGTTGTTGGAATGCAAATGATGAGTAGATTAAAAGAGTATTGTAAATGTTGGAATTTGGTTGTAAATCTTGATAAATCGAAAATGATGGTGTTTAGAGGGGGAGGCGGACGATACTACCGGGACGAAAAATTAACATTTGACGGGAAAGTAGTGGAAATTGTTCGGGAGTACAAGTACTTAGGAGTACTGGTGTCTGCAAGCATGAACAAGCACCTCGAGTCAAACTTTCGGAAGCCAAGCGAGCTATATCTTCGATCTGGAATCGAAATATGTATCCCATAGTGCTAAGCAAAAACTGTTCCGCTCAACAGCAGCCGCGATTCTTTTATATGGAGCACAAGTATGGGGATATTGCTCTTTTGAAGCAGTGGAAAAGTTTCTCCGAGAATTTTCCGACTGCCGAGTAACACACCAAGTTACATGCTGTACCTTGAAACTGGAACCCCTCCTACGATTTAAGACACGCTTAAAATGCATTTTAACTATATCATCAAAGTGATGACGATGGAAAATGAAAGGATACCGAAATTAGTGTTATCTCATGCCATAAGAACGAGAGGAAAAGTCGTCTAAGAGCGGGAACGTCTTGCATGTGCCTGCGGACTAAGTTTACTCCTATCACATAACGAGCAACCGACAACGTTAAAAATCATCATCATCTTCAAGATAGAACTAATTTTTTAAAGAACAGCTCAATAGATAAAATTAATACGATTCTCAAGCTAGTAAATTTAAATTTCATACCACACCGTTCAGACCTGCCAATCCTGTACAGTATCTGTGACTTAAAAGTAAGAGAAGACGTATTTCACTTTCTAGCAATATAAAGGAATTCCGTGTACAATTTCGGAAAACCTGTTCTAAGTAAGGATAAAACAATCGGCATTTTAAACGGGGAGGAGGGGTGGGACTCATTGTATGAATATGCTGTAGTTTCACTTAAATACAGAAAATGTATAATTGATGAAGATTTTTAACTTTCACATTTACAATATTAATTTATATTGAAAACTATGTACATACATACATATATATAAGCAAACTGTCAATCTGGTAGACGGTCATAGACCAAACCTTATTAGACTTAGAAATTACTTTTTTTTTGTATGTATTACTTTTGTGCTGAAATAAAAGTAATTTTAACTAACTCCTCTCAAAATTGTTTTTGTTGTTATGCTTTTTAGACCTTTTATTAAAAAAAAAAAGATTTTAGCGAATTTCCTATATTGGAAACCCGCTCCCAACAAACTTGCGAGTCGACGTTTCAAGCTTAAATTATTTCAGTTATAACAAATCCGCACAATTTGAAAAAAAAATCGTGCCCTATATGCAATTTCCTTTTTTTCAAATTAAGATAAAAAAAAAATTGTAACCAGATTCAAACAAAAAATTAAGTACATATATGTAAGTAAAGCTCAGTATTTTAATAAATTTTTTATGTGCCTAAACGCCGTTTTCTCGAAACTTGGTTTTTGTCGTTTAGATCGTTTAGATATACTGAGGTGACGATATGTATATAACGCGTACGTACATGTATGTCTTATTCTACATATTTCTACCACGTATATGCCTTACCACTACGTCGCTTGTGGGGTTGGCTAGACTTTTGAAAAATTGTACCTTCGGTATTAGCTTGTGAGTTTCGCACAAGGTCAGCACCGACCTTGATAGAGCAGCAGCTCTCCATCGTCATTTTGCACAATCGGATGAGTTTGGCAGGGATGCCAAAACTAGACATGGCTCTGTATAACTCGTTTCTATAAATTCTGTCATATGCGGCCTTACAATCGATAAAAAAAATAATGGTGGGTATTGATTTGGACCTCTAGGTTTTTTCCAGGATCTGTCGAAGTGTGAAAATTTGATCGAACATTTTCTCTACCTAAAACCACATTGATAGGGGCCAATCAGTTTGTTGACGAAGGGTTTCAGGCGTTCACACAAAATGGGAGGTAAGATCTTGTGAACGATGTCGAGGAGACTTCTGTAATTGGCGCAGTTGTGGGGGTCTCCTTTCCTGTGGATCGGGTGAACGATGCTGATTCCATTCATCAAGCGTACTCTCGTCTGACCAAGTCTTGGAAATGGGTTGGTGTATACTCTCTACCAGTCAGGTCCTGCGGCTTGTTGGATTAAAGCTTCAATATTGCTTTCCTCACTTTGTTTTGATCAGCTGGTCGGAAGTTTTGGTTATCGTCTATGTTGAATGGTTCATTTTGCCTAAGGTTGGTGAGTTGAATTTCGTCGCCGTTATACAGTCCGCAGAAGAATTTTTTCTATATTCCCCGCAACGGCTGTGACGTCTTTCGGTGTTTCTTCTTCATCTCTACAGGTTTCTTTACGGATCTTGTTGACTTGACACAAGTTTTACCTTTTGGAGTTGGTCGGGTGCAACACAGCAAATCAGCTGCGGCGTCTCTGATGGCATGTTGGCACCCGTGGGCCTTCGCACTGTTATCAACTACTATTATAAAATGAAGTTGATATTTCTTTGTCCGGTATTTGTGAGAAAACGGCGGGACCGATTTTTATGATTTTTTTTTCATTACGAAATCGCATGAACCAGGTTTAGATAAAGCTACTTATACAATTTTGTGCTTGGGAGACCACGAAAAGAGACGAAATAACTTAGAAACATAAATAGCATCAACTTTGCCTTTGTCGATTTTAATGAAATAAGTTTTGTGGTTTAGAGTTTTTAAAGACGCAAATTTCAAGTCCAAAATCATGATTCTACGTCATCTAGAAGCTGAGCAATATCAAAAATATCATTTGTAAATTCAGTATTTGATTAATTTTTCGTTGATCATGTCTCCCAACCATGGTTCAGTGGTGATAATCATTTTTTTGTTCTTTATTCTCCTTTCGCTAAATTTATGAGCAGAGGCGAGTGGCTGGCGATAGGAGGATGTGTGTTTCCTTATCCCTATTTTTCTATTATACATGCATACTGGATGGGTTGTGTGCATGTTGTGTCTGTGTGCTGTGGTAGCGATTCCGACTGGGGATGTTTATAATTGAGTTTTCACATTTTCATTATTATATTCAGTTTAACCGAATATCAGTTGGTATGTTTCAACGAATGTGTGGCGTCAACTAAAATGAGTAAGATATGTTCTAAGCCTGATATTGGGCGAACGAGTAAAGAAAGATACAAAAATTAGGATGTCTCGGCAGAGAAATGTGCAAAGTTCCACTGTTAATAGATTAATTCTATTAATTTATTGTTATCGGTGAAAATGTTGTCCGACCGTGGAGCGGTTTCATTTCATACGAAAAGAAGTAGCATGTATGTATGTAGGTACAATGTCTGAGGTTTGTAGCTTTTGTGGTGCACAAAAGTGGGCAAAAGAATTTGCTGGATTGTGTTGTTCAATCGGAAAAGTAATGCTCAGAGAAATAGGTGCACCGCAGGAACCACCAAAGAGCATTCTGCTGGGTGATCATATCCTTCGTCAAAAATTTTTTTAGAGAGTCGTAATAAGTTTATCTTAGCCTTTCAAATGACCTCATTTTGTGGTAAACGCATAACAGAAGGCAACTTTATGCCCACTTTTAAGATTCAAATTTACCACCTTATCGGAACATTAATGCCTGACAGTAACGCTAATCCCAATTTCTTACAAATCTATTTCATGGGGAATTCAGAAGCTGAATACATTTCTGTCTTAAAACTGGCAGGGGGACAAGCAAGGCGAGCACGGGTCAGCTAGTTAGATTATAAACAGCAAATCAAAACAAATGATGACTTATACAAAGTCTACACCAACAAACTAACACTTTGGGACAAAAATAAATTGAAAAAAACATTGAAATAAAGAACGTTCCAATGACAAACAATGAAAATGTTTTTAACGTCGTCAAAGCCGTAGGTGAGATATTAAACACCAAGATTCGAGAAGAAGATGTAAAAGACATATACGCGTACACTGATCGAAAAAACACACAAATGAAAATTATAATTGTAAGCTTCACTAGAAAACACACCAGTAAATTCAAAAACAAAAAAAAACTTTAAAATACTCCGAAGTAAACACAAAATTACAAAAGGAAGAGAAATCTGCATACGCAAATCAAAATACAGTAGACTCTCGTTAGCGTGAACACCGGATAACGTGAACAGATTTTTTTTTTGCTTGACATCTCTAAAACGTGAACAAATCATGAACACTAAAACGTGAACAACAATTTTTGCTTCAGGTTAACAGTAAACTGTTTGAGCAAGCTGTATTTTAGCTTGAAATTCCTTATTCTTGGTACAATACTTCGTCTTGTACAGTTTCCGGTTTGTTGCACTTCAGTTCGTGTCAGTTTGTTCCTCGTTGTTCCTTACAATAATTGTTTTTGATTGTCTCATCTGCTCAAAATGGAAGCCATTTCCATTTTTAACAAGGCTTTGGAATGAGCTGAAGATGAGCTGGTTAGCCAAAATGACATTAGTGTCTTAATGCGCCTTAAGAGCCGAACAGAATGCGTATCTGTGTCTGTGTCTTGTAGCGCTGTCAATCCTCCGCCGCGCGTCTTGTGGTTAAAGCAAACACAATGAAAGCGACTGTCACATTTGTATCTTGTGTGTTTACTTCTTGGAAATATATTTTATTAGTGCTCAAAAGTGTTTTTTATTTGTGCAGATGGACGAGCAGGAAGAAATAGCTTTCATTATGTGTGTTCTGCACATGTGTTATTTAGCAATTAAATTAAGAAAAATGAGGAAACGCAGATGGTGGGTTCGCCCCCTTTATGAGCAAAGGAAAGAAAGAGGATTCTTTGAGACCACTTTCAAACACCTCAAAGAGCGCGACGAGGACCTTTTTTTTTGGCAATGGTGTAGTGGTAGCGTCATCGTTTGTCGAGCTGATGGTTCACAGTTCAATCCCTGATGTCAGCAAGCATTATATGATAAGAGGCAGTCCGATCAATTGCGAAAGTTTGTGACAACACTACTGCGAAGGCATAACACTGGCAGTAGGTTTGTCATATGGCTGGAGAAATTTATCGTTCTGTTGATAATTGATATGCTCATGACATCAGGTGGATCGGGAAAAAAATACTGTGAATCAGAAGTGAAGGCAAAAAAATACATGACAGCATCAAATCTCCACAGTTATTCTGGACACCACCCCTGGAGCTAATGTGAAACCTAATACAGCTGAGTTTCAAACCACTACACCAATCTCTTTCTCTCTCTCTCTCTCTATCTATCTTTCTAACGCCCGCACCATGTGAAAACATGTAAAAGGGTATTAATAACCCCTTGAGTGCGTGCAAATTATAAAAAAAAAAAAAAAAAAAACAAGAATGCACTCATCAACTGTAAACAATGAAAACAAAACAAACGGAAAAAAATTTACAAATACTTTTTTTTTTTACTTGTTATCCCGAATTCGTCGGATATCTCCTCCCATTTTTGCATGTATTTTTTTTTAATTTTTGTAATTGGGATTGGATAAATTCCAAACAATTTCATTCAATCGTACAGCTTCAATAAATTTTTCGACTTCCATTTCCACAACAACAACAGCTTTAGTGTACAAATTCTTAAACGTCAATCTTGTAGCTACGCTTGTAGTTGAACAAAATCCAATTTCGCGATACACGACACAGACGCAGACACACATTGTGTTGCGGCTTACGGCTTTTGGAAAAAAAGAAGATGCAAAAACAAATGACTGATTTTTTCCTAAATTTCGTATCGGTAATGCCCGTGCTCAGTCAATATTTAATGTTACTTTTTATGCCATTACCTTTTATTTTATATGTTCCTATGCGATAACTTTTTGTTTAAAATTAAATAAATGAATTAAATATACTGTTATGTAATAGTAAAAACGCATTATTATTAATTTGTTAAAGATAAGACGTTTTAAAATGAAAATCTACAGTGGAATTGCCCTTTTCTTTTATTAAAATTTGAACTTCGCAAACGTGAACTCTCCCGCAACCTAGAACTCCCTTGGTTTTTAATTGTTCACGTTATCGAGAATCTACTGTATTTATATAAATAACCAACTAACCCCATATTTCAAAAAGCTGCTGTGGCTGTCAAAGTCAAAGGCAAAAACAGCTGGCTGGAGGTATATGTGGTATAAAAACAAAGTTCTTGCCAGGAAAAATGAAGATGGATCGTATCACGGAAATGGAAACGTTCAGTGATGTCACTTGTCAATTGGTACCACACATACAGTACGAACAAAAAATAACAAGCAATATTATGGATAATGAATTAAATGAAATATCAAAAATTTATTTTAAAAAACTAAACACTAAAGAATTAACTAAATTCAGTAAATATGAATGTGAATTGGCATGTCTCTTTTTATTTATAAGATCGCTGAGAACAAATTGGAATCCGTTCTTGCTATACATATATCAGTGACCTTATATCTGACATAGATATCATTGTTCTTGCGGAGACAAATATAAGTTCGGAAGAAAATGGATTCTACACAATAGATGGCTCCAACAGCGACTTTTCTAACAGGAGCAAATAAAAGGGCGGAGGAATAGCTGTATATATGAAATACAACATCACATATGAAAGAATTAAAAGATGTAGTAGGAACTACGATAATATATCACTCAATGTCAAACGATTTAGCTTCGAAACTTCAATTATATCAGTATAAAGGCCACCAAAAACAAACACCAATTACTTTGTTGAGGAACTAAACGTTCATATTGATACATTTAACAAATGAAAAAGCATGATTATTATTGGTGACATGAATATCAATATAAACGATAAGTATAATACGAATGTCGGAAACTACCTAGCGATGATTTCGTCAAAGGGTCTCCAAAACACAATATTTTCGGATACACGTGTCGATCCACGCAGAAATGCTAAATCGCTGATTGATCATAGCCTCATTCGAGTAAAAGACTCAGAAATCAGTAATTGAACTATGCATCTCCGATCGGTATGGTATATACTGCGAACTTAGAAAGAAAGAAAAACCAATACAGAGAGTATGTCAAGAAGAGCACCATATAGCCTTGGCCAAATGTAATAGGCACCCTTTAAAATTCTTAATATCTTTAAAAAACAAAAGGTTAAATGAAATAAAAGGAAACAGATATGATAAATAAATAGTTTTATTAAAGATTATTAGTATTTGGTTAGGCCACCATTGGCCTTTATGGCTACAGCGGCTCTCTTTGGCAAAGCGCTGACTAGCTTGCGGCACTCTTCCGAAGAAAAATCACTCTACTCTTGCTATAACACATTTTTAAGTGTTTCTTTTGATGTAATAGATGTTTTATATGGTCTACATTATTCTCCTCTCCTCATCGTTAGGGCTGATTTCTGGCAGGGTGCATTGTCTTGTTTGAATTTGACATTTTCCATGTTGGTGTCCCCGAAAATGTTGAAAAAGGAAAGTTAAAGCACATTTTCCAACACATTTATGTACTTGCAGGGGTCCATTCGACCATTACACACATGCATTTCACCCACACCGCTGCAGCTATGCATCCCCAGATCATTTTACTGCCGTCACCGTGGTTAACAGTCGGTACCACACATTCTGGGTTGTAGTATTCTCCAAAGCTTCGTCTCACAAAAGTCACACCAGGGAAGCCAAATATCAGAAGATTTATTAAAAAAGATGTTTTTTTTCCGAAAGATAAACTCATCTAGGGAACATCAAAATTAGTTACATTTTTTGATGTTTTTTTTTTTATAATTTACACGCATTCAAGGGGTTATGAATACCCTTTTACATGTTTTCATTACGTTCTTTGCGTTAATTACGCTTAGTCGTTCTATAGTAGAGAAGTTGGTTACCTAATCTTATAATTATGAAAGGGTTTATTGTATGTACATATGTGTGTGGTACACAATTCGAATCGTAACTTTAGTGCTACCTATCGATGCATCGAGTTTTGTAACGCACTGTAAATAAATAATATTAGTTATTATCTAAGCATGTGTTTATTTCTTTTATTTTCAGTTGAATCGAAGAAAATAATCCCTGTCGTTCTGTTAGAGCAAATTGAAGATAACGACCCACTTTTTTATTCGCCTGGTAAACGAGGTTTTTATAGTCCAAGACAGGGATACGCATCTTTTGAACGGATAAATGCGTTTCGTAATGTTGGAAGGTATTGAACCATTGTTCTGGTTATGAAGATTTACTTAGAACCAGTATTTTATCTTTAGGCTAATCGGACTTTGTTTGCTTCAAAATGAATTATTTCCATTATTTTTACAACGACATGTTTTAAAGTATATATTGGGGAAGCAAATCAGATTTCATGATTTAGCATTTTTTGATCCTACTGTGTATGAATCATTCAGACAGTTAATCCAAGGATCTCATACAAATGATGGGGCCGATGTGCTGAATAAATTGGAACTCTATTTTGTGTGAGTAAAAGTATTTATCGTATTATATTACTCAGTTCTATGAGTCTTTACTTTAAAGAATCGATTTGATTAAAGAGGAGGGCGGAGGAAACGTTGAATTATCACCAAATGGAAAGAGTGTCCAGGTCTCTGCGAATAATATATATGACTATGTTCGCCGATATGCTGAATACAGAATGATTAAATCACAACAAAAAGCTCTTGAAGTAAGTTTTTTAATATACGAAAAATAATTAAAATTAATTTAATTTCCTTTCGGATTTTTAGGCAATAAAATCCGGCGTTTTTGATGTTTTACCGGAATGCGCATTAGATTCATTAACTGCTGAAGATTTAAGATTACTTTTAAATGGAGTAGGTGATATAAACGTAAATACTCTTATCTCATATACTACGTTCAATGATGAATCTAGCGAGAATTCCGAAAAACTGTTGAAGTTCAAAAAGTGGTTTTGGTGTATCGTTGAAAAAATGAATATCGGAGAGCGTCAAGACCTAGTAATTATAGTTTTATTGTTATTATTTTTTTATTTTTATTTATTCTTTTTTTTTAGCTTTATTTCTGGACAGGCTCCCCTGCTCTACCGGCTTCAGAAGAGGGGTTTCAGCCACTACCGTCTATTACTATACGGCCTGTAGATGATTACCATCTTCCAACAGCTAATACCTGCATATCCAGACTATACATCCCATTGTACTCCAATAAGACCATATTACGTACTAAATTACTTTTGGCCATAAAATCTAAGAATTTTGGATTTGTTTAGTGCTAACTACAATAAATACGAATAGTGTATTTCAGAATCTTATTGTCGTTAGACAATTTATGATTCTATAGGCACTTACAACAACAAAACCATGAAAAATTATTCTATCTATTTCTTGTCTTTCTCTTTCTCTTCTCTACGAGTGATCGCTGTACTGAATTAAAGTTCAAGGGAGATTATGGATGAACGAAGAATATGACTATGTACATATGTAAATGCATTATGTTGAGGGAGAGTATGAAGTTATTTTAATTAAAAAAATAATTTTAGGCTCTTATTGCGAATGTCGATCTGCATTCGATACGATAAAAGTCGATCGCATCCAAAAATTTCCTTTTGGGTATTGTGTGTCTCAATCGACAAAGGTATCTGTTACTGTGAATAACGAACGTGGTTATTGCGAATACAGCGTATGTTTTTGACATTTGTGTTGTTGCCTTCTGTTTTAATTTTCGTGTTACAAACAAAATATTCCAATAAATTAATGTAAGTAATGTAATTGTCGAAAAACATATACATAAAAACGCATTTAAATGGATTTCAGTGAAATAATAAGAGAAAAAATAATTTCCACTGAATTTTTTTTGACGATTCGGAAGAAGAAACTATTTCCCACGACCAGTTGAAAATTGTCCGGATTGGAAATTCGCTTCTATTAATGAAATCATTTGTTTTTTATCTCACTACTTTTGCTCTGAATTTAAATTAATTTTTATTTTTGAAATAAAAAATCAATGCAATGAAATGCATTGCATTTTTATTCATAACATTGCACTTCTTCACACAGTCGGTCGGGAAAATGATCTTTTGACTGTCGAAACGAAAAATTTCGTTCAAAATGGAGATTCACAAGACCAAAGTTCACTTTCGACGATCAACTCTCAGCAGGAGTCGTTCATCGATCGACAAACGACGCTCGCAATAAGGGCCTTAGCGAACATTTATCCGGTCTTTTTTTTACTACATATTCATTTTGGGTCTTATATTTTTGGCTACCATTTACTTATTTAAACTCCCCTATTCATAAAATTGTAACGTACTTGTACGTGATTTTTGTACATATTCTAAGAATTTATCGGGTTGGCCGATGTCGAGGAATAAGTTTTGATTTTTTGGCGTAAGTGTTTTAGTTGGAAATGTGTTTGTCGGAATATTTTTTCTCCAAAATTGGAAAATGTTTATAATTTGTTTCCTTCGTTTATTTTTTTGTCATCTTTCGTATTCCTTATAGGCTTAATTACAAGCCGCGTTGGTTGAGGCCCAGGTTCACCCCGAACTGTAGCGTCACCTACAAAATAAGTTTCACTGAAACTGCATAGAGAAGAATAAAAATGGTAATTAAGAATCGTACCACTTTTGTGTGGTAACTACATACACACATACATATGTGGGATTTAAAAGAAAAGTACCGACGATTGTAATATTAAATCAAAGAATATATAATTACCAAGAAGTATTATCTACCTCAAAAAATTAAAACGATTTCAATAAACGAAACAAGAAATATTTGAAAGAAAAAGCTCTTTCTCACACAATCTTGTTTGTCGACGCATTGCGCATATGCCATGACAATATCCAATTTATATTCTCATCTATTTTTTGAGGATCGCATAATTCTACTTCGTTTTAAGCACACATAAAATGTTCCATTCTTGTGCGTTGAATTTGAAGTGCGCAAATGAATAGTTTCTAGTTTTGTTGTTGCAGGAACAAAAACATTTTCCTGAGCAAATTTTGTTTCCTGTCATTTTAATAAATACGATCGATAGTTTCTCGGTTTCTTTTTTTTCTAAAATAAGAAGCATTTTGGAGCGGGGACTTAGCTATTTATATTGTTTAAACAATATCTAAGATATTTCTATGGAAAATTCAGTTTGGTAAATTTTTTTTTCCAATAAGTTCCTCATATGATGCGACTAAAGCTTAGATTGAGTTAAGAAAAGAAAAAATTGTATAGGAGGGGTCTATCTCCCCCCATTTAGGCGGGAGGGGCAATTTTGTAAAATAAGGACTTAAAATGGAAAAAAATATATAAAAAATTAACTAAGACACATAGAATAACGTGCTATACCATTTTTTAAAGCTAACATTTCATTCTTCAATTATATTGAATTGAAAACTAACTAGTTAACTAAAATCTTAATTTTTCTCTTGCTTTTCATCCATTTTCCAGGAACATTTTTTTTAAGAGAACTAAAACCAAAAATTCAACTAATTTCATTTTGTGGTCCAAGCATGATTCGTTCGAAAACCATTCATTTGTGGCCTTTTTGCATTTTTTAACAATGTTTTCTCTGATACGTTTTATATGTTTCTTACTTATTTCGAAAAATTGATCAGATGGCGCATTAAGGTTCCCAAAATCTGAGTTGCGGCTGTAATTTTTTTGAAATAAGAAAAGTTCAGATGGAGCGCTTATTACTTCATCAGTTTTCATAATTCCAGCGCAATAGTTTATTTTCGGGCCAACTTTAAAAGCGACGTAGCCTATAAAATACCTCATTGGTACCAAATCAATTTTCATTTTAATTTCTTCATTTTCAACATGATCGCCAACGAAGAAATCAGGATATTTTTCGAGGATATCAAAATCAGGCAATTTCTTATCATATTGCTGATCATTTTGAGCCGCTGAGATGGATAAAGAAACATTTTCATCGCATCTAATAATGTTAAGCATGGAATCGTTATCCTCTTCGCAATTGCTTAAAGAACTAAATTGAATTATGTAAGTAGCCATCACTTTTGCAATTATTATATTGAACTCATATAGAGACGGGTTTTGATTGTTTCTTCCTTTCTGTCTTATAACTGCGAATAAATTTTCCAATGCATCTTGGTTCAAACGTTTGGTTAGTAGGAAAAAAATGTCTTCAGACCAATCGTAAAATAAATCATCGGCAAGTTGTAGTACTTGCTATACTTGCCATACAAAAAATAAACAGTTTTTGATTGTTGAACCAAGGAAACTTGAGCAATGTAACTCTTAAAAGTTTTTAAAAATTCATGAACGCAATTCACCCTTATTCCGTGTGGTGTTTAAATGGCGTTTTATAGGCGTTTCGTCAGAAAAACGCCATATTCGAATTACGTGTGGCGTTTTTGTGTCGGTAAACGCCATTTGACGTTCATTAAACGCCTTTTGGCGTCAAATGCCTTGTGAAATTCATTCACCCTTATTCCGTGTGGCGTTTAAGTGGCGTTTTATAGGCGTTCCGCCAGAAAAACGCCATATTCGAATTACGTGTGGCGTTTTTGTGTCGGTGAACGCCTTTTGGCGTTGAATGCCTTGTGGAACTCATTGTTTGACGACAAATGTCGTTTTTTCTCTTTCACTCTTATTCCGCGAGGCGTTAAACGCCAAAAAACGCCATTAAAAACGACGATTTTTGTCGTTCAGAAAATACTGAACGCCTAAGAGCAAAAATCAGTTCAAAATATAAGTTTTATGAATTTTTAATTTATTTTAATTTATTTGAAATTAATTTATTTTGATTTATGGGGTAAAAGTAAAAAGTAATAAGAAGCAGTTTACAAATTTAGTCGAGTTAATGGAAGCAAATATACATTTGGATAAAGGATTCAGAAGAATGGCAGCTTCAATGAAAGCTTCAATACCATCGGTACCGATACCGAGCTTGTAGTTTCAGGGAGATGATTTTTTGTTTCGTCCAGCAAATATCGAATGCTTCCTTGGACATTCGAAAAAACATCTTAAATCTGAAAAGCCTCGATATATGTATTCATTTTTAAGTGAGATTTATCTTGTTATTTACTTCGCATCCGCGAAATCCAACGGATTAGATTTTGTTCTTATGTTTCTTCGTATGTGAATGAGATCTTTTTTTTGCATATTCTCTTCTTCGTCGCTACTCTAAAACATTGCAATGCTATTAATTTTGCTTTCCAACTTATATTTTCACGACTTTGTTTAGAATAATTTGAAATTTATCTACAACAGACGTAAATCAGCTGTTACAATGACAGTGGATCGCATGTGGAATATAAATCTATTTACCGACGAAGGCGTTTTTTGGCGATCAGTTATAGAATAGAATAGAATAACACTTGAAAAATGAAACGCCTCAAAAAACGATAATTGGCCTGCCTGATCTATAAAAATTGTCGGAATTTAGAGAACCGCTATTCATGCAGTCAAAAACTTGATCAATTTTACTAAGAAAAGTTTTTGTAGAAACTGCAACTTCCTTTGAACAGTTCCTAAAACCACTGTGCCAATCGCTGCACTTACAGTTCTACTAAAAATTTGAGTTGCATACTTGACTCGCATTTTATCGAAATCAGTAGGAAATATGTGTTGACTTGTTAGTTTCGGGCACATTCCTGTTTTGCCATTTTGTTCTAGCTGCCAAAGCTCTTTGACAACTTCGAAACTAACCAAGCCATTAGGAGTATTAAGATCCGACTTCAACAGACAGTTACGCAATGATTTTATCAAATGTGGAAAGTCATATGAACAGAAGATTTTAATGCTATTAATGAACATACATGGTTTCACATGCGAAACTCCTAACAGGCCATAAGCTTTTCTATTAGAAGGAAATTGGTCAGATACAACTGCCCTTACTGTAATTTCTAATTCGGAAAGAATTTGTATATTTTTTAATAAAATTGTTTTCAAATCTTCACCTGATAAGCCATTTTCGGTTACAAAGTAATTAAAAATAAGCTTCCAATTAGAAATTAAACTCCTTACCATAAAAACGCAAACCTGCTTACCAGTGTTCGAATTTCGCCTAAAGCCTAAATCTTCAAACCCATCGATTAAATCTAATTTTGAGTTGTACCTAAGTTCTCTTTTTATTGCAATTTTATCAAAGAGTAGCACAATATTGCCTTTGTCCGTCCCATCCATTAACTTAATATTTAATTTTAATTCCTCAATAGCATTATTGATAAACCCAGGTTGAAGGAATTTTATGGGGGCCCATCGATGTAAAGTTGAAACATGGGGTATGTTAAGATTCAATTTATCTCGTAAAAATGTATAGGTGGATTGCGAAACATAGAAAATATTTTGTGCAAGCAACTTAACTTCATCGCTATATTCTTTGGGCCGTTGATTTGGACAGGTACGGGAACTTGTTCGAATCGCGATCAAGAAGCGATTTGACAATTGATAAATCGAACGTGTCCTAAACTCAACAATGCCCTAGAAGAACAGAAACAAAACAACAACTGTCAACACAAAATGAAAACAAACATGTACATAACCAATATATAAAAGGCATTACAGTGAATAAAAAAAGACACTACTTTTATAACGTTTGGGAGAAACAGTGTATTTTATTTCAGTTCCTTTTCTTTGTTTGAAAAATATTAAAAATTCTCATTTGTTCTCAATCCGAACATTTTGGTCCTTCGAGCCGGATTTCCATATACATACATATATATACATAAACTTACAACAGGGAAAAGAACATAACTATTTACGTGTGTTAATTATTAAAACAAAATAAGTTAAAATCAATTGTGCTGATCAACCACTGCTGTTCGCCAAAGAAGCTGAGAATCATCCGGACATCAAGTGTGCTGCTTTCATGAATGAGATTGTCTGTGCTAGAAAACAACTTGAAAACAGCGGAAAGTGTGTATGAGGAACATATGAGTGGGCTTGCAGACGGTGATGAGGATAAATGTTCCGAAGTGAGTAATGCTTTCGACCAAATTCGTGAACTGTATTTTGAGTACAGAGCAGATCTGCTCGACTCGATGGATATGGTGAAAGCAACAAACACCAAGAGCGACTCCTCTGAATGTCAATCAAAGGCCAACGTAACATCTCATACCGCTGAAATCCCACTGAAAAGTATACCTATTCCAGTGTTTTCGGGTGATTATGAGTCGTGGCGAAGTTTTCGTGATATATTTAACTCCCTTGTTCATAACAACATGTCGCTATCGGAAATTCAACGGTTGCATTACCTCAAAACGAGTGTGTCGGGTGAAGCCGAGCGAATTTTATCGCATTTACCCATAGTCAATGGGAATTATAGTAAGGCGTGGGCTATTTTAAATGAGCGATATGATCATCAGAGGTTCCTTGTGAACACACAGTTGAAAAGTCTGTTTAATCAACCGTCAATGTCACAGGAAGGTTCTGATGCGATCAAAGAGCTTTTAGACAGAACAATAGAAATAGTCCACAGCCTCAAAAGTTTAGACGTTCCCGTTGAACATTGGGATGCCGTGTTAGTATTTGTGCTGCTGCAGAAATTGCCGTTGAAGTCTCAACAGCTTTGGGAAGAGAAACTAGGCGGCAAAGAAAACAGCAAGGAATTACCTGCATTTGCAGAATTCACTCACTTTCTGGAAATGAGGTTCCGCACTCTGGAGGCAGTTACTTCTCAGCAAGTGAAACAAACAACAGAAGTGTCAAGAAAAGGGCAGCAGCGAAACTCATTCCTGGCTCAACCGAGCAGTGCGAAATTTGTCTGCAAGATTTGCAACAAAGGGCAACATGCTGTTAGGAAATGTAGTAAATTCCTGCGAATGAGCATTTCAGACAAAATCAATTATATAAATAAATTAAATATCTGTATCAACTGTCTAGCGTATAGTCATTCAACACAAAATTGTCCTAGTGCACGTAGATGTTATTATTGTCAACAACCACACCATTCTTTGTTACACAATAGCTCAAACACCAATTCACAAATAAATATTTCATGCAATAACCCTCATCACAGTTTCATTCATTCCACATCAAACAACAATAGTCAAATTTTACAGCCACACTCACACAACACAAACAATCACAGCAATACAACAACACAACACCAGCTCTGGAGTGAGAAGCCATCACACCACCCACGACACCAATACACAGGTCTTGCTTGCCACAGCAGTAGTCAAGGTGAAGACGTCATCAGGGGACACGGTTCTACTCAGAGCACTGCTAGACTCAGGTTCCGAGGCCTCATTCATCACTGAGGCTTCAGTACAGCTTCTTCGTCTGAAACCCAAATTCACCAATGTTGAAGTGTCCGGGATAGGCTCGGTCAGCAGCGGCAAGTGCAAGAAGGTGGTGGATATCACCATCGAATCCTGCTACACCAAGTTCCACACGACAATACCAGCACTGGTATTCAAATCGTTGTCTGGCCATCTCCCGGCACGCACCCTTGCGGTTGGTGATTGGACGCATCTCATTGGACTACGTTTAGCAGACCCGTGTTTCCACAGGCCGGCGAAAATCGACCTATTGCTGGGCAGCGATGTATTGGCCGACGTAATCCTAGCAGAGCTGGTACGACACAACGACGAGGCCACCCATATAGCACAACACACAAAATTAGGATGAATTTTGTTCAGAAAGTCAAGAACCAAACCACAATCCATCAGAACATTCATGCAGACTCACAACATCGATGCAGAAATCCGAAGATTTTGGGAAATTGAAGAAGCTCCTTTCAACGTTCACGAAACCACCGAAGACAAGGCATGTGAGGATCACTTCGTGAAAAATGTGAAACGTACGGCAGATGGACGCTACCAAGTATTTCTGCCGTTCAAAGAAAATGTCCATCCTGTCCTAGGCAGGTCAAAGGAAGGAGCTCTTCAACGCTTCAAGTCTCTGGAACGACGATTAGCTGCAGATGAACATCTACGTCAACAGTACGCGTCATGCATCGAAGAATACTTACAGCTTGGCCACATGAGCGAAGTAAAAGAAGACGAAGTGAACAACACGTGCCACTATTTCCTTCCGCACCACGCCGTCATGAAGGAAACCAGCTCCACAACTAAGCTGAGAGTAGTCTTCGATGCGTCATTCAAAACATCTGATGGATCATCGCTAAACGATCATCTGATGACAGGCCCAACACTACAACACAATATCGCGGAGATAACGTTACGCTGGAGACAATATCGCGTTTGCTTTTCAGCGGACATAGAAAAAATGTACCGACAGTTATGGGTAACGGAGCAGGATTCCAACTATCAGCTTATCTTCTGGCGAAGGCATCCAACAGTCAAAATAAGGGTTTTCCGCCTAAAGACAGTGACACTCGGAACGGCTTCAGCACCTTACCTGGCAATGCGGACGTTGGAGGAAACAGCAAGAACGGCGAAACGGGAGTATCCAAGAGCTGCGAAGATGATCCAAGAAGAGATGTACGTGGACGATCTGTTTTCGGGAGGAGACTCAATTGAAGAAGCCACACTAAAAAGAAACGAGGTTAAGACTGTCCTAAAAGAGACCGGTTTGAATTTGAGGAAATGGACAACGAACACCAAGGACCTTCTCACCGACATTCCGCTTCATGATCGAGAGTCGTCTCTAGCAGTTCCAACACAGAGCCCAGAAAAAGTCAAAACATTGGGTATTTATTGGCTTCCAGACACCGACAATTTCTGTTTTCGCTTCTTAGCCCCAAACAACCCTCAGCCAACAAATCATCTTATCGTCATTGTCATCTTATCGACAATCGCACGACTTTTTGATCCCATGGGATGGATAACGCCTTGCATCATAATGGCCAAAATCATTATGCAACTTCTCTGGAAGAAAAAGTTTGAATGGGATGAGATGATCGACGATGAAGTAGGAGTTAAATGGGACAAATTATACACGGACTTACCGAACGTCAACTCCATTCGCCTACAAAGATGGCTTCAGATAGACAGGAAGAGCAACCGGGTGGAGATTCATGGCTTCAGCGATGCGTCAGAGAAAGCTTACGGAGCAGCTATCTATCTTCGGACCGAAGATGACGAAGGTAAAGTCCACATGCATCTCTTGATGGCAAAGTCGAAGGTTGCTCCTCTAAAACCAGTCAGTCTACCCCGATTGAAGCTTTGCGGGGCAGTAACGTTGGCGAAATTGTTGCACTACGTAGTCAACACGCTGGAGAAGAAGATCGCGACGCTGCACGCCTGGACAGACTCAGCAATCACACTTGCTTGGATTCTTGCGCCCGCGTCAAGGTGGGAAACATTTGTGAGGAATCGGGTAGGAGTGATCCAACGGCTGACAGGCGTTCACATATGGAAGCACATACCGACGAAGAGCAACCCAGCGGATTTAGCGTGCAGAGGCATGCTGCCATCTGCTCTCGACGAAGAAACGCTATGGTGGAATGGACCCGATTTCCTGCAATCGTCCTGGATCTTCCAGACACCAGACCAACCTATTGATCCCACTACAGAAGAAGGTAAAAGAAAGGTTCAAGTTTTCTGTTCAGGATTAGTGCCAAACCGAATTACTCACCTCATTCATCGGACGTCGCAACTTACTTTCCTGATACGTACCACAGCATGGTGCAAGCGTTTCGCCAACAACGCTTCAAAATCCACACGCATCACAGGACCGTCAACAGAGCTCGGTAACGCCGAAAGAGTGCTCGCACGTTGCTCTCAGCAAGAAATGTTTCCGGAAGGCAAAAAATCCAAAGGAATGGAATCTCTAAACCCATTCATAGACGGTGAAGGGATTCTCCGTGTCGGCGGAAGGTTAAGCCAGGCCAACATCTCCTACGCCCAGAAACACCCGATTATCTTGGAACCCAGGCATCATTACACAAGGTTGATCATCCTTGATCATGATGGGCATCTCCCATGCACGATTGCTGCACGGTGGGATACAGATGATGGTGCCTTTCATTCGGCAAAAATATTGGGTATTCCAGATAAAAGGAGCTGTGAAAAGGGAGATCAACACCTGTACCATCTGCTACAGGTTCCGATGCAAGGCAGCACAACAACTAATGGGAGAACTGCCGACACCTCGCGTCACAATTTCAAGACCCTTCTCACACACTGGCGTAGACTATGCGGGGCCCATCAACATCAAGGCATGGAAAGGTGGCGGAGCTAAATGTTACAAGGGATATTTAGCCATATTTGTATGCCTGGCCACTAAGGCAATACATTTGGAAGCAGTCAGCGATCTTACAACACAAGGGTTTTTGGCAGCTTTCAGAAGGTTTACGGCAAGAAGAGGAGTATGCGGCCAAATATATAGCGACTGCGGAACCAATTTCGTAGGAGCTGATGCAGAATTACGCCGACTATTGAAAAGCGCGGTTCTTGATTGGAAGGAAGTCGCGGAAACAATAGCAGTGGAAGGTACTAGCTGGAACTTCATTCCCCCCGCTTCCCCACACTTCGGAGGATTATGGGAAGCAGGGGTGAAGAGTGTCAAGTACTACTTGAAAAGGGTAATCGGTAATGGGACATTTACTTTTGAGGAGCTCAACACACTTCTGACGCAAGTAGAAGCGTGTCTCAACACGAGACCTCTATGTCCATATCCGAGAACCCAGAAGATTTCGAACCACTCACTCCCGCACATTTTTTAATCGGAACCACTCTTTTCACGGTACCAGAACCAGACATGTCCACAGGCAAGCAAGGACATGTCGATCGATGGAAGGCAATCCAAGCGCAACTCCAAACATTCTGGAAACACTGGCAAGGAGAGTATTTAACGCGGCTACAACAACGTCCCAAGTGGCTGAAGTCGACAACACAAATCAAGGTAGGAGACCTTGTTCAAACGAAGCTCAAAATACTAAAGAAATCACCAGCGAAAACACTGAAGAAAGCACAAAACATACATAAGGTAAAACGATCATTTGCAGTCTACACCACTCGATCAAAACATTTCACCCAACCACATATTGCAACCCACTCATAGGTACCTCAAATGCACTTTTCCCAAATAAAGTTCATACAGTCCACTCATTCACATGATACGAAATTTACAAACTACAGTCCACTCAAATCACACAACACACTGCAATCTAATCACAAATTATAACAACACTCAGTAAAATATGCAAAACGTCGAAACAGCTATGCAATTTTACAACGTGTTGTATGTATCCTCACTCTACAACCCAAACACACACGCGTTCAAACACCCAATTTACATACAAGCAACTCACAATGCTAACAAACTAATTAAACTACACAATATAATAAATACAAATAATATAATAATACCAATTACCCCAATAAACACTGAATTTAACATAAACAAAATTACACACTCGCGAGGTAAACACGACAACCGACGCCGAAATGAAATCAAATGAGATGAAACCCCCCTTCAACTTCACTTCGAGTTCCAGTCCACAACAAGCAGACGCCCCTTGCACTTCGCCTCGCATTCCAGTCTAAGATCGGAATGTATACACAAACATGTCACACGATCCAGGCAGAAGGGCGAGAGAGATGCACATACATCAGCATCTGAACTTGTATATTGGCTTGTCCTTGTCCATTCGTATATGTTTCATTCCAAATATACTAACATGAAACAAAAAAACAAAATGAATCCAAGGCACCAGGGATGGTATGAGGCATATACTAAAGTGCTCAAATTGAGTTTATAGTATCAACGCGCGCAATCCGAAATGAAGATGAAGTTGAGACGTTGTCACCGGTGGGGAGAATGTTCGAATCGCGATCAAGAAGCGATTTGACAATTGATAAATCGAACGTGTCCTAAACTCAACAATGCCCCAGAAGAACAGAAACAAAACAACAACTGTCAACACAAAATGAAAACAAACATGTACATAACCAATATATAAAAGGCATTACAGTGAATAAAAAAAGACACTACTTTTATAACGTTTGGGAGAAACAGTGTATTTTATTTCAGTTCCTTTTCTTTGTTTGAAAAATATTAAAAATTCTCCTTTGTTCTCAATCCGAACAGACCTAATGATAGGCAAGCAAAGCTGAATCCCCCCTGTGAAGAAATGCTTAATGGCGGTATGCGTGAAACATGGGAGAGGAGGGGAGGTGGTTTTAGTCGGTAGAAATCCGGAACCGATTATTTTGTCTTTTGAAGATTTCCACCTTCTCTTAAAAAAAAAAAGAAAAAGCGAAGCGGGTACAACCAGTTAGTAATATATAATATTGAGTAACATTATTATACAGCTAGTAAATATTATTTGTACGTAAGTCCAATACATTTAGTTTTTTTTTTCACAAAAGTTTCCAAAACCTCATCATAGAAACTGTTATTGGTTTTATTTTCTTAAGTAATGTTTTTTCTATGGAAATCAAAGCTATCTCCCATAATCTTTCTTTTTTCTTTAATTTTTATTTTATTTCCACATTAATATATTCATTTATATAGTAAAAATCAAATAAATACTTATACGATAATTTTTTTCCTTACATAAGTAATTGACCATTAGGTGGTTCTTATTACATTAAATACTTTTTTTTATCTTACGTTATGTTATTTTCTATAATGCATTCGAAATTCTTCATTTTGTATTGAACTCTGAGATGAGAAAAACATTTTTGACTTTCCATTGTCTCGGAACGTCGAGCAATCTGAATGAAGTGTTTATCAAATAAAGCAGTTTAATAATAGCTTTATTATTTGACCACCTGCGCCGTTATCAAGTCGTAACCTGGAGCTTTTTTCGTCTTTAAATTTTTAATCACTTCCCTCAGTTCAATCTGGGGAGTCAGGCGATAGCAAAGGGCCGTTGAACGACCGAAACGTTTCTTCTAAGTGCAAGGCAAAAAGTTCTGCCTTTTCTTAGTCTGTTTTGGCCCAGTTTCTATCATTTTACCTAATTGGTAACCCTTGCATTTGAGGTTTCCGGATGCCTTTTAACGCTTTCCAAAATGAATAATTTGATTCTCTTTCAGCGGAGAGATTTTCAAGGCAGGTCGCCATTTTATTGCTTTTAAATTCCCGAATACAATTTTTAAGGTGATTGCATAATCGGTTAAGGACCGTTTTATGTTGCGATGCACGAGTGATTTGCCATTAGTTTCGTGCTTTTCTTTTTTCCCTCACTAGTTCAATGATTTCGCTGCGGAAGTTTTCGTTGCGGTTGATCTTATAGCTTCTAGAGGGAGTGCTCTCCATGCCGCTCTTTGGATTGCTTGCACGCAACGATCAACTTCGTCCCCTAGTTCACAAGGTGTTTTAAGTGATACATTTAAGGCGATATTTGTTTCGCAATCATTTCTAAAGCCTTCCCAGTTTGTTCTATTGCTAGTAAGTCTTGGAGGTCCGTCTTTCTTGATCCATGTTCTACTAAGTTATAAAATTACAGGAGAGTGATCAGAAGAGAGATCAAAACTTTCTTTGACTGCAATAAACTTCTCATAAATGCCTTTTGTAATGAAAAAATCGATAAGATCGGGCATTTTTTTTTGGGTCGGTTGGCCAGTAGGTCGGTTTTTCTGTCGAATAAAAACAATAACCGAATTCGTTTGCCACTTCGTAGAGAATTTTTCCTTTAGAAGATGTACATCTTGAGCCCCAGAAAGTGTGCTTTGCGTTGAAATCTCCACCAATAAGGAAATTTGAACCAAGATCATTGAAGACACGAAAGTAGTCGCCTTTTTCTAGCGAGTATCGCGGCGGACAGTAAATAGACGCTATATTGTAGCTCTGGTGTTTATTTTGAACCCTTAACGCGCATAATTGAAGTATTTCGAGCTCTATGCTTATATCGACCGAGTGTTTAATGTTAGTTTTGATGAGTAAGGACGAACCGCCCCGCGCTCTATCAGAAGGATGATAGGTGTGATAGCCAGCGTATCCCCTTATCTTTATATGCGATTCCCTTGTTAAATGGGTTTCGGAGATCAAACAAATGTCAATATTTTCTCTCATTAGAAAAATTTCTAATCCGTTAGATTTTTTTAAGAGTCCATTCGCGTTCCATGTTACAATTTTAAGCAAAGAGTTCATAACTACTTAGATTTAGGTCTAATCACCCTTATTCCGTGTGGCGTTTTTCTAAAACGCTATTTGTCGTTTTTTTTGAGGCTTTTCATTTTTGAAGTGTTATTCTAGAAACTGATCGCCAAAAAACGCCTCCGTCGGTAAGTAGATTTACATTCCACATGCGATCCACTGTCATTGTAACAGCTGATTTACGTCAGTTGTAGATAAATTTCAAATTATTCCAAACAAAGTCGTGAAAATATAAGTTGGAAAGCAAAATTAATAGCATTGCAATGTTTTAGAGTAGCGACGAAGAAGAGAATATGCAAAAAAAAGATCTCATTCACATACGAAGAAACATAAGAACGAAATCTAGTCCATTGGATTCGCCGAATGCGAAGCAAATAGCGAGATAAATCTCACTTAAAAATTAATACATATATCGAGGCTTTTCAGATTTAAGATGTTTTTTCGAATGTCCAAGAAAGCATTCGATATTTGCTGGACGAAACAAAGAATCATCTCCCTGAAACTACAAGCTCGGTATCGGTACCGATGGTATTGAAGTTTGCTGCCATTCCTCTGAATCCTTTATCCAAATGTATATTTGCTTCCATTAACTCAACTAAATTCGTAAACTGTTTCTTATTACTTTTTACTTTTACCCCATAAATCAAAATAAATTAATTTCGATAGGCAAATAAATTAAAAATTCATAAAACTTATATTTTGAACTGATTTTTAGGCGTTCAGTATTTTCTGAACGACAAAAATCGTCGTTTTTGGCGTTTAACGACTCGCGGAATAAGAGTGAAAGAGAAAAAAAGACATTTGTCGTCAAACAATGAGTTCCACAAGGCATTTAACGCCAAAAGACGTTTAATGAACGTCAAATGGCGTTTACCGACACAAAAACGCCACACGTAACTCGAATATGGCGTTTTTCTGACGAAACGCCATTTAAACGCCACACGGAATAAGGGTGAATGTTAGCCATACAAAAGCTTTCGACGTTACTGAGACGTTCGAGGATTCGTTTGTTCGTTTCACATTGTTCTTCGAACTTAGCGTAAATGCAGTTCAGAATTTCTTTCAACGGATCAGAGGGTGGCCCCTCGTTTCTTTTGGTTGCTTTGGCTGCAGCCCGCGAAAACGTCAGAAAACTGGAGTTCGTTGGCTTATCCGAGGGTAGTTTTCGTTCAGTCTTTTTAGTGGACGACTTCAACGTGCGTTTAATCGGCTTAGAAGGCTGATTGACTGGTTCAACAGTCTGCACTGCTTATTCGAGCGTCGTTTCAGTCGGCTCAGGAGTCTCTACAACTGGCTTACGAGCCTGCTCAGTCTGCTTAGCAACATGCTCTACCGACTTGGGAGCTCGATCGACTAATTTCGTTCCTGTGCAGTCGGCGCTGTAGATTTTCTCCGTCGCATCTGCAGTTCTTTTGCTACCTGGCAACCGCGGTAATTTTGTGGGTGCTTTCGTTTGCAGTTAACGCAAGTCGCTTTTTCATAACGATAACACAAAAAGCGGAAGCTTACGTTTCACTATAGCTTCTTCTCCACGGTCGGGTCGTTTTCTTTCCTTTTTTAAAAGGTTCACGGCGTCAAGAATTTCATAACCTCTATCACGTAAATCACGTCTTCTTTACCGCATGACGGATGAAGTCCCCTAGCTACGACCCTCAAAGGTCTCTCAGACTTGTCTTCGTTGCCGTTTCGCGAGCGAATTCTTCTTCGTCCGTACTATAGTGATGGTTAGCCGAAGAAGGTTCACTATGAATAAACGTCTGCGTTTTTGAAGACTCGTTTTGAAGCTAAGATACTTTATTCTCTGATTCAAGTTTCTCAACTTTGCTTTGAAGCTGCCGACACAACAGCTCCATTTCATCGAGCCTCTTTCGGAGCATGAAGTTTTCCTTTTTCAGAGTACCCTGTTCCAAGGCTTGCGTTTCCCGAACTAGCACACCCGAGTTCGCGAGACTTTCATTTTGCGCTTTAGGAGAAGTTTTTGGAGGCGGTGATCTTTGTAACCTTGAGCTTTTCCTAAATGGGTTAATTAAATTTTGATGCAATAAATTGCTCTCCCCAGAATCCGTAGAGCATGCCTCTTTTGAGGGTGGATTTTCCAGTTGAACTGGGCTGCCACCTGGGGTACAAATATCGTTTTTTTTGTTCATTGCATAATTTTTCATTGCCGTAATCCTAAGAAATACGGCGGGTTGGCACTTTAGTCGCCTTTTACGACAGGCCTGCCTACCGTGGGTATATTCTGTTCTCTAACCCACAGGGGCTAACTTAGGAAGAAAGAAGAAAGTTAGAAAACTCTTCAACTATGCTAAACGCACGAAGAGCTGGGACGAATATAGGTCCGCTCTTACTCAATTCAATTTAGAATTGAGGCGATCTAAACATGCTCCTTGTTGCTCCTTTAAACCATTCAAAGCCCCGGCGGTGACGGTCTTTTTCCACCACTTCTTCAGAAAGTTATCGACCTCATCTTGCCGGGTATTATAGCTTTTTTTAGAGCCAGCTACAATTGGGGATACATCCCGATTACCTGGAGACAAGTAAACGTGATCTTCATTACCAAACCGGGCAATAGGCCCAGTGAGCTGCCTAAATCCTACAGATCTATAAGTCTATCATCATTTGTTCTCAAAACGATGGAGAGATTCATCGACGTTCATATTAGGCGCCTGTACGGCAGAACTTGGGTCTAAATCCAAAAATGATACATTGGATGTATACAATGATGGTGAGGTCTATTATCACGTACGTGGCCATCATCTCGTGGCCGAATCTTCTTGAACGTACAACGGCAACTAAACTTCAGAAGTTACAAAGAATTGCCTGTCTCAGTATCACAGGTGCTGTGCGCACCTGCCCGACTGCAGCTTTAGAAGCAATGGTTGGGCTTTTACCCCTTCATATCTTCATTAAGAAGACAACCGCTAGGTGTGCTATCAAGTTGCAGACATCTGAAAATTCTTGACTCAATCCCCAAAAGAGAAATGTTTTGTACCATCTCTGACATCATGGTCAAGGAGTACTGTTTCACTCAAAGCGCTGTCGTCGAGTTTAGTGGACTCCATATCAGTTAAAAGCTGCTACGATGCACTGCAATCCCTGGCGAGACTAAACAAGGTAAAACTTGGATGGGTCCCCGGCCATCAAGGGATTGCAGGCAACGAGTTAGCAGATAAAATACATAGCTAGGGCATAGGGCCTGAACCTTACTGTGGCATCAACTGGTCTTTCGCTCAGCGCTGATTAGTAACTGGGAACATAAACTTCGCCTGGACCACTAGGAAATTGTCCCAAGGTAGAGACAATCCAAATTACTTATCAAACCTTACTCCTATAAGAATATACTTTACCTTAATAAGGAAAGTATCAGAAAGCTGGGGGGCTTTCTCACGGGCCACTGTGGCTTGAGATACCACCTTAACAAACTTAACCTGAGCTCAGACACGGAATGTAGGTTCTGCTCGGAGGTGGACGAATCATCCGAACATGCTCTCTGCAATTGCCCAGCTTTACATTGGTTAAGGAGACGTATTTTCTAAAAAGAAATATGAACGTCAACGGAAATGAAAAAATCTGCTACTAAGGGTATACTATCCTTCATTAGGGAGGTAGTACGTCTCTTAGACTAACCATACCCTTATGATACAATAGATCTTTTAGGTCGCAGTGTCTGCCACATGGGCAAGGGTTTTATCGACAAAAAAGAAAAATCACTGGATTAATTCGCTCTACCTGACCATTCGCCTGGGGTGAAACCACATATTATGCAGTGCAGCAATTTTAAATGCATTAATTCATTACCAAAAGTTCCAGGTAAAGGAAATACTATCCTAAATAATACTAAATAAATATTGTAAGTTTAAAACGGGTCGTGGCCTTTAAGAGGAAAAACTCCTCACACAAGTGGATGAACTAATTGAAGCGAGCGATTTAGAAGCAGTGGTAGAAGACCTTAGCTTTGTTCAATGAGGCTGTCCAGCTCAGTCCAAAGTATGTAAATTACAGGTTTTCGTATTCAATGAGAAAATTTTCTGTCCAGCTTATGTTTGCTTTTTGTTAAATGACTCTACCTGGACTCTGCCCTGAGCAGAATTTCTGCACTTACTTTTGAGGTAAAACAGATTTGTGAGAAACGTCAAAATCAGCTGTGATTGCAAATTAATTGTTTCGTCCTCGAAGTGAAAAGTTGTCACTTTTTGAATCCATCGCCTCTAATACCATTTGTTCCAACAAATTAAGTTCCATTATTTTACTGTTTTAATTTCACGGTGTATACTTGTTGAATAAACAACATTTCAACTTACTTTCAATTTATAAACATTATTTGGACTTACTTCCAATTCATAAAAATGTATTCAAGCCTTAAGCTTTTATAACAATTACATATTTTATAACAGTTACATGTATAACTAAAATGACTTTTAGCCTTTTGTACTTCACTTCCTTTTCTTTATAATAAAAGACATCTTTGCTCGTGGAAGAACTTAATCTTTTTACATCCAAGTAATCGCTAACTAATTTCAACAGGTTATGGGCCCAGTACCCCTAAAATAAAAGTAAAAAAAGTTTTATATTATTATTATACGTTAAAATGACGACATTCACCGGAAAAATACCACTTTTTAATGGGGAGAATTACTTCACGTGGAAACCTCAAATGGAGGCAGTTCTGCACAAAAATCGGCTGCTAAAAATTGTGGAAGGAAAGGAGGAAAAGCCTGATGATGTCAAGAAAATTGAGGAATGGAACACAAAGGACAAGGATGCTATATGTGAGCTGATTATAGCAATGGAACCTGCGCAGGTGTCGCTTATAAGATCGCTGAAAACGTCGAAGGAGATTTGATACTTCTTGAAGACAACATTTGACAGAAAGGGTACTCGGCAAAAAGTAGAAGAATTCCGTAAGTTACTTAATATTAAAATGCATGCAAACGAAAGCATGGAACAATATCTAATTCAATTTAATTCAATAATTACTCGGTTGCGGGAAATGGATGCCAAACTGGATGAAGGGCTGATAGCTGTGCTGTTGCTGGATGGGTTGCCTGAAAGTTATAGAGAGATACAAGCTGCTTTTGATGCTGCAAATGATTTTCCAACTGTTGATGTACTACGTACGAGACTTTTAGAAGTAAGTGACAAAAGGAGAAGCGTCCACCAACGTAAGGATGATGCCCTAAAGGTGAATTTTCATTTCAAGCAATCTAATACTCATCAGCGACCAGGTACGTCTAATAATATTTTTCCATATAATTGCCATCGTTGTGGACGCAAGGGTCACATGAAGAGAGATTGTCGCGTTAATATTCGCAAAGATAAGATCCGTTTTGCTGATAATATTAATTCTGTAAGTGAGCAGGGTTTCATTGCCACAGAATTTGAACAGTGCAATATGCCAGTAAAGGAAATTTCGCAAAAGGCAAACAGCATCGATCAAACCTCAGACGATACCAATGGTACCTCGATAGTGGGGTAACCTCCCATATGTGTTGTGGCCGGAAATATTTCACGAAGTTAGACACCAATTATACGGGTTTAGTTCAGGTAGCAAATAAAAAATCAGCATGTATAAAGGGCATAGGCACGGTACAATTAAAAGTTAAAATAAATGGAGAAAGTAGGTACATATTTCTTTACCGAACCCTTTTCGTTCCTACTTTGAGAGGTAATCTCATTTCTGCTAGTAAGGCGATAGACAACGGGTGTAAAGTAGTTATAGAAGGAAGTAGCGCGTGCATTTCGAGGAATGAAAAAATTATACTCGAGGCTATTAAACATAAAGGGTTGTATTTGGTTAGTACGCCAGATGAGAGGGAATATTGTAACAAAGCTGTTGATAACAGAGCGGAACACAATGGTCATCTTTTAGAACTTTGGCATAAGAGATACGGTCACTTAAATATAGTTTCACTACGGAAGTTAAAGGATAATTGCATGGTGAAAGGGTTGCCGAACTTCACCAATTCTGCAATAGACTGCGTAGCTTGTATAAGAGGAAAATAAACAAGGCTTTCGTTCCCCACTAAAAGTAATAAGTCGTCATCAGGAATATTAGATATTATACATAGTGATCTATGTGGTCCAATGAATGTAGAATCTATTGGCAGGAGTCTATACTTTGCCACGTTCATTGATGACTATTCTCGGAAAGTGTTTGTATACTTCTTGAAAAGGAAAGTGAATATTTAAACGTTTTCAAAAATTTTAAGAAGTTGATTGAAAACGAGACCAACAAAAGAATAAAAACTCTTCGAAGTGATAACGCACGTGAGTTATTAAGTGACGAATTTTCAATGTTTTTAGCTGATCAAGAAATTAAGCGTCAGTTATCTGTCGAATATTCTCCGCAGCAAAATGGTATTACTGAACGCATGAATCGTACATTGGTAGAGATGACTCGTTGTTTCCTTATTGAGGCAAATCTCCCAAAATTCTTGTGGGCTGAACTAGTCCACACTGCAGCTTACATACGCAATCGTTGTCCTACTTCTCTAAATAATGAAAAGACACCAGAGCAAATCTGGACTGGCCGATTACCAATTGTAACTCATCTTCGCCAAATTGGATGCCGAGCTTTCGTCTTAAATAAGTCTCAAAATAGATCTAAATTAGATCCAAAGAGTGAAGAGTTTGTTCTGATAGGATATTCGACAGAATCCAAAGCATACCGTCTATGGAAACGTGGTTCGAAGACTATAATTAAAAGCCGCGATGTCCGTTTTGTTGAGCATTTAATGGAAGATAAAATAGAAAAGGAAATTGGTGGACAGTTTTATGAATTCGAATTAAATAATAATAAGGCGGAAAGAGAAAATTTAATGAAACAAGGTGTTCAGAATAATATAAAGAAATTTGAAAATGAAAACGAGGAAGAAGATGAGGATGAGGAGGAATATCAGAATGCAGAAGACGAGATTAAAGATGCAGGGGATATAGATAACATTGAAGGGGGAACACATGATAATGATATTAGGCAAAGGCTTAGACCACGTCAGCAACTTAAAAATGTAGTTGAGGTTGCATTTACTTCAGGAGAGGTAGGAGATCCAAATAATTTTAAGGAAGCTATAAGATCACCACATGCTGTAGAGTGGAAACAAGCTATGAAGTAAGAGTATAACTGTCTTATGAAAAATAAAACTCGGAACCTATGTGACTTACCAGACGGACGGTCAACGACTGGTTGTCGATGGGTTTTTAAATTTAAGTATGGACTTGATAGGACCATTGAAAGACGGAAAGCCAGACTAGTGGCTAAGGGTTATTCACAAAGATTTGAAATCGAATATGTCGATACTTATTTCCCGGTAATTCGTCAAAGTTCACTCCGCATGATATATGCTTTGTCTCTGGAACATGACTTAAAACTTCATCACTTGGATGTGTCAACTGCATTTTTAAATGGACAGCTTAACGAGGAAATTTTCATGGAGCAACCGGAAGGGTTTATTGATTCTGATTGCCCACAGAATATGTCGCCTAAAAAAGGCATTATATGGACTTAAGCAAGCAAGTAGGCAGTGGCACAAAACATTGAATAAAAATCTAAATAATTTAGACTTACAGCAATCAAAATATGATCAGTGTATTTATTTTAGAGTCAACGACGATGAGATTAGTATTCTAGGAATCTACGTCGATGACATTATTGTTGCTTCTAGTAGTGAAGTAAAAATTGTTTTTATTAAGCGTAAGCTTGCTGAAAGCTTCTAAATGCGAGATCTTGGGGAACCTTCCTTTTGTATTGGACTTGAGATCGAACAAAAAAATGATACCATTTCAATTTGCCAGACTAGGTATATTAATAATCTATTGACAAAGTACAATTTACAAGATTCGAAACTTAATAAAATTCCCATGCAAGTTAAATTAAAATTAGAAAAAGAACCAACTATAGCTGGAGAACGAGTTGCTGTTATCAAGAATTGATCGGATCTTTAATGCATCTAGCTGTATTTAGTCGACCAGATATAGCATTTAGCGTTAGCACTTTGGCTCAATTTGCTCAAACTCCTAAAAGACAACATTGGAATGCAGCTCTCTATCTATTACGTTATCTTCATTCAACAAAACATGCTAAATTAGTATACCGTAAAACAAAGTTACCGTTAATAGGCTATGTTGATGCTAGCTGGGCTGAGGACATTAATGATCGCAAATCTCAAAGTGGTTTCTGTTTTATTCTTGCAGGGGCTGCGATTAGTTGGGAATCCAGAAAACAACGGACCGTAGCTACATCGAGCGCAGAGGCGGAATATATCGCACTCACCGAAGCTGCTAAAGAGGCATATTCGTTGCGGTTTCTACTCAAGGAGCTAAATTTTGGATGCGAAGCACCGACCATCATTTATTGCGACAACCAAAGTGCACAACATATTGCAACATATGGAGGAAAACAGTCACGTACTAAACATATTGACTACAAATATCATTTCATCAGAGAGGCTGTTGAAAAGGGTGTTGCTGAAATAAAGTATCTTCAGACTGATCAGATGGCTGCAGACGCGTTGACCAAGGCTGTTTCGAAGCACAAACACTTATTTTGTTGTACATTTGGAATTAACTTTAACTTTATCAATGTTGACGAGGAGTGTTGAATAAACAAAATTTCAACTTACTTTCAATTTATAAACATTATTTGGACTTACTTTCAATTCATAAAAATGTATTCAAGCCTTAAGCTTTTATAACAATTACATATTTTATAACAGTTACATGTATAACTAAAATGACTTTTAGCCTTTTGTACTTCACTTCCTTTTCTTTATAATAAAAGACATCTTTGCTCGTGGAAGAACTTAATCTTTTTACATCCAAGTAATCGCTAACTAATTTCAACAATACTAAACTTGTAAACTCAAATAATTATTAAACAATCGAAAATGAGTTGTCATTTTTGACAACTAACATATGGCTGTATTTTTCTGTTCTACCACAGATAATAAACTACCCAGATGTCGCACGACCATACAAAAAAATGAAGCATATTTTTGTAGTAGCAGACAACGTCGTAGCAGACAACGTCGTAGCAGACAAAGAGCTTTCAGAATAAGTACAACAAATAAAGCTTTTTCTTTTTCCTCACTCCGTTCGATCATGTGGAAAAATTTATTTTTCTCATCGTGTGCTGTGACGTGCAAACGAACGAGGTGGAGAAGTGTAAAGGGGTATGCGGGAAGGGGGACGAAATTGCATAACGGTGTGATTTCCATACCACCGCAGCAAAAGAATAAATTTTTATGAATGCAAGTTTTGCAAACGCGTATGCGTTGTATATGAAAAGGTGTAACTGAAGGGCGGAAAAAGTCAATCATTTCGTTGCACTTTGTGATGAAATTTGGTGCGTAGTGTTTTATGATGTTTTCCTCATGACCCTATCTAACCTAACCTAAAGCAGTTTTATGTTCATTTTTATGGAATACTCTTCAAAGCCTGGTAGTCTTTTGAGCATCAAACCTTAGGATATCGGGGTGATTTTGAAGACGACCTAGGACTTGTTTGGAGGAGGGACGAGTTTTTGAATCGTTTTTAAGCCCTGATTAGGTTTACGTGATGACATTGGATAATGGTGGACGTGAAGGTCTTTATTCGGGGTTTAGTTTGGTACATAAACAGGTTTTGTCAATGATTCCGCTCTATGTACACCCATCAAAGTCACCTTGAAGGCATGATGTATCTAAAAATATGACCCACCTGATGATGATGATGACTGCAATACGGTTCTTGCCCTATAAACGCGGATTTTGATCCAGCTAGCTCGTTCGCCGATTCTTTGCCTTCAATACCTTGGTGACCGGGTGCCTACCCAAATTTAAACTTATTTTGTCTGGCCAGGGTCTGTAAGGCAGCGTCGCAGCATTTAACTGTCAACGAGTCTATCGTACTAGAACAGTATTAGTACTGGATAGCACTGCGTGCTATCGATAGACATTGTAGGCGTTGGAAAGCTGATGAACTTGTAAGAAGGATGCCACAATTGCATACGTCATAGGCTGTTCTCTTTATAAGGGTTCCACTCACCTCTCTAAAAAAAATTGAAGCTCTTTGTTAAGCTACGCACGCTGAACCTTATGACCGGTCTGCAGCAAGACTAGATCTCTCTCCCTGGTTAAGCGTGGGTGACGCACAGGTGATCTCTGGGATCATTACTGAGCCCCATGCCACTGCTATTCATGCGAAGCATCTCGGTATAGTTTACATCGACCAATGTATGGACTTGATACAGGTACGAGGAGAAATCTGTTTGCCACCTGCTGTGTGAATGTCCTTCCCTCGCCGACAAAAAATTAAGAACTCTTGGATATTTATAATTAATTAATTTAAGTTAATGATTATTTTGTTTAGTTCGTTAGTTTTTTTTATAATAATTTCGAACATTAGTCACCTTCACTTAAGTAGGCTAAGAGCAGTGATCAGTTTCTATAAGGGCATAAATAATAAGTATAAAATGCAGTGTGCAAAACTCATATTCATACCCATTTTCAGAGCAAATTTGTGTCCACAAAGTTTACAGAATTTTTATTTATTTAATCAAGTGCTGAAAATAAGGTACATATGTACATACAGATAACAAGCACACAACATAAGCCCAACCATATGCACATATACATATATATTATATACGATCTATACTCCATATCCATCGTACCGACGCGTCGGCATCAGAACTCCGTGACCGCAGTTGCACAAAATATTTTTTTTGTTTCATTTTTTCAGTGAAAGTAAACAAGGGTATGTGTGAGTGACACGATGGACTAGTGAGCAGAAATAACAAATGTTCTGTGTTCTGATTTTTTCCCTTTTGTAAGAAGTTTAAGCTTTTTAAAAAGCTTTTTTTTTATTGATTTTCGTTTTCATATATCACTTCTTCCCATATGAATGAGACATCTGGGTATATTTATTATCTGTGGTTCTACCTTTGATCTGACATTTTTCACAAGTTTGTGCTGCTCTGCCTTGCGTTTTTTCTCATTGAGCAAAGCTCTTTTAAAGTTAAAACATATGGCAATCCCAAATCACCAGACGAAGGGCAGACAATTGCAAAAGCAACAATTAAATATGATTCTCATGGTGCGTTGGAAAGCTCATTCATATCAATTTTAAGAGCAATCGTTAAGGGATGAAAACAGCAGTCAAAAGAATCCTCACAGTGAGACTTTAAGCCCAAAAAAAAAAAAAATTCAAAACCGAGGTGAAGCTATTGCTTCTCCAAGAACACGTAGAAAAGAAAGGTAATATATTGAAAATCAACTCGATATCCTGCTTCAGATTCACAAAAGATCTTTTGAGAAAAGGAGTATAAATGTTATAACCCAGGGACCAGCCGTGATGTTCTCAGCAGGGTGTTCTACACTTTTTTTTTGGTAGATAATAACGTCTGTTATAAGTTTTTCCAGGACCACAACGATGACGTGATAGACTAGAACTAAATTTTTTTTTGCATTTATCTCTACATCTATAAAAGAGAACACATTTTTTCTGTATGTCCGCGAATAGGCAGTAAGTACGTAACAATACCTCAACAATATATATGTATATCAATCGATATTAGGAGTAATTTTAGTATACTAAATCCGTTATTGGGGTTTTAAACCCCTTTTATTATGTTTTTTAACTGACATAAACCATTTTCATATGCCTTACACACTAATGACTACAAAATGGCTGAACCGATTTGAATATGACTTGATTCCTCGATTAGTACATTTCCTGCTGAAGAGATTGAGGTATATGTGAATCATTATTCTGTGATTCTTATAACGGAAGTAATAATTAAAAATGTAATTATTTGGGATACAAAGATATCACAGATATGCGTAGGTCATTGCAATCAATGGCTCACTAGTGGAATGCGCGCATATTCATGTTCATCAAACAAACCTTTTTCTTCTTTCTTTCTTTGCACTACTGTAGGTTTCTTATCTAATTGCATTGTCTTAAGTATATGTATATGTAATTGTGTCAAAATTACACAAGTAAGCAATTTCTTTACAAAAAAAAAAAACCGTTTGGGGCTAACTTAGTTCTGTTTCGTAAACCTGTGGATGAGGGGTTGTTTATGTTTACGTGTACTTAACGGATCTTTTTTTTGTTTTTCTCTGTTTTCTGTTTACTGTTTTGTTTTACCTATGAATTTCCAATAGTATGATTGCACTTCTGAAATGAATTTTGACGTAATAGGGATTTTTCCAATAATTATAAGAAGTATTTTCTTTTGAGCGTTTTTAGTTCTGTGAATTTGAGTTGTACTAAGTGAACCGGTAAATGAAATAATACATAGGTTGTTGTTCCAACATTATGTCCTTTTCTGACCAATATTTTAGTTCATTGCATACATACACATACATGCATATGTACCCACCTATTACGAGACCCAGCCAAGCGGCCAGAGTGAAGGAAACGCTACAAGAATGTGAGCACTCAGCCAATACAAAATAGATCTGTTCCTGTACTTCCTGCACCAAAATTCGCAGATATTCAATTTTTAAGGAGTGGGGATGAAAATCTCTCACTGAGAGGTACAAACACCAAAAAGTACGGGAACGCGTTGAACAACAAAAGCTGCCCACTTTTAAAACGCCAAAAACATACGTTGCTTAAAAAAAGTTTCAGTTGAATATTTGCATTTTCTGCTCTGTTCGCAGTTCTATGTACCTACATAATGTTTTTTTTTTTTTTTCCAAAATAAAGAATTTTAAATTCCATGTTTTTCTAAAATGAATTAATTTTTGCCAATGAAAAAGAAAACAACAACAATTAAATTGACAGAAATCTACCCACCGAAAATTCGCAGCGTGGGGAAATTTCTTACTCTCTTCTGCGAAAAACTACAAAATTTTGCCGTACGGGAACAGGATTTCGTAGTTTTTTGTAACATTTCGTTGATTTGGACAGGTACGGGAACAGACCTAATGATAGGCAAGCAAAGCTGAATCCCCCATGTGAAGAAATGCTGTGTATGCGTGGAACATGGGAGAGGAGGGGAGGTGGTTTTAGTCGGTAGAAATCCGGACCCGATTATTTTGCCTTTTGCAGATTTCCACCTTCTGTAAACAAAAAAACAGCAAAGCGGGTACAACCAGCTAGTAATATATAATTTTGAGAAACATTATTATACAGCTATTATTTGTACGTAAGTCCAATGCATTTAGTTTTTTTTTCACAAAAGTTTCCAAAACCTCAACATAGAAACTGTTCTTGGTTTTATTTTCTTAAGTAATGTTTTTTCTATGGAAATCAAAGCTATCTCCGACAATCTTTCTTTTTTTTTTAATTCTTATTTTATTTCCAGATTTTTATTTTTTTTTTTTTAATTCGCGCGCGCCAAAGGGGGTATGAATACCCTTATGCTGTTTATTCAGGGCACGGGCGTTTGGAAAAAGGGGAAAGAGGAACAGAGGAGATACCGGTGCACGTTGGCTTTGAATGTTTGGATGTTGTAGCGATGAATAAATACAGAGCCTGGAAGATTGTTCCACATACGTGTCGTTCGGCTTATGAACGAATCCCTATATTTGACAGTACGTCCGAAGTTGGGCTTGAGGGTGAACTGATGTGCATTCGAAGCGTGACGCGTATTGCGGGTGAAATTTTGAAGGGGAGGAATGCAAGTGGCTAATTCGTTGGAACATTTTTTGTGGAATAAGCGATAAAATAGGGAGAGACAAGAGACTTTTCTACGATGCTCTAGTGAGTCTATGGAGCTCACAATGTCTCTATCACCTATTAGTTTTATCGCGCGATTCTGAACCCTATCAAGAATGTGCAAGACGGTCTTGGGTGCACCAGACCAGATGGGGGCGTTGTATTCCATCTTTGGACGAATGAATGCCTTATATATTGAAGCCAGATCAGACGGGGTAAAATATTTCTTGCATCGCTTAAGGAATCCTTGACATTTTGCAGCATTTTTGGCGACCTCGAATATGTGATCGTTCCAACGAAGGTGATTGTTAATACACATACCGAGAATGGCAAGTCTTTCGGTTTCTGCGATGCAAGTACCATGCATAGATAATGGTTGGGGGTCTTGGTTTCGCTTGAGAGACAGAAGACAGCACTGAGTTTTGGATGCATTAAATTCAACTCTATTAGTTGAGCCCCATTTGATTATGCTGTCAAGGTCGGAATTCAATGAGTTTAATATACGTTGCCGTTCCTCTTCTACGGCCGAGGAAGATTCGCCTTTTTTAGGGACAGGCTGGACAAATGCTGTTTTCCATCTTCTCGGAAAGAGTCCAGAAGAGTAGGACAGACAGAAAAGCTTACGCAGAGGTTTTGCCAGCGAAGAAGAACACCTCTTCAGAACTATTGGGGGGATTCCATCTGGACCAGCGGATTTGTGTATGTTGAGACCTTTGAGAACTCCTGCAACTGTGCGAGTGCGAAAATGGACTTGTCCCATAGAAAAATCAACGCTCTCAAGCACAGGGACAGACAAAGCACTATCTTGCAGTGTTGAGTTGGCTGCAAATTGTGCAGCGAGTAGATTGGCCTTGTCTAAGGAGCTGACAGCTGAATGTCATTGTAAATGAGCGTTGGGATGGCGGATGAGGCAGAATTTTTAATGTTTCTGACGAATGACCAAACATTTTTACTACCTTTGGGACACTGTAGTATTTTTTGCCTCAGTTTTTGGTCATGTAGAAATTAGACACGTCGAATATGGGCGTTGCAGTCATTTCTTGCTTGTTTGAACTTCTTCGGTTTTCCTCAGATTTGTTGGCTTTATAAGACCGAAAACATACTTCTTTCAACCTGATAGCCTCTTTACAGCTCTGGTCGAACCATGAGTTTGTCTTAGGTTTAATGTTCTTTATTCTGTTAGGAATAAAGTCATTCATACCTAAGAGAATCGTGTCGGTGATCATATCAGCGGCGGCATCCACGTCACTATCGAGGAAGCATAGTGACCAGTTAAAACTCCTAAAGAAGCTATTAAGGCCGTCCCAGTTGGCTTTCTCGTAATGCCATACTTTTCTTTTGGGAGTTTGTTCTTTAACTGTGTGGTCGGAGTACCAGAATTTAGCTGATATGATGTTATGGTCAGACCGGCCTAGGGGCGCTAAAACATCGATGACGTATTTATCAGGGTGAGAAGTAAGAAACAAGTCAAGGGTGTTGGCGGAATGACTTGCAATGTCTGGTATTCGTGTCGGCTCATTTACAAGCTGAGTCAAGTTGTTAATCTCAGCGAAAAGTTCAACATACCTTCCTTCGGGTGTTGTCTGGCCAGAGTGTCGAAGCCAATCCGAATTGTGAATATTGAAATCGCCCGCAATGACGATTTCAATACGAGGATACAGGGATACAATTCGAGTGATGGAATCGGACAGTGCATCAAACTCGTTAAAGGTTGAGTTGCTGTCCGCACTAGGGCTTCTGTATATAAAACAGTAGTGGATAATTTGTTTACGGACGGTGAATTTTAGCCATTTAAAGTTAAATTCCGGATTGGAACAGTGGCCATACTGTGACGGAATTTGGTAAGCGATATCACTACGGATGTAAATGGCGAGGCCGCGGTGGGGAAAGAATAATGGCACTAAGCTATATCCAGGCAGTTCCAAATCAGAAGATTCTTCTACTACCTGTGTTTCACTAAGTGCCAGAACAGCTGGTTTATGGGAATGGGTGTGGGCATACACATCGAAGAAATTCGTTCGAAGCCCACGTATGTTGGAAAAATCAACCCTAAATTCCCTCATCATCACAACATAAAAACACAAAAAGACTCAACTCTGACTGGGAATAGTTTTCCACAACAAACTGTCGCCGGTGTTATGCCCAAACGACAGTCAGCTGTGGTCCGCTATTCGGATAAACACTCACGGCTCGCTATATATCAGATGTTATGCTCTCTCAATCAACGCAACTGAAGAATGTACAGCACATACATCAATTGCGGTGGTTGAGAAGCACAACAGCAAGTGAGTGGAGGGGGAGAGATGGAGAACCCGGCACTGATTTTTTTTTTTCTTTTTTAACACCACTGCACTGCACTGAAGGTTTGATTAGGCGCGCGCGATCAGATGGTCTATTATTCTTTTTTTTTTGTTCTATTGGAATTTTTTTTTTTTTTTTTTATTGTATGTTATTGTTGTTGTTGCGTGTTTTCATATTGTTTCTATTTTTTTTTTTGTTTTTTCTTATTGTATATTTTTGCGTTGTATTGCTTTTGTGCGCAAGAGCTGCGGCAGAACGCGTGCGCCTCCGACGTCAGACAACCCGGTACTCCACATTAATATATTCATTTGCATAGTAAAAATCAGATAAATACATATACGATTATTTTTTTCCTTATGGTGGTTCTTATTACATTAAATACTTTTTTTCATATTACGTTATGTTATTTTCTATAATGCATTCGAAATTCTTCTTTTTGTATTGAACTCTGTGGTGAGGAAAACATTTTTGACAATATCTATTTTTTACTTAATACTAACTAAATCTGCCAAGAATAATAAAATCAAGGACATCTACACTAACTTAACATAATCATTAGCTTCAACCCAGTCAAGCCACCAGTACTTTTCCCGATTTGTTCTTTGATTACTATTAGAATCCCTTTCAGGTAACAAATAATTTTTTCTTCGAGAGCTTTCTCGATCACGTCAGTTATTTTGTGAACTTGGTCGATTGTAGAATGTTTGATTCTAAGTCCAAACTGATGGTCAGGAATGAGACGTCTTTCGTCGATTACGGGTTGTAGTCGTTTAGAAAGTAGTTTTTCGAATATTTTTGAGATAACGGGCAATAAGAAAATAGGCCGATAAGATCTCTTCTCATTCAGAGGGTTGCCTGGTTTCGGGACCATTATAATCTCGGCGACTTTCCATTGTCTCGGAACGTTGACCAATCTGAATGAAGTGTTAATCAAATAAAGCAGTTTAATAATAGCTTTATTATTTGACCACCTGCGCCGTTATCAAGTCGTAACCTGGAGCTTTTTTCGTCTTTAAATTAAAACGCCAAAAGGCGTTTAATGATCGTCAAATGGCGTTTACCGACACAAAAACGCCACACGTAATTCGAATATGGCGTTTTTCTGACGAAACGCCTATAAAACGCCATTTAAACGCCACACGGAATAAGGGTGAATGTTAGCCATACAAAAGCTTTCGACGTTACTGAGACGTTCGAGGATTCGTTTGTTCGTTTCACATTGTTCTTCGAACTTAGCGTAAATGCAGTTCAGAATTTCTTTCAACGGATCAGAGGGTGGCCCGTCGTTTCTTTTGGTTGCTTTGGCTGCAGCCCGCGAAAACGTCAGAAAACTGGAGTTCGTTGGCTTATCCGAGGGTAGTTTTCGTTCAGTCTTTTTAGTGGACGACTTCAACGTGCGTTTAATCGGCTTAGGAGGCTAATTGACTGGTTCAACAGTCTGCACTGCTTATTCGAGCGTCGTTTCAGTCGGCTCAGGAGTCTCTACAACTGGCTTACGAGCCTGCTCAGTCTGCTTAGCAACATGCTCTACCGACTTGGGAGCTCGATCGACTAATTTCGTTCCTGTGCAGTCGGCGCTGTAGATTTTCTCCGTCGCATCTGCAGTTCCTTTGCTACCTTGCAACCGCGGTAATTTTCTGGGTGCTTTCGTTTGCAGTTAACGCAAGTCGCTTTTTCATAACGATAACACAAAAAGCGGAAGCTTACGTTTCACTATAGCTTCTTCTCCACGGTCGGGTCGTTTTCTTTCCTTTTTAAAAAGGTTCACGGCGTCAAGAATTTTATAACCTCTATCACGTAAATCACGTCTTCTTTACCGCATGACGGATGAAGTCCCCTATCTACGACCCTCAAAGGTCTCTCAGATTTGTCTTCGCTGCCGTTTCGCGAGCGAATTCTTCTTCGTCCGTACTATAGTGATGGTTAGCCGAAGAAGGTTCACTATGAATAAACGTCTGCGTTTTTGAAGACTCGTTTTGAAGCTAAGATACTTTATTCTCTGATTCAAGTTTCTCAACTTTGCTTTGAAGCTGCCGACACAACAGCTCCATTTCATCGAGCCTCTTTCGGAGCATGACGTTTTCCTTTTCAGAGTACTCTGTTCCAAGGCTTGCGTTTCCCGAACTAGCACACCCGGGTTCGCGAGACTTTCATTTTGCGCTTTAGGTGAAGTTTTTGGAGGCGGTGATCTTTGTAACCTTGAGCTTTTCCTAAATGGGTTAATTAAATTTTGATGCAATAAATTGCTCTCCCCAGAATCCGTAGAGCATGCCTCTTTTGAGGGTGGATTTTCCAGTTGAACTGGGCTGCCACCTGGGGTACAAATATCGTTTTTTTTGTTCATTGCATAATTTTTCATTGCCGTAATCCTAAGAAATACGGCGGGTTGGCACTTTAGTCGCCTTTTACGACAGGCCTGCCTACCGTGGGTATATTCTGTTCTCTAACCCACAGGGGCTAACTTAGGAAGATAGAAGAAGGTTAGAAAACTCTTCAACTATGCTAAACGCACGAAGAGCTGGGACGAATATAGGTCCGCTCTTACTGAATGCAATTTAGAGTTGAGGCGATCTAAACATGCTACATGGAAAAAATGTTGCTCTTTAAACCATTCAAAGCCCCGGCGGTGACGGTCTTTTTCCAGCACTTCTTCAGAAAGTTATCGACCTCATCTTGCCGGGTATTATAGCTTTATTTAGAGCCAGCTACAATTGGGGATACATCCCGATTACCTGGAGACAAGTAAACGTGATCTTCATTCCCAAACCGGGCAATAGGCCCAGTGAGCTGCCTAAATCCTACAGATCTATAAGTCTAACATCATTTGTTCTCAAAACGATGGAGAGATTCATCGACGTTCATATTAGGCGCCTGTACGGCAGAACTTGGGGTCTAAATCCAAAAATGATACATTGGATGTATACAATGATGGTGAGGTCTATTATCACGTACGCGGCCATCATCTCGTGGCCGAAACTTCTTGAACGGACAACGGCAACTATACTTCAGAAGTTACAAAAATTGCCTGTCTCAGTATCACAGGTGCTATGCGCACCTGCCTGACGGCAGCTTTAGAAGCAATGGTTGGGCTTTTATCCCTTCATATCTTCATTAAGAAGACAACCGCTAGGTGTGCTATCAAGTTGCAGATAGAATACAAGTATAAATCAGGTGACCATGTGGGACATCTGAAAATTCTTGACTCAATCCCCAAAAGAGAAATGTTTTGTACCATCTCTGACATCATGGTCAAGGAGTACTGTTTCACTCAAAGCGCTGTCGTCGAATTTAGTGGACTCCATATCAGTTAAAAGCTGCTACGATGCACTGCAATCCCTGGCGAGACTAAACAAGGTAAAACATGGATGGGTCCCCGGCCATCAAGGGATTGCAGGCAACGAGTTAGCAGATAAAATACATAGCTAGGGCATAGGGCCTGAACCTTACTGTGGCATCAACTGTCTTCCGCTCAGCGCTGATTAGTAACTGGGAACATAAACTTCGCCCGGACCACTAGGAAATTGTCCCAGGTTAGAGACAATCCAAATTACTAATCAAACCTTACTCCTATAAGAATATACTTTACCTTAATAAGGAAAGTATCAGAAAGCTGGGGGGCTTTCTCACGGGCCACTCTGGCTTGAGATACCACCTTAACAAACTTAACCTGAGCTCAGACACGGAATGTAGGTTCTGCTCGGAGGAGGACGAATCATTCGAACACGCTCTCTGCAATTGCCCAGCTTTACATTGGTTAAGGAGACGTATTTTCTAAAAAGAAATATGAACGTCAACGGAAATGAAAAAATCTGCTACTAAGGGTATATCCTTCATTAGGGAGGTAGTACGTCTCTTAGACTAACCATACCCTTATGATACAATAGATCTTTTAGGTCGCAGTGTCTGCCACATGGGCAAGGGTTTTATCGAAAAAAAAGAAAAATCACTGGATTAATTCGCTCTACCTGACCATTCGCCTGGGGTGAAACCACATATTATGCAGTGCAGCAATTTTATATGCATTACCAAAAGTTCCAGGTAAAGGAAATACTATCCTAAATAATGCTAAATAAATATTGTAAGTTTAAAACGGGTCGTGGCCTGTAAGAGGAAAAACTCCTCACACAAGTGGATGAACTAATTGAAGCGAGCGATTTAGAAGCAGTGGTAGAAGACCTTAGCTTTGTTCAATGAGGCTGTCCAGCTCAGTCCAAAGTATGTAAATTACAGGTTTTCGTATTCAATGAGAAAATTTTCTGTCCAGCTCATGTTTGCTTTTTGTTCAATGACTCTACCTGGATTCTGCCCTGAGCAGAATTTCTGCACTTACTTTTGAGGTAAAACAGATTTGTGAGAAACGTCAAAATCAGCTGTGATTGCAAATTAATTGTTTCGTCCTCGAAGTGAAAAGTTGTCACTTTCTAAATCCATCGCCTCTAAGTTCCATTATTTTACCGTTTTAATTTCACGGTGTATACTAAACTTGTAAACTCAAATAATTATCCAACAATCGACAATGAAGTTGTCATTTTTGACAACTAACATATGGCTGTATTTTTCTGTTCTACCTTTGACATTTTTCACAAGTTTGTGCTGCTCTGCCTTGCGTTTTTTCTCATTGAGCAAAGCTCTTTTAAAGTTAAAACATATGGCAATCCCAAATCACCAGACGAAGGGCAAACAATTGCAAAAGCAACAATTAAATATGATTCTCATGGTGCGTTGGAAAGCTCATTCATATCAATTTTAAGAGCAATCGTTAAGGGATGAAAACAGCAGTCAAAAGAATCCTCACAGTGAGACTTTAAGCCCAAAAACAAAAAAAAAATTCAAAACCGAGGTGAAGCTATTGCTTCTCCAAGAACATGTTTGAAAAGAATAGTAATATATTGAAAATCAACTCGATATCCTGCTTCAGATTCACAAAAGATCTTTTGAGAAAAGGAGTATAAATGTTATAACCCAGGGACCAGCCGTGATTTTCTCAGCAGGGTGTTCTACACTTTTTTTTTGGTAGATAATAACGTCTGTTATAAGTTTTCCCAGGACCACGACGATGACGTGATAGACTAGAATTCAATTTTTTTTTGCATTTATCTCTACATCTATAAAAGAGAACACATTTTTTCTGTATGTCCGCGAATAGGCAGTAAGTACGTAACCAAACAAACCTTTTTCTTCTTTCTTTCTTTGCACTACTGTAGGTTTCTTATGTTATTGCATTGTCTTAAGTATATGTATATGTAATTGTTTCAAAGTTACACAAGTAAGCAATTTCTTTACAAAAAAAAAAAAAAAACCGTTTGGGGCTAACTTAGTTCTGTTTCGCTGTCAATAGTAAACCTGTGGATGAGTTGTTGTTTATGTTTACGTGTACTTAACGGATCTTTTTTGTTTTTCTCTGTTTTCTGTTTACTGTTTTGTTTTACCTATGAATTTCCAATAGTATGATTGCACTTCTGAAATGAATTTTGACGTAATAGGGATTTTTCCAATAATTATAAGAAGTATTTTCTTTTGAGCGTTTTTAGTTCTGTGAATTTGAGTTGTACTAAGTGAACCGGTAAATGAAATAATACATAGGTTGTTGTTCCAACATTATGTCCTTTTCTGACCAATATTTTAGTTCATTGCATACATACACATACATGCATATGTACCCACCTATTACGAGACCCAGCCAAGCGGCCAGAGTGAAGGAAACGCTACAAGAATGTGAGCACTCAGCCAATACAAAATAGATCTGTTCCTGTACTTCCTGCACCAAAATTCGCAGATATTCAATTTTTAAGGAGTGGGGATGAAAATCTCTCACTGAGAGGTACAAACACCAAAAAGTACGGGAACGCGTTGAACAACAAAAGCTGCCCACTTTTAAAACGCCAAAAACATACGTTGCTTAAAAAAAGTTTCAGTTGAATATTTGCATTTTCTGCTCTGTTCGCAGTTCTATGTACCTACATAATGTTTTTTTTTTCCAAAATAAAGAATTTTAAATTCCATGTTTTTCTAAAATAAATTAATTTTTGCCAATGAAAAAGAAAACAACAACAATTAAATTGACAGAAATCTACCCACCGAAAATTCGCAGCGTGGGGAAATTTCTTACTCTCTTCTGCGAAAAACTACAAAATTTTGCCGTACGGGAACAGGATTTCGTAGTTTTTTGTAACATTTCGTAGATTTTCGTTGATTTGGACAGGTACGGGAACAGACCTAATGATAGGCAAGCAAAGCTGAATCCCCCCTGTGAAGAAATACTGTGTATGCGTGGAACATGGGAGAGGAGGGGAGGTGGTTTTAGTCCAGATTTCCACCTTCTGTAAACAAAAAAACAGCAAAGCGGGTACAACCAGCTAGTAATATATAATTTTGAGAAACATTATTATACAGCTATTATTTGTACGTAAGTCCAATGCATTTAGTTTTTTTTTTCACAAAAGTTTCCAAAACCTCTTCATAGAAACTGTTCTTGGTTTTATTTTCTTAAGTAATGTTTTTTCTATGGAAATCAAAGCTATCTCCGATAATCTTTCTTTTTTTTTAAATTCTTATTTTATTTCCACATTAATATATTCATTTAAATAGTAAAAATCAGATAAATACTTATACGATAATTTTTCCTTATATAAGTAATTGACCATTAGGTGGTTCTTATTACATTAAATAATTTTTTTTTTATCTTACGTTATGTTATTTTCTATAATGCATTCGAAATTCTTCATTTTGTATTGAACTCTGTGGTGAGAAAAACATTTTTGACAATATCTATTTTTTACTTAATACTAACTAAATCTACCAAGAATAATAAAAACAAGGACACCTACACGAACTTAACCTAATCATTAGCTTCAACCCAGTCAAGCCATCAGTATTTTTCCCGATTTGTTCTTTGATTATTATTAGAATCCCTTTCAGGTAACAAATAATTTTATCTTCGAGAGCTTTCTCGATCACGTCAGTTATTTTGTGGACTTGGTCGATTGTAGAATGTTTGATTCTAAGTCCAAACTGATGGTCAGGAATGAGACGTCTTTCGTCGATTACGGGTTGTAGTCGTTTAGAAAGCAGTTTTTCGAATATTTTTGAGATAACGGGCAATAAGAAAATAGGCCGATAAGATCTCTTCTCATTCAGAGGGTTGCCTGGTTTCGGGACCATTATAATCTCGGCGACTTTCCATTGTCTCGGAACGTTGAATGAAGTGTTTTATTATTTGACCACCTGCGCCGTTATCAAGTCGTAACGTGGAGCTTTTTTCGTCTTTAAATTTTTAATCACTTCCCTCAGTTCAATCTGGGGAGTCAGGCGTTAGCAAATGGCCGTTGAACGACCGAAACGTTTCTTCTAAGTGCAAGGCAAAAAGTTCTGCCTTTTCTTTGTCTGTTTTGGCCCAGTTTCTATCATTCTTCCTAATTGGTAACGCTTGCATTTGAGGTTTCCGGATGCCTTTTAACGCTTTCCAAAATGAATAATTTGATTCTCTTTCAGCGGAGAGATTTTCAAGGTAGGTCGCCATTTTATTGCTTTTAAATTCCCGAATACAATTTTTAAGGTGATTGCATAATCGGTTAAGGACCGTTTTATGTTTCGATGCAGGAGTGATTTGCCATTAGTTTCGTGCTTTTCTTTTTTCCCTCACTAGTTCAATGATTTGCCTGCGAAAGTTTTCGTTGCGGTTGATCTTATAGCTTCTAGAGGGAGTGCTTCTCCATGCCGCTCTTTGGATTGCTTGCACGAAACGATCAACTTCGTCCTCTAGTTCACAAGGTGTTTTAAGTGATACATTTAAGGCGATATTTGTTTCGCAATCATTTCTAAAGCCTTCCCAGTTTGTTCTATTGCTAGTAAGTCTTGGAGGTCCTTCTTTCTTGATCCATGCTCTACTAAGTAATAAAATTACAGGAGAGTGATCAGAAGAGAGATCAAAACTTTCTTTGACTGCAATAAACTTCTCATAAATGCCTTTTGTAATGAAAAAATCGGTTGGGCCGGTTGGCCAGTAGGTCGGTTTTCCTGTCGAATAAAAACAATAACCGGATTCGTTTGCCACTTCATAGAGAATTTTTCCTTTAGAAGATGTACATCTTGAGCCCCAGAAAGTGTGCTTTGCGTTGAAATCTCCACCAATAAGGAAATTTGAACCAAGATCATTGAAGACACGAAAGTAATCGCCTTTTTCTAGCGAGTATCGCGGCGGACAGTAAATAGACCCTATATTGTAGCTCTGGTGTTTATTTTGAACCCTTAACGCGCATAATTGAAGTATTTCGAGCTCTATGCTTATATCGACCGAGTGTTTAATGTTAGTTTTGATGAGTAAGGACGAACCGCCCCGCGCTCTATCAGAAGGATGATAGGCGTGATAGCCAGCGTATCCCCTTATCTTTATATGCGACTCCCTTGCTAAATGGGTTTCGGAGATCAAACAAATGTCAATATTTTCTCTCATTAGAAAAATTTCTAATCCGTTAGATTTTTTTAAGAGTCCATTCGCGTTCCCTGTTACAATTTTAAGCAAAGAGTTCATAACTACTTAGATTTAGGTCTAATCACCCTTATTCCGTGTGGCGTTTGTTTGTTTTTCGTTTTTTGAGGCGTTTCATTTTTGAAGTGTTATTCTAGAAACTGATCGCCAAAAAACGCCTCCGTCGGTAAGTAGATTTACATTCCACATGCGATCCACTGTCATTTGTAACAGCTGATTTACGTCTGTTGTAGATAAATTTCAAATTATTCCAAACAAAGTCGTGAAAATATAAGTTGGAAAGCAAAATTAATAGCATTGCAATGTTTTAGAGTAGCGACGAAGAAGAGAATATGCAAAAAAAAGATCTCATTCAGATACGAAGAAACATAAGAACAAAATCTAGTCCATTGGATTCGCCGAATGCGAAGCAAATAGCAAGATAAATCTCACTTAAAAATTAATACATACATATATCGAGGCTTTTCAGATTTAAGATGTTTTTTTGAATGTCCAAGAAAGCACTCGATATTTGCTGGACGAAACAAAAAATCATCTCCCTGAAACTACAAGCTCGGTATCGGTACCGATGGTATTGAAGCTTGCTGCCATTCTTCTGAATCCTTTATCCAAATGTGTATTTGCTTCCATTAACTCAACTAAATTCGTACACTGTTTCTTATTACTTTTTACTTTTACCCCATAAATCAAAATAAATTAATTTCGATAGTCAAATAAAATAAAAATTCATAAAACTTATATTTTGAACTGATTTTTAGGCGTTCAGTATTTTCTGAACGACAAAAATCGTCGTTTTTTGGCGTTTAACGCCTCGCGGAATAAGAGTGAAAGAGAAAACACGACATTTGTCGTCAAACAATGAGTTCCACAAGGCATTTAACGCCAAAAGGCGTTTAATGAACGTCAAATGGCGTTTACCGAAACAAAAACGCCACACGTAATTCGAATATGGCGTTTTTCTGACGAAACGCCATTTAAACGCCACACGGAATAAGGGTGAATGTTAGCCATACAAAAGCTTTCGACGTTACTGAGACGTTCGAGGATTCGTTTGTTCGTTTCACATTGTTCTTCGAACTTAGCGTAAATGCAGTTCAGAATTTCTTTCAACGGATCAGAGGGTGGCCCGTCGTTTCTTTTGGTTGCTTTGGCTGCAGCCCGCGAAAACGTCAGAAAACTGGAGTTCGTTGGCTTATCCGAGGGTAGTTTTCGTTCAGTCTTTTTAGTGGACGACTTCAACGTGCGTTTAATCGGCTTAGAAGGCTAATTGACTGGTTCAACAGTCTGCACTGCTTATTCGAGCGTCGTTTCAGTCGGCTCAGGAGTCTCTACAACTGGCTTACGAGCCTGCTCAGTCTGCTTAGCAACATGCTCTACCGACTTGGGAGCTCGATCGACTAATTTCGTTCCTGTGCAGTCGGCGCTGTAGATTTTCTCCGTCGCATCTGCAGTTCCTTTGCTACCTCGCAACCGCGGTAATTTTCTGGGTGCTTTCGTTTGCAGTTAACGCAAGTCGCTTTTTCATAACGATAACACAAAAAGCGGAAGCTTACGTTTCACTATAGCTTCTTCTCCACGGTCGGGTCGTTTTCTTTCCTTTTTAAAAAGGTTCACGGCGTCAAGAATTTTATAACCTCTATCACGTAAATCACGTCTTCTTTACCGCATGACGGATGAAGTCCCCTATCTACGACCCTCAAAGGTCTCTCAGATTTGTCTTCGCTGCCGTTTCGCGAGCGAATTCTTCTTCGTCCGTACTATAGTGATGGTTAGCCGAAGAAGGTTCACTATGAATAAACGTCTGCGTTTTTGAAGACTCGTTTTGAAGCTAAGATACTTTATTCTCTGATTCAAGTTTCTCAACTTTGCTTTGAAGCTGCCGACACAACAGCTCCATTTCATCGAGCCTCTTTCGGAGCATGACGTTTTCCTTTTCAGAGTACTCTGTTCCAAGGCTTGCGTTTCCCGAACTAGCACACCCGGGTTCGCGAGACTTTCATTTTGCGCTTTAGGAGAAGTTTTTGGAGGCGGTGATCTTTGTAACCTTGAGCTTTTCCTAAATGGGTTTATTAAATTTTGATGCAATAAATTGCTCTCCCCAGAATCCGTAGAGCATGCCTCTTTTGAGGGTGGATTTTCCAGTTGAACTGGGCTGCCACCTGGGGTACAAATATCGTTTTTTTTGTTCATTGCATAATTTTTCATTGCCGTAATCCTAAGAAATACGGCGGGTTGGCACTTTAGTCGCCTTTTACGACAGGCCTGCCTACCGTGGATATATTCTGTTCTCTAACCCACAGGGGCTAACTTAGGAAGATAGAAGAAGGTTAGAAAACTCTTCAACTATGCTAAACGCACGAAGAGCTGGGACGAATATAGGTCCGCTCTTACTGAATGCAATTTAGAGTTGAGGCGATCTAAACATGCTACATGGAAAAAATGTTGCTCTTTAAACCATTCAAAGCCCCGGCGGTGACGGTCTTTTTCCAGCACTTCTTCAGAAAGTTATCGACCTCATCTTGCCGGGTATTATAGCTTTATTTAGAGCCAGCTACAATTGGGGATACATCCCGATTACCTGGAGACAAGTAAACGTGATCTTCATTCCCAAACCGGGCAATAGGCCCAGTGAGCTGCCTAAATCCTACTGATCTATAAGTCTAACATCATTTGTTCTCAAAACGATGGAGAGATTCATCGACGTTCATATTAGGCGCCTGTACGGCAGAACTTGGGGTCTAAATCCAAAAATGATACATTGGATGTATACAATGATGGTGAGGTCTATTATCACGTACGCGGCCATCATCTCGTGGCCGAAACTTCTTGAACGGACAACGGCAACTATACTTCAGAAGTTACAAAAATTGCCTGTCTCAGTATCACAGGTGCTATGCGCACCTGCCTGACGGCAGCTTTAGAAGCAATGGTTGGGCTTTTATCCCTTCATATCTTCATTAAGAAGACAACCGCTAGGTGTGCTATCAAGTTGCAGATAGAATACAAGTATAAATCAGGTGACCATGTGGGACATCTGAAAATTCTTGACTCCATCCCCAAAAGAGAAATGTTTTGTACCATCTCTGACATCATGGTCAAGGAGTACTGTTTCACTCAAAGCGCTGTCGTCGAATTTAGTGGACTCCATATCAGTTAAAAGCTGCTACGATGCACTGCAATCCCTGGCGAGACTAAACAAGGTAAAACATGGATGGGTCCCCGGCCATCAAGGGATTGCAGGCAACGAGTTAGCAGATAAAATACATAGCTAGGGCATAGGGCCTGAACCTTACTGTGGCATCAACTGTCTTCCGCTCAGCGCTGATTAGTAACTGGGAACATAAACTTCGCCCGGACCACTAGGAAATTGTCCCAGGTTAGAGACAATCCAAATTACTAATCAAACCTTACTCCTATAAGAATATACTTTACCTTAATAAGGAAAGTATCAGAAAGCTGGGGGGCTTTCTCACGGGCCACTCTGGCTTGAGATACCACCTTAACAAACTTAACCTGAGCTCAGACACGGAATGTAGGTTCTGCTCGGAGGAGGACGAATCATTCGAACACGCTCTCTGCAATTGCCCAGCTTTACATTGGTTAAGGAGACGTATTTTCTAAAAAGAAATATGAACGTCAACGGAAATGAAAAAATCTGCTACTAAGGGTATATCCTTCATTAGGGAGGTAGTACGTCTCTTAGACTAACCATACCCTTATGATACAATAGATCTTTTAGGTCGCAGTGTCTGCCACATGGGCAAGGGTTTTATCGAAAAAAAAGAAAAATCACTGGATTAATTCGCTCTACCTGACCATTCGCCTGGGGTGAAACCACATATTATGCAGTGCAGCAATTTTATATGCATTACCAAAAGTTCCAGGTAAAGGAAATACTATCCTAAATAATGCTAAATAAATATTGTAAGTTTAAAACGGGTCGTGGCCTGTAAGAGGAAAAACTCCTCACACATGTGAATGAACTAATTGAAGCGAGCGATTTAGAAGCAGTGGTAGAAGACCTTAGCTTTGTTCAATGAGGCTGTCCAGCTCAGTCCAAAGTATGTAAATTACAGGTTTTCGTATTCAATGAGAAAATTTTCTGTCCAGCTCATGTTTGCTTTTTGTTCAATGACTCTACCTGGATTCTGCCCTGAGCAGAATTTCTGCACTTACTTTTGAGGTAAAACAGATTTGTGAGAAACGTCAAAATCAGCTGTGATTGCAAATTAATTGTTTCGTCCTCGAAGTGAAAAGTTGTCACTTTCTAAATCCATCGCCTCTAAGTTCCATTATTTTACCGTTTTAATTTCACGGTGTATACTAAACTTGTAAACTCAAATAATTATCCAACAATCGACAATGAAGTTGTCATTTTTGACAACTAACATATGGCTGTACTTTTCTGTTCTACCTTTGACATTTTTCACAAGTTTGTGCTGCTCTGCCTTGCGTTTTTTCTCATTGAGCAAAGCTCTTTTAAAGTTAAAACATATGGCAATCCCAAATCACCAGACGAAGGGCAAACAATTGCAAAAGCAACAATTAAATATGATTCTCATGGTGCGTTGGAAAGCTCATTCATATCAATTTTAAGAGCAATCGTTAAGGGATGAAAACAGCAGTCAAAAGAATCCTCACAGTGAGACTTTAAGCCCAAAAACAAAAAAAAAAATTCAAAACCGAGGTGAAGCTATTGCTTCTCCAAGAACATGTTTGAAAAGAATAGTAATATATTGAAAATCAACTCGATATCCTGCTTCAGATTCACAAAAGATCTTTTGAGAAAAGGAGTATAAATGTTATAACCCAGGGACCAGCCGTGATTTTCTCAGCAGGGTGTTCTACACTTTTTTTTTGGTAGATAATAACGTCTGTTATAAGTTTTCCCAGGACCACGACGATGACGTGATAGACTAGAATTCAATTTTTTTTTGCATTTATCTCTACATCCATAAAAGAGAACCCATTTTTTCTGTATGTCCGCGAATAGGCAGTAAGTACGTAACCAAACAAACCTTTTTCTTCTTTCTTTCTTTGCACTACTGTAGGTTTCTTATGTTATTGCATTGTCTTAAGTATATGTATATGTAATTGTTTCAAAGTTACACAAGTAAGCAATTTCTTTACAAAAAAAAAAAAAAAACCGTTTGGGGCTAACTTAGTTCTGTTTCGCTGTCAATAGTAAACCTGTGGATGAGGGGTTGTTTATGTTTACGTGTACTTAACGGATCTTTTTTGTTTTTCTCTGTTTTCTGTTTACTGTTTTGTTTTACCTATGAATTTCCAATAGTATGATTGCACTTCTGAAATGAATTTTGACGTAATAGGGATTTTTCCAATAATTATAAGAAGTATTTTCTTTTGAGCGTTTTTAGTTCTGTGAATTTGAGTTGTACTAAGTGAACCGGTAAATGAAATAATACATAGGTTGTTGTTCCAACATTATGTCCTTTTCTGACCAATATTTTATAAGGGGTGGCAATGGTGTAGTGGTAGCGTCATCGTTTGTAGAGCTGATGGTTCACAGTTCAATCCCTGATGTCAGCAAGCATTATATGATAAGAGGCAGTCCGAACAATTGCAAAAGCTTATGACAACACTACTGCGAAGGCATAACACTGGCAGTAGGTTTGTCATATGGCTGGAGAAATTGCTCGCTCTGTTGATGATTGATATGCTTATGACATCAGGTTGACCGGGAAAGAAATACTGTGAATCAGAAGCGAAGACAAAACAAGTAAATGACATCAAACAGCCTCCCCAGTTATCTGGACACCCACCCCTGGAGCTAATGTGTGAAACCTTATACACCTGAGTTTCAAACCAGTACACCAATCTCTTCCTCTCTCTCTCTAACTTCCTTCAACGCCCGCACTATGTATGCACATTAAAAGGGTATTCATATCCCCTTGAGTGCGGGTAAATTATAAAAAAAAAAAAAAAAAATACATACGCATACACGCATATGTACCCACCTATTACGAGACCCAGCAAAGCGGACAGAGTGAAGGAAACGCTACAAGAATGTGAGCACTCAGCCAATACAAAATAGGTCTGTTCCCGTACTTTCTGCACCAAAATTCGCAGATATTCAATTTTCAAGGAGTGGGGATGAAAATCTCTCACTGAGAGGTACAAACACCAAAAAGTACGGGAACGCGTTGAACAACAAAAGCTGCCCACTTTTAAAACGCCAAAAACATACGTTGCTTAAAAAAAACTTTCAGTTGGATATTTGCATTTTCTGCTCTGTTCGCAGTTCTATGTACCTACATAATGTTTTTTGTTTTCCAAAATAAAGAATTTTAAATTCCATGTTTTTCTAAAATAAATTAATTTTTGCCAATGAAAAAGAAAACAACAACAATTAAATTGACAGAAATCTACCCACCGAAAATTCGCAGCGTGGGGAAATTTCTTACTCTCTTCTGCGAAAAACTACAAAATTTTGCCGTACGGGAACAGGATTTCGTAGTTTTTTGTAACATTTCGTAGATTTTCGTTGATTTGGACAGGTACGGGAACAGACCTAATGATAGGCAAGCAAAGCTGAATCCCCCCTGTGAAGAAATACTGTGTATGCGTGGAACATGGGAGAGGAGGGGAGGTGGTTTTAGTCCAGATTTCCACCTTCTGTAAACAAAAAAACAGCAAAGCGGGTACAACCAGCTAGTAATATATAATTTTGAGAAACATTATTATACAGCTATTATTTGTACGTAAGTCCAATGCATTTAGTTTTTTTTTTCACAAAAGTTTCCAAAACCTCTTCATAGAAACTGTTCTTGGTTTTATTTTCTTAAGTAATGTTTTTTCTATGGAAATCAAAGCTATCTCCGATAATCTTTCTTTTTTTTTAAATTCTTATTTTATTTCCACATTAATATATTCATTTAAATAGTAAAAATCAGATAAATACTTATACGATAATTTTTCCTTATATAAGTAATTGACCATTAGGTGGTTCTTATTACATTAAATAATTTTTTTTTATCTTACGTTATGTTATTTTCTATAATGCATTCGAAATTCTTCATTTTGTATTGAACTCTGTGGTGAGAAAAACATTTTTGACAATATCTATTTTTTACTTAATACTAACTAAATCTACCAAGAATAATAAAAACAAGGACACCTACACGAACTTAACCTAATCATTAGCTTCAACCCAGTCAAGCCATCAGTATTTTTCCCGATTTGTTCTTTGATTATTATTAGAATCCCTTTCAGGTAACAAATAATTTTTTCTTCGAGAGCTTTCTCGATCACGTCAGTTATTTTGTGGACTTGGTCGATTGTAGAATGTTTGATTCTAAGTCCAAACTGATGGTCAGGAATGAGACGTCTTTCGTCGATTACGGGTTGTAGTCGTTTAGAAAGCAGTTTTTCGAATATTTTTGAGATAACGGGCAATAAGAAAATAGGCCGATAAGATCTCTTCTCATTCAGAGGGTTGCCTGGTTTCGGGACCATTATAATCTCGGCGACTTTCCATTGTCTCGGAACGTTGAATGAAGTGTTTTATTATTTGACCACCTGCGCCGTTATCAAGTCGTAACGTGGAGCTTTTTTCGTCTTTAAATTTTTAATCACTTCCCTCAGTTCAATCTGGGGAGTCAGGCGTTAGCAAATGGCCGTTGAACGACCGAAACGTTTCTTCTAAGTGCAAGGCAAAAAGTTCTGCCTTTTCTTTGTCTGTTTTGGCCCAGTTTCTATCATTCTTCCTAATTGGTAACGCTTGCATTTGAGGTTTCCGGATGCCTTTTAACGCTTTCCAAAATGAATAATTTGATTCTCTTTCAGCGGAGAGATTTTCAAGGTAGGTCGCCATTTTATTGCTTTTAAATTCCCGAATACAATTTTTAAGGTGATTGCATAATCGGTTAAGGACCGTTTTATGTTGCGATGCAGGAGTGATTTGCCATTAGTTTCGTGCTTTTCTTTTTTCCCTCACTAGTTCAATGATTTGCCTGCGAAAGTTTTCGTTGCGGTTGATCTTATAGCTTCTAGAGGGAGTGCTTCTCCATGCCGCTCTTTGGATTGCTTGCACGAAACGATCAACTTCGTCCTCTAGTTCACAAGGTGTTTTAAGTGATACATTTAAGGCGATATTTGTTTCGCAATCATTTCTAAAGCCTTCCCAGTTTGTTCTATTGCTAGTAAGTCTTGGAGGTCCTTCTTTCTTGATCCATGCTCTACTAAGTAATAAAATTACAGGAGAGTGATCAGAAGAGAGATCAAAACTTTCTTTGACTGCAATAAACTTCTCATAAATGCCTTTTGTAATGAAAAAATCGGTTGGGCCGGTTGGCCAGTAGGTCGGTTTTCCTGTCGAATAAAAACAATAACCGGATTCGTTTGCCACTTCATAGAGAATTTTTCCTTTAGAAGATGTACATCTTGAGCCCCAGAAAGTGTGCTTTGCGTTGAAATCTCCACCAATAAGGAAATTTGAACCAAGATCATTGAAGACACGAAAGTAATCGCCTTTTTCTAGCGAGTATCGCGGCGGACAGTAAATAGACCCTATATTGTAGCTCTGGTGTTTATTTTGAACCCTTAACGCGCATAATTGAAGTATTTCGAGCTCTATGCTTATATCGACCGAGTGTTTAATGTTAGTTTTGATGAGTAAGGACGAACCGCCCCGCGCTCTATCAGAAGGATGATAGGCGTGATAGCCAGCGTATCCCCTTATCTTTATATGCGACTCCCTTGCTAAATGGGTTTCGGAGATCAAACAAATGTCAATATTTTCTCTCATTAGAAAAATTTCTAATCCGTTAGATTTTTTTAAGAGTCCATTCGCGTTCCCTGTTACAATTTTAAGCAAAGAGTTCATAACTACTTAGATTTAGGTCTAATCACCCTTATTCCGTGTGGCGTTTGTTTGTTTTTCGTTTTTTGAGGCGTTTCATTTTTGAAGTGTTATTCTAGAAACTGATCGCCAAAAAACGCCTCCGTCGGTAAGTAGATTTACATTCCACATGCGATCCACTGTCATTTGTAACAGCTGATTTACGTCTGTTGTAGATAAATTTCAAATTATTCCAAACAAAGTCGTGAAAATATAAGTTGGAAAGCAAAATTAATAGCATTGCAATGTTTTAGAGTAGCGACGAAGAAGAGAATATGCAAAAAAAAGATCTCATTCAGATACGAAGAAACATAAGAACAAAATCTAGTCCATTGGATTCGCCGAATGCGAAGCAAATAGCAAGATAAATCTCACTTAAAAATTAATACATACATATATCGAGGCTTTTCAGATTTAAGATGTTTTTTTGAATGTCCAAGAAAGCACTCGATATTTGCTGGACGAAACAAAAAATCATCTCCCTGAAACTACAAGCTCGGTATCGGTACCGATGGTATTGAAGCTTGCTGCCATTCTTCTGAATCCTTTATCCAAATGTGTATTTGCTTCCATTAACTCAACTAAATTCGTACACTGTTTCTTATTACTTTTTACTTTTACCCCATAAATCAAAATAAATTAATTTCGATAGTCAAATAAAATAAAAATTCATAAAACTTATATTTTGAACTGATTTTTAGGCGTTCAGTATTTTCTGAACGACAAAAATCGTCGTTTTTTGGCGTTTAACGCCTCGCGGAATAAGAGTGAAAGAGAAAACACGACATTTGTCGTCAAACAATGAGTTCCACAAGGCATTTAACGCCAAAAGGCGTTTAATGAACGTCAAATGGCGTTTACCGAAACAAAAACGCCACACGTAATTCGAATATGGCGTTTTTCTGACGAAACGCCATTTAAACGCCACACGGAATAAGGGTGAATGTTAGCCATACAAAAGCTTTCGACGTTACTGAGACGTTCGAGGATTCGTTTGTTCGTTTCACATTGTTCTTCGAACTTAGCGTAAATGCAGTTCACAATTTCCTTCCACGGATCAGAGGGTGGCCCGTCGTTTCTTTTGGTTGCTTTGGCTGCAGCCCGCGAAAACGTCAGAAAACTGGAGTTCGTTGGCTTATCCGAGGGTAGTTTTCGTTCAGTCTTTTTAGTGGACGACTTCAACGTGCGTTTAATCGGCTTAGAAGGCTGATTGACTGGCTCAACAGTTTGCACTGTTTATTCGAGCGTCGTTTCAGTCGGCTCAGGAGTCTCTACAACTGGCTTACGAGCCTGCTCAGTCTGCTTAGCAACATGCTCTACCGACTTGGGAGCTTGATCGACTAATTTCGTTCCTGTGCAGTCGGCGCTGTAGATTTTCTCCGTCGCATCTGCAGTTCCTTTGCTACCTCGCAACCGCGGTAATTTTGTGGGTGCTTTCGTTTGCAGTTAACGCAAGTCGCTTTTTCATAACGATAACACAAAAAGCGGAAGCTTACGTTTCACTATAGCTTCTTCTCCACGGTCGGGTCGTTTTCTTTCCTTTTTTTAAAAGGTTCACGGCTTCAAGAATTTTATAACCTCTATCGTCTTCTTTACCGCATGACGGATGAAGTCCCCTTCTTCGTTAGTATGCCACTGAATTTTTTCGTTGTTAAGCTTTTGAGATACAGCCCGGTAGCCCTCAGCGTCATTAACCTTGATTCTCCATGCATCGTTTCGCAAGGAAGTTACTTCAAATTCAGTAGCGATCGTTGTTTTTAAAATTTTTCTCAATGAATTATCGTCTTCAACGCCTGATATATTTATTGAAGGAGGGGCGCGTTTGCTTTCAGTTAGCTTTTCTGCTTTTGACTGCGCTTTGCGATTATTTTCGTGTTGCGGAGCAACCTTGGGCGATGAACCGGGCTTACGTCTTTAAGATGGTCTTTGTTTAAGTATCCAATCCGTTTCGCGAGCGAATTCTTCTTCGTCCGTACTATAGTGATGGTTAGCCGAAGAAGGTTCACTATGAATAAACGTCTGCGTTTTTGAAGACTCGTTTTGAAGCTAAGATACTTTATTCTCTGATTCAAGTTTCTCAAATTTGCTTTGAAGCTGCCGACACAACAGCTATATTTCATCGAGCCTCTTTCGGAGCATGACGTTTTCCTTTTTCAGAGTACTCTGTTCCAAGGCTTGCGTTTCCCGAACTAGCACACCCGGGTTCGCGAGACTTTCATTTTGCGCTTTAGAAGAAGTTTTTTGAGGCGGTGATCTTTGTAGCCTTGAGCTTTTCCTAAATAGGTTAATTAAATTTTGATGCAATAAATTGCTCTCCCCAGAATCCGTAGAGCATGCCTCTTTTGAGGGTGGATTTTCCAGTTGTACTGGGCTGCCACCTGGGGTATAAATACCGTTTTTTTGTTCATTGCATAATTTTTCATTGCCGTAATCCTAAGAAATACGGCGGGTTGGCATTTTAGTTGCCTTTTACGACATTCATGCCTACCGTGGGTATATTCTGTTCCCTAACCCACAGGGGCTAACTTAGGAAGAAAGAAGAAAGTTAGAAAACTCTTCAACTATGCTAAACGCACGAAGAGCTGGGACGAATATAGGTCCGCTCTTACTGAATGCAATTTAGAATTGAGGCGATCTAAACATGCTACATGGAAAAAATGTTGCGAAAACATTGCTGACCTGCCAGTAGCAGCACGAATCCATAAGGCACTCGTTAAAGATCATGCTAACTGTGTAGGCTTACGAAAAAAAACCTGATGGCACCTACACGTCGGACCGTATGGATACTCTCAAAATCTTACTTGAGGTTCATTTCCCAGGTTCGTCTAATCATGTACAATACATGTACTCGAATGTAGCTGACCATAGGGTCAGTATTGCTAATAGAGCAAATAGTTTATCCGGAAAAATGTTTATTCCAGATAAGGTTAAATGGGCGGTCAGCTCCTTTAAACCATTCAAAGCCCCGGCGGTGACGGTCTTTTTCTAGCAGTTCTTCAGAAAGTTATCGACCTCATCTTGCCGGGTATTATAGCTTTATTTAGAGCCAGCTACAATTGGGGATACATCCCGATTACCTGGAGACAAGTAAACGTGATCTTCATTCCCAAACCGGGCAATAGGCCCAGTGAGCTGCCTAAATCCTACAGATCTATAAGTCTAACATCATTTGTTCTCAAAACGATGGAGAGATTCATCGACGTTCATATTAGGCGCCTGTACGGCAGAACTTGGGGTCTAAATCCAAAAATGATACATTGGATGTATACAATGATGGTGAGGTGTATTATCACGTACGCGGCCATCATCTCGTGGCCGAAACTTCTTGAACGGACAACGGCAACTATACTTCAGAAGTTACAAAAATTGCCTGTCTCAGTATCACAGGTGCTATGCGCACCTGCCTGACGGCAGCTTTAGAAGCAATGGTTGGGCTTTTACCCCTTCATATCTTCATTAAGAAGACAACCGCTAGGTGTGCTATCAAGTTGCAGATAGAATACAAGTATAAATCAGGTGACCATGTGGGACATCTGAAAATTCTTGACTCAATCCCCAAAAGAGAAATGTTTTGTACCATCTCTGACATCATGGTCAAGGAGTACTGTTTCGGTAGGTTATTTGAGGTAGAAATATTAGATCGTGCAAATTGGTCTAATGGTGTTCCGGCATTAGATCCTAGAGGTCTGATTTGGTTCACAGACGGATCGAAAATGGAATCTGGAGTTGGAGCTGGTGTCTTTGGACCCAACACCGAAGTCTCGATACCTACTGGAATGTATCCCACGGTATTTCAGGCTGAACTCCATGCCATTGAAATCTGCGCTAGGCTAAGCCTTAGTGAGGGTATCAGGGGCGCTAGAATATATATATTTTCAGATAGTCAGGCAGGACTCAAAGCGCTGTCGTCCAGTTTAGTGGACTCCATATCAGTTAAAAGCTGCTACGATGCACTGCAATACCTGGCGAGACTAAACAAGGTAAAACTTGGATGGGTCCCCGGCCATCAAGGGATTGCAGGGAACGAGTTAGCAGATAAAATAGCTAGGGCATAGGGCCTGAACCTTACTGTGGCATCAACTGGTCTTCCGCTCAGCGCTGATTAGTAACTGGGAACTTAAACTTCGCCTGGACCTCTAGGAAATTGTCGCAGGTTTGAGACAATCCAAATTACTAATCAAACCTTACTCCTATAAGGATATACTTTACCTTAATAAGGAAAGTATCAGAAAGCTGGGGGGCTTTCTCACGGGCCACTCTGGCTTGAGATACCACCTTAACAAACTTAACCTGAGCTCAGACACGGAATGTAGGTTCTGCTCGGAGGAGGACGAATCATCCGAACACGCTCTCTGCAATTGCCCAGCTTTACATTGGTTAAGGAGACGTATTTCCTAAAAAGAAATATGAACGTCAACGGAAATGAAAAAATCTCCTACTAAGGGTATACTATCCTTCATTAGGGAGGTAGTACATCTCTTAGACTAACCATACCCTTATGATACAATAGATCTTTTAGGTCGCAGTGTCTGCCACATGGGCAAGGGTTTTATCGAAAAATAAAGAAAAATCACTGGATTAATTCGCTCTACCTGACCATTCGCCTGGGGTGAAACCACATATTATGCAGTGCAGCAATTTTAAATGCATTAATTCATTACCAAAAGTTCCAGGTAAAGGAAATACTATCCTAAATAATACTAAGTAAATATTGTAAGTTTAAAACGGGTCGTGGCCTGTAAGAGGAAAAACTCCTCACACAAGTGGATGAGCTAATTGAAGCGAGCGATTTAGAAGCAGTGGTAGAAGACCTTAGCTTTGTTCAATGAGGCTGTCCAGCTCAGTCCAAAGTATGTAAATTACAGGTTTTCGTATTCAATGAGAAAATTTTCTGTCCAGCTCATGTTTGCTTTTTGTTCAATGACTCTACCTGGATTCTGCCCTGAGCAGAATTTCTGCACTTACTTTTGAGGTAAAACAGATTTGTGAGAAACGTCAAAATCAGCTGTGATTGCAAATTAATTGTTTCGTCCTCGAAGTGAAAAGTTGTCACTTTTTGAATCCATCGCCTCTAATACCATTTGTTCCAACAAATTAAGTTCCATTATTTTACTGTTTTAATTTCACGGTGTATACTTAACTTGTATACTCAAATAATTATCCAACAATCGAAAATGAAGTTGTCATTTTTGACAACTAACATATGGCTGTATTTTTCTGTTCTACCTTTGATCTGACATTTTTCACAAGTTTGTGCTGCTCTGCCTTGCGTTTTTTCGCATTGAGCAAAGCTCTTTTAAAGTTAATACATATGGCAATCCCAAAGCAGGGTGTTCTACACTTTTTTTTTGGTAGATAATAACGTCTGTTATAAGTTTTTCCAGGACCACGACGATGACGTGATAGACTAGAATTCAATTTTTTTTTTGTATTTATCTCTACATTTATAAAAGAGAACATATTTTTTCTGTATGTCCGCGAATAGGCAGTAAGTACGTAACAATACCTCAACAATATATATATCAATCGATATTAGGAGTAATTTTAGTATACTAAATCCGTTATTGGGGTTTTAAACCCCTTTTATATGTTTTTTAACTGACATAAACCATTTTCCTATGCCTTACACACTAATGACTACAAAATGGTTGAACCGATTTGAATATGACTTGATTCCTCGATTAGTACATTTCCTGCTGAAGAGATTGAGGTATATGTGAATCATTATACTGTGATTCTTATTACGGAAGTAATAAGTAAAAATGTAATTATTTGGGATACAAAGATATCACAGATATGCGTAGGTCATTGCAATCAATGGCTCACTAGTGGAATGCGCGCATATTCATGTTCATCAAACAATCCTTTTTGTTCTGTAGGTTTCTTATGTAATTGCATTGTCTTAAGTATATGTATATGTAATTGTTTCAAAGTTACACAAGTAAGCAATTTCTTTACAAAAAAAAAAACCGTTTGGGGCTAAAGGCTCAACTATAATAGTCGAAAGCAATCGGAAGCTAATGTCAAAATTCTACGTTAAGTTTCCTTCAGTACTCTCAATTGCTTAAGTTGCCCATAATAGGCGTATGTGAACGGAAGCGACTGTCAGAGTCAAATCGTTTTGCCAGTTTTTCTCTTCCAAGTATGAATATGAAATCTATCTAATTTAAGTATGTAAATGAAATCTAGAAATAATAATTGTTATTTCAACTGATAATTTTACCTTACAAATAAATAAAACCAAATTTCTTAGCAACTTTCAATTTTTAATTAAACACAGCTGTTCAAATGTCACATTTTCGTACGAAAGAGCGAATGGGTTCGCTCTTTTCGTAAGTGAGCAAAAGTGAACGAAACTTGACGAATCGAAGCAAAAAGCTATTATGGTCGTAGAATACAAATTCCTTGTATTCGCACAGTTACGTACGTCGACTTACGCACCCATTCGACTATTATAGTTCGGCCTTAACTTAGTTCTGTTTCGCTGTCAATAGTAAACCTGTGGATGAGGGGTTGTTTATGTTTACGTGTACTTAACGGATCTTTTTTTGTTTTTCTCTGTTTTCTGTTTACTGTTTTGTTTTACCTATGAATTTCCAATAGTATGATTGCACTTCTGAAATGAATTTTGACGTAAGGGATTTTTCCAATAATTATAAGAAGTATTTTCTTTTGAGCGTTTTTAGTTCTGTGAATTTGGGTTGTACTAAGTGAACCGGTAAATGAAATAATACATAGGTTGTTGTTCCAACATTATGTCCTTTTCTGACCAATATTTTATAAGGGGTGGCAATGGTGTTGTGGTAGCGTCATCGTTTGTAGAGCTGATGGTTCACAGTTCAATCCCTGATGTCAGCAAGCATTATATGATAAGAGGCAGTCCGAACAATTGCAAAAGCTTATGACAACACTACTGCGAAGGCATAACACTGGCAGTAGGTTTGTCATATGGCTGGAGAAATTGCTCGCTCTGTTGATGATTGATATGCTTATGACATCAGGTTGACCGGGAAAGAAATACTGTGAATCAGAAGCGAAGACAAAACAAGTAAATGACATCAAACAGCCTCCCCAGTTATCTGGACACCCACCCCTGGAGCTAATGTGTGAAACCTTATACACCTGAGTTTCAAACCAGTACACCAATCTCTTCCTCTCTCTCTCTAACTTCCTTCAACGCCCGCACTATGTATGCACATTAAAAGGGTATTCATATCCCCTTGAGTGCGGGTAAATTATAAAAAAAAAAAAAAAAAATACATACGCATACACGCATATGTACCCACCTATTACGAGACCCAGCAAAGCGGACAGAGTGAAGGAAACGCTACAAGAATGTGAGCACTCAGCCAATACAAAATAGGTCTGTTCCCGTACTTTCTGCACCAAAATTCGCAGATATTCAATTTTCAAGGAGTGGGGATGAAAATCTCTCACTGAGAGGTACAAACACCAAAAAGTACGGGAACGCGTTGAACAACAAAAGCTGCCCACTTTTAAAACGCCAAAAACATACGTTGCTTAAAAAAAACTTTCAGTTGGATATTTGCATTTTCTGCTCTGTTCGCAGTTCTATGTACCTACATAATGTTTTTTGTTTTCCAAAATAAAGAATTTTAAATTCCATGTTTTTCTAAAATAAATTAATTTTTGCCAATGAAAAAGAAAACAACAACAATTAAATTGACAGAAATCTACCCACCGAAAATTCGCAGCGTGGGGAAATTTCTTACTCTCTTCTGCGAAAAACTACAAAATTTTGCCGTACGGGAACAGGATTTCGTAGTTTTTTGTAACATTTCGTAGATTTTCGTTGATTTGGACAGGTACGGGAACAGACCTAATGATAGGCAAGCAAAGCTGAATCCCCCCTGTGAAGAAATGCTGTGTATGCGTGGAACATGGGAGAGGAGGGGAGGTGGTTTTAGTCAGTAGAAATCCGGACCCGATTATTTTGCCATTTGCAGATTTCCACCTTCTGTAAACAAAAAAACAGCAAAGCGGGTACAACCAGCTAGTAATATATAATTTTGAGAAGCATTATTATACAGCTATTATTTGTACGTAAGTCCAATACATTTAGTTTTTTTTCACAAAAGTTTCCAAAACCTCATCATAGAAACTGTTCTTGGTTTTATTTTCTTAAGTAATGTTTTTTCTATGGAAATCAAAGCTATCTCCGATAATCTTTCTTTTTTTTTAAATTCTTATTTTATTTCCACATTAATATATTCATTAATATATTAATATATTCATTTACATAGTAAAAATCAGATAAATACTTATACGATAATTTTTTTCCTTATATAAGTAATTGACCATTAGGTGGTTCTTATTGCATTAAATACTTTTTTTTTTATCTTACGTTATGTTATTTTCTATAATGCATTCGAAATTCTTCATTTTGTATTGAACTCTGTGATGAGAAAAACATTTTTGACAATATCTATTTTTTACTTAATACTAACTAAATCTACCAAGAATAATAAAAACAAGGACACCTACACTAACTTAACCTAATCATTAGCTTCAACCCAGTCAAGCCATCAGTATTTTTCCCGATTTGTTCTTTGATTATTATTAGAATCCCTTTCAGGTAACAAATAATTTTTTCTTCGAGAGCTTTCTCGATCACGTCAGTTATTTTGTGGACTTGGTCGATTGTAGAATGTTTGATTCGAAGTCCAAACTGATGGTCAGGAATGAGACGTCTTTCGTCGATTACGGGTTGTAGTCGTTTAGAAAGTAGTTTTTCGAATATTTTTGAGATAACGGGCAATAAGAAAATAGGCCGATAAGATCTCTTCTCATTCAGAGGGTTGCCTGGTTTCGGGACCATTATAATCTCGGCGACTTTCCATTGTTTCAGAACGTTGAGCAATCTGAATGAAGTGTTTATCAAATAAAGCAGTTTAATAATAGCTTTATTATTTGACCACCTGCGCCGTTATCAAGTCGTAACCTGAAGCTCTTTTCGTCTTTAAATTTGTAATCACTTCCCTCAGTTCAATCTGGGGAGTCAGGCGATAGCAAAGGGCCGTCGAACGGCCGAAACGTTTCTTCTAAGTGCAAGGCAAAAAGTTCTGCCTTTTCGTTGTCTGTTTTGGCCCAGTTTCTATCATTCTTCCTAATTGGTAACGCTTGCATTTGAGGTTTCCGGATGCCTTTTAACGCTTTCCAAAATGAATAATTTGATTCTCTTTCAGCGGAGAGATTTTCAAGGTAGGTTGCCATTTTATTGCTTTTAAATTGCCGAATACAATTTTTAAGGTGATTGCATAATCGGTTAAGGACCGTTTTATGTTGCGATGCAGGAGTGATTTGCCATTAGTTTCGTGCTTTTCTTTTTTCCCTCACTAGTTCAATGATTTGCCTGCGAAAGTTTTCGTTGCGGTTGATCTTATAGCTTCTAGAGGGAGTGCTTCTCCATGCCGCTCTTTGGATTGCTTGCACGAAACGATCAACTTCGTCCTCTAGTTCACAAGGTGTTTTAAGTGATACATTTAAGGCGATATTTGTTTCGCAATCATTTCTAAAGCCTTCCCAGTTTGTTCTATTGCTAGTAAGTCTTGGAGGTCCTTCTTTCTTGATCCATGCTCTACTAAGTAATAAAATTACAGGAGAGTGATCAGAAGAGAGATCAAAACTTTCTTTGACTGCAATAAACTTCTCATAAATGCCTTTTGTAATGAAAAAATCGGTTGGGCCGGTTGGCCAGTAGGTCGGTTTTCCTGTCGAATAAAAACAATAACCGGATTCGTTTGCCACTTCGTAGAGAATTTTTCCTTTAGAAGATGTACATCTTGAGCCCCAGAAAGTGTGCTTTGCGTTGAAATCTCCACCAATAAGGAAATTTGAACCAAGATCATTGAAGACACGAAAGTAGTCGCCTTTTTCTAGCGAGTATCGCGGCGGACAGTAAATAGACGCTATATTGTAGCTCTGGTGTTTATTTTGAACCCTTAACGCGCATAATTGAAGTATTTTGAGCTCTATGCTTATATCGACCGAGTGTTCAATGTTAGTTTTGATGAATAAGGACGAACCGCCCCGCGCTCTATCAGAAGGATGATAGGCGTGATAGCCAGCGTATCCCCTTATCTTTATATGAGACTCCCTTGTTAAATGGGTTTCGGAGATCAAACAAATGTCAATATTTTCTCTCATTAGAAAAATTTCTAATCCGTTAGATTTTTTTAAGAGTCCATTCGCGTTCCCTGTTACAATTTTAAGCAAAGAGTTCATAACTACTTAGATTTAGGTCTAATCACCCTTATTCCGTGTGGCGTTTGTTTGTTTTTCGTTTTTTTACGCCTTCGTCGGTAAGTAGATTTACATTCCACATGCGATCCACTGTCATTGTAACAGCTGATTTACGTCTGTTGTAGATAAATTTCAAATTATTCCAAACAAAGTCGTGAAAATATAAGTTGGAAAGCAAAATTAATAGCATTGCAATGTTTTAGAGTAGCGACGAAGAAGAGAATATGCAAAAAAAAGATCTCATTCAGATACGAAGAAACATAAGAACAAAATCTAGTCCATTGGATTCGCCGAATGCGAAGCAAATAGCAAGATAAATCTCACTTAAAAATTAATACATACATATATCGAGGCTTTTCAGATTTAAGATGTTCTTTCGAATGTTCAAGAAAGCATTCGATATTTGCTGGACGAAACAAAAAATCATCTCCCTGAAACTACAAGCTCGGTATCGGTACCGATGGTATTGAAGCTTGCTGCCATTCTTCCTAATCATTTATCCAAATGTATATTTGCTTCCATTAACTCAACTAAATTCGTAAACTGTTTCTTATTACTTTTTACTTTTACCCCATAAATTTAAATAAATTAATTTCGATAGTCAAATAAATTAAAAATTCATAAAACTTATATTTTGAACTTATTTTTTGGCGTTTAACGCCTCGCGGAATAAGAGTGGAAGAGAAAACACGACATTTGTCGTCAAACAATGAGTTCCACAAGGCATTTAACGCCAAAAGGCGTTTAATGAACGTCAAATGGCGTTTACCGAAACAAAAACGCCACACGTAATTCGAATATGGCGTTTTTCTGACGAAACGCCATTTAAACGCCACACGGAATAAGGGTGAATGTTAGCCATACAAAAGCTTTCGACGTTACTGAGACGTTCGAGGATTCGTTTGTTCGTTTCACATTGTTCTTCGAACTTAGCGTAAATGCAGTTCACAATTTCCTTCAACGGATCAGAGGGTGGCCCGTCGTTTCTTTTGGTTGATTTGGTGCAGCCCGCGAAAATGTCAGAAAACTGGAGTTCGTTGGCTTATCCGAGGGTAGTTTTCGTTCAGTCTTTTTAGTGGACGACTTCAACGTGCGTTTAATCGGCTTAGAAGGCTGATTGACTGGTTCAACAGTTTGCACTGTTTATTCGAGCGTCGTTTCAGTCGGCTCAGGAGTCTCTACAACTGGCTTACGAGCCTGCTCAGTCTGCTTAGCAACATGCTCTACCGACTTGGGAGCTTGATCGACTAATTTCGTTCCTGTGCAGTCGGCGCTGTAGATTTTCTCCGTCGCATCTGCAGTTCCTTTGCTACCTCGCAACCGCGGTAATTTTGTGGGTGCTTTCGTTTGCAGTTAACGCAAGTCGCTTTTTCATAACGATAACACAAAAAGCGGAAGCTTACGTTTCACTATAGCTTCTTCTCCACGGTCGGGTCGTTTTCTTTCCTTTTTTAAAAGGTTCACGGCGTCAAGAATTTTATAACCTCTATCACGTAAATCACGTCTTCTTTACCGCATGACGGATGAAGTCCCCTAGCTACGACACTCAAAGGTCTCTCAGACTTGTCTTCGTTTGTATGCCACTGAATTTTTTCGTTGTTAAGCTTTTGAGATACAGCCCGGTAGCCCTCAGCGTCATTAACCATGATTCTCCATGAATCGTTTCGCAAGGAAGTTACTTCAAATTCAGTAGCGATCGTTGTTCTTAAAATTTTTCTCAAAGAATTATAGTCTTCAACGCCTGATATATTTATTGAAGGAGGGGCGCGTTTGCTTTCAGTTAGCTTTTCTGCTTTTGACTGCGCTTTGCGATTATTTTCGTGTTGCGGAACAACCTCGGGCGAAGAACCGGCCTTACGTCTTTTAGATGATCTTTGTTAAAGTATCCAATCCGTTTCGCGAGCGAATTCTTCTTCGTCCGTACTATAGTGATGGTTAGCCGAAGAAGGTTCACTATGAATAAACGTCTGCGTTTTTGAAGACTCGTTTTGAAGCTAAGATACTTTATTCTCTGATTCAAGTTTCTCAAATTTGCTTTGAAGCTGCCGACACAACAGCTATATTTCATCGAGCCTCTTTCGGAGCATGACGTTTTCCTTTTTCAGAGTACTCTGTTCCAAGGCTTGCGTTTCCCGAACTAGCACACCCGGGTTCGCGAGACTTTCATTTTGCGCTTTAGGAGAAGTTTTTTGAGGCGATGATCTTTGTAACCTTGAGCTTTTCCTAAATGGGTTAATTAAATTTTGATGCAATAAATTGCTCTCCCCAGAATCCGTAGAGCATGCCCCTTTTGAGGGTGGATTTTCTAGTTGAACTGGGCTGCCACCTGGGGTATAAATACGGTTTTTTTTGTTCATTGCAAAATTTTTCATTGCCGTAATCCTAAGAAATACGGCGGGTTGGCATTTTAGTCGCCTTTTACGACAGACATGCCTACCGTGGGTATATTCTGTTCTCTAACCCACAGGGGCTAACTTAGGAAGAAAGAAGAAAGTTAGAAAACTCTTCAACTATGCTAAACGCACGAAGAGCTGGGACGAATATTGGTCCGCTCTTACTGAATGCAATTTAGAATTGAGGCGATCTAAACATGCTACATGGAAAAAATGTTGCGAAAACATTGCTGACCTGCCAGTAGCAGCACGAATCCATAAGGCACTCGTTAAAGATCATGCTAACTGTGTAGGCTTACGAAAAAAAACCTGATGGCACCTACACGTCGGACCGTATGGACACTCTCAAAATCTTACTTGAGGTTCATTTCCCAGGTTCGTCTACTCATGTACAATACATGTACTCGAATGTAGCTGACCATAGGGTCGGTATTGCTAATAGAGCAAATAGTTTATCCGGAAAAATGTTTAGTCCAGATAAGGTTAAATGGGCGGTCAGCTCCTTTAAACCATTCAAAGCCCCGGCGGTGACGGTCTTTTTCCAGCACTTCTTCAGAAAGTTATCGACCTCATCTTGCCGGGTATTATAGCTTTATTTAGAGCCAGCTACAATTGGGGATACATCCCGATTACCTGGAGACAAGTAAACGTGATCTTCATTACCAAACCGGGCAATAGGCCCAGTGAGCTGCCTAAATCCCACTGATCTATAAGTCTAACATCATTTGTTCTCAAAACGATGGAGAGATTCATCGACGTTCATATTAGGCGCCTGTACGGCAGAACTTGGGGTCTAAATCCAAAAATGATACATTGGATGTATACAATGATGGTGAGGTGTATTATCACGTACGCGGCCATCATCTCGTGGCCGAAACTTCTTGAACGGACAACGGCAACTATACTTCAGAAGTTACAAAAATTGCCTGTCTCAGTATCACAGGTGCTATGCGCACCTGCCTGACGGCAGCTTTAGAAGCAATGGTTGGGCTTTTACCCCTTCATATCTTCATTAAGAAGACAACCGCTAGGTGTGCTATCAAGTTGCAGATAGAATACAAGTATAAATCAGGTGACCATGTGGGACATCTGAAAATTCTTGACTCAATCCCCAAAAGAGAAATGTTTTGTACCATCTCTGACATCATGGTCAAGGAGTACTGTTTCGGTAGGTTATTTGAGGTAGAAATATTAGATCGTGCAAATTGGTCTAATGGTGTTCCGGCATTAGATCCTAGAGGTCTGATTTGGTTCACAGACGGATCGAAAATGGAATCTGGAGTTGGAGCTGGTGTCTTTGGACCCAACACCGAAGTCTCGATACCTACTGGAATGTATCCCACGGTATTTCAGGCTGAACTCCATGCCATTGAAATCTGCGCTAGGCTAAGCCTTAGTGAGGGTATTAGGGGCGCTAGAATATATATATTTTCAGATAGTCAGGTAGGACTCAAAGCGCTATCGTCCAGTTTAGTGGACTCCATATCAGTTAAAAGCTGCTACGATGCACTGCAATCCCTGGCGAGACTAAACAAGGTAAAACTTGGATGGGTCCCCGGCTATCAAGGGATTGCAGGCAACGAGTTAGCAGATAAAATAGTTGGGGCATAGGGTCTGAACGACCTTACTGTGGCATCAACTGGTCTTTCGCGCAGCGCTGATTAGTAATTGGGAACATAAACTTCGCCTGCACCACTAGGAAATTGTCCCAGGTTTGAGACAATCCAAATTACTAATCAAACCTTACTCCTATAAGGATATACTTTACCTTAATAAGGAAAGTATCAGAAAGCTGGGGAGCTTTCTCACGGGCCACTCTGGCTTGAGATACCACCTTAACAAACTTAACCTGAGCTCAGACACGGAATGTAGGTTCTGCACGGAGGAGGACGAATCATCTGAACACGCTCTCTGCAATTGGCCAGCCTTACATTGGTTAAGGAGACGTATTTTCTAAAAAGAAATATGAACGTCAACGGAAATGAAAAAATCTGCTACTAAGGGTATACTATCCTTCATTAGGGAGGTAGTACGTCTCTTAGACTAACCATACCCTTATGATACAATAGATCTTTTAGGTCGCAGTGTCTGCCACATGGGCAAGGGTTTTATCGAAAAAAAAAAGAAAAATCACTGGATTAATTCGCTCTATGGGGTGAAACCACATATTATGCAGTGCAGCAATTTTAAATGCATTAATTCATTACCAAAAGTTCCAGGTAAAGGAAATACTATCCTAAATAATACTAAGTAAATATTGTAAGTTTAAAACGGGTCGTGGCCTGTAAGAGGAAAAACTCCTCACACAAGTGGATGAGCTAATTGAAGCGAGCGATTTAGAAGCAGTGGTAGAAGACCTTAGCTTTGTTCAATGAGGCTGTCCAGCTCAGTCCAAAGTATGTAAATTACAGGTTTTCGTATTCAATGAGAAAATTTTCTGTCCAGCTCATGTTTGCTTTTTGTTCAATGACTCTACCTGGACTCTGCCCTGAGCAGAATTTCTGCACTTACTTTTGAGGTAAAACAGATTTGTGAGAAACGTCAAAATCAGCTGTGATTGCAAATTAATTGTTTCGTCCTCGAAGTGAAAAGTTGTCACTTTTTGAATCCATCGCCTCTAATACCATTTGTTCCAACAAATTAAGTTCCATTATTTTACTGTTTTAATTTCACGGTTTATACTAAACTTGTATACTCAAATAATTATCCAACAATCGAAAATGAAGTTTTAATTTTTGACAACTAACATATGGCTGTATTTTTCTGTTCTACCTTTGATCTGACATTTTTCACAAGTTTGTGCTGCTCTGCCTTGCGTTTTTTCTCATTGAGCAAAGCTCTTTTAAAGTTAAAACATATGGCAATCCCAAATCACCAGACGAAGGGCAGACAATTGCAAAAGCAACAATTAAATATGATTCTCATGGTGCGTTGGAAAGCTCATTCATATCAATTTTAAGAGCAATCGTTAAGGGATGAAAATAGCAGTCAAAAGAATCCTCACAGTGAGACTTTAAGCCCAAAAAGAAAAAAAAAATTCAAAACCGAGGTGGAGCTATTGCTTCTGCAAGAACATGTTAGAAAAGAAAAGTAATATATTGAAAATCAACTCGATATCCTGCTTCAGATTCACAAAAGATCTTTTGAGAAAAGGAGTATAAATGTTATAACCCAGGGACCAGCCGTGATTTTCTCAGCAGGGTGTTCTACACTTTTTTTTTGGTAGATAATAACGTCTGTTATAAGTTTTTCCAGGACCATGACGATGACGTGATAGACTAGAATTCAATTTTTTTTTTGTATTTATCTCTACATCTATAAAAGAGAACACATTTTTTCTGTATGTCCGCGAATAGGCAGTAAGTACGTAACAATACCTCAACAATATATATATCAATCGATATTAGGAGTAATTCTAGTATACTAAATCCGTTATTGGGGTTTTAAACCCCTTTTATATGTTTTTTAACTGACATAAACCATTTTCCTATGTCTTACACACTAATGACTACAAAATGGCTGAACCGATTTGAATATGACTTGATTCCTCGATTAGTACATTTCCTGCTGAAGAGATTAAGGTACATATATGTGAATCATTATTCTGTGATTCTTATAACGGAAGTAATAAGTAAAAATGTAATTATTTGAGATACAGATATATCACAGATATGTGTAGGTCATTGCAATCAATGGCTCACTAGTGGAATGCGCGCATATTCATGTTCATCAAACAAACCTTTTCTTCTTTCTTTCTTTGCACTACTGTAGGTTTCTTATGTTATTGCATTGTCTTAAGTATATGTATATGTAATTGTTTCAAAGTTACACAAGTAAGCAATTTCTTTACAAAAAAAAAAAAACCGTTTGGGGCTAACTTAGTTCTGTTTCGCTGTCAATAGTAAACCTGTGGATGAGGGGTTGTTTATGTTTACGTCTACTTAACGGATCTTTTTTTGTTTTTCTCTGTTTTCTGTTTACTGTTTTGTTTTACCTATGAATTTCCAATAGTATGATTGCACTTCTGAAATGAATTTTGACGTAATAGGGATTTTTCCAATAATTATAAGAAGTATTTTCTTTTGAGCGTTTTTAGTTCTGTGAATTTGAGTTGTACTAAGTGAACCGGTAAATGAAATAATACATAGGTTGTTGTTCCAACATTATGTCCTTTTCTGACCAATATTTTAGATCATTGCATACATACACATACATGCATATGTACCCACCTATTACGAGACCCAGCCAAGCGGCCAGAGTGAAGGAAACGCTACAAGAATGTGAGCACTCAGCCAATACAAAATAGATCTGTTCCTGTACTTCCTGCACCAAAATTCGCAGATATTCAATTTTTAAGGAGTGGGGATGAAAATCTCTCACTGAGAGGTACAAACACCAAAAAGTACGGGAACGCGTTGAACAACAAAAGCTGCCCACTTTTAAAACGCCAAAAACATACGTTGCTTAAAAAAAACTTTCAGTTGGATATTTGCATTTTCTGCTCTGTTCGCAGTTCTATGTACCTACATAATGTTTTTTTTTTTTCCAAAATAAAGAATTTTAAATTCCATGTTTTTCTAAAATGAATTAATTTTTGCCAATGAAAAAGAAAACAACAACAATTAAATTGGCAGAAATCTACCCACCGAAAATTCGCAGCGTGGGGAAATTTCTTACTCTCTTCTGCGAAAAACTACAAAATTTTGCCGTACGGGAACAGGATTTCGTAGTTTTTTGTAACATTTCGTAGATTTTCGTTGATTTGGACAGGTACGGGAACAGCCCTAATGATAGGCAAGCAAAGCTGAATCCCCCCTGTGAAGAAATGCTGTGTATGCGTGGAACATGGGAGAGGAGGGGAGGTGGTTTTAGTCGGTAGAAATCCGGACCCGATTATTTTGCCTTTTGCAGATTTCCACCTTCTGTAAACAAAAAAAACAGCAAAGCGGGTACAACCAGCTAGTAATATATAATTTTGAGAAACATTATTATACAGCTATTATTTGTACGTAAGTCCAATACATTTAGTTTTTTTTTTAACAAAAATTTCCAAAAGCTCATCATAGAAACTGTTCTTGGTTTTATTTTCTTAAGTAATGTTTTTTCTATGGAAATCAAAGCTATCTCCGACAATCTTTCTTTATTTTTAATTCTTATTTTATTTCCACATTAATATATTCATTTGCATAGTAAAAATCAGATAAATACTTATACGATAATTTTTTTCCTTATGGTGGTTCTTATTACATTAAATACTTTGTTTTTTTTATCTTACGTTATGTTATTTTCTATAATGCATTCGAAATTCTTCATTTTGTATTGAACTCTGTGGTGAGAAAAACATTTTTGACAATATCTATTTTTTACTTAATACTAACTAAATCTACCAAGAATAATAAAAACAAGGACATCTACACTAACTTAAGTTAATCATTAGCTTCAACCCAGTCAAGCCACCAGTATTTCTCCCGATTTGTTCTTCGATTATTATTAGAATCCCTTTCTACCTGAAAATAAAATAATTTTTTCTTCGAGAGCTTTCTCGATCACTTCAGTTATTTTTTTTGTTTTGTGATTCTAAGTCCAAACTGATGGTCAGGAATGAGACGTCTTTCGTCGATTACGGGTTGTAGTCGTTTAGAAAGTAGTTTTTCGAATATTTTTGAGATAACGGGTAATAAGAAAATAGGCCGATAAGATCTCTTCTCATTCAGAGGGTTGCCTGGTTTCGGGACCATTATAATCTCGGCGACTTTCCATTGTCTCGGAACGTTGAATGAAGTGTTTTATTATTTGACCACCTGCGCCGTTATCAAGTCGTATCCTGGAGCTTTTTTCGTGTTTAAATTTTTAATCACTTCCCTCAGTTCAATCTGGGGAGTCAGGCGATAGCAAAGGGCCGTCGAACGGCCGAAACGTTTCTTCTAAGTGCAAGGCAAAAAGTTCTGCCTTTTCTTTGTCTGTTTTGGCCCAGTTTCTATCATTTTCCGAATTGGTAACGCTTGCATTTGAGGTTTCCGGATGCCTTTTAACGCTTTCCAGTGCATAATTTGAATTTTTTTTTGAGTCGGTTGTCCAATAGGTCGGTTTTCCTATCGAATAAAAACAACAACCGGATTCGTTTGCCACTTCGTAGAGAATTTTTCCTTTAGAAGATGTACATCTTGAGAAAGTGTGCTTTGCGTTGAAATCTCCACGAATAAGAAAATTTGAACCAAGTCGCCTTTTTCTAGCGAGTATCGCGGCGGACAGTGAATACATACTATATTGTAGCTCTGGTGTTTATTTTGAACCCTTAACGCGCATAATTGAAGTATTTTGAGCTCTATGCTTATATCGACCGAGTGTTCACTGTTAGTTTTGATGAATAAGGACGAACCGCCCCGCGCTCTATCAGAAGGATGATAGGCGTGATAGCCAGCGTATCCCCTTATCTTTATATGCGACTCCCTTGTTAAATGGGTTTCGGAGATCAAGCAAATGTCAATATTTTCTCTCATTAGAAAAATTTCTAATCCGTTAGATTTTTTTAAGAGTCCATTCGCGTTCCCTGTTACAATTTTAAGCAAAGAGTTCATAACTACTTAGATTTAGGTCTAATCACCCTTATTCCGTGTGGCGTTTGTTTGTTTTCGTTTTTTGAGGCGTTTAATTTTTGAAGTGTTATTCTAGAAACTGATCGCCAAAACACGCCTCCGTCGGTAAGTAGATTTACATTCCACATGCGATCCACTGTCATTGTAATAGCTGATTTACGTCTGTTGTAGATAAATTTCAAATTATTCCAAACAAAGTCGTGAAAATATAAGTTGAAAAGCAAAATTAATAGTATTGCAATGTTTTAGAGTAGCGACGAAGAAGAGAATATGCAAAAAAAGATCTCATTCACATACGAAGAAACATAAGAACAAAATCTAGTAATCGCCGAATGCGAAGCAAATAGCAAGATAAATCTCACTTAAAAATTAATACATACATATATCGAGGCTTTTCAGATTTAAGATGTTTTTTTGAATGTCCAAGAAAGCACTCGATATTTGCTGGACGAAACAAAAAATCATCTCCCTGAAACTACAAGCTCGGTATCGGTACCGATGGTATTGAAGCTTGCTGCCATTCTTCTGAATCCTTTATCCAAATGTGTATTTGCTTCCATTAACTCAACTAAATTCGTACACTGTTTCTTATTACTTTTTACTTTTACCCCATAAATCAAAATAAATTAATTTCGATAGTCAAATAAAATAAAAATTCATAAAACTTATATTTTGAACTGATTTTTAGGCGTTCAGTATTTTCTGAACGACAAAAATCGTCGTTTTTTGGCGTTTAACGCCTCGCGGAATAAGAGTGAAAGAGAAAACACGACATTTGTCGTCAAACAATGAGTTCCACAAGGCATTTAACGCCAAAAGGCGTTTAATGAACGTCAAATGGCGTTTACCGAAACAAAAACGCCACACGTAATTCGAATATGGCGTTTTTCTGACGAAACGCCATTTAAACGCCACACGGAATAAGGGTGAATGTTAGCCATACAAAAGCTTTCGACGTTACTGAGACGTTCGAGGATTCGTTTGTTCGTTTCACATTGTTCTTCGAACTTAGCGTAAATGCAGTTCACAATTTCCTTCAACGGATCAGAGGGTGGCCCGTCGTTTCTTTTGGTTGCTTTGGCTGCAGCCCGCGAAAACGTCAAAAAACTGGCGTTCGTTGGCTTATCCGAGGGTAGTTTTCGTTCAGTCTTTTTAGTGGACGACTTCAACGTGCGTTTAATCGGCTTAGAAGGCTGATTGACTGGTTCAACAGTTTGCACTGCTTATTCGAGCGTCGTTTCAGTCGGCTCAGGAGTCTCTACAACTGGCTTACGAGCCTGCTCAGTCTGCTTAGCAACATGCTCTACCGACTTGGGAGCTCGATCGACTAATTTCGTTTCTGTGCAGTCGGCGCTGTAGATTTTCTCCGTCGCATCTGCAGTTCCTTTGCTACCTCGCAACCGCGGTAATTTTGTGGGTGCTTTCGTTTGCAGTTAACGCAAGTCGCTTTTTCATAACGATAACACAAAAAGCGGAAGCTTACGTTTCACTATAGCTTCTTCTCCACGGTCGGGTCGTTTTCTTTCCTTTTTTAAAAGGTTCACGGCGTCAAGAATTTTATAACCTCTATCACGTAAATCACGTCTTCTTTACCGCATGACGGATGAAGTCCCCTAGCTACGACACTCAAAGGTCTCTCAGACTTGTCTTCGTTTGTATGCCACTGAATTTTTTCGTTGTTAAGCTTTTGAGATACAGCCCGGTAGCCCTCAGCGTCATTAACCATGATTCTCCATGAATCGTTTCGCAAGGAAGTTATTTTAAATTCAGTAGCGATCGTTGTTCTTAAAATTTTTCTCAAAGAATTATAGTCTTCAACGCCTGATATATTTATTGAAGGAGGGGCGCGTTTGCTTTCAGTTAGCTTTTCTGCTTTTGACTGCGCTTTGCGGTTATTTTCGTGTTGCGGAACAACCTCGGGCGAAGAACCGGCCTTACGTCTTTTAGATGATCTTTGCTTAAGTATCCAATCCGTTTCGCGAGTTAATTCTTCTTCGTCCGTACTATAGTGATGGTTAGCCGAAGAAGGTTCACTATGAATAAACGTCTGCGTTTTTGAAGACTCGTTTTGAAGCTAAGATACTTTATTCTCTGATTCAAGTTTCTCAAATTTGCTTTGAAGCTGCCGACACAACAGCTATATTTCATCGAGCCTCTTTCGGAGCATGACGTTTTCCTTTTTCAGAGTACTCTGTTCCAAGGCTTGCGTTTCCCGAACTAGCACACCCGGGTTCGCGAGACTTTCATTTTGCGCTTTAGGAGAAGTTTTTTGAGGCGATGATCTTTGTAACCTTGAGCTTTTCCTAAATGGGTTAATTAAATTTTGATGCAATAAATTGCTCTCCCCAGAATTCGTAGAGCATGCCCCTTTTGAGGGTGGATTTTCCAGTTGAACTGGGCTGCCACCTGGGGTATAAATACGGTTTTTTTTGTTCATTGCATAATTTTTCATTGCCGTAATCCTAAGAAATACGGCGGGTTGGCATTTTAGTCGCCTTTTACGACAGACATGCCTACCGTGGGTATATTCTGTTCTCTAACCCACAGGGGCTAACTTAGGAAGAAAGAAGAAAGTTAGAAAACTCTTCAACTATGCTAAACGCACGAAGAGCTGGGACGAATATTGGTCCGCTCTTACTGAATGCAATTTAGAATTGAGGCGATCTAAACATGCTACATGGAAAAAATGTTGCGAAAACATTGCTGACCTGCCAGTAGCAGCACGAATCCATAAGGCACTCGTTAAAGATCATGCTAACTGTGTAGGCTTACGAAAAAAAACCTGATGGCACCTACACGTCGGACCGTATGGACACTCTCAAAATCTTACTTGAGGTTCATTTCCCAGGTTCGTCTACTCATGTACAATACATGTACTCGAATGTAGCTGACCATAGGGTCGGTATTGCTAATAGAGCAAATAGTTTATCCGGAAAAATGTTTATTCCAGATAAGGTTAAATGGGCGGTCAGCTCTTTTAAACCATTCAAAGCCCCGGCGGTGACGGTCTTTTTCCAGCACTTCTTCAGAAAGTTATCGACCTCATCTTGCCGGGTATTATAGCTTTATTTAGAGCCAGCTACAATTGGGGATACATCCCGATTACCTGGAGACAAGTAAACGTGATCTTCATTCCCAAACCGGGCAATAGGCCCAGTGAGCTGCCTAAATCCTACTGATCTATAAGTCTAACATCATTTGTTCTCAAAACGATGGAGAGATTCATCGACGTTCTTATTAGGCGCCTGTGCGGCAGAACTTGGGGTCTAAATCCAAAAATTATACATTGGATGTATACGATGATGGCGAGGTCTATTATCACGTACGCGGCCATCATCTCGTGGCCGAAACTTCTTGAACGGACAACGGCAACTAAACTTCAGAAGATACAAAGAATTGCCTGTCTCAGTATCACAGGTGCTATGCGCACTTGCCCGAAGGCTGCTTTAGAAGCAATGGTTGGGCTTTTACCCCTTCATATCTACATTAAGAAGACAACCGCATCTGAAAATTCTTGACTCAATCCCCAAAAGAGAAATGTTTTGTACCATCTCTGATATCATGGTCAATTAGTACTGTTTCGGTAGGTTATTTGAGGTAGAAATATTAGATCGTGCAAATTGGTCTAATGGTGTTCCGGCATTAGATCCTAGAGGTCTGATTTGGTTCACAGACGGATCGAAAATGGAATCTGGAGTTGGAGCTGGTGTCTTTGGACCCAACACCGAAGTCTCGATACCTACTGGAATGTATCCCACGGTATTTCAGGCTGAACTCCATGCCATTGAAATCTGCGCTAGGCTAAGCCTTAGTGAGGGTATTAGGGGCGCTAGAATATATATATTTTCAGATAGTCAGGTAGGACTCAAAGCGCTATCGTCCAGTTTAGTGGACTCCATATCAGTTAAAAGCTGCTACGATGCACTGCAATCCCTGGCGAGACTAAACAAGGTAAAACTTGGATGGGTCCCCGGCCATCAAGGGATTGCAGGCAACGAGTTAGCAGATAAAATAGTTGGGGCATAGGGTCTGAACGACCTTACTGTGGCATCAACTGGTCTTTCGCTCAGCGCTGATTAGTAACTGGGAACATAAACTTCGCCTGCACCACTAGGAAATTGTCCCAGGTTTGAGACAATCCAAATTACTAATCAAACCTTACTCCTATAAGGATATACTTTACCTTAATAAGGAAAGTATCAGAAAGCTGGGGAGCTTTCTCACGGGCCACTCTGGCTTGAGATACCACCTTAACAAACTTAACCTGAGCTCAGACACGGAATGTAGGTTCTGCTCGGAGGAGGACGAATCATCCGAACACGCTCTCTGCAATTGCCCAGCTTTACATTGGTTAAGGAGACGTATTTTCTAAAAAGAAATATGAACGTCAACGGAAATGAAAAAATCTGCTACTAAGGGTATACTATCCTTCATTAGGGAGGTAGTACGTCTCTTAGACTAACCATACCCTTATGATACAATAGATCTTTTAGGTCGCAGTGTCTGCCACATGGGCAAGGGTTTTATCGAAAAAAAAGAAAAATCACTGGATTAATTCGCTCTACCTGACCATTCACCTGGGGTGAAACCACATATTATGCAGTGCAGCAATTTTAAATGCATTAATTCATTACCAAAAGTTCCAGGTAAAGGAAATACTATCCTAAATAATACTAAATAAATATTGTAAGTTTAAAACGGGTCGTGGCCTGTAAGAGGAAAAACTCCTCACACAAGTGGATGAACTAATTGAAGCGAGCGATTTAGAAGCAGTGGTAGAAGACCTTAGCTTTGTTCAATGAGGCTGTCCAGCTCAGTCCAAAGTATGTAAATTACAGGTTTTCGTATTCAATGAGAAAATTTTCTGTCCAGCTCATGTTTGCTTTTTGTTCAATGACTCTACCTGGATTCTGCCCTGAGCAGAATTTCTGCACTTACTTTTGAGGTAAAACAGATTTGTGAGAAACGTCAAAATCAGCTGTGATTGCAAATTAATTGTTTCGTCCTCGAAGTGAAAAGTTGTCACTTTTTGAATCCATCGCCTCTAATACCATTTGTTCCAACAAATTAAGTTCCATTATTTTACTGTTTTAATTTCACGGTGTATACTTAACTTGTATACTCAAATAATTATCCAACAATCGAAAATGAAGTTGTCATTTTTGACAACTAACATATGGCTGTATTTTTCTGTTCTACCTTTGATCTGACATTTTTCACAAGTTTGTGCTGCTCTGCCTTGCGTTTTTTCTCATTGAGCAAAGCTCTTTTAAAGTTAAAACATATGGCAATCCCAAATCACCAGACGAAGGGCAGACAATTGCAAAAGCAACAATTAAATATGATTCTCATGGTGCGTTGGAAAGCTCATTCATATCAATTTTAAGAGCAATCGTTAAGGGATGAAAATAGCAGTCAAAAGAATCCTCACAGTGAGACTTTAAGCCCAAAAAGAAAAAAAAAATTCAAAACCGAGGTGGAGCTATTGCTTCTGCAAGAACATGTTAGAAAAGAATAGTAATATATTGAAAATCAACTCGATATCCTGCTTCAGATTCACAAAAGATCTTTTGAGAAGAGGAGTATAAATGTTATAACCCAGGGACCAGCCGTGATGTCTCAGCAGGGTGTTCTACACTTTTTTTTTGGTAGATAATAACGTCTGTTATAAGTTTTTCAAGGACCACGACGATGACGTGATAGACTAGAATTCAATTTTTTTTGTATTTATCTCTACATCTATAAAAGAGAACACATTTTTTCTGTATGTCCGCGAATAGGCAGTAAGTACGTAACAATACCTCAACAATATATATATCAATCGATATTAGGAGTAATTTTAGTATACTAAATCCGTTATTGGGGTTTTAAACCCCTTTTATATTTTTTTTAACTGACATAAATCATTTTCCTATGCCTTACACACTAATGACTACAAAATGGTTGAACCGATTTGAATATGACTTGATTCCTCGATTAGTACATTTCCTGCTGAAGAGATTGAGGTATATGTGAATCATTATTCTGTGATTCTTATAACGGAAGTAATAAGTAAAAATGTAATTATTTGGGATACAAAGATATCACAGATATGCGTAGGTCATTGCAATCAATGGCTCACTAGTGGAATGCGCGCATATTCATGTTCGTCAAACAAACCTTTTTCTTCTTTCTTTCTTTGCACTACTGTAGGTTTCTTATGTAATTGCATTGTCTTAAGTATACATATGTATATGTAATTGTTTCAAAGTTACACAAGTAAGCAATTTCTTTACAAAAAAAAAAAAAACCGTTTGGGACTAACTTAGTTCTGTTTCGCTGTCAATAGTAAACCTGTGGATGAGGGGTTGTTTATGTTTACGTGTACTTAACGGATCTTTTTTTGTTTTTCTCTGTTTTGTTTTACCTATGAATTTCCAATAGTATGATTGCACTTCAGAAATGAATTTTGACGTAATAGGGATTTTTCCAATAATTATAAGAAGTATTTTCTTTTGAGCGTTTTTAGTTCTGTGAATTTGGGTTGTACTAAGTGAACCGGTGAAATAATACATAGGTTGTTGTTCCAACATTATGTCCTTTTCTGACCAATATTTTAGTTCATTGCACACATACACATACACGCATATGTACCCACTTATTACGAGACCCAGCCAAGCGCCAGAGTGAAGGAAACGAAGAATGTGAGCACTCAGCCAATACAAAATAGGTCTGTTCCCGTATTTTCTGCACCAAAATTCGCAGATTTGTTTTTCAGAGTTTCACATTGAAGTCAAAGTATAAGTGATCTGTGCGAAAATATTTAAATTCAAGGTGAAAAGTGCGATAAAATATTCGCGCTCCAAACCATCTAAAATATCGGCTGCTCCTATATCGCTGAAAACTGAAATATATCGGTTTCAACCGTGTATTGAAGTATTCTGTCGGGTTTGTATTTAAACCAAAAGGTGGACATTTAATATAGTGCACTTTGAACTTTTAATTATTAAATATAAATATAATAAGTAAGTGTGTATTAGTGTGTATAAGTTGAGCTTTCAACTTCGCCTATAATCAACACACCAACCCACTCTTAGACATTTTGTTTTTCTTTAGCTAAGAACAAAACCAATTAAGAAAGCACAATCGTCAAGGTATTCGCCTTAGATTATGCAACATTATTTTGTTGTTTTGAATGGCATAGAGAAAGACATACTACACAGTAATGCCCAATATTATACGTTCTCCCCCAGGGGAACGAACTATTACTAAAATCAGAAAAAATGTTGAAGCGTCTGCATCAGCAAAAATAATAAAAAACGACAATAAAACACCAAGTCGTTCGTCAGAAAAAACGACGTCTATTCATGAGGATAATGATTCTCAAATCGAAATGCTACAAAGGGAGCTATCAAGAGTAAACAATGCATTACTCGAGTCGAACAAAACCAATAAACAATTACATGATACCATGCTAAAGATGCAAGAATATATAAGGAAGCTTGAGTATGAAATAAAAACTCAGCAAGTAAAGGAAAAAGTAACCAACACTAACCAAAAAGAAGCTGAGGTTGTGTACTCTACAGATGAAGATGAATTAGCAAGAGAAACCGAATGGATAAGAGACAGACAAAAGGGGAAAAAAAGGAAATTAAATACCACCGCTACTCCACCCCAACTAAAAGAAAGTAAATCGGAATCAGTAAAGATCCAGAGCAAAATAAAGAAAATACCAACGCCACCGCCTATTATTATAGAAGAAATAACAAGCTTTGATGGTTTGTTTGAAAAAATTGAAAAAATTGCTCCAAAAGAGAAATTCAAGCTGAAAATTATCAATAGAAACAACTTTAAATTAAATGTTGAAGACAGCGAGACCTATAGAATGGCTACAAAAATGTTGAGAGACGCAAACTATGCTTGGTACTCATATGAAAATAAGGAAACCCGCCCAATTAGAGTAATGGCAAAAAATCTACACCATACAAGCAAACCAGAAAAAATAGTCACTGATTTAAAATCAAAGGGCTTACGGGCAATGGATGCTACAATCAAGCTTAAATGGAAAAGCAAAGAACCACTAAACATCTTTACATTGACATTCAGTGCTGAGGAAGAGATCGAAAAAATCTACCAGATAAAAAGTATTCTTGGCTGTATGGTTGAAATACAATCTATTAAAAAATCGAAGCTTATACCTCAATGTAAACTATGCCAGGCTTATGGACACACGCAAAAGTATTGCAACAGAACACCTAGATGTGTAAAATGTGAAGGTAAACATCTTACAAGTGAATGCACTAAACCTAAAAATGTGCAGCCAAAATGTGTGGCGAAAACCATCCAGCTAATTACCGAGAATGCAGTGTTGCCATCGAACTGCAAAAAATCAAAAACAACCATATGACAGCTAAAAACCGCAATACGGACCAGAAACAAATCATCACAAAAAGTGTGCAACCCGAAAAAACATCAACAAATGTTAAAAATAGCAAAAGCCAAAGCACCAAAAAGGAAGATAATGGTAATACCAAATCATACGCTCAAGTAACAGCAAATAATGCAAGCCAACCTACCCAAGTAAGAACACACCAAAAAGTTGATGTAAAGGATGATCTCAAGGATACATTGCATCTTATAATAAGTAAATTAAATTCGTTAGACGAGCGACTTCTGACATTAGAATGCAGAATGTGCAAAAAAGGAATAACCCCCAAACCCAAAAATGAAGAGAGATCTTAAAATATTATCTTGGAACGCCAATGGACTAATGCAACACAAACAAGAATTGCAAGCAGTCCTCGATATAGAGAAGATTGACGTGTGTCTTATATCAGAAACACACCTTACTAACCAATCGTTTATAAAATTTAGAAATTACTCAACATATCACACTGCTCACCCCGAAAATACCGCTAAAGGAGGAAGCGCAGTTATAATAAGGAATAATATTCAACATCATGAAGGACTTAAATATATTACAGAAGAAATTCAAGCAACAGCAGTAAATATAAAAGCAGACAATTACTCTTTTAATATAGTATCAATCTACTGTCCACCAAAACATTTGCTTAAAGAGGAAGATTACCTGAAATTGTTAAGAAAACTGGGAAATAGATTCATAATTGGAGGGGACTTTAATGCAAAACATGTTCACTGGGGATTCAGATTGACGTCAACAAAAGGAAGAGAATTATTCAAAGCAACTAGGCTATACGGATGCGAAGTCTTGTCAACCGGAAAACCGACATATTGGCCGACTGATCTAAATAAAATACCAGACCTGATAGACTTCTTTCTAATCAAAAACATATCTGCAAATCATCTTCAAATTGATGAATTCAACGATCTAAATTCTGATCACTCCCCAATACTACTCACATTGAGTCAGAATATAATTCGAAAGCGAAGCAGACCAATGTTAACAAACAAACACACCGACTGGGAAAGTTTCAAGAGGACCCTGGAAGACAGGATTGAATTAAGTGTGGCTATGTGCAATACTGAACAACTGGAAGGAGAAGTGAAAAAATTTGTTAATGATATACAACAATCAGCATGGATAAATACGCCAGAAATTAAAATGAAGACTAAAGGGAACATCTATCCCAGACAAATCAGAGAACTTATTGCAGATAGAAGACGAGCGAGAAAAATATGGCAGCAAACTAGAGACCCCCAAAACAAAACGAAACTGAACAATCTTACCCAACAGTTAAGAAGAAAAATTAGAACATTAAAAGAAGACTCAATGAAAGGTTATCTTAGAAGATTAACCAACGGAAAAACAACAGATTATTCGCTATGGAAAGCAATGAAAAACATCAAAAGGCCAATTATGCAGATACCACCCATCAGAACAACTGAAGGGAAATGGGCTAGGAGTAACGAGCACAAAGCTAGAATATTCGCAGAATACCTAAAAAATGTATTTCAACCAAACAGCGCGCAAGAAATATTCATACCTATGGGAACAGTCGGAGTTGAAAGTGAAGAAATAAGACTTACGACTGCAAGGGAAGTGAGAAATGAGATTAAAAATAACATTAACCCGAAAAAATGCCCTGGTTATGATCTTATAACCGGTGAAATATTGAGGCAATTACCAATGAAAGCTATAACCAAACTTACAAATTTAATCAATGCTGCTTTTAGAATGAAATATGTTCCCAGCCTATGGAAAGTGGCAGAAGTAATAATGATCTCTAAGCCCGGAAAGCCACCAAACGAAGTGTCATCATACAGGCCAATTTCAATACTCCCAGTAATATCCAAACTTTTCGAAAAACTACTTGTTAAGCGACTCAATAGCATCATTGAACGAAAAAAATTAATTCCAAATTATCAGTTCGGATTTAGAAGACATCATTCAACAATTGATCAAGTCCACAGAATAACTAACATCATAGAAAAAGCATTAGAAGAGAAAAAGGTTTGTTCTGCAGTATTTCTCGACGTAGCACAAGCCTTTGACAAAGTTTGGCATGTAGGACTAAATGATAAACTAAGATGTGTCCTACCAAAACAATATGCTGCAATACTAGAATCATACTTAAGCGGACGATTTTTTAGAATAAAACAGGAAGAATCGTATTCCGAATTAACAGAAATTAAAGCTGGAGTTCCACAAGGCAGTGTGCTGGGCCCCATTCTGTATCTCCTATATACTGGTGATCTTCCAGAACTAGAAAATAGCACATTGGCCACATTTGCTGATGACACTGCAATCCTAGCGGTAGGAGAGACCAATTCAGAATCCACAAAGAAGCTGCAATCAGTTGTGAACAAAATTTTTAATTGGACAACAAAATGGCGAATCAAGCTTAATGAAAGCAAATCAGTGCATATAAACTTCACTAATAGATTATTAAATCACATCCCGGTAACTATCAACCAGAAAGTAGTACCGTACGCGAACACAGCAAAATATCTAGGAATGACCCTAGATGCTGAGTTAAGATGGAAAGAGCACGTAAAAAAGAAAAAAACGGAGCTGGAAATAAAGTACAGAAAAATGTATTGGCTGATAGGAAAAGATTCACCACTATCGATCTATAACAAGCTTTTATTATACAAGCAAGCATTAAGGCCAATATGGACATATGGTAGTCAATTATGGGGCTGTTCCAAAAAGAGCAACGCAGACATCGTTCAAAAATTTCAAAACTAAGTGCTAAGAAATATAGTCAATGCACCATGGTACATAAGGAACAATGACCTCCACAGGGACCTAGGAGTGGAATTCGTCACAGATGAAATTAAAAAAATGCACGAAGGCATGAATCAAGGCTTCTACTACACACAAACACTGAAGTAGTACTACTTTTGGACAACGGAAACATAGCACGAAGGCTCAAAAGGACAAAGCCATTTGAACTGGTTTAGGTCAATCAGACCGCCCATTCAGAAATAAATATATATGTAGGAATGTATGTATCTGGACATCTACCTAACATTGGAAAGTATGTAAGCAGAAAAATAAGTACTTACTTCATTATGATATCATCTGTCGAGAGACGTCGATGGGCGGAACTCTCGAAACGACAAAAACCCTACAGATTAGATAAGAAAAAAATTGCTTATTAGTCCAAGTGACTAGATCGCAATTATGTGGGAGGCGGTTTTAGTCGGTAAAAATCCGGCATTAACCACCTAGTGATGTCACCTCTTATCGCCCCATATCGATACTGCCTATGTTGTCTAAACTATTTGAAAAGATGTTGATCAAACGTCTGCATAAAATAATTGAAGAAAAATCGCTAATCCCAAACCATCAATTTGGTTTTAGAAATAAGCACTCCACGATTGATCAGGTGCACAGAATAACTGATAAAATCGAAAAAGCATTAGAAGAAAAAAAGATATGCTCTACAATATTTCTCGATATAGCACAAGCTTTCGATAAAGTATGGCACAAAGGCCTGATCCATAAATTGCAAAATCATCTGCCAAAACAATATTCAGAAATTCTAGAATCTTATATACTACAGCGATTCTTTAGAATTAAGCAGGGAGATAACTACTCCACATTAAGAGAAATAGAAGCTGGAGTACCACAAGGCAGTGTGCTAGGCCCTGTATTATATCTCCTATTCACCAGTGACTTGCCAAATAGTGATGAAACAACTGTGGCAACATTTGCAGACGATACTGCTATCCTTGCTGTGGGAGAAACTGTCGAAGTAGCGACGAAAAAACTACAGAAGGCAGTGAATAATATATCAAAATGGACCAAAAAATGGCAGATTAAATTAAATGACCTAAAATCGGTCCACATCAACTTCACAAATAAAAATGTGCAGCACATTCCAGTAGCAATAAATGATAATGAAATAAAATACGCAAATACAGCCAAATATCTAGGCATGACACTAGATACAAAACTGCGCTGGAAAGCGCATGTAAAGAAAAAAAGAGAAGAACTGAACATGCGCTACGATAAAATGTATTGGCTTATAGGGAAATACTCTTGTCTGTCCAATTACAATAAAATACTGCTTTATAAGCAAATTTTAAAACCAGTATGGACCTACGGGCTCCAGCTATGGGCATGCACATGCGAAACTAATCTAAAGAAAATACAAACATTCCAAAATAAAGTACTGCGGAATATAGTAAATGCACCATGGTACATAAGAAACACTGGTCTGCATAGAGATCTAGAAGTTTAAATGATTGAAGAAGAAGTCAAAAAAGTAGCCAATAGACACAAACTGAGGCTTCTCAATTACGTCAACTCAGAAATGACGGAACTATTAAATACTAACAATCTGACTAGGAGATTAAGAAGAGTAAAACCTTTTGAACTAGCTGGATCAAGATAGAAAAAAAAAAAAAAAAAAAAAGCTCAAACAATATCTAATCGTCCGCAGACGACTACTTATCATAAATATTTTTAAGGTATGAAATATTAATTGCTGATTGGTTTAACGACTAGGTGCAAAATAATAATTTGAAGACTGGCTCCACCCCGCCCTGCGATGTAATGCCAAGAAGGCTAAACCCGCAGGGAAAACGGGAAGAAGGGAGAAGGGGTTAGTGGGTAAAAATCCCACACTGTTACTGAGTACGTGCTCAGTTTCGTCTTTTGAAAATTACCACCTCCCAGCATAAAAAAAAAAAAAAAAAAAAAAATCGGGCATACTGATTACTCGGATCATCAGTATCTTTTGAAGATTTTCCCTTCCTCTAAAAAAATTCGCAGATATTCAATTTTCAAGGAGTGGAGATGAAAATCTCTCACTGAGAGGTACAAACACCAAAAAGTACGGGAACGCGTTGAACAACAAAAGCTGCCCACTTTTAAAACGCCAAAAACATACGTTGCTTAAAAAAAGTTTCAGTTGGATATTTGCATTTTCTGCTCTGTTCGCAGTTCTATGTACCTACATAATGTTTTTTTGTTTTCCAAAATAAAGAATTTTAAATTCCATGTTTTTCTAAAATGAATTAATTTTTGCCAATGAAAAAGAAAACAACAACAATTAAATTGACAGAAATCTACCCACCGAAAATTCGCAGCGTGGGGAAATTTCTTACTCTCTTCTGCGAAAAACTACAAAATTTTGCCGTACGGGAACAGGATTTCGTAGTTTTTTGTAACATTTCGTAGATTTTCGTTGATTTGGACAGGTACGGGAACAGACCTAATGATAGGCAAGCAAAGCTGAATCCCCCCTGTGAAGAAATGCTGTGTATGCGTGGAACATGGGAGAGGAGGGGAGGTGGTTTTAGTTGGTAGAAATCCGGACCCGATTATTTTGCCTTTTGCAGATTTCCACCTTCTGTAAACAAAAAAAACAGTAAAGCGGGTACAACCAGCTAGTAATATATAATTTTGAGAAACATTATTATACAGCTATTATTTGTACGTAAGTCCAATACATTTAGTTTTTTTTTTCACAAAAGTTTCCAAAACCTCATCATAGAAACTGTTCTTGGTTTTATTTTCTTAAGTAATGTTTTTCTATGGAAATCAAAGCTATCTCCGATAATCTTTCTTTTTTTTTAATTCTTATTTTATTTCCACATTAATATATTCATTTACATAGTAAAAATCAGATAAATACTTATACGATAATTTTTTTCCTTATATAAGTTATTGACCATTAGGTGGTTCTTATTGCATTAAATACTTTTTTTTTTTATCTTACGTTATGTTATTTTCTATAATGCATTCGAAATTCTTCATTTTGTATTGAACTCTGTGGTGAGAAAAACATTTTTGACAATATCTATTTTTTACTTAATACTAACTAAATCTACCAAGAATAAAAAAAACAAGGACATCTACACTAACTTAACCTAATCATTAGCTTCAACCCAGTCAAGCCACCAGTATTTTTCCCGATTTGTTCTTTGATTATTATTAGAATCCCTTTCAGGTAACAAATAATTTTTTCTTCGAGAGCTTTCTCGATCACGTCAGTTATTTTGTGAACTTGGTCGATTGTAGAATGTTTGATTCTAAGTCCAAACTGATGGTCAGGAATGAGACGTCTTTCGTCGATTACGGGTTGTAGTCGTTTAGAAAGTAGTTTTTCGAATATTTTTGAGATAACGGGCAATAAGAAAATAGGCCGATAAGATCTCTTCTCATTCAGAAGGTTGACTGGTTTCGGGGCCATTATAATCTCGGCGACTTTCCATTGTCACGGAACGTTGAGCAATCTGAATGAGGTGTTTTACTATTTGACCACCTGCGCCGTTATTAAGTCGTAACCTGGAGCTTTTTTCGTCTTTAAATTTGTAATCACTTCCCTCAGTTCAATCTGGGGAGTCAGGCGATAGCAAAGGGCCGTCGAACGGCCGAAACGTTTCTTCTAAGTGCAAGGCAAAAAGGTCTGCCCTTTCTTTGTCTGTTTTGGCCCAGTTTCTATAATTTTTTCGAATTGGTAACGCTTGCATTTGAGGTTTCCGGATGCCTTTTAACGCTTTCCAAAATGAATAATTTGATTCTCTTTCAGCGGAGAGATTTTCAAGGTAGGTCGCCATTTTAATGCTTTTAAATTCCCGAATACAATTTTTAAGGTGATTGCATAATCGGTTAAGGACCGTTTTATGTTGCAATGCACGAGTGATTTGCCATTAGTTTCGTGCTTTTCTTTTTTCCCTCACTAGTTCAATGATTTCGCTGCGAAAGTTTTCGTTGTAATAAAAAAATCGATAAGATCGGGAATTTTTTTTTTTTGGTCGGTTGGCCAGTAGGTCGGTTTTCCTGTCGAATAAAAACAATAACCGGATTCGTTTGCCACTTCGTAGAGAATTTTTCCTTTAGAAGATGTACATCTTGAGCCCCAGAAAGTGTGCTTTGCGTTGAAATCTCCACCAATAAGGAAATTTGAACCAAGATCATTGAAGACACGAAAGTAGTCGCCTTTTCTAGCGAGTATCGCGGCGGACAGTAAATACATACTATATTGTAGCTCTGGTGTTTATTTTGAACCCTTAACGCGCATAATTGAAGTATTTCGAGCTCTATGCTTATATCGACCGAGTGTTCAATGTTAGTTTTAATGAATAAGGACGAACCGCCCCGCGCTCTATCAGAAGGATGATAGGCGTGATAGCCAGCGTATCCCCTTATCTTTATATGCGATTCCCTTGTTAAATGGGTTTCGGAGATCAAACAAATGTCAATATTTTCTCTCATTAGAAAAATTTCTAATCCGTTAGATTTTTTTAAGAGTCCATTCGAATTCCATGTTAGAATTTTAAGCAAAGAATTCATAACTACTTAGATTTAGGTCTAATCACCCTTATTCCGTGTGGCGTTTTTCTAAAACGCCATTTGTCGTTTTATGAGGCGTTTCATTTTTGAAGTGTTATTCTAGAAACTGATCGCCAAAAAACGCCTCCGTCGGTAAGTAGATTTACATTCCACATGCGATCCACTGTCATTGTAACAGCTGATTTACGTCTGTTGTAGATAAATTTCAAATTATTCCAAACAAAGTCGGGAAAATATAAGTTGAAAAGCAAAATTAATAGTATTGCAATGTTTTAGAGTAGCGACGAAGAAGAGAATATGCAAAAAAAAGATTTCATTCACATACGAAGAAGAATACGAAGAAACATAAGAACAAAATCTAGTAATCGCCGAATGCGAAGCAAATAGCAAGATAAATCTCACTTAAAAATTAATACATACATATATCGAGGCTTTTCAGATTTAAGATGTTTTTTCGAATGTCCAAGAAAGCACTCGATATTTGCTGGACGAAACAAAAAATCATCTCCCTGAAACTACAAGCTCGGTATCGGTACCGATGGTATTGAAGCTTGCTGCTATTCTTCTGAACCCTTTATCCAAATGTATATTTGCTTCCATTAACTCAACTAAATTCGTAAACTGTTTCATATTACTTTTTACTTTTACCCCATAAATCAAAATAAATTAATTTCGATAGTCAAATAAATTAAGAATTATATTTTGAACTGATTTTTAGGCGTTCAGTATAATCTGAACGACAAAAATCGTCGTTTTTTGGCGTTTAACGCCTCGCGGAATAAGAGTGAAAGAGAAAAAACGACATTTGCCTTCAAACAATGAGTTCCACAAGGCATTTAACGCCAAAAGGCGTTTAATGAACGTCAAATGGCGTTTACCGAAACAAAAACGCCACACGTAATTCGAATATGGCGTTTTTCTGACGAAACGCCATTTAAACGCCACACGGAATAAGGGTGAATGTTAGCCATACAAAAGCTTTCGACGTTACTGAGACGTTCGAGGATTCGTTTGTTCGTTTCACATAGTTCTTCGAACTTAGCGGATCAGAACGGATCAGAGGGTGGCCCGTCGTTTCTTTTGGGTGCTTTGGCTGCAGCCCGCGAAAACGTCAGAAAACTGGAGTTCGTTGGCTTAGTTTTCGTTCAGTCTTTTTAGTGGACGACTTCAACGTGCGTTTAATCGGCTTAGAAGGCTGATTGACTGGTTCAACAGTTTGCACTGCTTATTCGAGCGTCGTTTCAGTCGGCTCAGGAGTCTCTACAACTGGCTTACGAGCCTGCTCAGGATGCTTAGCAACATGCTCTACCGACTTGGGAGCTTGATCGACTAATTTCGTTCCTGTGCAGTCGGCGCTGTAGATTTTCTCCGTCGCATCTGCAGTTCCTTTGCTACCTCGCAAAAGCGGTAATTTTCTGGGTGCTTTCCTTTGCATTTAACGCAAGTCGCTTTTTCATAACGATAACACAAAAAGCGGAAGCTTACGAAGCTTACTACAGCTTCTTCTCCACGGTCAGGTCGTTTTCTTTCCTTTTTAAAATGTTCACGACGCGACGCGGCGTAGCAAAATTTACACTTTAGAAATTTGAATATTGTTTTTATTTTATCTTTAAGTTCTATTGTTGTTTAGTTGTAATTAAATTTGTATAAAAGTAGGAATAGGAAGAAAATAAACTCACTTAATTTCGAACGGTGATCAAGGTGTCATCATTATTGAACTTCACATCGTTTTTATATTGGCTTATGTGCCCGTGCAAATACCTTAACTCGAGGTTTATGTGCCTTCGTTCAAATCAAAAGAATGAAATAATTCTTTTACATTTGGTGACCCCGACGTGATTGACATCTTGATCCCTCGAATTTTTCATTATTGTAATATATTGGCTACCCCCCACCAGAGGTAAGGAGCGGATATATGCAATATAAAGGCGTTGCCAGGGCTGTAACACTGGTAGAGTTAAACATAAATATAAACTTAATAAATATAACAGCGTTAACAGGGCTATAACACTGGTAGATCATCAAAGAGCAGATACATACATCATCCCATATCCATCGTACCATTCCACCGAAACATAGAAATGGGTCCGTCGTTCACTGAACTTCGCAGTATACAGACGTGTTTCGGCTTCGATGTGAAAAAACAAAAAAAAAAGTAAAAAGCAAGTAAAATAAAATTCTAATTAATGCAACAGGCAGTATACGTTTCAGCGGCGACGGTGCCCAGTGGTGGTGCTTGCCTACCGTTACCCAACGGACTCGGTATCGCGCCGCGACGGGGTAAAACACCCAGGTGTGTGTGTGTGTGCTTGTTGTTTTGGGTTTAAGCAAAAAGAAAATAGGTAGTGATAGAGACACAAAAAAAAGAAAAAAAGTAAATAAAACTAGTGATAGAGACACCTAAAATTTTTAAAAGGCCAGTGACAGAGCCACAGAAAAAAAAAAATAAATAAATAATAAAAATTATCTTTGGTTATGGATAAGTGTGAGAGGTCCGTGGTCTCCATAGCGGGAGTGGCGGGAAAAAATTCCGAACCAGTTGATGAGGCAGTCATGGGTAGCCGCATACCAACAGTGGCTACCAAAACAATAATAAAAAGGAGGACAAAGCTGAGGCCAAATCCCAACCTGGTCAAGCGCCTCTCTCTATCTGCTTCAGCCAAAAAGCTGCGGGGTGAAGTGAGGATGGGGGCGCCATCGGCAAAAAAATCAGCAGCAGCACAACAGCAGCCTCATCGATCGGCCAACGATGATGGAGGACTAGGTATGGGTGATAGCAACAGCTTCGCCTCGCTAGCGGCTTCCGAATCGGAAGATGAGGAAGACGAGTTGGAGTGCCTCGACACCAGCATTAGGCAACTGCAACAAAGGGTGCTCGCCATAAAGGCCAAACAGACGGCCAGAAGGGAGAAGGAGCACATCGAGTTTCAGCGATCCCAGCAACAACAACAACAACATCAGCTGCCAGAAAACAATGCAGTAACAAAAAGCGCAGTTGATAAGGCTGCAAAGAAAGCGGCAGCAACAACAAAGCTGCCGCAGAAATCAAGTCAACTGCCAATAAGGCAGCTACAACAACAACAGCAGCCAAAAAAGCAGCAGCAACTACAACAGCAGCAGAAACATCAGCCGCAGCAACAACAGCAGTAGCAACAACAGCAGCAGCAACAACAAAAGCAGCAGCAACAACAGCAGCAGCAACAACAGCAGCAGCAAGTACAACAACAGCAGCAACAACAGCAGCAGCAGAAGAGTACGAAGGTGAAGGTGCCGCCTATAAACACGTACAAGATAGAGCTGAAGGACACCATAGACCTATGTAAGTCGGCCATAGGTCATAATTTTTTCATTAAACGCCTTAGTGAGGATAGACATGCTATCCACTGCAAAACAGTGGAGCAGTATAGAAAAATAAAAGAATTATTAAAGGACTCGACGACGGAGTTCTTCTCCTTCACCCCGAAGGGGGAAAAGCTGCAAACCATGCTGCTGAGGGGGATGGACTCGTCTATCGAGCCGGAGGAGCTCCTTCAAATGCTGAGGGATAAACAGTGCGACGGGCTTGAGTTCGTGGGGGTCAAGCCGTTCACCACTGCTAGGGCAAAAAGGGAGAAGCGAAAGCTACCGTTCTTCCTTGTTCAGCTTTCGCCCAGTAGCAAACTGGATGGTCTCAGGAGTATTAATGTCCTAGACTACCAGGTTGTGTCATGGGAAAGAGTAAAAAGGAGCGATAGCATTTTACAATGCGTTCGCTGCCAAAGGTTTGGGCACGCCGCGTCGAACTGTGAAATGCAGCCTCGATGCGTGAAGTGCGATAAAAACCACAAAGCAGAGGAATGTTCTCTGGGTAAGGATGGGGTAGCAGATAGGGCCCAACTCTCATGTGCTTTATGTGGAAACTCGGGACACACCGCAAACTATCGCGGTTGTCCTAAGTTTCAATATATGAAGAAAATAAATCTGGTTCGTCAGCAGAAGGTCGAAGTCAAGCGTCCACCTGCTTCTACTCAAACACCAGCCGTTACTTCCCAATGGACTTACGCCGAAATTGTGTCAGGCCGGGGAAACACGGTACAAAAACAACAACCGAAGGTTGCTTCACAGATCCCAGTGCCTAAAGCACCTGAGGCTCAGCCTGACATGCTGGCTATTTTGCTCTCTATCCAAGGGCAAATGAGCCAGCTTCAGCGTCAGTTACAAGAGCAGGCGAAACGGGTGGACCAGATCTACGCATTTCTGCCGGACCTAGCGCACCACCAGTCGTAATGGATACGTTGGCGGAGAAATCATTAAGGATCCTTGCGGTGAATGTGAATTCACTGATAAGGATCGAGCGAAGAACCGTACTTTTTAAGTTGTTAGAAGACCAAAGCCCTGACGTACTTTTGGTTAGCGAAACTAAGCTATCCCAGAAGCACAAATTATGGCACAATAAATATAATATTATTAGAAGAGACCGACCCAACTCCATTCAAGGGGGAGGTGTTGCTATCTTTATTAGAAAAGATTTGAGTTATAAGGCTGTGTACAGCGGTGAAGTGCGGAGGTTTCAGGAACTGGAGGCCTGTATCGTGTGCATCCCTCTCCGTAGTGGAAAGAGGTTGTACATGGTCGCAGTCTACGCTTCCGGAGCTACTCAAACCACTTCATTTATAACAGAGCTCGAGACACTTTTTCGATGTCTAAGGCTGGAGTCGGAGGAGAACTATTTTATTATGGCTGGAGATTTAAATGCCAAGCATAGTGATTGGGGAAATAATATACCAAATTCTAGCGGGAACCTACTACTCAATTGGTGGGGTCTACACAATGTCGAGTATAGACTCGATTTGAAAGCTACCGATAGTCCGTCGTATCCTAGCGGCGGCTCCTATCTGGATCTTCTGCTGTTCGACGTACGGTTACAACTGACCAACACGAACCGACAAACGAGAAACTGCCTACATACATTCGTGTATGACAGTGACCATTGCGGACTCAGTGCCGATATTACAATTCCCAACGAGATTGCGGAGCTGGAGGAGTTTGTCCAAACGTACCCCTACAATTACAGTAGGACGCGCTGGACACGCTTCTCCAGAGTATTGACAAGAGCACTCTCCTCGAACTCGCTCTACCCACCGTCCAATAGGAACCTGTCAAACGAGGAGATCGACAAATACCTACAACGAATGGACGAGACCATTAAACGAACGATGGACGGCACGATACCTCGGTATCAACATACTGACAACGTTGACATATACCGCAACGCAACAATTGACGCACTTCACCTACAAAAAAGTAGACTTCTGTCAAGACTTAAAACCTTGTACAGACGGTTTACTGACAGACAAAACTCGGAGGTCAGGACACTCAAGTCGTTGATTAAAAACCTCCAACAGTTAATAAAAGAAAATTACAGACTCTCTGTAAGTTTGCACTGGAACAAAAAAATTCGGGCTGTAAAATCCAGCAACCCGAGTATGTTCCCGCAAATAAATAAAATATTTCGGAGGAATAATCAGAACGACCTGCCATGTCTTAAGATCCCCCGAACGACGAACAACGAACAGATACTAACAACAGCAGGCATAGATCCAGGGAACGCAGTCAGTGATAACAACTTCTTTGTGATCGAAGATCCGCAGGAGAAGGTAGAGGCTATAGGAGCGACTTTCCAGGAAGTGTATAAGGTGAATGATAGTATTTGCCCGAACCACGACCTGGAAAGTCGAGTCCTTGTGCACAACTTTAACCTTCAAAATGATATACAGCACTGGCGATCAGAGAACAACGGTTTCACCGAGTTCAATGACGATAATATGGCAAATAATGTCATCGCCAATGTGGAGGTACATCCCCCGTTCATATCGAAGGTAGAACTCCAAGTGATCTTCGAATCATTGAGAAGGAAGAAATCCGTGGGTATCGACGGAGTGTCTAACATTGTGCTAAGACATCTCCCTCCAGAAGCGGTGAACATTTACACCATCCTGTTTAACAATGCGCTGAATAATGCACATTATCCGGCGCACTGGAAAACAGCGGTGGTTCATCCTATTCCCAAAAGGGGTAAAGATACGTCCAATCCGGCAAATCTCCGGTCGATAAGTCTCCTTCCGAACATCAGCAAGGTATTCGAGAAGGTTGTCAATAGAGCCCTGTCTAAGTGGGTTGAGGACATGAATATTGTTCCGGATAACCAATTCGGTTTTAAGGCGGGGCATGATACAATACATGCCGCGTCTAAACTGGTGTCGGATATCCAATGGAACAAAAGCAAGAAACAATGCACGGGTGCCTGCCTGGTTGACTTGGAGAAGGCCTTCGATACCGTATGGCTAGAAGGACTCTTCTACAAGTTGAGTAGGCTGGGCATAAGTAAACCACTGCTATACATGTTTTGTAACATGCTCACCGGTAGACAGTTCATTGTGAAAAATGGCAATGTGACTTCTGCTGGTACGTTTGATATTAAAAATGGTCTGCAACAGGGTGCGGTAAATTCGCCGATCCTCTTTAACATTTACACAAGTGATCTTGTAGGATCTCTTCACCATGCTATAGCGTACGCCGACGACTTGATAGCGTACAGATCAGGACCAAAGATCGAGGTCATTGCAATACTCTTGCAGCGTGACTTCGATAAGATCAAGCGATAGTTGATTTTCAACTTCCAGTCGTCGGAAACCATCCTGTTTAGGACGTCGTTATCTGGGGCCTCGGCGGATACCAGAAAGAATTGGCGAAAGTTCTCAATAGTGGGACAGCACGGACAACCATTAGCGTCTCGAAATGTAGTCAGATACCTTGGGTTCTGGCTAGACCAGTATCTATATTTTAACAAACATATAGATACTGCTCTGGCCAGAGCCAAAGCGGCTTTCGCCCTCACAAAGAGACTGTTTTATAGCAGCCAACTCGATGCGAGGGTGAAGGTAATCTGCTACATGGCCCTCATTCGGCCCGTGCTCGTGTATGGTTGTCCCGTGTGGTTCAACGTGGGAGCAAGCTCGATGGAAAGGATTCGGGTGTTTGAGAGGGCTTGCCTTAGGGCCTGCCTTCGCTTATACAGAACACCAGAGTCTCAGTACATAAAATTCTACTCCAATGAGATCCTTTATAGTAGGATAGCGCCTTAACGGCTTCATTCCCCCAGAGGCGTTCCTCTATTTAGATAGAGAAGGTCTGATACAGGACAAAGTAGCGGTGCCGCTAATCTTCCATGTTGCCCGGACAGCTGTGGATAGGCGACTCAACTACGACCGAGACGTCGCGCTCAGCATGACGGAGCGTCTTCGGTTCAGTAGAGCGATAGCAGGTCGCGATTTGCGAGACGTAGTAAGGCAGCATCAGACATTCTGGTGGTTAGGGGACGGAGAGGGAACTCCCTCGTCGTTTCCTTTTGATTCAGGGTAGCTCCTCCTAAGGCGCAAAGTCGGCCTGGCCGGCTTACATAGGTTTAAGATTTAGGTGTAGGATAAAAAAAAAAAAAAAAAAAAAAAAATATGTGTATGTATACATGTTACGTGTATACATATATTATATATATATATATGTATATATATTATGTATATATACATATATATAGTTTAGAATAAGGTAGTTTTAAGGCTTATTTTTTAAGGTAGTTGTAAGGTTTATTGTTAAGGTAGTTTTAAGTTTTATTTTTAAGTTTTCATTTTATATTAGTTTTTATAAAAAACAAGTTCTGTTTTCTAAGTTTTTTTTTATATATTTCTCTTAGAAGTCTAGTTATTAAGTCATTTAAATAAATAATCAAGTTTAAGTTAAGTTTCGTCGAAAGACATAGTTTTAAGCATTAGGTTTAGCTTAGAGCACCCGCATAGGGTCAGTAAGTTAGAATTAGATTAAGTTAAGTTAGTTAAGCTAGTTTTAAGCGTTTTTTTGTCTAGCACGTAAGTAATAATGAATTCCTAAAATAAAAATGCATTAAAAATGAAAAAATGAATAGAAATGGGTCTGGAGGAATTATATTCTCAGCAAGGTTCTACGGGCCAAGATATACAACGCTTTGTGGCCAACTATAAGAAAGATGGTGCCAACAGGAAAACACTGGATTACCTGCAAAAAAGGGTGCTCCAGCTAGAGTCGTTCTGGGACAAATTTGTCCGAACCGAAAATTCGCACGAAGTTTGGATCAAACTTGCACCACCCATACTTTAGTAAAAATTATTATGAAGGTATAAGTGCAATTGTCGATGAAACCAATCGGGACATGATAGGGAGAATTCAAGCACTGAAAAACCCAACCATGCGCCAACCTGGATTGAGGGGGCTGCAGTCACAGAGCAACTGCAAATGCAAAAAACAGAAGGTGATAGTACTGGTTCTAGGCAATATAACGAGCAGGAACATGATCCGGGCAATTCCGATCAAGATACAGGAGACGCTTCCAGACAGGCAAACCCTGATCAACTCGTAGGCCAAGGCGCTATTCCGAAGAGACATATCAAACATGATCGCAGTCCCTTCGATATCAGCGATGAATCAGCACTAACTCCCAAATACCAGAATAAACTTCCTGCTTTTATAAAAAAAACAAACTGCAATCATAAATACAGTACGGAAGGCATTAGATGCGTTAATAAAAGATGAAGCTCCCCATCCGGAGCAGTTTTATGACACCAAAATTAGAGCGATGGAACAACATTGGTTGGCTGGGCAAGGTTTTCACTACAAGATATGGGACTTACATAATAGAAGAGCCGAATCCAGAAATCTACGATATTGAGTAATACTTCATGATAGAGGAGGAGGCACAAAGTGCGCTAATTGAACTAAATGCTCGATCCACGAGAACTAGTGCATATTCATCACCGACATGACAAGAACCACAATCCTTCATAAACCAGGCAGCTAAGCTGTCCAAAATAGTGTTGCCTAAGTTTGATGGCGACCACTTAAAATGGATGCAGTTTCGTGACTTATACACGGAATTGGTGCACAATCAAGCCATACCACAATGCCAAAAAATGTGGTACTTGAAAACAACACTTACAGGAGAGCCAGAAAAATTAATCCAGCACTTTTCAACTTCTGACGCCAACTACAGTGCCGCCTGGAAGGTGATAACAGAGTGGTATGAAAATACTCGCCTGCTGGTGGCAGCATTACTAAATAAACTAATGTTCCAAGCAGCTATTCAGAATGAGAGCGCATCTATGATTAAGGGATTATATGATACTACACAAGAGCGCCTTTCAAGTTTGCAGAATCTCGTAGTAGATGCAACCAATTGGAACCCCTTATTACTGCATATGCTACAAAAGAGACTGGGCCGAAGTACTCATGCCTTTTGGGAACAATCTATGCAAGAGCCAAAATCACTACCTTCATTAAAGCAGTTCCTTGCGTTCTTAGAAGTACGCTTTTAGGCCTTAGAAGCTCTGGGAACAAAGGCATACAAAGGTAGATCAGAGGAACATCATAAAAGGCAATGAACTTCAAGATCTTCAGCTACGATTACTTCAGCGGGGCTAGCATGAATATCATGTAAAAGTGACCACCAACTGTTCAGCTGCCCCAAGTTTTTGCAACTTAGCCCTTAATCTGGTGCAGAAGTCAAAATGCTGCAAAAACTGTCACAATGCAAATGATTGCCCGTCCAGATCATGCACAAAATGCCAGAAAAAACATACACACTTCATCACATAGAAGGGCCAGCCAGGGTATCATGTGCATTGAAGAAACAGGAGTCTTATCGAAGGGTGAGCGTAGCGTACAGTCTAAAATCAACGGTTCTCTGCCAGAACTGAAGCACACACATTGCCAAAAATTATTTCCCCTCAGCCTTCTCGACCAATTAGGACTTCACATTGGCTAATTCTGAACAACATTGTTCTTGCAGATCCACAGTTCAATCAACCTGGCCGAATAGACATGCTCATTGGAGCAGAAATATTTTACTCAACGCTAACTGTTGAACAAATAAGGCTGGAAAACGACCTTCCTCTACTACAAAACACTGTATTTGGGTGGACAATCGCAGGAAAGGTATCAACACCTGGCAGCAAAATTAGAACTTCATTGTGTGGAATATGGTGTGGAACAGCGATGCGAAACACACTTCACTTAAACCACAAGGAAAAATACCAATGGAAGATTCATTGTTCGGCTGCCATTTATCAAGGATCCCACTCAGTTGGGAGAATCTAAGGATATTGCTTATCAACGATTGCTTTCTTTGGAGTGAAAGCTTTCCAAGCATGAGGATCAAAAATCACAATACGTACAATTCATGAAAGAATATTGCGACTTGGGACACATAGAGGAAGTAAACTTCAGAAATATTAAGGCACCGTATTGCTTTCTACCCCACCATGGTGAACTAAAACCGGACATTAGTACTACCAAGCTCCGGGTCGTGTTTAATGCCTCCGCCAAATCGTCCACAAATCTTTCGCTAAACGATATTTTGGCCACAGGAGCAACAATTCAAGATGACCTATTCACTATATTACTGTGTTTTGCCCAGGTTCGCATTCAAGGCTGATATTGAGGCAAATTAGACTTGATGAGGCCGACCGAAAGTATCAACTCCTATGGTGGCGAAACGACCCCAGCGAAAAGGTGAAGTGCTTCCAAAAAAATACAGTCACTTACGGCACAACCTCAGCACCTTACCTCTGCAGAGACTTGCAGAGGATCAAGAAGCTCACTATCCTCTGGTTTGTCAAGTCTCACGTCTAGAATTCTACGTCGACGATGTTCTCACCGATTCGAGCAGCCTTCAAAACGCTATTGCAATACAGCAGCAACTGCGACAGTTACTCGGATCAGCCGGCTTTAAGTTACGAAAATGGTGCGCAAATTATCCAAAACTCCTAGAAGGCATCTCCCATGAAGATCTAGAAATTCACATGAACTTCGAAGCCGATACTGAGAAGCGATTGGCTTAACCTGGCTTCCAAAAGCAGATGTGTTGGCGATTCCGAATTATTTAATAAATTGTCTAATTTTAATATTATTTAACATTAACGTAACGTAATCAAAAGCTTTTATTTACGATATTGTTTATATATTGACATATACCAATAATCTTAAAAATGTATATACAAAATGTAAGTTTCCCGCCAAATTGTCATTATAAAATAGAAAGCCCAAGAATTTAAGGTACACTCGATAGCGTACAAGCGAACAATAAAACAGTAAATTTTATAACGTGATCCTCGGTGTTTTTTCAAACAAATTCCCAGTTTCCCAGTTAGTTTCCCCATTTTTTTTTTCCTCTTTTAATACTCCGCGTGTGCTGAACATTTTGGTCCAATCGAGCCGGATACAGTGTGTGCAAGTGTGCAAAAACTAAAAAACATAAAACAGTGTGTGACAAACATTAAACTGAAAAGTAAAAAAAGAAAACATTTATATAAACACAGGTGTACAGACAGTGTGAAAGTGCAAATAGCAAATTCTTTATTTCAATTCTTTAAATTCCATTGTTGGACAATTGAAACATTTTTATTCGTGCAAATCGGGATTCCTGCGTCGTGCAATCAAATTTTCACCGTCAACACAAGGCATAACACGCAAGTCCTCATTTTTTTCATTTCTTTTTTGTTCTTTTTTTATTTATTGATAAGAAAAAGTCCCATTATGTCATTTGGAGAATTCCAAAAAATGCTTTTAGAGCAAATAGTGCGTGATCGCTCTAACTTTAAAAAGACAGGCGAGTCTCGCCGTACATCCAATTATCTAGCAACTCGTCTTTCCGCGTTGGAGGAAAATCTTGCATGTGCTAGGCGATACCACGAGGAAATCATAAGTGCAGGCAAGTTAGAAAAAGGGTTAGAAAGGGATGATTTACTACAGGTCTACGAAAAGATCAACGATTGTTACATGGAGTATCGGATAGATTTGTTAGATGCCCTCGATAAGTGTGCTCCGAGCCCGAAGAATCCTCAAGCTTCGCTTGCTTCTCCTACAGCTGTTCCTGCAGCTGCAAAGTCGACAGAAATTCGTCTTCCGAAGATACAGATTCCAGAATTTGCTGGATCGTATACCAAATGGCGTTCATTTTATGACATTTTCGTATCCTTGATCCACCACAACAAGACGCTTAGTGAGATTCAGAAGTTGCATTACCTTAAGTCGAGTTCCACAGGTGATGCAGCAAGACTCCTGCAACATTTATCTTTAGATGTAGAAAACTACACCAAAGCCTGGGAACTGCTGATAGCGAGATTCGACGCGCGTGTTAGTCAACGCTCAGCTGAAACCCTTTTTTAACCAGTCGTCCCTTACTAAAGAGTCTGCAGAGGGACTCAAATCGATTTTAGATGTGTCTCAGGAATGTCTGCATGCATTAGATAACCTAGAAGTACCAATAAAGCAGTGGGATACAATAGTTATCTACGTAATTTTTCAAAAGCTACCCACATTTACTCAACAGTTGTGGGAAGAGAAACTTGGCAGTACTAAGGAACTTCCTACCACGTCCGATTTTGCCAATTTTTTGGAAACTCGGTTTCGAACACTGTAGGCCATCAGGCAACAATCGACACTGAAGCCCATCGCCAAGCCGTGGTCAAAGTCGGAGAGCATGCCCAATGTGTTTTACGCAAAACACAAGCGAAGCATTTTCCGTGTAAGGTGTGCCAGCAAGGGCACAATTCCTTAAGAAAATGTCTCCGTTTGTTTTTTGGCATGGACGTGACGCAGAGGCTTCAGACTGTTCGCCAAGTTCGTGTCTGTGACAATTGTCTTGCATATAGCCATTTTAGCCGAGATTGCCCTAGTAACGAAAACTGCTACTTTTGTCACAAGCGACACCACACTCTTTTACACACACACACACACACACATCCTCATCTTGTATCATCTATGACAGACTACTTGCGGTAACGGAGGAAAACGGAGCACTGTCAGTCCATCAGTACGGCTTCAGAAAATCGCGTTCTACCGTCGATGCTATAAAGGCGGTAGTAGATACAGCAGCTGAAGCAATACAGGGGGAAAGGTGGAGATGGAGGACGAAGAGATACTGTGCAGTTGTAACGCTAGATGTCAAAAATGCGTTCAACTCGGCGAACTGGTCGTTCATTAGGAGATCCCTGGCCAGAATGGGCGCACCGTACTACCTGCTGAGGATAGTCACGGACTACTTCAGCAACAGGAAACTTAGATACCATACTGACGATATCACTAAATACTACAGCGTTTCCGCAGGAGTCCCGCAAGGGTCGGTCATTGAACCACTCCTATGGAACATAATGTATGACGGAGTTCTAAGATTAACACTACCCGAGGGAGTTAAAGTGATTGGCTTTGCTGATGACGTCGCAGTGGTGACAGTAGCCAAGCATGTTCATGGGGTGGAGTCTGCCACGGATGAGGCAGTCAAAAGAATAAAGGAGTGGCTGGAGTCTGCCGGTCTGGAACTAACGCCCACAAAACTGAAGCTGTCCTCATAACCAGTCGCAAGACGGTGGAATACGCGAACTTCCGGGTCGGAACCAGATAATTAGGTCAAAAGAATCCCTTAAGTACCTTGGAGTCATGCTCGACAACAGGCTGCGCTTCAAAACACACGTCGAGTACTCTAGCAAGAAGGCATCGCTGATGCAGGCAGCACTCTCTCGAATGCTCCCGAACATCGGCGGGTCTGGATACGCCCGCAGGATCCTGCTGTCCAGGGTGGTCAGCTCTGTCCTCCTATACGCTGCCCCGATATGGGCGGGTGCACTGGCGACGAACGAATGCAGGAGGAAATTATCATCGGCATATAGACTCTGTGCAATTAGAGTGATTAGCGGCTTCCGAAAGATATCAGACGAAGCAGCCTTCGTATTAGCCTGAATAGTCCCCATCGACATCATCGCAAACGAGATGCAGAGGGTGTACCTTAGGCGACCCTCGAACCGGCAGGAGACCAAAAGGATAAAGGAGGAGGAAAGGGCAGCATCGGCAGTGCTGTGGCAAGCCAGATGGGACAGCTCCACAAAAGGCAGATGGACTCATAGGCTCATTCCCACCATAGAATCATGGACAAAGAGAGCGAGAGGGAACTGTAACTACCACCTCACACAGTTCCTGTCCGGGCACGGAGGCTATCGGAATTACCTCCATAGATTTGGACACGATAGTTTGCCTCTGTGTCCAGAATGTCCAAAGGAGGAGGAGGATGCGGAGCATGTAGTGTTCCACTGCATACGCTTTTCAGAAGATAGAGCAAGCCTGCCAAGTCCAGAAAACCTCGTAAGCCACATGACGCGATCGGAGGGTGGGTGGACGGAGATCTGCTCATTCATAGTGTGTCTGCAGAATGCGCTTCGAAGAACAGAAGCCTTAAGAAGAGCCCAAGAGGCGGCCTCGGAGGATAGAGCATAATTGCTAACCAGCCCCGCGAAGTAATACCTAACGGCAGTCCCGCGGGGAGAGTGGTTGATGAGTGCAGAGGTGTGGTTTAGTACGGGCTACTGGTATCTATGAAGATTCCACATCCATCGGCGCAAACCATAAAAAAAAAAACAGATCCTCATCTTATACACAGCCACACGCGCACACATCGTTAGTTCACACTCACACAGCAGCACTACGGAGTCAACACCCTAATGGTAGCAGTCAAATGGAGCAGGTAGCCGTGAACCCAAACGCACCTGTCTTTCATCCGACAACTGCCGAACAACCGAGCTCCAATACACGCAACACTTTTTCCGCATCATCGAAGATCGAAACATATATTTTGTTGGCCACAGCGGTGGTCAAAGTTAGGTCGGCTGACGGGAGATATGTCAATTTACGTGCCCTTATTGACTCCGGTTCTGAAGCAACATTTATCTCCGAATCAAGTGCCCAATTACTTCGTTTGAATAGGCACCGCATCTTTTTAAAAACATCAGGATTGGGGAAGGTCAGCAATGGCACTAGTCAAAGCTACATCGACATTGCCTTCAGGTCGAGCGATTCGACTTTTGAGAGTTCTGCCAGGGCCTACGTTTTCAAGTCGTTGACTGGGCTTCTTCCGGCCCAATGATGCATGCCGATTGGCACCACATAACTGGGTTACAGTTAGCCGATCCCGCCTTTTATTTACCCGCCACCTCGATATTCTGTTTGGCACTGATGTTTACTCGGACATTATCCCAGACATCATACGAAATGCCGATGTCAACGCCCCCATTGCACAAAAGACCCAATTGGGTTGGATCGTTTTGGGGAAGGTCGCCGAAAACGTTCCAAGGACACTTCAAAGTTTTGTGCAGCTGGTGGACCTGGACACAGAGATGAGAAAATTCCGGGAGGTAGAAGAGGCACCGTTTCAAACCCAAGCAACGGAAGAGGACAAGGTCTGTGAGCATCATTTTTCTACACATACGAGACGACTAGCAGACGGACGATATGAGATGGCACTACCATTCAAAGGAGGGAAGTTTCCTGCGTTAGGTTCAAGTAGGGAGGTTGCGCTGAAGAGATTGGCTTACCTGGAAAGACGGTTTCAGAAGGACGAGGAGCTACACGATGGATACCGCAAATGTATAATGGAGTATCTGACATTGCAACAAATGGAAGAGGTCGATCTTGACAACGACAGTCACCCTACCACTCCTTTCTCCCTCACTATGCCGTTCTAAAGGAAGCCAGCTCCACGACTAAGCTCAGGGTCGTCCGACCATCTAATGGTGGGCCCCAAACCCCAGACCAACATCGTCGATATAATCTTAAGGTGGAGGAACCATCGATACACGTTCACGGCGGACATCGAGATATGTTGACGACCTCATTAGTGGAGCAGATTCCATCAAAGAAGCGCGGCAAAAGCGGGATGAAGTCCGGAAAATGCACGCAACCGCTGGATTCAATCTCCGGAAATGAACTTCCAGAGTTGCTAAGCGACATTCCTGTTCAGGATCGTGAGATAAACTTTGAGCTACCCTTCGGGTCTTCAGTCCATGTGAAGACTTTAGGTATCAGGTGGTATCCCAAAACAGACTCTTTTTCATTTCAGAATTTCCAACCAGAGGTCGACTAAAAGGACAATTCTGTCGGCAATTGCGAAATTGTTCGTACGCAAAAGTATATGCATGGTCGGACTCAACGATCACCCTAGCATGGATTTCCGTACACAACACCAAATGGACAACATTTGTTAGCAATAGGGTCTCCGAAATTCAGCGGCTCACGGACAGAGACGGTTGGAGACATATTCCAACTCAACTAAACCCAGCTGATCTAGAATCGCGAGGCATCTCTCCTTCCGCCTTAGAAACTCAGGATATATGGTGGAAAGGTCCAGGCTTCCTTAGAGATCAGTGGAAATTCGAAGAACCCGAGCAGCCAGCAATAGTGTAAACCGAAGAAGAATCGCGGAAAGTCAAGGCTCTTCATATTCTAACTCTCGATACGAACGATGAGATATGAAAACTCATCAGAAAGTTTTCACAGCTCGCTAAGGTGGTTAGAGTTTTGGCTTATTGTCGCCGTTTCGGCCAAAATTGCAGGGCAGGATCTACTTCCAAACAGCTCGTTAAACTCAGCCCAGAAGAACTTCATGCGGCAACACAGATAGCTGTTCGGTCGGCTCAACAAGACATGTTCTCTAACGAAGTAGAAAACAACAAAGCTTAAAGTCACTGAATGCGTTTATAGATGGTCAAGGCAATATACGAGTAGGCGGCCGACTTCAAAATACAATGTTACCATATAATCAACAACACCCCATAATCTTACACCCTAGTCACCCCATCACAATCCTGATAATCCGTGACGCACACGAGCAATTCTTGCATGGTGGAATACAGCAAATGATAGCATTCATTCGCACTGCATACTGGGTGCTCAACATCAAACGAAGCATCAAGAAGCATATCCACAAATGTGTCATTTGCTTTCGACACAAGAAGCAACATATGCAGCAATTGATGGGGAGTTTGCCGGCTCCGCGAGTAAGAATGGCCCGACCATTCAGCAACACTGTGGTTGACTACGCAGGTCCGATAGAAATTGAGACCTGGAAGGGGCGAGGAGCGAAGATCCTAAAGGGTTACTTCGCAATCTTTATTTGCCTAGCGACTAAGGCAATACATTTAGAAACGGTTTCCGACCTTAGTACACAGGCGTTCTTGGCAGCTTTCCGCCGCTTCACGGCTCGAAGAGGTACCTGCTCACAGGTATATAGCGACTGCGGTACTAACTTCGTCGGAGCGAACGAGGAACTCAAACGCTTGATGGAACATGCACAACACGACTGGAAGGACATCGCGACTACCTTGGCCACCCAGGGAACAAAATGGACATTCATCCCCCCTGCTTCCCCACACTTTGGAGGACTCTGAGAAGCCGGGGTGAAGTCGGTGAAACACCATATAAAGAGGGTTGTTAAAGACAACAGGCTCACGTTCGAGAAACTGTACACAGTTCTTACCCAAATTGAGGCATGCTTGAATTCTTGGCCTTTATGTCCACTTTCAGATAACCCGGATGAAATGGAGGTCATCACACCGGGACACTTCTTAATCGGCGAAACGATCAACATTGTGCCTCAAGGAGATGTTTCAACTGACAAGGTCAACTATATAGAGCGTTGGAAACGCCTTCAAATCGCGGTGGACACATTGACAACATTGACATTGGACAACAATAGCTCATATACAACACAACACATAAACGCTAATCAACAGTTTAACAACACATTATCTTTATTTTTTATTTAACATAATACAAAACTACACCATTCCAGCAACACAACACAAAATTTATACAAAATGAAGTTATCAACACGATCAGCAACAGCTGTTTACAAAAAAAAGGTCCCAGCTGATTCTCGCCGGTCATTGTACGCAACGATAAGCTCCAGTAGTAACACGAAAGCACCGTACGCTAAGCCGAGACAATCGACGCGTATCACAAAACACTTTTCGCTTTTACGCACGAAAGCTCTGTTTATATTATTTACATGCACACACACATGCACACCCTATTACACGAATCACACTAAAATCAATTAACTTTATATGTATTATAATTTAAGTCACTAACGATTACTCTTCTTATGGGAAAAGTCTTTAACATACACCATTTACAAAAAAAAGGGTAATTTACGCGTAATAAATATTAATAAACAAAACTTATCAAAGCCATAATAAATTACACGACACCGAATACACACTATCAAATCTACTAAGTAGCAAAAATTACACAGGTAAAAGTCGATTCACAAAAAAAATAACTAACCTGACGCGTACAACTCACGAACTCAATATCACGGATATAAAAATAATAAATAGAATCTATAAATTCATATATAAAAAAACTCACCTGAAAATCTCTCCATGAATTTAAAAAAAAAAATTAATGTTACAATAATAAACACAACACAACACAACACAATGGCATGGCAATTGCAAAAACAACTCATTGATCATCTCCTATAGGAAATTGCGTATGCGGAAGGAGAGCAGTCCCACGCACAGAAGAAGGATAGCAAGACTTTCGCAACTTAACAATCGTTAAATATGATCTTTCAATATCTGTTTTCTTCACACTCCATGTGTCCTTACATGTTTATTTATTTATATTAATTTGTGTTGACAAGACATCAACTAGCAATTAAAAATGTTTACCTATTAAATGCTAACAATTCGGAGTACATATATGACACAATGGTTTGCCTTTTTGCTAAAATCGAACAAGCCAAAGAATAATGTCAATCCAAAACTTCTCTACTTCGACGTTGAGGTCGCGCTTACGTTATTTACGATCAAAAACCGACCAAACGCGTGAGGTCACATTTAGTGTTACCCCATAAGAACCCATTGTTTCTACTCCGCGCGAACGCCACATTGTGTTTCTACTTTAAAAATGTATATACAAAATGTAAGTTTCCCGCCAAATTGTCATTATAAAATAGAAAGCCCAAGAATTTAAGGTACACTCGATAGCGTACAAGCGAACAATAAAGTAGTATATTTTATAACGCGATCTTCGGTGTTTTATTCAAACAAATTCCCAGTTTCCCAGTTGGTTTCCCCATTTTTTTTCCTCTTCTAATACTCCGCGTGTGCTGAACAAGATGAGTTCTGCGTCAAGGTACCCATAGAAAGGAATCGCAGAGTAACTAAGCGATCGGCGTATTCTGATATTGCCCGATTATTTGATCCACTTGGTATATTGGGACCAGTGGTAGTTACAACGAAGATTTTCCTCCAGCCACTATAGTCCATTAAGTTAGATTGGGACGCTGCTTTGCCTCAAAACTTACATACCTTCTGGCTCAAATACTGAGATGGGTTAAAATCACTAAATAACCCGAAATTCCCTAGACACGTGTTGGCACACCGCAATCCAAAGCCTATTTAATATCACATATTTGCCGACGCATCTGATGTGCGCAAAGTCGAAGGTGGCTCCATTCATGAAGCAATCGGCTAAAGGACAACCGATTAAACAAATAACGATATCACGCCTTGAACTTCGTGCAGCCAAGCTCGCAGCAGAATTAGGTAACCGGGTCAAGAAATATTTGAACGCAAGTCCCAATCCAGTGTACTTCTGGTCAGATTCAGAAATCATACTGGCTTGGATAAATTCGTCGCCAAATTCTTTTCAACTTTTCGTGACAAATCGCATTTCGGCTATTCAAAGGCTCACAACACCCGATCAATGGCGCCATGTCCGTTCTAAGGAGAATCCTGCCGACATTCTATCCAAAAAGATTGCGCCCGAAAAATTGTCGTCTTCCAAACTTTGGTTCTATGGTCATACCTTTTCTCCATGGATCTGACAATATCTGGCCTCCTCCATATCCATATCCATAGCAATACCAGCTACCAGGAAGAGCGAAAAGGGTTCCCCTAGCCGGCATACAAGTAAAATCACAATTCATAGAAGACATTGACGACAAGAATTCTTTTCAACACCTTCAGCGCGTTGTACCTTACATCCTTCGTCTCATAAACCGAATCCGAAGGCGCATACACGGAACACTGGACACTATATCGCTAACATCTTTAGAGCTAGACGAGGATTTGATGGCTATAATTTGGTTTGCGCAAGGAAAAGGTTTTGAAGAAGACATAAAACACATTAAATGTCACGTTGAAGTCCACAAGAGTAGCCCATTAAGCAGCCTTCCTCCCTTTATTGGGGATAAGAATGTATTGAGAGTGGGAGGCCGATTAGAATCTTCGCTATTGCCCTACGATAGCAAACAACCAATGCTACTGCCCTATGATAGCAAAAACACATAGCTGATCTTAAAGGACATCCATAAAAGAAACCACCACGCAGGACCACAGACGCTTCTTTCAATAGCCCGATAGAAATTTTGGCCAGTCAAAGGAAAGACACTAACGCGGTCTATAGTCAATCACTGTGTACAATGCAGCAAGGCCAATCCTACATTATTCTCCCAACTTATGGGAAATCTCCCTGCAAGGCGAATTCAACCAGCAAGGCCTTTTGTAAATTCTGGAGTAGATTTTTGTGGGCCCATATGGACTCATTACAAAATAAGAGGCAAAGGACCACAAAAGTTTTATATTGCAGTATTTTGTTGCCTTTCCACCAAGGCAATACATTTGGATGTCGTGAGTGATCTTACCAGTGACGGCCTAATTGGCGCACTCAAAAGATTTATGGGAGGGCGCGGTATTTGTCGACACATTTATTGTGACAATGCCACCAACTTTGTCGGAGCAAAAAATCAATTGGAAGAAGTCAGAGAAGTTTTTGATTCGCTCGATTCAAAGGAGGAAATAATTAGAATTTGCAACGCTCAAGGAACCGATTTTGACTTTATTCCCCCAATGGCACCACATTTCGGAGGATTATGTGAAGCAGCAGTGAAGTCTACCAAGAACTTACTCAAACACACTATTGCCTCCGCATCTCTAACTTATGAAGAACTTGACACCACCATCATTGAAATTGAGGCAATTCTTAACTCTGATCTGACAGCATTAACTCCAGGCCATTTTTTGATTGGGGAACCTCTGACGATTTCTATTGACTCAGCAGCAGATCAACCACAGGTTAGTAATTTAGCACGTTGGAAGCTAGTGAAGCATCTCAAGGAGGAATTTTGACGACGGTGGTTTTTGGAGTATCTTAACCAGCTACAACATTGATACAAATGGAGGACTCGAAGCGAAAATGTTACTCCTGGTACAATGGTCATTATAAAGGACACAATTCTAGGGCCCCAAAAATGGCAGCTACGCCGAATAGTCAACACAATCCAGGGTGAAGACGGCCTCGTAAGAGTAGCTGACGTAATGGTGGCTGATGAAAAGGGAAAGGTGTCAACCATTCGACGAGCTATACATCTATTAGTACCATTGCCCATTGAACCACAACAAACGCCAGACTTAGTTATTGATGAATCTCCCAATAAACCACCTGCGTGCAATCCATCGTCATCAGCTGAATTAAATAAGCAGAAAAGGGACACTCATCAACCTTCAACTTCCAAAACCCCAGCCAGCGGAAGCGGCAACGACTTTCTCTTGGGTCAGCAGTTTTAACCGTGCTCCTAGCCTGCCTTGCTGTACCTTCAGTATATGCCATGCGGCAGACTCGCGCAGGTGATGTGCCCCTAGAATTAGGAAGTGGGAGCAGAGATGGAGAAGGCTTCCGCACCACACTCCAAGACACCCTAGGAGAGACTGGCAAGGTGAAGGACCTCACACCTAAAGCAACTCTGGAGATAAGAGATGTTGATAGTGTCACATGCAGGGAAGACGTAGAGGTCTCCATCAGGAAAGAACTAACCGATACGATGGCTGAGTTGAAAGTGTCTATTAGCAAACCCAATAGCAGAGGGCAAAAGCTGGCAGTAGTGGTGTTGGAGGAGAAACACGCTAGCAAGCTTCTCGAACTGACGCACATAAAGATCGGGTGGGTAAGCTGCAGGGTTAGGCGAAGGATTCTTGTACCGCGGTGCTATAACTGTCTAGGCTATGGACATCATGCCAGAAACTGCGACCAAATAGAAGTTCTCTAAATGCGGAATAAATGCGGTAATGACGGGCAAAAAACCGCTTCTTGCACATTAGGTCCAAGATGCTATCTCTGCATAGAACGAAAAGAAGAGCCTAGTAAAGTCTGCCACATCCCAGGTTCAGGAGACTGCATGATATTTAGAGAAGCGCTGGCCTCAGCGAAAGAAAAACTGCAGCAATGATCAGAATAATCCAAGCTAACTTGAATAGGAGTAAGACAGCGAACGATCTGCTAACACAAATGTGCTACGAAAAGAAGGCTGATGTGATCATCATCAGTGAGCAGTACCAACAAAGAGATAGCCCATCATGGTTCAATGACAACCTTGGAACCGCTGCCGTTTGGGTACTAGATCCATCAAAAACACCAGTTGATAGTCACGGATCAGGAAACGGATTCGTCTGGGTCAGGAGCAACCGAACCACACTCGTTAGCTGTTACTTCACCCCAATGAGAGCATAGCGGACTTTCGGGGAAAACTGCAGGATCTCGAAGATCATTTAAGAGACGCGGCGGGTGATGTCCTAGTGGCTGGTGACTTTAATGCCAGAGCCGTAGAGTGGGGCATGCCACAACCAGACAGTAGGTTTTTTTTTTTTTTTTTTTTTTTTTTTATGGTTGCGCCAAAGGATGTGTAATCTTCATAGATACCAGTAACCCGAGCTACTGGCATGCACGATTCGTAAACCTGGCTAATGGAGTCAGGAATACGCCTACGTGCTAAACCACACCCTGCACACATCAAACCACTCTCCCCGTGGAACTGCCGTTAGGTAATACTTCGCGGGGCTGGTTAGCCTTTTAAGGCAATATTCTCCTATTCGCCATTATGTGTTTGAAGCGCGGTGGCTTGAATTATTCGCGTTGCGTAGACGCTCTAGATGCCTAAGATCGCTCATTATGCGTACCGCCACGGTGTTTACGATGTTCCAGTTATCATCATTCTGGAGCATGTAATTTACAACATTCTCGGGAGTAGCCCACTCCCCAAACTGGTCCCGAAGGGCAATCCTCTCGTTTGCATACCGTGGGCAATGAAAAAATACGTGTTCTACGTTTTCCGAAACATGTTCACAGTGTGGACAGTTTGGGGCAATTTCGTATTTGCGTTTGTAGAGGTATTCTCTGAAACAGCCATGTCCCGTCAGGAACTGAGTTAGGTAAAAGTTTGTTTCACCGTGATCGCGTTTTATCCATACATCGATAATTGGTATAAGACGATGCGTCCATCTTCCCTTTGAGGAATCATTCCATTGCTGTTGCCAGGTTGCGATACTGCAGTTCCTTTCGTATTTCCTTTTTTCGTCGTTTACCCGACCGTTTCGAACTCGCTCGCTTCGAAGTCTTTTCATTTCTTCAGCAAGTATGTCGATGGGCAGCATTGAGGATACGACGAGTATAGCATCGTTTGAAACCGTTCGAAACGCACTGGCGACCCTAAGTGCGCTGAGACGGTGGACGGATTTAACTCCCCGCACGTAAGACTTAACTTTTGCGGCACTTGACCATATTTCTGCTGCGTACATATTGATTGAACTGGCAGCTCTTGCAATAAGAAGTCTTTTATTCTGATTTGGGCCTCCTATATTGCTCATTAGCCTTGAAAGTGCACTAACAGTTTTTGAGGATTTTTTGTAAGCATATTCAAGATGGTGTTTGAAATTTAACCTAGCGTCGATAATTACACCAAGGTACTTGATAAATGGTTGGGAAACTACTTCGTGGCGCCCGACTCTAAGAGATATCGTTTCACGGACTTTCCTACTTGTAATGAGCACCGCTTCAGTTTTATGGTCGGCAAGTTGCAAACCGGCGTCAGCTAGCCAACGACGTACCGTTTCAATTGTCTCGTTACCGTGGAGTACAACTTCTTCAATTGTTTTTGCTACGACCACCACGGCGATGTCATCCGCAAAGCCGATGATTGACGCTTCTCTTGGAATCTGTAGGCGTAGAATTTCGTCGTACATAGCATTCCATAGCAGAGGACCTAAGACCGAGCCTTGTGGAACACCGCCAGTTACGTCGTAGGTCTTAATACCTTCGTCAGAGTCATAGAAGAGGACTCTGTTGGCAAAATAGTTATTAATTATTTTACAAAGATAGCCCGGTATTTCAATTCGATAAAGACTTCTCATAATGCGTTCCCAGTTCGCCGAGTTAAACGCATTTTTTACGTCCAGAGTTATAATTGCGCAGTATTTCTTAGTACCGCCTTTCCAACGTTTTCCTTGTATAGCGGTTCTTGCTTTCGATATTACCGCGTTTATAGCATCAACCGTGGAGCGTGCCTTGCGAAAACCGTATTGGTGCTCTGATAGGCCTCCTGCTATTTCAATAGCTGGCAAGAGCCTATTGTAAATTATTCGCTCAAAGATTTTTCCGACTGTATTGAGCAAACAAAGAGGACGATAGGACGACGGTTCATTTGGGCTCCCCTTTCCTTTCGGGAGTAAAACTAGCCGTTGGCGCTTCCAAGGCTCAGGGAAAACGCCCTCGTGAAGACAGATGTTAAACATTTCGGTAAATAAGTCTGGTCGAGCGTGGATAGCGACTCTTAGGGCTCTATTTGGGATTCCATCCAGTCCCGGAGCCGTTCTATCGCTTATCTTCTTACATGCTTCGAATAATTCTTCACGAGTTATCATAGCTATGAGCGCACTGTCGTGGACGCTTTGGCTAGTCACCTCCCTACTTTCTTGGCGAGGAAATAGGGTTGCTACTATTTTTTGAATCAATACCGGACACGTTGGCGACTGCAAACGGGGGCCTTTTAGCCTCATTGATATAATTTTATAAGCCTTACCCCAGACGTCTTTATTAAGTTGTTCACAGAGGTCCTTAAAGCAAAGACGTTTGCTACACTTAATCGCTTCTTTCAAACGAGTTCTTGCTTCTCGATATGCAATTCGGGCGGATTCGGGTTGTTGTTCCCGAACGTTCCGGGTTCGGGATCGCTGATAAATTCTGCGTGCTCGGTGACACATTGATCTCAGCTTCGCGATTTCAGGGGTCCACCAATATACTGGTGGTCGATGTTTTCCCGTTCCCAGCCTGGACATTGATATATTACACGCATTGGTTAATACCCGTGATACCTCCGTTGCGAATTCCTCTGCGGTTCTGGTTTCAATTATCGCCTCACTAACGGCGAAGCTTAAAAGGTCCTCATCAAGAGTATTTACGTTCCATTTAGATCGCTTGAGAATTGTGCGATCATTGCGAATTGATGGCCTAAAACCGGCGGTGAAGAGAATTGCATTGTGATCACTATGTGTATAGTGATCGCTCACGCGCCAGCTATCATCTCGTATAAGGCCACTACTTGCAAACGTGATGTCAACGATAGATCCCGATCTGGCTGTACTAAATGTGTTTGTGCTTCCGTTGTTAGCTAAAACAATATCCAAACAAGAAAACGCTTCAAGTAAAATAGTCCCCCTACGATTAGTATATGAACTGCCCCATTCTGTGGCCCAGGCGTTGAAATCGCCCGCTATTATGACAGGACTTCTGCCTGTAATGTCCGCAACTAGCCTATCCAAAATCGTCTCGAAACTTTCGATAGTAGCACTAGGTGGTATATAGCAGCTGTATATATAAATACCATTTATCTTAGCCCGTACAAAGAAATCCCCACAAACCTCCGGATATTCCTGGATTGACGCGTCTCCGCACACCCAAATTGCGGACTTATTCGTGGCGTCGGTGAACCATTTATTGTCGGTTAAGTTTTGGTATTGCTCACAGAGTATAGCTACATCAATTTTTAGTTCTCGAACCGTTTGCTGTAAAAGGTCATGAGCCGCTTCACAATGGTTAAGGTTAAGCTGCAAGATATTCATATTTTTTTCGAAATAGCTTCTAACGCGTGTTGGTATCCTGGACATCTAATGCTACCAGTTATATGATCAGATTTTACGCACTTAATTTTGCATAGTAAGCAATTCGGTTTGCCTTTGCAGTCCTTCAATTTGTGACCAGGCTCTCCGCACTTAATGCACAAAACCGATCGATCTTGAGGATTTTTGCATGCTTTCGCGAAGTGTCCAAACTCAAGGCATCTGAAGCAAAGTTTTGGCACAATTGTTTCTCGTATGCGACAGTAAACCCAGCCGATGCGTACTTTACGGATTTTAAGCAGCTTGTTCGCGATTTCCACTGGAATGCTTATTTTAGCAGTTTGCGTTCCGCCATAGGCTTTTCTAACACTTTTGATCATAGAAGTTTTGATCTCGAAACTAACTTGCTCTGATAGAGCGGCACATATCTCCTCTTTCGATGTGGCTTCGTCAATATCTTTGCAATCCAGCAAGACTTCTTGCGTTATGGACCAAACACTGCCACTTTCTCCCAGCGCTTCTTTAATTTTGTCTTTATAAAACGCAGTTGTGGGATTCGCAGATTTGCTAAGCGAGAGTAGGAGATCTCCACTCGCAGTTTTCCGGATTCGACTAACATTCGACCCTACTTCTTGAAGTGAAGGGTCAGACTTCAGTCTCCGAAGCATGTCCGCGTACGATAGTTCTCCGGTTTTTTTGATAACTATTGCATCAGGTCGCGGTTTTTTGCCACTCGCGCCACGCGTTTTCTTGCCAACCTTAACCCACTCTTGTGTCGACTTGTTCTCTGGATTTGGCTTGGGTTTTGTTTTAATTACCTTTCCCGTTTGCTTATTCTGGTCCAAGACTAAAGCTTTTTTAGCCGAATTTGAGCTGTTGTCGCGGTTTGGCTTCTTTGGCGAGTTCGTCCGCGTCTTTTTCCGAGCATTATCTTTTATTGGTTGCTCTTCGGACCGGCTACCTATTCCGTCATCCTCTCTGGTTCTTTTGAAAGGCCGTTCGTACGTTTGACTCTTGTCTGTCGGCCGTGTTTCTTTACCCGTCACGTTTCTTCCCGTTTTTGTTTCGGCCGGGGCTATGTTCGTTTGTGTGGCTATTGTCGTTTGGCTATTGTTGGAACTACGACTAAGGTGCTTTATCTGTTCTCGGAGAACAGCTATCTCACTTCGTAGATCAGCAACCTCGGATTCCGCCTCCCGGAAAACAGACTTAATGAGCGTGCCCATTTTTTTAATTTCCCCATGGACGTTATGCTTGTCCCTGTAAAAATTAATAAGGCCGTCTATTTTCAGTCCGAGTTGTAGCATTTTAGTGCTCTCGTGGTTGACATTGCTATTTTGGGCGTCTTGAGCAGTATCAGTGGATTTTATCGAGTCTATCACTTTTGTGGGTGAAGACGATTTCGAATACGACCGCGTATTGTCTCTAGGAGAAGCGCCTTTTATTGGCGAGCGCGCAAACCGTGTACTCTTTCTGAACGGATCAAGGACCGTATTCGCGTCGTTAGACTCTTGACTTGTAACATTACTGGCTACAGCAGCCAAGTTTACCACTGCTGTAGTCGGTGCAATAACACTATTGCTTTCATTTCTATCTCTATTGCAGTCATTGTATCTCGACGACTTTGAGCCTGCTTTCGCACTCTCCGCCGCCGGTACTGGGGATCCGAATCCCTGCACCGTAACTTCATTCCTTTTCGTCTCTTCCATGTTAGATTTTTATAGAGTATCCACCTCCTGTCAGTTTTTTGGTCCGCGGGTGGTATTTGATATTTCCACCAACCCTGTGATTGTGTGCACCATATGGTACACACGCGCACAGGGCCCCCCAATCCGCCACCTGGGGACGCGCCCGATGGGAGAACTGACTAAACTCCACACGGGAACCAGACAGTAGGTGGAAGTGTATAATGGAGATGGTGTCCAGGCTGGGCCTGATCGTACTCAACATGGGATCAACGCCGACCTTTAGGTGCCCCGGATATCGAGGGACCATTCCAGATATCTCCCTAGCTTCAGAGCTACCTGCGATGCATCAAGCGTATTGGTGGACAGAAAACATTTCCAATCTCCGCAGGAACTGTCTAAGGATCAGACGAGGAGCGCAACGAGCAAGAGGATTACCTGAGGCTGGGCTGAGGTCAGCAGTACACAAAGCGGCAAAAGAAGAGCTTCGAAATGCCATCAAAAGGAGTAAAGCGGAAAAGTGGAGGTAGCTAAAAAATGAGGTAGATCATAACCCCTGGGGTCTTGGGTACAAGATTGTTACCAAGAAACTGGGAATCACATCTACGAGCCCAAAGATGAGCCCGCAAGTAATGAACAACATTGTCTGCGAGTTGTTCCCGACTCACCCAGTAAGCGAAGAAGACGAAGACGAAGGTGAATTAGGAGAGATACCTTTCTTCAGCGAAGAAGAGCTTCTACAAGCCGTCAGCTCAATGCAGGCGAACAAAGCACCGGGACCCGATGGGACAAAGTACTTAATATGTACAACTGCTGCTTGAGCGCTGGAATATTCTCATCACGCTGGCCCTCATTAGTAAGGGAAAAGGTGACCTAAGCTCCTCGTCAGCGTACAGACCGCTTTGCATGTTTGATACGGCAGGCAAGCTATTCGAAAAGCTTCTGAAACCACGTTTACTGCTATCGATAGAAGAAGCTGGAGGGCTGTCAGACAACCAGTACGGGTTCAGACGCGGACGTTTGATGATAGATGCGGTGCGACAGGTGATAAGCACAGCATGGTTGGCTCAACAAGGTGTTCGATATTCGAAAAAAATCTGTACCCTGGTTACACTTGATGTTAAAAACGCCTTCAATTCTAAGCATAAGTTCAACGTGCCAAAATATCTTCTTCGCATGATAAGGAGCTATCTTAGTAGTCGAGTTCTAGTCTACGACACGGAAGAAGGAGAAAGAAGAAGGGAAATTACTGCCGGAGCAGTTCAAGGCTCTATTCTTGGTCCAGATCTGTGGAACGTCTCCTACGACCGCCTGCTCCGCTTAGAGATGCCGAGAGACACATTCCTGGTGGGATATGCAGACGATGTAGCAGCTGTTATAGTGTCGCGGAATTTGGAGCTGGCCCAACTCAGTTTAAACCAGGTGATGCGTCGGGTAAACGAGTGGATGGAGCAGCATGGCCTAAGCCTGGCAACGGCCAAAACGGAAATCATCGTACTCGCAAAACGTAGGATACCCACCAATGTCACTATTGGTCAGTAGGCACTGAGATGGTGCAGACAAAACCTAGCGCGAAATACTTGGGAGTAACCATCGACACGAAGCTATCCTTCTGGGAACATATAAGGCGGGCATCTGACAAGGCTGCGTCAGTTACTGCTGCTTTGAGCAGATTGATGGCGAATACCAGTGCGCCCAGATCAAGCAAACGCCGTCTACTGATGTCAGTGACGGAGGCAATCTTATTATATGGAGCCGAGATATGGGCAGAAGCTCTTGAAAAGGAGAAGTACCGGAAGCGCATGGCAGCAGTCCAACGGAGGGGAGTCCTGAAAGTCGCGTGTGTTTACCGCTCTGTGTCAGGAACCTGCCGTTCTAGCTATTACGGGAATTATTCCTATAGGGCTCCTAGCCCAAGAGAAGAAGAGGATATATGAACAGAAGAGCGTATTGGGAAATATGCAAGCCAGCTTAGAAGAGAGAGCACGCACGCTTGCGACATGGCAACGATTGTGGGAGAGAGAGACCAGAGGAGAGTGGACCAGACGACTTCTCGGAGATCTAAGAATGTGGACCAAGCGGAAGCATGAAGAAGTCAATTACTACCTGACTCAGTTTCTCACCGGTCACGGATATTTTCGAGCCTATCTCTACAAGATGCGAAAAGTCGACAGCCCAGCATGCCCCTACGGAGATGCGAGTAACGACGATGCGGAACACACGTTCTTCCACTGCAGGAGATGGTGTGTGCAAAGGCGGCTGTTGGAAAGCGAGTTTCGTGAGATAATAATGAGAAGAGAGCTGGAATAAGACAGCTTTGTATACTGAAACTGTACTGCGCGTAAAGAAAAGCGACGAAAATTTAATAAGATGAAGTGACAAAACCGGCACGAAGAAAAGAAAAGAAAATAAGAATCGCTTAATACAGTTTGCAATCTACTAGATGACAAGTCAAATTGCGAAAGGACCACAACGCAGTTCGCACATCTTTTGGCCGAATTGGACGACAAAAACGATCTCTTGCTTAACGCCCAAGGTACCAGAACTAAAAGAGAAGTTCTAAACGTCGTGCGCAATATTGCAAATCCTCTATTTGGGGTATTGGATTCCCAATATGCTGAACACATGGAAAACACTATCAGCAACATACAGGAAAATGAGGAGCATCTTGTCCATCTTATCAAAAATCAGACTTCTATAGTGGATAGCACTCTGAACATAATGAAGAAAAATCAAAAGGGTCTTGACGTGCACCTCAGATCATGAGATAACCGCATCAGTAACTTGACAAATCAAATGAATGACCTAAGACGAGGATTTTACCAGGAACAACTGTCCAATTTATTCGTTTCAATATCAATGCAGACAATGTTAACGGTTAACAGCAAATGTAGTATGTGGTAACAATGTGACGCAAATGCGTCATCAACCAGGAGTTAATAACTATTCGGGGACACAGCATATTTCCCACTCGTATAAGGTTATCATTTGTACCCTTTAGCAATTTGACCACGTTCAACATACCCAATCAGCCAAGCAATATACCATTGTCGGCATTCCATTTGAATCCCGGAACAGAAGAAATAGATATTCTAAAAAGTCACATACAACAAGCGTACGGCTAGGGTTTTCCCAACCAAATCAAAACCAAGGACATACACTATTTCGCGGCTGGTTACACCTTTTCAACTTTGGGTGTATGTTTTATTTGTTACACCATGTGGAGACTTAGACGTTGCCTATATTCAACAGTATCACCAAGATCATCATCCAACTCAGATCAACACAATTAGGACTTTGAGTCTCCGCAAGCCATGGATAGCAGCCGCTTTGACATACCAACACATTGTTGAATACAGAATTAAACGGGGGGAAAATGTTTAGAATCCCACATTAAGTAGATTGCACATACAACATAGCTTTAATAATTTGCACTTTATCATATTCTATTTACGCACTATCAAATCCATTTTTGCTTCCAATTGTGAGATGCGCGACGTAAGCTCTTTCCCACAATAAATGCGATTGATATTATCTGCAAGTCGATATCAGCTTACGTTGCGACGTCGCGAAATTTACACTTTAGAAATTTTAATATTGTTTTTATTCTATCTTTAAGTTCTATTGTTGATGTTTTTGTGTCTTGTAATTAAATTTGTATAAAAGTAGGAATAAGAAGAAAATAAACTCACTTAATTTCGAACGGTGATCAAGGTGTCATCATTAGGCGTTCTTCTTTTTTGGTTCAGAGCATGCTCAGAGCGTACTCTATGAGCTCAGAACAAATCGACCGAGCATTCAGAGCAAAAAGCTGAGCACGACAATTTTTTTTTTTGACAGGAGGGAAAACAAACAAAAAAAAATCCAAAACAATTAAAATGCCGGACGAGGTTTGTTGTTCTGGCGTAGAAGGTAATATACTATAAAAAATAACTAACAATAGATATTCTGCTTATGTGTAAACTTTATTTTAGGGTTTAAATGGAGCAAAGGTATGATCCTTAAATTAAGCGTTCAACTGTGTTTCAAAAACAAATCAGAGCGCTCTGAACACGCTCGATGTGCTCAAGCTCTGTTCAGAGCTCTACTCTGAACTGTAAAAGAAAAACGCCTATTATTGAACTTCACATCGTTTTTGTATTGGCTTATGTGCCCGTGCAAATACCTTAACTCGAGGTTTATGTGCCTTCGTTCAAATCAAAAGAATGAAATAATTCTTTTACATTTGGTGACCCCGACGTGATTGACATCTTGATCCCTCGAATTTTTCATTATTGTAATATATTGGCTACCCCCCACCAGAGGTAAGGAGCGGATATATGCAATATAAAGGCGTTGCCAGGGCTGTAACACTGGTAGAGTTAAACATAAATATAAACATAATAAATATAACAGCGTTATCAGGACTATAATACTGGTAGATCATCAAAGAGCAGATACATACATCATCCCATCTCCATCATTCCATTCAAACTTGCACCAACCATACTTTAGTAAAAATTATTATGAAGGTATAAGTGTTATTGTCGATGAAACCAAAAGGGACATGATAGGGAGAATTCAAGCACCGAAAAACCCAACCATGCGCCAACCTGGTGATGAGGGGGCTGCAGTCACAGAGCAACTGCAAATGCAAAAAACAGAAGGTAATAGTACTGGTTCTAGGCAATATAACGAGCAGGAACATGATCCGGGCAATTCCGATCAAGATACAGGAGACGCTTCCAGACAGGCAAACCCTGATCAACTCGTAGGCCAAGGCGCTATTCCGAAGAGACATATCAAACATGATCGCAGTCCCTTCGATATCAGCGATAAATCAGTACTAACTCCCAAATACCAGAATAAGCTTCCTGCTTTAATAAAAAAAACAAACTGCAATCATAAATACAGTACGGAAGGCATTAGATGCGTTAATAAAAGATGAAGCTCCCCATCCGGAGCAGTTTTATGACATCAAAATTAAAGCGATTGAACAACATTGGTTGGCTGCGCAAGGTTTTCGCTACAAGATATGGGACTTAATAGAAGAGCCGAATCCAGAAATCTACGATAATAAGCAATTCTTCATAATAGAGGAGGAGGTACAAAGTGCGCTGATTGAACTAAATGCTCGATCCACGAGAACTAGTGCACATTCATCCCCGACACAACAAGAACCATAATCCTTCATAAACCAGGCAGCTAAGCTGTCCAAAATAGTGTTGCCTAAGTTTGATGGCGACCACTTAAAATGGATGCAGTTTCGTGACTTATACACGGATTTGGTGCACAATCAAGCCATACCATAATGCCAAAAAATGTGGTACTTGAAAACAACACTTACAGGAGAGCCAGAAAAATTAATCCAGCACTTTTCAACTTCTGACGCCAACTACAGTGCCGCCTGGAAGGTGATAACAGAGTGGTATGAAAATACTCGCCTGCTGGTGGCAGCATTACTAAATAAACTAATGTCCAAAGCACATTACACAAGAGTGTTTTTTAAGTTTGCAGAATCTCGGAGTGGATACAACCAATTGGAACCCCCTTTTACTGCATATGCTACAAAAGAGACTGGACCGAAATACTCATACTCTGTGGGAACAATCGCTGCAAGAGCCAAAATCACTACCTTCGTTAAAGCAGTTTCTTGCGTTCTTAGAAGTACGCTTTCAGTCCTTAGAAGCTCTGGGAACAAAGGCATACAAAGGTAGATCAGAGGAACATCATAAAAGGCAATGGACTTCAAGATCTTCAGCTACGATTACTTCAGCGGGGCTAGCATGTATATCATGTAAAAGTGACCACCAACTGTTCAGCTGTAACAAGTTTTTGCAACTTAGCCCAAGAAGTCGCATTAATCTGGTGCAGAAGTCAAAATGCTGCAAAAACTGTCTTAAAACTGGGCACAATGCAAATGATTGCCTGTCCAGATCATGCACAAAATGCCAGGAAAGAAGCATACACACTTCTTCACATAGACGGACCAGACAGGGTATCATGTGCATTGAAGAAACAGGAGTCTTATCGAAGGGTGAGCGTAGCGTACACTCTAAAATCAACGGTTCACTAATAGAATTGAAGCACACACATTGCTCAAAATTATTTCTCCCTAGCCTTCTCGACCAATTAAGACTTCACATTGGCCAATTCTGAACAACATTGTTCTTGCAGATCCACAGTTCAATCAACCTGGCCGAATAGACATGCTCATTGGAGCAGAAATATTTTACTCAACGCTAGCTGTTGAACAAATAAGGCTGGCAAACGACCTTCTTCTACTACAAAACACTGTATTTGGGTGGACAATCGCAGGAAAGGTATCAACACCTGGCAGCAAAATTAGAACTTCATTGTGTGGAATATGTAGTAACGATGAGGCTCTCAATCAGCAAATAGAAAGATTTTGGCATTTGGAAGAGGCTCCACCAGGTACACAAAATCTAACATTGGCCGAACAGCGATGCTAAACACACTTCACTCAAACCACAAGAAAAAATACCGATGGAAGATTCAACTATAAGAACAGTGTTAAGATATATAAAAGAGAGTTAAGGAAAGCTCAAAGAGAATCGTGGAGACTATTCTGTAGTAATATAGAAAAGACAAACGATTCCAGCAGATTGAGGAAAATACTTTCCAAATCCCCTAATATGCCTAGCTTTATCCTACACAAATCCCCAGGATTGGATGGTATAACACCAGTGGAACTACAAAAGGCCGTAAAGCTTTTAACCCCCTGGCTATACCAGATCTTCAATAGCTGCCTCAAATTCGGCTACACCCCCTCCTCATGGAAAAAAGTTAAGGTGATCTTCATACCGAAAGGCGGTAAGACCTCGCACTACACTCCAAAAGATTTCAGACCAATTAGTCTCTCCTCTTTCTTCTTAAAAACTCTAGAAAGACTAGTTGTTAATTATATTCGCTCGAAACTCAAGGAACATACCTTATCCAACTCAAAACATGCTTACCGTAAAGGTTTCTCAGTGGAAACAGCTCTACACTTGCTAGTAGGTACAATTGAAAAATCACTAGCCGTTAAAGAATTTTCTGTGGTATCTTTTCCTGACATTGAAGGAGCCTTCAACAACGTCAAAACAGAATCCATCACAAGTGCACTCGCACATATGGAAGTTGATCACTGCCTCCGGATCTGGATAGAACAAATGCTGAACAGCAGACAAATTCGGTCCGCGCTCGGGTACTACTCAACTAAAAGGCTAGCACACAGAGGCACACCCCAGGGAGGTGTTCTCTCCCCGCTACTTTGGATACTAGTAGTGAATAAACTACTTATTTCACTAGAAAACAAAGGCTATAAGGTCGTAGCATATGCAGACGACATCGCCATAGCCATTTCAGGGAAATTCCCACAGACCCTAAGAGATCTAATAAACTTAGCGCTAAATATAACAGCAAAATGGACTGGTAACTTTGGACTCAACGTAAATCCGTCCAAAACAGAACTTGTATTATTCACTAGGAAAAATAATATTCCAATCATAACTCCGCCTAAGCTTAGAAACACGGAACTCAGCTTTACGGGTAAAGCAAAATACTTAAGTCTAACCCTTGACAGTAAACTCAACTGGAAACAGAATATTCAGGACTGAACCAAGAAAGCAGAAATCGCCATCTACACCTGCAAAAAGGCTCTTGGTCCTAAATGGGGTCTTCAACCGAGAATAGTACACTGGCTGTACCTGGCGGTAGTTCGACCAATTCTACTTTATGGCGATCTCGTCTGGTGGCCTGCACTTGAAATCAAGCGCAATACCAACTCTATGGAACGAGTACAACGATCAGCATGTATATGCATCACAGGGGCTTTCAGGTCCACTCCCACGGCCGCCTTAGAGACTCTACTATACATGTTTCCCATTGATATCTTCGGGAAAATGGTAGCCTCTAAAGCAGCCCTAAGAATCTTTAAAATGTGTCAGACTCACAAATTGGCCATATGAAAATACTACTTAACTCCAATATTAGGGATACAGATTACTTATCCCCGTCTATTGATTTTAATATAAAATATAATACCATTATCCCAGACAGATCAGCATGGGAAAATGGTAATATTCTAAACAACGCCGCAATTGAAATCTACACAGATGGATCCAAAACATCGGAAGGTACAGGTCTGGGAATATTCTCTGATGTACCTCTGCTAAACGCAGTATTTTTCAAGCGGAAGTATCGGCTATTCGTGAAGCAGCGCGCAGACTCTCTTTGTACCCGATAGATGGTAAGTCTATCGTCCTTTACATAGACAGTCAGTCGGCGATTAAAGCTCTGGAAACGCAATATAGCCACCAAATCCTCGTAATAAGATCTAAGTTGGTCAAACAATGCCACGAATCTCGTAACGCGATTGCGGACAGATGTTACATTACTCTGTGCTGGGTCCTCGGACACAGAGATATTCCAGGCAACTGCAAAGCAGATGAGCTAGCAAAACTAGGCACCGGATTACGTCTAGCTGATAACAGAGACGTACCGGCACCACCAATACAAACGATAAAACTTCGAATGTCTACTGAGGCACAAGAAATCGTAAATAACAGGTGGAATAACTTAAGCACGTGCATATCGACCAGGAAGATCTGGCCCATACCAGACGTAAAGAAAACTAAAAACTCCTGTCCATAAATAGGAGGAATATAAGCCTCACAGTAGGAATAATTACAGGACACTGCCTGATAGGTAGGCACTCCATCAGATTAGGAGTCCTGTCAAACGATTTCTGCAGAAGTTGCAGAGATGAGGAAGAGGAGGAAAATAACCTCCACCTCTTAGGCACATGCCCAGCGTTAGCTAACTTAAGAAAGAAAATACTAGGCAATTACTTCTTTGAAGATCTAAGTGATCTGTCCAACATAGACATCATAAATCTACAGAGATTTATATCAAAATCTAACTGGTTCAGCTGACACTATACACATATATATTTTACACCTTCTAGCATCGTATAGCAACTCATAGTTATCTGCAACAAAGCATTAGGTTAGAATGATTCAATCACCATACCCACCCGTCATCGTATTGGTCACCATCTACCCATAGGAGGTTTGCACTGCAACAGTCACCTCCCAAGGGCGACAGGTGATCCTCTCACTACTCACTAGATTAACACTAGTAATCACACATTATTCACGACTGCATATCAGTAACAAAGGTTGACTGAATCAGTCACCTAAAATACAGGTGTATGCAATCTACTTGCTACCTGTACGGTTCACCTAGGTTCAAGGGTTCGATTGAGTCAGTCACCCTACCTAGGAAAACCAAACTCCCCATTAGTATTAATACTATTTAGTTCAAGTGCATAACAGTATAAGGGGTTCGATTGAATCAGTCACCTCTTACTACTCTTACGCACCCTCGCTACCTCCACGGTTTACCTAGGTCATAAGGGTTCGATTGTATCAGTCACCCACCTAGATAACACTAACCGCATAGTAGTACCAAGAGTTCGATTGAATCAGTCAATCTAATACTCCTCTGCACCCCACTACCTACACGGTACCCTCAGCACTAGGGTTAAACTGAATCAGTTACCCTATCTAGCTAAATGCATAACAGTACAAAGGGTTCGATTGAGACAGTCACCCCCAACTGAAACCAGTCGTCATGATCTTTTCTTCATTCAGCAGTATTCCAAAGAGACTCATTAGAATCGACTGTATGTTTGAATGCAGTAAACAGCATGCGGGTTTTTTTTTATAGGGGAGTAAATGATGTTGCCACCAGGCCAGAATTTGCCTTGAGTGTAAAACCATAGTTTTCACGTCACTCCTCCCGCCCTAGAATAGAACAGATGAGATCTAGTGGTGACATATGATTTTATTAATTATGTATACAAAGGTATTTATGTTAAGCAATGCAGCTGGTCAACTGTGTCGTATGCGTACTATTCTCACAATTTGCATAGATACATCCTCTTTTTTCCCCTGGTTCTTATTAATCTTGATTATTTGCATATATGTAAATTATTCTTTTTTTTTTTGCTCTTATCGCAATATCATGTTCCAAGAATATTTAAGTAATAGTTTTACAAATATTTAAGAGTATATAAGGATAATGTTTTATATATAAGTTATATTAATTATTTTAAGTTAATTCGCAAAATAACAAGTTTAATATGTTTAATATGTATATGTATCGTACAACTAAAAAAGAGTCAACACAATCCAGGGTGAAGACGGCCTCGTAAGAGTAGCTGACGTAATGGTGGCTGATGAAAAGGGAAAGGTGTCAACCATTCGACGAGCTATACATCTATTAGCACCATTGCCCATTGAATCACAACAAACACCAGACTTAGTTAGTGATGAATCTCCCAATAAACCACCTGCGTGCAATCCATCGTCATCAGCTGAATTAAATAAGCAGAAAAGGGACACTCATCAACTTTCAACTTCTCAAAACCCCAGCCAGCGGAAGCGGCAACCACTTTCTCTTGGGTCAGCAGTTTAAACCGTGCTACTAGCCAACCTTGCTGTACCTTCAGTATATGCTATTCCAGCGAACAACAAAGCCATTTAAATCGAATCCCGGAATTTATTTTGAAAATCCCGGCCTTACAAGCATCATATCTAGCGAATGGACCCTTGTTGCTTATTACAACATGCAACCATTCCACGACGAGTTCGAAGCATTAAAAAACTACCGTCAATCGCTTAATACAGTTTGCAATCTACTAGATAACAAGTCAAATTGCTTGTTTTTTACTCTGTTTGCAGTTTTGATATTTGATATTTATATATTTATTTATTCCAATTTTTAGTAATACAATTTGGTGCAGACCTGCGAAGCCACATGGCTTATATGCAGGAGATCGTGTTTCTGAAGTTATGTCTAGTCATCAAAATGAGCAATTGAATTAACTATGATATATACTACTAAAATTGACAATTAGAGATATATTATTATTATTTTTTCTTATTTAATTTTTAATTGCATGTACATTGGATAAATTTAGATAGAACTAGTAGTTAACCTATATCTTGTAAAAAAAAAACTGTTTTAATTCTCTTTTTCTATGCCTGACATTAGTGATACTTTTTTAGGTTCTGTGGAAGACTATTTAATACGATAGGAATAGTGTACATTAGTTGTCGCCTACCGTAGGCGCTGTAAAAGTGTGGTAGCTGGTACATTCCTTCCGCTCTTCTTCTGGTGTTGAAGGCATGATTTATTGGTATCCGGAAGCGTTGATCATCATAATAGTCTAACGCCGCCGTCATTTTGAAAATCTGGTTTACAGTTAGTACCCTTATTCTGCTTTTTGTCGTTTGTGTGCTCCTTGTGGATATAAGTTTAATTCCCCGATTTTGAATACTTTGCAGCTTTTCAATATGTGTCTGCGCCGCACCACCCCAGGCAAGTATGCCGTATCGTAGCCTGGACTCAATAAGAGCATGGTATACCTGCTTTTGTACGCAAGCTGTTGATTTGCGCTGCAGACAAGCCAACGCAAATAGGGACCCTCTTAGCTTGTTTCTCAGATCGTTGATGTGCGGCTCCCAGAGGAAGTGGTTGTCAACAGTGATACCTAGATACTTATATGTAGCAACCACTTCTATAACTTCACTGAACTGGTTGGCGCAATTGAATGTGTTAAGCCTGATATCTGCCGCCGGGTATTGAGGACTCCGAATGTGCATAGCTTTGGTTTTCGCTGCATTCAGCACAAGTCCATTGTCATGGCACCACTTCCCTAATTCTACTAACTCTTTCTGCATTATCCTCGTTGCCTCGTTTATATCCTTGTGGCATACAACTATTGCGGTGTCGTCTGCGTATGCAAATGGCACACTATTTTTTAGGCATTTCAGCATTCCATTTGCGTACAGTATGAAGATAAGGGGGCCGAGTTTGCAGCAGTCCTTAATTTTAACACGAAAGGTCCTCTCTGTCAGACACTCTCTTAACCACTCCATCAGCTTTCCCCGTAATCCCAATTCTTTTAGGACATTGATTAGCTTGTTGTGATAAAGAGTGTCAAATGCTTTGCTGAAGTCTTAAAACAAAACAAGGACATGGTGTTTTTTCTCTGCTACATTCGAAATTCCTTCATACTACCGACACTCGTATCTTTACATCATTATCATCTTAATATCACAAACGAAATTGGAAATGATCGTTAACAGGAAAATACGCAGCTTGAAACCAGTCGTCATGATCTTTTTTTTATTCAGCAGTGTTCCAAAGAGACTCATTAGAATCGACTGTATGTTTGAATGCAGTAAACAGCATGCGGGTTTTTTTTATAGGGGAGTAAATGATGTTGCCACCAGGCCAGAATTTGCCTTGAGTGTAAAACCATAGTTTTCACGTCACTCGAGGAGTTTGTTTGTGCATTTTCCCTTCTGGAACCCCTACTGGTTTTTGCATATCAGATTTTGCTTTCCAACAAAATTCCATATACGATCAGATACTATTTGCTCCTGGCGCTTTTTGGACATTTAGCCGGTTTAATATGTTTGATACCACTATAGCGTCAGTTTCTCCCAAATAGATAGTGTTGTTGGATTTTGATGATTTGCTACTTTTGTGTTGCATGCATGAATAATGGATGCTGCTTGATGCGAAAAAATGTGTGCAAAATTCTCAGCTAGCAAAACTATATCTATGTCGGATGAAAAGTTCTTCACAATAGTTGCATGTATGTTGTCAATTAGTGTCTTACTTCCCATATTCAAATCAATTCTTGTTGTCTCCTTAATGATATTACATAATCCACTCGACGCCAGCATTTGCTTATACTTATGTACATAAGTTTTTGTGGTATCTTTCATATTTATATTTATACCGCCCAGTACAATAATATCATTGTGTATCTTTATGATCGCTACACCTGCACCTTTTCTTGTTTCTTTTTTTTCAAATTCCGCATTTTTCTTCTACTTTTATATTAGGTTCTATGTACCTAATTAATGTTTCTTTTTCCCCAAAATAAGGAATTTTAAAGTTGAATTAATTAAATAACGAAGATAATCTTCCATGTTTTTCTAAAATAAATTAATTTTTGCCAATGAAAAAAAAAACAACAACAATTAAATTGACAGATCTCGGCGATGTGACAGATCTCATAATTCTACCCACAGAAATTTCTTGGGCTAAAACTGGCAGCATGGGAAAATTTTAAACTCTCTCGTGTGCACTGTCTTCTACGAAAAACTACGAAATTTTAAGAGAAGGATTAGATTTAAGGAGCAAATACTTAGGAAATATGATTTATTTATCTTATACGAAACAAATTGAATGTGACATTAAAATCAAAAAAAATATTTTTTAAATCTTGCATGTATTTTCGGATAAGAAGACTCAACCGAGAAATTTATGACAACTCCGCACAGAAAAAACAAATATAAAAAAATTGCAACATAAAGTGATGCTTGCTTTGATTATTTTAATTTGTCTTTCTCCTTTTTTCAAAATATGATGTGTATTTCAGCAAACAATTACCATTTAAAAAAAAAAACATAGTGAAATCAAACGTTTTCCATATACTCTCCGCGCATGTGACGTCATGCGCAGAAGATGACAAAAAATCTATTATGTTTGTTTCATGGTACCGGAATATACATTAATAATTCTCTTACAAAATATACCCAGGCTCTCTTAATGAAGACGAAAAAAAAATTAAACAAAAAGCCGGAAAATATGTATGGTTCAATTATAATTAAATTCTTATTAGGAGGATTGAGGGAGGAAAAGTCATTTCCATTAAATCTTTCAATGATCTTGCACACATTAGGTCTGTTCCTTTACTTTCTGCTCCAAAAATACCAAGTAAATAAATTTCAAGGAGCGGGGGTAAAATTCTCTCAGAGAGAGGCAAAATTACGAAAAAGTAAAGGAACACTTTCAACCACAAAAGTTGCAACAAACGAAATGTCATAAACACCTCGACTATAAAATATTTTGCAGGACCTTAAACCTTCTTGTTATTGAATTCAAATATCCACTTATCTGTTTGAATACTTTGGAATGTCTTAGGAGAACATTCAACTTTCATTTGCGCTCCTTTTATTCCATTTTTCGGTTTTTGCAGCAAGTTAAAAATTAGAACATCCAAAGTACATAACAGCTGACTTTGACAGATAGTACACTTCTTACCGGCAAAAATTTGTTGGGCAAGAATTCGTAAGATTTTTCACTGAGGGGAAATTTTTACTCTCTCATTGCCTCTCTTTTTGTGTGCTAAGGAACGGGGTTAATCTAAATATCGTACGAATTCGTACAAATTTTCAGGTAAAGGAACAGACCTATTTAGTGCTTTAAATTTTCTATTGTTAGCTAATGAATTAAGATACTGATTTTTTTGATGACTTTTCTTCCTCCAATCTAAGTAATTCCAACTGTGATAATGTCTTTAAGAATAAGCGATAAAATAGGGAGAGACAAGAGACTTCTCTGCGATGCTCTAGTAAGTCTATGGAGCTCACAATGTCTCTATCACCTATTAGTTTTATCGCGCGATTCTGAACCCTATCAAGAATGTGCAAGACGGTCTTGGGTGCACTAGACCAGATGGGGGCGTTGTATTCCGTCTTTGGGCGAATGAATGCCTTATAAATTGTGGCCAGATCAGACGGGGTAAAATAATTCTTGCATCGCTTAAGGAATCCTAGACATTTTGCAGCATTTTTGGCGACCTCGAATATGTGATCGTTCCAACGAAGGTGATTGTTAATACACATACCGAGAATGGCAAGTCTTTCGGTTTCCGCGATGCAAGTACCATTCATGGATAATGGTTGGGGGTCTTGGTTTCGGTTGAGAGATAGAAGACAGCACTGAGTTTTGGATGCATTAAATTCCACTCTGTTAGTTGAGCCCCATTTGATTATGCTGTCAAGGTCGGAATTCAATGAGTTTAACATACGTTGCCGTTCCTCTTCTACGGCCGAAGAGCAGGGACGTGAGTTGGGGAACGAATATGAAAAACTGAGGGTACTGTCATCAGCGAAGGAGTGGATTGGATTAGAGGTTGCAGACAAGAGATCATTTATGAAAATAAGAAAGAGAGTCGGAGACAAAACTGAGCCCTGGGGGACACCAGCATTTATATGGTGAATATCAGACTTGAAGCCGTCCAAGACAACTTGTATTGAACGCCCCGAAAGGTAATTTCTAATACATTGAAGAAGAGACTCATCGATGCCATATGCACGCATTTTCGACAAAAGAGCCTGATGCCAAACTCTGTCAAATGCTTTTGAAATATCAAGTGCAACTATCTTTGTTTCGCCGAAGTGATGAAGAGATTGGTTCCACTTTTCGGTGAGATATGCCATCAAATCACCAGTGGACCTGTTGCTACGAAAACCATACTGCCGGTCATTGAGAAGTTTTCGTGAATCAAGATATTTCATAAGCTGACGATTTATCAGCGTTTCCATGACCTTGGAAAGAAGGGACGTAAGTGCAATGGGTCGGTAATTGGTCGGAGAGGAAGATTCGCCTTTTTTAGGGACAGGCTGGACAAATGCTGTCTCGGAAAGAGTCCAGAAGAGTAGGACAGACAGGAAAGCTTACGCAGAGGTTTTGCCAGCGAAGAAGAACACCTCTTCAGAACTATTGGGGGGATTCCATCTGGACCAGCGGATTTGTGTATATTGAGACCTTTGAGGACTCCTGCAACTGTGCGAGTGCGAAAATGGATTTGTCCCATAGAAAAATCAACGCTCTCAAGCACAGGGACAGACAAAGCACTATCTTGCAGTGTTGAGTTGGCTGCAAATTGTGCAGCGAGTTGATTGGCCTTGTCTAAGGAGCTGACAGCTGGAATGTCATTGTAAATGAGCGTTGGGAAGGCGGATGAGGCAGAATTTTTAATGTTTCTGACGAATGACCAAAAATTTTTACTACCTTTGGGACACTGTAGTATTTTTTGCCTCAGTTTTTGGTCATGTAGAAATTTGACACGTCGAATATGGGTGTTGCAGTCATTTCTTGCTTGTTTGAACTTCTTCGGTTTTCCTCAGATTTGTTGGCTTTATAAGACCGAAAACTTACTTCTTTCAACCTGATAGCCTCTTTACAGCTCTGGTCGAACCATGAGTTTGTCTTAGGTTTAATGCTCTTTATTCTGTTAGGAATAAAGTCATTCATACCTAAGAGAATCGTGTCGGTGATCATATCAGCGGCGGCATCCACGTCACTATCGAGGAAGCATAGTGACCAGTTAAAACTCCTAAAGAATCTATTAAGGCCGTCCCAGTTGGCTTTCTCGTAATGCCATACTTTTCTTTTGGGTCATTAGTGGTACTTATCAAAATCGCTTGACTATTCTCATTCTCCTTTGCTAGCACTCTTCCCGCGCTCTCCCACACAAAACGCCAATTCTCTTGCTTCGCCTTCTGTTTCGCCATCCACAAAAGGTGTTTGTTTCCCTTAGTCAGCTGATTGTTAATGTAAACAATGGCATCGGGCATCGCTGCATTGGTACTAACTCCCCTATTTTCCTTGACCTTGCTCAGTTTGATGGAGTGCGTTGTACGGGCTTGTCTGAGAAATTGGTTTTTGCGGATTGTTGACGAAAAAGACGTTACGATGGTTGATTTCGCAGGAAGTTTAGCGTTAGTTCTGTAAACGTCAGTGATGTCATTATCATTTATTGTGCAGTTGATAGTTTTCCCAACTGCCTTGACAATTTCCACAAGATTTTCGTTGGGTAGTGGTGGAATATTTTTAATGTCAATATTGTTTTTTAGCATTTGTTGTTCTAATGTGTTATCTGTGTTTGCATATTTTCAATTACTTCATCCCTTTTTTTGTTGCTTTGTTTTAGTTCCTGTATTTCTTTGGTTATGCACTCCATCAGGTTGTTGTTTTTTATTATGTTGGCATTTAACTCATCGTATTTGGAGGCAGTGAAATCACAGCTAGCCGCAATCTCTTTAATTTCTGCTCTCAGCAGCTTAAGTTCAGCTAAGATAGTTGAGTTGTTGTTGTGTACCAATACTGCTGAAGTACATGCGTCGGCTGGGCTATTGGTGCTTGCGGATCGTGTTCTCTTCGTCGCTTGCACGTCTGGTGTCGTCATCAATGTATCAGCTGGTTTAGCCTTCAGGTGATGGCTACTGATAGATTTGTTTGTTTTTGTTTGAATTGTATGAAATTATACAGAACATTTTCGAATCAAACCCTATCCTCTGTTGCACGGACAAACGAAGGGCACTGAATAGTTCAAATATTCTTTTCCACGTTACCCAATGAGATAGATTATTGTTTTTTTTTCGAGGTGTCCCCTGTAGGCATAGTCCTCGCCTTTAGTAAGAACTAAAGAAATAAAAATATTTATGAAATAAATAGTAGATATCCATTAATTAAAAAAATAATGAATAACTCGAAAAACTTAACAAACAAGAGTGAAAAAAAAGAAAATATAACAAAAATTCGCAAAAAAAATCTTAACAAAACAAAGAAAGGATTAATATAGGTACACATACTATGTATGTACGTATAATAAAGTGATGTTTTCAATTCCTTACACTTTTAACTCCACAGAGATCATTATTGGTTTTCTTAATCCAAAATTTGATTAGACCAATTAAAATGAATTTGTAAATGGAGTGTCTGTGCTCATCATCGTCACATTTCATACTAGCGGAAGCTGTAATTTTTAATTTTAGCAAAGCTTTAACACAGTCTTCTTCATGTCGTATTTTTACAAACTGATTTTCAAAAAGTGTTTGCATACTTTTCACATATCTAAGCTTCAAATTCCAAGGAAGGAACAGTTAAATCTCCAAATTCGGATAATGTGTCATAGATGTTAAAAGCTCGCAATTTTATTAACAGACTTGTTCTCGGAATTTGTCTATTTTATCTATTATGAACAGAGTGCAGTTTTGACAATTAAGTTTCTTATGCAACTTGAAAGCTGCAATCCCGGCATAAAATGTAAGAGCCGCTTCTTGCAGCTTCTGAGAACATCATTTGGACACAACTGTTTCTGTCTCATTGGCATCAACATTAAACTCGTCATGGCAACTATTCATATGCTATTCGATGCTGCTCACTTTAATCACTTTAAATTTTTGAAAATAATTTGCTTCAAATTTCTAATAATTCTGTAAGCTGAAAGGTTTCGTTCGTATGATCCCCTATTTGAACGAGCCATTGAAAATAAGTTTTCTGCAACATCAGTATTCAGATGTGCAATAAGAAGGGATTGCTGGTCATTTTTAAGTTTTTCCCATATTAACTCTATAGCAAGTAAAGTTTGTAGTAACCCACCAAAGCAATATGACTTTTTCATTTCGCCGGTAGACTCGCATAATAAGATGTATCTAGCTTGCTTCCAATTTTTGTTTAATCCCCTAAGAGCAAAAACCATTTCTTTGGAGGCTACAGTAGCGCGTCTACCCAGCTCCCCGAAGTCAGAAAAGCCGTATACCATGTCATTTTTAATGTTGCAATCAAGTTCGGGTTTGATTGCCATTTCGTCAAAATTAATGTACATATGTACATTTTTTCTCTAAGTTTGACATAGTTTGAGCCTTGCTCTTTAAAAGAGGAATCATTTGGTTTGAAAAACCGGCCGGTAAACTTAAGGAAGAATGTCATCGGTAGATTGTGCTTGTAGATGGTAAACTAAATCCCGAGCTCACCAAATGGGAATATAATGTGGGAGACTTATAAAAAAACTTCAGACACGAATCTTTTTCGTCATTCGTCCAATGTGCATTTGCCTTATGAAAAAGTTGCATATTTACAAAAGTGTTTACGTCGACTGGCTTATTTTGCAATTGCATGTTAAGGTTTTTTTCTAAATTATAGTCTTTATCAACCTTTAATCGCCTTGGCGTATCGAAAATATACCGAGGTATGGTATTTACTATTCGCTCATTACGAAAAGGAGATTCGGGAGAAGAAAACTGTGAATGAAAAATTTGCAAACTATTATTTTCAACGCTAGGTAGAGAAAAATCTCTAATAATATGTCATAGGTTCGACAACTCTATTAACGGAAAGTGTGGTTGGACAAATCGCAGTATTGCCCGTTTCATTTTCAATTTTGGTTAATATTTAATACTGTCTGAAGTGACTACTAAAGGAAGCTCTGATGTTATCCATGATTTTAAAACAAGACTCATCGATAGATACATCAGAGCAACTGCGCACTGATATGGATGACATTGGAAGGGCATTTTTAGTAGCAATTTCGATGTGCTTCTATCTTTACATCTTTGCTATGAAAATGGGTTTTACAAATAAAAAAATTGTTTTTTCAATGTACTACATTGAGCATCCTACTACATCCCTTCTTGAAAAAATGACAAGAAAAATGTTCTTTTGATATTGTTGCAATCTTTATATGAACATTTAGGCATTTTCTAATAAATCGAAATACAATTGCGTGCAAATGAAATGAAACAAAAATGTTTACCAGGAAATTATTTATACAAACTCCACAGCCATAAGTGAAGACTGAAGAGAAACATTATGTTTGTAGTAAAAACAAGCAAAAATGAATGTGCTATATGTGTGTGCATTTTGTCCACAACGAAAAAACTTCAACTTAAAAAAACTTTACACACAATCTTCTTTTTCATTCATCCCCAATGTGCATTTGCACTGCCAATAACTCAGATCGATGAGTTATTCGCGATGAAAAAAAAACATACACACACTCCGCACAGACTTCACAATCATAGGTGAAGAGGAAATACATATTATGTAAGCAAAAAGGAATGTGCTTTGTGTGTGTCTTTTTTTTTTTTTTTTGAGCACAATCCTTTTGCTTTATTTCCATTATCACTCGGATTCATATGCACGAGGAGCGTGCACCTACCATGGCAACTGGCAGTGTGGCACTGCATGGGGGTAGGCCGACGAGTTATTCACATTGCAAAGTAAATATATTCACTCAACACAGTATGATGTTTGAGCGGGGTATACAAAATTCAATGAGTGCATGTGCAAATTGTTGAGGCAGAAGAGCGTAAGATTTTTGTGGTTCTCAGCGACGTGTCCTTTACTTGGGCCGCTAGGGGCGCCACCATCGATTTCCTCAAGTGATAGTACTATTAGTTTCATACACAATGCTATTAGTAAGATGCATGTTACTATTCCCCGACGCGGCGTTGGGCAACTTGTCGTGGTGCGGTGGCTTAAGTAGAGGAACAGGAGGCAATACGAGGTGAGTAGCTAACACTGGCAGAGCTAAATGTGAATCGAAACTAAGATCTAATAACCCGTAACTCCAAGGTGGTAAATTGCCACGCCGAGGGAGATATGTTGAAGTAGTTATACTACAGGAGCAGGGGCAGCTTAATCCTCTGTTCTCTGATGGTTGAGAAGGGTAGTTAATGGGGATATCTGCCTACCTGGTCCATAATTCCTCCCTAGAATCGCTGGCTAGATCTGTCTCGGGGAAATAGCGACATATCGGTCAATGTTTTGACTGGTATGATAGCTAATTTAAGGTCAGCTGAAACCACCTGTTGTGAGCTAGGATGAGGCCATGGGGGCAGCTTCGGTGTAGGTGAGAGGAGGACTGCGGCACGCTCGCGGTTGCTCGGCTCAGCTCGTCGGACGGGGTGGTTCTTGTCACACCCCACCATACACCACCTGCTCAGCACACAAAATCTCGTGCCTTTTAACAAAAAAAAATTCATAAAAGAAAAGAAGAAAGCTACTCTACTTTGACCTCGGACGGACTTCAAAAGATAGAAAAAAAGATAGTAAGAAGAAAAGAAAGTGTCCAAGGGCTTATGCCTATGGCCAGGAGAAAGACCGGGAAGGACTTCGCGAGCTTAACCTAACTAGCCTAAACTATTCCCAAACTAACCTAAAACCTTAAGCTAAGCCCTAACCCAGACCTAAACTAACTTAAACTTAACCTAACTTAAGCCATAATCGCGGTGACACCTTCCCAGTGTCTCTCCTTTTCATAGGTTCGTCAAGAACCCGAAGTATGCCAGATGTTGTTGGCAAAGGTTGGCCAGCCCACCCTTCGTGTCTTACGACACAAACCAAATGCTACCTTTCTGGCCGGAATTTATGAAAGGTAGCCCCTATAGTACCCCTCTCAGCCACAACCTAAGTCCGTAGTGGAATGTCAGTCGGTCTTAACGTCAAGTGTCATTGTTCGTATGGTCCTGATTAGTCCTCGTCCATCTACAGGAGACGGCCCGGCCGTCCTTCCACACACCGAACAAAACGAACCTAAACACTCGTGTTCAACTTTCACACTATATTTCTAAATCTTACAACTAAACATGAACTTAAAATCCTAACCTTAAACTAAAGCTCTGCCCTTAAACTTAAATCTTTATATATATATATATTCAAAATTGTGTATAAAAACTTAAAATTACGACTCACGGTTCTGTTGGGGTCCCTTGTCGTCCTGCCGGCAGCACTGATGAGAAGCACCCTGTTTTTTTCTTTTCTTTGTCGTGACTCTAAGTGAGCCTATACCGCGCACAACACAAATACAATTTAAGAGCAGATTTTTTTTTTTTCTTTCACTAATTTTTACACTATTCTAGTGTACTGCTCAATAGAATTTAAAAAAAACTATTTACTATATACTATATAAATAAAAAAAAAAGGAAATTCACTAAATTTAAAATAAAAAAACTAAAAGATACTTCACTAATAAAAAGAACTTCACTAAATTAAAAAAAAACACTATCACTATGTAAAAAGGGGTGGTTGGGGGTCTCTCGGTGTACCCGTTAGGGCGAACAGCGCTGTTGCAGGGTACCGGAAGATCACCGGGTACCCTGTTATGGGGATATGTCTGGAGGTGTCGGGCTCCTCGGACGATCTCGGTGGAGCCTTCTGCTTTCGAGGTGGGGCTCTCTTGGCGGTGGAGCTGGCGGCGTTCCTTTTTCTGCGGCGGAGTCCACCGGGCGCTTGCTGTAGCCGTGGCTTGCTGGTGGTCTTTTTCTTTAGGGGGGGTGCGTGCTGCCTCAGTGCACTCCGCATTCAGGATCTGTCGCAAAGTTTCTTTTTTTTTTAATTTAATTTGCTATTTAAAATTTCTTTGCTTCCACCTATCTTTCGCCAGCGATCTGCCCAATGGTGCTCCTTCCGTTCCTTGTTCCTCCAGTTTTGTTCCTCCTTTTTTTCTTCCCTTTTTCCTTTTGTAATATTTTTTTTCTTTTTATTAATAAACCTTTTTTTTTGTAGTGCCAAACTTACCCTATGTTCTTTTTTTTTTCTTTTTGTGTCACTCTGTCTTGTGTATATTATATGTATGTCCTATATGTGTTTTATGTAAGTTCTTTTTTTTTTTGAAAAAAAAAATTTTCTTTTGGGGTGCGATGACCGCTGTACTATATGTCTTGTTATCTATTGTTCGTATCGTTGGTCGGTCCCGTCATGATCTTTGTTAATCTTTCAAACTTCCCTTTGTCTCTCTCACTTTTCTTTGTTCTCTCCTAAGATATGTTAGTTATATAGTTTATTGTTATTATCAATAATAACATACATACATAACTACCTTATAAACTTAATAAAATAATACCCTGAACATGATCACTTTTCTATACATGAACATTAACGAAACATATTGGAGAGTTTATTCCTTGTTGGTATAAATTCACCAACAAAGGGAAGAGGAGTATGCATTGAAAAGTGAAAGGGACAGTTGCATGGACAACGAAACAATACAAATGTCAAAACAATTTCACACTGGATGGATATGGACGTACATGGGTAAGTAGGTTATTTTTATTTTTTTTTTCTTTTTGTAAATTTATTAATTTTTGTTTTGTTTCTCCCTTCTTTTTTTTTTCTCAGGCTGTGCACATATGTAGGTAAGTTTGCCATTGGAGTTTGTTCCTAGGATTCACCTACTGATCCGTTTTCTTGGGAACAAACTCCAGTAGCAATTTGTTTTATTTACCTTATTATTTCTATTATGTATCTCTTTTTTTTCAGAGCGAAGGAGGTGACCGGGGTTGACGGGGATTGGGATGCGGGCATTTAGGTAGTTTGGATAGGGTGTTGTTTTGGTGTTTGGGAAAATATATTTAAAAAATTATTTTTTTTCTTTCAGGTTCCCACTCAAGGCTCCCGTAACAGGATCGACGACGGTTGACGAGTGGTCGTGAGACAACCGGCCTCGTAAAAAAGGGAGTTTTGGGGGTGTAGTGGCCCTGAGTGCCGAAAATTTCTTATCAACGTGTGGCAAGGGCCCACGCCCTGAATTGTGGAGTCTCGTGCCTTACATCGCCGGGCCTGTGTATATATATATTTTGTTTTTGTTTTGTTTTTGAACTAACCTAATATCACAGTATAAATCACTTACGTCCATGCTGCGAGTGCGAATGGGTCCATACACGGTATGGCTATACCATAACCGGGCAGTTACATTTCGCAGCATGGACTCAGGTTCTTAACCTATATCACAGCTAACAATATACCTATATCTAATCCTAAGTTGTGAATAAAACTATGTAAATAAATAAAATAAATAAATAAACTCTCTCTAAAATAAATATAAATAAACTCTCTAAATAAATCTCTATCCTGGACATACATACATGAATAAATAAATAAAAAAACTATATACATAGATGATACGTAAAAGACGTAACTATCATAAACTAGCAACGGCAGGCCAGAGTGCGTCCTAATTCAGTCTTACTTTGATGTATGGAGGTCTTTCGCATGAAAAGTGCCAACCTTTTCGCCCCTCAAGTTACCGATCACGTAGAGGGAACTCCCTAGTCTCTTCAAAACGATCGACTTGATAAATTTGTGGCCTAACTTAGCGTTATAGTTATCCGCCACACTACTTTGCTTGAAATTCCTCCGATACACTACTTACCCTATACTGTATTGCACGTCCCTACTTCTAGTATTATAAGCTTTAGTTGCTTTTTGGTGAGCTAAACCTAAATTGTCAAAAATCTTACTTCTAATTAAATCTAACATCACTTTTGCTAATTAATGGTATGTTTGTTTCCTTGACTACATCTAGCCTTCTTAATACCTCATATGCGTCTGCGTGCTGTATCACTGGTTTACAAAAATCCAGCGTAGTAGGGTTCAAACATGGTCGCATCGTGCACTACACTCCTCAACGAGAACGCCGCGCTGCTGACATGAAGGTCCCAGTTTTCTGGTCACCGTTGATGTAGGACCGTATCTTGGTCAACACCGAACGGTTGACCCTCTCCGACGCATTCGCTTGTGGCGAGTAGAACGCGGTGCGAACATGTTTGACCCCATACTTGCCAGAGACGAATTGTTTCCCATTGTCAGAGTGAATATACTCGGGTACACCACTGATATGGAACACATTCTCTTCTAGATATTTCACTACCTCAGCTGCCGTTGCTTTACGGATAGGCCCTAAAAATACAAATTTACTAAAATGGTCGAGTGCTATGAATATGTGCGTGTTTCCCGTCTTTGTCCGTGGGTAAGATAATAAAAAGTCAATGTATAGTCGCTGGAAAGGTCGCTCCGTGATAGTCTGTTGTCCCATCGGCGGCCTAGAAACCACATTTGGCGGCTTGTTGGCTTTACAGATCTCACAAGATCCAACCAAGCTTTGCACATCGGCCACCATCCCAGGCCAGAAATACTTCTGCCTTAGCTTGGCTAGAGTCTTGTGGATTCCGCCATGCCCCGCAGCCGGTGAGATATGTGCCGATTCCAGCAGACTTCGACGCAACTCCGTCGGTACCCAGAGCTTCCATGCCCGATCCTCCTGAAGTACGTCGCCAGTTCGTATGTCGGTCCGTTTGTAAACAAATCCGTCAGAAACACATGTGTCTGTCTTTGTGTTGGTCGATTGTCTTCTTTAACTCCTCGTACTCTTCCGAAGAAAAATATGGGGAATTAAAGTCAACCTCCTGCATTACTCTATCGGTCTTGAGCTCCTCCATATGGACTCGTGAGAGAGTATCAGGGACTACATTTTGGACACCCTTCCTATGTTCGATCATGAAGTCGAACCCTTGAAGCTTCAGGCTCCACCTGGCCAAACGACCAGATAGATCCTTCTGCGTCATGAGCCACTTCAGACTTGCATGATCGGTTATTAAAGTGAAGTTTAATCCTTCCACGTAAGCCCTGAACTTCTTCACTGACAAAATGGCCGCATAGCATTCAAGTTCCGTCACACTATAATTACGCTGTGCGGAATTAAGCTTCTGGGACATGAATGCTATCGGTCGTTCGTTATTCTCCGCGTCCATTTGGAAGAGCACACTCCCTACGCCAGAAGTCGAGGCGTCACACTGTATGTAGAAGTGTTTCTTGAAGTCCGGATTTGTTAGTATTGGTGCGGTTACCAAGGTCAACTTAAGCTTTTGAAAAGCGTTAAGCGCTTCGTCCGTCATGTTGAATGTCTGTCCTTTCTCCAGGCAATCGGTCATGGGAGCCGCTATCGTAGCGAAGTTCGGGATGAAACGTCGGTACCATCCCGTCATTCCTAGGAACCTTCGAAGTTGCTTCGGAGTCTTCGGGATCGGGAAGTTCCCGACCGCCGATACCTTGTCCTTGTCAGTCCGTAAGCAGCCATCACCGACGATATACCCCAGGTATTTGATCTCCCTGTAACAGAATTTGCTTTTTTCAACATTGATTGTCAACCCCGCTTCCCTAAGACACCTTGCGACCTCCTGGAGCAGCCTGACATGTGACTCGAAGTTTGGAGAGCAAACCAAGAGGTCACCGAGGTAGACAAAGACATGCTCTTTCAAACGAGAGGGTATGACTTTGTCCATAAGCCGACACATTCTCTGGGCAGCGTTACACAGCCCGAACGGCATAACCGTGAATTGATATAACGGCCGTCCAGGGACTGTGAAGGCCGTCTTCTCCCTTGACTTGCGCTCCAAAGGAATCTGCCAGAATGCATTCTTGAGATCGATGCCCGAGATGAACTTGGTGTCCTGGAGCCTGCTTAGCAATCCTTCAATGTGTGGAAGCGGGTAAGCGTCTTTCTTCGTTACAGCATTCACTTTCCTTGAGTCCAGGCACAATCTATTTTTGCTCACCAGCACCACTGGAGAGCTAAACGCGCTGTTACTCTCTTCGATGACCCCGAGTGAAATCATCCGATCTAACTCGTCATACAAGAGCTTCTGCATGGCCGGTGAAACTGGGTAGTGCCTCTGCTTGATGGGAATTTTGTCGCCCTCCACCTCAGCACATCTACGAGGCTAGTTCTGCCCAATCCCAACGTCGCGAAAGAGGGAAACAGCTGCTCGGTTCGCTCCAGTTTATGTGTCTGCGCTGGTGAGAGTGCCTGGACTGGAGATCGATCGTCCGTCAGTGATGGGATGTCCAGTTCGTTAATTATGTCTGGAGCGACCTTGAATGTCCTCCAGAAGTTTACCCCTAAATAAAGGACCTGTTGTAAATTTGGCACTATAAATAACTTGACCTCGTGAGACCTACCACCCCAGGAGATTATTGTTTTAAAACGTCCTAGTATGCGTTGGTGGTTTCCGTCTGCCGTTGGTATGTCGCTAGTCATGTTCGTCACTTTTATGTCATGTCTAGCTATGAAGTCTGTCGCTCCTCTCCCTAAACAGCTGATTGATGCTCCACTATCTAATAGGCCCATCATCTCTTCTCCTTCTAGCTTAACCTTCGCAAAGGGCCTCTTATCGTCATTTAATGTTATCACAGTTGCTATAATGTCTCTCTTTCGTCGTCTACTTATTGCACATTTTTCCCTAAGCCTATTAATTTTCTTGTAGTTCCTAGTCTTTTCCATCGGCATTGTCACTTCTTCTCCAAATATCCTCCTTCTAGCTGCGGCGTACTCCTGTAGCCTCTGGTGGAGACTTTTCCTAGGAAGGTCCTCCTGCTTCGTGGAGGTAATGTCACCTGTTGGATTCCTCTTCAAGATCTGGACAGGTCTTTCTGGGTTTCCGGGAGGCTTGTCTTCGTCGGCGGTTTCGTCCCGGTCGCATCGCCGAGCCTCAAGTTTCCCTGACACTGCGCACAGTTGAAGCTTAAATTTCCCTTGCCGCAGCTAAAGCAGGTCAACGTGTGGAACGTTGACTGACATGCCGATGGCGTAGTAGCTGTGCTCCTAGTCGTGTCAGGTCTTTTCGTAGTCCAAATTGTTGTTCGTCCTTGTTCTGTCAGTGTTTACGTAGGTCTTCGGTCTGTCTGTCCTCAGTCGTTGAAGTGCGGCTATCTCCACTTCTTCGTCCCCTATGTCCTCTAATGTGTCCTTCGTCATATAGCCTGTTTGGTTGTCAACTTCGTTTACGTGTCGCCTGAATTTTATTTCCCTTGCTGTCAAGTGTTTCTCGGCCCGTCTACATTCTTCTCTTAATCCTTGGATGCTCTTTATAGAGCACCCAAAGATTAGCGTCGCTACCCTATCCTTCAAGTTCTGTCGTAATATGTCCACTAAGTCTAGTTCGTTGGGCCTGTTTGTCATTTGAAGTACCATTGTCCGTACGTCACCGTAAAAGTCGTCGAAAGACTCCTGGGGTAACTGTCTCCTATCCATTATATTCCTCAATATCTCGTGTTCCCGCACATTGTTTTTGAAGTTGAGGTAGGGATCTACTTCATTCTCCTGGAGGAACTGCCAATACCACCTCTCCGCGGGACCACTAACCAAATGGTGGAAATTGTTAAAGGGTTGCTCATCGGGCAGAACGTTTTTGCGTTGCAGGATTTCTATCCTAAACAGGAAGCTCTCCACCGACATCGTCTTAGGTGTCTCATCGAACTTCACCCCCCACTTGTGAACATCTATTTTTCGATCCCCATAATGAGATACCCCGGTCTCACGTCGTTCTCCTACCCGTTGAACAAGACTGGGTCTGTGTAGCGTTGGAGTTGGTTGTCGCAGGAGGTCACTGAAGTTGTGTGTCTGTGTAGGCGTCGACTGTTCCTGTTTTGTAGTTCGTCGGTCTGTAGGTATCGGTGGTTCTCTCTGTGCAGCTGAAGAGAGCTCCAGGTTGCAGATTTTGTCGTTGATCACCCTGATGTTCTCTTGGAACGTCGCCATCATATCTTTCATGCTCTGGGTGAACACCGACATAATCTCAACCTGATTCTCTCTTACCGCATAAGATACCACCTTTTGTATGTGTTGTGTAATCTGTCTGTTATGTTCCAGTGGCTCCTGCTGTTTGTCCTGTAGGTTGTGTAAGTCTACGTTTTGTCGTTGGCCATTACAACCGGCTGCCCCTGCTATGTCTTCTGCCTCCTCTTCTTCATTTGGCATTCTGTCCAGTGCTCCTCCTGAGACTCTACGTGGCGTTGTCGTCTCGTCGGTCTGTCTGTCTCCGAATTGAAGAGTCTGTCGTTCCCGCCCTGATTCTTCCTGAATCACCGTTAATGAGGGCGGGCTTTCTTCTGTGTTGTCGTATTCGGATATGTTTGGTTCGTTAAGTACGTATCGTCAGTTTCTTTGTATGTGTGTCCCGTACGTAGATTAGAGTCCCAGTAGGGGAGTTCGTATCCTGTCACGTTAAGGTCCGGTAGTCCGTCTGTTAGTGTAGCAGGGCGCCTATTGACCTGTTCTGTCTGTCGGTCTTGCTCCATTCGGGTCCTCGAACGCGTCATGTACCCCTCCGGTGCGTTCACCCCTTGTAATGAGGTACCCCTTGGGACCGCGCCTAAACCCCTATGTTCCCTATCCATGTTTATACTTATGTATATGTATATGTATGTATAAAAAAAAAATAAAATTCAAAAAAACAGGAATTAGAAAAAAAACAGCTTAAAACTAAGAAGTAAAATTCAATCTCCGCCCAGGTAAAAGGGACAAAAAAAAAGAATTCAAAATAAAGAAAAAACGAACAATTTCAAAAAGGGGAAAAGAATATATATATGTATTTTAGAAGATAAATAAATAAAAAAACTGCACTAAAATAAAAGCTAAAATTTCAAGGATAAAAAAAAATTAAAGATAAAAAGATAAAGATAAAAAAAAGGGATTAAAATTTAAAAGAAAACGAAATAAAATAAAAAAGGTAAAAGACCAGTGTGTGTGTGTGTGTGTGTGTTTATGTTTATATACTTATGTACCTATGTGTGTTGGTGTGTGGAATTCTGTCCGGGTTATCCAGTAACAATCCTGTAGATATACGTCGGTCTGTATCCGTACTGTACAACGTAGGATCTAGTCATGTCTCGTTGTGACTGATACCTCGGATACCTGACGAGTGTTTCAGTTTATCTCTTCCATCATTACCACAACTTCCATCAGGTGAAACCCAATAGAAGGCTAGCCAGGACTTCCAAGAAGTGGAATTCTGTCCGGGTTATCCAGTAACAATCCTGTAGATATACGTCGGTCTGTATCCGTACTGTACAACGTAGGATCTAGTCATGTCTCGTTGTGACTGATACCTCGGATACCTGACGAGTGTTTCAGTTTATCTCTTCCATCATTACCACAACTTCTATCAGGTGAGACCCAATAGAAGGCTAGCCAGGACTTCCAAGATAAACTTCCACACGGACAAAGCTTCTCGACCTCACGCTTACGCCTCACAAATGGCCTGTTCAAGAACCTTGACCAATTGGTAGCAGCAAGCGTTCAGCCTTTCGCCTCGTCCCGCTCTTTGCTTATTCACACGCCTCCAACTACCTCACGAGATCCACTAGCCGAGACCTGTGGATTGGACAGCTGTCTTCAGCGTGTGACTAACCAAAGAGCTTAACCAGTCCTTGGACAGAAAGAAGTGATAGGAAAGAGTAAAAAAAAATGAATGTAAAATTGAAAAAAAAAAACTAAATCGCGAATGAAGCCATTGCAAGTCCAAGGTGACGACCTTCGAAAGTGAAAATCGTCCCCTTGGAGTCGCAATGTGCTTCTATGTAGCCGGTTAAATTCGGTAAAAATACCGTTGGGCGCCATTGTTGTGAGCTAGGATGAGGCCACGGTGGTAGCTTCGGTGTAGGTGAAGAAGACTGCGGCACGCTCGCGGTTGCTCGGCTCAGCTCGTCGGACGGGGTGGTTCTTGTCACACCCCACCATACACCACCTGCTCAGCACACAAAATCTCGTGCCTTTTAACAAAAAAAAAAATCAAAAAAGAAAAGAAGTAAGCTACTCTACTTTGACCTCGGAAGGACTTCAAAAGATAGAAAAAAAGATAGTAAGAAGAAAAGAAAGTGTCCAAGGGCTTATGCCTATGGCCAGGAGAAAGACCGGGAAGGACTTCGCGAGCTTAACCTAACTAGCCTAAACTATTCCTAAACTAACCTAAAACCTTAAGCTAAGCCCTAACCCAGACCTAAACTAACTTAAACTTAACCTAACTTAAGCCATAATCGCGGTGACACCTTCCCAGTGTCTCTCCTTTTCATAGGTTCGTCAAGAACCCGAAGTATGCCAGATGTTGTTGGCAAAGGTTGGCCAGCCCACCCTTCGTGTCTTACGACACAAACCAAATGCTACCTTTCTGGCCGGAATTTATGAAAGGTAGCCCCTATAGTACCCCTCTCAGCCACAACCTAAGTCCGTAGTGGAATGTCAGTCGGTCTTAACGTCAAGTGTCATTGTTCGTATGGTCCTGATTAGTCCTCGTCCATCTACAGGAGACGGCCAGGCCGTCCTTCCACACACCGAACAAAACGAACCTAAACACTCGTGTTCAACTTTCACACTTTATTTCTAAATCTTACAACTAAACATGAACTTAAAATCCTAACCTTAAACTAAAGCTCTGCCCTTAAACTTAAATCTTTATATATATTTATATTCAAAATTGTGTATAAAAACTTAAAATTACGACTCACGGTTCTGTTGGGATCCCTTGTCGTCCTGCCGGCAGCACTGATGAGAAGCACCCTGTTTTTTTCTTTTCTTTGTCGTGGCTCTAAGTGAGCCTATACCGCGCACAACACAAATACAATTTAAGAGCAGATTTTTTTTTTTTCTTTCACTAATTTTTACACTATTCTAGTGTACTGCTCAATAGAATTTAAAAAAAAACTATTTACTATATACTGTATAAATAAAAAAAAAGGAAATTCACTAAATTTAAAATAAAAAAACTAAATTCAAAACTAAAAGACTTCACTAATAAAAAAAACTTCACTAAATTAAAAAAAAACTAATAAAAAAAAACACTATCACTGTGTAAAAAGGGGTGGTTGGGGGTCTCTCGGTGTACCCGTTAGGGCGAACAGCGCTGTTGCAGGGTTTTTGTTAATTTATTAACTTTTGTTTTGTTTTTTCCTTTTTTTTTTTTCTCAGGCTGTGCACATATGTAGGTAAGTTTGCTATTGGAGTTTGTTCCTAGGATTCACCTGCTGATCAGTTTTCTTGGGAACAAACTCCAGTAGCAATTTGTTTTGTTTACCTTTTTTTTTCTATTATGTATCTCTTTTTTTTCAGAGCGAAGGAGGTGACCGGGGTTTGAATGGGATTGGTATGCGGCAATTTAGGTGAGTGTGGATGGGGTGTTGTTTTGGTGTTTGGGAAAATATATTTAAAAAAATTTTTTTTTTTTTCTTTCAGGTTCCCACTCAAGGCTCCCGTAACACACCCCAGAAAAGCCGGGACGTAGGAAACGTTTCAAAAATGACGCCGAGGTCCTGAGTCCAGCTAAAACTAGGGTGATGGAGGCGGAGAGTGGAAAAGGTGAGTTTATCAACCAATACCACATGGAAGTGAAAAGGCTGATAACCAAACGAGGAAGCAGAAGGTTAGTCACCCCAAACCGCCAACTCTCTTTTAGAAGCGATGGACTCTCTTCCAACTTATGCCGGAGACATTGGTGTAAGGGATGTGGTCTTGGAGGAAGGATTTATCGCAGTAAAATGCGCTGATCAAAAATCCAAAGTGTGGCTTTGTGAAGCTTTAAGGAAGATGACCCCCCTTTGGAGGGTATCAACCTGAAAGTGGATCGACTCTGCATCCTTAAGGATGTGAAGGGAGATCATCTTTGTCCCGAGGGGAACCAAGAGCAAAGAGGTCATCCTTGCCAGGCTATGTCGCCAGAATGAATGTGTGAATGTGCCTGGGGCCGAACTTAGGCTACCAGGGGGGTCAGCGTGGTGGCGGATAGCTGAACGGCCTACAAATATGTAGGTTAGCTGCGAATAACCAATAAGCAGTCCCCGACCAAAAGCGACAAAAACGGAGGGTGTGCGGAAATAACACATAAGCCAAGTGAAATTTTTGTGACAGGGCGAATAGATGCCGCCCATAAATAAGCATCCTGTCCCTAAGGCAAGGCGTTATGCGAACCGTACCGAGGCCTGAATGGTGCTCGGGACATAAAACCCATACAGCATCGTTAACGGAGCCCTCCAGATACCTGGCGCCCTCTGGTTGTAATGCAGCCTTACCACATTACAGGGGTCTCTGATACTTCCCTTTCTCCCATACTCGTGGGATCCAAATATGAATCAACCAATAACAAATACAAATAAAACAGAAAAAAAAGATTAAAAAAAAGTACAAAACTCAGGAGTCGAAAGTACAGAAAAAAATTCAGGAGAAACTCTATACTGATGCGATCACCGCCATTAAAATTAACGGAGAGAGTGACGAAAAAAGAGAGCATAAACGCGGAGATACCGTCTGAACCACCCAGTAAACAGACAACCTCACAGATGCCGTCGAACTCTCACCCCAGTGAAACATCAACTGGTAGTCTAACGTCCGAAATCAACAAGGAAGTAAAGGCCAAAGAAACCAGCGAAGAGAGAGAAAAACCGTGAAGCCATGCATTCCCTGGGAAAACACATCTCGGCACTGATGGAATTCATCAAGGGGAAAAACAATGTCCATCACGAGATTAGAAAATTGGCTAGTGCAATACGCAAACACTACAGTTGCGCAGTAGAGTGCGAAGAGGATAAAGTGGGAGGCAGAAAAATTTTGAAAGCCACTCAAACCATCCACTGTCCAGCAATGAATGAGTTGGCTTCTTCTTCTTCGTTGGAACAACTGCCAGACCCCAAGCGAAAAAGAACGAGATCTCCAAACACTGAAGAACCCTCCACACAGTCATATGCCGAAATTGTTATGAAAAAAACAGAAATGGTGAAACGGCCAAAAAGAGAAGAAAAGAAAAGCCACAGAAATAAAACCTGGACAGACGGTGAAACCCCCAGACAGAGAGCCACGTGCAGAAACTACAAATAAGGCCGTTTGGACTAGAGTAGAAAAAGGTCGAGGCAAGATACATGCTAAGCCGGACGCACTGGTAATTAAAAAGATCGGAGAAATTTCCTATTGCGATATACTCCGAAAGGTGAAGACAAACCCCGAGTTGAATGGATTGGGGTCTGATGTAAACGGCTAAGGGAGAATTACTGCTGGAGCTCAAGAAAGCAGCTGATAGAAGAACATGCGAACACCAAAGTAAAATGGGAAAAGTTCTCGGTGAAATAGCGGAAGTGAGATCCCTAACGCACGAGGTGCTCATTGAGTGCAAAGACCTAGATGGCGTCACCACAAAGGAAGAGATCTGCCAAGCTCTATCCGAGCAGTTCGAGGAAACAAAAGGCATACAGACCTCATCCATCAAATCTATGAGGACAGCATATGCAGGGACGCAAACTGCCGTCATTAGCCTCCCGATAAATACTGCCAAAAAAGTTCTGGAGGTTGGAAAAATAAAAATCGGATGGACGATATGTCGAATACGGGAGAAAGTAATACCGCTGCCATGTTTTAGGTGTCTTATCCAAGACCATGTATCCAAGAACTGCAGTAATGATGCAAGATGCGTCTTTTGCGAAGAAAAGGGAAGTAGCAACACCAAACACGCGGCAGGAAGCGTAGTATGCCCGGTATATCAAGAAGCTACAAAAGTCGCAAGAAGGATATGAAAGTACTGCAACTTAACTTAAACCACTGCGAAGCGGCACAGGACCTCCTGACACAAACTCTTCGTGAAATGAAGATAAATGTTGCCGTATTATGCGAGCACTACAAAAACAGTTTGGGCTGCGGATGACTCAAAAAGAGCTGCTATTTGGGCCTGTGGAGACTACGGCTTTGAGAAAAAAATGATGACAGCCGGAACAGGCTTCGTGCGAGCAAAAGTCAAAGGGGTACATGTCTATAGCTGTTATGCATCTCCAAACAACACCTTTGAGGAGTTCCAAGGTATGCTTGATAGGCTTGCGGATGATGCTAGAGGGCGTAGTCCAACAATTATAGCTGGAGACTTCAATGCATGGGCCACTGATTGGGGAAGCGCACGGAGCAATAGACGGGGAGAGGCACTCCAAGAGGCAGTATCGTCACTAGACCTAATTCTGCTAAATACGGGAAGTGAGCACGCTTTTAGAAGAAATGGGGTAGGCTCCGTAGTTGATATCACCATTGCAACTAGTTCCCTATCGAGGGGCACCAAGTGGAGAGTCAGTAATCAATATACTCACAGCGACCATCTGGCCATCCTGTTTGAAGTACAGCCGAGGAGAGCAGCTCAAGAACGCCCTCCAAGGAAGGCACAACAAAGGGGGTGGAAAATAAGCACTATGGACGAAAACACTTTTGCCCTGATTTTTGGAGAGTCAACAATAAGCCCAGGAACAGCAAACGCTATGGCTGCTGAGGTTACTAAACAAGTAACTAGGGCTTGTGACGCATCCCTGCTCCGGAAAACGTCAACAAAACGCCGGCAACCAGTATACTGGTGGAATCAAGGGATAGCAGAGCTACGGAGAAAGTGCCATAGAGCCAGAAGAGTATTCCAGCGATCCAGAGGTTCGTCCTCCCACCAGGATCTACAGGTGCAATTTAAAGATATGCGAAGGGAGTTGAAACTAGCTATCCGCAGAAGTTAAAGCGATAGCTTAAAGGAACTCTGCGAACAAGCAGATGTAAATCCTTGGGGCACCGCCTACAGAACAGTCATGGCAAAACTTAAAAGCACTAGGGCACCCTCACCATCATGCCCTCTCCTCATGCAGAAAATTGTAACGGGGTTGTTTCCACCGCAAACACCAGCAGAGCGTAAACAACCACCTCCGGAAATACAAGACATCCCAACTGTCACGCAAAGGGAACTCCTGGATATATGCAGACGAGTCGAGGATGCTAAGTCGCCTGGGTTGGATGGCATACCGAACAAGGCCCTTAAATTAGCCATCAAAACGAATACGCAACCATTTGCAGAACTCAACAACAAGTATCTCACAGAAGTAGTTTTTCCAGACCAATGGAAAAAACAACGCCTAGTGCTACTGCCTAAAGGGAAAAAACCACCAGATGAGCCTTCGTCATACCGTCCCATATGCCTGTTAGACACAATGGGTAAAATACTGGAGAGAATTATATGCAACCGACTGGAAGTGGCAATTGACGAAGTCGGGGGACTCTCCAATCAACAGTATGCTTTTAGAAAGGCTCGTTCTACAGTAGACGCAATAAGAAGGGTAACAACAACCCTGGAAGAAGCTATTCAGGCCAGGAGATGGAGAGGTGGTGCAAAGAAATACGGTATCGTAATAACATTGGACGTCAAAAACGCGTTCAACTCTGCAAACTGGGGACTCATAGTGCAATCGCTTAGGTCAATGATGGTGCCATGGTTATATCTGGCGGGGTTCCACAAGGATCAGTATTAGGCCCTATGTTTTGGAACAATATCTACGATAGTGTTCTAAGGCTTGGAATCCCAAATGAAGAAATCATAGGCTTTGCCGATGACATTGCAATTGTAGTGACGGCAAAACACCTAGAAGAAATATAGGATACTGGTAACGAATCTATCCGTAAAGTCATACGATGGATGGCAGCAGCCGGGTTAGAGCTCGCCGAACATAAAACATCTAAACCGGCTATCAAATACCTAGGAGTGATGATCGACGCGAGACTCACTTACAAGGAACACCTTGAAAATAGTGCGACAAGGCGGCTCGGGTGAGCGGTGCCTTATCAAGAATAATGGCAAATATTGGAGGGCCTAGACAACAAAGGAGACTTATTCTGTCAAGGGTGGTGCAGTCCATCCTTATGTATGCAGCACCCATATGGGCCAAAGCGGTGACAAAAAAGACCTACATAAAGACCTAAAAAGACCTTGAAGAGTGCAGGGTGTGGTTTAGTACGTAGGCGTATTTCTGACATCGAGTATTCAGGTTTGCGAATCGTGCATACCTGTGGCCCAGGCTACAGGTATCTTTAGAAGATTACACATCCTTTGGCGCAACCATAAAAAAAAAATGAATGTGTGACGGACACTTCTAAGTGGAAGATCAGTCTCATAGAAAGGTATGGCGATGCGGCGGCTGGCGGCTCTAAATTGACGAGCTGGTGTCCGAGGGAGGAAGAGAGACCGGACAGGCAAGCAGGAGAAAAATTCAACTGAGTGCTGGACGCAGTCCTCTCAAAATTCCAAGGAGCATAAGAAAAGACAAAGCTCACCTCATGAACATAAGGTCAACAATAGTCGGGCGGGAGGAGGGCCCGTACCGGGGAAAATTGCGGATGATTCAATTAAATCTTCACCACATCAAAGCTGCATCAGCAATGATGGCCAGAGGTTTTGTGGAGAAAGTGATTGATATTGCTCTGCTACGGGAGGTTTGGGCCCTCAAAGGAAGGATTGGAGGTCTACCTGAAAGTGTTGCCACTCTATACTATGTGCGATCTGGTGAAAGAATTAGATCACGTGTTCTGGTGATACATGGAGTTAAAGCGGTGCCCCAGACCTTGTGGCAGTACGAGTAGGAGCGGGTGCAGGCAGCTTTGTTGTGGCATCTGCATACCTGCCGTAAGATTCCCTAGAGCCTCCGCCAACAAAAGAGGTAGAGTCTCTGGTGAATGTCTGCAAGGACAAGAACGAAGAGCTAATGATAAGTTGTGATGCTAATGCACACAGTACAATGTGGGGAAGAACTAACGATATCTACAGAGGAGAAGCTTTATTCGAGTTTGTAGTGTGTAAGGAGCTAACTATTGTTAAAAGAGGAACAGAACCGACCTTCGCAGATGCAAGACGAAGGGAAGTTATTGATGTGACTCTGTGTAGTAATAGAATACTTGATAGAATATCAAATTGGAAGGTAATGGATCAGGCAATGATGTCGGACCATAGAGCCATCTCATTTAATGTTCAATACGGATCTAGAAGGGAAAAAGATAGGAAATACGTCAGGATTCCCAGGAACACGGACAAGGTAAAATACCTAGAAGTGTTACGGGACCACTTGGGAAGTAGAGTCGCAGCTGAGGCATTTACAATCAGCTATTGCATACCAAGAGGCGTGTATCCCTACTTTGATGGATGTAAAGGACCCCACGCCTTGGTGGTATAGGGAACTTGAAATTCTAAAAAGGAAAGCCTTTAATCGGGCCATGAGAGGGGATGGTCCTGAATCATAGGATGAGTATAAGGCGAAGAAGAAGTAGCTAAAAGGAACTCTAGGAGGACGTACTAGGGAGTAATGGAGGGAATTTCAAGCGAGTATGAGGAGCACATCTGGGGAAAATCGTCTCTAGGGATCCACTTTCCAAAGTCGGACTCATTCGTGACAGAATGGGGGAGATTGTGGAGACACTGGATCGTACAAATGGGATCCTCATGGAGATAGTCTGAGAGCAGCCTTAGAAAAACGCGAGGTTAACCCATTGGTGGTGAGATGGGTGGAAAATGTGCTAAAAAATAGGGCGGTAAATATTCAGACGGGAACTTCAAGACTTAGAGGAACGGTAAGCAGAGGTTGCCCACAGGGAGCTGTACTATTACCCACACTGTGGAATAAACTGTGGATTTTCTTCTGAGAAGATTTGGCATCCACACTGTGGGATATGCCGATGACATAGCAATAATGGCAAGAGGGAAATTCATGAACGCCACAGCAGATTCCATGAGGAAACACTCCGAGTGGTGAAGCGGTGGTATCGTGAACAAGGACTCTCCATCTTTACAAGGAAGAAGAGAGATCTGGAATTTGAGCCCTTGACACTATTTGGATTGACCAAGAAGGTTAAGTATCTGGGAGTATACATAGATGCTGGACTAACTCGGAACTTTAATGTAGAAGAAAAAATCTGGAAGACAAAAAGGGTGCTTTATCAGTGTTCACGAACAATGTAAATAAGTTCACCTAATTCTATTCGCAGTTTTTTTTTGTACGAATGCCATATTAACAAAAACAACAATTACACACGACAAGTATGCCGGCTATGCGAAACCTCTACTACCTTTTAACAGTCTCCCAAAAACTTATTTTTCTCGAAAACTATAAGTAGCCGATAGAGTCCAATTATTATTTAAATGTAATGTAGCTCCAATTCTGCATTAACATTTTTTAATTCAGTGGTGCAGAAAAATCTACTACTTTTTTACAGTGTCCCCAAAACTTCACTTTCTCGAAAACTATAAGTAGCCGATCAAGTCCAATGGAACATGGAATAAATGTAGCTACAATTCTGCGTTAAAATTATTTAAATCGGTGATGAGAAAAAAATTAATGCTTTTTTACAGTGTCCCCTTAACTTAACTTAACTTTCTCCAAAACTATTAGTAGCCGATCGAGTCCAATTATAAATGGGACATACAATAAATATAGCTACAATTCTGCATTAACATTATTTAAATCGGTGATGAAAAAAAATCTACTACTTTTTTTCAGTGTACCCGAAACTTCACTTTCTCGAAAACTATAAGTAGCCGATCGAGTCCAATTATTAATGGGACATGCAATAAATGTAGCACAATTCTGCATTAACATTTTCTAAATCGGTGATGTTATTAATGGGACATGCAATAAATACAGCTACAATTCTGCATTAACATTTTTTAAATCGGTGATGAAAAAAAATCTACTACTTTTTTTCAGTGTACGCAAAACTTCACTTTCTCGATAACTATAAGTAGCCGATCGAGTCCAATTATTACTTGGACACGGAATAAATGTAGTTACAATTCTGCATAAAAATTTCCTAAATCGGTGATGAAAAAAAGTCTACTACTTTTTGGCAATCTTCCCAAAACTACATTTTCTCAAACACTATAATAAGCCGATCGATTCCAATTACATATTTGGACATGGACATGGAATAAATGTAGCTTCAATTCTGCATCAACATTATTTAAATAGGTGATGAAAAAAGATCTACTGCTTTTTTCATTGTACCCGAAACTTCACTTTCTCGAAAACTATAAGTAGCCGATCGAGTCGAATTATTAATGTGACATGCAATAAATGTAACTTCAATTCTGCATCAACATTATTTAAATAGGTGATGAAAAAAGATCTACTGCTTTTTTCAGTGTACCCGAAACTTCACTTTCTCGAAAACTATAAGTAGCCGATCGAGTCCAATTATTAATGGGACATGCAATAAATGTAGCACAATTCTGCATTAACATTTTTTAAATCGGTGATGTTATTAATGGGACATGCAATAAATATAGCTACAATTCTGCATTAACATTTTATAAATCGGTGATGAAAAAAAATCTACTACCTTTTAACAGTCTCCCCAAAACTTCTTTTTTTCGAAAACTATAAGTAGCCGATAGAGTCCAATTATTATTTAAATGTAATGTAGCTACAATTCTGCATTAACATTTTTTAATACAGTGATGCAGAAAAATCTACTACTTTTTTACAGTGTCCCCAAAACTTTACTTTCTCCAAAACTATTAGTAGCCGATCGAGTCCAATTATAAATGGGACATGCAATAAATATAGCTACAATTCTGCATTAACATTTTTTAAATCGGTGATGAAAAAAAATCTGCTACTTTTTTTCAGTGTACCCGAAACTTCACTTTCTCGAAAACTATGAGTAGCCGATCGAGTCCAATTATTAATGGGACATGCAATAAATGTAGCACAATTCTGCATTAACATTTTTTAAATCGGTGATGTTATTAATGGGACTTGCAATAAATATAGCTACAATTCTGCATTAACATTTTTTAAATCGGTGATGAAAAAAGATCGACTACTTTTTTTCAGTTTACCCGAAACTTCACTTTCTTGATAACTATAATAAGCCAATCGAGTCCTTTTTTGATATTCACTTTGTAGATTTAGCATAGTAAGCAATATTGTTCATATAAATATTCGCGTTTGAGGGAACAATAAATACTTTTTGTTGAACCGTCATCGAAGAATCTTCTTTATTACAGTTAGCTAGCCCCCACCCGTGGTAAGGTAGCTTAACTGATCTTCATCTCAATTGAGATACTGGTACAAGAACCAGCTATCTTCACAGCAGTAGTCAAGGTATATGAAGGTACATTCGTTGAGGCAAAATAGACTCCCGTTAACATTTGGTGACCCCGACGTGATAGAAGTATTTACCTTCTATCAGTCTTAAGGAGTAAATAGTAAATCACAATTTTGTAGAAGCGTTACCAGGGCTTTAACACTGGTAAGGGTACAAGGCGTCGCGACTTAAACTTCGTTAACCAAAGCGTGTACTAGGGCTATACACTAGTACCAACGCAGTCAAAAGGAAGAATCCATCATGGAAATCGACGACTGGGCGAAAAAACAAGAGGTCCACGCCGAAGAGTTGTCAAGAATCATATCAAATTACAGAAAAGATTCTGGGAATCGGAAGACAACCAAGGAGTATTATGAGGACAGGTTGCGTCGCTTGGAGGAGGCCTGGAGCATCTTCGAAGAAACAGACTCCAACATTAGGACGTTACCCTCGATGACAACTGACCACGAGTATTTCATGAAGGGCCTGTATGACATAACTCGAACAAATTATTCTACTTTCAAAACCCATTTCGAGCAAAAGAGTGCTGCCTTTTCCAACATGGAAAATGCCAAGCAAATCAGCGGCAAGGCAACAACAAGTACCGACCAGGCAAAACCTGAGGATTCGTCCACAAAACCGCTAGAAAGCTTAATGAAGCTGATGACGAGACAAAAAGGGATAGCAGATCTCCTACGTCGAACCTTGGCCGGCATTAACCTTAACACAGCATACAACGGAGTATGTCGAGCGCAAATTGAGGACACTAGAAAGGTACCGGACTAAGTTAGAGGATCTGCATAATTCCATATGGGAAGTCAGCGGTGATCCGGTTATTGATGAATATGATCCAGATGAATATTTGGATTTGGAGGAGTTAGTGGAAAAACACATGATAGCCCTAACTGCCAACTTACAGAATAGCATTGGAAGTGGTTCCAGTACCTCTAGTGCAATACCATCAACAAGCAATACCACTTTGCAACTTTCAAAGATTACATTGCCAAAATTCGACGGCGATTATTTAAAGTGGCGACAGTTTCATGATTTATTCGTCCAGATGGTCCACAATCATTCTATGGCCAATTGTCAAAAAATGAGGTACCTAAAAACAAATTTGTCAGGGGAAGCAGAAAGGCTAATCCGACATTTTACGACTTCCGACAGCAGTTATGATGCCGCCTGGAAGACGTTAATCGATCGCTATGAAAACACCAGACTATTGGTATCGACGCTTATAAATAAGCTAATGAATCAACCTACCGTTATGTCAGACAGGGGAACAGCCAGTGCCATAAGGGCTCTCCATGACACGACGCAAGAGTGTTTAATGGGGTTGAAAAATATTGGTGTGAGCACTGAACAATGGGATCCAATAGTCAATCACATTTTACTCAAGAAATTAGATAGGGACACACATACCCTGTACGAGCAGTCGCTGGACAATCCGCGAAACGTACAAACAATCAAACAACTGCTAGACTTCCTGGAAAGGCGTTTCCAATCACTGGAGGTTCTGGGCAGCACCATCAACACCAGCATCAACATCATGTTTAATCTGCAAAGGCAGCCATGGGTTGTACGCGTGCCAAGAGTTCCTGCAAATGACACCCGGCCATCGACTGAACCTGCTGAAGAAAAATCATATATGCATTAACTGTCTCCGGACAGGCCATCAAGCTACGAAGTGCCCCCGGCGAGGATGTACAAAATGTTCCAATAAGCATAACACTTTAGTCCACTTAGAGACGTCGGTACCAAATCAGTCTTACAATTCAGGGTCCTTCCACAACGGTTAGGGACGCGACCAACCGTCCGCAGTAAGCGCGGCTAGTCAACAACTTCAAGTATACATTTTGTTGGGGACTGCCCGAGTCAGGTTGGAATCCAGGAATGGGGACTTTATTTAATGCAGAGCACTCTTAGATTCAGGATCTCAAGTAAATTTCATAACAGAGAAACTAGTTACACGGCTAGGGCTCTCAGCAGTACACGACACTTTGCGCATCCAGGGCATTGGTCGTAGTAATCAAAAACCAGTCGTTCACAGACCTTCGTTGGAGACAGACATATTTCGGCTTCTATTTAATCCCGTGTGATTGCTTAAGATAGTGAAAAGACATTAATTTTTCAAGTGGCGAGTTAGCCTAGAAGTGCGGAAGGACCGTGACCAGTAGGCACGGGTTCAATCCCTGTAAAAAGTGCTTTTATTTTCTTAAAAAAAAAAAAAAATAAATAAATACGAAAAGTGGTAAACATCGCAATTAGGCGATGGAAAGCAGTGGTCGTTCCCTGCTCCCCATAGCGGGAGTAGCGGATCCGAAAGCCATAACAACATCGGACGATGATACGGTGGTAATGCAAAGCCGCTCAGCAACAGTGGCTACTGACGTAACAACGAAGAGGAGAAGGAAGCTGAGGCCGACTCCCAATTTGGTAAAGAGCCTCTCCCTATCAACTTCAACCGAGAACCTGCGAGGTGAAGGGAGGGTAGAGGCGCCACAACAACAGCAGCAGCACAAGATACCGAGTTCCCCTGCGTGTCAGACGGTGGGGAAGGCAGATATACCGGCGATAGCAACAGCTTCGCCTCCGAGTCGGATGATGAGGATGAGCAATTGGAATCACTGACGAAGAGTATACGGCAGCTACAGCAGTCGGTACTTGCCATCAAGGCCAAACAAATGGCACGAAGGGAGAGAGAGCGCTTGCACGAGCTCCAGCGCTCCCAAGCAAAGCAACAACAACAACAGCAAACACTGATGCCGCTGCCTTCAAAGCAGCAACAACAACCACAGCAGCAACAACAGCAGAATAAGCTGCAAAAACAACAGCTGACTGCGCACCAGCAACCACAGCAGCAACAACAACAACCGCTGCAGAAACAACCACAGCAGAAAAAACTACAGCAGCAGAAACAACATTTCCGACGCCCGCACCATGTGAATAACATGTAAAAGGGTATTCATAACCCCTTGAGTGCGGGTAAATTATAAAAAAAAAAAAAAAAAAAAAAACAACAGCAACAGCAACAACAACAGCAGCAGCAGCAGAATCAACAGCAACAGGGGGTCAAGAATAGGAAGGTCCCCCCGATCAACACATTCAAAATGGAACTGAAGGACACTATCGAATTATGTAAGTCGGCCATAGGTCATAACTTTTTCACAAAACGTATAAAGGAAGATAGGCATGCTATCCACTGCAACACAGTGGAGCAGTATAAGAAAATTAGGAATCTCCTGAAGGAATCGACGACGGAGTTCTTCTCCTTCACCCCGAAGGGGGAAAAGTTGCAAACTATGCTGCTGAGGGGGTTGGATTCGTCCATCGAACCGGAGGAGCTCCTTAAAATGCTTAAAGAGAAGGAGTGTGACGGTCTTGAGTTTGTGGGAATCAAGCCGTTCACCACAGCTAGGGCAAAAAGGGAGAAGCGAAAGCTACCGTTCTTCCTGGTACAGCTATCACCCAATAGCAAACTGGATAGTCTAAGGAGTATCAATGTCCATTTTCATTTTTTTTCATTTTTAATGCATTTTATTTTATGAATTCATTATTACTTACGAACTAGACAAAAACGCTTAAAACTAGCTTAACTAACTTAACTTAATCTAATTCTAACTTACTGACCCTATGCGGGTACTCTAAGCTAAACCTAATGCTTAAAACTATGTCTTTCGACGTAACCTAACTTAAAATTAATTATTTATTTAAATGACTTAACAACTAGTAACTAAGGAAAATTTATAAAAAACTTAGTAAACGAACGTTTTTTTTTTTATAAAAAACTTAGATAAGAACTTAAAAACTACCTTAAAAATAGATCTTAAAACTACCTTAAAAAATAAGCCTTAAAACTACCTTAAAAATAAACCTTAAAACTATCTTATTCTAAACTATATATATACATGTATATATACATAATATATATACACATGTATACATAACATACATACATATATACACACAACATACACATGTACATATGTATATAATTTTTTTTTTTTTGTTTTTTGTTTTTTATATACCTAACTATAACCTACACCTAAATCTTAAACCTATGTAAGCCGGCCAGTCCAACTTTGCGCCTTAGGAGGAGCTACCCAGAATCAAAAGAAAACGACGAGGCAGTTCCCTCTCCGTCCCCTAACCACCAGAATGTCTGATGCTGCCTAGCAACGTCTCGCAAATCGCGACCTGCTATCGCTCTACTGAACCGAAGACGCTCCGTCATGCTGAGCGCGACGTCTCGGTCGTAGTTGAGTCGCCTATCCACAGCTGTCCGGGCAACATGGGAGATTAGCGGCACCGCTACTTTGTCCTGTATCAGACCTTCTCTATCTAAATAGAGGAACGCCTCTGGGGGAATGAAGCCGTTAAGGCGCACGCTCTCATGATACATATCATTGGGGTAGTAGGCCCCAGAGATCAGGTTATTCATCGAGTTCATTGCTCTTGCAATGTGCCTTCGAATCATCTTGATCAAGAAATTATCCACCCTGCTTATGTCCGCCTTGTTATAGAGGATCTCATTGGAGTAGAATTTTATGTACTGAGACTCTGGTGTTCTGTATAAGCGAAGGCAGGCCCTAAGGCAAGCCCTCTCAAACACCCGAATCCTTTCCAACGAGCTTGCTCCCACGTTGAACCACACGGGACAACCATATACGAGCATGGGCCGAATGAGGGCCATGTAGCAGATTACCTTCACCCTCGCATCGAGTTGGCTGCTATAAAACAGTTTCTTTGTGAGGGCGAAAGCCGCTTTGGCTCTGGCCAGAGCAGCATCTATATGCTTGTTAAAATATAGATACTGGTCTAGCCAAAACCCAAGGTATCTGACTACATTTCGAGACGCTAATGGTTGTCCGTGCTGTCCCACTATTGAGAACTTTCGCCAATTCTTTCTGGTATCCGCAGAGGCCCCAGATAACGACGTCCTAAACAGGATGGTTTCCGACTTCTGGAAGTCGCCTGCTTACGCTATAGCTTGGTGAAGAGATCCTACAAGATCGCTGGTGTAAATGTTAAAGAGGATCGGCGAATTTACCACACCCTGTTGCAGACCATTTTTAATATCAAAGTACCAGCAGAAGTCACATTGTGAGCATATTACCGGTGAGCATATTACGAAACATGTATAGCAGTGGTTTACTTATGCCCAGCCTACTCAACTTGTAGAAGAGTCCTTCTAGCCATACGGTATCGAAGGCCTTCTCCAAGTCAACCAGGCAGGCACCCGTGCATTGTTTCTTGCTTTTGTTCCATTGGATATCCGACACCAGTTTAGACGCGGCATGTATAGTATCATGCCCCGCCTTAAAACCGAATTGGTTATCCGGAACAATATGCATGTCCTCAACCCACTTAGACAGCGCTCTATTGATCACTTTTTCGAATACCTTGCTGATATTCGGAAGGAGACTTATCGACCGGAGATTTGCCGGATTGGAAGTATCCTTACCCCTTTTGGGAATAGGATGTACCACCGCTGTCTTCCAATGCGGCGGATAATGTGCATTATTCAGCGCATTGTTAAACAGGATGGTGTAAATGTTTACCGCTTCTAGAGGGAGGTGTCGAAGCACAATGTTAGACACTCCGTCGATAGCCACGGATTTCTTCCTTCTCAATGATTCGAAGATCGCTTGGAGTTCTACCTTCGATATGAACGGGGGATGTACCTCCACATTGGCGATGACATTATTTGCCATATTATCGTCATTGAACTCGGTGAAACCGTTGTTCTCTGATCGCCAGTGCTGTATATCATTTTGAAGGTTAAAGTTGTGCACAAGGACTCGACTTTCCAGGTCGTGGTTCGGGCAAATACTATCATTCACCTTATACACTTCCTGGAAAGTCGCTCCTATAGCCTCTACCTTCTCCTGCGGATCTTCGATCACAAAGAAGTTGTTATCACTGACTGCGTTCCCTGGATCTATGCCTGCTGTTGTTAGTATCTGTTCGTTGTTCGTCGTTCGGGGGATCTTAAGACATGGCAGGTCGTTCTGATTATTCCTCCGAAATATTTTATTTATTTGCGGGAACATACTCGGGTTGCTGGATTTTACAGCCCGAATTTTTTTGTTCCAGTGCAAACTTACAGAGAGTCTGTAATTTTCTTTTATTAACTGTTGGAGGTTTTTAATCAACGACTTGAGTGTCCTGACCTCCGAGTTTTGTCTGTCAGTAAACCGTCTGTACAAGGTTTTAAGTCTTGACAGAAGTCTACTTTTTTGTAGGTGAAGTGCGTCAATTGTTGCGTTGCGGTATACGTCAACGTTGTCAGTATGTTGATACCGAGGTATCGTGCTGTCCATCGTTCGTTTAATGGTCTCGTCCATTCGTTGTAGGTATCTGTCGATCTCCTCATTTGACAGGTTCCTATTGGACGGTGGGTAGAGCGAGTTCGAGGAGAGTGCTCTTGTCAATACTCTGGAGAAGCGTGTCCAACGCGTCCTACTGTAATTGTAGGGGTACGTTTGGACAAACTCCTCCAACTCCGCAATCTCGTTGGGAATTGTGATTTCGGCACTGATTCCGCAATGGTCACTGTCATACACGAATGTATGTAAGCAGTTTCTCGTTTGTCGGTTCGTGTTGGTCAGTTGTAACCGTACGTCGAACAGCAGAAGATCCAAATAGGAGCCGCCGCTAGGATACGACGGACTATCGGTAGCTTTCAAATCGAGTCTATACTCGACATTGTGTAGACCCCACCAATTGAGTAGTAGGTTCCCCCTAGAATTTGGTATATTATTTCCCCAATCACTATGCTTGGCATTTAAATCTCCAGCCATAATAAAATAGTTCTCCTCCGACTCCAGCCTTAGACATCGAAAAAGTGTCTCCAGCTCTGTTATAAATGAAGTGGTTTGAGTAGCTCCGGAAGCGTAGACTGCGATCATGTACAACCTCTTTCCACTACGGAGAGGGATGCACACGATACAGGCCTCCAGCTCCTGAAACCTCCGCACTTCACCGCTGTACACAGCCTTGTAACGCAAATCTTTTCTAATGAAGATCGCAACACCTCCCCCTTGAATGGAGTTGGGTCGGTCTCTTCTTATAATATTATATTTATTGTGCCATAGTTTGTGTTTCTGGGATAGCTTAGTTTCGCTAACCAAAAGTACATCAGGGCTTTGGTCTTCTAACAACTTAAAAAGTACAGTTCTTCGCTCGATCCTTATCAGTGAATTCACATTCACCGCAAGAATCTTTAATGATTTCTCCGCCAACGTACCCATTACGACTGGTGGTGCGCTAGGTCCGGCAGAAATGCGTAGATCTGGTCCACCCGTTTCGCCTGTTCTTGTAACTGACGCTGAAGCTGGCTCATTTGCCCTTGGATAGAGAGCAAAATCGCCAGCATGTCAGGCTGAGCCTCAGGTGCTTTAGGCAGTGGGGCCTGTGAAGCAACCTTCGGTTGTTGTTTTTGTACCGTGTTTCCCCGGCCTGACACCATTTCGGCGTAAGTCCATTGGGAAGTAACGGCTGGTGTTTGACTAGAAGCAGGTGGACGCTTGACTTCGACTTTCTGCTGACGAACCAGATTTATTTTCTTCATATATTGGAACTTAGGACAACCCCGATAGTTTGCGGTGTGTCCCGAGTTTGAACATAAAGCACATGAGAGTTGGGCCCTATCTGCTACCCCATCCTTACCCAGAGAACATTCCTCTGCTTTGTGGTTTTTATCGCACTTCACGCATCGAGGCTGCATTTCACAGTTCGACGCGGCGTGCCCAAACCTTTGGCAGCGAACGCATTGTAAAATGCTATCGCTCCTTTTTACTCTTTCCCATGACACAACCTGGTAGTCTAGGACATTAATACTCCTGAGACCATCCAGTTTGCTACTGGGCGAAAGCTGAACAAGGAAGAACGGTAGTTTTCGCTTCTCCCTTTTTGCCCTAGCTGTGGTGAAAGGCTTGACCCCCAAGAACTCAAGCCCGTCGCACTGTTCATCCTTCAGCATTTGAAGGAGCTCCTCCGGCTTGATAGACGAATCCATCCCCCTCAGCAGCATAGTTTGCAGCTTTTCCCCCTTCGGGGTGAAGGAGAAGAACTCCGTCGTCGAGTCCCTTAATAATTCTTTAATTTTTCTATAATGCTCCACTGTTTTGCAGTGGATAGCATGTCTATCCTCACTAAGTCGTTTTATATAAAAATTGTGACCTATGGCCGACTTACATAGGTCTATGGTGTCCTTTAGCTCGATTTTGTACGTATTAATAGGCGGCACCTTCACCTTCGTACTCTTCTGCTGGAGCTGTTGTTGCTGCTGTTGTTCTTGCTGCTGCTTTTGTTGTTGCTGCTGCTGTTGTTGCTGCTGTTGCAGTTGTTGTATTTGCTGGTGTTGTTGTAGTTGCTGCTGCTTTTTCGGCTGCTGTTGTTGTTGCTGCTTTTTTGGCTGCTGTTGTTGTTGCAGCTGCCTTACTGGCAGTTGACTCAATTTCTGCGGCAGCTTTGTTGTTGCTGCCGCTTTTTTTGCAGTTTTATCAACTGCGGTTGTTGTTGTTGTTGCTGGGAGCATCGCTTTCTTAGCCGACAGCTGCTGTTGTTGTTGTTGATGCTGGGAGCGCTGGAGCTCAGTGTGCTCCTTCTCCCTTCTGGCCGTCTGCTTGGCCTTTATGACGAGCACCCTTTGTTGCAGCTGCCTTATGCTGCTGTCCAGGCACTCCAACTCGTCTTCCTCATCTTCCGATTCGGAAGCCGCTAGCGAGGCGAAGCAGTTGCTGTCACCCGGCTGTTGTGCTGCTGTTGATTTTTTCGTCGACGGCGCCCCCATCCTCACTTCACCCCGCAGCTTTTTGGCTGAAGCCGAAAGAGAGAGGCGCTTAACCATGTTGGGAGTTGGTCTCAACTTAGCCCTCTTTTTAATAATTGTTTTGGTAGCCACTGCTGGTATGCGGCTACCCATCACTGCCTCATCGGCTGCTTCGGAATTTTTCTCCACTACTCCCGCTATGGGGATAACGGATCCCTCACTCTTATCCATTTTTTTTTTTTTTTTTATTATTATTATATTTTTTTTTTTTTTTTCGTGTCTCTGTCACTTCGTTGTAATTTATTTATTTTTTTCTTTTTTGTGTCTCTACCACTTTTTTTTTTCTTTCTCTTTTCTGTTTGCTTTTTATTTACGAATAAAAAGAACAACACACACAAACACTGGTGTTTTAGCCCGGCGCGGCGCGATACCGAGACCGTTGGGTAACGGCTGCCAAACACCACCACTGGGCTACGCAGTCGCCTAAACGTTTAGTATACCTATGTATGTACAAATGTATGTAATCGCACCAATTAAAATTTCACATAGAAGCCGAAACACGCGTGAACTCACCGAAGGTCTGTGAACGACTGGAGTATCAATGTCCTGGACTACCAGGTTGTAACCTGGGAAAAAGCAAAGAGGAGCGAAAACGTTTTACAATGTGTTCGCTGCCAAAGGTTCGGGCACGCCGCGTCGAACAGCGAAATGCAGCCTCGATGTGTGAAGTGTGGTAAGAACCACAAAGCAGAAGAGTGTTCTCTAGGTCAGGATAGGGTAGCAGATAGGGCCCAACTCTAGTGCGCATTATGTGGAAACTCGGGGCACACCGCAAACTATCGCGGTTGTCCTAAGTTTCAATACATGAAAAAAGTAAATTTAGCTCGCCAGCAGAAAGTCGAAGTGAAGCGTCCGCAACTAGTCAAACTCCAGCCGTCACTCCCCAATCGACCTACGCCCAAATGGCGTCAGGCCGGCGAAACACGGTACAACAACAGCCGAAGGTTGCTGCACAGGCCCAAGCGCATAAAGCGCACCCGAGGCACAGCCAGACTTGCTGGCGATTTTGCTCTCAATTCAAGGGCAAATGAGCCAGCTGCAGCGTCAGTTAGAATTGCAGGCCAAACGGGTGGACCAGATCTACGCATTTCTGCCGAGCTTAGAGCACCACCAGTCGTAATGGGTACGATGGCGGAGAAACCCTTAAAGATCTTTGCGGTGAATGCGAATTCACTGATAAGGATCGAGCGAAGAAACGTACTTCTTAAGTTGTTAGAAGACCAAAGCCCAGACGTGCTTTTGGCCAGCAAAACCAAGCTATCCCAGAAGCACAAACTTTGGCACAATAAATATAATATTATAAGAAGAGACCAACCCAACTCCATTCAAGGGGGAGGTGTTGCGATCTTCATTAGAAAAGATTTGAGTTACAAGGCTGTGTACAGCGGTGAAGCGCGGAGGTTCCAGGAGCAGGAAGCGTGTATCGTGTGCATCCCCCTCCATAGTGGAAAGAGGTTGTACGTGGTCGCGGTCTACGCTTCTGGAACTACTCAAACCGCTTCATTTATAACAGAGCTCGAAACACTTTTTCGATGCCTAAGGCTGGAATGCTGGGTGGCTGGATGCTGTGGGAATACGGTAGGCACTGATTGGCTTTAACTTGGCAAAGCCCAGTGTTGTAACTGTTACCACACATCAATCGTGCTTATTTTACCTCCAAGTGGTAGCCATCGGGTACTGGCTGTTGTTCACCCGGACGCGGCTTGCTAAACTTATAAGCGCGAGTGCTGACCAGAAGACAAAAATAGCAGCACTATAAACACGACAGCGGACGAGTTCTCCAGATGGAACCAACGGTGTCGTGATAAACCTCCGGAGCGGAGATAGTACCTTATTTGGGCTTCTTTAACATATTTGAAGCTGAGGCCGATAAGGATTTCCAAGAATTAGTTGGGGTCTTGGAAAAGAGATGGTGGCGGAGGAGCCGGAGGAGGCAAACATTAACTCGGACCACTACCTTGTTGTAGCCAAGGTACGGTTGCGGATATCCCGAACACCGCCAAGACAAGGAAATACTGCGAGGAAGTTTAACGCCGAACTGCTACAATCGCAAGAGATAGCCAAATCCTTTTCCGATCCAGTCTCCCTCAATCTCACAAGAGATCCTATGCCGCCAGCATCAAGTATTGAGGACCAGTGGCAACATTGCCAAAAAGCCATCAGAGATGCCGCCTCTGGTGTACTGGGTTTCATTCGGCCACCACAACGAAACCCCTGGTTTGACGACGAGTGCCGGCAAGCACATGCAGCTAAGCAAGAAGCATACAAAGCGGCGCTGCATAGAAGGACTAGAGCTGCTCGTGAGCTCTAAGAGCAGAAGAGGAGAGACGAACACCGGCTTCTCAGGAGGAAAAAGAAAGAGCATGAGAAGCGCGCGATCGAGGAAATAGAGAGATGCTACTGCAGGAATGAGGTTCGGAAGTTTTACCAAAGGGTAAAAAGGACCTGCGAAGGCTACAAGGCCCGAACCAAAGCCTGCAAGGACGATCAAGGGAACATCGTAGTGGAAACGCAGTCGATGCTGAGTATATGGAAGAACCATTTCTGCAGACTGTATAACGGCGACGAAGACCAAAATTCCGCTGTCAGGCAGAACGAACCATTCAATCTGGACGATGATAACCAACATTTCCGTCTCCCCGACCTGGATGAGGTTAAGATAGCGATATCTAGGCTGAAACCCAATAAAGCTGCTGGAGCTGATGGTCTGAATGCCGAGCTATTCAAAGCAGCCGGGGATAACTTGGTAAGGAGCATGCACCAACTCATCTGTAAAATATGGTCGGATGAAGTATGCCCGATGAATGGAACCTCAGCATTGTTTGCCCGATCCTCAAAAAAGGAGACCCTCTGAACTGCGCCAACTACAGAGGCATCAGTCTTCTTACCATCGCATATAAAATCTTATCTGCCGTATTATGTGAACGCCTGAAACCGTTCGTCAACAACCTGATCGGTCCATATCAGTGTCGTTTAAGGCCAGGAAAGTCCACCATCGACCAAATATTCACATTGCGGCAGATCTTGGAAAAAAAACAGGAACTTCAAATCGATACACACCACCTTTTAATCGATTTCAAGGCCGCGTATGACAGCATTTATAGAGACGAGCTATATAGAGCAATGTCTAGTTTTGGCATCCCTGCCAAACTCGTCCGTTTGTGCAGGATGACGATGGAGAATGCACGCTGCTCCATCAAGGTCGGTAAAGACTTTACCGAGACCTTCGATGTCAAAAAAGGATTTAGACAAGGCGACGCGCTGTCATGCGACTTCTTTAATATCGTTCTTGAAAGAATTGTGCAAAACTCACGCGCCAACACCAGAGGCACAATCTTTCAAAAGTCCGTCCAATTACTCGCATACGCCGACGATATTGACATAATCGGAAGAACGCAGCGTGATGTCAGTGGAGCGTTCGTGAGTATTGAGGCGGAAGCCGCGAAGATGGGTTTAGCGGTTAATGAGGGCAAGACTAAGTATGTGCTGTCAACAAGGAAGGACAACCAACATCGACGTCTCGGACAGAACGTCACTATAGACAGATATAACTTCGAGGTAGTTAGGGACTTTATCTACCTAGGCTCCGCTATGAGCTCAGAAAATGACATCAGCGCTGAGATCAAACGAAGAATAACTCTTGCCAATCGCTGCTTCTTTGGGCTAAGAAGGCAATTGAACAGCAAAGCCCTCTCTCGAACAACTAAAGTGACACTTTACAAGACCTTAATATCCCAGTCCTGCTCTATGGCGCAGAGGCATGGACCCTGTCAAAGCGGATGAGAGGAAAATTCTTCGGGTGATTTTTGGTCCGGTCTGCATAGACGGTGAATGGAGGAGGAGATACAACAGCGAACTTTATGGGCTGTCCAGCGACATCGACTTGGCCAGAAGAGTGAAGGTTCAACGACTGAGATGGCTGGGTCATGTAGAGCGCATGGACACAAATGCTCCGGCCCGGAAAATCTTTGAATCCATTCCCGAGGGACGGCGCAGTAAAGGAAGACCGCGACTGGGACGTCAACCAACTGAGCGTGCGAAACTGGAGACAGCTGGCTATGGATCGAGCTGGCTGGAGACGCTTGTTGGTTGAGGCCCAGGTCCACCCCGGACTGTAGCGCCACCTTAAGTAAGTAAGTAAGTAAGGCTGGAATCGGAATAGAACTATTTCATTTTGGCCGGAGATTTGAATGCCAAGCACAGTGGTTGGGGAAATAATATATATAATTCTAGGAGGAACCTACTATTCAATTGGTGGGCTCTGCACAAAGTCGAGTATAGACTCGATTTGAAAGCAACTGATAGTCCGTCGTATCCTAGAGGCGGCTCCTATCTGGATCTTCTGCTGTTCGACGTACGGTTACAACTGACCAACACGAACCGACAAACGAGAAACTGCCCACATACATTCGTGTATGACAGTGACCATTGCGGACTCAGTGCCGATATTACAATTCCCAACGAGATTGCGGAGCTGGAGGAGTTTGTCCAAACGTACCCCTACAATTACAGTAGGACGCGCTGGACACGCCTTTCCAGAGTATTGACAAGAGCACTCTCCTCGAACTCGCTCTACCCACCGTCCAATAGGAATCTGTCAAATAAGGAGATCGACAGATACCTACAACGAATGGACGAGACAATTAAACAAACGATGGACAGAACGATATCTCAGTATCAACAAACTGACAACGTAGACATATACCGCAATGCAACAATTGACGCACTTCACTTACAAAAAAGTAGACATCTGTCAAGATTAAAAACCTTGTACAGACGGTTTACTGACAGACAAAACCCGGAGGTCAGGACACTCAAGTCGTTGATTAAAAACCTCCAAATGTTAGTTAATGAAAACTACAGACTTTCTGTAAACTTGCATTGGAACAACAAAATTCGGGCTGTAACATCCAACAACCCGAGTATGTTCCCGCAAATAAATAAAATATTTCGGAGGAATAATCAAAACGACCTGCCGTGTTTCAAGATCCCCCGAACGACGAACAACGAACAAATACTTATAACAGCAGGCATAGATCCAGGGAACGTAGTTTGTGATGACAACTTCTTTGTGATCGAAGATCCGCAGGAGAAGGTAGAGGCTATAGGAGCGAATTTCCAGGAAGTGTATAAGGTGAATGATAGCATTTGCCCGAACCACGACCTAGGATCGAATCCTTGTGCACAACTTCTATCTTCGAAATGATATAGAACACTGGCGATCAGAGAACATCGGCTTCACCAAGTTCAATGACGATAATATGGCAAACAATGTCATCGCCGATGAGGTGGTACATCCCCCGTTTATATCGAAGATAGAACTCCAAGCGATCTTCGAATTATTGAGAAGGAAGAAATCCGTGGGTATCGACGGAGTGTCTAATATTGTGCTTCGACACCTCCCTCTAGAAGCGGTAAACATTTACACCATCCTGCTTAACAATGCGCTGAATAATGCACATTATCCGGCGCATTGGAAGACAGCGGTGGTACATCCTATTCCCAAAAGGGGAAAGGATACTTCCAATCCGGCGAATCTCTGGTCGATAAGTCTCCTTCCGAATATCAGCAAGGTATTCGAAAAAGTGATCAATAGAACGCTGTCTAAGTGGGTTGAGGACATGCATATTGTTCCGGATAACCAATTCGGTTTTAAGGCAGGGCATGATACTATACATGCCGCGTCTAAACTGGTGTCGGATATCCAATGGAACAAAAGCAAGAAACAATGCACGGGTGCCTGCCTGGTTGACTTGGAGAAGGCCTTCGATACCGTATGGCTAGAAGGACTCTTCTACAAGTTGAGTAGGCTGGGCATAAGTAAACCACTGCTATACATGTTTCGTAATATGCTCACCGGTAATATGCTCACAATGTGACTTCTGCTGGTACTTTGATATTAAAAATGGTCTGCAACAGGGTGTGGTAAATTCGCCGATCCTCTTTAACATTTACACCAGCGATCTTGTAGGATCTCTTCACCAAGCTATAGCGTAGGCAGGCGACTTGATAGCGTACAGATCAGGACCAAAGATCGAGGTCATTGCAATACTTTTGCAGCGTGACTTGATAAGATCAAGCGATATTGCGACGACTGGAAGTTGAAAATCAACTTCCAGAAGTCGGAAACCATCCTGTTTAGGACGTCGTTATCTGGGGCCTCTGCGGATAACAGAAAGAATTGGCGATCGTGGGACAGCACGGGCAATCATTAGCGTGTCGAAATGTAGTCAGATACCTTGGACTCTGGCTAGACCAGTATCTGTATTTTAACAAACATATAGATGCTGCTCTGGCCAGAGCCAAAGCGGCTTTCGCTCTTACAAAGAGACTGTTTTATAGCAGCCAACTCGATGCAAGGGTGAAGGTAATCTGCTACATGGCCCTTATCCGGCCCATGCTCGCATATGGTTGCCCCGTGTGGTTCACCGTGGGAGCAAGCTCGATGGAAAGGATTCGGGTGTTTGAGGGGGCTAGCCTTCGCTTATACAGAACACCAGGGTCTGAGTACAAAAAATTGTATTCCAATGAGGTCCTGTATAACAGGGCGAACATAAACAGAGTGGATAATTTCGTGATCAAGATGATTGGGGGGCACATTGCAAGAGCAAAATACTCGATGAATAACCTGATCTCTGGGGCCTTCTACCCCAATGACAGTTACCACGAGAGAGTGTGCCTTAACGGCCTCGTTCCGCCAGAGGCGTTCCTCTATCTAGATAGAAAAGGTCTGATCCAGGACAGATTAGCGGTGCCGCTAATCTTCCATGTTGCCCGGACAGCTGTGGATAGGCGACTAACCTACAACCGACACGTCGCACACAGCATTACGGAGCGTCTCCGGCACAGTAGATCGCTATCAGTTCGCGATTTGCGTGATACTGAACGGCAGCGCCAGAAATTCTGGTGGTTAGGGGACGGAGAGGAAACTCCTTCGTCGGTTCCATTCGATCCGGGGTAGCCTTTTTCAATGGGCAAAGTTGGCCTTTTTACTATGGTAGGTTAAGTTTAATTTTACATAAAAAAAAAAAAAAAAAAACAAAAAAAAAAACTTAAATTACGTATGTTAGGTTAAGATAGATTTAAGGTTTATATAAGGTAGCTTGTAAGTTAGACTTAGGATTGTATTTTAATTTAGTTTTTTGAAACACAAAAAATGTTCGTTCACTAAGTTTTGATAAGTAAATTTTCTTAGTCATCACCTCGTTAAGTTAAGATAATAAATAAGCCTAGTTCGTAGACGTCGAAAGAAGACATAGTTTTAAGCGTTAGGTTTAGCTTAGAGCACCCGCATAGGGTCAGTAAGTTAGAGTTACAATACATAGTTAAGTTATTTAAGCTAGTTTTAAGCGTTTTTGTCTCTCATTTAAGAAAAACTGAATTACCCAATAAAACTTGCATTAAAAATGAAAATGAAAAAGTAATCAAAAAACACGAAGCAGAGTGAACATCTATTTACAATCCATATTGAATGGGTTCTCCACAAGAATCGAGGCAATGGTTCTTCCGAAGATACTCTCATCTCAACCATCGCAATTAATTAATATTTCACAATGGAACATCCCAAGGAACATCGAGTTGGCCGATCCAACATTCAATTGTCCAGGGCAAATCGACTGATAGGTCCAGAAATGTATCACGAGCTCCTGTCCATAGGGCAAATAAAATCCGACGAAGAAATGCCCACGTTGCAAGACACAGTATTCGGGTGGATTGCAGCAGGAAGAATCGGTCGTCCTACAATTTCAACAATGACTTGCGGTATGTGCATCGAAGATGAAAATCTCAACACACTCATAGAGAGATTCTGGACAATTGAAGATCCTGAAGAATCACAGGGAGCTATCACCATTACCACAGCAGAAAGGAGGTGTGAAGCACACTTTGCTCAGACAGTACAACGAGGCATAAATGGCCGGTTTACAGTAAAATTACCATTCTCAGATGAACCATCAAAACTAGGGGAGTCAAGAAACATAGCCTTAAGGAGACTATATATATTAGAAAAACGATTGGCAAACAATGCGGAGCTTAAACAGCAGTACCATCAATTCATGGACGAGTATATTAAACTAGGACACATGATGGAAGTAGCGGCCCCGCCAAGCAATTAACCACGCTACTTTCTACCTCATCATTGCGTGCTAAAGCCCGATAGTAGCACGACGAAGTTGAGAGTAGTATTCGACGCATCGTCCAAAACGTCATCTAACTTATCTCTGAATGATATTTTATATACTGGTCCAAAAATCCAAGAAGACCTATTTACGATTTTGCTGAGATTCCGCTTACCACGGTTTGTGTTTACAGCTGATATTCAAAAAAATGTATAGCCAAGTGTTTGTACACGAAGAAGACAGAAGGTATCAGTTAATTCTATGGAGGGAAGAAACATCAGCACCTGTCAAATGCTACCAATCATGTCTGGTGCAAACAGCCTCTCTGCTGCGATAGAAATGCAGAGGCAACTGATTGACGTACTTCAGGGAGCTGGATTTAAGTTGCGTAAATGGTGCGCTAATCACCCAAGATTACTCCAAGATTTCCCACCGGAGGATAAAGAGGTGGAACGGGACTTCGAAATAGACTCCGAAGATAACATAAAGACCCTGGGTTTAACTTGGTTACCAAAGGTGGATGACTTCTGCGTCAACGCTCATTGGAATCGGGAATCTAAAATCACAAAACGAATAGTCTCATCAGAAATAGCCCGACTCTTTGACCCACTTGGACTTGTAGCACCATCACTGCAAAAATCTTCCTGCAACAGCTATGGCAGCTTAAATTAGATTGGGATGAAGCTCTACCACAGGAATTGCATTCGAAATGGTCAAGGTTTCGTGATGACTTCAGGACAATAAATCACATCCGAGTACCAAGACACGTATTTGCGCAAAAACTTCCAGAACTCATACAAGTTCATGTTTTTGCCGATGCTTCTGAAAAGAATTATTTAGCATGCGTATATATTCGATCGATTGTGAACCCTGGAATAGTCATCGTGCGCTTGGTGTGTGCTAAAACTCGAGTAGCACCACTGGAAAAGAACAAAATCAAGAAACCAACAATACCCCGATTTGGGTTGTGCGCAGCGAAATTAGCATCAGACCTCGCTAAAAGAGTAAAAAGGATATCGAATACGAAGAAATCCGTACGAAATACCGTAGGAACACCCGTTCGTAAAAATGATAATGAGGGACATCCATTTCGATAACAAGCATGTTGGACCACAGACTCTTCTGGCCATAACCAGACAACGCTTCTGGCCGGTCAAAGGTAAAACCATTGCACGATCTATAGTGCAAAATAGCGTTCGATGTGTTAGAGCCAAGCCCAAGTTGCTTTCTCAGATGATGGGGAATTTACCACCCACCGAATACAAGCGGCCCGTCCATTTGTGAACTCAGGTGTAGACTTCTGCGGACCAATTTCGATCCATTATAGAGGTAGAGGAAGTCGTCCACAGAAGGGGTATATCTCAGTATTTTGCTGCCTTGCTACGAAGGCGGTCCACCTAGAGGTAGTAAGCTCGTTAACAACGGAAGCCTTCATAGCAGCTCTAAAACGTTTTACGGGAAGACGAGGACACGTTAAAAATCTATACTGTGACAACGCGACGAATTTCATCGGAGCCAGGAATCAACTTCAGGACTTAAGTCAAACAGTACACTCACCTCAAGGGAGAGACTCTATTATCTCTTATTGCAGCACAAAAGGCATCGAATTTCACTTCATCCCTCCACATTTTGGAGGGCTTTGGGAGGCTGCTGTAAAATCAGCAAAACATTTGTTAAATCGAAGTATGACATCGGCATCTTTGACATATGAGGAATTCGAGACCCTTATGATTGAAATTGAGGCGATTCTTAATTCCCGGCCTCTAACACCTTTATCTTCCGACCCAAACGATCTCACAGCTTTAACGCCCGGTCACTTCTTAATCGGTGAACCATTAACTGCATCAATTGATTCAAATGCTGAGACAACAAAACTCAACCTGGCCACAAGATGGAAATTGGTCACGCATCTGAAAAACGAATTCTGAAAGAGATGGTCGAGAGAATATTTAAATGAACTACAAAAACGGTTCAAATGGAAACAACACAAACAAAACCTGCAACCTGGGGCTGTAGTTATAATCAAGGAAGACAACACCCCACCTATGAGGTGGCAACTAGGTCGAGTCATAAAAATTCACACTGGAGACGACGGTAAAATCCACGTGGCAGACGTGAAAACGGCAACCGGCATTCTACGGCGATCAATTCACAAACTTGCGCCTCTTCGACTCGATGATGAAAACGCTAAACAAGAAGAGGAAGCACAAACTAAAGGAGAAGCACGGCAATCTGAAAGTCAGACCAAACGAAGAGCGGTAGACTCAGTATCACGAGTCTCGAAAGATGCGACCAACAACGACGAACCCCCACAAAGAAAGTCTAGGATATCATACGGTTTGGCAATAATGTCACTCTTGTTAGTTTGTTTGACTCTACCAGTATCAAGTAGTCATCCTGTTGAAGACAGCCAGTTTCCAGCCCAACTGGGACTTCATTTTGAAGCTCTAGGAATAGTAAAGTTAGCATCGAACGATTGGAACCTGATGGTATATTACGAGCAGGAGCCATATTGGACTGAGTATCTAGGACTGAGCTCTAGGAATAGTAAAGTTAGCATCGAACGATTGGAACCTGATGGTATATTACGAGCAGGAGCCATATTGGACTGAGTATGCAGAAATTAACAAAGGAATTCAGTCCTTGAAGCAACTCTGCCAGTCTATAGCACACAATAGTTCCTGTTTATCAATTATCAATCAATTTATCCATGTACGAGACGAATTAGAGGGAGGCAATGAGCTTCTCACCTATGACATCCATAAGGCAAGAAAGAAACGGGGCGCCTTTAATATAGTGGGGACCATAGCAAACTCTTTATTTGGAGTCCTTAATGCTAAACATGGAAAGGAGCTCTCGGAATCAATAAGTGACATCAAGGCAAATGAGGATTACGTTTTACGACTGCTGAAGAATCAAACCTCCATAATAGACTCCACTTTAAACGTAATTAAAGGAAACCAGCTAACAGTTCAAGAATGATTTAGAGCATTGAGCGAACAGGTTAATCAAATAGAAAATTACCCCAATCAAGAGAAACTCAACAATATATTCTTGGCCCTATCTATCGAACTGTCGTTAATCAACTCTAATACGCAACGAATACAAGCATCTTTAATCAATGTTTTAATCGACACCAATCACGGAAAGCTCAACCCATTGCTGCTATCACCACAACAGTTAAGCAGCGAAATAATCACAATAAGAGGGCACATCCCGTCCTCACTTCGTTTGCCGGTAGAATCGTCAGAACATCTGCAATTATACAAACTAATGTCCGTGAAAAGCCGAGTCATGGATACACATGTTATGTTTCTGATTAAATTTCCTCTTGTCAGAATTGAAATGTTTGACATATTTAGAATACTACCCATACCAATACTAAACAACGGATATTTCATGTCAATCAAACCAGACTCATTGTATTTAATTATTAGTCAACACCGCGATCAGTACTACCCGCTGTCGGAACAAGAATTCGCAGCATGCTTAATAACAGGACCATCCACTTACCTGTGCGAACAAACGAATCCATTATACCGTAGGGTAGCTGATGTATTCATTTGCGAAGTTTCTCTACTGTACAACTTGCCATTATCAACACAATGCAAGACAACGAAAATCACCAAAAACCAAATTTGGATCCGGCTTACACATCCCAACGAATGGATTTACGCAATCAAGAACAAGACGACCATCAATACTGTATGTGGCAACGACATATCATCAATGTCTCTGGAGGGATCAGGACTTCTGAAAATCCAGCCAAACTGTGTCATCAAGCAAGATGACCAAGGACATCAAACCTACATCTTATACAAAACTGGGAACCCTAGAAGTACCAACTACCATGACTTTAGCTAACAAGTCGTCACCACTGGATCAATTTGGATTAGAGCAGATCGAAGAGCTGAGGCAGCGAACCAAAAACCAAATCCTAGCCGAATTGCCAAACAAATTTAGTAAACATGACCTTCACCAATATACCGTTGGATATATAGGACTTTTCTTGACGATATCAATCATCATCGTCTGGATTTGGAAAGCGAGAACACGGACCAATCGTACAACCCCCAAGGAGCCCTCGAAACAGATGCCAATCCCACAAACACGCAAAGATTCAGCATACCTAGTGAAGAAGTCTGTTGAATGTCCCCATTCAACGAAGGGGAGTATGTTCACGAACAATATAAATAAGTTCACCTAATTCTATTCGCAGTTTTTCTTGTACGAATGCCAATTACACACGACAAGTATGCCGGCTATGCGGAACCTCTACCTAACCAAAACAAAGTTCACCTTGAACCATATGCTAGCAACCAAATACACAGGTGCAGCAGTGCAAATGGTATATGTTTCGCATAGCCGAAATTCGACTCTCTGAATTAATGTTCAAGGTTGTCTACAATGTTAGTATGGTGTTCATTTATTAATTTAGCATCATAAGCAATATTTTGGATTTGTTCTTTTGATATTCACTTTGTAAATTTAGCATAGTAAGCAATATTGTTCATACAAATATTCCCGTTTGAGTGAACAATAAATACTTTTTGTTGAACCGTCATCGAAGAGTCTTCTTCATTACAGTTAGCTAGCCCCCCACCCGTGGTAAGGTAGCTTAACTGATCTTCATCTTAATTGAGATACTGGTACAAGAACCAGCTATCTTCACAGCAGTAGTCAAGGTACATGAACCTTGGCAACATTCGTTGAGGCAAAATAGTCTCACTTTTAACACAGTGCAAACGGGTATGTGGACAAAGGTGGGGAATCTCGTCGAGATCAGCATACTGGATGTACACGATGATAGTTAGACCAATTATCACATATGCGTCAGTTGTATGGTGGCATAAAGCCTCACAGAAAACTGTTAAGAAGCATTTAGATAGGGTCAAACGTCTGGTATGTTTAGGGATAGTCGGTGCAATACAAACGACACCAACATGCGCAATGGAGGTGATCCTAGGTATGCTGCCGCTGCACTTATTTATTAAGAAAACGGCAGCATCGACGGCACTTCGTCTGCACCGGGATAACAATTGGCACTGGCGCGGTACCATCTTTGGCATAGGAAAATCCTGGTTCTCGTGAAAAATGAGATCAGGGAGCTGAATATGCCCATGGCGGAATAAAGAGAGTGCATGTTACCGGAAGGTATCAAAAACTCTTATCGAGGATGGAACACATCCGGATAAAAAAATTGGTGATATAACCATATTTACGGATGGGTCCTGTTGCAACCTCACCCTTAAAATTGAATTTTAATATTAATGTACTCAGTAGTAGTTTAGGACTGTACTTCTTTCAATGCTTAATATCAATTCTTATTATATTTGACGTTCAATAAATAACATTGTGAACTGAGAAGTCGAGATTACGCACATTATTTCATCTGGCGACGAGGATTTTTTTAATTTTATTCTAATCCGAATAAATTCCTGGGAAAAAATTAGGAAGTACGCACGCGCAATGGATAAGGACATTTTGGAGAGCATTCTCAAATCACAGCGTGATTGTATGGCGGGAGTCTTGGCGGATCAGAAAAAGTGGATGGAGGCAAACACGCGGGGTTCGACGAGTCCGAAAATGTCAGTCATTCAGCCATTTCCTGCATACAAAAGAGAAGATAACTGGAAGACGTACTTAAAGCAGATGGAACAGCATTTTGAAGCATGTGGTGTCTCGGAGGAAACGCAAAAACGCGCATTTTTCCTGTTGTGGATTGGGGCAGAAAATTTTAAGACTCTTCAGAAGCTGTACGGGGCAGATGATTTGGATTCTAAAACCTTCAAGGATCTGTCGGGTAAGCTAAGCGAGCATTTTATTTCAAAAATACATGTTCTTGCAGCCAGATACCAGTTTCACAAGACGGCGATGAAGCCAGGCCAAACATATGCAGCTTGGGTTGCGGAGCTGAGAGGAGTGGCTCGCAACCGTCTCTTTACTTGCCCTGAGTCGACGTGTGCTAAGTCATATGTGGTGCCGTCATTGCAAGATGTTTTAGACATCGCCAGTGCTTACGAGACAACACAAAAGACCTTCTCTACAATCAAAGAGAACGGTAACGAATTGGAGGTAAACAATCTTCCGGTGGCCAGCGGGCACGGGGGTTTTCATTCGCAAGCACAATCTCTTCGGAAATCTTGTCCAGGCTGTTTTGTTCACCATAACAGAAGCGATTGTCGCCATTACAAAACCGTTTGTAATAGATGCAAAAAAGTGGGTCACATAGTAGCTGTTTGCATGTTGAATTCAGAGGTTGGAGCTGCCAGCAAGTCACCACGTGGTAGGCGGCGATACAAAAGCGGAGGAGCCCAGGTCTGGACTGGTTCAACGCACTCTGCTTAAAGGTCGAATATTCAATTTCACAAATTAATGCACATGTTCCTCTCTTCAACAGTATTGACAAGCTATGTGAAACATATTCGGACGTTTTCTCATCTGGCCTAGGCAAATGCAAGCACTTCAAAGCTCATCTGGAACTTAAAGAGGGTGCGGTGCCAAAGTTCATTCGTCATCGACAAATACCGTATGCTCTCTAAAGGAAACAAAGAAAGAAATCGATCGGCTTGTAACGGAAGGAATCCTGTCGTGGGTGCAGCGAACGCAGTTGTTCAGAAGGCTAATGGAGGAATCCGAATTTGTGGGGATTTCAAAACCACAGTGAATCCGCAATTTATCACGAATCGGCATCCCCTCCCTCGCCCCCAGGACCTATTTCACGTAGTACGTAGTGATAAATACGTCGTTTGGGCTTCTTCGTTTCAATCGGTTACCCTATGGCGTTAGCAGCGCGCCGGGCGAATTTCAATGCGTTATGGAGCAACTGTTTGCGGATCTTCCGGCAGGCGTTTATCTCGACGATATAGTCATTGCTGGTGAAACTGAGGAGGAACACCTGCGTATTTTGGAAGAGGTTCTAAAGCGGTTGAAAGCACATGGATTCTGGTGTAACAAACGAAAATGTACGTTTGTCGTTCCAGAACTCGAATATTTGGGTCACACACTTTCCGCTAAAGGCATTTGTCCATCTGAAAAGCATTTGGAAGCGCTTCGGAATTTACTGAAACCCACAAATATAAAAGAACTAGAAGCAGTTATAGGTAAATTAAATTATTATAACCAATTTATTCCGAACTATTAAACTATCGCAGGTCCATTGAATGCACTCCGGGCAAAGAGGGCTAAATTTTTTTGGTCTCGGCAACAGCAAACTGCGTTCGAAAACCTGAAAGAGAGTATTCTGAAAGCGTCTCGTCTAGCCCACTTTGATGACTCCTTACCAATCATTTTGGCAACCGATGCCTCAAGCTATGGCATAGGAGCGGTTATCTCTCACCGATATCCAGACGGGTCAGAGAGGCCAATAGCGTTTGCGTCCAAAACACTCGATATTCATCAGAAACTTTATAGCCAAATTGAAAAGAAGGCGCTTTCCATTATTTACGGCGTAAAGAAGTTTCTCTGTTACCTACATATATGGTCGCATCTTCGAACTTCAGACGGATCACAAACCTCTTACGGTTATCTTCAGTAAGCAGATCCCCGAGATGACCATGCGCCGGCTACGCAATTGGGCTGTGCCTTTGATGACCTATACGTACCAGATCAAGTATCGTCCAACAGTTAGACATACCAACGCGGATGCTTTGTCGCGGCTCCCAGTTGGCCCTGATGTTGCTTTTGACAAGCTAGATGACCACTTACATAGAATCAATAACTTAGATTTTGAGGACTTGAACAACAGTTCTATTAATGCGGCAATTATTGGCAAACTCACAGCGAAAAACAAGTTGCTGAGAAGAGTTTCCGGATTCATAAAGAATGGATGGCCTACTGAGCTCTCAATCAGTGAAAAGGAATTGTAACCTTTTAATGACCATAACGAGCGGTCGTCATACCGGAAGCGTTGCAGTCCAGAGCACTTAAGTATGTGCACGAGGGACATTGGGGTTGTTCGAGGATGAAGCAACTATCACGGCGGTACATCTGGTTCCCGGGAATGGATAAAGCGATCGAAGGTTAGCAGCCGGGTGTAAAATTTGCCAATCTGTAGCCGCCGATCCAAAAAGGGAATATGTTAACTGGCCTCCACCGGATGAGCCTTGGGAAAGAATCCATTTGGATTTCGCTGGACCGTTCTTCAACAAAATGTGGTTGATTTGCGTGGATTCTTTTTCGAAGTTTCCTTTTGTGGTGTCTATGGCCACAATCAAGACATTGCAGATGATTTTTGCTATTGAGGGGTTGCCGTAAACGATCGTGACAGATCTTTGAGGATAATTGTTACCGTAACTCCATTCAACATTGGAGGACAGCACCATTTCACCCAGCATCGAACGGCCAAGCGGAAAGGTTTGTGCGAACCTTCAAAGAAGCTTTTAAGAAAATTATGGCGGAGAGAAGGGACTCGGAAGCCGCAGTCAACATGTTTCTATCAACGTATAGATCAACTCCGAATTCGATCTCTCAAAAGTCTCCTGCGGAGCTTTTGCATGGTCGTCAACACAGGAATCTACTTTCGTGTTTCATGCCCGGAAAACAAATGTCTTTTTCAAGACAAACACCAAAATATCATCTTTCTCAAAAGGTATTAGCGCGTATGTACAAGAAGGCAAGGAAATGGTCTAAGGGAGTAATTGTAAGAATTTTGGGGAGCAACATGTATGGTATCGAGACTGAGGAAGGGTATATAAGACGCCATCAGAATCAGCTTCGATTAGTAAAACACCAACAGGGAGCAGATTTCACTTGCACCAAGAATTCAAGTCCTGAGCCGGAGTTACAGAAAGGTAATCTGAATTTTGGTCCTAACGATTTTTCGTCATCTTTCAGCCAAAATGATGAGAAGACCCCAGCTGAGTGTAATAGTGATGAACAGGGCCAAGAGTTCAGTGAGCGAACATTACCTCTGGGTAAAGAAGAAAATTAAGCTGTTTCCACCGATAAACCAGTAGAACCAGCGCCCCAGATTGAAATTAGAAGGTCCGAACGCATCAAGAAGCGCTTACAAGTGTTGTTGAATGACCTAAATACTGTTGTAATTAGGTGGGAGGAGATGTTGTAACCTCACCCTTAAAATTGAATTTTAATATTAATGTACTCAGTAGTAGTTTAGGACTGTATTTCTGTCATTGCTTAATATCAATCCTTATTATATTTGACGTTCAATAAACAACATTGTGAATTGAGAAGCCAAGGTTACGCACATTATTTCAGGTCCATGATGAATAACAGAGCGGGGGCAGCTATCTTTTCAGAACAGCTTGACTAGCCTGTCATCTTAGTCTGGGGAAATATAACCCAGTCTATCAACCCGAGATTATTGGTCCGTTACATGCATTGGATCACCTGAGAGAAGGTCAAGTTGTTCGTAAAAATATTACTATAGCACTGGACAATCAATCAGTGATAAGACGCATGAAGCAAACAGATATAAATACATCCCTGGCGATGGAATGTGCTCATAAACTCAATGAGTGCTCATCTCGAAATGAGGTGACGCTGCCCTGGGTGAGAGGACACGTAGGGACTGAGGGCAATAAAAATGAGTCTCTAAGAAAGCAAGAGTCAACTCGGAGTTCTTTGGCCCAAAACCATTTGCTCCAATTGGCAGAGGAGTGGTGGAGCATCTGATTAACAACTGGATAGCGGCGGAACACCAAAGAAGATGGTTAACCGTAGAAGGTAGTAGGCAGGCTAAAATGGCTATTAAAGGGCCGACTAATGGCTACACTAATAGGGAAATTCTAAGCTTGGAGCGGAGCACTGAAATGAGTGGTAACGCTATCTACAGGTCATGGAAATTTCGGGTATCACCTTAAGAAGATGGGTCTTCTGGAGCATGATACCTGTGAACTATGCCTGGAGGAAATCGAGACGGCGGCACATATACTGTGTCATTGTCCTGCATTAGCTAGGAGAAGAAGAGAGCTCTTGAGACACCACTGGGTAGAAATCCAGAAGATGAACCAGATTTCTGTTAAACAGAAGCTAGCGTTGACCGAGGAATCAAAGCCAGAGAAGAACTGTGGAGAAATCCGGAGTCTCTCAGGCTAAGATGGATCGTGGAAGAGAGACGAAAAGGCACCCATAACTGTGGTCTGATTCGGTATCTCTCGAAATAAAATATATATATATACCTATATATAATATATGTACCCCGCCCGCCTCTCCAGCAAATTTTAACAATTTGCGTAAACAAATTTATTGCCATGCTTTTTGGTAAACAACATTCTTGGTTTTTTTTTAATTATCGTTCGTGTAAACAAAAAGTGTAGATGGTTTCCGACTCGTGAGCATGCAAAGTAGAGCTGGCCATGCGAGAAAACTGGATTTGAAAACAGGAATTGTATGCCTGAGTATTCTTCAAGAAATGCTTCGATTCTGGTGACGTTCCAGAAACCAAAGTTTATAATGGTTCTGGTGGACAGTTCAATGACGGCAATATAACTTTCTCATTTGCACAGCACAAACCTGGTGTTTCAGTGTTGAATTTGAGTGCTTTGCAATGTTCACAAACTTTGTCCATTGTACCAATGGTCACTGATTTGTGTGAACTATAATGCACTTGAATGCAGCACGATTGAAATTTATATGTGCTCGATTATCAGTGTTTTTTGCTTCTCGTAACCAAGAACGTTACCGCTCACTGCGTTCTTGTTCAACTTGATTTCGCTGTGATCGCTGTACTTCGCTCTCTTCTGCTCTGACAACAGCTTGCCTCCTGGCATGAGTATCGTTGATAAAAAATAAATCGTGTTGGCATGACTTTCAAAAAGACTGTCAAACAAAATAAATAATTGTCACATATATGTAATTGATATCTTGAATTGATTTTTTATAATGTGTTGTCTTTTCGATCTTTAAAAATTATTAATAAAAAATCAAAAACGCAAAATGACTAAAAACTCAAACAATGAAAAAATTCCGAAAAACACAGTTCGATGAAATACACAATATCAACTCACTTTGTCAAAATTACAAATGATCCTCTTATTTTGTATTTTTTTTTTTGCCTATCACCTCTGTACCGTAATTATTTACATTTAAAAAAAAAAACAACTAAATAGGTTAAAAATTACGGGCGGTAGAGGGAAACTTACTCATTTTCCCATTTAGTTTTATATATATAGATTGTTATTATAATTTCCCTGATATCTTAAATAACTATAAAGTATCCCTCTTTCGAGTTAAAGCTAGCTAGGTCATAAACTGACTTATAATTATACATTTACGATGACTGTAAATAGTAGGAAATGAATTTGTTTGTAAACAATAGGTTTTACTCATAGCAAATTTTCTTAAATATGACAAAATTGAAATTTAATTTAATTTCGAAGCTGGTAAATTATTTTTAACGAATATGATTTAGATATGGAGAATTGTTTAGTCCAATTACTTCCTTCAAGGCCAACAAAATTCTATTGCTGACGCAACGCACACACTTCAATTAACAACCATATGCGCTTCATATTTGGGTCATGCCAATGACCTAAAATGCTGATGGTGCGTCACTGGCGATAATCAACAAAATCATATTTGGGTCAAGCCAACGAACTGCAATGCTGACGGTGCATCACTGGCGATAGTCAATTTCGTTTTGTTTTGTATATTTCTTTATGATTAGGTAGATTAAGCAATTTTATTTCTATAAGCTAGATTAAGCACATTGTAAATATAAAAGAACCAATTTCATTGATAATAAATGTATGTAGTATTCAATCAGATACTATAGGAGACGTTTCATTTGGTACACCTCGAATTTTCTCCGAAGTGAACAGGTTCAAGTGCTTGTTTCACTACTCATATACATACATATATCTATATCAAGTTTATGTGCTTGATATCCCTACTTAGGCAAACAAGAATATAAGAAAGAAAACGAATTCTTGTCAATTGGCTTCACTTTTTTATTGAATAACTTGATGTAAATATACAACACATTTTTCTATCACAATGAAATGTTGAATTTTAGTTTTGATTTAGAATAAATTATGCGTTGATATTCTCTTTTGTTGGAATATCTGGTTGCATTTTTAGGACTTGTAGCCTTGGATTATAATAACCCGATAGGTAGTAAGTGTCGTTATTATCATAAATTGCTTGATATTGCTTTGTATCTGTCCCAAATTTTGCAATGTACACTGAAAATTCTATAACTTCACATCTATGAGATATAGTTTGTACATCGTTTTCATCTTCATGCGGTGAATCAAATAAAGCGCCCTACGGTAAATAAATAAATTAGCATTTAATAGTGGTTAATTAAGTAATGCAAGTAAGTACTCACTGGATATTTTAATACGGGGCAGCCAATAGTTTCTTCTGGGTGATAAAACCACCGTACTCTAACAACTTTATTGCTAGAGGTCGTTTCCCACATTGCTTCAATTCGACCGATATAAGGTCGATCTGGCCTTCCAGTAGAAAGAAATACAGCACATTCACCAACCTAAATGTAATTAGCAATGTAACTATTTTTAAGAAAACGAGTTAGCACTCACAGTTATAGTTTCTTTTCCTCTCGTAATAGATTTATAAAATTGTTTCCTCGCTCTGCCCTTTAAACCAGCCCTACGATAAGCTTGTCCAAGCCAGCCCCAAAGTTGGCGTTTTGGCAAAAATGCTGCTATTTTGCTTCCCTTTCCGCTTCTGTAATCTACCTTTTCATTATGTTTTGCCTGAAAAATAGAAAATGATTTAGTTTTAACATACGTTTATTGGGCTTCTGCATATGACAACAAAATTACCACTAAATAAAAACCAGCTAAGAGAGTAGGCACAATTATTGCCTTCAACAATACCTTCCAAACAATGTATCATAAGACACTGGCAAATGAAGGCATTGAAGCAAATCAAAACACTGAGAAGTATGCACAAAAATACTTGTAGTACAGTATAAGTTGACAGAATAGGATAAGATCGAAAGAGGATTATAGAAGGGCGTCTTGTCTTTTACTTCCCGGTTAGATAAAGAGTAAATACAGTATGTCCCAATTAAGGGGTATAATCTTTGAAGTGGAGATTTCTGAAGTTCCAGCAAAAAAAAAAAAAAACCTATGGCAGGGGGGAAGGGGGTTCTATTTTCACACCATTTCGTAAAAAGTAAAGGCTTTTTAAACTCAAACTTATGAAAATTTGCTGTTAAAATTTTTTACTTAAAATACATTTTTTCAAAATTTTTACTAAACTAAACGCAACTTCTATACATATTTGATAATATTCCTAAAAATTATGATAGATAACTTTTTTTTACGTACGATTAATAGAAGTTGTAGTAAAAGTCATTTTTGTTAGACAAAAATGGTCAAAAAAAACTTCAGGAATCTCCAGTCCAGTTAAAGGATTAAACATACACCCTGTATATGGAACATTGTGTAAGTGCAAATTTGCTGAAGACATTGCTGAGGCCACGTCTGAACGTGGTACAGTTGCTCCCCCATATATAAAGGTAACTAAATCAAAAGTAAACCATTGTCGTTAACAACTTGTGAAATAATCTTTACTTCTTTGTTAACCTTCAAGCGGAGCAGAGGTTTTTCTTCATTTCTCGAGCACACATACAGAAATGTATATTTAATATAAAAAATACATTCGTTCTTTTTGAGCCGTGAAAATTATAGTGTGTGTATAATTGGTCTATGGTTTTGAACATTGTACAATTGCGTACATATGCACCTAACTGGAAACGAACACCGCGGGAAACTGTTCATAATTTTGCGGCGATATCAGGTTTTGGTCAACGCCCCGAGTCAGCAGCAGTTCCCACGTATTTTAAGTTTTATGATATAAGAGAACATACAATATATGCGTGTCAGCACAATTTATGCTCTAGGTAATTTGTATAAAAGAGGGTACAATAAAATTTTAAGGTGGATTTGAATACGACAACTACAATAGTAAAGTGTTTTATTTGTTGACTATAACCACCCCCCACCAGCGGTTAGGTGGTCTTAATTTATCAATTAACATAGTTGCTCCTTCGAGTTACTGCATTACGACTAGGAGAATCGAAGAAGTTTTAAAAGTAGTGAATAGAATGAATAGTGAAAATACGAGACGAGATACGAGAAGATAAAAATGACAAGTGTAGACGATTTGGGTCAGCAACAGCGTAAGAGGGCTGAATGGATTAAGAAAATATCCGAAAAGTACACGCAGACATCAAAAGCATACTATGTCCATAAACAACAGGCAATGCAAAACCAATGGATGAATATAGTAGAAACACTTAACGACATTGTAGACATTGTAGAGCATGCAGGAGAAGAAACCCGATGAAGATTACATGAACGAGCACGAAGAACTAGAGGAAATCTACGAAACTGTTATGGTGAATTTGCAGAAGAAGATCTACAGATTTTAGATTCAGCAGGCAATCGGGAGGAGGCAAGACGGCACGACAGAGAATACGCACCACGAGCTGAAATTACCCTTTTTAAAGCTACCAACATTCAATGGTGATTATAAAGAATGGAAGTCATTCTTCGATCTATTCGAGCAAGCTATACATAGAAACGACAAGCTTGGGAATGCCCAAAAAATGCATTACCTAAAAACAAATGTAACGGCGGAAGTAGCAGCACTTGCAGATTATGGACAGCAACGGCAAGGAAAGCTTTGGTAAACAGATACGAAAACACCCGAATGTTAGTGAATGCGCAAATTCAAGCACTGATTAACCAAAGGGAGTGCAAAGTTGAATCTGCAGAAAATTTAAAAAGACTACGCGATGCATCGATGTAGTGTGTCAATACCTTAAAGGGACTGAACATTGACACGGAGAGCTGGGACCCTATAATACTGTATATCATCTCGCAAAAACTGGACAACGAAACGAGAAAGGCGTACGAACAGTCTTTGAAAAAACCAAAAGATTTGCAACCACTGAACAATTTTTTTACGATTCTGGAGAACAAATTTCATGCCCTGGAAAATTTAGAAGAAAAGAAGAAAAAATGGACATTACAAGGGACAAAAGGCCAATAGCCAGGGATTCCTTAAAACTTTCTACTTAACTGTAACTCCGTTTTGCAAAGCATGCAATGGCGCACATTGGCTTCACACCTGTAGTAAATTTATCCAAATGACAGTCACACAAAGGAAGGAGATTGTGCAAAAGGTATAGCTGTGTAAAAATTGTTTCAAACCAAATCATGAAACATCAAGATGTCCGTAGGGTAAGACTTGCCAAATATTCACCAACGTCACCACACTTATTTACCACTTAGATAGGCAACCTCAACAGCCGCAAACTTTTCTACCAACAAACAGCGTAGTAAAACATTATTAGCAACAGCAGTGGTAGAAACCAATTGGAAGGGTTGTGATTACTTCCTTAGAGGCCTAATCGACCAGGGCTCTCAGTCCTCCTTCATCACCGAAGATGCAGTACAACGACTGCAAATACAACGGAAACGAGCAAATGCTTCCATTACTGGCCTTGGAGTAACGCATGCAGGAACGGCAAACAAGGGTACTACCGGAAGAATCATTTACAACCAACGATTGGGATCATATTAAACATTTATCATACAACAAGAAAGCGGTCGTAGATATGCTGATAAGAGCGGATGTTTTCCAGCACATAATTCTTGAAGGGGTGATTAAAGGCCCACGGCACCCCAGTCGCTCAAAACACTCAATTTGGTTGGATATTATCTGGAAGTATTCAACATCGCTTCAAGGCAAACGAAGCAACACTGAGCTAAACGATCAACTCAAATCATTTTGGGAAATAGGAGAAGTACAAGAAGAAACAGCTCATACGGCAAAAGAAGCTCGGTGCGAAAAAATATTCAGGGAAACACACAAGAGAGATGGAGCTGGAAAGTACATAGTTCGACTTCCGTTCAAAGAAGACACAGGCAAGTTGGGCGAATCAAAAGACAGAGCGTTAGCTCGATTTCTTTAGATGAAGAAAAAATGTACGCGAAATAGGCAACTCCAGGATGACTACGTACAATTCATGAGGGAGTACATTAAGCTCGGACACATTGAGGAAGTGAAACCAAAGTCGGTTATGAAGTCCAAGAAAGAAGTGTAGGCAGGCCGCACCATGTAGTCATCAAACCAGATAGCTCATCAACCAAGGTTCGAGTGGTCTTTGACGCGTCGTCACGAACGAGTTCAGGAGTAAGCCTAAGTGAAGCAATGCTTACAGGTTCAGTCATACAACAGGACTTATACTCCATACTATTGTGATGGAGAAAACATGGAATTGTCTACAGAGCGTATGCTGAGTCTGACTGTACATGTGGAGCTGGACACTCCGACCAGCGCAAGCTCAGCCGGGTTAACTCCAGCACGCGTGTGCCAGGCGAGGCATCTCTTGCTGACCTGACAGGCACTTTGTGGATCAGATGTCTAACAAGAGGTCCTCAGAAGGAAGACGTGCAGCGGAGGAATTCCAACGACGGAATCAACGGTGACGTCAACAGACAGACCGGCGGAAGCCTTACTCGAGCTACTCCGACATAGTTGGAGCTCAGGTCAGTAAGGAACTTTCACGACTGAGGCAGGGGCTTGAAAAAGAGATGGTGGCGGAGGAGCTCTTAATGGGCGAAGGGCAGCGCTCGCATCCTCGGAGTGGGTTACTGGCATCGGGTTAACCTGCCCCTTGTCCTAGGGGTTGTATAAAGGGACCTGGCCCTCCAGGTTGGGGGTTGCGCGTAGGGGCAACTGCCCTACCGCGTAAAAAACCCATAGTTACGAAACATCCAAATGCCTCGGAAAGGAATGATCCTACTGTTGATGACCCTGGCAAAGGAAATAAGGACAACGATTATCGGATCTGCACGTGGAATGTTCGGACCCTTAACAGACGACGTGCAGCCGATCAATAAGCAGAGGCCCTAGGCTGCTATAAAGCAGACATCACAGCCATCCAGGAAGTGCGATGGGATGGGCCGAGCAAAAGGAGGATGAAAAACTGTGACATCTATTACGGTGAACAGAACAGAAACAGCGCTTATTCGGATGCGAATTTGTTATACACGGCAGACTTAGGCAAGAAGTCTTGACCTTTCGGCACGTGAGCGAGCGTCTTATGACAATCCGCATCAAGGCTAAATTCGCCAACATTAGCCTAATATGCGCTCACGCCCCCACAGAAGACAAGGACGACGCTACCAAAGATCTTTTTACGATCTCCTCGAAAAAACCTATGAGCAATGTCCTAAATATGACATTAAAATCGTGCTAGGCTTTGGTAGAACAGTTGGAAATATAGCCTGCACGACACCACGTCTGGCAACAGACTCAGGCTGATTGATTTTGCTTGGCTGAACGTCACAATAGCAAGCACACGGTTTCCTCATCTCAATATCCACAAGGGGACCTGGCGGTCTTCTGATCATGAAACGGTCAATCAATTGATCATATTGCGATCGGCGCAAGGCATGCCTCCAGTATTCTGGATGTCCGAACCTTTCGAGCAGCCAACATCGACTCGGACCACTTCCTTGTTGCAGCCAAGGTACGAATGCGGATATCCCAAAGAAGAATAACTGTGAGAAGATTTAACGTCGAAAAGCTGCAATCGCAAGAGACTCCTATGCCGCCAGCATCAAGTGCCGAAGACCAGTGGCAACGTTGCCAACATGCCATCAGAGACGCCGCAACTGATGTACTGGGTTTCAGTCGACCACCACCAAGAAACCCCTGGTTTGACGGAGAATGCCGACAAGCACATGCAGCTAAACAGGACGCGTACAAAGCGGTGCTGCAAAGAAGGACGAGGGCTGCTCGTGAGCTCTACGAGCGTAAGAGACGGGAAGAACACCAGCTTCTCCAGAAGAAAAAAGAGCACGAGAAGCATACGATCGAAGATATTGAGAGATTATACTCCAGGAATAACGTACGAAAGTTTTACCAAAAGGTAAAAAGAACTTGTCAGGCTAACAAGACTCGTACGGAAACCTGTAGAGATCAGGAAGGAAACCTGGTAGTAGAATCACAGGCGGTGCTGAGAATATGGAAAAGCTTTTTCTGCAGACTGTATAACGGAGCTGAAGAGCAACATACCGCTGTCAGGCAGAATACTCCATTCAATATAGACGACGATAGCCAAAATTTCCGTCCACCTGACCAAAACGAAGTGAGGATAGCAATATCCAAGCTTAAATCCACAAAACTGCTGGTCCTGATGGCCTACCGGCCGAGTTGTTCAAGGCAGCTGGAAATGACTTGGTAGAGAGCATACATCAACTCATTTCCAAGATTTGGTCAGACGAGTGTATGCCTGATGAATGGAATCTCAGCATCGTTTGTCCGATCCACAAGAAAGGAGACCCCCTCAACTGCGCCAATTACAGAGGCATCAGTCTCCTCAACATCGCGTACAAGATCTTATCTGCCATATTGTGTGAATGCCTGAAACCCTTCGTCAACAACCTGATTGGCCCCTATCAGTGTGGTTTCAGGCCATGAAAGTCCACAGTCGATCAAATTTTCACACTCCGGCAGATCCTGGAAAAAACACAAGTAGTCCCAATCGACACTCACCATCTTTTTATCGATTTTAAGGCCTAAGGTGGCGCGCACAAGTAGAAGGGGACCTCAACCAACTTGGAGTGCGCAACTGGAGGCAGTAAGCTAATGACCGGGCTAACTGGAGAGGCTTGTTGGTTGAGGCCCAGGTTCACACCGAACTGTAGCGCCACCTAAGTAAGTAAGTAAGTCTACAGAGCGGACATTGAAAAAATGTACCGCCCAATAATAGTGGCTCATGAAGACAGATACTTTCAGCGTATATTGTGGAGGGAAAGCCCAACACAAAAGATTAAGGAATATCGGTTAAACACCGTGACTTACGGAACCTCCTCAGCTCCATATCTGGCGAAAAGAACATTTCAACAACTCGCTTGCGATGAAAAAGAGAAATTTGAAATAGCTTCAAGAATAACTTGCCGAGATTTCTTCGTTGACGACGTACTGTCGGGAGCAGATACATTAGACGCAGCAGTAGAGGCACATAGCAATTAGTACAACTCATGGCGAGCGGAGGATTCAGACTACGCATGAAAAATACAACATCAGAGGATCAAGAGCAAGGAAGATTCGAAATAAATGGCTACGATCCCATTAAGACCCTGGGAACATACTGGCGACCGGAGTCCGACACGTTTGAATTCAAGGTTAATATTGCAACAGCAAATACAAATTTGACAAAAAGAATAATTGTGTCAGAAACAGCTAGGCTATTTGACCCATTGGGCTGGCTATCTCCAATTAAAATAAGAGCAAAGCTAATCCCACAACAACTCAGGGAAGTCGGAAAAAACTTGGGATGATTGCTGTCGCAGTATAGCACAACTAGACGAATAACAATAATACTCGCTTTTTGTAAACGATTTGTGCAAAACTCATCAAAATGCAATAAACTGCGGGGACAAATCACATGTCAAGAAATTGAAAGCGCTGCGACCTTAGTCATTCGACATGTACAGCGGACAACGTTCAAGATTGAAGTCGTCAACTTGAAGAGAGGAAGGGAAATGGACAGGAAGAGTAAACTTCGGTACCTTAACCCATTCCTGAATGAGAACGAGGTGATGCGAGTAGGAGGACGATTGGCGAAAGCAGAACTATCATGCTCGCAGAAACATCCCATAATCATCCCACTTTCCAGGTATTTGACCACCATATTGATCGACGAGGCTCACAAAACCACTATAAATGGAGGCTACTCTCTTACCTATGCACATCTACGACACGATATTGGATTCTGAGTCATCTAAGAGCAGTCAAACAACGAGCCCGTAGACGTACAACGTGTTTTCGATACAGAACGTCAACGAGAACTCAAAATCTGACGCGAAATCTGCCGCAATCAAAGCTAGGCCATTTTTACATACAGGAGTCGACTATGCAGGACCTATAGACACTAGGACGGCGAAAGGAAGGGGAAATAAGTTATACAAAGGATATATAGCTATATTTATATGCTTGGCAACAAAATCAGTTGACCTCGAAGTTGTTAGCGATTTAACAGCAAATACCTTCATTTTGAGCCAGGTGAGGCCACTTAGGGCACCAATACAGTGACAACAGTACGAATTTCTTGGCTGCAAACAAAATATGCGAGGCATTAACAACTTACCACGGAATGGCATTTCATACCCTCAGCGGCACCCCACTTTGGTGGTCTATGGGAGGCACGAGTGAAATCAGTTAAACACCATCTCAAACGAACCATTGGGGAGCACAAGTTGACATACGAAGAGATGTCTACGCTATTAAGTCAGATCGAAGTATGCCTGAACTCAAGGCCTCTTTGTCCAATTTCAGACGATCCTGATGAAATAGATGTCTTGACGCTAGGTCACTTCTTGATAGGAACAATCTTACTGGCACCTCTGGAAAAGCATAGACTAAATGAATAAGGTTTATTGATGCGATGGCAGCTGATAGAACGATTGCAACAAAATTTCTGGAAAAGATGGAGTTTAGAATATCTAACGACACTACAACAACGTCCGAAATGGACAACAAGGAACGTGAATCTTAAGGTTGGCAAAATTGTTTTGGTGAAGGACGAAAAACTTCCTCCCACAAGATGGATGTTTGGAAAAGTACTAGAGACCCATGCTGGAGAAGATGGTCTGGTGCGTGTAGTAACCATCAACGCAAGGAACAAGATCTACAAAGACCAGTCACTAAGCTCTGTCTACTCTCAATAAGCGATAATGAAGAACAAAGAGAAAAACTGGACGACAGTAAGCGGACTGATCAACTTACCACAACTTCCTGCTTGTTAACATTTCTAAGGTCGGAGGCAGTAAACCAAGGTCGACCGATATTCAGAGCAACACTCAAGAAAGAAAGAAAGAAAAGGCTGAAGAAAGAACCATGGTTACGGTGCCTGTACACAATGTTGGTGATAATAGCATTAGGCAGAAGGTGAGCCACGGCATTAGATGCAGCATCTGAAGGTTTCAAGGTTACACCATTTAGAAATCGCCCGGGGATCTACTTTGAAAAAATTGGGAACATTAATCTAATCATTAATGACAGGAATATTATCGCATATTATGATCTGACCTGGTGGGAGCTTTCAGGAAAATTGATTAACGAAATGAATGAATTCTGCAAAATGAAAGTTGCTGATACACTGACACACCACATAATTCAACAATTCAACCACCAACTGACAATTATTAAAAACAACAACGACCTCCTATTAAAACAAGGAGCCGGAAGGGAGCCAGTGATTAGGGTGAAACGATCACCGTTTAACTTCGTTGGAACCGTTGCGAACAAGCTGTTTGGGGTTTTAGACGAGTCGTATGCGGAGCATTACGAGCAGCAGATTCAACAAACACGATTGAATGAGAACCATCTACTCACGCTGATAAAGAATCAAACATCAATCGCAGAATCAACTAGCAACTAGCAGAAAAATACGCAAGCCGTGACTGCGGAACTCCAAGCATTTCATGAGAACCTAGAAAACTTGAAAAGCTATGTAACGAAAACTAGCAACCACACGGCGGCAGAACATAAGTTCTTAGCTATGTCAACTTATACCACTTTAGCAATGATAAATTATCAGCAGGTTCAAAATTCGTTATTGGACGTTTTAACGGATCTTCATCATGCTAAAGTTAATCCGCTTATAGAGTTGATAAGAAAGCACCCACCCCACAGCTGTCTGTCGCAGAAGACCTAATGGATTCGAATCTGATAGCACTTTACAGGCTGCTGACAGCCATGGCCCGAATAACCCAGCAGAACATCATATTCGACATAAGACTTTCACTAATCAAGTCAGAAGACTGTGAAATGTTTAAGGTCATTCCAGTACCAACACCCCATAGAAATGAATTTGCCTTCATTGAACCGCCAGTAGACTACTTAATAGTCAACCTACTGAGAGAGTCATACTACAGAATGACAAGGGAAGAGCTCAGCAAATGTACAAAAAGCAGCGACAGATACTTATTCCAACAACAACATCCCATGTTTAATCGTCAATTCAACGTCACGAGATGTGAAATGGGCCTACTCACCAACACACCGAACTTATCAACGTACTGCAAGCTACGAAGCATAAGCCCATCTCCTGTGTGGATCCAGCTAAATAACGCCAATAGTTGGATATACGTTTTGGACAGGAAATACACCTGTAACATAATCTGCGGAAGACGGATCCTAGAAGTTTCGCTACAAGACGATGGTATTTTAACTTTATAGTCAAACTGCATCCTCAAACAGGTCACAATGAGCATGACAGCTTACGACAGTATGTCCAGCACACTTAACGAAGCCTTCATTCCAGCTACAAATATCCCGGAAATATTATCAGACAACCCAAGAAACGTTTTGAAACCATTGGTCATTTCACATCCCAGTCTCGAGAGCAACAATGAGGAGTATGACACCCTAAACAAACGGTTAGCAGATCTCAAAAATAACGAGGAACTGCCAGTTGATTCAATGGCTCACCACGTGCACTACAGCATTCCCTACAGCCTGATTGGCGGATTATTCATCACCATCGTAGCATATATAATGTGGCAGCGTAAAAGGAGAAGAACCATATTGGCACCACAGGCCCCAGTACCTGCTAAAGGCGGTTCACAACATCGGACTTGAACATATGTATAAGTCAATTCGGCCCGGGCGGCAGAATGTACAATTGCGTACATATGCACCTAACTGGAAACGAAAACCGCGGGAAACTGTTCATAATTTTGCGTTGATATCAGGTTTTGGTCAGCGCCGCCGAGTCATTAGCAGTTCCCATGTATTTTAAGTTTTATGATATAAGAGAACATATAATATGTATATGCGTGTCAGCACGCATATTGTATAAAAGGGGGCAACAATAAAATTTTAAGGTGGATTTGAATACGACAACTCCAATAGTAAAGTGTTTTATTTGTTGACTATAACCACCCCCCACCAGCGGTAAAGTGGTCTAAGTTTATCAATTAACAAACATAATGCAGTAGAGTTGGGCTAGGTCGTGAATTTATGTTCACAGCTGAAACTGTGAATGTGATTTTTTTGGCGTTTTTCTTTTTTAGTTCAGAGCAGAGCCTGAGTTGTGAAAAAAAATTTCGTGTTTCTTTTTTTAGCTCAGACACATCAGAGCTCTGAATTCGTTTTTCTTTTTCGTTAAGAGCATGCTCAGAGCGCACTCTATAAGCTCAGAAAAATTTGACCGAGCATTCAGAGCAAAAAGCTGTGCACGGCCATTTTTTTATGTGACAGGAGGGAAAACAAACAAAAAAATCCAAAACAATTAAAATGCCGGACGAGGTTTGTTGTTCTGGCGTAGAAGGTAATATACTATAAAAAATAACTAACAATAGATATTCTGCTTATGTGTAAACTTTATTTTAGGGTTAAAATGGAGCAAAGGTATGATCCTTAAATTAAGCGCTCAACTGTGTTTCAAAAACAAATCAGAGCGCTCTGAACACGCTCGGTTCAGAGCACGCTCGATGTGCTCGAGCTCTGTTCAGAGCTCTACTCTGAACTAAAAAAGAAAAACTCCTTTAATTCGCTGTGAATACAACCTGTGAATGTGAATGTATGGGAGTAATTTGTTTACGAATAAAAAAATCTTTGGGAAGGAAATCAAAATATGTAGCATAATTAAATTATAAATTAGTTTTATATATTTATATATGTTTGTTGGTATATGAAAGAAAAAGTGTATATATGTATACATACCAATTCAAGATTTAGAAAAAAAAGTTAAGAATATAGCATAAAAAAGGTAACTAAAACTTTAAAACTTATTCATTGGCAATAAAAAAGAACTACAGAATAAACAAAGCAAATCAAATGTAAAAATCTATTAAAAACTGGTAGTTATAAATCCGTAGGTACTCGTATTATGTGCAAATTAAAAAGATACGATTTTTTAAATTTAATAAGGAAAGAACAAAGTATGATAGATAGTTATAGTTCTGCCTGGCACAAATTGCATTTTTCGAAACTTTCGTCTAATTTAGTAAAAAAATTCCAAACAAAACTTTCTTCGTTTTATTATTGTCAGCATTTTTTTTTTATTTTTCATTTAATATCCCAAGTTATGTACATACATACATCGGTCTAGACGACACTAGGTACATTTTTTATAATAAAGCTACAGGATAAAATTATATTTGCCTTGTTGACAGTGCATACACAGCCACTTTAATGTGTGGTCAAATCCACATAGAAATTTAAGAATTAACATATACATATGTATATACATATATGTATACATAATTTACATAAATGACACGGCTTTCGTTAATAGTTAACATTTAAATTGGTTAAATCTGTTGGCTTTGTTCTTTTAATCTGCGTCTGTGGAGAATTTCTTGGTTTGGCAGGGTATTGATGTCCTTATTGGAGAGGGTAATGATTCTTGTCAAGTGCGTATCGCTTGATTTGCTTATTTCTTCTTCAACCGTTGCAATTTGAAGATCACTGTGTATGTATGAGTTAGGTATGTTTTTTTTTTTTTTTTTTTTTATAATTCGCGCGCGCCAAAGGGGGTATGAATATCCTTATGCTGTTTATTCAGGGCACGGGCGTTTGGAAAAAGGGGAAAGAGGAACAGAGGAGATACCGGTGCACGTTGGCTTTAAATGTTTGGATGTTGTAGCGATGAGGGAATACAGAGCCTGGAAGATTGTTCCACATACGTGTCGTTCGGCTTATGAACGAATCCCTATATTTGACAGTACGTCCGAAGTTGGGCTTGAGGGTGAACTGATGTGCATTCGAAGCATGACGCGTATTGCGGGTGAAATTTTGAAGGGGAGGAATGCAAGTGGCTAATTCGTTGGAACATTTTTTGTGGAATAAGCGATAAAATAGGGAGAGACAAGAGACTTTTCTACGATGCTCTAGTGAGTCTATGGAGCTCACAATGTCTCTATCACCTATTAGATTTATCGCGCGATTCTGAACCCTATCAAGAATGTATGTATTCGGCGTTGACTATCGTTCTTAAAATCTTTGATTGTTGTCTGTATTATTTTTATGTTAGATTTTTTCGCTGTATATGCCGTGCGGCACCGACTTACAGAATGTTGCCGCAGTGTTTCCCTGCTTGTCGTAAAAGGCGACAAAAAACGTATGAATGGAGAAACAAAAAGATAGAACTACTCCAGGTGGCACTCGCGATGGCGAAAATCCACCCGTGGTCTTCTCGACTGCGGCTGGGACAAGGATTCTGGAGGCCCCAACCATCATATCAACACCCCCCGCCGACATAGGCGTGTATTCAGGAGTAACAAGAATGCTTAATTCTGAAGGCTCCTGCAGCTCTCTCTCCGACACGTTCGGTAAGTTGGGCTGAAAATCTGAAGAGGGTAGCGGAAAGGTCCAACCAGGGTACGCTTAATTATCACACAAATAGGCAGGCAGCTAATCGAAGCGGTGCTGCTGGCGGAAACCGGGAAACAGAAATGGTCGTACGGGCTCAGAAAGCGGCATGCTCCGGGGGACTCCTGTCTAAGAGTCAAAAGAAGAGGAAAAAAAGGAAACTGGCAGTAGTGCGGCGCAAGGAAACTGTGGTAGCAGTCGAAGGCGCAAGTGCTGTTGGTAGTCCCTTGGCGGCGACGACGAAGAGAGACAGGACGGTGGAAGTTACTCCAACCGAAACCGACCAGTCACTTAGACACAAAGCTGCCTCCCCTTCCAAAAGCTCAAACAGGAGTAAACGGAGGAAGAAGGCTTCGGAGTTCTCCTATCGGTGAAAATTTTTTTTTTTTTTTTTAGAGGAAGGGGAAATCTTCAAAAGATACTGATGATCCGAGTAATCAGTATGCCCGATTTTTTTTTTTTTTTTTTTTTTTTATGCTGGGAGGTGGTAATTTTCAAAAGACGAAACTGAGCACGTACTCAGTAACAGTGTGGGATTTTTACCCACTAACCCCTTCTCCCTTCTTCCCGTTTTCCCTGCGGGTTTAGCCTTCTTGGCATTACATCGCAGGGCGGGGTGGAGCCAGTCTTCAAATTATTATTTTGCACCTAGTCGTTAAACCAATCAGCAATTAATATTTCATACCTTAAAAATATTTATGATAAGTAGTCGTCTGCGGACGATTAGATATTGTTTGAGCTTTTTTTTTTTTTTTTTTTTTTCTATCTTGATCCAGCTAGTTCAAAAGGTTTTACTCTTCTTAATCTCCTAGTCAGATTGTTAGTATTTAATAGTTCCGTCATTTCTGAGTTGACGTAATTGAGAAGCCTCAGTTTGTGTCTATTGGCTACTTTTTTGACTTCTTCTTCAATCATTTAAACTTCTAGATCTCTATGCAGACCAGTGTTTCTTATGTACCATGGTGCATTTACTATATTCCGCAGTACTTTATTTTGGAATGTTTGTATTTTCTTTAGATTAGTTTCGCATGTGCATGCCCATAGCTGGAGCCCGTAGGTCCATACTGGTTTTAAAATTTGCTTATAAAGCAGTATTTTATTGTAATTGGACAGACAAGAGTATTTCCCTATAAGCCAATACATTTTACCGTAGCGCATGTTCAGTTCTTCTCTTTTTTTCTTTACATGCGCTTTCCAGCGCAGTTTTGTATCTAGTGTCATGCCTAGATATTTGGCTGTATTTGCGTATTTTATTTCATTATCATTTATTGCTACTGGAATGTGCTGCACATTTTTATTTGTGAAGTTGATGTGGACCGATTTTAGGTCATTTAATTTAATCTGCCATTTTTTGGTCCATTTTGATATATTATTCACTGCCTTCTGTAGTTTTTTCGTCGCTACTTCGACAGTTTCTCCCACAGCAAGGATAGCAGTATCGTCTGCAAATGTTGCCACAGTTGTTTCATCACTATTTGGCAAGTCACTGGTGAATAGGAGATATAATACAGGGCCTAGCACACTGCCTTGTGGTACTCCAGCTTCTATTTCTCTTAATGTGGAGTAGTTATCTCCCTGCTTAATTCTAAAGAATCGCTGTAGTATATAAGATTCTAGAATTTCTGAATATTGTTTGGCAGATGATTTTGCAATTTATGGATCAGGCCTTTGTGCCATACTTTATCGAAAGCTTGTGCTATATCGAGAAATATTGTAGAGCATATCTTTTTTTCTTCTAATGCTTTTTCGATTTTATCAGTTATTCTGTGCACCTGATCAATCGTGGAGTGCTTATTTCTAAAACCAAATTGATGGTTTGGGATTAGCGATTTTTCTTCAATTATTTTATGCAGACGTTTGATCAACATCTTTTCAAATAGTTTAGACAACATAGGCAGTATCGATATGGGGCGATAAGAGGTGACATCACTAGGTGGTTAATGCCGGATTTTTACCGACTAAAACCGCCTCCCACATAATTGCGATCTAGTCACTTGGACTAATAAGCAATTTTTTTCTAATCTAATCTGTAGGGTTTTGTCGTTTCGAGAGTTCCGCCCATCGACGTCTCTCGACAGATGATGTAATAATGAAGTAAGTACTTATTTTTCTGCTAACATACTTTCCAATGTTAGGTAGATGTCCAGATACATACATTCCTACATATATATTTATTTCTGAATCGGCGGTCTGTGACCTAAACCAGTTCAAATGGCTTTGTCCTTTTGAGCCTTCGTGCTATGTTTCCGTTGTCCAAAAGTTGTACTACTTCAGTGTTTGTGTGTAGTAGAAGCCTTGATTCATGCCTTCGTGCCTTTTTATTTAATTTCATCTGTAATGAATTCCACTCCTAGGTCCCTGTGGAGGTCATTGTTCCTTATGTACCATGGTGCATTGACTATATTTCTTAGCACTTTGTTTTGAAATTTTTGAACGATGTCTGCGTTGCTCTTTTTGGTACAGCCCCATAATTGACTACCATATGTCCATATTGGCCTTAATGCTTGCTTGTATAATAAAAGCTTGTTATAGATCGATAGTGGTGAATCTTTTCCTATCAGCCAATACATTTTTCTGTTCTTTATTTCCAACTCCGTTTTTTTCTTTTTTACGTGCTCTTTCCATCTTAACTTAGCATCTAGGGTCATTCCAAGATATTTTGCTGTGTTCGCGTACGGTACTACTTTCTGGTTGATAGTTACCGGGATGTGATTTAATAATCTATTAGTGAAGTTTATATGCACTGATTTGCTTTCATTAAGCTTGATTCGCCATTTTGTTGTCCAATTAAAAATTTTGTTCACATCTGATTGCAGCTTCTTTGTGGATTCTGCATTGTTCTCTCCTACCGCTAGGATTGCAGTGTCATCAGCAAATGTGGCCAATGTGCTATTTTCTAGTTCTGGAAGATCACCAGTATATAGGAGATACAGAATGGGGCCCAGCACACTGCCTTGTGGAACTCCAGCTTTAATTTCCGTTAATTCGGAATACGATTCTTCCTGTTTTATTCTAAAAGATCGTCCGCTTAAGTATGATTCTAGTATTGCAGCATATTGTTTTGGTAGGACACATCTTAGTTTATGATTTAGTCCTACATGCCAAACTTTGTCAAAGGCTTGTGCTACGTCGAGAAATACTGCAGAACAAACCTTTTTCTCTTCTAATGCTTTTTCTATGATGTTAGTTATTCTGTGGACTTGATCAATTGTTGAATGATGTCTTCTAAATCCGAACTGATAATTTGGAATTAATTTTTTTCGTTCAATGATGCTACTGAGTCGCTTAACAAGTAGTTTTTCGAAAAGTTTGGATATTACTGGGAGTATTGAAATTGGCCTGTATGATGACACTTCGTTTGGTGGCTTTCCGGGCTTAGAGATCATTATTACTTCTGCCACTTTCCATAGGCTGGGAACATATTTCATTCTAAAAGCAGCATTGATTAAATTTGTTAGTTTAGTTATAGCTTTCATTGGTAATTGCCTCAATATTTCACCGGTTATAAGATCATAACCAGGGCATATTTTCGGGTTAATGTTATTTTTAATCTCATTTCTCACTTCCCTTGCAGTCGTAAGTCTTATTTCTTCACTTTCATCTCCGACTGTTCCCATAGGTATATATATTTCTTGCGCGATGTTTGGTTGAAATACATTTTTTAGGTATTCTGCGAATATTCTAGCTTTGTGCTCCTTACTCCTAGCCCATTTCCCTTCAGTTGTTCTGATGGGTGGTATCTGCATAATTGGCCTTTTGATGTTTTTGATTGCTTTCCATAGCGAATAATCTGTTGTTTTTTCGTTGGTTAATCTTCTAAGATAACCTTTTATTGAGTGTTCTTTTAATGTTCTAATTTTTCTTCTTAACTGTTGGGTTAGATTGTTCAGTTTCGTTTTGTTTTGGGGGGCTCTAGTTTGCTGCCATATTTTTCTCGCTCGTCTTCTATCCGCAATAAGTTCTCTGATTTGTCTGGGATAGATGTTCCCTTTAATCTTCATTCTAGTTTCTGGCGTATTCATCCATGCTGATTGTTGTATATCATTATCAAATTTTTTCACTTCTCCTTCCAGTTGTTCAGTATTGCACATAGCCACACTTAATTCAATCCTGTCTTCCAGGGTCCTCTTGAAACTTTCCCAGTCGGTGTGTTTGTTTGTTAACATTGGTCTGCTTCGCTTTCGAATTATATTCTGACTCAATGTGAGTAGTATTGGGGAGTGATCAGAATTTAGATCGTTGAATTCATCAATTTGAAGATGATTTGCAGATATGTTTTTGATTAGAAAGAAGTCTATCAGGTCTGGTATTTTATTTAGATCAGTCGGCCAATATGTCGGTTTTCCGGTTGACAAGACTTCGCATCCGTATAGTCTAGTTGCTTTAAATAATTCTCTTCCTTTTGTTGACGTCAATCTGGATCCCCAGTGAACATGTTTTGCATTGAAGTCTCCTCCAATTATGAATCTATTTCCCAGTTTTCTTAGCAATTTCAGGTAATCTTCCTCTTTAAGCAAATGTTTTGGTGGACAGTAGATCGATACTATATTAAAAGAGTAATTGTCTGCTTTTATATTTACTGCTGTTGCTTGAATTTCTTCTGTAATATATTTAAGTCCTCCATGATGTTGAATATTATTCCTCGGTCGGTGAACATATGCGCGCACTTCATGCGTGCACGTTCGTCGAGAGCCCCCAAGTTCTTGGATGGTTCTAAAAAACCCCCAATCGGTGGCTCTGTCCGCGCACATATCCCGGATGAAACCGGTGCTGCAACCAGTAAAGGTTGCGGTTCCGGCGGACGGAAGGTGGCTGTCGCGGGCAAATCCACTGAAAAGAAAAGAAACGCGGTGGCTAAAACAGGTATGAGCAGGTATTCTATAAGGAGGCCGTCACTCTCTCTTGGGCCGTCCGAATTGGGAAGGCTGGTAACAGTATGACCAACGCAGAGTGCAAACACTGTGGGGGTCATCTGCGGGAGCTGGCCAAAGCAACGAATGCTTCCATTCAGGTGGATGGCTGTGAGTTGAAGAACGGAACCTTTCTGGCAAAGTGCTCCTCACAGTTTTGATACCAAGTAATGCGAATATCGGACGAAAAAAGACCCTAGTACTGTTATTTACTCAGATTAACCTACAGCACTGTAAAGCTGCCACTGCTCTTATCAGCGGCAGGCTTGCAGTCCATAGTACAAAACCCCACATAACAGCTATTCAGGAACCATGGGTGTAGAAAAAGCGCATCTGTGGTCTTGGAGGTGTGCGTAATGCCACGATATTCTCTGACGAGCGGTCCGAAAGGCACAGGACTGATTGTATCGAACTCCCTCTTAGCTTCTAAACTTGGACAGTTCGGTGGCCAAGACTTGGTCGCTGCAACCATAAGCTACGAAACAGCTGGTAAATGAGAAACCTTCGTCGTTGCGTCTGCTTATTTCCCTTATGACTCGGTTCAAACTTCCCCACCAAGGATGGTGACTGAGCTCATTGATTATTGTGAGATCAGAAAAATTGGTCTAGTCTTATGTTGCGATGCTAATGCACAAAACTCCATATGGGGCAGTTCGAGGAGATCGACTTTTGGAATTTATACTACCGTCTGATCTTTTCATCAACAATGTTGGGTCGCAACCAACTTTTGTTACGACGAGAAGGCAGGAGGTTATTGACTTGACCCAGTCTAACAGGTATTCTAAGCCGATTACCAAGTGGAGGGTTTCGCCAGAAGTTACCCTATCAGACCATAGCTATATCGAATTCCAAATCGAATGCGAAGTTGCACCTTTGCACTTTGCAGGAGAGGAGGAATCCGAGGAAAACAAACACGATACGCTTCAGGGAGGAGTTAGGCAACTCTGTCAGAGCTCCACCAAAACTCAGAACAAGACGAAAGCTAGAGGCGGCTGTTCAAGACCTGAATAGCGCCCTTATCAGATGTTTCGAACTGACGTGTCCGGTGAACGAAAACCCCCTGCAGAAGACCAGTTCCGTGGTGGAACTCATAACTGCAGTGAATGCGTAAGGACACCAGAAAACTTCAGAATAGGTCCCCCTTAAGACAAGCCTTTTATAGAAATTTTTGCAACAAGATCGAAACCCTCAGTGAAACCAGCAGGTTAGTCAAAGTTCTCAGGAACGGAAAACCAAACAGGCCGGAATCGCTTAGAAAACCTGATGGTACTTTCACTGAGTCGAGAGCAAAGGTTTTCAGTCTCCTGCTGGAGACTCACTTTCCAGGAAATCAGGTAACCATCAGCTCGCAACCAATCTCTACCATTGAGGCTGTTAGCCGGCTGAGCCAAATAACTCGGCGTAGCTGGTATACTGCGTCAGTCGTGGTGACGAATGAGGCTATCAAATATGCTGTTGCATCTTTTAAGGGTTTCAAGTCACTTGGTACTGATGGAATATACCCGGCTATACTGAAACAATGTATTAGTCAGTTGCTGCCAACTCTAAAGAGAATCGTCACTGCTAGCCTGGCACTGGCATACGTACCAATCCCCTGGCGAACGGCGAGAGTAGCTTTCATACCGAAAATCGGCAGACATGACTACTCTCTCGCCAAGAGTTTCAGACCAATCAGTCTGACATCCTTCTTGCTGAAAAGCATGGAAGGCAAAATTGGTTTGAGATCGCATCCTTTCTCGGAGATGCAACATGCCTATCAACGCGGAAATTCTTGCGACACTGCGCTTCAAAATCTGGTTAGCAGAATTGAATGCGCGCTTGATAGGAAAGAGTACGCAATAGGTATTTTCATTGACATTGAGGGTGCCTTCGACAATGCGACTTTTGATGGTATGTGCAGTTCCGCTAGAAACCACGGGGTAGACGAATCGCTGGTGTTGTGGGTCAAAGCAATGCTGGTGAACAGAATATTGGTTGTAGATGCGGACTGTGGCCAGCGTGTAATTGCGAGTGTAAATAGGGGCTTCCCTCAAGGTGGTGTCCTATCTCCACTGCTATGGTGCATGCTGGTTGACTCTCTGTTGAACATACTTAACCCTAGTACAGGGGCAAGGTCCATTTACAAGTTTTCAGGCCTGGGGTAAAATGTTACCCCGTGAATTAAAAATCGCAGGTAAACGGGAAATTAGGCCAGATGTGGCAGATTTGTTCACATTAAATTAGGCGTGAGTCTTTTGCAGACTACATCATAAAAAAAAGTAAATATTTTATGGACTGTAAACCTATAAAACTAAACATTTGAAAATGATGTCGATGGCATATTGATCGATGAAGAGGTGATATTTCCATTTTGCGCGCATTTTACACAGGTAATGTATTAATGTATTTTTGACTTCTTGTCGGCCGATCGTGGACAAATGGAACATCTAGCCTGCAATATATCAATATATAATATAAGACGCAATTACCCAAAACGCAGACAAAATAGCGCGGGGTAAATGTTAAAATGTTAAAAAACTCGTAGACTTTTGCAAAAACAAATATGGCAAAAATATATGGGACGCCCCCAGATCACTAAAAATGTTTGAAATGGACTCAGGACAAAATTTGTAGTAGTAGCAGAAGACCCCAGGTTTCAAAACTTGTCAGAAAAGAAATTATTCGATTCCAAAGTTGCGTTGGGGTAATATTTTACCCCAGTCAATGTACTAGGGTTAATAACGTCTACGCTCAGGCCTACGCAGATGATGTTGCCGTTCTGTCTGTCGGATCGTGTCTGTTCTAAGGCGCAGATGGCCCTGGACGTGATCGACGACTGGTGCAACAGGAATGGGCTATCAGTTAATCCTCTCAAAACCGAGGTGGTTCTCTTTACGAGAAAGAGAAAATTGACTGGTTTAACTCAGCCTGTGCTAAAAGGCGTCACCATTCAACTCTCCAAGGAAGCCAAGTATTTAGGAGTAATCCTGGATAGTAAACTTCTTTGGACGAAACATGTCGAACTAAAGACCTCTAAAGCCTTGTCAATCTTCTTTCAGTGCAAGGGTGCCTTTGCCAAGACATGGGGCTTATCGCCAAGGAAAGCCCTCTGGATCTACAATGCAATGATAAGACCCCTCCTGTCATATGCGTCGGTTGTGTGGTGGAATAAGCTTTCACGTAAATACGTCACTGCTGTTTTCGCCAAAGTCCAAAGAACGGTCTGTATCGGCTGCTTGGGAGCTTTCCCCAGTACGCCTGGCTCTGCTCTAGACGCTCTGATAAACATCCTCCCCTTGATATTTATATCATGGGGTGTACACTCAGAGCCATTTTTCGTTTAAGGAGAAGTGGTCACTGGCACAACTCGCACTGGAGTTTTGATGACCTTGCGCGACGGCTGTCTTATGACCCCTGTCTTATGAATATGCCATCTGATGCAATGACATCAGAATTACGGCTGCGATGAAAATTTGAAGTCGTCTTTAGTTCCTTCATGTTCAGAACTGGCTTTGGTCAGAATCTGAACCACGAAAGGAATGTAGTCGCACTTTTACAGACGGCTCCAAAACTGGACAGGGGTCCGGCGCTGGTATTTTCGTGGAATGCGACAACATTAGGCTTCATTTCTCATTGGGAAGGCATGCATCTGTCTTTCAGGCAGAGGTGTATGCCATCCAAATGCCTGCGGATTATATTGTGAGAAACAGGTGGAAGCGTGAAATATATGCATATGTAGCGATAGCCAGGCTGGGCTTAATGCACTACTCAATCCTCTAAATAGTTCGTGAATGCAAACCTCCTTGAATTCGGTTGGAAGGCTGAACTCATTGAATCTCGTCTGGTTCCCAGGACACAACGGCATAACAGGGAATGAGATCTCCGATGAGCTTGCTAGGCAAGGTTCAGAAAAGGCTTTCTCAGGACCTGAGCCCACGTTGGGTCTGCCAGTGTCCTTGGTCAGGGCTTCCATCGACGACTGGGTTTTTAATTAGCCCAATCGAAGGTGGCATAGCTCCCCTGGAAGTAGGCAGACTAAATGAATGGTCCCTGATGTCTGTAGATTGGTGGTTTTCTTGCAATGCCTTAGCAGGAAGGACTGTAGACAACTTACTGGCGTTCTTACGGGCCACTACACCTTTGCCAAACACCTTAGTGTGCTAGGTTTAAGTGATACCCCTATCTGCGACGCCTGTGGAGAAGGCGACGACACGGCAAGACGGGTAAAGGTGGACTGCCTATGCTGGCGGAAGCAAAAAGGGAGCTGTTAGCAACTAAAAGGGAAAGATCTCAAGAAGAGGCTAACCCTCCAGCGAAGTGGATGAAGACCAATATGGCGGTTCAGTTTAGCAGGGTACCCGAGGTGCTTTACAGCTTGCTGTACTGGACCTTGGCAAGCCCAGCGGACAGTACACCTTCGAAAAAGGAAAGTTGATCGAGAAGCCATTAGCCAAGGCGATCTTCGATCATATTCGAGGGGCACTGGAACAACTGCTCCGACGTTAGGCCTCACCAAATGGAAACGCGGATTTAGCAGACTCGACTGCAAAGTCCAGATTTCCTCTGATTTCGGCATAAGAGACATCCCCTCATTCAAACCCTGGGCGGGAGCTACACTAAAGGCCCCCTAGACGAAGTGCCAGAGAAGCCTAAAGCTAAGCTAACGGTACCAGATATGGATGTTTTAAAGGATGAATTCATCGGCTTCCTTACAGCACAAAACCTAGCGATCCCTATGGATGACTGGGAGGTCATTGCCGCGGAAGCTAACGAAGACGGCACCATTAGTGTGATATTCGTTATCGAGGAACCACCGGAAAAACTTAAGAAAGAGAGGCATATGCGGCTACTCTTCGGAGCTGGGGAGTTCTCCATGAGACTCATGAGGAAGTCGCAAATCTAGCGAGACGGCCGAAACTGTGGAGGTTACTAACGGCCAATGAAGGTAGTACAAGTAAATCCTGATCACAGTGAGGCCGCAGTCAAATAGGTTGATTCGATAAGGAGCAGCTTGACTTGTTAAGTCAAGGCATTAATAACAATGTATCAGCAAGGTAAGAGGAACTTAATCTAAGGCTGTGATGCTAACGCCCATCATACTATTTGGGGTAGCTCATGTACTAACAGTAGAGGCGAGGTTCTGTTCAATTATACCTTAGATACTAACCTTACTATATGTAATCGTGGCAATTCACCAACTTTTATTACAAGAAATAGAAGGGAGGTTCTTGATATAGCACTCTTATCCGGAAATAGCACCGCAACAATCTTGAACTGGAGGGTATCCGACAAGTTATCAATGTCTGATCATTGTTGGATACTCTTCGATTTGAATTGCGGCACCCCCGACAGAAGGAGTTTTCGAAACACGCGCAGAGCTAACTGGAAACGATTTAACGAAGAGCTGGGGAGATCCCTTGGACCTTGCCCTGAGGCGATCCCCAGGTCCACGGAAGACATTGATAAGATGGTAGATGATCTTACCAGTAAGTTCAACCGCTCTTTTGGAAGAGCCTGTCCTGCCAGGCGTGCTAGCGGAAGATAGCATCCACCCTGGTGGAATTCGAGAATAGCAGAGCGTCTGCGAACCTCAAGGCATAGCTGAAAACTCGCTAAAGAGGGAGCTATCGAGTGGTCAACACATAGGGAAAACGTTAAGCTTCTCAAAAAGGAAATAAGATTCGCTAAGAAAAATTCCTGGAGAAGCTTCTGTGGATCCATTGAATGCACCACGGAGGCGGCTCGTTTGAGGAAGGTTCTTACCAAAGCTTCTTTACAGATGACCACTATCAGGAACTGTGATGGCAGCTGGACAACTCTTATGAGAACACGATGGATTCTCTTCTGAAATGTCACTTTCCTGGCTGTGAGGACGTAGGGACATACTGGTCGACAACCACATTTACGCCAGTTAGCATTGAGACCGTAACTGTTGACAAACTGATTGACGATCAAAAGACTCTATGGGCAATCAAATCGTTTGCACCGTTTAAAGCGCCTGGGATTGACAAGATATGGTCATCGTATAATGCTACAAGAATCGGGGGAATCTATTATTCCATGGCTCAAGTACATTTATGGCTGGTGTGTCAAACTAGGCTACGTTCCAAAATTTTGGCGGGAAATTAGGGTAGCGGGTTAAATAAACCACGCAATCGCCAAGGACTACAGGCCAATAAGTCTTCATTCTTATTGAAAACTTTGGAACGGTTAATAGATATGTACGTCAGAGATGAGATTGGGAATAAAATCTTATCGAAATCACATAATGCGTACATTAAAGGAAAATCAGTAGACACCGCTCTACACCGAGAATATCCTTCAAGCTAAAGAATATGCGCTGGATGCGTTTCTTGACACTGAAGGGGCTCTTAACAATGTAAGTACTAAAGCCATAGTACACAGTCAGCATAGGGCCCAAATACATTCGGGAGTATGCAGATGGATCGAACAAATGCTAAGTACCCGTATAATCAACTCCACACTTGGAGACATAAAAGGTAGGATGAGAGTCAAGCGGGGCACTCCCCATTGCGGAGTCTTATCGCCACTTTTGTAGCTTCTTGTAGTGGATGAGATGTTAAGCATACTAGGAAGGAATGGCTTCAACGTAGTGGCCTACGCCGATGAAGTTGCCATCTTGGTATCAGGTAAATTCCTTCCCGTACGCTGCGAACGACTCAATTATGCACTACTACTAGTAAATAACTGGGTCAAAGGCAGGGGGCTGGAAGTGAACCCGACGAAAACCGAGTTTGTACTCTTCACGAGGAAAAGATCGATACCAGAATACAAATACCCTCGTATGAACGGTATCAATCTGATACCTCAGAAAACTGCTAAATATCTGGCCGTAATATTGGATTCCAAACTAAACTGGAAAGCCAACATTGCCAATCGAATCAAGAAGGCCTTTGTGGCATTATATGCATGCAGAAGAGCCTTCGGGAAATCATGGAGATTCAAGCCTAAAGTGGTGTACTGACTATATACAGAAGTAGTAATACCCATCTTATCCTACGGTTCGGCAGTCTGGTGGAAAACGCTCGAGAAGAAATACCAACTTGAAAGCGTTACAAAGATTCATAGGGCAGGCTGTCTGGGGGTGACGGGATCGATGAGATCAACACCAACAGCAGCTCTGGAAACAATACTGAATCTGCTTCCACTTTACATATACTGTGCTAATTCGGCAGTTAAAACTGCACTAAGACTAAGGAAAGCGGTCTATGGATAGCTAAACCTTTTGGTCATGCCTCAGTTTTAAATCGATGGAATGCATCGAGAATCCGGATGGAAACGGACTACATCATCCCATTACCAAACTGTAACCGGAGATTCTCTATTAGAATTCCTAGCAGAGAGGAATAGAATGAAGGCAGAGTCCCTTTCCACAATGAACTGGCCATCTTCACCGAATGATCAAAACTGATCGCTGGTACGGGTGCCGGTGTATACTGTGAGTCTCGAAACACATTGAAGTTACTGCAATAAAACAAGCTGCGGACATTATTATTGAGGAAAATTTTTCAGAAAAAATAATCAGCATCTACATACATATGTCGACAGTCAAGCAGCCATTAAAGCTTTGCAGTCCGCATCGATAAGTTCCAAGATAGTAAAAATCTGTAAAAAAAAAACGACTGGATGACATCTCAGCGGCTAATAAGGTGACCCTGTTTTGGGTACCTGGCCACACGGATATTTCCGGTAACGAAAAAGCGGACGAACTAGCCAGAGAAGGGTCGCTTATGAAATCATCAAGGGCCCTCTCTGAGGCTAGTATACCGCTCAGTACACTGCAAAGGCAGATAGAAATCGAGGCCATTGAGGAGGCCAATAAACGCTGGTACCGATTAGATACATGCGCAACAGCCAAATCATTATGGCCAGTCAACGAGAAAAAGATATCTATCAATCTATTGGAACTAAGTCGAAGGGATATCCGAATAGCTGTTGGTGTCGTGACAGAACACTGTGTGATAGGTAATCACGCAGCACGGAAAGATTACTACACAACGACTACTGTAGCAGCTGCAGGGACAAAGAGGAAATAGAATCCGTTCGTCAACTCCTTTGTGACTGTTCAGCGCTGGCCATTAAAAGAAGACGAATTGGACGAGTTAGGTAACATTGAGCTAAACAAACTCCTGAGATTCATACATTTATCTGGTGATTTAACTTAGCGGACGGAGATTGATATTTAGGTTCCCAGGGTTTTAAAATATTGGGCACAATGGACTCTTAGTGGTCTAAGTGAGCCGTTTACAATCCTGTCAACAAGGGCACCTATTTTTTTTTTTTTTTTTTTTATAACTTACCCGCACTCAAGGGGTTATAAATACCCTTTTAATGTTTATACACAGTGCGGGCGTTGAAAGGAAGATAGAGAGAGAGAGAAAGAGATTGGTGTAGTGGTTTGAACCTCAGGTGTATTAGGTTTCACACATTAGCTGCAGGGGTGGTGTCCAGATAACTGGGGAGATTGTTTGTTGTTATTTATTTGTTTTGCCTTCGCTTCTGATTCACAGTATTTTTCCCCGATCCACCTGATGTCATGAGCATATCAATTATCAACAGAGCAATCAATTTCTCCAGCCATATGACAAACCTACTGCCAGTGTTATGCCTTCGCAGTATTGTTGTCATAAACTTTCGCAATTGATCGGACTGCCTCTTAGCATCTAATGCTTGCTGACATCAGGGATTGAACTGTGAACCATCAGCTCGACAAACGATGACGCTACCAACACACCATTGCCACCCCTAACGAACTCCATCTCGAGTTGTGTAGAGATCTGAGCATTCGTCTTTGTACTTCACATGGAAATACCGGTCCGTTACATTACTTCTTTAATTAATAAGTAGTAGTCAATTGGAAGACTTTGTTGAAGTTTTTTTAGTAGTCCTGCGTCCCATACGGAGTCAAAAGCTTTGGAAACGTCGAGAAATACCACGTTTGCAGAATCTTTTCTCTTCTAAGTCATTTGCAATTTTATTGGTTACTCGGTGGATTTGCCGAATCGTCGAATGTTGTCGTCTAAATCCGAACTGTTGATCAAGAATTGCATTAATGCTTGTCAAGATAGGTTCCATGCGGTACCTACATAACAGTCTTCAAAAAGTTTTGATGGCACTGGCAGTAGGCTTATAGGTCTGTATGATGTCGTTTTCGCTGCACCTTTTCCTGGCTTGGGTATCGCTATAACTTCAGCAACTTTCCATACCTTAGGAAAGTGATGAAGTCTTAACATCGCGTTATATACATTTCGTACATTTCGTAGATATTCAAGTGCTTTTTTAGGTAGTTTGCGAAATAGTTCTCCTGTCATAAGGTCATATCCAAGAGCTTTTTTGTGGTTCACTCTCTTTGTAATACAGTTTTTAATTTCATTTATTGTCAGTTTTCTGATGTATGTATAGTTCGTTTTGAAAGTTGGAGTCAGCGTTTTTAGCAGTGACGTTTATTCTAAGGGGCGCAGTTGTCCATCGAACACAAATTAAAGTCCAACATAATGTTCTCCTCTTTTCGGAGTACACAAATTGAAACGGCCGCGCGATGTACTTACTTAGGTGGCGCTACAGTTCGGCGTGAACCTTGGCCTCAACGTTGGCGCGAGTTATATGATCGAAATATGAGGAATAAACAACACTGCGTGTTGCACTTTTTGGAATTGGGTCATTTCTGATCGACTCACGTCGATGGTCAATGCCCGGATTTCAGAGAAGTGTCAGTTAAGCATTTGTATTTTATTTCTCAATTAAACATTTGTATTGTATTTGTCAATTAAGCATTATTACGTTATTGCAATATTGTCACTTGTTGTCAATTCTGAGGTGCCGTGAAATAACGCCAAGCGAAATAAGGCCAAATCTCGGAATTTGGCTTTATTTCACTTTACAATAGTGAAATAAGACCATATCCCAACATTTGGCCTTATTACACTGTGGTAAAGTGAAATAAGGCAAATCCAGTTTGTGAAATAAGACCAAATATGGCCTTTTCCATTTTGTCCCATCGGGTCATAAGTCCACAATTGGTTTAGTCTAAAATGGGTAATAAATCCACAATTTTTGAGAATGTAAAATGTCAAACGAAAAGAAACCTAACTATATGCCGCGTAGCGGCGCCCTGAGCACCATGAGTGAGCTCGCTAAGCTCGCTAAAAAAAAAACTATGTACATTTCCTTGATTCATACACCGGACGGCCTTCGGCCTCACATGCAGGTGCTCAGGGCGTCGCTACGCGGCATATGTCACGGCACCCTTATAACTAATTGCAGTGCAATAAGACCAAATTGGCCTTATTTCTCTTTACCGAAGTGTAATAATCCCAAATGTTGAAATATGGCCTTATTTCACTATTGCAAATTGAAATAAAGATAAATTCCGAGATTTGGACTTATTTCGCTTAGCGTTATTTTACGGCACCAATTGTGATTGTCTTGCCTAACATCTGTTCAGTAGTAAATGCCCGAACTTCAACAACTGTCAATTCTGCAATGAAATTTGGGATTCCTTCCGACCCAAGCATTTAGTTTTAGCTGCTGTAGAACTTTATCCATAGAATGTCGTAGTAAATAAAGTGAAATAAAATTGTTATTAGCAAACTTTAAAGTTTATTAAAATTGATATTTTGCAACAGGGGCAGTCGAACGGTCGAACCTAAAAGTGAAATCGGTATCAGTGACAATATATGTATGTACAATAAAAACGTGTAAAAAAAAGAACAAAACAAAAGAAATCCAATCAATGGCAGCTGCCCTAGATGGGTTAGTGGATAGAGTCAACGCCATATCCATAATTCAACATGCATCATTTAATGGAACAGCCAACATATTGCGAGAAATCAATTATATAAGTGAATTCGATGCAGATGAATCGAAACTGACTCGATTTATACACTTAGTGGACACCCATTTAGATGCTACTGGAGAGGCGAGAAAAACGAGATATGGACAGCTATAAGACATACTAAACTGACAGGAAGAGCTCAGGAATTTGTGCTTGCCAATGGACTGGAAACCTGGGGAGACATCAAGAAAGCATTCAAAGAACATTTTCAACCCATTATAAACATTGTGGACTTAACGAACAAGATTTTTAATCTCAAAGCAAGTTCGATAGCAGATTTAATTAATAAAGTAGAATACTTAATTGCGGAAATAAACACAGCCGCTTTGTAAATTACAATATAACACAATAATTGTCAAAATCAGGAGTTTTTGCACTGGCACTAACTAAAGAACTAAGTGATACAGACAGCCTACAGGAAGTAAAGAAAATATTGTACGATTATGCAAGTTATGAACAATTTTGATTCAAACCAATCTAGATTTACTGACCAAAGACTACAAAATTTAAGTAAGTAGAGTTCGACAAATCAATTCTAGTCCGCGTACAAACTATGTATTTTCAAAGTTCATATTCTAGTCCACAGAATATACAACAAAGATATCGACAACAAAATAGCATATCAGGCTTTGGAACCAATAGGCAACAAAATAATCACCCATATATCAAGCCCGAAAGTAGACAGTATAGGTATAGATCTAATTATCAGTCGAATTCTAACTTATCAGGACAGTTTAGAAACTCACGGCAAGATCTCGAACCTAGGGACGTCAATGTAATGGAACCCAATTCTAACTTAACGGTGACTCGGTATAAAATTGTTAACATCCTTTGTCATAATAATCCCACATTATTTTCTGTGGGATACAGGTTGTACCATTACAATTTTAACTACCAATAAAGTGAAAGAAGCATATATAAAACTCGATAAAGCGTTTATCCAATTTAATACTGTAAACGGCAGAACCCATGCTCACTATTCAAGTTCCAACACCTCATGAATTTGGTTATAATTCTAATGTTAAAAAGCATATGGTATGAGTTTGGCAGACAAAGACTATAGTTTATTATTAGGAATGGATGCTCTACAAAATATAGTAAAAAATATAAATTTAGAGAAAAGGCATATTCATTTAAAAAATTACACCATATTACCTATGGCTCAGAACAACATAGGTGAAGGGGAGTGCTTTGATTTAGAAGATATAATTATTATATAGGTATAATAGCTACAGAAGAGTTGAATTCGGAAGAAAAAACTAAGTTAGGAAATCTGCTTGAAAAATATGCAAAATTATAATAGCGAGAAGGAAATGTGTTGACCAGTACTAAAAGTATTATGCATCAAATAGACTTGGTTCCGGGAAATACAGGGTTTCACTGAAGTTTATATTGGTGACCGCAGAAACATGAGGAGGAAGTGGTTAGACAAGTTTCTGAGTAGGAGGCTCAGGGAATTATTAGGAAATCCAAAAGTCGGTATGCCTCACCAGTGGTTATAGTAGCCAAAAAGCCTAATCCTAAGGGTGAAGTTAAATACCGAATGTGTGTCGATTAAAGAAAACTTAACGAGATCACTGTAGATGATAAATTTGCGTTGCCCAACATCGAAGGAATTCTTACAAAGTTAGGACGATCCCAGTATTTTCAACGCTGGATCTTGTGAAGGGATATCATTAAATATTGATGAGGCCCCAAGGCATACATAAGACAGCATTCGTAACGAATATGTTTGGGCTTAAAAATGCTCCGGCTACGTTCCAGCGCCTGATGAATGACATTCTAAGAGAGTATATTAATAAAATTTGCTTTGTCTACTTAAACGATATTTTAATTTTTTCAACTCGAAGAACATTTGATAGCTCCAGAAAAAATTTTCAAAAGACTTCAAGAGCACAATTTAAAAAAAAAGCCAGTAAATGTTCATTTTTCCAGAAAAATACCGAATTCTTGGGGCACATCTTAACTTCAGAGGGTATGAAAGCCAACCCTAAAAAATCGAAGTGATCCAAAATTATAAAATACCCAGCACTGAAAAGCAACTTAAAGGTTTTTTAGGAGTTACGGGATATTATAGGAAATTTATTCAAGGATATGCTAAAATCGCATGCCCTATCATTAAATACTTGAAGAAACAAAACACCAGAATAAACACAAAGAAATCTGAATATATAGATTCATTCGATAAATTAAAACTACAAATAATAAAACGCCCTACCCTCAAATATCCCGACTTCTCTAAATCGTTTACGCTTTTCACGCATGCAAGCAACTATGCTATAGGGGCTGTATTGACCCAAGAAGGGCAACCTAATTCATATGCCTCTAGAACATTGAATGACCACGAGCAAAACTATTCCACCATCGATAAGAAACTCTTAGCAATTGATATTGTTGTTGTTTAAACTCAAAACAAAACGTTCAAAACGGCCCACATGCCAATTAAATATATGTATGACAAATAAATACTCAGGAAAAGAATTCAGCTAACGGAATCAGCGATGGTTGCTCAAACTCCAAGAATTTGACTTCGAGATAGAACACCTAAAAGGTAGAGAAAACAATGCGTTGTCAGAAACTGTCCGCTCAGAAAAAGAGAACATAATAACACACATACCTATCAAAAACGGAATAGTAAATTTATGTAAAACTTAAATTATCTTAACAAGACAACCCATGGTAGACGCATTCTTTATTTGGAAAAAAATCAGAGTGAAAACATCTGGAAAGATAACTTTAGAGCTTATATCAATTCAGGAAGAGTAGTTATATTTTCAGAAACAACAGAAGAGGACTATGTCCTAATTCAAAATATAATCCTTCAACTCTTCGCAACCGACACTAAATTACAGTTTTCTAAATTGACAAAAAGGGCACAAGAATTCCAAACACTCAGAGAGGTTCAAAGGCAAATATCACTGTACCACATAAGGAAGATCGCCTAGCTGTGATCCGCATCAGAGGCGCATTTTACAACATAAGCCCAATAAATATGTGCACACGCCCCTACCGATGAGGCTGAGGATCCCATCAAGGAGGAATTTTACGACCTCCTGGACGGAGCCTACGGAGCCTGTCCGGAGTATGACACGAAAATCGTACTCGGGGATTTCAACGCCAAAGTCGGTAAGAAAAACATCTTTGGCGGGTTAGTTGCAAGCACAGCCTCCACGATACGACAACAGATAACGGCTTCCGACTAATCGACTTTGCAGCAGCACGTAATACGGTGATAAGTAGCACTATGTTTCCAAGACTACGAATCCACACAGCAACCTGGCGCTCCCCAGATGGTCGAACCGCCAATCAAATAGACCACGTGCTAATTGATGCAAGACACGCATCAAATATCCTGGATGTACACACATTCAGAGGGGCCAACGTCGACTCTGACCATTTCCTTGTAGCAGCAAAATTCAGAACTCGACTGTCCAACGAAAAGAAACTGCGAACCGCCCAGAAAAAGAAATTTAACGTTGGACGCCTTAGCACGCATGGGGAAGCTAGAGACTACAGAGAGCGCCTGAGCGAGAGACTCTCCACTGTGCACCCACCATCCACAAACGCCAACAATCTGTGGAACCAGTACCGCGACATCATCATCAAACGTTGCGGCGCAAAACTAGAGCAGCGATGGAGGAGTATCGAGCCAGAAGAAGGGAGGAGAAAAAGATTCTACGGAGGAAGAAAAGGGCATACGCAGTCCCCCAGCTCAAGGATATCGAGGAGTGCCGCGATAGAAACAACATCCGGATGTTTTATAGAAAAGCCAAACAACTGGCAGTTGGCTTCAGACCCGGAACGCAAGCTCTTCGAAATAGTGAAGGAAACCTAGTCACCGAAGCACAGGGAATAGTAGATGTTTTTAACAGCACCAAGAGCTGCCCCCCCTAATCCAGGGTGTAATGCGACCCGTGCCTATTGGATGGTTTGCAGCCAGGGGGTATACCGGCTGTATTATAACGGAGCCTCTCTGATACAGGACCGCCTCAGGGAGTAAATGTGGTCTTACTGCGCTAATGCGGGGCTCTGGCGCAGCCGACGCTCTTTTCCCGCGCTACTCGTGGGAATGAATCCAAAAAAACAATAACAAAACTAAAACAAAAACATAAAAACAAACCTGGATAGAATGCGGGGTAGTACCGCATCTATGCCAGCGGGTCAGCTGGAGCAAAGGCTCTGCGTGGATGACCTGGTAAGAAGTCGCCCGGAATCAAACCGAGAGGGAGGTGTAAGGCGAGTGCAACCCAGCACCAGCCAAAAAGCCCTCACGACCTCAAGGGAGATCTGTGGGTCGAAGGCAGCAGCACGGCAAGAAAGTGCCAAAACGGAGGGTGGGAGCCAAGCTCTAGCCCCCCGCATTTTGGGCAAGGTAGCTGCGGCCGAAGAAGACGCAAGGGGCTCGAGCATAGTTCAGGCACCAACAGCTCCTCAAACCAATGCCGCTCCAAGCACCAAAAGGAAGCGAGCCTGTCCGCCGATGCCACCACCTGGGCAACCGGGAGGCAAAGATGACCCTTTGAGAAAGGGTCTGAGCGGTGCGTGTTCTCGCTGGTACCTGCGATACCTCGAAAAGGGCTTTTCACCTGAGGTAGCCAGGAAAAAAGCAGAGGAGCATAGGGTGAAGCCCGACTCCGCTGATGTGTCTTCAGCCAAGAGGGGCAGCAATGCCATAACACCTCCTGAAAGCAATGTTCAGAAAAGACTGAGGATAGAGCAGAGCGCCAAGAGACCCAAGGCAGAGCCTGCGAATGCTAGCGCTGTCTCGGCTGACAGAAGCTATGCTGCGGCTGCTAAGGCAGCTACACCTAGTGGAAGGCACGCTGAGGCTGCGAAGGCTGAGCAGGTTGCGGTACTTCCTGTGAACTATCCACAGGAAATGCTCTATGCCGAGGACCTCAGGGCACTAGAGGGCGCCATCGTGGCGGAAATGGCCTTGGGATGGGAGCATAAGCTCAAATTCCTGGGGATTCATTTCAGGAACGGCATGCTACTGGAAGACTGCGAAACTCCACAGACTGTGGAATGGATGAAGACCGTAGCACCTAAATTAAAGAAATGGAAGGGAGTGGGCCTAACTCCATGCGACAACGCGGACATACCACGTGCTCATTCCATCAGCATATTCTTTCCACGCAGCGTGGATCAGGAATACGAGATGACGCTGGCACTCCTGGAAGCGCAAAATGATGGCCTGAACATCAAGGCGTGGAAGGTGCTGTATGGTCGAAACGAGGGGACCGGGCAGTTACTGGCTCTCGGAATTGACCAGCAGTCTTTTGAGGCCATTAAGGCACAAAACTGCACTCTGAGCTACCGGTTCGGCAAGGTGACGGTGGGTGGACTCAGGAAATCGGAGGAGAGCGCAGGGCATAGTACCAACTCGACACCAACTGAACAGGGGACACCACCGGAATCAGAGCATTCTGCTGCGCTGACGGTTAAAACACTAACTCCGATTGCTGAGCAGGATGCTCGGAGTGCGGATGAATTTATGTCCATCTCATATGACTCGTTATCTGAGGAGGACATAAACAGGACAATAATCTCACTCCCTCTGGACTGCAATCTGGAGGAGGAAGAGATTCTGCTGGCGGAGGGAGGGGCAACAGCCCCCGACGAGCACTAGCTCGATGACCTCCAAACACACAAAAAATATAAAGGTCGCCCAGGTAAACATCCATCATGCCATATCGGCATCAGCCGTAATAGCTAGGATGTTTACTAAACAAAACCTGGGCATTGCACTGATTCAGGAGCCATGGATCCTGAAAGGAGAAGTCAAAGGACTATCGTGTAGAAACGCAAAGGTAATTTGGGATATAAGAGTGACCAATCCAAGGGCATGTATTCTTATAAATAACAAAATTAACTTTCTCTTACTTTCAGAATATACGACGCGAGATCTGGTGCCACTGCAGGTATCCTTAAATCTCAATGGTGTATACCGCACCACAATTATCGCATCTGCATACTGTGCTGGGGATGAACCGGCTGTACCAACAGAACTGCAACGCTTAGTGGAGCATTGTAATAAGCTCCAAATGCCGCTGCTGATTGGATGTGATGCCAACGCTCACAATGTTATTTGGGGAAGCACCGACACCAACATCAGAGGTGAGTCATTATTAGAATTTATTCTTAGTTCATCTCTCGATATATGCAATGTAGGGAACACCCCAACCTTTGTCACTAGAGTCAGAAAGGAAGTCCTTGACCTTACGCTAGGTAGTCCAAGCATTAGTAGGTTAGTCAGAAACTGGAGAGTATCAGATGAGCCGTCACTATCTGACCATAGAATCATTGTTTCTGACTTAGATAGTGCATGTATCATGAGAAACCCAGTAAGAAATCCTAGGAAAACAGACTGGAAGGTCTACAAAGAAACGCTAGATAGTAACCTGGAGAATATTGATCATAGAAGGGCTCCGGCACACTATCTAGAGTTAGAAAACGCGGTAGAGGGCATTAGTACCGCTATTACAAATGCGTTTGAATCAAGTTGTCCCATAAGTAACAGAAAGGGAGGAAGAGATGTGCCGTGGTGGAGCAGCAACTTGTCAAAATAACGCTCTGATACTCGTAAACTCTTCAACAGAGCAAAATGTAATGGGGATTGGCAAAGCTACAGGATGGCACTTACAGAATACAATAAAGAACTGAGAAAGGCGAAAAGAGAGAGTTTCAAGAAGTTCTGCGAAACAATAATAAACACTCCTGCTGCGGCAAGATTACACAAAGCCCTAGCAAAGACGGGGGGTATGTCAACATCACTGAAACAACCAGATGGCAGTTTCACTGAAAATGAGGAACAAAGAGCACTACTGCTCCTAGAAACTCATTTCCCCGGGAATTCGCGGAATACTTGTGAAGGGAGCATGACCAACATAACCAGACCTCGGAAAGAAGACTGGAAGATTGCAGGAAATATCTGTTCCAGAGGGAGAATTGAATGGGCAATTAGCTCCTTTCAGCCTTTCAAGTCACCAGGTGTGGATGGGATCGCCCCAGCCTTATTGCAAAGGGGGCAAGAGGAACTACTACCACACCTAGTCAGAATAATGAAAAGTAGTCTCGCACTGGGTTATATACCAAACCAGTGGAAGCGGGCGAAAGTTGTCTTTATACCAAAAATGGGGAAGAAGGACCCAGCACAGCCGAAGTCATACAGACCGATCAGCCTAACATCGTTCCTTCTCAAAACAATGGAGAAAGCTGTGGATAATCACTTAAGGTAGGATGTTCTTAGAGGGGGCATTTGACAACACTTCGCATGAAGCTATTAAACGAGCCCTGGACAGGAAAGGAGTAAGCAGAACAGTATCTAAGTGGATGTATGAGGTACTGAGAACAAGATCAGCAGAAACTCAAACATCAAGAGAAGTTATCAAGGTCAACACGACAAGGGGATGTCCGCAAGGAGGAGTGCTTTCTCCTCTAATGTGGAGCCTTGTGGTGGACGAACTACTTGAAAAGCTAACAAACCTCGGAATCAACTGTCAGGCTTATGCTGATGACATTGTACTGATTGCCAGAGGGAAGATTCAAGAGACCCTATGTGATATTATACAAAGGGGCCTAAAAGCAACTCAAGAATGGTACCATCAGGCTGGGTTGAATATAAACCCGGCTAAAACCACGATAGTACCATTCACGAGGAAAATAAAACTAAAACCGATCGGACTGTCGGGCGTGTTACTGACACCGGTAACAGAGGTAAAGTATCTAGGGCTATACCTAGACAGTAAACTCATGTGGAAAAAGCACACAGAGGAGATATCCAAAAAGGCTACCCGCGCTCTAATGATATGTAGGAGCCTTGCGGGCAAGTCTTAGGGACTCAGCCCAAACATTCTAAGATGGATGTGTATTGCCATTGTGAGGCCAACGATCACATATGGGGCGATAGCTTGGGCAAAACGTACCAGTCTGGTCACAACGAGGGAAAGACTCACTAAAGTGCAAAGACTTGCGTGCCTCTGTATCACTGCTGCCATGGAAGTACTCTTAGAGCTGACTCCGCTCCATCTCGTAGCATCAACATAGCAATACTGTCAGACAGTCAAGCAGCTATCAAAGCACTCGATTCCTATGTTATTAAGTCGAAACTTGTTTGGGAATGCTTAAACAAACTTAATGAATTAGGCAGAAATAATAAAGTTACACTTTGCTGGGTACCCGGTCACGTCGGGATAAAAGGCAATGAAATAGCAGACTCACTGGCAAGACAAGGAGCTGCAGAACCCTTCATTGGCCCTGAACCATTCTGCGGAATAGGGGAACATACCATCCGCGAAGAATTCAGGAAAATGGAGAAAGTAGACAGGGCGAGAACCTGGAACAACACCATAGACCTGAGGCAAGCTAAAAAACTACTGGGACACTATAACCGGAAAAGATTTGAAGCCTACATAAGCCTCAGCAGGAACAACCTACGAATCCTAACAGGCTTCCTAACGGGGCATTGCAAACTCAGGGAGCATTTAAGGAAAATAGGAATAACAAATGAAGACCTTTGCAGATTCTGCAACAAGTCAAGCGAGTCTCCGGAGCATCTTCTGGAATCATGTGGGGCAAGTACCAATTATCAGCTGAGGATATGCCAACCATGAACCCGCTTTTCATACTCAGATTCTTAAAAGAAACTGGTCTGGAGAAAGAGCTCTAAGGTTAATTATTCTCGCCAAGGCAAAGCTAGAGGATATGACCCTCAAACACAATTCTGATGGAATCAAGATGCGAGGGGAACTCTAACGAGGGAACGAACCTCTCCAAGGCACTAGCAGGAGGCACAATAGACCATTAGGTCGCAGTGCAAGATGACCCTACACAAATACAATACAAGCAGCACTTCCAGCAGCTGCTAAATGGGCATCATGTAGAGAGAGTGGTAGGGGAAGAAGAACACCCGCATTCAGTCAACGAACAAGCAGTCCCCCCTCCAAGTATCGAAGAAGTCGGCACAGCTATCAAAAAGCTGAAGAATAACAAGGCCGCCGGCTCTGATGGACTGCCAGCAGAGCTCTTCAAATACGGTGGTGATGTTTTGGTAGGGTGCATGCACCAACTCATCAACAAAGTATGGGACGATGAAAGCATGCCCGATGACTGTACAATCAGCTCCATATGCCCCATCTACACTGGCTCGGCCAGATCGAGCGAATGGACAATAATGCTCCAGCTAAGAGGATCTTCGAATCCCAGCCCCCAGGTTCGAGACGACAAGGAAGACCGAACCTCCGTTTTAAGGACCAAGCTATCGCGGATGCCAGAGCGCTTGGTCTGGAAAACTGGAAGCAGCGTGCCCAGGATCGAAGAGGATGGAAGGCTGCTGTGTCTCAGACAGGGACCCTCCACGGGTTGGGAGCCCGTTAAGAAAGAAGAAGATAAGGAAGTCAGGACATTCCGGAATAAAATAAACTTATAATACTCTAAGTTTCTACTCTATTATCATTCATCACTTCTTTAGTGGATTTCTATCTATTTAAAAAACAGGAAGCAAATAGTTAAAATTCGTGATGTTCAATCTAAATGTATAAATGTTTTATCAGGAGTTCCACAAGGCAGCCATCTTGGCCCTTTATTATTTAACATATTTGTAAACGAGATTCCATCTTTGATTCTATTTTCAAAATGTTAAATGTATGCGGATGATTTGAAAATATTTGCACCTGTAAAAAATGTGATTGACTGCATTTACATTCAAACTGATTTGAATAATATTGTCAGATGGTGTGATGAAAATTGTTTATCGCTTAATGTCAGCAAATGTAAATCTTTTTCTGCATATAGTACGTTCACACCAACTTTTTATATTTACACTATTTATATTTTGAGTAACCATTTCGAAGTGAAAGATCTTGGAGTTATTTTTGACACCAAGTTTACATTTAGTCACCATATTGACTACATTGTAGCAAAAGCCAATTCAATGCTTGGTTTTCTTAAAAGGAACTGCAAGGATTTCTCCAATCCCTTTGCAATTAAATCCGTTTATATGTCTCTTGTACGTCCCTTTTTAGAATATTGTTCAATAATATGGGAACCAGCTTATGATTTTCAAAAAAACCGTATTGAGAAAGTCCAAAAGGCATTTATCAGATATTTAATACGACAACTTAAATGGAGTTCTTGATGAAATGCCTTCATATTCCACCAGATGTGCATTGTTTGGCCTGGGTATGCTCCGAAAACGATGTCTTGTTAATTGTGTAATGTTTGTGAGAGAATAATAATAATAATAAAATATATTATCCTGAATTGGTAACAGAAATTACTCAAATTATTAATAATTGTGATAAGTGTAATGCAGGCAAATATGCATTATTAAAATTAAAGAAAAATTTAAAATAACGCCAACCCCTCAGAGAATAAACGAAACGATTCACGTAGACATATATCTTATAGAGAAGCAATATTTCTTTACAGTAATAGATAAACTTTCTAAAAAAAGGTTTTGTATACAAACTTCAATCCAAAAACCATTTACATAAAAGAGAATGTTTTACGGAACATTTTACAAAAGTGGGAAAACCCAAGACTATAATTTTAGACAATGAATTCAACTCCGTAGAGCTAAAGGATTTTCTGAGAGTGCTCGCTATAGAATTGCATTATATGAAACCTAACTCCCACACGCAGATATAGACCGCCTTCAGAGTACAATTTTAGAAGGATTAATAAGACCAGGCGACACTACATGGGAAACCGTATTAAGACCTTTGACATATACAACAGGAGAACTCATAGTATAGTAAAATTCAAGCCGAATGAAGTTAACGACAGGAACATATTAGAGGTTAGAAAAATAATAATTCAGGAAAAGGAAAAGAGGACCGAAAAGTTAAATAAAAATAGAATAGATTTTATGGAAAGACGGGAAGAAGGATACGTAAAGAACTACAGACATGTTAGGAACAAAGCCCAACCTTACTTTAGAAAGAAAAAATTAGAAAACGTACATTCATCAAACATTAAAAAGGAAAAATTATTTGCAGGTAATGGGAATGTTGTTGCTGACAATAATCCCAATAGGGGGAGCGGAGCTGATGATATCACCTCTAAAATTACAGGCCGGAATGACAACGGTGACCATTAATGAAATAAAGATAGTTGAGGACTTCGACATGTAAATTAAATGTAAAATTTAATAAATATAGATCAGATACAAAAATTAGTGAACCAACTGGCAATAGACATTCCAAATAACTCATCAAATATACTCAATTTACATTGTTTAAAATTGACAAAGAAAATTAAAATATTAACAAGAAACAGGTTAAGAAGAGGACTCATTAGTGTTATAGGAAAAGCCCATAAGTGGTTGTTCGGATATGGATAACGATGACAGGAAACTCATAGATTAAAATCTAGAAATTATAAAAAAAATTATCATAATGTAATTTTAACCGTTAATAAACAGATAACTATAAACAGAGACTTAATGGACAATGTACTCAAAATAAAGAAAACACTTGACGACGACCGACAGAAATTCGCAGACCTTTCCAAAGGGCTGAAAAACACTGAAAAACAATTGATAAATAAATTAGAAGAAATGGAGGTCAGATTAAGAACTAAATTGATAGAAGACCAAATAGACTTAATCTTGGACCAAATCTCTATGATGAAGTTAGGACTAGTACACCCAGGACTATTAACTTATGAAGAATTACAATCGGAAAATTTGGACATAGACAGAGTACAAAATTTTAAGACAGGTATCATTAGGGTAGAAGATGAACACTTAGTATTAGCCATCGAAATTCCAAAAACTTTTGATAAGGTAGATTTAAAAATAGATATACCATTACCGAATATGCAGCACTTACAATTAGATACAGAATATACAAAATACATATGTATGTAACCTTGAGTAATAAGTATTATACTTTAAAAAATGAAGTAGTGTATTTCAAAGATTTAACATTAAGAAACGATTGCATTAAAAAAAAAACCTGTGTGCTAAGAAAAAAAATTATGATTTTGAAATAGTATATATCACAGATAATCTTGTTGTTGTAAAAAATAATGTCTTTGAAAACAAAAGCGAATGTAACAATAAAAAATTTGAACAATGTGTTAACTGTCTAATACATATACATATAATTGTAGCATTAAAATTGGAAGTGAAATAATTACCAACAGGTAAATTGAATTTAAATTTGATGTAAAGTTGGAAGAAAGTCAATTTAACCCAACACTTGCGATTTAGCAATTATACCCTTAAAGAAATTAGTAAAATAAAAGAAATTCAAAAAATTTATCTTACTACAAAACATGTTTTGATATCTACAGAAACTTTTGGTTTTATTATAATCACCCTTATTATAATCATTTAATTCCGCATCAAACGAAATGGAAATTTAAAAGTAAATATAAATAAACCAGTAGAATTACCATTCGAAACGATTCAGGAGAATCTCAAGAGAAGGAAGGGAGGAGTTATATGATCGAAATATAAGGAATAAACTGCGTGTTGCACTTTTAGGAATTGGGTCATTTCTGATCGACTCACGTCGATGGGCAATGCCCGGATTTCAGAGAATTGGCATTTGTATTTTATTTCTCAATCAAACATTTGTATTTCATTTATCAATTAAGCATTATGTATTACGTTATTGCAATATTGTCACTTGTTGGAAGTGGGTCAATTGTGAAGGTCTAAAATATGTTCAGTGGTCAATGCCCGAACTCCAACAGGTGTTAATTCAACAATGCAATTTGGGTTTCCTTCCGACTCAAGCATTTAGTTTTAGTCGCTATAGAACTTTATCCATGGAATGTCATAGTAAATAAAGTGAAATAAAATTGTTATTAGCAAACTGTAAAGGTATTATTTATTTTATTAAAATAGATGTTTTGAAACTCGCGCGAGATACGCAAGGTCATCAAGCCGACACAGTACCCCCAAAGCCTCCGCGATTTGCGGTCATCGCTCCAGAATTCTAAGAATTGTACATGCATTTTGTTATCTTTTTAGATTTTAAATTCCAAGAAATTCCCAATTTAAATTATCACTTAATTGCTTTTCCAAGAACTTATTTAGAAATGCAACTCTTGCATTTATCGAAATCAATGAATAATTATTGTAAAATTTAGAAGTTAGAATAAAGTTGTCAGTCGAAGAGTAAACATTCTGTTTTTTTTATACTCCGTACGGGTTCACACACGTAATTGGCGCAGTCGGCAGTTCTGGTGAGGTTTCGAAGCCTTAGCCCGTGAAAGTGAGAAAAAAAAAGAAAAAAAAAAGAAAAAAAAAACAGTGTGTGCATTGAAATAAAACCAACTAAACAAGTGCACAGTTCCTACGCACATAGGAATTTTAAAACAAAAAAAATCTTTCAGTGGCTGTTTACTAAAGTGCAAGTATTTCCGTGACGGAATATCACAGGAAATACCTAACAATACTGAGTGAATACCAGTATACATTAAAGTGTACATAAATGCATTGTGAAACCAGCGCAAGGATTTTAGTGACTGAATATAACAAAAAATCGAGCACACTGACGGAATATCAGTATTCGTCTGGCGCATAATAAAAAAAGAAACCTGGGTTTTGACCCTTTATCACCAGGAACAACTCTCCCTAGAAAAATGAACGTCATCATAGCTCTTGGGTGCCTTTAAGTCAATTGAATTGTTTGCCAAAAGAAAATAACTAAATAAATAGATACAGTTAAATTCGCTTATAGTGACCTCGGTTGTAACGACATTTCGGTTATAGCGACGAAGTTAAAAGCTAAAGTTTGGTTTCCAATTCAATAATGAATAACGTCTTTCGGTTGTAACGACTTCGGCTATAACAATCATTTCGATTATAACGACCTTTTCGTCGTGGTTTTTTGTCACGAAATCCGGATATAACGACCAAAAATAGAACAAAACGGGAGAATTGTCGCCTACTTTTGCCTAGACGAGCGATTCGCAACAAAATCGAGGGTCAGGCCAATGAGGTCCTGAACATGTACGGGACTGCTCTTAATTGGGACGAAATTAAGACGAACCTTATCCTCCACTATTCGGATAAGAGAACGGAGACTTCTCTTATAAGAGACCTCCATTCTCTACAACAAAACAACAAACCCGTTGAAACATTATACAGCGAAATAATTGAGTTACAATCTACATTGTGTAACAACATTCTTATTCATGAGAATAACCAAAGTGTAATCGCGTCAAAAAAGGAACTCTTTCCGAAATGTGCCTAAATACATTCTTAACAGGTCTGAAAGAACCATAAGGGTCGAGCATTAGGGCAATGAAGCCAAATTCACTAGCCATAGCCCTAGCATATTGTATCAAGGAACAGAACATTTATTATAATCAAACACGCCCATTAACCAATCCACGTTTTAATAGGCAAAACAATATTTATAATACCCCGTATTTTTTGAATAAAATAACCAGCCAAGACTCTTCAATTCATACCCCAGGAACAACACAAGGTTCCAAATAAATAGAGAGGCCAATCCATTAAACTCATCCAGAAACGGTCGGTACGCCAGTACAAACCCCTCTCAACACCCAAATCCATTTAATAGGAATTCTCAGTACACACTACCAAATAGAACACCGTATCAGGATACATTTCGACAGTTTCCACACCAAAATAATATTCCCGCAATCAAACAACCACCACCGGAACCCATAGAAACTAGCAGCGGATACACACACCTTAGAAATCAAAACGCATCCCATACAGGAATTTAATTGAGCCCAAGTAGGCAAACCCGATTAAGTAGGTTTACAAATACTGGTAACCAAGAAATACACAACATACAAACCGCACCGCTCCAAAGTACTTACTACAAACACCAACCTCAAGTAGATTAAGATCAGCTAGATAATTTAAATGAACGGGATCAGAACCTCCTGGACACATTTGAAGCCTTAGACAGCCAAAACCCATCAAATTTTCATACAGATGCCTTGCACCACCAACAGGATACCTAGACGTGAACAAACACGGATCTGAGGTAGCATACATAAATATTACATCCCCTTTCGCTAGGTCACTCAAATTCCTGATAGATACGGGCGCCTCAGCATCTTTCATCAACCCCAAATTTATCGACCCCACTTATCATCCGAGTGCAAACCAACTACGATTATTACAGTTCTCAACGAATACAAACTGAACAATCAAGCCATATTACCCACTTTCGTAGAATTTAACCTGTCCGGTACTTTCACTTTTCTATTATTCAAATTCCACAACTATTTTGATGGACTAATTGGTCTCGATATTCTTACTCAGATGGGACCAAAAATCGATTTAATTAACAAAACCCTGATCACCAGAAACTCGATTATACCTTTACAATTTAAGCCAAATTTCACTTCAGGAAAACACCTAATCCCCCAAAATTCAAAACAAATAAATAAGATTCCAGTAGACCTCAAAAATGGTGACTTCTTTTTAAGGCACACCGAAATTAAACCCCAAATCAAACGAGTGGTTCAGTTTTGTAGAAGTAGTCAACAAAAGTGGACAACCCCAAACACTTCTAATAGAACAACCCCTCAAAGTAGAATCATATAATTCAACAGAATTCATTGAAGTAAATAACTTCAACTTCAAAAACTTCGAACAAAAACCAGAAAACTGTATTACAGATCTCATCCGTCCCTCTCACCTAAACAATGAAGAAAAAAAGCCCTATTTAAAGTCTGCAAAGCATATATTGATATATTTTTCCATGAAGGTCAATCGCTTACATTAACGAACCAAGTCAAACACAGAATTACTACAACGGACGACATTCCCATTTATACCAAGTCCTATAGATACCCTTATGTGCACAAGAGCGAAGTAAAAAAGCAAATTGATAGTATGCTTGAGCAAGGCATTATCCGTCCAAGCTATTCTCCTTGGAGCTCACCTGTTTGGGTAGTTCCCAAAAAGAAGGACGCCAGCGGCAAACAAAAATGGCGCCTCGTCTTCGATTACAGAAAACTTAACGATAAGACTGTCTCTGATCGGTATCCTCTTCCCAACATCAGCAAAATCCTGGATGTTTCATCCAAATGTCTATACTTTTCCACCCTAGACTTGGCCAGTGGATTTCACCAGATTGAAATGCACCCCAAGGATATAGCTAAAACAGCTTTTTCCGTCGAAAACGGATACTATGAAAATTTTCCAATTCCCCGAACTCAAAAGGAAATAAAAGCATTCCTTGGCCTTCTCGGCTACTACAGGAAATTCATAAAGGATTTCGCTCGTTTAATCAAGCCCATGACTATTTGCCTAAAGAAAGGGCGATCAGTAGATCTAACCGAAGAATACGTAAGAACTTTCGAAAACTGCAAGAATATTCTAACCAACGATCCAATCCTCCAATACCCGGATTTCTCCAAGCCTTTTTTACTAACGACAGACGCTAGCAACTATGCTATTGGTGCCGTTTTATCACAACGACCAATAGTCAGTGATAAGCCCATATGCTATGCTAGTCGTACCTTAACAGACTCAGAAACAAATTACTCAACCATCGAAAAAGAACTGTTGGCAATCGTTTGGGCAACCAAGTATTTTCGTCCATATCTGTTCGGACACAAATTCAAAATCCTTACGGATCACAGGCCATTTCTTTGGCTAATGAGTCTAAAGGAGCCAAACTCAAAATTAATAAGATGGCGCCTTAAATTGGAAGAGTTTGACTACGAGATAGTGTACAAAAAGGGAAAACAGAACACTAATGCTGACGCGTTAAGTAGAATAAAACTAGATAACAACGTCGCAGATATAAACTTAAATGATACATCATCAATCTAGGGTAAAGACGGCTCTACCATCCATTCAGCCGACGGAAATCTCAATGACGGTATACCCATTTCAGAAAAACCTCTTAACGACTTTAATATTCAAATAATCCTTATGAGATCGGCTGAATCCCCAAAGATGTCGTTAGAACTTCCATTCAAAAATAAACAACGCCGCACTATTCATAGATTAGAATACACCAAAGAAACACTAATTGATATATTCAAAAAATTCCTACCACCCAACAAACTCTCCGCGATATACTCAGATGATGAAACCTTTCGAACTATACAATCAGTTTATTCAAAATATTTTTCAAATAATAAAACATTTCGTTTATTACGCTGTACAGAAGTCCTAGAAGACATTACAGAAAGTGATAAACAGGAACAACTTGTTAGAGATCGTCACAAAGAAAACCATAGAGGCATTACTGAAACGTACCTTCATCTCAAAAGAAAATACTATTTCCCTCACATGAAAAACAAAATAATACAGGTAATTAAAAATTGCGAAACATGTCAAACGTTAAAATACGATAGACAACCACCCAAACCTAAATTCGAAAAACCAGAAACACCAGTCAAACCATTGGACATTCTACACACAGATATTTACAGTATCAATAGCAAAAAAATTTTAACAATCGTAGATAAATTTTCAAAATTTGCAGCAGGCTACACCTTACCTACAAGAAACAGCATTTCGATTCTCAAATCACTAAACACTTCATAAGCCTCTTTGGCACACCTAAAAAGATTGTTTGCGACCAAGGTTCCGAATTTACTGCAAACATTTTTAGGGACTTTTGTAAACAATTCCAAATCACACTTCACTTCACCTCATTTCAACAAAATTCAAGCAATGCCCCAGTAGAAAGACTTCATTCAACACTCACAGAAATTTACAGAATTATACTTACCACACGTAAAGAAAATAAACTTAGCACAGATCACGAAGAGATATTCACCGAAACTCTTATAACCTATAACAACTCCATCCATTCAACCACTAAATACACACCCTATGAACTATTTTTTGGTAAAACATACAAATTCAATAACGAAATCACATTTAGTAACGAACACGAATACTTGAAAAAACTTAATGAATTTCAAGAAAAGATTTTCCCTTCTATTAAAGACAAGTTAGAAAAACTTACGAGTTCAAGAATAGATAAATTAAATCAAGGAAGAACAGAAACGAACCAATGAAATTATATATAGAAAAGAAAACAGAAGAAATAAACTAACACCTAGGTTCTCAAAACATACTGCCAAAAAGAACAATAGAATCACGGTAATAACAAAAGATGATAGGAAATTACATAAAGCCAAAATAAAAATTAGGAAAAAGTCTCAAAGTAGGAAATAATCTCACTATATCTTTTCAGAATACCCTTAACACTCACACAAGATTTAGAAATTCAAGACTTGAGAGAAATCATAGGCCTGGTAAAATTTCAACTGGGATCAGCAAGGAATATCGACAGCTTCAGTAACTTAATACATATTATCAATCTCACCAACTATCATGCACATATTGAAAAAATCGAAAACACTCTAAGTACATTTAAGAGATATAGCCCAGTAGTGGACCCTATCAAAATCACAAAACTTATCAGAACTTAAAGCAAAGCTAGATACACTAACACCTTTCAGTAGGAAGAAAAGAGGACTCGTCGATGGCCTGGGTACTGCAGTTACATTTATCACCGGAAATATGGACGCAAACGACACCCACAATATAAACTCTTAAATAGAAAACCTCAATCAAAACACAAAAAATCTAGAAACATCCATTATAAACCAAAACCGAATTAATTCACAAATTTTCCATAGATTCAAAAATATAACAGACCACATTAATAGAGAACAAGAAATTATAGAAAAATATTTAAATAACAAACAATATGTAGACAATATTCATAGAAACGAAGAAATCATGTTAGAAATACAATATGTTAACAATTTTAACTATAACATAGACCTTTTAAACAATCATGTTACAAATATAGCTGAAGCACTAGTACTCGCAAAACTTAATGTAATTTCTAAATTTTTTTTTTTTTTTTTTTTTTTTTTTTTTTTTTTTTTTTTTTTTTTTTTTTTTTATTTAGTTTATTAGTATTAATAATACTTTATATTTCACATAAACACTTATGAATACTATTATTTATACTAAGTCAAAACGAATTAAAAGAAATAAGTAACACTATGTCAAAACAATCTGTCGAAATTAAGTCAGACGAACACATATATGAACTCCTCAATTTACAAGCCTACTATAATGGTACAAACATCATATTTAACATAAAAATACCAATTGTAAATTCAAAAATATCTAAATTTTTTCACATTATAACACTACCGATTGACGAAACAAAACAAAGAATAACCAAACCATATATAACCATAAACGAGCAAACAATTCAGTACTTTGACCAGGTATGTCCAAAAATAGAGCACACCTACTTCTGCATAGAAACAACACTCCACGAACCAACAGAAGAATCCACATGCATAGGACGCCTAATGAAGAACGAAGAGCCAAGATGTCCACTCAGTGACATCGGAATCGTAAAAACCATAACGCAACCTGAAGACAAATATATACTTTTTATAAATGTTCCACCACTAACCTTTAACTCTACTTGCAGTAACTCTAAAGTTTATAAGCTCAAAGGGACCGCTGTAATGCACTACAAGAACTGTCAAGTTACCATAAACGGGGTCGCCTAAAAAGACAATCCATCCATATTCTGGGACGATGTTCATATAGCTCCAGCATCTTACCATAAAATAAAACAAGAATCCAACACCAACACCCTGAGTCTACAAAAGCTGAAGAAATACCACTTTGACAACCGAATCGCAGTAGATAATCTAGAGATCACAACGAAGCAGCACATCATCTACACCTATGCAACAATTGGAGTAATCAGCGCGGTATCAGCACCTTCATCCTCATTGCAAGAAGGATACGAATACAGTGTCTCCCTCAACATCCCATCGTTCCGGCCCCTTCGCAATCCTTGTGGCCGTCACTCTACATTAAGGGGGAAGGAGTAACGCAAGGTCATCAAGCCGACACAGTACCCCCAAAGCCTCCGCGATTTGCGGTCATCGCTCCAGAATTCTAAGAATTGTTCATGCATTTTGTTATCTTTTTACTTCTGTTCATTACATTTTAAATTCCAAGAAATTCCCAATTTAAATTATCACTTAATCTGCAATTTTATTAATCGCATTGTATTTATTGCTTTTCCAAGAACTTATTTAGAAATGCAACTCTTGCATTTATTGAAATCAATGAATAATTATTGTAAAATTTAGAAGTTAGAATAAAGTTGTCAGTCGAAGAGTAAACATTCTGTTTTTTTATACTCCGTACGGTTCACACACGTAATTCGCGCGAGTTATGTTTTACGTTGCGCCGCGAGAGAAAAAAAAGACTTTTATTACTCCCTTACTGGTCAACGGGGACCTTTCGTTTATTTACTATAACTTGAAGTACAATAATACTTATTATTAACACTAAGCCTAAGATGAACCGCCGTCTTCAGCGTCGCTGCGATCATCCAAGCTATAAACGAAGTATTGGTCTTCTGTCGAAGGTTCCGCTTCCCTTTTTATAAGTTGATATTGCCGACGCTGCTGGAACAAGTTGACCCATATTTGCCTGTTTGTTATTGTCCAGGTCATTTGCTAAGTCATCATTTTGTGGTGGCGTAATTGGGGCGATCAATGTTGTTGCTCTAGGTGGCTTCGGGGGAATGACCAGAGGTGCTGGCATTGCATATGTTACTCGCGCAACCTATCCACACCAACTTGTTATTTAATTCAGTTTTACGTCGACTCGCCAAGTTGTTCTCCAGTTACTAAAGCACCAACCTAAAGGAAATCTCCATATAAAATAAAATTCTATCGCACTCAAAGTCCCAACAACTGCCCAGCAAAAAATTGTATCAGGTTTATAAGGCTATTTAAGAGATAAAATAAGGGATAGAAAATATAGAACGCTTATTGTAAAACTGTAAAAAAGTCTAAATTAAGCATTACGAGGGGAGTTCAATATATTCTCGGTATCGACATGAACGAAAACGCGAATTAAATTAAAACCATTTTTACTTTTCAATACAATCTTCTCTTACATTTATGCATTTATTACATCTTGAGATTAACTTTTCTATACCCTAAAAAAAAGTTTTCATCCTTCTCTTCAAAATGTTCATTTACTGCGGTTTTGAGATCCTCATCATCGCTAAATCGCTTCCCACGAAGCGTAAATCTAGGAACAAAAAATAATTACAAGGGGCAAGGTCCGGACTACAGGGTGGGTATTGAATCTCTTCGAAACCACAATCTCGCACAGCAGCCTTAGAAACACGCGCGAATCGAACTTCTTTCTGAGGCGCTGTGAGCATTCGTGGCACGCATCTTGCACTGACTTTTGAAAGGTTAAGGCAGTCATGAAGTATGTTGTGTATGGTACCAATGGAAAGGTTAGTGTTCTCAGCTATCGTTTTAACATTTATTCGGTCATATTCAAGTACAAATTTCCCGACTTATTGAATGTTTATTTCGGTGCAGGCAGTTAGCGGGCAGCCAGAGCGAGGGTCGTCTTCAATGCTCTCCCTGGCCCTTTGAAATTCACATGACCACTTTTGAACGGTTGACACAGAAGGTGCAGAATCTCGATAAACAGCCACCATCTCTTCGTGAATACTTTTTTGACTTTTTCCTTGTTTTGTGAGAAATTTAATCACAGCGCGGTGCTCAATTTTCGTCATCATCGTTACGCCAGCCATTTCGCTTATGTTCAACTCATGATAGAAAGCAAATTAATAATCACAACCAGTAAAACACTTGAATAATGAAATTATTAATATCAAAAGATAATTTATTCACATCTTTCATCATCCCCCCCATACCGAGAATATTTTGAACTCTCCTCGTATAATAAGGAGTATTATAAGATATAAATAAAATCAAGAGTATGATATCTTATTTATGCCTTATTTGAAGATTTAAATAATCTTTTTCTTAGTTTACTTTAGTCGTATAATAAGGCTTAAAATAAGGGACAAAATCGGGTTGAGAATTACGCTCAACAACAAGATTGTGCATGTCTTAAACCAAATTGTTTCTCTTTGAAATTTATTGCGTTTCGGATTTCGTTGACGAATGACTGCAGATCGCAGTTCAGTGACGACTTTTGTACTGAATAGTATAGAGTAAAAAGAAGTATGTTTTTGTGAAGTAATTGAATTATTATTTTAAAGTGACGTTTTTACAAAGGAAGTGTAATGACTTCAACAGAGGGGTTTTCGAAGCAGCACTATAGGCGGCTATTGAAGAAACTGAAGGACAGGATGTCGGATATCCCGATGGAAGAAAATAAGGAATTGGAGGCAGCTAACGTTTATTCGTATAAATGCATAGCCCGAGCATGGTTTCAAGGGCGGCGGTAGGTGTTGTCCTAATAGCACTAGTTGTGCCTATGCAAGCTAGACGTTGTATTCTGTTGAGGGTGTTCAGGTTTGTGCCTTGTAACAAGAATTTTAATATATGTAAGACCACAGTAGTTACGTCAACAAAAACAATAGAGTAACGCAGTAACGTCAACAAAAACAATAGAAAATGGAAATGCTGACAGGAAGGTAAGTCAAGAAAAAAAGCAAGGAAAGTCATCAGAAAATATTAAAATAAACAAAATCGAAAGCATTTCGCAAAATCAGCAAATGCTTCAAAAAGAATTAATGCAATCAATGCGTTAGTGGAAGCAAATAATATCAATAGAAATTTAAAATAAAAAATAAAAAACTTGCAATTATCTATATACAGCCTTGGCCAAATGTATTAGGCACCATTTAAAATTCTTAATATCTCTAGAAAACAAAAGATTAAATGAAATTAAAGGAAACAGATATAATAAATAAATAGTTTTATTAAAGATTATTAGTATTTGGTTGGGCCACCTTTGGTCTTTATGACTCCAGCGACTCTCTTGGCAAAGTCCTGACTAGCTTGCGACACTCTTTCGAAGAAATATCACTCGACTCTTGCTGCAGCACATTTTTAAGTGTTTCTTTTGATGCAATTGAGTAATCCTGGATCGTAGGCTTTAGAATAGTCCATAGATGTTCTATAGGGTTGGGATTCGGGGACTGCGCAGGCCACTAAAGCAGGTCTATATTATTCTCCTCAAACCAGGTCATAGTTGTGGCAGGGTGCATTGTCTTGTTTGAATTTGACATTTTCCATGTTGGTGTCCCCGAAAATGTTGGAAAAGGAAAGGCAAAGTACATCCCACCATCACACACATGCATCTCACCCACACCGCTGGCAGCCATGCATCCCCAAATCATTTTACTGCCTCTAACGTGTTTAACAGTCGGTACCACGCATTCTGGGTTGTACTATTCTTCAAAGCTTCGTCTCACAAAAGTCACACCAGGGATGCCAAATATCCGAAAATTTGTTAAAAAAGATGTTTTTTTCAAAGGATAAACTCATCTAGAGAACATCAAAATTAGTTACATTTTTTGATGTGTAAATTAAAGGTAATCCTTAAATTAATCGTACCCCAAAGTAAGATTCATCTGCCCACAATATATTGGAGCAATCTTCTTCAGTGAAATGCACATGTCTTTTTGCCCACTCAAAGCGCGACTTGTTGTTTTTTTCCAAGAGCCACGACTTCTTCCTTGCTTTGCATCCTTTACATCCAACTTCCCTAAGTCTCCATCTAACGGTTATTGAAGAAATTTTTTTCCCCCGATCCTTCGACATCTCAGATGATGTTTTCGTTCGAAAATACGAGCGACGATCGTATTAAAAATCGGTCCTCCCGAGGCGTGGTAATCTTTTCTCTCCCGGATTTTTGGCGATTTATGTGCAAACCAGTCTAGTTGTACCGCCCATTTGCTTTTTGCACTGCATAACATAAACACTTTACTTTTATTGCTATTTGAGTTTCATTTTTGCCTTCTTCAAATAAAAGCTGTATTTTTATACATTCTGCCAGATTAAGTTCACTTATTTTTGGCATTTTAAAAGAAAAACGAATAAATTTCACTTTTATGAGCAATAGAAAGCAAATTAGTCACACGTCTGTCGATTTTGAGCAATGATCGAACACTGATCCTACACCGGAAAAAATGCATAAACCCGCTTTTGCATCATAATAGTGCATTGGTGACCTTTCTTAAAATTTAAAAGTCGTTTACAACCTGGTATAGTGATGCCATTATTCATAAAATTCAAAGTAATTACTTCCGAGAAAGGATTTGTCAGCAAAGAAAAAAAGAAAGGGTGCCTAAATCATTTGGCCAAGGCTTTATATAAAAATCAATGTACCTATGTACCTATGTATGTTTATATGTTTTCTATGGACTCCGAAGCCACCGAACCGATGAAGTTAAAATTTTAGGTAATCGTTGGTAATATTCAGAGAGTGTTTCTGTGAAGTTTGGTCACAATCGGTTCGGTAGTTTGCCCACACCTGCATTTGGAGTGAGACAAGTCGAAGAAAACATTCGACATGACGTTTATTTTTTTATTTTTTTAATGAAATTCCAAAGAGTTCTTTGGAATGGGTGGCCAGGTTCGGACTCTCAGGGTAAAGTCCCTGGACGATCCCTGGCGAGTAACCGTGACAAGAAGACTCACTGCCTCCACGGGGCGGCCACCGGGCAACGAATACCACAGCGAGATAATCTGGCCTAGTATTGCGGACGTGTACAACTGTACACTTATGGCCTATTGCGCACGCCTGCGATGCACGGCTGGTGTTCACGTCTGTGGCTATTCGGCTAAAGTGAGCGACGTGAGGAGTAAACCTCTAGAATAAATCTTTAATCCAAGGTGGAACAGCATACGCCAGGGATGCGTGGCTAAGGGAGTTCTTAGTCGCTAGTATGCGAACTCCGAATACCAGGCTACCTTCGGTTTCAACCAATGCCTTACCGTGCCGTACCGGGCTCCGACATGGGTGACTCTTCTTTCCCGGATACTCGTGGGAATCATTGCATCTCAAATTAATTAAAATTTACAGACCGATGCCTCTATAAGCGCATCAACCTCTGGTGCTGCCGTTGGGCAACCAGAGGCACTCCCCAATCGAGTAGCCACTGGGCTCTCGACGGCCGACAACACAGTGCTTCAGAGCACATAACGGCCTCAACATCTCGGTCCGCCATCGGGCAACCGAACCCAACATCCGATTCGGAAGGTCTGGCCAAGTGGGCCGCTCCCGATCGTACGGAATGTTGTAACGTGGAATCATTAGCGGAATCGTACACCTCTGATTCCGACGCGTCCACACTTGTTGACACCTGCAGCGTGATTACCGAAAAATTGGGTTGCTCCTCCATCGGGAAGAGTCTAGGCGGGCTGCAAATTCAACAGAGTGCTTTGTGAAGCTGAATAGCTTCTTGTCTGTGCAGACAACGCTACAGCTGGGTGGATGCGCTCCAACTTTGAGAGGATCAGCACCAAATGTGGTCTGGATCTTATGATGGTGGAAGAGGGATCATTCCCAAAAACACACATCGTCCGAGGGTTCTTTCCACAGAGTCTGGAACTCTCAAACGAGAAAGTGCTTGCCACCCTTGTATCCCAAAATGCCGACCTTAAGGCCAATACGTGGAAAGTCATCCAGAGAGGGAAGGAAGGTGCACTCCTTCACCTTGTGCTAGGAATAGACGACAATTCCATGGCTAAGCTCCTCGAACTCAAGGGGAAGGTCAACTACCGCTGGGGTCATATAAAAATTATCCTTTAGAGCACCGATAAGGTTCCCACATCTGACAGCGGTACCCCTTTAGAGGAAGAGGCAGCGAGCACTCAACCTTCCACCGGAAATGTGTCCGAATGTAAGGATTTAAATCAGCCTACCTCAGCTAGCTGTGCCTCTGGGCCATCTAGCTCTGGTGGCGGTAAGACGACAGCGGTGCCTGTTCCTGTGGATCGCACCCACTCAGCCTCCGTAGGCAGGAATAATGCCGTTGGGCATGCTACTGCTGGGGGTTCTGGGAGCGGCACTAAGGCTACGGCCACCGCTTTGTCGGTCCGCCCTAAGCTGCAAAAGAAGGGCACACAAACCCGGACTACTGGCAACGTGGCCGGAAATCCACATAACACGGCTGAAGTCAGGCACAGAACAACAGGTCGTCCTGGACAAGCCGCCTGCCGCAGTAAGAAAGGCCCTAAAAAAGCCCAACTACTCCGGCAAGCAAAAGCAAATCATCCATGAAAAGCACCTTCAAGGTGTTACAGGCGAACCTGCATCATGCTAAGGGCGCGTCCGCTACCCTCAGCAAAGCGGTTTGCCGATGAAAAGATAACCCTAGGACTGCTACAAGAACCTTGGGTTATTCGCGGACATATCAAGGGTCTCGGGAATGGCGTAGGTAAGCTAATTTACAAACACGATGAGCAAGTGCCAAGGGCGGCCTGCTTAATCGACCATAATATAAACTTTCTTCCCATTCCAGAATTTATAACAAAAGACCTGGTAGCCTTACTGACAGAAGTCCCGACCGAGAGAGGCACATCGTGTGTGCCTTGGCGTATTTCCCTGGTGATGACGACAATATACCGCCATTGGAGGTCCAAGCGCTCATCAGCTACTGCAAACGTAGCAACCTACACTACATCATTGGTTGCGATGCCAATGCTCACAAGATGGTATGGGGTAGTAACGACGACAACAAAAGAGGTGAGTGTTTGTTAAATTATCTTGTTAGTAACCATGTAGATGTCCTCAACAAAGGGTCTAAACCAACCTTTATAAATGCCATTCGAGATGAGGTACTTGATCTCACTCTCGCCAGTCCATTTATCTCAAATTTTGTAACAAATTGGCATGTGTCAGATGAAGCCTCGTTGTCTGACCATCAGCATATTAGGTTTGACATACCCGGCCAACTGACACAGGCCCCAACTAGATACGATCCCAAGTCGACGGACTGGATTATGTATCGGGAGCTAGTCCTCTCTAAAATGGATATGCTTGTCTCATCAATTGAGTCCACGTGGGACATTGATGAAGCAACATACCAGCTGAATAAAGTGTTGCTAACTTCATACCACAGTAGTTGTGTCAGTAAAACCAGCCCGAGTAAACGAAAGGTTCCCTGGTGGAATGACCAGCTTGCTAAACTCCGGAAGAAGGCTAGGAAACTCTTTAATCGAGCCAAATGCACAAAAATGTGGGACGAATACAGGTTCGCTCTCACAGAATTCGATTTAGAATTGAGAAGATCAAAACGAGCTGCATGGAGAAGATGCTGCGAAGACATTACTGACATGCCTGTAGCGGCACGTATCCATAAAGCTCTTAATAAAGATCATACAAACTGTGCGGGTTTACTAACGAAAACTGATGGTACCTACACGTCGGACCGAACGGACACGATTAACACCCTACTTCAGGTGCACTTCCCCGGTTCGACAATCCATGAAAATCATGATAACTCTAACGGCACTGACCTTAGGGTTTCCATAGCCAGCAGAGTTAACAGTCTATCTGGTAAAATCTTCAGTCCAGATAAGGTTAGATGGGCAATCGGCTCGGTGGTGACGGCATATACCCAGCCCTTATTCGAAGGGTTATCGACGTTATACTGCCGGCAGTTATCGCTTTATTTAGAGCTAGTTACAACTGGGGTTACATCCCATTCGCCTGGAGACAGGTGAATGTGATCTTCATCCCCAAGAGTGGCAATAGGCCTAGTGAACTGCCTAAATCATATAGACCTATCAGTCTAACATCATTTGTTCTTAAAACTATGGAAAGACTTATCGATGTCCATATTAGAGGCCAGATAGAAATATCTAATCCTCTACACTCAAGTCAATACGCGTACAGAAAAGGCAAATCCACTGAGAGTACTCTTCACTATCTCGTCAAAAAGGTCGAAGAAGCATTTCAAACCAAGGAAATTGCCCTCTTAGTGCCTTCTTAGACATTGAGGGTGTTTTCGATAATACCGGATACGACTCGATAGCTAGGGCAATCAGTCGTAAAGGTATCGAAGATTCGACCAACCAATGGGTCAGAGCAACGCTAGAAAGTCGAATCATAACCGCCTCCTCTGGTGGCGTGTCAGTGTCAGTGACGGCGGTCAAAGGCTGCCCCCAAGGTGGGGTACTTTCTCCCTTATTATGGACACTAGTCATTGACGATCTTTTAGTCAGTCTCCACAGACTTGGCTATAGCGCCATTGGGTTATGCAGATGACCTGGCGATCATTTGTAGTGGCAAGCTTAAGGCAACTATTACTAGAGGCATGCAGAACGCATTGCTTCACGTCTTAGAATGGTGCACTTCTGAAGGATTATCTATTTATCCCAGCAAAACTATTCTAGTGCCTTTTACTAGAAGGAGACTATCACCTTAAAAGACCCCACTTTGCCTTATTCCAATGAAGTCAAATACCTCGGTATTATCCTAGATAGAAAACTCAATTGGAACTCTCACATCAAGTCAGCCACAGAACGTGCCACTAGAGCCATATGGGCCAGTAGGCGCCTCTATGGCAGAACTTGGGGGCTTAACCCCAAAATGATATACTGGCTTTATATCATGATGGTTAGACCTATCATTACGTACGCTGCTGTGGCCTAAAACACTCGAACAATCAACGGCTAATAAGCTCCAGAAACTACAGCGTATTGTCTGCCTAGGTATTACAGGTGAAATGCGCACCTGCCCAACTAGAGCACTTGAGGCTTTAATTGGACTTACACCCCTACACATCTTCATTAGGAAGACGGCTGCTAGATGCGCTATCAAACTGCAGCTGGAACTTAAGTATAAAACAGGTGGCCATGTGGGACACCTGAAAATACTTAACTCAATCCCAAATATAGACATGTTTATGTCCATCCCAGACATTATGGTTAGGGAATACAGTTTTGGAAAACTATATGAGGTAGAAATTCCAGACCGTGCTAAATGGGCCAATGGGGCTCTGGCATGGGACCCTAGAAGTCTGATCTGGTACACTGATGGATCGAAAATGGAATCTGGAGTTGGAGCTGGTGTCTTTGGACCCAACACCGAACTGTCGATACCCATGGGAAGGTGTCCCTCGGTATTCCAGGCAGAAGTACATGCCATTGAGATCTGCGCCGACTTAATATCTAGAACAGGTATTAAAGGCGCCAGAATTATTATCCTCGGATAGCCAAGCAGCATTACAAGCACTGTCTTCCAACATGATGGACTCTATGACAGTTAAATGCTGCCACGATGCCTTACAGGCCCTAGCCAGATACAACAAGGTCAAACTTGGATGGGTACCTGGTCACCAGGGTATTGCAGGCAACGAATCGGCGGATGAACTAGCAAGGGCTGGATCAGAATCCGTGTTCTTAGGACCAGAACCTTTTTGCAGAGTCAATTGGGCTTCTGCCTTAGACCAATTAAATGACTGGGAACATCAACTTCGTCTAAACCACTGGGAAAATGTCCCTGGTCTGAGACAATCCAAACGTTTAATTAAGCCTTACTCCTACAAGGAAATCCTTAACCTAGATAAGGAAAGCATTAGGAAGCTGGCGGGCTTCCTAACTGGCCACTGCGGCCTGAGATACCACCTTAACAAAATGGATATCTGCCAGGACAAGGATTGTCGATTCTGCCTCGAGGAAGATGAAACATCCGAACACATTCTTTGCGAATGCCCGGCACTACATTGGTTAAGGATACGTTCTCTCCACAGGGAGATACTTACTTCAGTGGAACTCAAGAGATCCGCTACCAAGGATGTACTTGCCTTCATAAGGGAGGTAGTACGTCTTTTGGATTAACTCCAACCCCTCGATACAATAGATCTTTTAGGTCGCAGTGTCGATGCCATGCGGGCAAGCGTTGTACAAGAGGAAAAAAAAAGAGTTCTTTTTGTTTTAACAAGTGTGCAGATGCATTTTAACAATTGCAGCAACGCACGCCGGGTACCCGCTGCGTATATATTATTATTATTATTATTATTAATTAAAAGTAAATAAATTTACAAATAATGACAATTTTCCAACAGTTGATGGGTATCTAGGGATATTTTTCCTCCTCAGAATATTTTTTGCATCGACCGTTATGGGTAGGATTCACAGATTGGTGCGAGGAGTGCTGTTAGAATGTCCCTACGCATTTCGATGGAAGGCCGGCTTCCGTGAGCATGTTTTTAAAGGCGTCGTTAGAAAAGCTCTGAGACTAAATCTTACAGCTGCATGATACGGAGAGTTGATTTTACGCACTTTCCATAAATTGCCCAACCATAGTCAATCTTAGATAGCAAAATAGATCTAGTTGCATATATTAACTAAGGTGTTAGTATGAACGAAAGAATGTTTAGAAGATAGGAATTTAATAATATTTAGCCGGGTAGCTAGCTTTTTTCTTAAATCTAAACAATGTTCTTTAAAATTTAATTAACCATCGAATATAATTCCAAGAATTCTTAGATTATTTACAATCGGAATTTGCAAATTTCCGAGATAAATGTTGAAATTACTACAATTATTTTTTTTTTGCAAATGTGCAAAATCCAGGACGATATTATTAAAAAGTTTTTTAGTACGATTGTTATCGTTGCATTTGGCTAAAATAATTAAATCGTCCGTATACAGAAAGTGATCGATTTTTTTCACCTTTGTAATAATTTCACTTAGATTGTTGTGTGCAATGATGAACAGTGTCACCGAAAGAGGAGAGCCTTGAGGAATGCCATTGGTCAAATAATATGGTGAAAGTTGTTTACTTTAACCCGAAACTTCCGCTTTGTTAAGGACTTTCCATTTTACTAACTTGTTGAGGACCATGTGGATGCCAATACGGTCAAATGCCTGATTTTTGCATGATAGAGCATTTGCAGCGTATTCATCAATATGAAGCAGAGTCCAATGTACTAAGGCAGTGTTTGAAGGCAACTTGATTTGGGTTTGTAAGATTATTTCTTTCAATGTACCAGAAAAGCCTTTTGGAAATTATCTTTTCAAGTAGTTTGCCAGTGCATGACAGTGAGGAAATGGGTCTGTATCCTTTGGGATCTGTAGAGTATGTTGGTTTTCGGTTTTCGGGACAATGGTGGCCGTTTTCCATGCTTATGGTATGATGCCGTGGTCAAGAATGGTGTTGAATAATCTTAAGATATGATCTTCAGCAATCTGTGGGGCATTTCTTAACATCGGATAAGATATTCGATCGTAGCCTGGTGTTTTGCCTTTGACAGAAGATAAACAGCTTTCAACTTCCAGCTGGTTTATAGGCATGTCAATATATTTCGCTGAAGAACTTAGATTTTGTGATTGCTCACAACTATTTAGAGCTACCGTTTTGCAGTTAATGAATTCTGAGGGAAAATTTGGTCATTAGCGTAACTGAATCAGGTTTTGCCGAAAAACTCGAAAATTCTTACGGGGTCGGAGAGTGTTTCTGACTCTGTTTTTATGGTGGTGATCGTATGGGGAGAGTAACTGCCAGTTAGAGTTTTTATATCTGACCAGATTTTTTTGGTGGGAGAAATAGGACTGCTATTTGCTGTTAACCTTTGAAAGCTTTCTTTTTTGGACTCCTTTACTTTTTTCGGAACTGGGCATTAGCCGTACGATATTTAACAAGGTTAATGTCACTGGGGAATTTTTTGAATATTGTCCAAAGATCTTGTTTAATTTTGCGTAACATGGCTATTTCCTTATTCCACCACGGAACAACTGACTTCTGGGGAATGTTTTGAGGGATGGATACGTTCGCTGCAGAGAGCAGGGCTTTGAGAATAGTAGCTGCTTCTTTGTTTACATTTGGGCAGCTGTGATTATTGTTTAAGAAATCAGATGATTTGCTTTGAAACAAACTCCAATCAGCTGGGTTTAGGTATAAGCTGGGAAGATACTATAGAAAGATCTACGTGCGTGAATGTTTTGTGGGTAGAAAAGTGTGTGGGGCTTCCATCGTTTAAAATAGACAGGTTGGAGTTTGTTACGAACTCTCTATTTCTTTTCCTCTGGCGTTGCTTATAGGAGATCCCCATAGTGGACTCCATGAATTTAAGTCTCCTGTTAATAGTACTGGCGTATGGAATGAGGTTGCAAAGTAATCCAGATCATTTGAGCAGAACGTTTGCCTCGTGTGCATATAAAGTGATATGACTGCGATTTTGATATTAAGTTCAATCTCGACAGCAACCGCAGAAATGTTGGAGTTAATCGGCAGGCATTTATGTGGGATGGTCTTATGGATTAACAGGCCGGTGCCTTGTTTTGCGTGGTCTATAGTGAAAAAGTTATGGAAGTATGCTTGATACTGTTTGGGAGGCATTGGTATAATACTGGACAGGAGGTGTGTTTTCTGTAGTTATAATGGATGGATTATGCTCCTTTATCAAAAGCTGAAGTTCATGCAGGTTATTGAAATAACCATTCAGATTCCACTGCAGAATCTTGAGAACTGTCTTTTTAGCGAAAGAGGACTTTTGGGCAATATAATTAGATTTATATCGCGAAGAGTCGGGGTTGAAGAGAAGGTTAGGCTGAACATTTCCATTCCGCTGTCCAGAGTCTGAACCATCCAAGTTCCCTGCGGAGTCCCTGAACAGCAGAGTGTGTAGGGGAGGTCATGGTGTTTTTATTTTTTTCTTCATTGTCGTTAGTGTTTAAGGGTTTTATATAGTAATTGCTTTTATTTATTAAAGATTGTGTGAAAGTTGATATAGGTGAAGGGTGATGCTTACGGTGACCATCCGTCCTCTTTTTCGGTATGGTGTCCTTTTTTTTTCTTGAAGAGGACAGTATTTTGTCCTCTTTTTACTAAATTGCCCTCCTAGTGCCCTTTTTTTTGAAACCATTTTTCTATGATCTAAACAAAAACTAACAGTTCCTTTGAGTTAAACTTTTAAATTAAGTACTTAAGTATTAAGTATAAAAGTACGTTTTAAGAACTGAACTGGTTGATGTAATCTGAAGTACAAATATTTTGAATAAATATCGTTTGTATGTTTGTTTGTACTTGTTTAAGTTAATTATAGATTGTCCTCTTTTTTGCATCTGCAAAAATGGTCACCGTAGTGATGCTGAGCGTTGTTTGAGTAAAATATTGTTAGAGAGAATAGAGTTGTGACTGTGTGTGCTAGACAAACAAGATTGAGTGGGAGTAGAGCTTGAACTGTCAAGCGCGGTTTGAGTGGTATTTTTTGTTTTCGTTCTGGGGTCAGTGAGAGTGAGTTGTGGTGACAGATTTGTATTATCGCTGTATTCGTTAACAATGTGTGTGGGTGTGATTGTGTTAATCTGATTAATAGTAGGAGTGGATATCGAAGAGGGCATTGGTGTCGAAGAGCGAGCGGGCGTTGGGGTGGTGGTATTGGTGGTTTTCTTCTGAGCGTGGTTACTTGCTGAAATAACTACAGTTGGTGTTGGCTTGTTGGCATTGCTTGCAACGGTTGAATAGGCTGATGGAAGGTTAGCGGTTGGGTTCTGTTCTTTATAAATATTTTTTTCTTCAATCATGGAACGTTTTCTTACGGTTTTTATTTTGAGGTTTTCTTTTGCTTGTAAATATCGGAGGTACGTTTTGGAGGAGGCTGGGTGATCACCTTTGCAGTTAGCGCATACTGTTTGCGAGCAATTTTCTAGTGAGTGTGGTGGCAGATTGCAGTTAACACAACTAGGGTTGCTTCTGCATCGCTTGGCAGTATGTCCCAAAAGCTGACAATTAAGACGGCGCATGGGATTTGGGAAATATTCGGTGACTTTGACGTTGTACCATCCAATGTTTAGCGCGCTTGGTGGTCGGAAAAGATCGAACGCAAGTAAAATAAGGCCGGTAACGCGTTGTTTGCCGTCTTCGAGTTATTTAAATTTTTTTTTCTCTTTTTATTTATTTGTTCGGGAGGAGGGTTTATTTCTAGACGCTAAATCTGTTGCCCGAAGGCATGGTCTATTTATATGAATGTATTTGTCACTGATTCTTTGAATTCACTCACTGATGGGTTGACACTGCTTGTAAGGGTATGTATAGGGGCTTTACAGCCAAAAAAAAACTAAGTCAGATTACACACAATCAGCTAAGAGATGTTGCCGTCTCGGGTGCTAGTCGATGACTGCGGTATATAATAAATTTAGAAAACAAATTAAAAATGAAAGAAAACAAACAGCCAGAGAATATTCAAGTTTTCCCAGTCCTCCACGGCAAAATGTGGAAAAACAAATATATATAACTAATGAAAAAGAATTGGCAAAAGAAACAGAGTGGATTAGAAATACTCGTAGAGTAAAAAAGAGGAAAGTTTAGAACTCAATTCCTCCTCCTGAATTCACAGAATCGCCAGAAATAAACTTACAAAAGCAATCGAAAAAGACACTACTACCACCTCCAATAATAATTGATGAGGTAATTAGCTATGATAATCTGTATGAAAAGATAAAATCGATTACACAGGCAGAAAATTTCGATCCAAAAATCATTAACAAAAACATCAGAGTAATGGCAAAAAACCATTCAAGATTATGGATGCTACGATTAAGCTCAAGCGGTAAAACAACCTTGAAACATGTTTATGCTAACATTCAGTTCAGAAGAGGACATAGAAAGGGTCTATCAAATTCAAAATACCCTGGGATGCAGAGTTCAAATAGAACCAATCAAAACTGGTGCCCCAATGTAAACAATGCCAGACATATGGGCATACGCAAAAATACTGTAATAGGCAGGCAAGATGTGTGAAATGCGCTGGAAAACACCACACAACACAATGTACAAAACCCGAGGATGTGCAGCCAAAGCGTGTCCACTGCGGGGACATGGAAATATAAAATATTGTAAATAAAAAATTAAATGCTAAAAATACTAAAAGCCTTCATGATAAGAAACCAAAAAGCACCAGAAACTAAGAAAATTTATGCGAAACTTACAAGACTACAGACTATTCTAAAAAAAAAACAAAAAACTGAAGGCTAAACTGCACGCTGAGAATAAACAACATAAAATTCAAACAAACAACGACATGAGTCAAACACTAGAGCTGATACTAACCAAACTCAGTATATTAGATATGCGACTTAAAAAGCGAAAAAAAAAAACCAAAGACAAGGCATCTAAGCATTACCATGGATCAAAGTCTTAAAATGATATGTTGGAACGCAAATGGTCTCCAGCAACATCAACAGAAATTTCAGGTGACTCTTGATGCAAATAACATAGACATTCGCCTTATCTCAGAAACTCATTTTACGAAATACATGCAGACAAAATTTATTAACTATAAAATCTACCACACCGCCCACCCTGAAAATGCAGCTAAGGGTGGAAGCGCAGTTAAAGTTAAAAACAATATCCAGCAATATGAGGAGATGAAATACATTACAGAGAAAATACAAGCTGTAGCAGTGTGTATAAAAACTAAACATAAAAAAATTAATATTGCTGGTATTCACAGACTTCCAAAACATACAATCAAAAAAAAAGAATTTTCCGATTTTTTTTTTGAAAAACTAGGGAACAGATATCTACATAATAGGTGGTGATTTTAATGCCAAAATCTAGATTGACAACAACGAGAGGAAGGGAACTATGTATATGCTACAACTTAAAAACATCGGTGCGAAATTCTATCGACAGGAAGACCCACGTATTGGCCTGCAAACAAAAACAAGATACCAGATCTAATTGATTTTTACATAATTAAAAATGTGTCAAGCAGTTATGCACATACATACATATAGATGAGTTTGAGTATCTAAGCTCTGACCACTCGCCTATAGTTCTTAAAATGTGTGAACACATATTTAAAAATATAAATACCTTAACAAACAAAAGAACAAATTGGCATGCCTTCAAACTGAACTTAAAAAATAGAGTAGATTTAATGATGCCTCTTATAACTAAAACTGATATAGAAAAAGAAGTTCATAAATTGGTCAGCGATATTCAGCAATCGGCCTAGAAAACTAGAAAAAACATGAAAAGAAAATATCCAAGAGAAATAAAAGATTTAGTAGCAGATAAAAGACGTGCAAGAAGAACATGGCAGAAAACCAGAGCACCACAACATAAAGCGAAATTAAACAACCTTTGTCAGCAACTAAGAAGAGGAATTAAAATTTTTAAAGAAAACTTAATAAAAATGTACCTCAGAGGATTAACAGCTGAATACGCAACAAATTTCTCTCTGTGGAACGCGACAAAAGGATTAAAACAACCCACTGTGCAAATACCTCCAATTAAAGCAGTTGAACTGGGCAAGAAGCGATGAGGACAAAGCAAGTCTATTTGCACACTATCTAGAAAACATATTAAAACAACCAGATGAAAATGGAAATAGATAACCTATGCTAATAGAACCATCTGAAGAGGAGATCAAAGTAATTCTGCAGACAATGTCTAACGTAATATGCAACTTAAGTATGAAATAAATGCAAAAAAAAGCCCTGGATATGACCTTATATCTGGACGGGCCAGATCCGAGGATCAGACTCCGCGGGCTTCGGGTTAGCCTGTCAGGATGGGTGTTGTCCCGATTGACCTATCAACCCTCAAATGAGCAGATGGCACTTTTCCAAGAGGCAGTTATGACATCTACATTTTTTGACGGACAACAATATAGCTCCTTTAAGTACCAGTGCCAATGGGCACGCTAGTTCATTGTTTCGTTATTCTCATCGTCTAAAGCAGGGATTCAAGAGACACCTTTTCCAAAATGAACTGAAACCTCAGACCCCCATAGCCAAATTACTTTAAAAAGCCTATCTCTAGTTTTTTGAACTTGATAATGATTTCGTTCGTGTTAAATCGCGTATATGCGTCAAATGCAGGGCAAGTTAAAACGTGTCTGAAAGACTTGTACCCTCGAACACATTACCTTGCACGAAGTTGTCCACGCATATTGACTCGTTGAGGTTTTTAAAAGTACAGCAATGATACTTCCTACTAAAATATTAGTCATTCTTATAACAAGTTGGTATACGTAACACAACTTATACGGTATCTTGAACGTTTCAAATAAGAACTTGTGTTAATTAATAGGGGTCGACTTTTAGACCTCGTCGACCCCCAAAATCAGTTTTCGTTTATGCTGACCTCTGGGAAACCGATTTCAACCCCAAGGGGTAGATATCGACCACTTTGGGAATCCCTGGTATAAAGCTATTAATATGTGTAGTCTTGCTAATCGCAGGGAATTGTCTGAGGCTTTGTTGCGTTTGACCTTTTGAAAGGTAATATAAACTCTGTCTTTTTGTGTTCCAAAGTATCTGTGAATCCAAATGTTCGTAATTTAATACATACCAGATACTTAAAAAAAAGAAAGTAACTCATTGACTAATTATGCTTCTCATGAATTTTTAATCGGTGCTCAAAGGTTTTTAACAAATACTTTGATTTATTTAATCTAAATATTAGCAGATATGGTTTTAAAAATAGAATTTTACATAGAATGATGGTTGAATACTCCTCAGGACTTTTAATTTTTAATTTTTTTTTTTTTCAATCTTTAATTGTTTTTTAATTTGTAATTAAAAATTTTTATTTTTTTTATCTCCTAAAGTTTGCAAAAACATTAACTGTATTAACTTTATATCTATTTATTTATTTCACTATCAACTATACATACATATATGTACACATATGTATACAAATATGCATCTATTTATGATAATCTTTATTGTTACTTTGTTGTCTTACTTTCGCAAAATAAATTAAACTAAATTGACCTAAAATTTTTTTAGAAAATTCGCATGTTTCTGACGAAACTTCGCTGTCAAACCATCAACACATCAGGTTCAACATTCAAGGCAAACTGTTATATGCTTCTAATAGATATGATCCCAAATCAACGGACTGGAATCTTTATCGAGGACTTGGATTGGATATGCTCGTTACACCTATCGAGTCCATAGGGGACCTAGATGAAGCAGCATACCAATTGAATAATGTGCTGCTTACTTCCTACCACGACAGCTGTATTCATAAAACCAGTTTGTGTAAACGAAAGGTTCCCTGGTGGAATGACCATTATAGGTGCGCTTTTACTGAATAAAATTTAGAATTGAGAGGATCTAAACGTGCTACTTGGAAAAAATGCTGTAAAAACATTGCTGACTTGCCAGTAGCGGCACGAATCCATAAGGCACTTGTTAAAGATCATACAAACTGTGTAGGACTACTAAAAAAATCTGATGGCACCTACACGTCGGACCGTATGGACACTCTCAAGACTTTACTTGAGGTTCATTTCCCAGGTTTGTCTACTCATGTACAGCACAAGTACTCGAATGCAGCTGACCATAGGGTCGGCATCGCTAATATAGTAAACAGTTTGTCCGGAAATTTTTTTAGATAAGGTAAAATGGGCGGTCAGCTCCTTTAAACCATTCTAAGCCCCCGGCGGTGACGGCCTTTTTCCTGTACTTTTACAGAAAGTTATCGATCTCATCCTGCCGGATATTATCGCTTTATTTAGAGCCAGCTTCAATTGGGGATTCATCCCGATTACCTGAAGACAGGTAAACGTGATCTTCATTCCCAAAGCGGGCAATAGGCCGAGTGCGCTACCTAAATCCTGCCTAAAATTTGTTCTCAAAACTATGGAGAGACTCATTGACGTTCATATTAGAGGTCGGTTAGATTTGTCTGCTCCTCTGCACTCAAGTCAGTTTGTATATAGGAAAGATAAATCCACAGAAGGGGCTCTTCACTACCTTGTGAAGGAGATTGAAAGATAACACTGGCTACAGCTCAATAGCAAGAGCAATCAGTAGCAGAAGTATCGAGGATTCGACCAACAATTAGATAAGAGTCATGTTTGAAAGTCGAATTATTACCTCCTTTGGAGGAGTGTCAGTGTCTGTGACCGCAGCTAAGGGTTGTCCCCAAGGAGGAGCTCTCTCTCCCCTTCTATGGTCACTAGTCATAGACAACCTTCTAGTCGAACTTCATAGATTAGGCTATATCGCCATTGGTTATGCGGATGATTTGGCGATATTTATTAGTGGCAAGAACAGCGCAACCATCTCTAGCGTCATGCAAGGTGCTCTACTAGACGTTCTAGAATGGTGCAGCAGAGAAGAAGTATCCATCAATCCCTGCAAAACTGTTCTAGTGCCTTTTACTAAAAACAGACTGGTCAAACTAGGACCTATCATTATCAAAGGCACCACTCTAGCTTATTCCAGCGAAGTCAAATACCTCGGGGTTATCCTCGACATCCCCTACTGGACTGCCAACCTTGCTGCGGTGTAGTGGCTGAGTAAGGTCAATGATTCTCGGGAACTATCCCCAGATGAGTCCTGAAACCAATAGGTAGTCAACCCTCTCCTCCCTATCCAAATCCCACTATCCCATCTTTCCCATTCTCCCCTGGGCTGGATTAAGGTGTCATACGACCCGTGCCGAGAATCAACCTGGCTGAGGGCCCATTCAAATAGCTCAGTCGCTAACGGAGTATCCGGACTACCTGGCAACCTCCGGATCAGCTTGCCTTGCCTGCATAATGCGGATCTCTGTGCAGGTCGACCTACCTTTCTCCGCCACTCGTGGGTTCAAACCTGGACACAAACAATAACAAAAACCAAAATATAAAAAAAACAAAAAAATTAAAAAATACAAAAAAAATTCAAAGAGAGGACGGTCCTCTGGAAAAACCGCCTTCCAGTCACCTGGACAGCGCTCCCGCAAGCTCAGTTGGTGCAAGCTTAGCTAGCGCATTGGCCTTGAGGCCTGGCACTAGTTCTGCAAGCAGTCGCGAGCAAGCGGCCGCTCCCAGGCCTACTGAACACGCGTCTGTAACGCCGGCTGTTAGGACATTGGTATCTATACCTGGTCCTAGCGGAAATCCAGGCCATGAGACGCGAGGGGATAACCCCCAAACCCTATCCACATCTTCAGGGGCAGCCAGCTGTTCGGCCTCGAGCTTACGGCTCGTTGCTCCCCCCACCGCGAAGGATTCACATCCGCCTCAAAAAACCCTCTCAGGGGCGACGGACTGCTCGGCTTCGAGCTCGCGGAATGTCGCTCCATCGAAGATCTCCTACCAAGATCGACGGCTAGCCTACAAGCTAATTCGCCGTATTCAGGCTATCCCTGAGGAAGAGAGATCACAAAAGCACAAGACCTCTCTCAGCTGGGCAACTAAACGTGTCCAACTCCCTTCCGACTCATCCAACACGGAATCATCGTCTAAACGACAAAGATCGCAGGATGAGTCTCCCTCCTCGTCAAAGAAAACAAAGACAGTACCTCCCAGTACTATCTCCAAGCCCTTTAACCAAGTGCTTAAGGCACACTTGGTAATCGCGGTCATTGACCACAGCGATCCAGATGGCAGCATTACGGCGGATAAGTGGAGAAAGGTTGAGATAAAACTTGCCACAGCTTTTCCCCAAATCCGTCGCGACTATCCCGGCCCTGATATCTCCTGCAGGGATGGTGGCTGGCATCAAGGGCATGTCAAACTAATTGCCTGTGCTGACCAGAGATCGAAAGATCTTTTCAAAATGGCTGTCTCCAGTTTGGGGCAAGTCTGGCCAGGCGCAAAACTGGAGGTCGTGGAAAAGGACCAAATTCCAAACCGACCCAGGACACGCGCCACCATTCCAGCCGAACCCTCCGACTCTAGGGTGATCCTAGATATTATAAGGTCTAACAACAGCTCCCTTCCCACGCACAACTGGAAGATTGCTAAAGTGGAAGAGCCGAGAGGAGACGTAAGGAGCGTGATCATTGTTATCAATGAAGAGTCTCTGGCCCCCTTAGCTTCTTCAAATCTTCAGCTCCATCACCCTAAAGGTCTATAAATGTGACGAGATAGAGCTAGGGAGAGCACCTCCCAAACAGGATGTGGTCCCCTCCACATCAGCGACAAATATCTCTCCACCGGAACCCGTTCCCTCACTACCTGGTGACGATTCATCTCTCCTGGGGGTCGACTCCCAGTCGACGGACACGGAGATGGTCGACGCCATTTCTAAATTGGACTTTTCTGGTCCTCCCCCTCCCTCACCATCTCTCCTGGGGGTCAGTCTTAGCCTGACGGACACGGAGATGGACAGTGACCCTACTGGCCTCTCTCTCGAGGATGACCTCCTGTCATCAGACTCAGATGAAGCCAACAACACCGTGATAACGGTTTCTGAAGCGGGTAGTAGCTCAAATGCTGCGAATCCTTCAGATTAACCTACATCACTCCATCACGGCCTCGGCCTTCCTTATTCTCCGACTCAATAAAAATGGAGAAGACCTTGTCTTGATTCAGGAACCATGGGTTGTTGGTAACCGGGTTTGTGGCCTCAAGACTCCATACTATAAACTGTTCTACGCGAGGGAAGAAGGTAAACCGAGATCCTGTATCCTTGCAAGGACCCATCTTAATGTATTTTTACTCTCTAATTTCAGCAATCAAGACATAGTCGCTACCAACCTGGAATTACGCTCAAGAAATTACTGGCTGGTATCGGCCTATCTGGGTCACGATCAAGTGGGCCCACTACCTCCAGACATCTTAGGGAGCTTGATTGCTAAAGCGGAGAGCCTTAAAACTGGCCTCATCATTGGATGTGACGCAAACGCTCACCACTCAATCTGGGGCAGTTCCGACACAAATGAAAGAGGTGAGCAACTTTTTGATTTTATCATTAGTAGTGATCTCCTAATCTGTAACCGGGGGTCCAAACCGACCTTCATTACTCGCAACCGACAAGAAGTCCTAGACATTACCCTTGTCTCAGACCATATTTATAACTCGGTAAAGGACTGGAGAGTCTCTGATGAGCACTCCTTCTCAGACCACCGTTACCTCCAATTCAGTCTTGATGACCGTTATAAATGAAAATGAAATTATAAAAAAAACCAACTGGTCTCTTTATAGGGAGCGTTTACTAACGCTTTTGCCCTCTCACTTGCCTGCTAAACTAAATAGCACTGAGGATCTTGAGAGCCTGGTCAACATCCTAACACAGGCACTCAATGGAGCCATGTCCGTGGCATGCCCACTCCGTAACCCCCGAGGCAAAAAGAAACCACCTTGGTGGAATACAACCCTCAGTGCACTCAGGAAAGAAAGCAGGCTCCTTTTTAATATTGCTAAAAACTCCCGCGAGACGGCCGACTGGGCCTCATACAAATTGTCTCTCAAAAAATACAAATTTTCTCTGAGGAAAGAGCAACGACGTTCTTGGAAACTTTTCTGTGACAGCATTGAAGAATCCTCGGAAGCGTCCAGGTTGCGGAAAATCCTCTCAAAAAGCCCCTCTACACCCAGCTACCTTCTGCATCCGGATGGTCACTGGACCACCTCTACGAAAGAGTCCATTGATATATTACTGGACACTCACTTTCCCGGTAGCTCCCCTGTTACTGACCCGCGATTAGCAAATACTTCGGCTCAATCGTACAGTAACTCTTCGGGTTTAGTAACCACAGAAAAGATCCAATGGTCCGTGCGTAGCTTCAAGCCCTTCAAGTCCCCAGGGCCGGATGGTATTATTCCTGCAGAATTACAGCAATGCGAGGACATTGTGCTTCCATGGCTCAAAGTCATCATGTCAGGCTGTCTAAATCTGGTCTATATTCCCAAACTATGGACCGAGGTGGAGGTCATCTTCTTACCTAAAGCAGGAAGGGGCTCGCATGTGGAACTAAAAGATCTCCGACCCATCAGTCTATCGTCCTTTCTACTTAAAAACTCTAGAAAGGCTAATCGATATCCACTTACGACAGAGCATCAACCCAATTTTGCTCTCGCCGTCCCAGCATGCGTACTGCAAAGGCAAATCGACTGAGACAGCCTTACATTCGCTTGTGCGCATCATTGAAAAATCTTTGAGTGTTAAAGAATACACTATGGTGGCCTTCCTTGATATTGAGGGTGCGTTTAACAACGTCGAGCCAAAAGCGATCAGCGACGCACTTACAGATCTGAAAGTGGATACTTCGCTCAGAGTGTTAATCAATCAAATGCTCACATGCAGGATTATTAACACACAGCTGGGCGGTGCATCGGCCAGAAGAACTGTCTGCTGCGGCACCCTCCAGGGTGGTGTCCTGTCACCTCTTCTGTGGAACCTTGTAGTAAATAAGCTACTGGTGGACCTAGACAAGACAGGATGCAAAGTGATCGCCTATGCTGATGACGTTGCCATCGCTGCCTCTGGTAAGCACCCAAATACTCTCAAGGAAATCCTCCAATATGCTCTCCATCGGCTCACCAGATGGGCCTCCATTTGTGGACTGGGGGTTAACCCCCACAAAACGGAACTCGTCCTCTTCACGAGGAAATATAAAATTCCACTCATAGACCCTCCCAAGATAAATGGCACCAGTCTGACCTTCACTGACAAAGCAAAATATCTGGGTCTTATTTTGGACAGAAAACTAAACTGGAAAGCCAATCTACTAGAACGCGTCAGGAAAGCCAATATAGCTCTCTACTCCTGTAAAAAGGCTATAGGTAGGAGCTGGGGTATGAAACCTCAAATCACTCACTGGCTGTACGTGTCCGTTATCAGGCCTATTTTACTCTACGGCGTGATCGTATGGTGGCCCGCTCTTAACAGGGCTGTCCACCTCACTCAAATAGCTAAGGTGCAAAGATCTGCATGCATGTGCATCAGTTGTGCACTGAGGACTACTCCTTCAGCGGCACTGGATATTATGTTCAACTTGCTGCCCCTTGATATTTTCAGTAAACAGATCGCTGCCTGTACGGCCATCCGTCTGAAAGCCTTCTCTCAGTGGTCCAGCTATCACACTGGCCACTCCTCGATCCTTGATCTCCTTAACTTCAAGCACGAAAATACAGACTACACCCCGCCGAAAATGTGCTTCGACCGTGACTTCCGTACGAGCATCCCTGAACGGGATGTATGGGACAATTCTCCTCCTATCGATGGTAACTCGGTACACTTTTTCACAGATGGTGTTTTCTCCGAGTGTTTTCTCCGAGAAGCTCAACCTAGAATTATCGTTCCGCCTCCCTGATCATTGTAGCATTTTTCAGGCGGAAATCATGGCAATTAAGGAAGCCCTGTCCTGGCTGAAGTGTAATGTACTATCTGTCAGGGATATTACCATTTTCACTGACAGCCAAGCGGCAATCAAGTCTCTGGAATCGTGCTCGTTTACTTCAAAGGCCGCTCTCAACTGCCGTTTATCTCTTATGGAGATGACAGAGCAGTTCAATATTCACCTATGCTGGGTGCCAGGCCATAAAGACATTCCAGGAAACTGCAGGGCAGACGAACTTGCCAGACAAGGCACTACTCTAAGGATTCTGTCTGATAGGCAGTCCCTGGGTATGCCCCTAGCTACATGTAAGCATCTACTAAAGCTGAATGCTATTAGCAAGACCAACCTCAGATGGGAAAACTTGTCAACGTGTCTCATCTCGAGACAGATCTGGCCCAGGCTGGATCATAAACGCAGTACCGAGTTGGTCAAACTAAAGCGATCACAAATCAGCTGCGTTGTTGGTGTTCTCACTGGACACTGTCTTATAGGCCAACATGCGAAAAGACTTGGCCTCTTTTCAAATGACTTCTGCAGAAGCTGTAGGGACGAGGAGGAGGAGGAAAGTATCCCTCACCTCCTATGTAACTGCCCAGCTCTGTCGCATAAAAGAATGCTCTATTTAGGGTCCCCCTTCCTTGAAGTCCTTAGTGACATAGCGTCCTTAGACGTCATGCGCATCTATCGCTTTATCAAAAGCTCCGGTTGGTTCTGTTAGTCCATGAGTAGCGAATTGGTTTTGATCCATGGTATCACAAAGGACCTTTATTGGTCTAAGTGTGTCCGCACTCCCATGCAGACAGCCAAGTCAACCTAACCTAACCTATCCTCGACAAGCAGCTCAGCTGGAATTCTCATATCAAGTTCGCCATCGAGCGTTCCACTAAGGTCATGTGAGCCTGTAGACACCTTTATGGGTCTAAATCCAAAAAAGATACTTGGGATGTATACAATGATGGCGAGGCCCGCTAGGTGTGCTATCAAGTTGCAGATAAAATACAAGTAAAAATCAGGTGATCATGTGGGACATCTGAAAATTCTTCACTCAATCCCCAAAAGAGACATGTTTTGCACCATCCCTTACATCATGGTCAGGAAGTACTGTTTCGGTAGGTTATTTGAGGTAGAAATATTAGACCTTGCAGATTGGTCTAATGGTGTTCCAGCATTAGACCGTAAAGGTCTGGTCTGGTTCACAGACAGGCTGAACTCCATGCCATTGAAATCTGCGCTAGGATAAACCTTAGTAAAAGTATTAAGGGCCCTAGAATACATATATTTTCAGATAGTCAGGCAGCAATCAAAGCGTTGTCTTCCAATTTAATGTACTCCATATCAATTAAATGCTGCTACGATGCACTGCAGTCCCTGGCGAAACACAACAAGGTAAAACTTGGATGGGCCCCGGGATTGCAGACAACGAACTTGCAGACGAACTAGTTAGGCCTGGCTCAGAAGCTGCGTTCATAGGACCTGAACCTTACTGTGGCATCAACTGGTCTTCCGCCATAGTGCTGATTAGTAATTGGGAACACAAGTTTCGTATGGACCACTGGGAAAATGTCCAGGGTTGAGACAATCCAAATTACTAATCATAGCTTAATCCTATAAGGATACACTAAACTATCCTTCATTAGAGAGGTAGTACGTCTCTTCGAGCCAAAGCCGCTTTTGTCCAAGAAGATCGTTTATAGCAGTGAACTCGATGAGAGAGTTTGATGGTAAACTGCAACATGGCCTTCACCCCATTTTCGCATATGGTTGTCCCAAGTGGTTCAACGTGGGAGCAAGTTTGATGAAAAGGATTCGGGTGTCTGAGAGTGCTTGCCTTCGTTAATACAGAACACGTGCGCCTGAGTAAAAAAGATTTTATTCCAATAAGGTCATAATAACATAAATAGAGTGGATAATTTCCTGCTTAATGCGATTTGAAGCCACATTGCAAGAGCAATGAACTCGATGAATAGCCCTAAATAGAGAGAGTCCGAAGGTCAATCAATCTCTAGTACGTAACAACTTCTATGCTGTAGTCAAGCTGATCTTTTTAGCCGATATTTGAGTTAGTTGCTTGCTGATCTGCTGTGCTGAGACTGTGCTGTTGTTTAAGCTGAACTTTTAAGCTGATTTGTTACCTTAATTCTTATTTCATTTCTTAATTTTAATTATCCTGAAGTTTTATCTATCAATCAAAATCAATGCGAATTAAACTGAATTTCAATACGACGGTAGTGTTTCATTCGGTTTAAGTAATTTTCTCGACATCAATCCTACAATTTTGGTGTCAGAAATCCTCGAAAGGATCGGTCGTAAAATAGTCTTAAGCCTAAAAAACAACCGTGGGCTATTTGCTGAATTATTAAGAAAAAAAGAAACGTTTTCGAAGTCGTTTAATTCCATAGTAATAAAAGCGCGTGCTGCAATTCTAAACTAGCGGATCGGGTTGTGAAGATACATAATCGCAATACATAAAAACCGAAATATTAACGCGGCTATGGTGTGATGTAGTGTACATAAAGGCAAGAGTGTTAAATATATAAAAGGAACCGAACAATTTTACGGTAAAAAGAAGAAAGAAAATAGATCATGTCAATTAATTAATGGAACCGCTTAATGATATAAGCAAGATAAAAGATTTACCCAGCTTGGAGTTACAGTTTGAATTGAATTTAAGAAAAATTCCAATTTGACACAAAATTTATCGAGTAGCCAAAGCAAGTTCGAACTTATGACAAATAATAGTGACGATAGTAATCAGGGGCGCGAGGGAACCGACGACGGTAAAGGCGTAGGAGACTTTAAAAACGGAAAGGTGGAAGTGGATAAAACTAATATCTCTGTCATGTCTACTGCCAGCAGCTTTGTTTTTCTGAATGTTGAAGAATCGCTGGAGAAGAGTGGTAATTTAAATAACAAGCTTCGATGTTACAACTGTGGATCGTTGCATCATTTGACTGAAAGCTGCCCAAGTAAGTCGAAAGGGGCTAGATGTTTTAATTGCGGGGATTTTGGACATATGGCGAATAAGTGCCCAAAAACAAAGAAACCAAAAGAAGACAGCGTTGAACGTGTTAACGTAGTGGTAACTGATAATCTTCATATACCAGTCCATACATTCGAAGGTGATTTTAGTGCTCTCGTGGATACTTGCAGTTCCGTAACATTGATAAGAAGATCAGTGTTGATAAGCTCCAAGACAGATCAGGCGCTAATAGGTCCTGCTGTCCCGTTAATTGGACTAGGCGGAACTGTGCAGATGTCTTTGGGATCAGTGGAGGTACTCCTTACGTTAAATGGTATTGATTATCTTACCGCTTGTCACGTTGTTCCCGATCGGTGGATTCCAGGCGACATTCCAATAGGTAAGGATATTCTTAGAAAAGTAACTCTCGTTATAGAAGAGGGTCGAGTCCAACTCCGAAAAGCAGAGCCTGAGATCAACAACATGGAGCACATAAACGTCGCTGATTTACTACAAGAAGATGAACTTGCCTGCCTTTTTGACATCAGCGACCTTGCAAATCGGCAAGCCGTAAGGGACATTGTTTCCAGTTATAGTCCGAAAAAACCACCTTCATCCTGTATTCAGATGCACATCGAGCTGGAGGACGACAGGCCAATATACCAGAAGCCGAGGAGGTTAACCCCGCAAGAAAAGCTAGCAGTCAGCCGACAGATACTGGAGTGGCTAGACGATGGAATAATTCGGCTAAGTTGTTCAGACTTTGCAAGCCCCGTCGTAGTCGCGAAGAAAAAGGATGGATCTATGCGCCTATGCATAGATTTTAGGAAGCTTAACGAAAAGGTAATAAAGGATAGTTTTCCCTTGCCCAATATTGATGATATTTTGCAAAGTTTATATCGTGCTCGTATTTTCACAACATTAGATTTAAAAACGGTTTTTTTCATGATGAATGAATCTATGATGAATCTAGTAGGAAATATACGTCATTTGTAGTACCGGATGGACAATACGAATTTTTAAAGGTCCCTTTTGGACTACGTAACTCTTCCGCGATTTATCAAAGATTTATAAATTCAATTTTCAAAGACTTGATTCGAAATGAAACGGTTTTAATTTATATGGACGATGTAATAATCCCTTCTAATACAATCAGTGAAAATTGAAACAGTTTGCGTCAGGTGTTGAGAATTACGGAAGAGAACGAGTTAGTTATAAAATGGAAAAAGTGCGAGTTTCTGCGACGAAAGGTGAACTTCCTGCGACACGTCCTTGAGGATGGTAATATAAAGCCCTCACCGGAAAAGAGCAATGCTGTAAGAAATTTCCCTATTTCCAACAACTTAGAACAAGTTCAAGCTTTTTGGGGTTGACCGATTACTTCCGGAAATTTATAAGAGGCTACTCATTGATTGCGAAGCCTTTAACCGATTTATCCGTAAGAATGTATCATTTGTTTTAAGCGAGAAGGAACTTGTAGCCGTTCATACGCTCAAAAAGATGTTATGCAAGGACCCCGTTTTATAATTCTTTGATCCGAATCTACCGACGCAGCTGCACACCGATGCCAGTAAGGATGGGTATGGTGGTGTTCTCGTACAGAAGCATGGTGTAGACGATCAGTGGCATCCCGTTTTCTAACATAGTTACAAAACATCAGGTAGTGAGAAAAATTATACTAGTTATGAACTGGAAGTTTTAGCCATTATCAAGTCTTAAAAAATTGAGAGTTTACCTACTAGGATTAAATTTTGAGATTTTCACAGATTGTAAGGCATTTGAACTTACGATGAGAAAAAAGGACATTTGCGGTAGAGTTGCTCGATGGGCCCTGATAATAGAGGAGTTTCAATGTAAAGTTCACACATCGTGCCGGTTCTGATATGCGACATGTATATGCGTTAAGCCGCTACCAAAATGTAATGCCCATTCAGCATGGTATTTTCGAGCAAATACGTACCTCTCAGCTGAAAGACGAGTACTGCCGGTTATTAGCAACGATTCTTAAAGAACAGCCGTACGAGGATTTTGTCATACGACAAGATGTCATATTTCAGGAAGAATAGCAGTTATTCAAAACCACTGAATAATACTATCAAAATTAATTTCAGTAAACTCAGGAACAATCTGCTTTTTGAATTTTGGGATGACGTCTATTCGTGTAGTGATGTTTCGAATTCCTACGTTTTATTTATTGATTGCCTTAAGAAGTATATTTATAATTGTTACTCTTTCTTACCTCCGAAAAAATCGAGAAAAAGACTCAAGCCCTGGATCTCTAGGGACTTAGTGAATATAGTTAATGCTAAAAATAAACTTAGATTGAAATGCTATCGATACCCTAGTAACTTGAGATTAAAAAGTAAATACACTAAATTGTGCGCTGAACTGAAAAAGAAGATTCCAATCTGTCGTGACACCTATTACCGTAATTGTTTTGATGTTGCCAGAGGAAACCTTAGAAACGAATGGAAAATAGTGAACAGTTTACTTAATAAATCTTCTTCCTCTAAAAAACCTTCTTCTTTGCGTATCAATAACTGTTTAGTATCTGACAAATACGAAATCGCTGAAGCATTTAATGACTATTACACAAATATTGCCAGTAGTATACAACCCTGTCCAGTCAATTCATCTTGTGCTCTCTGTCCGTGTGCTGAACCATATCAAAGTAATAGCTTTGTTTATAAACCTATAACATCTCTTGAAATGCTTAAAGCTATTCGCAGCCTAAAAAACACTAATTCAAGTGGCACAGATGGTATCTCAAGTCTGATTTTAAAAAAAAATTGCTTGGTCCATTGTGGATGTCTTAACGGACATCTTCAATGGCTGCGTGTTTTCAGGGGTTTTTCCTGAAGAACTCAAATGTGCTGATGTTATACCTATTTTCAAAAAAGGTTCTGCTGTAGAGCTGGGTAACTACAGACCTATTTCTCTCCTCCCTGTGCTAAGTAAGATTTTTGAAAAACTTATGAAAGACAGAATTGTAAACTTTTTAGACATCAACAATTATTTTAGTCCTAATCAGTTTGGCTTTCGGAAAGGCAAATCTACTGAAGATGCTCTACTGCAGTTCTGTACCCAAATAATGTCTAATCTTGATGGTAAAAGGTGTACAGCTGGCTTGTTCATTGACATTACCAAAGCCTTTGACATGGTCAATCACAATATTTTGGTTGGAAAACTGGAAAGAGCTGGATTTCGTGGTTTTATGCTTGATTAGTTCAAGGCTTACCTAAAAAATAGGTCACAAAGTGTGAAAATTGATGAGATAAGAAGCGAAATAAAATTGTTTAACTTGGGTGTACCCCAAGGCTCTGTCTTGGGTCAAATTCTATTTCTCATCTACATTAACTCCCTCTTTGCACTTGACTTCAAAGGAACACTAATCGCTTTCGCGGATGACATAGGTTTTTCATATGGTCAGAATAGTCCCTTGGAACTAGTTGCCGACATAAATTGGGATTTAAATTTGTTGAGAATCTGGTTTGAGAATCATAAGTTGTTAATTAGCTCCAAGACAAAAATAATGTATTTTACCTTGTCATCGGTACACTGTTTAGGGGCAAATGTCCACTTTCATGCACCTGAGTGTCAAAAATTCAGATTTTCCAATTACAATTGTACGCATAAATCTACTACTCCCACTTTTTGTAGTACTCTTAGTTGTAATGATAACTGTTTTCTTATCGAAGAAGTAGATGAATATAAATACCTAGGGCTTATTATCGATTCCAATTTGAGCTTTTCGAACCACACGGAAACTTTGAAGAAGTATTTACGTTCCACTCTGAGATACTTCTATTATTTGCGAAATGTCTGCTCTCAAATGCTTCTACAGAAAATCTACTACGGTATTGTTCATTCCAAGCTGCAATACGGAATTTCTTGTTGGGGAGGTGCTTATCTTAACAAAATACGACCGCTATTAGTTTTACAGAAGCATATATTAAGAAAATTATGTCAAAAACCTGTAAGATATCCTAGTTTTCCTTTGTTCTGTGACCTAAAAATCCTTCCTGTTCGTCATCTGTATTGTTTTAAAGTATTTAAGTTATTCTTTATGAAATCTGGTAATCGGAATTTTCGATTAATTTCTAATTACAATTTACGTGGAAACTTTTCGTACTTGGTATCTGTTCCTTTTGCTCGTACTACTGCATACCGTAATTTTTATTCCGTTTTATCTTTTCGCCTATTTAATAAACTTTCACAATCTATCAAAGCAATAACAGAAAAATTGGCTTTTCAACATCAACTACGCTACTTTAGAATCTGTTACTTTCGACATTCTGATTTAACTCTTACTTAAGTTTCTTTGCTTTTCTTTGATTTTTATTTTGAATCTAATTGTTTTTTTTTTTTTTCTTCATCCTGCTTTTTGTTGATTGAATTTTTACTATAAACTACATACGTTGATTATGGCCACCCCATAATAAACTTTAATATAAATTTCAATAACTATTTAAAGTGGCATTCAATACTATTTTCACTACTTATGTAAGTAAAATACAGAATGTCTCAACTTTTCATATAATTAAACTTGTAAAAATCATTTTATGAATTGTTCTTGTAATCTACTTGTAATACTATATGAAATAAAAATTATCAATATCAATATCAATATATAAGTTGACGGATGGAAGGTGCCTATTAGTCGTGCCAAAGAGTTTGCAGCGCCAAGTTATACAAGGCATTCATGAAAATGGACACATCAGCTCCCATAAGGTTATCGCTGTCACACAAGCTGAGTATTTCATTCCAAAGCTGGGAAATAAGGTAGAGGAAGTTCTTGCCAACTGCGTACCCTGCATTTTGACCAAACGGAAAATTGGGAAACAGGAGGGGTTTTTGAATCCAAATCGAAACTATACAAGAGGAGAACATGAAGGGGTTTAACAAGAAAAGGAAAAGTGCTCGGCAGTATTCGGTGGGTGATCTCGTTGCTATCAGGCGCACCCAGTTTGGACCGGGGCTTAAGCTGTTTCCCAAATACTTAGGCCGTTTGTAAGGTCGGAAACCACGAAGGACCCATCGTTACGAGTACTTCAGCAGACTATACCAAGCCATGGGTCAATTTAGAGGATGAAGAGTTCTCATCTGAGGCAGATGAACCGCAGGATGGCCGGATGTAGAGGTTGTTAGACAGCGGAGAGAGCTTTCGCTGTAGCCCTAAATAGAGGGCGTCCGAAGGTCAATCAATCTCTAGTACATAACAACTTCTATGCTGTCGTCAAGCTGATTTTTTTAGCCGATAGTTGAGTAAGTTGCTTGCTGATGCTGCTGTGCTGCGACTGTGCTGTTGTTTAAGCTGAACTTTTAAGCTGTTTTATTACCTTAATTCTTATTTCATTTCTTAATTTTAATCATCCTGAAATTTAATCTATCAATCAAAATCAATGCGAATTAAACTGAATTTCAATACGACGGTAGCGTTTCATTCGGTTTTAGTAATTTTCTCGACAGCAATCCTACAGATATGTATATTACGAGAGAGTTCACCTTAACTGCTTCATTCCTCCAGAGACGTTCCTCTACCTAGATAGAGAAGGTCTGATACAGGATAAAATAGTGGTGCCTCTAATCTTCCATGTTGCCTGGATAGCTGTGGACAGGCGACTCAACTAAGACCGACACTTCGCACACAACATTACGGAACGTCTCCAGTTTAGCAGAGCGGTATCAGGCCCCGATATTAGGTACTATATTGATAAGCAGAGTTATGTCTCGCTGAACTTGTTTTTGCAGAAGTGTCACCCAAAGTAGGCAGGTCGAAGTGGATAACTAATTACCGTACAACAACACAATAACAGCAGCAGGATACCGTCTCGAAGGCAAAGTATAATGCCGAGGCCTGATGGGATTTATCAACGGGAAAAACAATGTTCACCATGACATTATAAGGCTGTCAAGTGCAATACGTAATCACTACAACTGTGTACATAGTAGAAACGGAGAAGATAAAACGAAGTGCAGTAGAGCGTCGAAAGCCACTCAAAGCATCCATCTACCAGTAAAGATCTAGTTAGCTTCTTCTCCTTTTTCATTGAAACAACTGCCAAAGAACAAACGAAAAAGGACTAGATCGCTTAATGACGAAGAACCACCCACACTACTCTAGACACGACTAACATAGAGAAAGAAATAGACGACTTGGTAAAAACTCTGAAAGAATCGTATAATAGTTCTTGTCCTATCAGTCGACCTCGAAAGAAAACCAGTGCAGTCTGGTGGACCTCAGAACTTCGACAACTTAGAACATAAACTAGAAAACTTTTCAATAGGGCGAAAACGAGCAAAAAAAAAAAAACTGAGGTTCCAACCTTTACAAATCCAGTTTTAATGAATATAAAAGTAATATCAGGACAACGAAATTAGAATCGTGGCAATCTTTCTGTGAAACCATTGAGGAGGAAAATAAAGCCGCAAGACTTCGTTGGGTATTATCCAAAGACCCCTGTGTCCGCGGATACATCCAGAAGTCTGATGGCACATGGACAGAATCTAGCCAAGAAAATATTGAGCTGTTAACGGAAACTCAGTTCCCCGGCTGCAGAGTAATTGAAACTGTCATCCTTTACAGGACACCAGTCTCTTTTAAATGTGCAGAAGAGGAGGTTATCTCCAGTATGATAAATAGGGACAAAGTAGCATGGGCTATTAACTTGTTCAAACTCTTCAAATCTGCAGGACCTGATGAGATTATACCAGCAATGCTACAACAGTTCCTAAACATGGTTGTACCACACCTCATAAACATCTTTACAAGCTGTTTACGTATGGAGTACATACCAATCAAATGGAGAGAGGTAAGAGTGGTGTTCATCCCGAAAGCAGGAAAACCTAATCACTCAACCGCCGACGCACAGTGCGGCATTTGTATGGAAATTTGGACAAAAATCGTTTATTCAAATTCATATTTACAAATTTTATTTTTTCTGTTTAAATATTTGAATTTACATATTTTTTCTTAAATATAAAATATAAAATCAAGAAAAAAATTTAGTTAAGCTATGATTATTCTGAAACTAAACTACTGTCATCGCTATCTTCAAGCTCTGTATCAGTTAAATACATTTCATGAAATGAGGAAGCACTTATATTTTGTGAATTATTTGGCAAATCTTCAATTTGTAAGTACATACTAATTTCTGATATATTCCTACTTGATTTCCTTGAAGAAATATTCCTATGTGTTGAAATTAAAGGATCAGAAGTAAGTAATAAGACGTTCATAAGATCCGTGTTTGTCTGATCCCTACTCATCTTACGCGTGTGATATAATCGATTTTTTCTTACTTCCTTATGTCGAGCCTCTAAAGCCTCTTCAGACAGAAGGCCTATAGGTAAGTCGAAAGAATCGATGACATCACAACCATGAATCAAGATCTTATGGACACTACTTGGCATGTAATACCAATTATACAAACTTATATACAAATCTTTTGTGTCTTTTAGTAAAATTGAAAACTGCTCAACATTTATTTTTATACCTGCCGATAAAACTCTTAAAATTATGTGAAAATTTTTTATTAAATTTAAATCTATTCCTGTGATTTCTGAACTGATTTCAGCATCGTTAAAGAACCTCCTCGCAGTATTTCCATCATTTGTGGATCCATAGCCTGGTTTTGGCTTATCCACCAAGAGCCCCATACGAATTTTAAAAAGGTCTTGAATTTTTTTTTTATTTTGCGCGAATATAGTCTTATTTTCGGCTCCTCTTACTTGCCAAATTTTTAGCGGCAAACGATAAGAAATGTGAAGAAGGCATTCAAAACACCTTATCCATGCGTGCAGAGTGGATAAACCAAAACGGTAATGATCGGTATTAGGAAGCCTTTCAGAAACCAGAGTCAAATTCATTTCTTTTGGGGACGCTCCACATATATAGCATTTAGAAGAACAATTAGTGTCTGATAAAATGTTACATATACTCCCATCTAGCATTGTAAAATGTAATTCGTACTTAGCCAGTACAGAACTACCATCGAAATTAATTTGATACGCAGATAATTGGCGTATAGCATTTCTCATTAAGGACTCTTGCTCTCTTACTAAATGTTGATTCTCCTTCATAAAAATGAACTTAATAGGTCTACAAAACAGTGTGGAGGAGGAACGTGGGTTGACCCATAACACATTTTTATTGTCATCTACTAATTTAAGAGGAACAAAAGCTATCAAGAACATAAATTCATCAGTTTGAGATCTATTTTCTGTGAATTTCTGCTTGTAAAGGCTGTGTCCAGCACTGCCATCAAATCCCCACTTGCAAATTAGCTTTAAATCTGAGACGAGTTCAATGGCAATGATTTTTAAAATGCTTTGTAGGGTAATATCTAATAGCTCCTGTAGGTTAACCTCTGCAGATACTTCACTTACAGATACATTTGGCAGAAAAAGTTTTCTAGCTTGCCTCAGAGTCTTAACGGATGGAAAACAGTTGTTTGATTGTTTATTCATAAAACTGCGAAGAATATTATACTTTCTTTCAGAAAGGTCAAGGTCAAAATATAGAGCAAGAACTTGATGAGGACTTAAAGTCGGCTGATATTGACTTGTTGATGTTGATCCTCTTGAAATGTCGCATGCAAAACTAAGTTCTTCAACGGAGCGTGAATTTATCAGATCTTGCACTCTACGTTTTTTTGTCTTTATAGATGCTTCCTCAAACCTAACTAAAGGTCTCCCGCGACGAGTTGCTTCCTGCGGCTCTCCAGTGGATCTTGGTGGTGTTGGTTGGAGATCACTTTCTGATTCGGTTGGTATCAATATAACTGTTTGTAACCACTTTGAATGTCGCTTATATAAATACTTGCGGTTTCTAGAGCAATCTTTCCACTTTCTGCTCATCGCTAAACAATAAGCTTCACCTACGTGTTTAATTTTGGCACTCAAACTATTAGTACACTCATTTAAATTTAAAAGAGATTTAATTTTATGTATTACTTTATATAGTCTCTCTGAATTTGGATTTGAAATCCAATCGTCGACCAAATCACAATTTCGAATCGTTGGGTATTGCACTGGAAAAAAATTCACTATTATTAGGGTAGCAATTTGTAGCAAAAAAAAATAACACAAGAACGAAGTCAGATATATGACTTATGCATAGCAATTAAATGCACAGAATATTTTGCGCCGAATTTTTTAAAAGCTTACTTAAAATTAAAAAAAAAAAAAATTTTAATTTTTTCTAGCAATTCACTTTATCACGCTATATATTCTAAAATATCTAAAAAATTTGGTACTAATACTTGAATAACAAACCTTCTTCCAAATTCGACATGATTTTAGTTCCAAATTTTACACGCACTAGAAATAAAAAAACACTTCTTCACAGCAAGCAAAACTGAAACTAATTAAATTGCAACATGATCGTTCTACTCAATGCAGTGTTACCGCAAGTACCGTTATGTCTTCAGAGAAAACATATTTGTTCTTGTTTGGTTGAGTCATTTTCCTACAATTATATACCGTTTATTGAGTTAAAAGCGAACATATTTTTTTTGATTTTTGTCCAAGGGTTGCCCCACTGTGCGACGCCTTGGCAAGAAGGGGGTCAGAAATGAACATCGCTCATACTGCCACCGATTGGTAAATTGTACAATATCATTGACGCAATAATAGAGAAAGAGGTTAACTCCTTCTGACTATCCAGAGAGGACTGTGCCACCTCTCGTCTCGACATTATGGCCGAAATTAAATAAAACAAAAACAATAGCCTTTTGGCGCTAGACCGATCCTCCATCCGCCTGTTAACGGGAGTAATTACAGGACACTGCGCCATCGGAGCTATGCTCAGCAAATGGAACGCAGAGTCCAACGATTTATGCAGAAGCTGCGGTGACGAGGAGGAAGTGGAATCGATCCAACATCTGCTTTGCCACTGCCCCGCCTTGCAGAACGACGCCTACGTACTCTAGGATCCAGGTTCTTCGCAAGCATCGCAGAGGTAGTAGTAGTCCAGATATAGGATCTCCTACACTTCTTAAAAAGCGGGAACTGGTTTCAAACGTCACAATTTAGATAGGTTTTTTCTACGGGTTACCTAACACCAACATTCAAAAAAGGGGATTCACAATGGACCATTAGGTCTCCGAGTGAACGTGATGAGTTCTATCCATTACACATCCTACCTAACCTAACCTAGCCTACATATGTACTTGTTCTACCATTAAAACATCTTCATATCTTTAAGGTTCTCAAAGGTTTTTTCATGCGAAGTGTTTACACCATTACTCTCAGAAGCTAAAATACCTACGGACTACGAATTAATAATATGACATTTGTAAGCATCCCTTTGGCTAATAAAACCCATTTCTTGAAATTTTACACTGCGATAGTACCAAGACTTTTTTACAAATTACCATATGAAATACGATTGATAACTCAACCTAATACATTCTTAAAAGAAGTAAAAAAAAATAATTTTTAGTACAGTCACCGACTAACCTTCAAGCCGGCAACATCTCGTTTTCGTTTGTGCTCTCTTTGGTAATTCTGTGCGACAGTCACACCACTACTGTCAGTTTTCCCCGTTACATTTCGGTTTTTCCTATTTCTCTCTACGCGCTTGTGAATTTTTCAAAACCAATTAATAGTGTAACATTTTACTAATCATGGCCCCCGGGCCACACTTGCTCACGGGAAATCGGTTTAGCGGTCTCGATATAGAGCCACCCACCGAACCCCCCAACAAAAAAAGAAAAAAACCCATTACTAATGGCATCGACCTGTATAATACCCTCCCTTCCGATATTTCGCCTCATAACCCTAAATTTATTTTAATTGCTCCAGCAGATGAAAATAAACCATTTTCCTCTTCCAGCATTTTGGCACTCAAAAAGGGTATTGATAGCATTAGTACTGCATATGAGTCTATCGCCCAGCTACGGGACGGCAATATTTTGATCCTTGCAAAATCGCAGAAAATTGCCGAGCTATTCTGTTTCAAAAAAAACCCTTCCAAATTTGTGCCCAATCTCGGTCTCACTTCATACCACTCTCAACTCATCTAAGGCAATCATATATGCCCCATGCTTAATTAACGTCCCCGAGTCTGAAATTGTCAATGAAATGAAATCTCAAGGTGTCACCGACGTATATTCATAATTCAGCACCTTCGACAGTATCCAATAAAAATAAAATTGCAATAAATCCAACAATAAATAACTGCAACAGTAACTCCTCAATGACAAACACACTCATCCAAACCTCACCCACGTCAACATTTAAAAATAGAGACTCAATCTCCCACGAACACGTAAATAAAATCAGTTCAATCTCAAACACACCCATAAGCAGCACATCTTCTCAAAATTCAAACTCTTACTCTCAACCCAAATCTGACATTTACAGTATGTGGCCATTGAATTATGACCGATGAGAAATATATGGGATTTTTCGCTTTGACCGCAAATAAAAACAAATTAATAGGATTATTTAAAATCTTTTTGCACATATTTTAGCATAGCTGGACTATTTTAGCACTTCTTCTCAATCAACAAAGCAGCAACTTGTGAATTTTTTTTCGACAGAAATGTCGGCTTTTTTACCCATATTTACAAAAATCAGTTAAAATAAGGTTTCCACCTTTCTATGAGTTATACACATTAATTTTCAAACAAATATTTAATGCTACTAACTGCAACTTACTTAATTTAAGTCATAAATTACTTTTCCACTTATTAAAATAAATTTTTAAAACCGCACTTTTGCCAACTGCGAGCTAAAGAGAATGATAAGAAAAGCACGTTTAAACCTATTTATGGGTTGATGCACATTTATCGTACGCACGTAGGTAAGTCTTTGGTGCCTACTATTGAAATTAAAGAGAGTATAGAGAAAACCCGTAACTAACTGTATTCTTAAAAACAAATAAAAAAAAACGAATTTCACAGAACACACACTTCAAAAAAAGTAGCAAAATTCGTTAAAAACTCGATCGGTCATAATCCATTGGCCACATACTGTACTCTTCTTCGATGAACACAAATACTCCGTTCACCCACAACGCTACACTCACTGACAGAACCGCTCTTAATAATCACCCATCCAGTGTTACCACTGCGACTCATTTGAGCCAAAAGGGACTCATCTTTTTTAGATTTGGCTCATTTTTTTAAGAATACGGAATTATGTGCTTCAAACGATAAAGAAAAAGTTTGGACTGCACAATAAAAACTATGCTTTTACTTATTTTATTTCTTACTTTTTTTCTTATTACTGAATTGTTTCTTTTTGTTTACTTTTTTAAAAGTGCGTTCTTAAGACTTTTTATTTCATAATATTCTTTTATGTTATCGAAAATACATCGCTTTTGTGATATTTGTATTTAGTTTAATTAAATTTAAGAATTAAATGTATTTTTTTTTTTATGTTTTCAAAATATTTATTTTTATTATTAAAAAATAAAAAAGTCTTATCATAAACTTAAAAGGGATTTTTTAATGGGACTCATTTATTTTCAAAATGGCTCATTTTTTCAGCCTCTGGGACTCATTAAAAACTAAACCTGCGGTAACACTGCACCCATCACTCACACTACAACAATAACTCACTCTCCTATTTCTGCAGTCACTCAATCACTCATAAACTCTAACCAATACTACGTTAATACTGATGAATTCATTAACGATGAACACTCCACATCATCCACATCACCCGAGCTCCCCTCAGAGCTCGGATGGTTCAACCTCTGGACGGCAGAATAATAATCTATACCCCACCTTTTCCCCTAACTCGACCGTCCTACATTATAACTCGAATTATATTGCAGGAAGGTCGCCCTATTTGTCACAAAAAGCTCTCAAGATTTTACAATGGAATGTAAAAGGTTATGTAAATAACTACGACGAGCTTAACGTCCTAATTAAAAATGTCTCTCCTAACATAATTTCTTTGCAAGAAACCCACTGTTCCTTTCAGCATATACCCAAACAAAAACAAAAACATACGAAGGATATTTTCTAAATTTTACTCGAACTTGACAGCATCGGTGTTTTAGTAAAAAACAACGTGCTCCATAGGAAGTTAACAATTAACTCCAATTTACTTGCTATTGCTATTGAAATACAAACTGCCATTAAATTTGCATTCATATCAATATATATACCACCTTACCAAATCTTTTCTAAAAATAATTTAGATAACATTCTTTCCCAAGTCAACACCCCAGAAATACTTCTAGGGGGTGTTAACTCCTAGAGTACACTATGGGGATCAAATCGTACAAATCCCAGAGGTGCTATTCTGGAAGATATTCTACTGCCTCAAAGTTAATTGTCCTTAACGACAGCTCTCCAACCCACTTCTCCACACATAAATCCTTTACCCACGTCGGCATTAGCTGCTGTAACTATAAAAAGTCCAATGCCATATTCAGGAGGAGACTCAAAGAGAGCAGAACAAAATCTTTCGCCGATTTCACTGCCGAAATTAACCCCAACTCATCCCCCTCAAAAATCTGGCAACAAATTCGATGCTTAACTGGAAATTGTCCCCCGTATACTATTCCCTGTATCATAACACCGACTGGTACTATTTCACACCCAACCGAAATATGTAACTTCTTCGCCCAATCTTAGTCAGAGTATTCTGACGACTCAATTTTTTCGGATGATTTCAACACCCAAAAAAATTAATGCTTTAACATCAACTCGACCCAATATCCGGTCGACCGCGCTGCCCTCCGCATTGAACATCACTCTAACCGAATTCGAGGCAACCCTTTGCAAAGCCAAAGGGAAAACACCGGGTAAAGATCGGACTTCCTATCTAATGTTAAAAAACCTTCCCACTGAAACCAAAACTCGCCTCATTCAATTGTACAATAGCGTGTTAGACACCGGTGTAGTACCTCCATACTCCCAATTCCAAAACCTAAAAAGGACAAAAGCACAATTTACGGTTATCGGCCTATTTCTCTTCTCCCGTGCATTGCCAAATTATTAGAGAAAATTGTGGCAAAACGATTACTTTGGTTCGCTGAAACCAAAAATCTTATCAGCCACAATCAAAAAACCACATAACGATTTTATCTCTAGACTTTGAAAAAGCTTTCGACAGGATTGAAATTCATGTTATTCTGAATAAGCTCAGAGAATGGGGGTTGCTTGGGTTGGGTTGCTTTCGCCTGCTTGTGGCCTGATGTGAATAACCCGTATTTTGGTTGTTGTCGGCTTGTGTGCGAAACTGTATTTTTGGTTGGTTGTCACAAGCACAAAATGTGGTTGCCTGATGTCGCCTGATGTGAATAACCCGTATTTTGGTTGTTGTCGGCTCATGTGCGAAACTGTATTTTATTTAATTTGTTGTTGTTAAAACGCAAAATGTGGTTGCCACATATCTCCCCTTCTGCGGAGAAAAGAAATTAATGTTTAAAATTTTAAACAGATAATTATAAAAAAAAAAAAGGTAAAACAGTTAAACTTATAAGGCAAAGCGTACGCGTTTGCGCGGTTTGTTTTTTTTTGCTGAGTTGGTCGAGGGCTGTGAATTCGGTGCATGCTCGTCATGCTGCGGGCATTGACTTTCGTTGTCCTCTAGGTCATCTTGCAGGATATACGCAGGTTTAAGCCGGTCGATTGAAATGGAGGTGTTTTTGCCTTTAAAGAAAACTACGAAAAACTTGTTATGTTTCTCGATTACTGGGTATGGGCCATCGTAGGGTGTATTAAATGACTGTCGAATGTGGTCGTGTCGCACAAAAACATGCGACGCATCTGAGAGGTTCTTAAATACAAATGTTGCTCGTGTGCCATGACGAGACATCTGTTTCGGTGTTAGTTCCCTGAAGTGATTGCGCAAAATGCGAATTAATTCCGGAGCTGAGATTTCTTTATTTGATGGATGCAGGAATTCACCTGGGAGTCGAATTGGTTCACCATACACTAGCTCGGCGGGGGTCGCGTCTAGATCTTCTTTCCATGCAGCGCGCAGTCCAAGAAGTACTGCTGGTAGAGCCTCGTACCATGATTCTCCATGACACAGTAAAGCTGATTTTAGCTGCCTATGCAAGCGCTCTACGAGCCCGTTGGCTTGGGGGTGGTATGGAGTTGTTTTGATGTGTTTGCAACCGAGAATCTTCATGAGGCCTTTAAAAATGTCCGATTCGAATTGACGACCAAGATCCGAAGTGATACGGAGAGGAACACCGAAACGGGATATCCAAGATGAAACTAATGCTCGAGCGACAGTTTCTGCAGTTCCGTTTTCCAATGGGACGGCCTCAGGAAATCGCGTGAACCTATCGATGATGCTCAGACATTGGTTAAATCCTTTTGAAGATGATAGAGTGATCAAGTCTATGTGGATGTGCTCGAACCGTTGTGAGGGTGGCTCGAAGTTTCCTATCGGCGAGATCGTATGGCGTGTAATTTTATTTGCCTGACATGGGATGCAGCACTTAGTCCATTTTGCGCAATCTTTATTCATCGATGGCCACACATAGCGTTGAGCTATAAGTTTTCGTGAAGCGCGCTGGCCAGGGTGTGCCAAAGAGTGCAGCGAGTCGAAAATTTGTTTTCTTAGCTGCTGGGGCACGAATGGGCGAACTGTTCCTGACAATACAGTTCGACTTCAGGATTCTGCAGTGTCAGGCGACGGAGTTGTAGTGATGAATTTGGGTTGTTGCGGATTTCACGAAGTTCCTCATCATTAGCCTGAGCTTCTGACAGCGTTTCTGTAGAAACTGCCAAAGCGATCTCGTCTGCGTATCTGCCACAATGTTATCGGCGCCGGCGATGTGTCTGATGTCAGTTGTAAACTGACTTATGAAGTCTAACCTCCTGAACTGCCACGGCGAGGCGCGTTCCGGTCGTTGCTTAAATGCATGGGTTAGTGGTTTATGATCCGTATAAATGGCCATGTGTCGTCCCTCAAAAATATGCCGAAAATGTTGTACTGCTTCATAAATTGCATGCAGTTCCCTATCGTACGTTGACTGTTTCATGACTGAAGGATAAAGCTTGCGGCTAAAGAAGGCTAACGGTTGCCACGCAGCCCGGCAGCGCTGCTGCAGCACTGCTCCAATTGCGTCTTCTGATGCATCCGTAAAAATTGACCAGTCGGCGTTGATGTTAGGGTGAGCCAAAAGGGTAGCAGACGCAAGAGCTTGCTTACACTCTTCGAAGGCCTTTTCTAACACGGGTGTCCATATTACTGGTTGTGAGCTTTTTACTTCGAACCCTTAAGCTCTTTATTCATTGGTGCTAGTAGTTCTGCAGCCCCCTTTATGAATTTTCTGTAAAAATTAATAGTACCGAGAAATCCCCGAAGTTTTTTTACGGTCTGAGGTCTTGGAAAATTTAATATTGCAGAGACTCGCTCAGGAAGAGGAGAAATTCCGCTTGGTGATACTTGATGCCCTAGAAAAGGCACTTCGGCTTTACCGAAAAGTGACTTTGCAACATTTATGACGAGTCCGGCATCTTGGAGACGTTGAAACAAGATGTTAAGATGCTCAAGGTGTTGTGTTTGGTTATCCGACGCAACCAAGATATCATCGATGTACGTTAAAGTGAATGGAAGGTCCCTCGTTACCTCATCCATAAATCTTTGGAAAGTTTGCGCAGCGTTGCGAAGGCCAAACGTCATCAGTGGGAACTCGAAAAGTCCAAATGGGGTGATGATTGCCGTTTTTGGGATATCGTCAGGCGCGACAGGTATCTGATTAAATGCACGGACTAAATCAATAGTTGAAAAGATTTGCTTCCCATGCAAGTTGGCTGCAAAGTCTTCTAGGTAGCGTATGGGGTACGAGTCAGGTATTGTGCGATCGTTAAGACGCCTGTAGTCGCCGCAAGGACGCCAATCGCAAGATTTTTTGGGTGCAAGGTGCAGAGGTGAGGACCATGAACTGTCGGAGCGACGAGCGATACCGAGCTTTAGCATTTTGTCGAATTCCGTTTTAGCAATTTTTAACCGGTCAGGTGCGAGTCGCCTAGCTCTACTCGAAACCGGGGGGCCGTCCGTGGTTTTGATATGATGTTCGGTAGAAAATTGTTTTTGTCTGGACGCGTGACCAGGTTGAGTGATTGAGCGAAATCGAAGTAAAAGTGATGAGTACGGTGCTTCCACGTCAGGGTGATTAGTTCGCACTGATGCCACTTGCGCTTTAGAAAGCCTACCTACTGCAGATAACCCTGTGGTCTCGTCGATGACCCGCTGTTGTCTTAGGTCGACAAGCAAGCCAAAATGGCTTAGAAAATCGGCACCAATGATAGGATGTGTAACATCCGCCACTATAAAACGCCATGACATCTCTCTGCGCAATCCCAGGCTGAGGTTGAGGGTGACTGTGTCATAGGTGTTTATCAGAGAACCGTTAGCGGCGTATAGCTGGTATGTTAGTGGCGTCAGCAATGCTTGAGTTCGCTGACGTGGATAGACGGACACTTCCGACCCTGTGTCGACCAGAAATTTGTCTCTAGACGACCTGTCCGTAACGAAAAGGCGGGAAGAAGTTAACTGAGAGTCGTGAACCGCCATTAACGGCCCTCGGCAGAGTTTTCCGAAAATGTACAACCGGGTTGGCACTTTCGCGCATTTTGGCCAAATTTAGAGTGATACCAGCATAATTTTAAATTGGGTGGTACTTGCCTGGTTCGGGAGCTACTCCTGGATTTGCAGTGGCGGTTGGGGCTTCTCGATCTTGATGCTCGATTTGGAGTTTGGAAGGCAGCAACAGTCGAAGAAAGGGCGGCTACTTGTTTGGCGATGTTAGACAGCTGTTGGTGGAGGTCCAAGGTTGCTACTGCGGCTACACTGTGGGGCGAGAAAACTTCATGTAATTTGTCTGCGAGATCACCAAGTGCGGTGATGGAAGATGATGTCTGCGCCACGAGGCAGGCCTGCGTTTGTGCTGGAAGGTGAGAAAGCCAGCGGGCTTTTAATACTTTCTCGTCTATGTCCGGTACCAAACTTCGGAGGCGTCGTAGATGCTGAGACGGCGTACGATCTCCCAGGTTTTCTTTATCTAATAGTTGGAGCATTTTTGCTTCCTTGGACTTGGAGAAACGCGATATAAGCGTATTTTTTAAAGTTTGGTACGGTGTGTCTGCCGGCGGATTAATAATTAAATCCTCAACTTCGGACGCAGAACGTGTGTCTATTAACGGAATTGTACGAAAGAATTTGTCGGTTTCCGAGGTCACGCCACGATTGTTGAACTGGGCTTCGAGTTGAGCGAACCATAACGCTGGTCTTTCGGCACTAAATGGTGGAGCTCTCACGTCAGTTGGTAAAACTAATTGAGCACTAGGGGATGGTTCTTCTTGGGGGGGGGGGGGGTTCGAAGAGGTGGCGGCGTTTAGCATAGTGGAGACACTATAAAACGAGACTCACAGTGCGATGCGGAGAAAAAAAAAAGATTTTCGAAAGAAACTGCCGATTTAATTCCGAACGCTCACTGAGGGGAAAATAAAAAAATTTACCGCGTAGCGTGAGGGTAAGGAAACAAAAAAAAAAAATTCGCAAAATAAAAGAAAAGAAAAAATTGTTATTGCCTGTGTTCCTGTGTCGGGGTCACCAATGTAGAGTTTCGGTTTATAAAAACTTATTACTTGATTTACAAAAAGAACTTTATTTCTTCACTTTTCTCATTTAATATAAATTAATTCACTTGGTTAAAAAAGAAGAAGTCCGCCAATGCCGGTTGATGTTGTCAGGACGAGCGACGCGCAAAAACTGATCAGTGAAGACAAAAAAAAAGGGAACGACTGCAGCTTGGGTTGCTTTCGCCTGCTTGTCGCCTGATGTGAATAACACGTATTTTGGTTGTTGTCGGCTCGTGTGCGAAACTGTATTTTTGGTTGGTTGTCACAAGCACAAAATGTGGTTGCCTGATGTCGCCTGATGTGAATAACCCGTATTTTGGTTGTTGTCGGCTCATGTGCGAAACTGTATTTTATTTAATTTGTTGTTGTTAAAACGCAAAATGTGGTTGCCACATATACATTATGTGCAAAAACAACGATCTAAATAAAAGTAAAGAATTGCTAATCAATGCACTCAATGACATCCTTAATTGGTGCGAAACTTCTGGAGCCAAACTCTCCATTAATAAATGTAAAACTCTACATGTTTGTCGTAAACGTTCTTGTCCAAATCTAGATATAAATCTTAATAAAATATGCTTTGGGTTACAGCATGGAGTTTTGGCGAATGAGTGAGGTTGTGGAAGAAGGGATAATGATCACGTGGTCGATTGATAATATGTGATTGATAGATAGATACCTGAAAAGTATTTATGCTTAAAGGGTTGGTTGGTGGATATGCCTTCAGCGATATATGGATGTGCTCATGTGCATATTATTGTTATGGAGGGTGACTTCTTTGTGTGTAGGATATAAAGGAAATTGGAGAATGAGAGCATGGGCGATTGTTTATGATTGCGTTTCGTATGCGAAAATTTGTGTTCTCTTGTGTTGCATGGCGTGAATGATCGAATCTGTATGATTCTAGACTTAAGAGGTTGGTTACATTTTTTTTTTTGGCTATTCGATTAGAGGTTCGGTTCGGCGTATTCATGAAACGAATATGATATGTACATGTGAATGTGCATGCATAGTACGTTTTGTCTCCCCTGATTGGATGGCATATTTTCTTGTTCGTATCTGTTTCCATGATGGGAAGCAGAGAGGATGGCCAAGGAGCTTAAATAATAATGGATGATTTCATTTTGAATGGAATGGTGCGTAGGAATTTAAAATAAAGGCAGCTACGGCGATTGATAGAAATATAAAATAAAATTGTTGATCTAAAGATGGGAATTGTGTATATGTTACACATGTATGAATTTTTTTTTTTTTAGCGAGCGTAGCGAGCTCACTCATCCTGACTATCAGGCAATAAAATTTGTAAAAATTTGCTTGTGTGGCGTGAATGATGAAGCTCGTATGACTTTAAGACTTAGAGCAAATTAGCATCATAATTTTTTTCTTTTTAAGACAAACATTTTCTATCTTTTTATCAATCTTTCTTTTTCTATCCTTTAAAACACGTTTCTTCGCGACATTAAAGTATGCACCAATACACTGCAATGCAGATCGAACTTAATATTGTTCGCTTACAAAACATTTCATACCGATTTTTTACCATCCCTCATCGAAGTCAGAGAAAATCCTCTCAATTATCTCTTATTCGCATTCGCACACGTTGTTTTGTTTTGAAATTGCAACAACAATATAAGTTTGTAATGTACAGTGTAACCATAGTGGCATATTTAGAGCGGCAGAGAATATATTTTTTTTCGAAAAATAATCGGATATAAAAGTGGAATATTTATTCTCCAAAAGAATATTTAGATAAAAAATATGGAGAATATAAGAATTACATATATTCTTCCCTTCAATTAAATTTATTACAAATGAATTAATGGCGTAATATTCAAATACTTATTTGAATATGTAATATTCCCGAAGAAGATGAACAATTAGATTTTGATATTTAAAACTTTTAATTTTGAACATATGTTTGTGTTTTTTTTATTGGATTAATACCCATTTTTGGTTGATCATGTTTTACGTTTTGTGTAAAATAAACTTTTATTTGTTTTTTATTAAGGCGTATTACCAAGTGGAAAATAAAAGTCGAACAAAAGAATACAGATTGAAATGGAATATAAATATTCCACCTTTCCGGTTGAGTTGAATATTTTTGAGAAAAGCAAATGGTCACACTGGTTATGTATGCATTGCCGCTCGATCGAACACGATCTCTATTTCTGTTGATAAATAGAAATGAAACATGAAATGAAGTTATTCGCATATTGGTTTAGTACATACATATGTATGTATGTATTTAGTTTAAATGTGCAAGCAAGGTTTTTTTATTTTATTGGTGCTGCGGAATGGTATATAAATTTATGTAAATACAACACTTATTTTCTATAGCTCCACAGTCGTTGTAACCGCCCCAACTTACTAGCGGGCAAAAGTCGGGGTGAGTGAGCTCGCTAAAAAAAAAATGCATACATGTGTAACATATACACAATTCCCATCTTTAGATCAACAATTTTATTTTATATTTCTATCAATCGCCGTAGCTGCCTTTATTTTAAATTCCTACGCACCATTCAAAATGAAATCATCCATTATTATTTAAGCTCCTTGGCCATCCTCTCTGCTTCCCATCATGGAAACAGATACGAACAAGAAAATATGCCATCCAATCAGGGGAGACAAAACGTACTATGCATGCACATTCACATGTACATATCATATTCGTTTCATGAATACGCCGAACAGAACCTCTAATCGAATAGCCAAACAAAAAAAAATGTAACCAACCTCTTAAGTCTAGAATCATACAGATTCGATCACTCACGCCACGCAACACAAGAGAACACAAATTTTCGCATACGAAACGCAATCATAAACAAACGCCCATACCCTCATTCTCCAATTTCCTTTATATCCTACACACAAAGAAGTCACCCTCCATAACAATAATATGCACATGAGCACCAGTGTTACCGCAGGTTTAGTTTTTAATGAGTCCCAGAGGCTGAAAAAATGAGCCATTTTGAAAATAAATGAGTCCCATTAAAAAATCCCTTTTAAGTTTATGATAAGACTTTTTTATTTTTTAATAATAAAAATAAATATAAATATAAATAAACATTTAATTAAACTAAATACAAATATCACAAAAGCGATGTATTTTCGATAATATAAAAGAATATTATGAAATAAAAAGTCTTAAGAACGCATTTTTAAAAAATTAAACAAAAAGAAACAATTCAGTAATAAGAAAAAAAGTAAGAAATAAAATAAGTAAAAGCATAGTTTTTAATCTGCAGTCCAAACTTTTTCTTTATCGTTTGAAGCACATAATTCCGTATTCTTAAAAAAATGAGCCAAATCTAAAAAAGATGAGTCCCTGAGTCAAGCTAAAAAAAATGAGTCCCTTTTGGCTCAAATGAGTCGCAGTGTAACACTGATGAGCACATACATATATCGCTCAACGCATATCCACCAACCAACCCTTTAAGCATAAATACTTTTCAGGTATCTATCTATCAATCACATATTATCAATCGACCACGTGATCACTATCCCTTCTTCCACAACCTCACTCATTCACCAAAACTCCATGCTGTAACCCAAAGCATATTTTTCTCTCTTTTGGGATGAGCTGTCCCGGTATGAGTTGTCCCTTGGTATGAGCTGTCCGGGGATGGGTTGTCCTGGGATGGGCTTTCCCTTGTGATGAGGTGTCCTGGTATGAGGAGGCCGGGGATGGGTTGTCTTGGTATGAGTTGTACCCGACCCTAAAAATCACGAATGTGACTGAATTATGTATTTTAGGCTTAATTATTAATAATAAGTATAATTGGAAAACGCACTGTCTCGAGCTTAAAAAATCAGTCGCTGCAAGGGCTAATATTGTGAAATATTTACTTGTCAAACAAAAAAAGTAATGTCCATATAAATACTCTATGTAATATATTAAAAACATTAATTCTAAGTAAAATCGACTACGGCATTTACATCTACGGCAATTGCCCTAAAACTACGTTACAAATCTTCAAACCTGTGTACTATTAAGCGGCCAGAAGAAACATAAATGCATTCCCTACTACACCAATCAAGAACATTCTAGTTGAAGCTGGGCTTCCTACCATCGAGGCCAGAAGAGACGCTATTGTTGCCAAACTATATGCTAAACTTATTTTTTCAACAAACTCTATCATTGACAACGATATTCGTCGCTCTATGACCCCCAGGTCTACAAAACGAATAGCTTCGGCTATAGACAATATTTTGAAGACATCTGCTATCATGCAATTACATAAAGTACGCCTCAACAACTTTATAGCCTCTTTCCCTTCGTGGACGATGTCACCGAAAAGCTTCGTAATGGACTTCGCTGATCATAGCAAATCTAACACCAGCTCTTCTGTTTACCGCTCTTTATTCGCCAGCGTTTCCTCAGACCTCAAATCATCGGGTTGGAAATTTATTTACACTGATGGGTCTAAAACCTCGGATAACACCTCCTTTACTGTAGTACTGGATAGCGGATCGATCAATAAAATCGGCACTCTTCCTGAATTTTCATCCATCTTTACTTCCGAAGCCTTCGCGATTCTAGAAGCAGCAAGGCTAGCTACTAAAACGCGTGGTAAACATGTCATATGCACAGACAGTCTCTCGGTACTAAAAGCCATACAAAACCCCAACAACAACTCCTCATTAGTTGGCGAAATAAGGAACCTCCTGATAAGAACTCGTCGCAAAACCAAAATCATGTTGATTCCAGGACACTGTGGGATCAAAGGCAACGAACTTGCCGACGAAGCAGCTACTTACGCCAACAAAGCACCCATCTATGCATTCGAGGTCTTCAGTAAACTGGACTGGAAAAAATATATTTAAAGGAGTATCTGTCCACCAAATATTAAAAAAACATACTGTAAACAACATAAACCAGATACATGAATTTATTAGTAAATCTAAAATATGTAATTATATAATATTAATGTTTTTAATGGGAAAGCCCTTGCAGCTATTGCTCTTTAAATTTATATTAGCTTGTTAATAAATAATAATAATAATTTTTAGTATGTATAGTTTTCCAGTCAACTTTTTTTTAAGCAAATACAAAAAATCAAATACTTGGCACAACAGACCGTATGCGATCCAAAGCCTAGCCTCTCGCAACCAATCGTGTTGTGCGTGTTATATTTTTTCACACACTATCTCAATCTTTTTTTGTTGAATTTACCCCACATAAAAACACGACATTATTGTATTAAATTCAATTGAAGGATCATTCGCCTCTAGTCACTTAAGTACTATATGTAGAATGATGCCTATTTATTCGTTTTAAACGGTTAGTAGTCTCCTTGCGTGTAACTGTAAATATGAATACCTTAAAAATTTTGTAACCATTTATAACTAGCATTTGAAAACCTGAATAAATATAAATATAAAAGAAAAATTTCTTACAACGTGATTTCGATAAGATCAAGCGACACTGCGAAGACTGGAAGTTTAAAATCAACTTTCAGAAGTCGGAAACCATCATGTTTAGGACGTCGTTATCTGCCTCAACGGATGCCAGAAAGAATTGGCGATTCTTCTCAATCGTGGGACCGCACGGACAGCCACTGATGTGCCGAAATGTAGTCACATACCTTGGACTCTCGCTAGATTAATATATATTATTTAGGTATGTAACGATTCCGATTTCGATACCGATATATCGGTATCACCGATTATTTACTAGCCGATATCAGACAGTTTAAAAAGCGGACGAAGCGACGGCAACACGAGAGTTTTTGCTGAGCATTGTATTTTTTCGCGCCTGATTCACCTCGCTGCGCATGACGTTTCGCCATTTCACTCTTACTCGTTCCTAAACAAAAATTCTATCCGATATCAAACAGTTCGAAAAACGGGCGAAACTGCGTGGCAACACGGCAGTGTTTGCTGAGCATTGTTTTTTTTCTCGCCTGGTTCACCTCGCCTGTCGGTTTTGTCAGTCTAAGTTTTGATAATATAAATTCGCGCGTGCTTTATTAAAAAAATTTGTTGGATATTTGATTTACTATCTACTAAGCTATCCATATCGGTATCGGTATCGTATCGGCCAAACTATGTATCATTACATCCCTAATATATATGTATACTTAAAAAAAACATATAGATTCTGCTCTAGCCAGAGCCAAACTTTTTTTTGTCCTTACAAAGAGACTGTTTTATAGCAGCCAATTCAATGCAAAGGGCAAGGAAATTTGCGACATAGCTACAACCGACATATTGCAAATAGCATCCCCGGTTTAGCAGACCGGTAACAGGTCGCGATTTGAGAGATGTTATTAGGCAGTATCAAAAATGCTTTCTCATACCATTTTAAAATTAACTTCACCATAAAGCATAAAAGCACAAAAACCCTATTCTCTATGAAGAAACTCCATTGCCCCCTTCGGGATAGGGGACTAGAATATACCCGAGGTGAAGTATGACCCTCGTAAAAGGCGACTTAAATCCAAAAAAAGTTTAAACTTTTCACAAAAGTTAAAAAGAAAATGATGCAATGAACAAAACAAAAGGTATTAATACCTCAGGTGGTAGGCCAGCTACACTGGTAAATCCACCCTCTTCGGAGGTCGGTCCCATGGATTCTGGGGGGGACCATTTATTGCTAAAAAGTGACCCTTTTGGAAGAAGTAAAAGGGTTGAGAGAACACTCCCATCTCAAAAAGAAGATAATAAAGAAACATTAAAGGCTAAATATTCAAAAGCCTGTGAAGAAAGGGATGGGTTCAAGCAACTCAATGAGACACTGCTTAAAGAAATAAATAATCTTAACCGAGAGTTGCAATTGTTGAAAGAACAAATCAACAGTCAAAAAAAAGAGGATGTCCAAACTGTCGAGTTCTCAACAGATGAAGAAGAACTGAAAGAAGAGACGGAAAGACATCCTCACATGGGGAATAAAAATAAAAAACGTAAAATGAGTACGTCTCCAAAAATCTCATCCCCAAAAGAGAGCTGTACAGTTATTGAGTATGCTCCAAATAAAGAAAGCAAAAAGAAAAAATTAATCAAACCTCCACCAATTATAGCACTTCAGATAAATAAATATGAAAACTTGGTCAAATTAATGGCGGAAAATAAAATAAAAGCAAGCACAGCGCTAATTAATAACAATGATATCAAAATTAATGTGAATGAAGAGGAATCGTACAGAAACCTCACGAAAATCCTGAAGCAAAAGAAAGTGCAATGGTACTCTTATGAGTGTAAGTAATCCAGGCCAATAAAGGTTGTTGTGAAAAAATTACATTACTCATGCTCGCCTGAAAGCATTAAAAAAGATTTGAAAGGAAAACAATTTAAGATAATAGAAGTCGTCAATATGCTTAAGTTCAAAAGCAAAACACCGCTTCCAATTTTCATGCTCAGTTTTGAGCATGACGAAGACATAAAGAAGATATATGCAATTAAAGACATACTTGGAATGAACGTTGAAATCCATACACTACGGAAATCTAAACTAGTTCGGTAATGTAAAAACTGTCAAAAGTATGGACACACGCATAAACACTGCAGTGCAAACCCAATATTGGTAAAGTGTGCGGGAAGTCACCATACTAAAGACTGTAAAAAAAATGACGAACCACCTAAATGTGCAAATTGCAGTGAAAACCATCCCGCTAGTTTTAGAGGACGTTTAGTTGCAAAGGAAATTCAACTTGCAAAGGACAAAAAACAAAAGAAACAACCAAAAGTATAAATAAGGACGCACCTAAAGTCAAAAAGGACTTACAACAGAGCACACAAAAAGAAAAACTTAAAGTCCAAGAAATTACCATAAAGGACTCAAGACCAAAGACAGCCGCGGGTACAAAAATGACATATGCTCAGACAGCGTCAAAAACGACAGAAAAATCAGCTGGAAAAGCGGAAAAAAACAAAGTGAAACCAAACACTGCATTGGAAATCCTGATGAAACAAATACTAGACGGAATGGATTCCATGGAAAATTGCAATAAAACAATATTAGAAAGAATATCATTCCTTGAGAAACAGTACGGCAACAAAAGAGCTGTACCAAAAAGACAAACATGATGGACAAAATAAAAATCATAGAATGGAATGCTAACGGCATTGAGAACCACAAGCAAGAGTTGCAAGTGACTCTCGACATACACCAGATAGATATATGTCTTATCTCAGAGAGTCACTTTAAAATGACAACTGACTTTAGTCTGCAAGGATATAAATTACATCACTCCCCTCACCCTCATAACTGTGCAAAAGGAGTGCTGCAATTTTAATAAGGAATACGATTGAGCACGATATAGAATCTAAATTCCAATCACATGCGATCCAAGGAATTTCTATAAGTTTAAAAACGAGCAGTGGGCAAATATCAGTTGCATCAGTATACTGTTCTCCCAGCTATAGCATAAAGAAACATGAATTTGAAAGCCCTTTCCGTATATATCACAATAGATACATCACAGGAGGAGATTTTAATGCCAAGAATAATAATAATAATAATAATAATAATAACAGTTCTTTATTACAAATTAAATTTCACGAAAAAATTCATACATATGTATTCATTAAGTAACATACATATTTTGATTGAAAAATAAAGAACATACGACATGGTCTAAGCCGTCTGTCGATAGTTTAGTTACAATACATCATTTTGTTTACATATTAAATTCAGCAATTAAAAATGTTCTATAATGCAAAGCGTTTTCAATATATTTTACTAAATGATTCCAACTTTGGGTTTCTCCGTTTAGTATTTTAATTATTTCTTCTTTTGAAAGCATAATTTTCTTAAAATATCTGTATCTTATTTCCTTGAGTACTGGACATCTGCCTAAGAAGTGTTCAATCGATTCTACCTCTTTTAGATTGCACATAGAATACAGCTTTGAATTACTCGTTCTAAAACTGTTTCCATTAAGCAATATAAGGTCTGCCCGTCCTTTGAGTATCCAGGTGATTTTGCTTTGGCTGTTGTCGTCGGTGCAATAGCTGTTTCCTCTGGTATGGTCCAAATATTTGTAGAATCGTTCTTGACTGTTTGTGGCATTGTACTATTTTATGTGCTATTTTATTTGATAGTTTGTGAGGGAGTCTTTCTGTACTGTACTCAAATAGAGTCTTCGCCGTGTATCGCATGTGACTTAAAGACTTAAAGACTTAAAGTATAAATATGTCCATCTTCCGCCCCTGTTTCTAGTGCAAGCACATAAATAGGGGTGAATTCAGGCAGTTTTAGGATACGTTTCAAAAAATAACGTTGGAATTTGTCCACCTCGTCGAACCAGGAGAAGCCCCATACTTGGGCGCCGTAAGTTTGAATGGACCTGCATGCTGCCTGGAAGAGTTTCCATTTCATTCTTAACGACATGTCTTTTTTCCGAAAGTAGTCTTTCCAGGTAGCATTAATACTAGCTTTGGCTGCAGAATTCCTACTGGTTATGTGCTTTTCAAAGGACAGTCCGGGCGTTAGTACTACACCCAGGTACTTATATTCCGAGGCAATTTTAACTTCTTCTCCCTTATACTTCCATTTTTCTTTTATAGAGAGTTTGCCACCTCTCCTGAAAACCATAATTTCTGACTTGCTGAGATTTACCTCCATCCCCCACTCATTACAGTAGATTTCTAACTGGTTTATCATTTTTTGTAGAACCTTAACGTCGTCAGCCAGCATTACAATATCGTCTGCATATAGCAACAGCCTTATGTTAAGGTCATCTTTACAAATTCCTCCTCCCAGATGATCATGTAGGTCATTCAGATATTTTGCAAATAGCAGCGGCGATAGCAGACATCCTTGCTTCACACCAATATGGGTTTGAAAATATTCCGATAGTTCATTTCCTGTCCAAACAGCCGACTTCGTATTATAATATACTTTTTCCAGGAAGTTAACTACTTTTGATGATATACCCATTTGGTGTAGTTTGTATATCAAATGTTTTCTTGGTACTCTGTCGAAGGCTGCCTTGAAATCCACAAAAAATGCATACACCTTTTTCTTTTCTGCGAACTTAATTTGGATTACTGATGTAAGGTTATATGTATATGCTATCTACAGTCGAGTAGTTTTTGCGAAATCCTGCCTGATATTCATTTAACTTCCTATGTTTTTCCAGCCAAACTGATAGCCTTTCATTAACAATACCCATCATGATTTTGGCTATGCAATTCATAAATGAGATGCCTCGGTAATTGCACGGCTGTTTAGGGTCTCCTTTTTTATAAATTGGAAAAACAATGCTTCTTATAAAGGTATCATCTACACAGCCTTTTTTCAATATTCTATCATATACCTTGCTTAACTCTTGTATAAAGCCATCGGAAGCATTAATGAAAAATTCATAAGGAATTCTATCGGCGCCTTATTTAATTTTACTCTAGATAGCATTCGTCGGATTTCTTCAGCTGTTATGGTTTTATCTAGATCTTCATCTGTAATCAACATTGCCGCATAATGTATATTGATAGTTGTTTGTGGTGGGTTTAGTAGCGACTCAAAGTAGCTTCTAAATTCCGAGACTGGCATATCCGTGCCTGTTTGGTAGTCATGATTTCTTATTTCCTTGGCGAGTGACCACCATTCTTTACTATCTTTCACTATGTTTATTTTGTTTTCTATTTGCTGATAATATTCCAATTTCTTTCTGGTACACATCTTTCCATAGCAACATTTTGCTTGCATATAATTTATTTTACCCTCAAGTTTTTGGGTTTTGCGAAATATTTTTAGTGCCTTAAATGATTTCTCCCTGGCTCTTCTACAATGACCGTCGAACCATTTGCTTTTATAGCACGTTTGCTTTCCTGCTCCTGATTGTACGAATGCAGCTTTATTAATTATGTCTCCTAGGTCTTCCAGGTCTATTTCAGCCTTCTGCTTAGTAAGTTTGGTTAAGTCACTGTCCAATTTACTTTTATAGTGTTCCTCGTTTATACCTTTCCATTTGAGTTTCGGTAGCAGATTTAGTTTCCTCTTAGCATTGAAAGGTCCCTTGAAGTTTAACTTGACTTGAATTGGAAGATGATCTGACCATATCTTTTCATCTACAATAAATGTGTCCACCATGCCCAGTAAATCTTGCGAAACAGCACAGATGTCATTTACTGAATTTCCCATATTACTAATGTATGTGAAACTACCGTTTGGGTCTCCTTTCGTTATGCCATTCAACACCACTAGGCCATAGTCATCGCAGAATTCTAAGAACCGTTTCCCTTTTGCATTTAAAGTTGTATCTTGTGATTTCCTTGTTTTTTTTCCTGCCTCAAATGTTGTCTCATAAACCTCTTCTATGTTTTGCTGTTGTTGCCCTATTCTGACATTCAAATCTCCTACTACTATCGAGTTTGTTACATCAGCTTCAACAAAAAACGTCTTTACCTTATTAAATTCTTCATTCCAGTTAGCTCCTCGGATATATAGCGGGATAATTGTGATATGTGCTGATGCTATTTTAATTCGGATGAGATCTATGTCATTTACATTATCAATTGAATACTCCACTCCAATCTCACATAAGTCTTTTCTGACACCATAAACGCATCCACCTATGCCTCTTCCGAATCGATTATTGCGAGTTGCTGGTTTCCACGATGTATTAAAGTTGCTGAATAGTTTATCGAATTTTTGTATTTTATCTTCTCCGACGTGTGTTTCTAACTATTTTCAGACTACGTTTTATATTTTCATTTTCATTTATACTTCTATGCTTTAATTCTAAGTTTGAATTTCTCTTTTTTAAAATATATTTACATTCTACAATTTTTTTACTACCGAGATTTTCTAGTTTTTTTGGTTGGACTTATCTATTATTATACCTAAGGCTCAGTGATCTAATTGTATTGCCGTACATATTACGTAATACCTCCTCTGCTTGTTGCTGACCACACATCAACACTTTATTGGTATTCCACGCCATCCAGTCATTGCCGATTTTAATGGTATCGTTTCGGACCAGAATAGTATGTCTCTTGTCCAATGCGAGAATGTCTCTCTTAAGTTGCAGCATAATCCTCTTGTCTCGTTGTCTCTCCTCACTAAGATCCTTTTCCACAAATATTTTTGACCCAGCTAGTTTCCTTGTATTTTTTAGTACTTCGTACACCATTTCTTCGGATTCTAGCTCGGCCACCACACCAATCAGCTCGATACGTTCAAATACAACGCGAGCCCCTCGGACATGTACTTGGGAGATGTTAAGTATTTCAGAGCAAACCTTTTCCACGGAGTCTTTAGGCGAACCTTGTTTCTTGAGTCCTTTAAAAACTAAATTTTTTCTTTTGCCTTGGTTCACTAGTCGTTTAATTTCCTGATGATCACGTTCTCTCTCTCTTTTCAACTGTTCCAATTCTTCCTTCAGGGCAAGATTTTAGCTCTTAAGCATTCCCATTTGCGATGATATGGCATCCATTTGATGTTTAATATCAGCTATATCAGCCTTGGTAGATACATTCTTTAGTTTGTCATCCATAATAGCCTGAATAGAGTTTTGCATCATGGTCATAAGATCTTTTAGTGCTACATTTCCTACAAGGTTGCTGTCTTCTACTGTAGCTGAGCATTCAGGTGATGTTTCTGCTAACTTTCTTTTTGCTGTAGGTACTGAAGGCATTGTACGCGTTTTGGTAACCTTGCTATTTGGAGTCCGATGCATACTTTTAGGGTCTTGGGGAGTTTCGTCTACGTTAGAATCACTGATAGGCGTTTTCAATCCAGATCTTTAATGTTGATAAAGATTCAATTATGTTGATAAGTGCATCAGCTTTTTATGCATTTAATAATAATGTTTCAGCTGATGAATTTGACAGCGAGCCAATAGAGCTTTCTTTATATTGTTTTTCTTTTTTCTTATTTTGTCGCCAATATAGAAAATTTTAATTGATTTTCCTACTCCTACCTTTAAAGAATCCTTCCGTATCATACGTAACCGCGTTCCGAACGTTGTTTTCTTTTTACTAAAATGTGTTTCGAAATTTGGTAAACTATGTTTTCTGTTGAAATATGACAAGACAAACAGAGCACTTGCAAACACGTCTATTCTCACCCACTATAAAACTAAATGCCACGAATAAATTCTGGGGATCTAGATTAACGAATACTAGAGGAAGAGCATTATATGAAACAATTAAAGATGGTGGCGGCAAATATCACTCAACGGAAAAACCTACTTACTGGCCAACAGATATAAATAAGACCCCAGATCTTGTCGACTTCTTTATAACAAAAAATATCTCTTCAAATAAAATAATTGTAGAAGAAGGACCAGATCTACTATCAGATCACTCTATAATACTTCTGACACTTGGAGACAAAATAATAATGAAAGAACATAGGCCAAAACTAGTAAATAACCTGACTGACTGGAACTACTTTAGACAGAAGCTGGAAGAGAGTATCCAAATATCAGCAGCTATCCAAAAAGAAGATCAATTAGAAGAAGCAGTGCAAATATTTACGCTCAATATACAAAAAGCTGCATAGGCTGCAACTCCCAAAACAACAAACAGGATAAAACAAAACTCTTACCCTCAAGAAATTTGTGAAATTATTGCAGAAAAGAGGAGAGTCAGGAAACGATGGCAACTGACAAGAGGCCAAGCGACAAAACCAAACTGAACAATTTAAATAATAAGCTCAGAAAATCAATAAGAGAATTTAATAATGAGTCTTTAAAAACATACCTTACCAATCTTACAAATGATGCTAGTACCGACTACTCGCTCTGGAAGGCAACGAAGAAAATGAACAGGCCAATAGCTCACATTCCGCCACTAAAAACCAGTGAAGGCAACTGGGCAAAAAGCAGTCAAGAAAAAGCAAACATTTTTGCTGGGTATCTTGAAGACGTCTTCCAACCTTATGAAGATAAAGATTGTCAAGGAGCGGAAGAAACGTGCGAAGAAGACAGACCTATTCGGCCGGTTACAGCTTAAGAACTTGCCAAAGAAATAAAAGGCATAAATATAAAAAAGGGGGAAATCCTAAGACAATTTCCCAAAAAAGGTTTAAAAAAACTAGCACAGATTATAAATGCTGCATTCCGGTTAAGGTATGTGCCAAGCATGTGGAAAGTCGCGGAGGTAATAATGATTCCTAAACCAGGCTTCGCTAGGTGGAAGTTACCTCATATAGCCCAATATCGATACTACCAATGTTGTCCAAGTTATTCGAAAAGATGCTGGTGAAACGCCTGCAAAAAATAATTGAAGAAAAATCGCTAGTGCCGAACCATCAATTTGGCTTTAGAAATAAGCACTCTACGATTGATCAGGTGCATAGAATCACAGATAAAATCGAAAAAGCATTCGAAGCGAAAAAGATCTGCTCTACTATTTTTCTTGATATAGCACAAACTTTCGATAAAGTCTGGCACAAAGGACTGATCCATAAAATACAAAAGCAACGGCCACAGCGCTATTCGAAAATTCTAGAGTCTTATATATTACAGCGATTCTTCAGAATTAAACAAGAAACAGAGTACTCAACATTAAGAGAAATTAAAGCTGGTGTACCTCAAGGCAGTGTACTAGGTCCGGTACTATATCTGTTATTTACTAGCGATCTACCAGAAAGTGAAGAAATCACTATAGCAACTTTTGCAGATGATACTGCTGTACTTGCTGTGGGAGAAACTGTCGAAGTTGCAACAAAAAAGCTTCAAAAAGCAGTAAATAATATTTCAGAATGGACTAAAAAATGGCAGATCAAATTAAATGACCTTAAGTCCGTCCACATTAATTTTACATACAAAAATGTACCATATATTCCAGTGTACATACATATATAATAATGTAGTGGAATATGCAAATACAGCCAAATATCTAGGCATGAATTTGGACGCAAAACTACGCTGGAAAGCGCATATAAAGAAAAAGAGAGATGAACTAAACATGCGTTACAGTAAAATGTATTGGCTTATTGGGAGATATTCATCTCTGTCCAACTACAATAAGATATTGCTATATAAGCAAGTCCTGAAACCAGTATAGTCCTATGGACTCCAGTTGTGGGCATGCACATGCCAGACAAATTTACAAAAAATCCAAATCTTCCAAAATAAAGTACTGAGGAACGTTGTTAATGCACCTTGGTACATACGAAACGCTGATCTACATAGAGATCTAGGTATTGAAATGGTTGAAGAGGAAATTAAAAAAGTTGCTCAGAAACACAGAATTAGGCTACTCAACCACGTAAATTTAGAAACAAAAAAAAAAAAAAAAAATTTAGAAACAACACAACTATTAAATACTGATAATGTAATCAGGAGATTAAGACGAGTAAAACCTCTTGATCTAGGTGTAGTAGTTAGCTGAGGTTATATTATAACAAAAAATAAAAACTGAATAGTATCTCCAAGAAAATAATTAATTTCATTCAAAAAAATCAGAAATCCGACAAACGGCGGCTTTTCCTTTTAATTTAAAATTTATTATTAATGTAATTCAAAAATAAATTGCTGATTAGTCCAACGATTCGGTGCGATTCCTTGGAGACAGGCGTTAGCCAGTCCTCGGGAGGTTTTTTAGAGGATTAAAGTCCCTTACTATTGCAGAAGGCCCCCTCGCGTAGAAGCGTCTGCAATGTCTTTCGATGATTTTTCCTTCCTGCGAACCTCAAAACAAAAAAAAAAAAAAAAGAAACTCCACTCAAATACTTGCTGGTGTAACTACGGTGCATTGCATAATAGGCTAGAAGCTTTTCAAATCACCATAGCCCAATTGTTCTGAGCAATGCAGGTGTTGAAACTACTGATCCTTTGATCCTTCTAAAATAGTCAATACGTTCAATAATTTCTTTTCAACAATCGGGCAAATGTCGTTTGATAGTGATTGTCCTTTATATTGCAAAATTGTGCGGAAATAGTTTCTTTTTTGAACAAATTACTGGGTTCGAGTTATTAAGTATGATAAAGTGTCTTAATAACACGAAATCTTGTTGTTACGACGATTTCATTTCTAACATAACCCTCAAGAATATAGCCAATAACGTTGTTGACATTTTAGCTCATCTTTTTAATTTAAGAATTGTTACTGGAAACTTTTCCAAGAAATTAAAATGTGCTTACGTGGTACCACTTTTTGAAAAAGGTGACAAAAAGGATAAAAATAATTATAGGCCGATTTCCTTGCTACCTTCAATTTCTAAAATATTTAAAAAGGCTCTTAAAAAGAGAATGTGTGCGTGATCAAGCGACACTGGGATGACTGGAAGTTTAAAATCAACTTTCAGAAGTCGGAAACCATCAGGTTTAGGACGTCGTTATCTGCCTCAACGGATGCCAGAAAGAATTGGCGATACTTCTCAATCGTGGGACAGCACGGACAGCCACTGATGTGTCGAAATGTAGTCACATACCTTGGACTCTCGATAGATTAATATATATTAGGTATGTAACGATTCCGATTCCGATACCGATAAAAAACTAGAAGACATAAAACCATTCAGTTTTTTGTGTTCGATTCAGAATTGATATAAACACTGACCACAAAAAGCCAATTTAGCACTTTATTTCACAATTTTGAAAAAAATTGGTCTAAACTTTTTTTTTAATTTTTTTTATCAAAATTTTGAGTTTGCATGCGAATTTTTCAAAAACTATTGACAAAAATAATTTAATTTAAATTTAGGATTAAAGAACAGGTTTCTGGCTCTCAAAACCGGTATAGTAGTTCATTGTAGGTGTTGCCGTTGTTTTTTGATAATTTTTTTTTTTCTTTTTAAGTATTTTTTTTTTAAATTGCCCCTGCCTGCTAAACGGGGCGAGATAGACTTCCCCCTCCCGTACTAAAAAATGCTTGTTTTTGGCGCCAAAGTTATCGTACTCGTGCCAATTTAGGTACTTAGGTATTATTAATCCTGCCAGTTAGGCATTTATACTATTTTAAAGTTTAAAAGATATTTTTTATAAGGGGTGGATTTATGCAAAGCATCTCTGACACTCACAACTTAAGAAATAATTCCCGTTTGGTTGTCGAAATACCCGCTTATCGCAGCACTCATGTCAGAAACTTCTTTGTGTAATTTCTTGCAAATTATTCAATAGACACCCTGCAGGCATGCATTGCATTAGAACATTGCACGCATTATAAAAAAAAATATGGCCCCTTGATATGAATCGTAATGCTATTGAAGTTTTGCTGTTCTACATTGTCTGAGTTCCTAATTGTTTTGTACAAGTTTATAACCTTTTTTTTATTAAGTATTTAAATGAATTAAAGTTTACCCCACAATGAATAAATTAATTTTGAAGTTGCAAATATATCTACGTATTTACATTGTCACTAACTATTCTCTCATGTACAAGCATTGTGTAATATTATAGTAAGCTGGATAATTTTTGTTAATTATCTTCAAAAACTTCAGGAGCGACGAATATCGTTTCAAGGTTCTTTGATAGCCTGGATTTTTTGGCTGTGGTACCTCAAAAAGTTCTAAAAAGATTTTTTTAAAGATTTGGATGATTCAATAAGGCAAACATTCTAACATGTTACTAAGGGCAATAACAAAGGACCAGTTTGTTAAAACAGTGCTTTCAGCATCAAATAAAAATATTGAAAAGACAAAGCTTTTTGAAAAGTGGGGTTTTGGGGTATTTATAAGACATGCACAGTTATGCTCCTTAGGAATAGCTGATATTCATGGTTGCGTCTTCTTTCCTCAAATTTTAAAATTTTAGGGTTAAGAAAATGGTGGCATACTGAAGATATAAGCATAGTATATTTGACTTGACAATTGCTTACTAATTATTTCTGTATATACTCCATGTTATTTGTTTATGTTTATATAATTATGTATGTTACAAACTGACAAACTAAATTTATCAAGTATATAATAAAATTTACCATTGACAAAGGCTGTTGACTTACCTCATCAAATACTTCCGATACAAAACTTGAAGTTGAATCGTTATTATTCAATCCCTTAGCTTCCAATTCGGTAGTTTGTTTTAATGATGTACAGGCGCCAATATTTTGCAGTGCTTCGTCTCTGTATGTTTCTGATTCACAATTACTTTCTCTTTCTTGGTTATTACTTATTTCATTTCTGTCAAAATTTATTTCTTCTACTTCTTGAATCGGCTTGTAGTCTTCTTTATCACCATTATCAATGGCAGCGGTTGACAATTTTAACGACGACTCACGATGATGTTTTTTATGCTTCCTTCGCTTCTTATGCTTTCTGTGTTTATGAACACATTCCGGAATATTAATTGTACGTGACAATTTTTTATCAAAATGCTGTTTTGTTTTATCAATTTGGGCAGCATACAACTCATGATTGCATTCTTCAAAAAATGTTTTTCGCATTTCTTTTAGAGTCGGTTCAGTAGGCGTTGACTTAATATTTGCTGATCTTTTATTCTTTCCAAGGGAATTGAAGGGATTTTCACTATATTCTGAAAATATGCATAAAAAAGTTCAAATAAAAGAGTTTGGAAAAACTAAAATAATTTTTAACAGAATATATTGTAGCAACATCTTCAGAAATTACGATAAGGGGAGAATTTAGAACAAAGGTTATAATAAACTGGTAACGGGATTAAAAATACCTTGCCTTTTATGCCATCTATACATATCTTGAATGGTATACTAAGGTTTAAAAATAAAAATGATAGACCCCATAAAGTGCATAAGTAGCGAGTAAAAATGTTTTATTTTTTATTCCAATTTCAGTTCACATCTTTGTGGATAACAATTACAGCACAGGTAATTGATCGTCACATTTTCCTTCTTTTTACCGAAATATGCTGGACAATTATTCAACGAAGGAAGAATTTCACAATCTACTGACAGTTCCACCTCAATTCAATGCTTTATGCTTTCAGGAGGTCCATATGCGAAACGATAAATATTAAGTACTTGCGCGATTTAAGCACGTTTGTTTCCAACTCCAACCGCATGCACTTCCGCTAATGGTTTAACAGTAGCTTTTTTGAAGTTTCCGCCATTTTAAATGATGGCTGGGTGTTGTTGGATGCGGTAGACACTGAATGGTTTTAGACTGGCAAAGCCCAGTGTTGTAACTGTTGCCACACATCAACTGTGCTTATATTACCTCCAAGTGGTAGCCATCGGATACTGGCCGTTGTCCACCCGGATTCGGCTTGCCAAACTTATAAGCTCGAGTGCTGATCAAGAGAAAATAGCAGCACTATAAATACGACAGCGGACGAATTCCCTCGATGGAATTAACGGTGGCGTCTCATTTTCCACAACGGAAACAACACCTTATCTGGGCTACTTCGACATATTCGAAGCTCAGGTCGATAAGGATTCTTCAGGTACTAGTCAGGGTCCTGGAAAAGAGATGGTGGCAGATAAGCCCTTAATGGGCCAACGGCAGCGCTCGCATCCCCGAACTGGGTTACTGTCATCGGTTTAACCGGCCCCTCGTCCTAGGATTCTCAACAATGGACCTGGCCCTCTAGGTTGGAAGTTGCGTCGTCGGGGTAACTTCCCTACCACGTAAAAAAATTTTAGTTATGAGAGAGACACATCATGCCCCGGATAATGGACCTCAAATGGCAACACGACCCGGAACGTCAAAGGACTATGAATTGAGAGTATGCACCTGGAACGTACGTACACTGTATACCCTCGGCGCTACTCAAAAACGTGAATCTGTCCTCGAGCGGTATAAGGCAAATTTTACCGCGATCCAGGAGATACGATGGATAGGATCAGGTATACAAAAACGATAAAACTGCGACATCTATTACAGCTGTCACAAAAGATTGCACATGTTAGGATGCGGATTCGTTGTGGGAAATCGGCTTCGGTCAAAGATCATTGACTTCAAGCCGATAAGCGATCGCCTAGCTGTGATCCGCATCAGAGGCGCATTTTTCAACATCAGCCTAATAAGTGCACACGCCCCTACTGATGAAGCTGAGGATCCCATCAAGGAGGAATTTTACCACCTCCTGTCCGGAGTATGATACGAAAATCGTACTCAGGGATTTCAACGCCAAAGTTGGTAAGCAAAACAACAAAACATAGTTGGCAAGCACAGCCTCCACGATACGACAACAGATAACGGCTTTCGACTAATCGACTTTGCAGCAACACGTAATACGGTGATAAGTAGTACTAGGTTTCCAAGACTACGAATCCACACAGCAATCTGGTGCTCCGCAGATGGTCGAACCGCCAATCAAATGACCACGTGCTAATTGATGCGAGACACGCATCAAACATTCTGGATGTACACACATTCAGAGGGGCCAACGTCGACTCTGACCATTTCCTTGTAGCAACAAAATTCAGAGCTCGACTGTCCAACGAAAAGAAGCTGCGAACCGCCCAGAAAAAGAAATTTAACGTTGGACGCCTTAGCACGCATGGGGAAGCTAGAGACAACAGAGAGCGCCTGAGCGAGAGACTCTCCACTGTGCACCCACCATCCACAAATGCCAACAATCTGTGGAACCAGTACCGCGCCATCATCAAAGAGGTAGCCGAGTCCACCGTTGGATACCAACCACCGCACAAAAAATGTGAAAAAAGTGACGGAGAATGCACACAAACAAACGTTGCGGCGCAAAACTAGAGCAGCGATGAAAGAGTATCGCGCCGGAAGAAGAAGGGAGGAGAAAAAGATTCTGCGAAGGAAGAAAAGGGCATACGCTGTCTCCCAGCTTAAGGATATCGAGGAGTGCCGCGATAGAAACAACATTCGGATGTTTTATAGAAAAGCCAAACAACTGACAGTTGGCTTCAGGCCCGGAACGCAAGCTCTTCGAAATAGTGAAGAAAACCTAGTCACCGAAGCACAGGGAATAGTAGTTGTTTTTAAGCAGCACTTCCAGCAGCTGCTAAATGGGCATCATGTAGAGAGAGTGGTAGGGGAAGAAGAACACCCGCATTCAGTTGTTACGTTCTGACACCGTGCTTCCTCGTATTTGAAGAGGGAAGAGTGTCTAACGGAGAGCTGACGGAGATTTTAAGTAAATGAAAATGAGTCGCTTATTGTTTAAAGATTTATTATGTTCTCGACTCGACCATCAGTTTAACTCTGACTCTTCAATCCTTTGGCTATTCGAAAGGAAAACTCAAACACCAAGCCATTCCTCATCCCCACCACCCATACGCAACTTCCTACACCTATAGTGCAGTCCCGCATCTTTCCACATTAAAGCACTCATCATCATCCCTATATTTCGTCACATCGATAACTCATTAATTGCATTGCCCTAAATAAGGTGCAGTGTACCTCCGGCCATGTGGAGTGTGCATTGCACTGACCCACTTAAGAGGCAGAGGCACTACCCTTGACTTTGGAATCGGATATGTGTATGCATTGTCCTAAATATGGTGCAGTGTACCTACGGTCATGTGGAGTGTACATTGTACTGACCCATTTTAGAGGCAGCGGCACTGCGCTTGACTTTGTAATCCGATATGCGTATCCGTTGTCACTTTATGATCGCTTGTCATGGTACCATAATGCATTTCGTTTATGATCGCCATATGGAATATTCATACGTGTGGTCTTTGTAACGAAAAATGAGACGAAGAGATAAGATAGACATAAATATGGGTATTTAGGGTTCGTAACGTTATGCTGTCGTGGAAAGGATGATCTGCATGGGAGAGGTACCGGGGCGACATGGTAGTGCGAACACTACACAGTCAACGAAGAAGTCCCCCCTCCAAGTATCGAAGAGGTCGGCACAGCTATCAAAAAGCTGAAGAATAACAAGGCCGCCGGCTCTGATGGACTGCTAGCAGAGCTCTTCAAATACGGTGGTGATGTTTTTATAGGGTGCATGCACCAACTCATCAACAAAGTATGGGAGGATGAAAGCATGCCCGATGACTACAATCAGCTCCATATGCCCCATCTACAAAAAAGGCGATCCTATGTCCTGCAAAAACTACAGAGGCATATCCCTGCTAAATGTCGCGTATAAGAGCCTGTCCAACGTAATATGTGAACGTCTAAAGCCCTTCTGCAACACACACATCGGCAAATACCAGTGTGGCTTCCGGCCCGGCAGATCGACGATAGACCAAATTTTCACATTAAGGCAAATCCTGACTAATCCAGCGTTGTCGCTCACGCTGGAAAACACGCGAAGCAATGTGCAGTTTGGAAGCGGTTCATCTGAACTACTCCAAACGCGTACCGGATTTCGGCAAGGAGATGCGCTGTCATGTGATTTTTTCAGTCTAGTGTTGGAACAGATAGTGCGCAGGGCAGTGCGCAGGGCAGGCGTCAACACGGAAGGCACTATCTTCAACAAATCCGTCCAGCTGCTGGTATATGCCGATATTGATATCATCGTGCCGTCATAAAGGCTTTTACGGCAATTGAAGAACAGGCGAAACGAGTCGGTCTTGAGGTAAACGAGGACAAAACAAAGTGCTCCAGCTAAGAGGATCTTCGAATCCCAGCCCCCAGGTTCGTGACGACAAGGAAGACCGAACCTCCGTTTTAAGGACCAAGCTATCGCGGATGCCAGAGCGCTTGGTCTGGAAAACTGGAAGCAGCGTGCCAAGGATCGAAGAGAATGGAAGGCTGCTGTGTCTCAGGCAGGGACACTTCCACGGGTTGAGAACCCGTTAAGTAAGTAAGTACAGTTAACCACTCTTCTAACTGTGGAAACATTAGTACTAACATCTACTTTTTGCTTTACTCTCACAGCTGAGCCAGACGAATTAGAAGCACATCACAAAATTGCTCTTCTATCAGCCACTGTTGTTGCCGTTTTATCACTTCTCTTCATGTTTTTCCCGTACGATTCTTTATTCCTCAAGTAGGAATAGATAACATTGAAGCTTGGTCCAATTTTTGTAGCAATAGCATGACCGGTTAGTACTTGCTTCTTTAGGAAGTCGAGCTTAGTCTTCTCAACACTGTTAAAGGATTTTTCTTTACATATTTTTGTAAATTAAATTTTTTTGATCAACTCTTAAATGTTTCAATCTTTTCAGAAAACGCATAGAAAATGATGATAGTAACCTTGTACCTAATCAGTTAACGCAAAAAAAAACTGCATTTTTCAATATGGAATGCTTAACAAGAAAGCCAGAGAAAAAATAACGGTGCTTTTAAAATTCTTCTTTCTCATTTTTTTCTTGCCAACATCATAGACAAATAGTTAGCATAATTTCATGCACAATATTTAGAAATAATGAATCACATACCTATGAAAAATTTTGTACTTATTCAGTTGACGCGGGGTGCATGAATGTAAATATGTATACCTATACAGGTATGTATTCGTCGAAAAGTCCACATACATATGTATGTTTTCATGCTAGAGGAAACCACAGGCACCAAGCCGGACGGGCTGGTGGGGCTAAGCTCAGGCCACTGTGGGGGTCACAGGTGGCGGATAATGAAAGGCCTACAGAAAAGTAGGTTAGCTGCGAATGCCCTATAAGCAGCCCCCGACCAAGAGCGGCAGAGAAGGAGGGCGTGGCTGAAAAGGTCAAAGGAACCCCGACGAACTTTTTGTGACAAGACGAGTAAGCGCCGTCTTCAAATAAGTCCTCCCCACCTTACAAAGTGGCTATGAGGGATAAAGAAAGAAGAAATGGCGAGATCCAAAGGCACCCGCCACAACGTATAATGTGAAGCCTCCTGCTCCAATGGGGAGTAAATACGTACATATGTACATACAAATTAAACAGGAAATCACAAAGTGTTTTCCTATGTATCAATATGCGATGACTTCGGCATCGCCACTCCCACAGACATTAAGACCGAGCCCAGTAAGGTCTGGAATACTGGAAATCGAATGGAATATACTGCTAGAAGAGCTGACGTCTGTAGTATTCTGTCACCTGAGTAAGCAGGAGTGAAATCCGGTTGAAATGGCTTTCAGGCTAATGCTGCAGGCGCCCCCGTCCCGTTAAAACCTTGGCAGGCCTCAAAGTACGTTCAATGTTTCGTCGCCATTAAGTTGGTGGTGTAGGATCAGATGTAACATTCCTGGTTAGCACCGATCCGGCTCTGGCACAACACCTCATAAGGGTCTGTGTCAACCCTCGCATGGCCTCACTGCTTGCAAAGACAACCATGGGATCCTTAGGTGAATACACATGCGAATATTGATAGCGGCTTTGAGTGGGGACCAAATAGAAATGATTACAACAAACAAAACAAAACCAAACGAAGAAATACAAAAGGGGATCGAAGAGAACCCCTTCCTTAAGAGTTCAAGGGTGGCTAGGTCGCCAATAAAACAGACGTCAACCACCAATGAAATTAAACGTGGCGAAGAGAATCCCCTCCAAATGGGCCCTAGAGTCGGTGGAACGCCAGCAACCCAAATGGCCTCTGGCTTAGCCCGGAGATCAGATGAAACGCCAAAGGGCCAAGGGACGACTACGACAACCCACCTATCTGTTTTCCAAAATTTAAAGATCCTAGTGGATAAGATGGAGGACGGAAAAAGGCGCTCTATCAACCAGTCAATGCGAGACATCATTGACAAGATCAAGGCATTATATGAGCTGTCAGCGATTGAAATGCGCGACGACAGAGCAAAGGAGGTCATAAGAAAGAATAATGCCTCAGGATGTCAGGCTTGTAGCTGAGGTACGAGGAAAATCACCAGCAATTGTAGCCGGAGACTTTAACTCATGGGCAGTCGAATGGGGTAGTACGAGGACCAACCACAGAGGCGAAGCACTGCTAGATGCGTTTGCTAGCCTTGACCTTGTACTATTAAACCAAGGAAACAAAGAAACGTTCAATAACGGCAGATCTGGCTCCATCATAGATCTAACGTTTGCCAGCAGAGTTATAGCGAGAAAAACAAAATGGCATGTCTCCGATGTCTATACAAACAGTGACCATCGGGCCATCATCTTTGAAACAATAGAGCCAAGAAGGTTTCAGTACCAAAAAGCTACTGAAAAGGTACAAAAGTGGGGCTGGCAAAGAAAAAATATAGATAGAGAGATGCTCGATTATTGGCTGAGTACCATGGAAATTCCCAGGGGCACAGCTGAAGAACAGGCAAAACAGGTTACGACTTCCCTCACTCGAGGATGCGACGCATCCATGCCACGCAAAGGCAATGGAAATGGGAGAGCCCCGGTGTACTGGTGGAACGACAGCATCGCTAAGCTGAGAGCAGACTGCCTCAAAATGCGAAGGCGCCAGCAGCGAGCAAGACGTAGACAAAGAGCAGACTCCGAAGAGATACGGGATGAATTCTTAAAGAAAAGAAAGGAGCTTCGGAAGCTCATTAAAAAGAGTAAAGCTGAATCTTTCCAATCACTAAGAGAAGACCTCCAACATAACCCGTGGGGAAGTGCTTACAAGATAGTTATGGATAAACTAAAAAGTGGCACGGCAGGTGCACCGACATGCCCGACCATGATGCATATTATAGTTAGCGGCCTTTTCCCAAGGAATACCAGTGTGCATCTCTCTCACGTAATAACAGAGGACGCGAAACCAATACAACCCGTCACAACTGCAGAAGAAGGAAAGTTCCCTTTGCAATGGAAGCGACCGAGACTGGTGTTAATCCCGAAAGGTGACAAGCCCCCAGAGCAACCGTCGCCATACAGACCGCTGTGCATGCTAGACACAGTAGGGAAAGTGCTGGAAAGAATTATCCGCGACAGACTTGACCAGTACACCGAAGGAGACAACGGGCTTTCCAACCGACAATACGGTTTCAGGAAAAAGAGAAGCACCACTCGTGCGATGCAAGCAGTTTGTGAAATTGCACGCGAAGCCATATCTGGGACCAGATGGAAAGGAGGAAGAAAACAGTACTGTGCTGTAGTTACGCTGGATGTCAAAAATGCATTTAACTCGGCCAGCTGGAACTTCATCATGAGAGCGCTGAGGAATATTCGAGTGCCAAACTACCTACTACGAATTAAAGATTAAATGTTGAAAAGTTTAATTTTGTAAAAGCTAACTATGCTGAATTAAATAATTATTTTCTTGCAATTGATTGGTCGATAATTCTTTCTGGCAGGCGTATTGAAAATATTTATGAAACTTTATTAAATTGTTTATTTGAGGGTTCCTCTCTTTATATTTCGCGAAAACGAAGTAGGTCTGTGGTTAAATTACCATGGTTTAATCACAGACTCACAAATTTAAAAAATGTTAAAAATAAGGCGTTCAAGCTATTTAAAAAAACACAAGCCGAAGTAGATAAAAAACGTTATTGCCAATTAAGACGTGAATTTGATTTCCTTTATCAATTTTTGTATAAGCAATATATTATGAATATTCAGTCGGAAGTATGTACTGATCCTAAAGCTTTTTGGACTTTCATCAATGGAAAAAGAAAGTCATCTTGTCTTTTTAACAATATGCAGTACAGAGGCCAAACCTCTACTGATTTATCTGGTACATGTGATTTGTTTGCTCAGTATTTTGAATCAGTATATAAGGATAATTCAAATATTAATTTGCCTACAAGTAGTCCTTTCATCTCTAGTGAATGTATGGGTGCACTTGATCTTTCGCTTGATGATATTTCAGATGGTATTTCATCACTTAAGTCTAGTCTGAGCTCTGGTCCTGATCAAATTCCATCTTACGTACTTAGGCAATGTAACAAATCGCTATCTAAGCCACTTCAGATAATTTTTAATTTATCCTTATCTACGGGTGTTTTCCTAGATGAGTGGAAGATTTCATTTGTTAGTCCTATCTATAAGTCTGGGCATAAACAAAAAATAGAAAACTATAGAGCGATATCAAAGATCTCAGCTATTCCAAAATTATTTGAATTCATAGTTCAAAAAAAATTGTACTTTCATGCAAAAGAATTAATATCACCTTCTCAGCATGGGTTTATGACTGGAAAGTCAACGACCACTAATCTTGCATTGTTTACAAATTATGTTTTGAATTCCTTGGAATCTGGAATTCAAATAGATGTCATTTATACTGACTTTGTTAAGGCTTTTGACACTGTTTGTCATGAAATACTTTTGCAAAAGGTTCAAAGATTTGGCATTCATTCATCACTTCTTAAGTGGATTTCTAGCTATTTAAAAAACAGGAAGCAAATAGTTAAAATTCGTGATGTTCAATCTAAATGTATAAATGTTTTATCAGGAGTTCCACAAGGCAGCCATCTTGGCCCTTTATTATTTAACATATTTGTAAACGAGATTCCATCTTTGATTCTATTTTCAAAATGTTAAATGTATGCAGATGATTTGAAAATATTTGCACCTGTAAAAAATGTGAATGACTGCATTAACATTCAAACTGATTTAAATCATATTGTCAGATGGTGTGATGAAAATTATTTATCGCTTAATGTCAACAAATGTAAATCTTTTTCTGCATATCGTACGTTCACACCAACTCTTTATACTTACACTAATTCTGGTGAAATTTTGAGTAACCATTTCGAAGTGAAAGATCTTGGAGTTATTTTTGACACCAAGTTTACATTAAGTCACCATATTGACTACATTGTAGCAAAAGCCAATTCAATGCTTGGTTTTCTTAAAAGGAACTGCAAGGATTTCTCCAATCCCTTTGCAATTAAATCCGTTTATATGTCACTTGTACGTCCCTTTTTAGAATATTGTTCAATAATATGGGAACCAGCTTATGATTTTCAAAAAAACCGTATTGAGAAAGTCCAAAAGGCATTTACCAGATATTTAATTCGACAACTTAAATGGAATCTTGATGAAATGCCTTCATATTCCACCAGATGTGCATTGTTTGGCCTGGATATGCTCCAAAAACGACGTCTTGTTAATTGTGTAATGTTTGTGTATGATATTTTTGCGTATCGTGTTAAATGTCCTGAAATTCTAGAAAAAATTAACATCTATGCGCCAGGAAGAGTAATTCGACATCGACAATTACTTTTCATTCCTAGACATGTTTATAATTATGCGGCAAATGAGCCTATTACTAGATGTATTAAATTGTTTAATTCTCTAGATACTATGTTAGATTTAAGTTATAATAGAAATGATTTTAAAACCATATTGTTTGAAAATGTAGAATCACATATGTAAATTATGAATTATGAATTACATACATATAAGTCTGTTAGAGTTAAGCTCGGTAGATGAATAAAGAATAAAATCTGAATAAAAAAAATATTACCGACTACTTCAAAGACAGAACCCTCTTCTATGATACGGACGAAGGGCCGAAAAGATACAAAATAACAGGAGGAGTCCCACAGGGATCAGTCCTAGGCCCAGCCCTGTGGAATATTATGTACGATGGTGTACTGCGTATGCGAAGACTAAGAGGAGTGGAAATAATTGGATACGCCGATGACATTGCGGTGGTGGTAGTGGCTAAAACCCTAGAGGAGGTGACACGAAACTGCAACAGTACCATCAAAGACGCGAAGATATGGCTTAGCTCAACAGGTCTGGAACTAGCGGACCACAAAACGGAGGCTGTCCTCATTAGCAGCCGCAAGAAGGTTGAGTGCCGACCATACAGGTAGGAGAACACACTATTGAGTCAAAGCCCTACGTAAAGTACCTAGGGGTACTGCTTGACCATAGGCTCAACTTTAGAGACCATCTAACCTACATAAGCGTGAAGGCTAATCGGGCTGTTGCCGCAATATCCAGGCTGATGCCAAATATTGGAGGACCCAGGCAGCCAATAAGAAATCTGCTTGCGACAGTGAGCAAGTCAATCCTCATGTACGCAGCCCCTATATGGGCACCGGCAACAGCCATAAACTCGTACATGAGAAGTATAAACTCTGTGCATAGAAGAGCATCGATCAGAGTATCCTGTGCATATAGAACAGTATCGGGGGATGCAATAAGTGTGATAGCGGCGCGAATGCCTATCGAGCTAGAGGTCAAAGTAGCAGCATCAATATACAATGACGAAAACCGGGAGAGAAGAGCCATCAGAGCAGCTGCCGAAATAGAATGGCAACGGCGATGGAGCACATCAGAAAACGGCCGATGGACACACAAACTGCTGCCGAACATAGAAGAATGGACCACAAGAAAACACGGTGAAGTAAACTTCTACCTTACCCAATTTCTAACGGGACATGGAAGCTTCCGGAAATTCCTCTACAAGTACAACATTGTAGACGAACCAGAACGCCGAGCACGTGCTACTGGAATGCAAGAAATACTTAGCAGCCAGAAATGCCTTAGAACGAGAGATAGGCAATGAAATAACTCCAAGGAGACTGATTTCGTTTATGCTATCAACGAGGGAAGCTTGGGACATCGCCAACCGTATCATTGCAAGCATCATCCAGGAATTACGGTCGGAAAACTAAAGACCAAGAGCTCAAGAGAAAGGAAACCCTGGACCATAAGACAGGATGTCAAAACCTGCCACTAAGAAGGAATGCCTTGATCGGTAGTACCGTAGGGGGAATCACAGGACAGGGATGGGGGGGTGTTTTAGCCACGTAAGCATGCAGGAGCATGGAGTCTGGCATAACTCGTAGCACGGGCTACCGAGTATCCATACAGGATTTCACCCCTCCAGCGCATCAAAAAAAAAAAAAAAAAAATGCTAGAGGAAACCTAACTTACCGGTGTGGAAAGTTCTGCGAGACCCACTTAAAAACACTTAGTTGCTAGAATAGAATGCGCGACCTTAAGGGGGCTTCCGACAGTTCGACATTTCATTGCAACATATGAAGCTACCCATGTAGGGACGGGCCAAGAATATCTCTGCAGCGCCCCACGATGACTAGCGCTTGTTCCAAAAGGCGACTAAGGGAATAAATCACTTCTTACTTACTTACTTAGGTGTCGCTACAGTTCGAGATGAACCTGGGCCTAAACCAACAAGCCTCTCCAGTTAGCCCGGTCCTTAGCTAACTGCCTCCAGGTGCGCACTCCAAGTTGGTTGAGGTCCCCTTCCACTTGTGCGCGCCACCTTAGGCGAGGACATCCTTTACTGCGTTGTTCCTCCGGGTAAGATTCGAAGACTCTGTGGGCCGGATCATTGGTGTCCATTCGCTCTGCATGTCCTAGCCATCTTAGGCAACTGATGCGCAGTTTTTTGACTAGGTCGATGTCGCTGTACAGCTCGTAAATTTCGTCGTTGCACCTTCTCTTCCAAAGCCCGTCAGCGCAAACGGGACCGTATATCTTACGAAGAATTTTTCTCTCGAAGCGACCAAGGATATCTTTATCCGCTTTTGAAAGAGTCCATGCTTCAGCGCCATAAAGCAGGACTGGGAAGATCAAGGTCTTATAAAGAATCTCCTTAGTCTTTCGAGATTAGGACCTTACTACACAATTGCCTTCACAGCCCAAAGAAACAGTGATTCGCAAGAGTTATTCTTCAATTAATTTCCGCCGGGATGTTATCAGAATTTATAGCAGAGCCAAGGTAGACAAAGTCCCTTACTACCTCGAAGTTATAGCTGTCGACTATGACATTCTGTCCAATTCGTTGATGTTGTGTGTCCCTTCTTGTTGACAGCATGTACTTGGTTCTGCCCTCATTTACAGTTAAACCCATTTTGGCGGCTTCTGTATCAATACTAGCTAACGTACCGGTGACGGTCCGCAGTGTTCTGCCAATTATGTCGATGTAATCGGCGTAAGCTACATTGTAGTTGCACAGACTTTTGAAAGTCTCCGTTGTTGGCTTGTGAATTTCCCACAATTCTTACAAGTATAATATTAAAGAAGTCACATCACAGCGCATAAGCTTGTGTAAATCAAAATCAGGCAATTTCTTATCATATTGCTGATCATTTTGAGCCGCTGAGATGGATAAAGAAACATTTTCATCGCATCTAATAATTATAAGCATGGAATCGTTATCCTCTTCGCAATTGCTTAAAGAACTAAATTGAATTATTTAAGTAGCCATCACTTTTGCAATTATTATATTGAACTCATATAGAGATGGGTTTTGATTGTTTCTTCCTTTCTGTTTTATAACTGCGAATAAATTTTCCAATTCATCTTGGTTCAAACGTTTGGTTAGTAGGAAAAAAATGTCTTCAGAACAATCTTAAAATAAATCATCGGCAAGTTGTAGTACTTGCTATACTTGAAATATAGACTGTTCAATCCCTTTCAAAAAATAAACAGTTTTTGATTGTTGAACCAAGGAAACTTGAGCAATGTAACTCTTAAAAGTTTTTAAAAATTCATGGGCGCAATTATATTTTTGTATGCCTGATCTATAAAAATTGTCGGAATTTAGAGAACCGCTATTCATGCAATCAAAAACTTGATCAATTTTACTAAGAAAAGTTTTTGTAGAAACTGCAACTTCCTTTGAACAGTTCCTAAATCCACAAGTCTCTATAACTGTGCCAATCGCTGCACTTACAGTTCTACTAAAAATTTGAGTTGCATACTTGACGCGCATTTTATCGAAATCAGTAGGAAATATGTGTTGACTTGTTAGTTTCGGGCACATTCTTGTTTTGCCATTTTGTTCTAGCTGCCAAAGCTCTTTGACAACTTCGAAACTAGCCATCAGGAGTATTAAGATCCGACTTCAACAGACAGTTACGCAATGATTTTATCAAATGTGGAAAGTCATATAAACAGAAGATTTTAATGCTATTAATGAACATACATGGTTTCACATGCGAAACTCCTAACAGGCTATAAGCTTTTCTATTAGAAGAAAATTGGTCAGATACAACTGCCCTTACTGTAGTTTCTAATTCGGAAAGAATTTGTATATTTTTTAATAAAATTGTTTTCAAATCTTCACCTGATAAGCCATTTTCGGTTACAAAGTAATTACAAATAAGCTTCCAATTAGAAATTAAACTCCTGACCATAAAAACACAAACCTGCTTACCAATGTTCGAATTTCGCCTAAAGCCTAAATCTTCAAACCCATCGATTAAATCTAATTTTGAGTTGTACCTAAGTTCTCTTTTTATTGCGATTTCATCAAAGAGTAGCACAACATTGCCTTTGTCCCTCCCATCTATTAACTTAATATTTAATTTTAATTCCTCAATAGCAAATCCAGGTTGAAGGAATTTTATGGGGGCCCATCGGTGTAAAGTTGAAACATGGGGTATGTTAAGATTCAATTTATCTCGTTAAAATGTATAGGTGGATTGCGAAACATAGAAAATATTTTGTGCAAGCGACTTAACTTTATCGCTATATTCCTTGGGCCGCTTACTTATGAGCAACTTGCAAAATATTTTCGACTCTTCGCTTATATCTAAAGAGCTTATATAAGTTTTAATGGTACTTAATTTAGTAACATGTTTAGTCGTTCTTTTTTCGTAGGATTTCATATTTTTTAAGGCATCTTTTAGTTTTTTTTTTAAATTTTGTTTTGCTTTTCTAAAGCAATATTATTTTTTCTGTACATGGCGGTAGTTTCATTAAATTTTTCGCATTTTGAACAAAGAATAGATAAATTGCTGCACGAAGAATTCCTCCTCCGAGGTAATTCTTCTAAACAAAAAAAATTCTCAGGATCATCATTATCAACATGAGCGTTTAAGTTCAACGATGGAACAGCTCCATTTTTTAATTTCTTCTTTCCAATATCTTGAGGGAAAAAGTGAAGATTACAAATAAATAATTTTTTTCTGGAATTATTTACATTAATAACACATTTTTCTCTCCAAATTTGTCCCATAGGCGTATCCAGAAGTGGAAATTGGAACATTTTCGCTTCTGATTTTAACCTTTTCGAGACATTGCAGTTAGAAATGCAACATTTTATTCCGGATCTTAAATTATTTTTAGAACTCATATCAAACCTTACAAAAAACGCTAGCAACGCGAAAAACCTTGAAAATAACGCAACATTCACTTGTTATCTACGGGCGCATCAACGAAGCGAATGAGACACAAAATAAAATTATTTGTACCTCTCCTGAAATGCACTGTACTGTGTGCGTGTGTGCCTGCGAGAATAAATAAAACTTGTCTGGAAAACCCAAAAGCTCTGAGAGCGGGTCGTGATATTAGAACCCGCCATACAAAAATTTTCAGTGCAAAAATTTGTATGAGATGCGTCTTCTTAGTAATTATATATTCTTTGATAATACCTTATGTAATAAAGCTTACAGACTTAAAATAAACCTTAAAAAAGAACTTAAGAATTTGAACAACTGTACTCGTTGAGAGCTCGACATCGATTGACTCCTTCGCTTTACGTTAAATTTTCAAAACCATTGCTGCTTATCTCTCCTGCACACATTTAGGGTGATTAGTGTGAAATCACCAATACCGTTACCGTACTTTTACACTCGGTCATCTTGAAGTTCGTCAACTGACTCCGATGACAAAAGTTTCTCGTTTTCTGTGACGTCGAAGTAATCCAGATGATGATAGACGACAAATCCCTCTGCGGAACTGCTGCCGCTAAAGCAAAACAGCTCTCGAAAGGAGTGACAAGAGCTTATGAGGCTTCCATGCAGCAGAAAACAGAAAGCTTGCAACGGCCCCTACGTGGGGCCGTGAAAAAACTTTTTTTTTCTGTTATCTGGGATTCAAACGTCGAATCTCCCGACATCACCATGAACCTTGTAGCAGCCAAGAATTAATGGATTTTAACCCTCCTTCAACTTGAGAAGAATGCAAAGCAGCCTTAAGACAACACTATTGAGCCTCCAAAGACCTCACAAGACAAATAGAAAAAGTTAGTAGCGTAATCCCCTGCGAAACTACAGACCTCGCCGTGGCGCAGGGGTCTAGTAGAGGTCAATGACTCTAGAGATTTTTCCCAGAGGAGACACAAAGTCGATAGTCGACTCGGATCACAGTGACATACCGGGGAACTGCATGGCTGACGAGCTCGTCAGGCAGGGTACGACCCTATCGATTCCACCGGATAAGGTGAATTTTGGCATGCCTCTTGCTACAGTTAAAATGTAGCAAAAGGTCGACGCTACAAACAGTATTTCGCTAACGACTTCTGTAAAAGCTGCATTGACTGTAGATTCATACATTTATCTGGGTATTTTAACTTAGCGGTCGAACTCTGAAATTTAGGTTCCCAGGGTATTTAGATATTGGGCACAATGGACTCTAAATGGTCTAGGGGAGCCGTTGACAACTCTGTCAATAAGGGCACCTATTTACCTAGCCTAACCTAACCTAGCCTCAAGTACGGTCGAGTTCGACTGGTATAATACCAAAGTGATCGATTAAAAAATGCAAAAAAGCTACAACATAGCTTACATAATATACCTACATGTATAACCTACCACCGTATACGGATTCAAAGAGCTCCAGAATCTTGTGCGTAAATTGTTTCGCTTCCCATCCCTCTTCATCTAAAGCCTGTCTTAAATTTATCCAAATAAAGAGGATTTCATCCTTTTTCATCTAAAGACTTCCTTAAATTTATCGAAATGAATTGAATATTGAAAAACAGAACTCAGAAAAAGTGCAGTATAGCTGATGCCAAGCGCATCTACAAAGAACAATTTTTTCCCAAGTGATTACAAATCTTTACTTAGGAGTTCTTTCTGACTAAGGCACCTTCTCTTGTTCCAGGCGGCAGCGGACGAATTTTCTAGATGGAATCAACGGTGGCGTCTACCAGTTCCAGTTAGGTCGAACTATTAGTGTTATCTCTATATGAGCTGCTTCGATATATTCGAATCACAGGTATTGGAGATCCCTATCCAATACTGAGTCAGGGTGTTGGAAAAGAGTTGGTTGCGGATGAACCCTTAATGGGCCAACGGCAGCGCTACTGATTCCGGAAAACCCGGCCCCTCGTCCTGGGTGTACATATAAAAGGAAACTGGTCCTCCAGGTTGGGGTAGTGCGTCGGAGTAACTTCCCTACCATGAAAAAAGCAGTTAGTTATGAAAAAACCAACCGCCTCCGTCATTGATAAGGATGATTCAACTGTTGACGACCCCAGCAAACGTGATAAGGACAACGACCTTCGGATTTGCACGTGCAATGTCAGGCCCCTTAACAGACCACGTGCAGCCGAACAATTAGCGGAGGCCCATGACTGCTGCAAAGCAGACATTACCGCGATTCAAGAAGTGCGATGGAACGGGCCGGTCAAAAGAAGGATGAAAAACTGCGATATATTCTATGGCGATTGCTACCGACAACAGAAGCAGCGCCTAATTGGTTGCGGGTTCGTTATTGGAGACAGACTTAAGCAAGATCGCTTGAGTTTCATGCATGTAAACGAGTGTCTCGTAACAATTCGCAAAGACAGCTTCTACGAGCTCCTAAACAAGACATATGAGCAGTGCCCTAGCTATGGTGTTTAAATATTCACAAAGGAACATGGAGATCTCCGGATCAGTCGATCGTCAACCAGATTGGTCATATTGCGATCGACGCATGGCACTCTTCCAGTATGATGGATGTCCGAACGTTTCGAGGAGCTAACATCGACTCGGACCACTTGTTGTAGCCAAGGTACGGATGCGGGTATCCAGAACACCGCGAAGACAAGGAAATACTGTGAGGAAGTTTAACGTCGGAAAATTACAATTGCAAGAGATCGCCAGAGCCTTTCCCGATCGAGTGTCTCTTAATCTCTCAAGGGTGCCGCCAACATCAAGTATTGAAGACCAGTGGCTACACTGCCAAAAAGCCATCAGGGATGCTTCATCTGATGTGCTGGGTTTCTCTCGGTCACCACAAAGAAACACCTGGTTCGACGAAGAATGCCGGCAAGCAAATGCAGAAAAACAAATGGCGCTGCGTAGAAGGACCAGAGTTACTCGCGAGCTCTACGAGCAGAAGAGAAGGGACGAACACCGGCTTCTCAGAAGGAAAAGGAAGGAGCATGAGAAGCGCGCGATTGAGGAATTAGAGAGATGCTATAGCAGGAACGAGGTTCGGAAGTTTTACCAGAAGGTAAAATGAACATGTAAAGGCTACAAAGCCAGAACAGAAGCCTGCAGGGACGAACAAGGAAACCTAGTAGTAGAATCGTAGTCGATGTTGAGGATTTGAAAAGATAATTTTGCAGACTGTATAACGGCGACGATGACCAAAATTTCGCAGTCAGGCAGAATGAACTATTCAATCTGGACGATGATAACCAAAATTTCCGTCCACCCAACCTGGATGAAGTTAAGATAGCAATATCGAACTGAAATATTAATAAAGCTACTGGAGCTGATGGCCTGACTGCTGAGCTATTTAAAGCAATCGGGGATGACTTGGTAAGGAGCATGCACCAACTCATTCACAAAATATGATCGGACGAAAGTTTGCCCGGTCCTTAAGAGGAATAAGTCTTCTTAACGTCGCCTACAAGATCTTATCTGCTGTTCTGTGTGAACGCTTAAAACCTTTTGTCAGCAATCTGATTGGTCCATATCAGTGTGGTTTTAGGCCAAGAAAGTTCACCATCGAAGAAACCCAGGAATTTCTAACGTCTCGGGCAGAGCGTCACTCTCGACAGATATAACTTTTTTTTTTTATAATTTGCACGCACTCAACGGGTTATGAATACCCTTTTACATGTTTTCACATGGTGCGGGCGTTGGAAAGATAGATAGAGAGAGAAAGAAAGATCGCTGTAGTGGTTTGAAACTCAGCTGTATTAGGTTTCACATTAGCTCCAGGAGTGGCGTCCAGAATAACTGGGGAGATTTGATTGCTATCATCTATTTTTTGCCTTCGCTTCTGATTCATAGCATTTTTTTCTAGTCCACCTGATGTCATAAGCATATCAACAGAGCGAACAATTTTTCCAGCCATGACAAACGTACTGCCAGTGTTATGCTTTCGCAGTAGTGTTGTCATAAGCTTTCGCAATAGATCGGACTGCTTCTTATCATATAATACTTGCTGACACCAGGGTTTGAACTGTGAACCATCAGCTTGACAAACGATGACGCTACAACTACCCCATTGCCACCCCATAAGAGGTAGTTAAAGACTTTATTTACCTAGGATCCGCTGTAAACTCAGACAATGACACCAGCGCTGAGATCTTGAGAATCGATGCTTCTTTGGGCTAAGAAGGCAATTGTGTAGCAAAGCCCTCTCTAAAACAACTAAGGTAACATTATATAAGACTCTGATCATCCCAGTCCGGCTCTACAGCGCAGAGGCATGGACTATGTCAGTAATGGATGAGGTCGCTCTCGGTTGTTATGAGAGAATACTTCGGGTGATTTTTGATCCCGTCTGCATAGACCGAGAGTGGAGAAGAAGATATAATCATGAGCTGTACGAGCTTTATAGCGACATCGACCTAGTCAGAAGAGTCCAAATACAACGACAAAGATAGCTGGGTTATGTAGAGCGGATGGACAACGATGCTCCAGCCCGGAGAGTATTTAATCCCACCCTGGAGGGATGACGCAGTAGCTGGCTGGAGAGGCTTGTTGGTTGAGGCCCAGGTCCACCCCGGACTGTAGCGTCACCTAAAGTGAAGTACTTCTATCGCCAATTTATTTAACTTCAATTCAAACTCACTCAAACCTTTCACCTTTATCAAAAGCAATTCAATATCTCATTGACAACAACTAATATTTTCTCCATTCTCCAATAAACGATGATGACAGCACATAATACTAATTCTGTTAACAATCATAATACCGTCTCCTCCTCAAGGGGTTTTTATTGATTTAACATCTGGGCAACAGTGTTGTAATCTAAACTCCTCGAACTCGCAAAACTCAAATTTTGCAAAAAAAAAAAAATAACTCGTTATTACCAGGCTTTGACACAACAAAGCCGACAATTTCTACATCAGCATTAAAATATTGTGCAATCACAGTTACTAAAATATGGCTCTTGATATCATTACAATATTTCATACAAATTTCATACAAAAGTAAAACAATTCATATTTGTAGGAAAATGTTGTCCTAATTTTATAGATATAAAAGATGTAAAATTATAATAGGTCAGTAATTTAAGTATAATAGAAACAACCTTTAACAAAAAATTTAGATAAACAAATCATTGAACTCAAAAAATCATTAAATTCTTCTGTTTCATGAAATGTAAAGTTCACGTACATACATATACCATCAAAACTTCACTCGTCAGAGAAGACTTCCATCATCTATTTCATGCATATGCTGTATCAAAAAGTTGAATTACTTAACGAAATTAACCGCATTCAATCAGCATCATACCCACCTTGGCTGTGGAGACCCGACTCCTTTGAAATAAAAAAAAATCCAAGAACTGGAAAATGATATTCTCTGACAGGTCTAAAACACAATATCATACAGGTTACGTTGTAACAGCAAATAATTGGTATCAGGCTATGTATCCTGCCCGAGCATACTAAGAAGCTCTAAAATATGCATATAACACAAAAGGTCATTGGCGATACTTAACCAGAACTATAACGACTCTCCGGCAGTGATGATTCCTAGAGACATCATTATTAAGACACAAAAAAAAAAATTATGTGTGTCCCCCACAAAGATATCATGAGTAACCAATATGCCGACATAGCCCCTAATTCTGTCTGCAGAGCACTCATGTTCAACATATACAGTGAGGTGGATCTTTTTAGAGCCATTAAAACGAAAATCAGAATCATCCGGGCATTCAACTGGGCTAAATACACGCATTTATTAATCAAAAATTAATAGTTGGGGGTTGTGCGTCGGAGCAACTTCCCTACCACGTAAAAAATGCTAGTTACGAAACAACCAAAAGCCTCGGATCCCTGGCAAACGAAATAAGGACAACGATTTTTGGAACGTGGAATGTTCGAACATTTAACAGACCGCGTGCAGCCGATCAATTAGCAGAGGCCCTAGACTGCTATAAAGCAGATATAACAGCCATTCAAGAAGTGCGATGGGATGGGCCGGGCAAAAGGGGGATGAAAAACTGTGATATTTACTACGATGATTGCTACAGAGAGCAGAAACAGCTTTTATTCGGAAGCGGATTTGATATGCAGCAGACTTAGGCAAGAAGTCTTGAGCTTTCGACACGTGAGAGAGCATCTTTTAACAATCCGCATCAAGGCTAAATTCGCCAACGTCAGCCTAATATGCGCTCATGCCCCCACACAAGACAAGGACGAAGCTACCAAAGAATGTTTCTATGATCTCCTCGACCAGACATATGAGCAATGTCCTAAGTACGACGTTAAAATCGTGCAAAGCGAGGGTTGCTCGTGAGCTCTACGAGCATAAGAGACGGGAAGAACATCGGCTTCTCCAGAAAAAGAAAAAAGAGCATGAGAAGCACGAGATCGAAGATATTGAGAGGTACGTAAGTTTTACCAACAGGTACATACAAAGAACGTGTCAGGCCAACAAGACCCGTACGGAAACCTGTAGAGATGAAGAAGGAAACCTGGTAGTAGAATCACAGTCGGTGCTGAGAATATGGAAAAACTTTTTCTGCAGACTGTATAACGGCGATGAAGACCAACATACCGCTGTCAGGCAGAATGCGCCATTCAACATAGACGATGATAGCCAAAACTTTCGTCCACCTAACTAAAACGAAGTGAGGATAGCAATATCCAAGTTTAAATCGAACAGAGCTGCTGGTCCGAAAGCCCTACCGGCCGAATTGTTCAAGGCAGCTGAAAATGACTTGGTAGAGAGCATACACCAACTTATTTCCAAGGTTTGGTCAGACGAGTGTATGCCTGGTAAATGGAATCTCAGCATCGTTTGCCAGATCCACAAGAAAGGAGACCCCCTCAACTGCGCCAATTACAGAGGCATCAGTCTCCTCAACATCGCGTATAGGTTAGGTTCCACTAAGACCAATGAAAGGTCAATTGTGATACCACGTGGATCATGGGAGAAAGTTTCTCTCTCACTCGTTAAACCATTTTGAGCTTCTAATGAAGCGTAAGAGGCTCTTAATGCCAGTATTCATCAGGTCGCCTGTAAGGAGGCTTCTAGGTGAAGCTTGCTTCTACGGGAGAGAGCTGGGCAGCCACAAGTTTAAGTTTGCGAGTAGGTATTGGTATACCTAAGGTGCCATTATCCGGCAAGATGGGTATAGTTGTTCTTATTCTGGCGAGTTCATCGGCCTTACAATTCCTTGGAATGTCTCTGTGTCCCGGCACCCAACACAGGTGGATATTGAACTGCTCAGCCATCTCCACAAGAGTCTAGAGCTACTAAAGAATTTATAGAGGTCGACTCCAGGGATTTGATTGCTGCTTGGCTGTCTGAAAAGATGCGGATATCTCTAATAGATATGACGTTTTTCTTAAACCAAGATAGAGCTTCTTTAATCGCCATTATTTCCGCCTGGAACACGCTAGAATGATTTGGAAGGCGGAAAGAGAGCTTTCGTCTTTGGTCTTTGACCCGTCGGTGTAGAAGTGAACTGAATCATCTTCTAAAAATGCATCGTTCTCCCAGAGTGATCTGGAAGGGATGGTGACTGTGAAGTTCTTCTTCAAAATTTAGACATGGGATGGTGTAATCCCGCTTTCGGAAGAGATTTTGAGTTTATTCAGAATAGAGGGGTGGCTGGCTTTTCTGGACCACTGTTGGGTAGCTTCAAGGCGAACGGCTGCATTCGCTGCCATTTGCTTGGTAAATATATCGAGGAGTATCAGATGGAACAGAATGTCCAGTGCCGCGGAACTCCTACAAAACGCTACTTGTACGTAGTGCTTCGCTTATGCACAGACAAGCTGTACGTTGGACCTTGCTTAGATAGTAGCGATTTATAGCTTTATCTATAGACCAGACTATCACCCTGTATGTGAGTATCGGTCTAATGACCGAGATGTCATAAAGCCATTTATTAGGTTGTAGGCTTCATTTATTACCAATGGCTTTTTTGCATGAAAAAAGTGCTACTGTAGCCTTTTTGACTCTTTCTTGAATGTTAGGTTTCCAGCTTAGCTTCCTATCCCGGATAAGACCCAAATATTTTGCTTTTTCAGAGAAAGTTAAGCTGATTCCATTGAGAGAGGGAGAGTCAACTGTCGGAATTTTATATTTCCTGGTAAAGAGTACCAGTTCAGTTGTGTGGTTGTTTACACCCAAGCCACAACGACCCACCCAACGTGTTAGCTTGTTTAAAGCGTTTTGTAAAAGCTCTTTTCGAGTATTTAGGTGCTTTCCTGAAACAGCAACATCGCGTATAAGATCTTATCTCCCATATTGTGTGAACGGTCGATCAAATTTTCACACTCCGGCAGATACTGGAAAAAACCCAAGAAGTCCAAATCGATACTCACCATCATTTTATCGATTTTAGGGCCGCATATGACAGCATTTATAGAGACGAGCTATACAGAGCCATGTCTAGTTTTGGCATCCCTGCCAAACTCGTTCGTCTGTACAAGATGACGATGGAGAACGCACTCTGCTCCATCAAGGTCGGTAATGACCGAGACCTTTGATGTCAAAAACATATTTACACAAAGTTATGCGCTGTGATGTGACTTCTTTAATATCATACTTGTAAGAATTGTGGGAAATTTACAAGCCAAGGAGGAACTAACGGAGCAGGAGAAAAAGCGCGAGGGCCTACCTTCAAGAGCGGGCGTCAGAGGTATGTAAGCCATTAGCTAGCACTCCGACGACGTCTACCTCTGCGGGTAACCTAAACGCGGGGGTGCTAATGGGACTGCCCATGTTTGTGACAAGCACCTGCCTGTCAGGAACTAAGGCGATCACATCGGCAAACCTGAAGTCCGCAACCCCTTCAGTGCCATTGAAATCTACTGAAAAGCCAACCTCATCAACCAAGGTCGGGGTAGTCCCGCAGTTGGTCGGGGGGGTAATTCAGGAGGTCAGTGGGGCGAAGACGGACGATCGGAAGGAAGCGCGCCATAGCTCGCATCGGGAAGAGAATCCGCCGGCGCCCGCAGAACCTGATGAAAGTGGTACCACTTATTGAGAAAATTGAGAATTTTTTCATCAGAAGGCTATGCTTATGATTAATTTTTTTTTAAAGATAATCATCAAATACCTTTGGAATTCCTAACTAAATTTGTAGATAAATAACAAACGTACAATAAAAAAAAATAAGCCTATACGTTGTCTTTTCAATTTTACACCATTTTCCTGCCATATGGCATCGTTCCCAAAAACCACTTTAGAACCAATACTAAACAAAAATTCTTTTTCGATTCTATTAGTAAAGGGTTTTCCAATAGGGACTTGACATTTTTGAGTTTAATTTATAAACGCACTCTTTCACTAATCATCAAACTGTCACTGTCAATTTATTCAGTAAACTCAACATTTTCATCATGGTAAAGTACACGAACGAGCAACGTCTGCAAATTATAAAAATTTTTTACCGAAATTCGGAGTCGGTGACTGCAACTTTAAGAGCGTTAACTCCAATTTTCGGTCGTAATTCTCGCCCTAGTAGACAGGCAATAACAAGTTTAGTGCAAAAACTTGAGTCTACATATTCGTTGTGTGATGTTGCCGTGTCAGTGAGACAACGGGTTGGTCGAAGTGTCGAAAATATCGCTGCCGCTCAGGCGTCCGTAGCAAACGATCCAAATCAGTCAATTCCACGGCGTTCTCAAGAATTGGGCATCGCTCAGACCACATTATGGCGTATTTTGCGTAAGGATCTTGGTTTACACCCATAAAAGATTAAGCTGACTCAAGAATTGAAACCGATGGACCATTTGAAGCGACGTACGTTCTCCGATTGGGTTCTGGAGAAGATGGCCCAAGATGATGAATTTCATCGCAAAATCATCTTCAGTGACGAAGCTCATTTTTGGCTCAATTGGTTCGTCAATAAGCAAAATATGCGTTATTGGTCGGGTGAAAATCCACATGTTCTTCATGAATCACCACTTCATCCACAAAAAATAACTGTTTGGTACGGTTTGCATGCCGGCGGCGTTATTGGGCGATATTTTTTCGTCGACGATAACGATCGTCACGTTACTGTGAATGGTCAGCGTTATCGCGCCATGACCACCTATTATTTTTGGCCCGAATTGGAAGATATGGACTTGGACGACATGTGGTTTCAACAGGATGGTGCCACAAGTCACGCAGCACACGCTACAATCGATTTATTGAAGAGTAAGTATGGTGAGCGTGTTATCTCAAGAAATGGGCCAGTCGATTGGCCGCCTCGTTCGTGCGATTTAACGCCGCTTGACTATTTTCTGTGGGGCTACGTTAAGTCATTGGTTTATGCCAACACGCCGACGACGTTGGAAGAGCTCAGGGCCAACATTGAACGCGAAATAGCGGCCGTTTCGGCCGAAATGTGTGGCCGAGTCGTTGAAAATTGGGTCCAACGAATCGACCGCTGCAAACGTGCCCGCGGTGGCCATATGAACGAAGTCGAGTTCCATTCATAAATGTTTTGATTGTACTTCAAGCCGATAATAAAGTTTTTGAAATATCTCAAATGGTTTGCGTTTTATTTAAAAAAAAAGTTGTCAAGTCCTTATTGGAAAAGCCTTTAGAAGCCTCAGTAACAACAAGAAAAAAAAATGTTTTACCTTTAAAACAAAAAAGACGTACCGAAAGGGTTAAAGAACCGCAAGCGCAACGCTATACGGTTAATCAGGAGGGCTTAAGAAGCGTGATCCTATGTCCAACACGGGCAAGGAGAGTGGAAAGTGGTATCTGGAAAGAGCTCGAAATACGCTAAAGCTCAAAGGGTCTAATAGGGAAATTGGATCAAAGGAAAGTGGTCAACTCAGGGTGAGGGCGCAGAGCCACTTGCTCTCCACCTCAGCCTTGGGTAGTCTTCGGCCGACAACCGACTCGAACTCGGCTCGAGTTTGAGGGGCTCGGCTGCAGGCCCCTCCAAAAAGATCCAGGACAGACGCGGACACAGGGGACGTAGCGCAGGGACGACCAGGCGAACGGCCAGTGTACTGCCCGAGTCGAGGAAGGTTGGCACCCTGCCACCCACCTCAGTCTCGAACAGACTAAGGCTTCCAACAATCGGAGCCGAGGTTGTCACGAGACAAACACCCGAGCCGACTGCGGGATGTTCGAAACGGGGTAGGCACAACGACATGACATGGCCACCCGTGAGAAAAATTACCAAAAAGGCTAAGTTAGCTGTCGCAGCCAGCACAAATCTCCAGGTGGCGATTGTTGATTACAACAAGCCGGAACGCAGGCTAAGCAAAGACCAATGGGGGCTCATGGAATTACATATTCTGGAAGGCATTAACGATTCCATCGTTAATAAAGAGGAACAATCCCCTTTCTTTGAGCAACTTACAACCTACAAGGGTTTTAAACTCCTCTGGTGTGATAATGACTTCACCTTGAACTGGTTGAAGTCATTCGTTGACAAAACACAGGCTCCGGCTAATGCCGACATTCGACTTGTCGAAAAGAAGTACCTGCTAGAGTTCACTAGGCGGAAAGGCCGTATCCTCATACCTGGCCCACATATTCCTATGGAGAGGATAGAAAGAAACCTCCGGCACCTGAATCCAGAACTCTTCAGTGAGAACTGGGAAGTGCTTAAAGTGGGTGAGCACTCAAAACTAGGTACGGAAATAGTGGTCCTGCTCAACCATAAATCGATGCCAATGTTGAAAAGGTTCACCAACAAGGTCCGCACCGGTACCACACGGTGCAAAGTTCGACCCTCACGAAAAGAACTGCAAAGGAAAAGAGGGAACCGGGTGCTAAGGTAAATTAATATGAATTTAAAAATTATACAAATAAACCTTCACCATAACATAGCAGCTAGCGCTAACCTGATCTATCTTCTAGGAGATAGACAAGTAGACATCGCCTTGATACAAGAGCCATGGATTTCCCGTGGCAAAATTTGTGGGCTAAATCATAAAGATTTGGTAACCTTCAGTACTGAGCCGCTTAACGCCGAATGTAAGAACAGAACTTGTATCGTACCCAGAAATCATATTAATTTATTTCTTTTGTCCACCTACAGCAATTCAGACCAGACAACATTGAGGCTTGAACGGAGGGGACTTCCCCCACTGATTTTATCAGCCGTTTACGTGCCATACGAAGCCGAAGAACCACCAGCTACACTCAATCGCAGCCTGGGCCAAAGATCTATCCAGGAGGGATTGGACTTAATGATGGGATGTGACGCAAATGCTCATCATGTACAATGGGGCAGTTTTTTTTTTTTTTTATAATTTGCACGCACTCAAGGGGTTATGAATAGTCTTTTACATGTTTTCACACGGTGCGGGCGTTGGAAAGATAGATAGAGAGAGAGAGAAAGAGATTGGTGTAGTGGTTTGAAACTCAGGTGTTATTAGGTTTCACATTAACTCCAGAGGTGGTGTCCAGAATAACTGGGGAAATTTGTTTGTTGTCATTTATTTTTTGCCTTCGCTTCTGATTCACAGTATTTTTTCCGCAGTCCACCTGATGTCATAAGCATATCAATCATCAACAGAGCGAACAATTTCTCCAGCCATATGACAAACCAACTGCCAGTGTTATGCCTTCGCAGTAGTTTTCTCATAAGCTTTCGCAATTGATTCGACTGCCTCTTATCATATAATGCTTGCTGACATCAGGGATTGAACTGTGAACCATCAGCTCGACAAACGATGACGCTACCACTACACCATTGCCACCCCTGGTGAGTCGGTATTCGAATTCGTTATAGAAAATAATCTTCTAGTAGGTAATAGAGGTAATGAGCCAACTTTTGTTATCAAGAATAGGCGAGAAGCTTTAAACATAACGTTATATAGCAACTCCAATACTCTATCTATAGTCAAATGGACTGTCTTGAGAGAAGAATCCTATTCTGATCACAAGTTAATCGAATTTCTCTTAAGTAGCAGCTGTGTTTCTCCTTAGCCATACAGGAATCCTAGGAAAGCACGATGGGATCTCTTCAGTGGTGAGGTGCGAAATTCGACAGACATTGACCGCAAAGCCGAGATGATTACTTCTGTGTATAAAGAGGCTTTTGACAAAGTTTGTCCAATGGCAAAACCAAGAACCAAGTTTTCACTGCCTTGGTGGAGTAAGAAATTAGCCAAAATCAGGAAGGAAACACGTAAACTTCTCAACTTGGCTAAACGAACAAAATCAGAAACTGACTGGGAACTGTACAAAGCCAGTCAAAGAAACCTTAAAAATGCTACGCAGAAAGCGACATTCATGGCAAACTTTCTGTAATGAAATAACGAACACAATAGAATCTAAAACTCCGGGATCTCTCAAGGACCCCGAAGTTAACTGGACTGAATCCTGTACGGATTCTCTAAAGCTACTTCTGAAAACGCTCTTCCCGGGCTGTACGACAGAGCCGCGAAATGACATTGGCATCAATAGTACCATGGAAACGGATCTGGTTACTGAGGACAGAATAGAGTGGGCAATAAGATCATTCTCTCTCTACAAATCCCCAGGCTTAGATGAAATCATCCCGATCATGTTGCAGAAAACTGCAAAAACGATTATCCCGATACTCAAGGAACTATTTCCTGAATAGCCTAAAACAACGCTATATACCCAAGAAATGGAGAAAGGTAAGAGTGGTATTCATACTTAAGGCTGGTAAAGCGAGTCATACGACCGCGAAGGACTTCAGGCCAATAAGCCTCACCTATGTCATCCCTAAAACATTTGAAAGACTGATTGTACACACATCCGTAGCAGGCTACGCCCAGGGAATTTGTCCCCAGCCCAACACGCTTATTCTAAGGGGAAAAGCGTTGAAACAGCGCTACACAGTGTCGTCAGTACAATAGAAAAGTCACTTAAAGACAAAGAATATACATTAGCCGCATTTCTTGACATCGTGGGGGCCTTCAACAATGTAAATACTGAAGCGGTCAGAAGAACATTAAGTAAGATGAACATCGATAGCATCCTGGTAGGTTGGATTGTTAGCATACTTGAACAAAGACATATAGTAACTGAAGTCGGAGGAACAAAACTAGAAGCGTATGCCTCCAGAGGCACCCCTTATCGTCCTGAACGAGGCCCTACAGCAGATTGAAAAATTCGGTGTCAAAATCATCGCGTATGCCGACGATGTGGTGCTGCTGGCAACTGGGAAGTTCCTCCCCACTCTAAGTGAGCAAATCGACGGGGCCGTTAAGACCCTTGTTAGATGGACTAGGAATTGCGGTCTCAATATCGACCCCCAGAAGACTGAAATGGTATTATTTATGAACAAAACGAAGATTCCTCAGTTCGATACAACATCTGTTGGACACACACCCCTCAAAATCTCTGACAGCGCAAGATAAGTACCTAGGACTTACATATACTCGATAGGAAACTCACATGGGAAATGAACATTGAAGAAAGAATTAAAAAAGCCAATATAGACTACTACTCATGTAGTAGAATTCTTGGGAAGACCTGGGGACCTTCTCCAAGAATAATAATCTGGATGTACACAGCTATTATTAGACCCATAGTGATTTATGGCCAGCGCTAAAAAAGTCCACCTATCTAATGGTACTCACCAAAGTTCAAAGACTAGCGTGCATTGGTGCCGCCAGTACAATGAGAACAGTTCCAACTGCAGGCTTTGAGGCTATTCTCAACCTGCTTCCGCTAGACATCTTTACGAAGACATCAACAGCCATTAGTGCCCTGACAATCAGTCAGTCAGCTTACTGGAAGTCAAATGCAACAGGGCATTCGACCATCCTTCAAGAATTTTTTGGCTATGTACCCAAAACAGACTACATCACGCCATACATGCCTTTTACGGCAGCCTACCCTAGCAGAGAAGAATGGAAATACAGGGTGTCCCAGTTAAGATGTATAATCCTTTAACTGGTGATTCCTGAAGTTCCGGCGAACAAAACATCGTATGGCAGGGGGGTCTATTTTCACCCCAGTGTGAGTTATAGCCCGTTAAAGTGGGACATCTCCGATTTGGAGATACAATCACTTCAAATGGAATAACTTCTGAATTTTTGTAGCTACAAAAACATTCAGTAGCACATTCACATAAAACAGTGAAAGCTTTTTGTAATTTCATACAGCCACAAAAAAGTTATAGCTCCTTAAAGTCAAAATTACAAAAATTTCTTCTTCACTTTTTTTCCTTAAAATGCATTTTGCTCAAAACTTTTACTAAGCAAACAACTTTTTTTTTTATAAAACTTTTATCTTTGAAAAATTTTCTAAAATTTATGTTTTATAACTTTTTCACCTACGATTAGCGGAAGTTGTAGTAGCCATTTTTATCCGACAAAAATGGTCAAAAAATTAAGAAAAAATCCATGGTTGTTAGATCAAATGTTTGCTTAAGGAACGGAGTTACTCTGCTGCTACCGTGACAAGGTGCTTAAGGTGCATTTTCTTAATTTGTTTGACCATTTTTGTCGGATGAAAATGGCTTTTACTACAACTTCCGCTAATCATAGGTATTTTTTCCGAGGGTAGGTGAAAATCTTCCATAGACACTATGAGAATAGCAAGCGCGTGCTCATAGTAGTGTCAGATTCTTACTGACCAAAAACACCACCCTTCGATATAAATTTTGTCACGATATTGCAACTAAGTAACTACTTACAAGCAATTTTTCTATCACGAAATTAACGTTTGGCAGGTTACTTTCCACTGAAAGATACTGTATGTTCCGCAATCTACACGCGGTTAATTTTTATCTCGCCAAGTCGAAAGGTTTGTCCTTTGTAGTCGACGCAATAAATTGTTCTCATCCAAAATTTGTTGGACTGTATTGTTGACTTGTCCGATGAGTCGGTTTCTATGCTTTCTCGAGAAGCTTCTAATTTCAGCTTCGATTGTCGGAATTCCGAGATCCCTGTGGATATCGTCGTTTCTACTATACCACGGTGCTTGGACGATTTCTCTTAGCACTTTATTTTGAAAAGCTTGTAGAATATTGGCATTTGTTTTCTTGGTAAAACCCCAAAGTTGTATACCGTAGGTCCACACCGGCTTTGACACTTTGTTCTCAGTACTCAGCTGGGAATGTTTTCCCAGTAACCAGTTCATTTCTTTATATTTGATTTCGAGTTCTTTGCGTTTCATTTTCACGTGCGAATTCCATTTTAGCCTTGCGTCGAGTGTCATTCCCAGGTATTTGGCATCGTTTGCAAAAGGTATTTGGGCCAAGTTTAGAAAAATTTGCAAGTTATTAGTTTTCTTATAAGTGAAATTCACGTGAACAGATTTAGATTCGTTGAGGGCGATCCGCCAGTCCCTCGTCCATTCCTTTATTTTATTCAGTGCGTTTTACAGTTTTGCAGTCGTTTCTTCAATTGTTTTACCTACTGCTAGGATAGCGGTGTCATCGGCAAACGTACCAAGGATAGTGCCTTCTTCTTTCGGTATATCACGAGTATATAACAGGTAGAGAAGCGGCCCAGGAACGCTTCCTTGTGGTTCGCCGGCCGAAATTTCTTTAAGCTCCGAGTATTCGTTTCCATGTCTAACACGGAAGAGTCTATTCCCGAGATGCCACACCTTATCAAAGGCTTGCGAGACGTCAAGAAATACGCTTGAGCATGTTTGTTTTCCTTCAAGTGCTTTCTCGATCACGTCAGTAATTCTATGCACCTGGTCAATAGTCGAATGCTTACATCTGAACCCAAACTGGTGGTCAGGGATAAGATTATTTTCTTCTATAACTGGGTGGAGGCGCCTTAGTAATATCCTCTCGAAAATTTGGGATATGACTGGAAGAAGCGAATTTGGTCTATACGATTTTATCTCATTAGGCGGTTTTCCTGGTTTCAAAACCATTATGACTTCTGCAACTTTCCATTGGCTCGGTACGTGTTTTAATCTGAGCGCAGCATTTATAATATGTAGAAGCTTAATCATTGCTTTTCTAGGTAAAACTTTGAGAATTTCACCGGTGATCAAATCATAACCAGGAGCTTTCTTAGATTTTAAATTCTCGATCTCATGTTTGAGTTCCCTTAGCGTTGCACTAATGGGTCTGAAATCATGAGATGGTAAATCCGACCTATTGATGTTGTCGTTAACCACTTGACCATCGTACGGTTTAAAGGTTTTTTCCAAGTGGACCGCAAAGGCGTCCGCTTTTTCTTTATCTTCCTTTGCCCATTCATTTTGATTTAATTTAATTGGCGGCGCGGGGACTTTTGGCTTTTTTGTGCCTTTTACAGCTCTCCAAAGTAAATAATTGGAATCTTGTTTTGCTGTTAAACCTTCAAGGTAAGAGCGTATCGCACGATTCTTAAAATCCTTTATAGTCATCTTTAACGAATTGCACAGACGATTCAAATGTGCTTTATGTTGCGGAGCACGACTCATTGCCATTTGTTACGCGCTTTTCTTTTTTCCTTAACCAATTCTTTAATTTCCGGAGGATATCGTAAACCGTATTTGCCCGGTGTTTTTCTTGGATTAGGCGTACTATTCCAAGAGGCGAGTTGTACGATCTCAACAATGCGATCGACTTCAACCTCAAGTTCATAGGGTGTCGTAAGTGGAATGTTCCTAAAGCCTTCCCAGTTAGTTGTTCTACCAGTTAATCTCGTTGGCTTTAGGGTATAGAGTAGTTTTTCGCTTAATGTCAAAATAGCTGGGGAATGATCAGATCACAGATCAAAGCTCTCTTTATCTTTTATGTGGTTGGTAGATATTCCATTCACAACGAAAAAATCGATCAGGTCAGGTATTTTCGAAATATCAGCCGACCAGTAAGTCGGTTTACATGTCGAATGGAAGTCACAACAGTACTCCATACAGTTGTGACTTTACCTGATAAGGGGTGGCAATGGTGTAGTGGTAGCGTCATCGTTTGTCAGTCGTTCACAGACCCTCACCGGAGAAAGACGTGTTTCGGCTTCTTGTTAAATCGGAGTGTGTGATTATACAAACAAAAAGACAGTGTTTTTTCAAGTGGCGAGTTAGCCTAGTGGAAGTGTGGGAGGACCGTGACCAGTAGGCACGGGTTCAATTCCTGGCAAAAGTGGAATTTTTTTTCTTTAAAAAATAAATACAAATAAGAAAGTGATAGACAATTGATCGCAATCAGGCGATGGAGAGTAGTGGTCGTTCCCTGCTCCCAATAGCGGGAGTAGCGGATAGAAAGGCGACAACAACATCCGACGACGATGCCGTAATGCAAAGCCGCGTAGCAACAGTGGTGTCCACTGACAGCACTACAAAGAAGAGGAGAAAGCTGAGGCCTACTCCCAATTTGGTAAAGCGTCTCTCCCTATCAACTTCAACCGAGAAGCTACAAGGTGAAGGGAGGGTAGAGGCGCCAGCGAAATCAATAACAACAGCAGCAGAACCCGATAGCGAATTCCCCTACGTGTCAGACGGTGGGGAAGGAAGGTACACTGGCGACAGCAATAGCTTCGCCTCACTAGCAGTATCCGAGTCAGATGATGAGGATGAACAGTTGGAAAGTCTAACCAAAAGTATACGGCAATTACAACAGTCGGTACTTGCCATCAAGGCCAAACAAATGGCACGAAGGGAGAGAGAGCGCATGCACGAGCTCCAGCGCTCCCAAGATAAGCAGCAACAACAGCAAACACTGACGCCGCTGCCTACAAAGCAGCAACAACAACCACAGCAGCAACAACAGCAGAATAAGCTGCAAAAACAACAGCTGACTGAGCATCAGCAACCACAGCAGCAGCAAAAACAGCAGCAGCAACAACCACAGCAGCAGAAACAACAGCAGCAGAAACAACAGCTGCTGAAACAACAGCAGCAGTCAAAGCAGCAGCAGCAGAAACAACAGCAGCAGCAGAAACAACAGCAGCAGCAGAAACAACAGCAGCAGCAACAACAACAGCAACAGGGGGTCAGGAACAGGAAGGTCCCTCCGATCAACACGTTCAAAATTGAACTAAAGGACACAATCGAATTATGTAAGTCGGCCATAGGTCATAACTTTTTCATAAAACGTATTAACGAAGATAGGCATGCTATCCACTGCAACACAGTGGATCAGTATAAGAAAATTAAGAATCTCCTGAAGGAATCGACGACGGAGTTCTTCTCCTTCACCCCGAAGGGGGAAAAGTTGCAAACAATGCTGCTGAGGGGGTTGGATTCGTCCATCGAACCGGAGGAGCTCCTTAAAATGCTGAAAGAGAAGGAGTGTGACGGTCTTGAGTTTGTGGGAGTCAAGCCGTTCACCACAGCTAGGGCCAAAAGGGAGAAGCGAAAGCTACCGTTCTTCCTGGTACAGCTATCACCCAATAGCAAACTGGATAGTCTAAGGAGTATAAATGTCCTGGACTACCAGGTTGTAACCTGGGAAAAAGTAAAGAGGAGCGAAAACATTTTGCAATGTGTTCGCTGCCAAAGGTTCGGTTCGGGCCGCGTCGAACTGCGAAATGCAGCCTCGATGCGTAAAGTGTGGAAAGAACCACAAAACAGAAGAGTGTTCTCTAGGTCAGGATAGGGTAGCAGATAGGGCCCAACTCTCGTGTGCATTATGTGGAAACTCGGGACACACTGCAAACTATCGCGGTTGTCCTAAGTTTCAATACATGAAAAAAGTAAATTTAGCTCGTCAGCAGAAGGTCGAAGTGAAGCGTCCACCCGCTTCTACTCAAACACCAGCCGTCACTCCTCAATGGACCTACGCCCAAATGGCGTCAGGCCGGGGAAATACGGTACAACAACAGCCGAAGGTTGCTGCACAGGCCCCAGTGCCTAAAGCACCTGAGGCACAGCCGGACCTGCTGGCGATTTTGCTCTCAATTCAAGGGCAAATGAGCCAGCTGCAGCGGCAGTTAGAATTGCAGGCGAAACGGGTGGACCAGATCTACGCATTTCTGCCGGGCTTAGCGCATCCTCCGCCATCGTAATGGGTACGATGGCGGAGAAACCTTTAAAGATAATTGCGGTGAATGTGAATTCACTGATAAGGATCGAGCGAAGAAACGTACTTTTTAAGTTGTTAGAAGACCAAAGCCCAGACGTACTTTTGGCTAGCGAAACCAAGCTATCCCAGAAGCACAAACTATGGCACAATAAATATAATATTATAAGAAGAGACCGACCCAACTCCATTCAAGGGGGAGGTGTTGCGATCTTCATTAGGAAAGATTTGCGTTACAAGGCCGTGTACAGCGGTGAAGTGCGGAGGTTCCAGGAGCTGGAAGCGTGTATCGTGTGCATCCCCCTCCATAGTGGAAAGAGGTTGTACGTGGTCGCGGTCTACGCTTCTGGAACTACTCAAACCACTTCATTTATAACAGAGCTCGAGACACTTTTTCGATGTCTAAGGCTGGAATCGGAAGAGAACTATTTCATTTTCGCAGGAGATTTGAATGCCAAGCACAGTGATTGGGGAAATAATATACCTAATTCTAGGGGGAACCTACTATTCAATTGGTGGGGTCTGCACAATGTCGAGTATAGACTCGATTTGAAAGCTACCGATAGTCCGTCGTATCCTAGAGGCGGCTCCTATCTGGATCTTCTGCTGTTCGACGTACGGTTACAACTGACCAACACGAACCGACAAACGAGAAACTGCCTACATACATTCGTGTATGACAGTGACCATTGCGGACTCAGTGCCGAAATCACAATTCCCAACGAGATTGCGGAGTTGGAGGAGTTTGTCCAAACGTACCCCTACAATTACAGTAGGACGCGCTGGACACGCTTCTCCAGAGTACTGACAAGAGCACTCTCCTCGAACTCGCTCTACCCACCGTCCAATAGGAACCTGTCAAATGAGGAGATCGACAGATACCTACAACGAATGGACGAGACAATTAAACAAACGATGGACAGAACGATACCTCGGTATCAACAAACTGACAACGTAGACATATACCGCAATGCAACAATTGACGCACTTCACGAACAAAAAAGTAGACTTCTGTCAAGATTAAAAACCTTGTACAGACGGTTTACTGACAGACAAAACTCGGAGGTCAGGACACTCAAGTCGTTGATTAAAAATCTCCAAATGTTGATTAAAGAAAATTACAGACTTTCTGTAAACTTGCATTGGAACAACAAAATTCGGGCTGTAAAATCCAACAACCCGAGTATGTTCCCGCAAATAAATAAAATATTTCGGAGGAGTAATCAAAACGACCTGCCGTGTTTCAAGATCCCCCGAACGACGAACAACGAACAAATACTTATAACAGCAGGCATAGATCCAGGGAACGCAGTCTGTGATGACAACTTCTTTGTGATCGAAGATCCGCAGGAGAAGGTAGAGGCTATAGGAGCGACTTTCCAGGAAGTGTATAAGGTGAATGATAGCATTTGCCCGAACCACGACCTGGAGAACCGAGTCCTTGTGCACAACTTCTATCTTCGAAATGATATAGAACACTGGCGATCTGAGAACATCGGCTTCACCGAGTTCAATGACGAAAATATGGCAAATAATGTCATCGCCGATGAGGTGGTACATCCCCCGTTCATATCGAAGGTAGAACTCCAAGCAATCTTCGAATCATTGAGAAGGAAGAAATCCGTGGGTATCGACGGAGTGTCTAACATTGTGCTTCGACACCTCCCTCTAGAAGCGGTAAACATTTACACCATCCTGTTTAACAATGCGCTGAATAATGCACATTATCCGCCGCATTGGAAGACAGCGGTGGTACATCCTATTCCCAAAAGGGGTAAGGATACTTCCAATCCGGCAAATCTCCGGTCGATAAGTCTCCTTCCGAATATCAGCAAGGTATTCGAAAAAGTGATCAATAGAGCGCTGTCTAAGTGGGTTGAGGACATGCATATTGTTCCGGATAACCAATTCGGTTTTAAGGCGGGGCATGATACTATACATGCCGCGTCTAAACTGGTGTCGGATATCCAATGGAACAAAAGCAAGAAACAATGCACGGGTGCCTGCCTGGTTGACTTGGAGAAGGCCTTCGATACCGTATGGCTAGAAGGACTCTTCTACAAGTTGAGTAGGCTGGGCATAAGTAAACCACTGCTATACATGTTTTGTAATATGCTCACCGGTAGACAGTTCATTGTGAAAAATGGCAATGTGACTTCTGCTGGTACGTTTGATATTAAAAATGGTCTGCAACAGGGTGCGGTAAATTCGCTGATCCTCTTTAACATTTACACCAGCGATCTTGTAGGATCTCTTCACCATGCTATAGCGTACGCAGACGACTTGATAGCGTACAGATCAGGTCCAAAGATCGAGGTCATTGCAATACTCTTGCAGCGTGACTTCGATAAGATCAAGCGATATTGCGACGATTGGAAGTTAAAGATCAACTTCCAGAAGTCGGAAACCATCCTGTTTAGGACGTCGTTATCTGGGGCCTCTGCGGATACCAGAAAGAATTGGCGAAAGTTTTCAATCGTGGGACAGCACGGACAACCATTAGCGTGTCGAAGTGTAGTCAGATACCTTGGGCTCTGGCTAGACCAGTATCTATATTTTAACAAACATATAGATGCTGCTCTGGCCAGAGCCAAAGCGGCTTTCGCTCTCACAAAGAGACTGTTTTATAGCAGCCAACTCGATGCGAGGGTGAAGGTAATCTGCTACATGGCCCTTATCCGGCCCATGCTCGCATATGGTTGTCCCGTGTGGTTCAACGTGGGAGCAAGCTCGATGGAAAGGATTCGGGTGTTTGAGAGGGCTTGCCTCAGGGCTTGCCTTCGCTTATACAGAACACCAGAGTCTGAGTACAAAAAATTCTATTCCAATTAGGTCCTATATAACAGGGCGAACATAAACAGAGTGGATAATTTCGTGATCAAGATGATTCGGGGGCACATTGCAAGAGCGATGAACTCGATGAATAACCTGATCTCTGGGGCCTTCTACCCCAATGACATGTACCACGAGAGAGTGTGCCTTAACGGCTTCGTTCCGCCAGAGGCGTTCCTCTATCTAGATAGATTAGGTCTGATCCAGGACAGATTAGCGGTGCCGCTAATCTTCCATGTTGCCCGGACAGCTGCGGATAGGCGACTAACCTACAACAGACACGTCGCACACAGCATTACGGAGCGTCTCCGGTACAGTAGATCGGTATCAGGTCGCGATTTGCGTGAGCGCCAGAAATTCTGGTGGTTAGGGGACGGAGAGGAAACTCCTTCGTCGGTTCCATTCGATCCGGGGTAGCCTTTTTCAATGGGCAAAGTTGGCCTTTTTACTATGGCCGACTTACATAGTTTAAGTTTAAAAAAAAAAAAAAAAAAAAAAAAAAAAAAAAAAAAAAAAAAAAAAAAAAAAAAAAAAAAAAAAAAAAAAACCGCAGCACTTTGCTCAAAAAAAAAATTTTTTTACGTAAATTACGTATTTTAGATTAAGATAGTTTTTAAGGTTTATTTAAGGTAGCTTGTAAGTTAGATTTAAGACTATTTTAAATTAATTTTAAGCAAACTCAAAAAAAATGTTCATTTACTAAGTTTTTTAAAATAAATTTTCTTAGTCATCATCTCGTTAAGTTAAGATAATAAATAAGCCTAGTTCGTAGACGTCGAAAGACATAGTTTTAAGCGTTAGGTTTAGCTTAGAGCACCCGCATAGGGTCAGTAAGTTAGAATACATTACATAGTAAGTTAGTTAAGCTAGTTTTAAGCGTTTTTGTCTAGCATGTAAGAAATACTGAATTATGAAATAAAAAATGCATTAAAAATGAAAAAAAAAATGAGCGTCATCGTTTGTAGAGCTGATGGTTCACAGTTCAATCCCTGATGTCAGCAAGCATTATATGATAAGAGGCAGTCCGAACAATTGCGAAAGCTTATGACAACACAACTGCGAAGGCATAACACTGGCAATAGGTTTGTCATATGGCTGGAGAAATTGTTCCGTCTGTTGATGATTGATATACTTATGACATCAGGTTGACCGGGAAAAAAATACTGTGAATCAAAAGCGAAGACAAAAACAAATAAATGACATCAAACAACCTCCCCAGTTATCTGGACACCCACCCCTGGAGATAATATGTGAAACCTAATACACCTGAGTTTCAAACCACTACACCAATCTCTTTCTCTCTCTCTCTATCTTCCTTTCAACGCCCGCACTGTGTATACACATTAAAAGGGTATTCATAACCCCTTGAGTGCGGGTAAATTATATAAAAAAAAAAAAAAAACCTGCCTTATAGAGCATTCTAGCATTCTTTTCGAGCAGTATCTTGAGCCCCAGAACGTGTGTTTCGCATTAAAATCGCCGCCAATAATAAAATTAGGTTTCAGCGACTTATTTAAACAAGTTAGTAAAATCACTTTTTTCAAGCGCGGAAAGCGGTGGACAGTAGATAGATGAGATTTTAAGAGTACGCTGACTTTTTTTTACTCGAATCGTGCACAGTTGCAAAGTTTCAAGCTCTATCTTTAGGTCTTCGGATTGTTCGATGCAGTCTTTAATAAATAGGGATGATCCGCCTCTCGCTTTTCCCGAAGGGTGGCAAGCGTGGTAATCATTATAGCCTTTTATTTTTAAATGCGATTCGTTTTTTACGTGGGTTTCAGAAATCAAGCAAATATCAGTGACTTTTTCACGCATGAATATTTCCAATTCGTCAAGTTTTTGCAGAAGTCCGTTTGCATTCCAAGTACATATTTTTAACATTCGTTTTCCATTTATTTTCTGGTTGAAGTACGCGTTTTCCGTGAATTATTTTCAAGCTTATCCAGCCTATCGAGAATAATTTTATTTATTTTGCTTTGTTCTTCAAGTCTCGCCGGAATAACTGAGAAAACATAAGAGAAAAGGTACGTCGAAATTTCAACGTTTTTTGTTTTTTCGGATGCCGCAGCCTGAGCGTAAGTCTGCACTCCTGCTGTCCGAGGACCAATACCCGGTGGCTTTTCCAATGGTAACTTTTCAGTACCGTTTCTTTTGAGAACAGGTGTTGAGGACTTTTCGGTTGTCACTCTTTATCTCGCCTTTTTGTGCTCTGAACCTGATAGTTTTAGTTTACCGACTTTCTCCTGCGCGTTCTTAGGCTTTGGCTTAGTTTGCGGTTTCGATTGCGCATTTATGGGCTTAAGGAGCGCATCTCTCCGTTTTTGCAACTCTTTAGCTACTTCACAGCCTCTATAATTTGCCGGATGCTTACCCTTACAATTAGCACAGGTTGCGGAGGTCTGTTTGCTTACTCCACAAACTTGGGAGAGGTGATTTCCGGCACATTTCACACACCGCGGTTCTTTTTTGCAGTACATTTGCGTATGATTAAATCCTTGGCAACGTTTGCACTGCGGAATCATTTTTAATTTCTACGCATGGGCTCTATTCTGACGACAATACTTAAGATAGTTTTTATTCGGTAGATATCGTCAATATTATCAGACTTATCGAAGGTAAGCATAAAGAGCGGAAGTCCACGCCTTAGCAGGATGTCTTTGTCTATTTCCGTTTGTTGCTTCTCCTTCTTGATGATATTAACGGCATCAAGAATTTTAAAGCCTTTGGCTTGAAGGTCGGTCATAACCTCTTCTTTGGTGCAAGAGTGGTGGAGTCCCCTTGCAACAACACGATGTGGCCTTTCTGACTTGATTTCGAAAGTATACCACTGAATCTTTTCGCTATTTAGCTTTTGGGACACTGCTCGGTAGTCCTCGATGTTATCGACGTTAATTTTTCACGCATTATCCTTCAATGATGTGACTTTATATTTCGCTGTTAGCGTTTCCTTAAGGAGGCTATGCAACTTATTATATTGCATTATCTTGACGACGTTTATTGGTGGTGGTGGACGAAATTGCGCTCGTAGTTGATTTTTTTGCGGTTCTTTGAGCTTTTCTTCTTTTGGGAGCTCGACTTCGGGCGGAGAACCGGCTCTCCGTTTTTTACTAGGTCTCTTCTTTGGGGCCCGATTCGTTTCGCGTGCTAGCTCTTCTTCGTCGGTTTGGTATTCCCGACTAGCTACGCGTGCTGGAGTACATTCGCGTTCTTTCTGCACATCCGTGTTCTTTAGAACCTTATTTTCTTCTTTTAATAGGTCTATCTCTTTCTTAAGATCTTGATAGAGTAGATCCATTTCATTAAGCTTGATTCGAAGTGTTTTATTTTCTTCCTCCAAGCTTTTATATTTCGCTGAGTCCTTAATTTGGCGCGTTGGCGCTCCCGGTGGACTTCTTTTCCCGGAATTATTAGATCTTGGTGGAGGAGATCGAGATACCCTTGAACTTTTTGAGAAAGGGTCATTGGATTGCAATAAGCGGCTCTCCCCAGAATCCTTAGAGCCGACGTCCGAAGAGGGTGGATTTTCCAGCATAGCTGGGCTGCCACCTGGGGTAATATATCTTGTCGTTTTGTTCATTGCATTTTTTTGTATACACTATACGCTCGGTATACGGAGATTGGATTGCCTACATGCCTACCTCGGGTATATTCTAACCCCTACCCGAAGGGGGTAGGTGAAAAGGTTATTAAACATAATTTTTAGAAAATTTGTCAAGGATAAAAGTTTTATAAAAAAAATGTCTTTTACTTAGTAAAAATTTTGAGAAAAATGCATTTTAAGTAAAAAATTTGAACGAGACATTTTCATAACTTTGAGTTTAAAGAGCCATAACTTTTTTTGTGGCTGCATGGAATTACAAAAAGTTTTCACAGATGTATGCGCCAATAAAATTTTTTTTTTTTTAATTTACCCGCACTCAAGGGGTTATTTATTTATTTATTTATTTATTTTCAAAAACTAACTTATAATTAAAATTATAAGTTAGCTGGATAGCCAGAGCATCGAAGGCCTTCGGCTAAGTAGATACATATGTGAATTTAGATTAGGTTATATAAATTAGATATTTTGAGGAAATCTATTATAATTTTGGTATTTTTTGGATTGGGATTAGAGAGGAGTTCTTTGGAATTGTTTTGGGGAAGGAGTCTGTGTCTATGGTTTTGGAAGGCCGAACATTCGGAGAGGATATGGTGGATACTGATTAGTGATTGGTTACAGTAGATGCATTGCGATGATTTGTTTTTGTTTATGTAGTGTTCGTGAGTGAGTTTGCTGTGACCGAGCCTAAGCCTGATTATTTTTGTTACTTCGCTTCGGGACAATCTAGAAGGTTCTATGGTATTTGCATAATCCTTGACGGACAATTTATTTTTATTAATGGTTCTATACCATTCAGATGTTTTATCCCAAAGGAGTAGTTGATTGGAGGTAGCTTGCTTTCTAATAAAATTGTTAATGTCTTGAGGGTTGAAGTTGGGGGAGAGAAAGGATGGGGTTCTTAGAGTGTCTTTGGCAGATTTGTCGGCAAACTCGTTGCCCGCGATCTGGACGTGACCAGGGACCCATACTAATTTAATATTGGGGGATTGGAGGTAGAGAAGGTTCCGGATTAGGGAGGGATAATAGGTTTGGTTATTGATGTTGAGAATTGCATCAATAGATGACAGTGAGTCAGTGCAGATGGCAAATTTTTTGTTCGAGTTTTTTGTGTATTGCAAGGCTTTTAGAACGGCAGTTATTTCGGCAGTGAATATAGAGCTGTACGTAGGGAGTAAAAAGGAGGAAATCGTCTCAATTTCAGAAGTGACACTGAAGCCTACATTGTCTCCTACTTTGGAGCCATCTGTGTAGATGAAGGAGTGGTCGCTTAAGTTATTTTTGAGTTCGAAGAAGCGGGCTCTGAATATCTCCGGGGGGGTATGAGATTTTTTGAGGGTTCTTAGAGATGAGACAATGGAGGAAGGTTGGAAGAGCCAGTGTGGAGGGAAGGAGGGACAGGGGTGAATTGGATTGTGAGGAATGTTGATTTCATTACAGAGGGCTATAGAACGTTCGATACAAGACATGGTTTTTTTTCTTAGTTTTGGGTTTCTTAATATGTTATATAGAGGGGTGTCTTTGCAGAATAAAATGGGTTTGTATAGCTTTAAAGTGGATTGGTAGCGTAGGCTTTCAATCGTTTGCATTTTCGCTTCGAACAGGAGGTGATTAATGGGTGTTGTTCGGTAAGCGTTGAGGGCTTTTCTCAGAGCGGCGTTGTATATGGTTTTGATTTTGTTTAGGTGGGATTTGGCGGAATAACCGTAGAGGAACAGACCGTATTCTATTTTGCTGACTATTGTAGATTGGACGATTGAAGTTAGAGTGTATGGGTTGCAATTAAATTTTTTGTAGGAAAGGGATTTTATTATATTTAGCTTTTTTTCCAGTGCTGGGCGGATATATTCGATATGCGCGTTCCATTTGTAATTTTTTTGGAATACAATGCCGAGGATTTTAAGTCTATCAACTTTTTCCAATATGACATTACTGGATAGAATATCGCAAGAGCATTTGTGTTTTCGGCAGATATGAAGGTGTTTGCTTTTTACTAGAGATAGTTTGGCGCCAGAGTATTCACACCAGGATAGTATGTCTTGGAAGGTGGAGTTAAGGTCTATGTTGGAGTTGGTAGTTTTTTTATTTAGTTTTTTGATGATTGTGAAATCGTCAGCATATGCGCAGAATTTTATTTCTTTATGGAGGGATAGGATGTGGGAGAGCTTATTGAATGCTATGAGGAAGAGGGGAACGGATAAGGGAGAGCCTTGGGGTATACCGTTGTAGAGAGGTGAGGAAGGGGATAAGGCGTTTCCAATACGAACCGAGATTTTTCTATTTGACATAAAATTGTATACATATCTGATGATATTGGGTCCTACTCTCCAAGTTTTAAGTTGATCGATAATTGTATGCGCGCCGATTTTATCGAAGGCTTTTGTGAAGTCAAGGGAGATAAGGGAAATGTGGCTTTTTTTTGATAAGGCTTCAGTAATGTGATGGTCTAGATATAGTAGGGAATCAGTTACAGATTTGCCTTTTTTGAATCCCATTTGGTGACTGCTGAGAAGTTTGTTGTGGGAAACAAACCACCAGAGTCTGTTGGCTATTATTTTGTCGAGAACTTTAGCGCAGCAGGGATTGAGTGAGATGGGTCTATAGGAATTCGGAAGAGATTTGTCAGAGTTTGGTTTAAGAATAGGGATGACGGTGCTGTTTTTGTATAGTTGGGGGATATTACTATGGAAAATTGAGTTATAATATTTGAGGAGTCGGGCTTTCATGGGGGGGGAGAGGTTTTTTATCATCGGGTATGATATTCTATCATTGGCTGGAGTAGTGCCTTTTAGCTTGATTAATGCTGAATCTAGTTCGGAGAGGCTGATGTCGCTGTCGATGATTTCGGCGTTTTTAGATGGTAGGTGCGAGATGGTAGGGGTAGTAAAGTGTTTATTTTGGCAAAATGGGTGAGGGAAGTTAGAGTCGTGGGATTCTTTGGACCAGAATTCAGCAAAGTGTTTGGCTTGGCTGAAGGGGTTCGTGATATTAACGTTGGAGTGATCTGTAGGAGTAATGGAGTGCAAGGGAGAAAACGTTTTAACGCCGCAGAACCTTCTTATGATATGCCAGATTTTGGCAGTAGGGGTACTGGGATTGATTTCGGAGGTAAGTCTATGGATGGACTCGGTTTTAGTAATTTTTATTTTTCTTTTGAATCGGGCGTTGGCTCTTTTGTAATTGATAATGTTGTCAGTAGAAATATTGCGTTTTAAGGATCGCCAAAGTCTGTTCTTATCTGCTTTTAATTGTTCCAGTTCTTCGTTCCACCACGGGACTTTTTGTTTTGCTGTAGAAATAGAGGTTTGGGGAATGGATTGGTTGGCGCTTTGGAGGATAATTTTGTGGATATTGGCTGCTTCTTTGTTAAGATTATCACTGATGGCGTGTTCAGTACTATATTTATCTAGAAGTTTTTGATAAAACACCCAGTTAGCTTGATCGATTTTAAATTTGGGTCTTCTTTTAGGGGGGGAAAAGGTCGTATGGAACATGGAAATAATAATGGGGAAGTGATCACTTCCGCATAGATCGTTAAGGACGTTCCATTGGGTGTCAACCGCTAGGATCGCGGAGCAGAAGGAAAGGTCGATGTGGGTGAAAGTTGAGTGTGTGCTGAAGTGTGTGGGGGATCCATCATTAAGCAGTTGATAGTTGGATTTTGTTAGAAACTTGGAAATGATGTTGCCGCGATGGTTATTTTTGGGCGAGCCCCAGCTAGAATTCCAGCCATTGAAGTCGCCTAGTACTAGGGTGGGTAGATGTTGGTGGTCAAGGACGTTCTTCAGATTGCCGAGATTAAAAGATTGTGTAGGGGGAATGTAGGCATTTATTATGGAAAATTTAAGCTTAGATGTTATTGTGATGCCAAGAGCATCAAAGTCATTGTTAAGGGTAATTTGGTTGTGTTGCATCGAAGTGTGGATTAGGAAAGCAATTCCACCATAGGGGTTTTGGGATTGGTTTTGGGAGATAAAGTGGTAGTTAACTGGAATGGGGATATTATTTGTGGATGCAAGGAGAGTTTCTTGTAGGGCTATTATTTTGGGAGAAACTGTTTTTATGAGTATTAGTATTTCGTTATAATTGTTTAAGTAACCTTTGATGTTCCATTGAATTATTTTTAATGCAGGTGTGATGAGTTGGGGATGGTTTGCGGTGGGTGTTGTGTTGCTGGTATTGGTGCGACCCCGCCATCCTGGTTTGGAATGGTGAGGGCCCGATGTTGGCCCCGGGATGGACGGTCTGTGGATGGCGGGGTCGTTATCGTTGTTAGTGTTTGTTGGGTTAGGATGATTCATCGTTTTCAGTTTGTATGGGCTCAGTGAAGAGGTTTTTATCGTTGGTATGATGATTTTTGATGTTTGATTCGTAGTAGGAAGTAGATTGCGTTTGGTTGGGTAGGTTGTAATATGTATTTTCGCGGATAAGTTTTTGGGTTAGGTTTGAAATTGGTGACATTGTGGTATTGATGTTGAGCGGTGAAAGCTGATGATGAGTGTCTGTAGTATTTGGCTGATTTGTAGAAGTGGATTGCAGATGATCGTCAGGTTTAGATGTGTTTGAGCGTATATGTTGCACTGAGGGGTTTATTATGACTGTTTTTTGTCCGTCTGTGTTTTCACTAGGTGGGGTTGTAGGTGCACTGATTTGTTTGTTTATTGGTACTGGATTAGGCGGGTCAGGAAGGGTGGGGGGTTCGTGATGATTATTTGTTTGGGGGGATGTCTGAAGGGATTGCGATGGGGGAGCGTTTTTGGTTATTGCTGCGTATGAAGTGGGGAGTGCGGGGGAGGGATTTTGAGATCTGTAAATTTTTTTAGCCTCGGATATGCTGCATTTGTTGATTGTTTTTATTTTTAAAATTTCTTTTTGCTGGAGGTATGATTTGCATGTCCTTGAGGAGGCTGCATGTTCTTCAGAGCAGTTGGCGCAAGATGTGCGACTACACGTGGCAGGGTCATGAGGGGGGAGATTGCACTTGTCACAACGGGGAGGGTTATTACACCTTTTGGTGGTGTGGCCTAAAATTTGGCAATTGCGACAACGCATAGGGTTGGGGAAGTATTCCTTAACTTTCACATTGTACCAGCCAATGTCTACTGATGATGGGGGACGGAAGCGGTCGAAGGTAAGGAGAACGACACCGGTGGCGCATTGAGAGCCTTCATGGTTTTTTTTGAATTTGAATGCTTCGATGACTCCCTGTGATCTCATTTCACTAATAATTTCTTCTTCCGGCACGTGTATAAGGCATGGAGCGTATACCGTACCCTTGGAGGAGTTTAGAGAGCTGTGAAGGGAAACTTTGATGGGGCAGATATTGGATAGGGATTTTTTTGATTTAAACAGGTCAGCAATTTTTTGTGATTTCACCAACACTAGGAGGTTTCCGTCCCGGAGTTGGGTTATAGATTCGTATCCGGTGCTTATGCTGTCGATGGCCTTTTTGAGGAGAAAGACACTGAATGAGGTTAGGGGTTTTTTTTCATCACTCGCGGCAATAACGATAAATTTGGGGTCCGAAAGGTTAGATGTAGAGGTTGGGGGGACGAAGACATCACTTTGGGGATAAGCGTTTTTCTTTTTTCTTTTATGTGTGGGCTCGGATAGCACTTCAATATCGAGGCTACCGAACCGGTTTCCCGGAGGCACGTGGCCCCAAAGGGCCATTTTAACGTCTATATTTAACTAGATCTCTTTAGGGTTTTTTTTTTTTTTTTTTTAACGGAGAAGCGAAAGAAGAAAAAGTAAAAAAAAAAACTTGCTACAACGTAGCGGGACTTTTTGTTTTTTGCGCGCACGCTATTTAACGATTGATAACAACTCGCTGATGGGTGTTGACTGTATCGCGGTTAGCTGACGACTGTCAAGGGGTTATGAATACCCTTTTAATGGTTTGAAACTCAGGTGTCCAGATAACTGGGGAGATTGTTTTGTTGTCATTTATTTATTTTGCCTTCGCTTCTGATTCACAGTATTTTTTTCCCGATCCACCTGATGTCATCGGCATATCAATTATCAACAGAGCGATCAATTTCTCCAGCCATATGACAAACCTACTGCCAGTGTTATGCCTTCGCAGTAGTAATGCCACAAACTTTCGCAATTGATCGGACTGCCTCTTATCATATAATGCTTACTGACATCAGGGATTGAACTGTGAACCATCAGCTCGACAAACGATGACGTTACCACTACACCATTGCCACCCCTAAATTACCTCTAAATTATCTCTTCAAAATGTATAAGACCGTTTTTGTAACTGTAATAGTTCAGAAGTTATACCGTTTAAAGTGATCATACCTCCAAATCGGAGGTGTCTCATTTTGACGGGCTATAACTCGAACTGGGGTGAAAAGGTATCGCTCTGCTGGGTCCCTGGACATGAGGGTATCCCAGGCAATGAAAAAGCTGATGAACCAGCTAGGAAAGGTTCAAAAAAAATTAAAAAGAACCAACTGATCTCTCTGTAAGCATCCCGCCTTGCATGCTCAAGCTAGAAGCAGGGAAATTAGCCATAAGAGAGGCGAATCTAAGATGGGGGCCCATGGAAATGTGTAACATCACAAGAAAACTATGGCCGTCCTTCGATAGAACAAGGACCGAGAGACTTATACGAAAGAACAAAGGACCCCTTTTATCCACGTGGGTATTATCACGAGGCATAATAGTCTGCGGTACCACATGAAGAACCTGCGCCGGATAGAAGAATTTTGCAGAGGTTGTGGCGACGAGGGAGTTTTTGAGGACACCACCCACTTCCTATGCCACTGTCCTGGACTCCAACATTCCACAAACAAATTCCTCGGTAAACACTTCTTCTATAACCTTGAAGAGCTCTCTGGCGTTCCTACAGACAAGATGCTGAACTTTACCAAGTCATCATAGTGGTTTGTACTTGAAAACAAGTAAGTAACTAGAGTAGAGTAGATTAGACATTTACAGGGTTTCAATGGGCGGAGGAGCACCTTTCCCCCCTATGGGTAACACAATGGGTCAACACTGACCTGAGTGCGGCAGGAGGCTTTTCTCTCTCTGCCAGCCAGCTTACCTAACCTAACCTAAAGGAAAAGTTAGAAGCAGTTTACACAATTTGAATATTTCTGGAAAAACTGAATTATGTTTTTATCATTTTCCTGCCTAAACAACAAAAACACGGCTAGCAGAACAATTTGTTTATATTTTGGGCAACCATATCTTTTATAATTCTGTGGCCGTAAGCGATAACCGCTTAGGTCGACTTAAAACGAAAATCAAATATTTTTATAATTTTCATTGCAATAAGCGGTTATGTCTTACGGCCACAGATATGTTTCTGGGTGAAAATTACAAACAGTTTCTTTATAAACACTTTTTTTTTGTTGCACAGTTTTGTAGTCAAGTTTGGTAGCACGGGAGTTGGTCTTTCTGTTATTGCTATTATTGCAGATTTTTCTGTGGAATTGCATTTCAAAAACGGTGTGCTAATTAATTTTTCAATTATGCATTCACAACTGTTTTTAAATATGTATATAGGTACCCATAATTTTTTCACTACCATGCCATTTCTTAAGTTATAGAGAGACCCAAAGTACGAAAACAGCTCTTCCACTAAAATCATAATCAACTTTGAAATAATTTTCGTTTTCACAGCTCCACTCAAAATAAAACTTAAAGTAAACGCAAACCACCAACATATCCACATATACAAATTTTCCATTTCGTTCATATATTTCCAGCACGAATAGAACGTACATAAGCAACAAAATTACTCATACGGCAAAAAACCGTACGGCGAAATTATTTTAGTGGCCTGAAGAAAAGCATGGCCCCTTTCACATTACACGGTTACGGCAAAATGCCGTCACCATGCCGTGTAGCAGCCGTTCACTGCCACTGCAACTAACGGCGTCCGTACGGCTACCGATAACGCAGTGGTGTACGTAACGAAATGCGCGCTTTCACATTTACCGGTTTTAAATCGTACGATCAGTTGTCTTCAAGCCAGTGTAGTTGCGGTTTGGTTAATTCTGTTTATTGGTTATTTAAATAATAATGGAAGCTATTAATAACGAAGTGTTAATTACACTTGTGGAAGCCAAACCTATGCTGTGGGACAAATTTCTGGACACCTACAAGGATCGAAATGCTACAAAAGATGCCTGGGATGAAGTTTGCATAGAACTACGCCCAGACTTTGAGCCTTATACCTACATTTTCCATATCCATCCACAAACCCAGAGTTGAGTAGAATGTACGATTGACTTGAGAAAAACTCACCTCTTTTGCTTGATTTCATTCACAATTATAATGAAGGAGTTTATTGATACGATGTGCGTTATACTTTTTTTTTGCATCTATTTTTGATGGATATATTTCGAATGCAAAGTACTCGTATTGCTGTCGCAGGTTAGTATTACGTTTTGTTATGAACTTTGATTTGGCTCAAGTGCACGAGAGGCTGGCACGAGTTAAGAAATACACTGAGAAATTGACTGAAGTTAGAACTTAAGAGGACAAATGGAAGCACATTTTCTGTTTCAACGTCTGAGTGATTTCATCCAATACTTGTGTGACCAGCCAGTAGAGGTGTCTAGTTTATGCTATGAATTTTTTGTAAAAAAATGGTATATAAATAGGCTAGAAATAAAGCATTAGTTGATTCGTTGAAAAACCATAGTCCAGGCTGTTTGTTTATTTGCGAGATCACCCACCAGAGGTAAGGCTCACAATTTCATAAAATTCAACTTGGTCACCATAACATTTGGTCCTTCGAGCTGGATTAGTGAAACGCGTTGCCAGGACTAAAAACACTGGTAGTGAACTAATCATATCTCAGTGCAAGTGATACTTAGAATCGTCAATGGAGGAAATCGAAGTTTTCGTCGTTGTTGCCAGGCAAAATGCATTAGCGAAACAGCTAGAACAGGTTCAAATCAATTTTGGAAAAGACTGTGCTGTCCGGAAAACACAGCGATATAGAGAAGAACGAATTAAGAAAATTGATGAAATTTGGACTGAATTTAAGGAGAATCATGAAAAAATTAGGAATGTCATAAAACCCGACACTCCCTACATTCAAAGCAATACATTTTAATCTGTGAAAACAGTTTACGAACAGTTGAGAGCTAAATTGGAAAAAAATGATCCACTAGAGACATCAAGATTAGGAGAGAACAACAAATCGCAGCACGCCATTTACTATATGCCACATCATGCGGTTCTCAAACCTGAGAGTACTACAACAAAACTGCTCGTGGTATTCGATGGATCTGCTACAACTTCAATTGGAGTCAGTCTGAACCAATTAATGCCTGTAGGCCCTAAGCTCCAGGAAGATATCACGACTATATTGATGAGATGGCGGAGGCATAAATACGTCTTTACTTCAGACATAGAGAAGATGTATCGTCAAATTAAGCTGAATAATGATCACGAGGATTATCAGCGAATTCTATGGTGAAGCTCTACCGACCAACCCATAAAGGAGTACAAACTAACCACAGTCACCTCAGCTCCATACTTGGCAGTTAAAACTCTTCGGCAACTGCCGGTAGATGATCAAGAAAAGTATCCAATAGCGTCAGAAATGGTTAAACACTACTTTTATATTGATTATGTTATGTCGGGAGGCGATACATTAGCTGAATGCAGAGAAGCCAGTTGGAACTAACTGTATCACATTTCATCTCCGGAAATGGGCGGCTAATAATACCAAGTTACTAGACGGTATTCCACCTGAGTCGCAAAACCAGAGGGAAACAAGCATCATCAAAGATGAAACAATCAAAACATTGGGGATCCACTGGAACCCTTTGAATAACACATTTCAGTTCTAGGTTAACATCGCTGCAACTACAAAAAAACGATCAAAAACTTACAAAACGGAAAACCCTATCAGAAATAGCTAAATTTTATGACCCGCTTGGATGGTTAACACCGGTGACTATAAGCGCAAAATGTTAATGCAACAAATCTGGAAATCAGAGGTTGAGTGGGATGAACCACTTACAGTGGAACTGCAGAGTCAGTGGAACAAGTTGAGAGATAATCTTGTTATAATAGAAGATATTAGAATTCCGAGGTGGATACACCTAAAAACATCCTACACTGGAACTATGCGCAGCCCATTTACTGACAAAGGTTCTCAAGGAACTGAATCACAGATTTGGATCACAAGTGGATGGCGTATTTGCTTGGACTGACTCCACAATTACTTTAGCATGGATAAGGGAATGTCCGTCTAAATGGAAAACATTTGTAGCAAATAGAGTATCTCAAATACTGATCCTAGTTCTTGGAAACATTTTAACTCCGTGGACAACCTTGCTGATTGTGCATCCAGAGGCATCACGCCAGACCAATTAAAAAAAGCATCGGTTTTGGCCGAGTGGTCCAGAATAGCTTAGGAACCATGTAATCTCTTAGTCATCAGAAAACACTGAAGATATCATCATACCTGAATCAAAGGTAGCATTAACGTCACTTGTAATAAAGAAAGACAACGTCGTCGAACAACGTCGTTAGAACGATATCCTACTGTAAACGATTTGCGCTGAACTGTAAACATCAAACATACAAACAAACTGGAGACTTGACCACCTATGAACTTGAAGGTGGTCTAAAATCTATTATCCGTTTGGTTCAACAAACCGAATTTTCAGAAGAAATCAGGTGCCTACAGGATGGACACAATCTTCACAACAAAAGCAAACTCCTTGCACTGTCCGTACGCTTAGACAACGAGAATATTCTTGTGGTCGGGGGCAGACTTAACAACGCAAATCTGTCAGAGAGGCAGAAGCATCCGTACATATTATCACGCAACAACCTATTCACCAAATTATTAGTTAAACATGTTCATGAGAAAACACTCCATGAACACTCCGTCAGAAGATTTACTTCCAAAAGAGGATACACACTTCTACAGCGACTGCGGAACAACATTTGTCGGACCAAACAAAGAGCTCCAAGAACTTTTTAAATCTACAATCACTCAAAGCAATACAGAAGCCGCAGAAAAGCTAGCTGATTGCTAACTCCAAAAATTACTCAAGATTTTTGGCAGAGATGGTCGTCCGAATATTTGGCACAATTACAACAAAGAACAAAGTGGAAACCAGAAAAACTAAACCTTTCTCTTGGTGACATAGTACTGGTTAAGGATGATCGATTACCACCCACTAAACGGAATCTAGGCAAAGTATCTGAATTGCATCAAGGGAAGGATAATAATGTAGGTGCAGTTTGTTTACTGTTTACTGCAACAAACGACACTGACAACATCTAAAAACATCTTTCGTGAGACGTGCATGTTTTAAACCTATTCTTTGGATGTGTCTCATAGCAATAGCTATAAGCCGCTATAAGCCCAACGAGCACTCAACCAGCCACCGATAATTTTGACATAACCCCATTTGCGAAAAACTCAGGCATATATTTTGAGGATATCGATCGAGCGAGTTTAGTAGTGAGTTCTGGGAAGACTATAGTACTTTTCAACCTTACATGAATTAAATTTGTTCCACCACCAATCTGACTCAATTGAATTTTTTGTTATGTAACAATTGAATTTATTCGAACGTCAACTTCAACAAATAGAATTAAACAATGAAGTATTTCTCCATGCCAACGACGATCCACAACGCAGAATGAGACGTTCACCTTTCGATTTCGTCGGAACATCATAATAGAACTAACATTACCTCTCCGTTACACCGAAGAATTCAAAATGTACAAGATACTTCCTGTTCCCACTTGGCATGATCAGAAGTACACATATATTGTTGCGTCAGCAGACTATTCAAGGAGATCTATTATCCCTTAAGCGAAAGTCACGTCTCTTCATGTAAACAAAGCTCTTCATACACATATTGGTGTGAAATGCAGCATCCAAAGTATACAGCAGGTGTAAGTTCTTGTGAAATATACATTCAGCGGCATACACAAATGACGCCAATATCATGCGTCACTCGAACCGTGCCGCCAAAATTTTACTGGGTAAAGATGCAACAAACTAATACATGGATATTTAGTGCACCTAATGAAGTCAAAATAGACATTGCCTGTGGTTCTACAATAAACCCTGCTAAACTAAAGGGACTGGGATTCTGAAACTCCAACCGAACTGGAGAATACACCACTTAACTATGATCCTTTTCGGAAAGCAAACCATAACAATAAGACTGAATTCATCGTATTTTCCCATTCGGAGCAGCTAATTAATTTCAACTACAACAAAGAAGAACATCCTGTTTTATCGAATCGTGAAGGTTCAGAAGGTTCTCCAGAGGAAACAGGAGACACTGTTGAAGGAGATTAGAAATCACAAAATCTACCAACACTCATTGACCAGAGGTTAGTGTGCACTAATTTTTTTTTTTTTTTATAATTTGCACGCACTCAAGGGGTTATGAATACCCATTTACGTGTTTTCACATGGTGCGGGCGTACGAAAGATAGATAGAGAGAGAAAGATATTGGTGTAGTGGTTTGAAACTCAGGTGTATTAGGTTTCACATTAACTCCAGGGGTGGTGTCCAGATAACTGGGGAGATTTTTTGTTGTCATTTATTTTTTTCCCTTCGCTTCTGATTCACAGTATTTTTTTCGCAGTCCACCTGATGTCATAGGCATATCAATCATCAACAGAACGAAAAATTTCACCAGCCATATGACAAACCTACTGCCAGTGTTATGCCTTCGCAGTAGTGTTGTCATAAGCTTTTGCTTATGTTGATCGGACTGCCTCTTATCATATAATGCTTACTGACATCAGGGATTGAACTGTGAACCATCAGCTCGACAAACGATGACGCTACCACTACACCATTGCCACCCCAATTACAGAATCACACCATTCTTACAGCACTCGTCATTATAGCAATCAAAAAACTACGGCAAGGTGAACAGTAACCATCCAATTGAAGCAGCAGCCCGAACCAGCACCTCGAGCACTGACCCAAAAACGCTTATCAGTGAGTCAGGCTGAACAAGCAACAATGTTTTCAGATGAACAAATCAATGTGTAAGCAATAAGTCGTGGCCCAGCATGTCGTGAACAACACAATTCCCACACAATCAGCAGTATATGCTGGACATCGAAGATGTCTTATCACCGTCTGAGTGATTGTCATGAAACAATTATGTGACCAGACTAGTTTATGCTATGATTTTTTTTGTAAAAAAAAACTGTATATAAATAGGCTAGAAATAAAGCATTATTTTATTCGTTGAAAAATCATAGTCCAAACTGTTTGTTTATTTGCGAGACCCCCCATCTGTACAATTGCGTATGTATGCACCTAACTGGAAACGAACACCGCGGGAAATTGTTCATAACTTTGCGTTTAATATTAGGTTTTGGTCAGCGCCGCCGAGTCAGCAGCAGTTCCCACGTATTTTAAGTTTTATGATATAAGAGAACATACAATATATGCGTGTCAGCACAATTTACATATATTCTAGGTAATTTGTATAAAAAGAGGTGCAATAAAAATTGAAGGTGAATTTGAATACGACAACTCCAATAGTAAAGTGTGTCATTTGTTGACTATAACCACCCCCCACCACCGGTAAGGTGGTCTTAGTTTATCAATTACCAGAACCAGAGGTAAGGCTCACAATTTCATAAAATTCAACTTGGTCATCATAACAGCCATTTTGTGCACTTTATGTATGTTGGGTTTACTACAGCAGCTAGTGCTCTCAAAATTTTTATGAACTAGTAATTGAAGATTACTTTTTTTTAGTCTGTGTATACATATGTACATATAAATAAATGATTTGGAAAAACGGATATCCACTAATGCATTAATCATGGTATACCGGTTGATCTAAAATGCAAAACGGAGTAGGTAGGTAATTCGTCCCAAAACCACTCACACGTATCTTCTAAATTGAAGATTACATAAATATTAACCAGAAATTGCATCACACCCCGCCTCTGTTAATCCAAAATTAGCATTCTCTTTAATAGTTAAGCGGCAATAAATGCTAAACGTGCTTGTATAGAACTTTCTGCAACTAGGTATGGACGATGGGCTTGCGATCATATTGGCATTGAAGATAATGAGTGAGTACTAAAAGTCTGCTGGACGCGACTCCACTTAATAACCATAAAGGGCTTTACATTTATATGGCTTATCTTTAAATTACCTAAGACTAGAGGTGAAGTCTCAGAGACAACAAGAACTAATCTCTAAGTCGGCAAGGCCGTCGTCCAGCCCAGAAATTCATACATTTTTCAAATAGATGAGACTTTAATTTTCATTTCATAGAAAAGGCTTGAAAGTTCTCGCTTAACTATCATCTCAATAAAATGGACAGGATTCCTTTAGAGCCCTTACGAACTTATCTGGAAGAGAAATTTACAGTAACTTGTGCCCAGTAGAGCACAATACTGAAAGATCTGGGAATAAATATTCGGTAATAATTAATAACATTTATACCGACCTCAACTTTGTATTTATAAAATTTATAAAATGCGTTAAGAATCAACAAAGCGCTCTTGGTCGTTAGAAGTAAAATACTAATACAATAGCATATGTCATTAAATGTCTTACCAACAATTGGATAATCGCTAAGTAGAAATCGAATGTTCTGTAAACGGATTCTGCCACTATCGCCATCATCAAACTCTACACTTACAAAATCTGAGCCAATATCTGAAATTTCAGAGTCGATAGCTTTTCCTGGATACAGGCACCGATATTGTTGACTCCAATATGCACACAATCTTGTGCCTATTGGTACGTTTTCAATGCTTTGTGGTGCCACTTCCAAAATCTATTAGAATGAAGATTAAAATATGTACAGTAGACGCAATACAGAAATTCAGTAAATTTACCGTATCTTTAAAAATTTCTTCTCTTGACATAATATGGGATTTGTTTCCTCTTTCTCCATCAAGTGTTATAGCATATACATCTGGTGGCTGTAAAGGTTTTAAAATACCCGCATAGAACAAGCCCCCCATGTCAGTTAGCACTCGTGTTTCCTTTCGATACAAATGTTCATTTGATAAAACTAGTTCTTTGTTAATTTCCATTGCAACTTTATTTTCAGCGCTTAATACCGTAGCGTGTTTTTGACATTCTGATGCAAGAATATTACTTCTCATATTTATATTAGCTTCAGGGCCATGTTTTCGGCTATTTTTATCTCTGTTTTCCTTACAGCGGAACTTATCGCTCACAATCGAATTATGCGGTGATGTTCGTGTGGTAAACTTCGAAGGGTAAACATCATCACCAAGATGTACTTCTTCATAATTTTTACTTGATTCTACCGCACATTCCAAATTGTTTTTATTATGTAATGTTTTATGTCGACTTTCACTATGTTCAGAAGGGGAAGGAAAATTTGAAGACGTTGATTGAAATTTATCAAGAAAACATATAAAATTTGGATTGTTGCAGGAAATATTTGCGAATTTGTATTCCGATGAAGATGTTTTCTTCTTTTTTTTTATCCTGCTAATTTCATCTAGCTTTCGCTTCTTTTTTCTATACTGTCTTGTTATATCAGCCAAACGCATACGCATATCTGATTCCATTGCCTTAAAGAAGTCTTCGGGATTCGGCCACTTATTTAATTTCTTATAATTGGAATCAACTTTTCTGAAAGCATTTCTTAAATTTTCATGTGTATCTTTACAATCTGATTTCAGCCCAGATGCTTTAAGACATTCCTTCCTTTCCTTGGCGTACTTCTTTTTATTCTTTTTATAGTAGCGTGCTTTTCTGCTAGATTTTGGTTTGGAATGCTTGTGCTTTCTCCTCTTAACTTGCGAATTCTGTTCATTGATACTATTATTGTAATTATTACTCTCAACCTCTTCTTGAATTCTCTGTTCGGCCAAAGCACATAACAAATTAAGGCCACCCAATGATTGTTCACAACTTTGGGCAGAATTATTCATCTTATTTTGCACTTCACTTTCATCAGTGGAATGTGGATATTGTGTATTGAAATTATCCATACTATTGGAATATATCTCGTTGTTATTGAGACCTTCATTTCTATGTTCATTTTCAACTATTTCAAATGGCTCTTGTTTGACACGTACTGTTTTCAAAGTATTATGATTTACAAAAGTCCCTGTACTAATGTTTGACAATAATTCTAGTCCTGACATTTCCAATAGCGAAGAATTGTTTATTTTATACGACGAAATTTCGCCACGATCAGCACTTGGAAGAACAATTAGACTATCAGAATTGAAGAATTCATTTTTATTTACTGACCTATTGGATATAAATTCACTTCCAGAAGGCTGTGTGTCAGAAATTGGTACACAATGAGTATTTTCTTCAGAATAGGCATTACTCGTTCCATGCAGTGGTAATGAATTAGAAAAATTGTCTTTTTGTAATGTCTTAGCGCCACCGTAATTATTATGGTACTGGACAGATGTTAAGTGAGATACTGACTTATTTCTTTCAGAGAGTTGAACATTGTATGACATGGTTTCAGCTGCAGAAACTTCTAAATAATTTTCATCCTCACTGCAGGCAGGAGTATCTGTTTGAATATTTACGTCTTGCATTTCTGGAGTGTTTAGAAAAGAAGCTTTGAGAGCTGAAGTTTTATACATTCCACCAACGATCTCTGGCGTCATCCGTGGTGGACTAAATGGTTTCTTATCTGGTGACTGTATTAAACTAGGCGGATGGATTTGCATATTTATGAATTCCGATTGCGAATGCGTATTATGTAATAAAATATGGGGCTGTTCATGTGGCAAAATTGACATGGACCCTATGAAGTCTGTATTCGCTTGAATTTCTGATTTATCAACTGCAGTTGTATTGTGTGATAATAAATTAGTTTTGCTTAAAACATTGTGTTCGCTACTCCAATCTTCAATTTTCATTGCACTGTGTTTTTGAGATTGTTCTAATCTTTTAGTGTCTGTAGCTACAGAGACAATGCGATTACCATTTGTTTGTGAGTGTTGGCATAATGTAGATGTTGCCGCGGTACCTCCTGCCGTTATATAATTGGATCCCAAGAACTGGATTGGTGCTGCGAATGGTTGCGATTGAGTACTTGTCTGCGGACTCATCGACGGAAATATTATATTTGAAGCGGATTGTAATGCACCACCTGAATTCTGCTGCATATACGGTGGCCACAAGAATGCCGCTTGTTGAAATGAGTCTACGAAGTAATAAAAATAAGAGATTAACTAAGTGAGTATAAGTAAGTTTAAATATATAAGCTTAATCTACAACATTTGTATCAGTAGAGACTGAAGGATAATTTTAAATAACTTTGTTATCTGGAAGAAAGATGTGAGAAAAAATAACATGTTTGTACATATAATACTAAAAACCTAATAGATGTATTAGATTTACATACGTCCTGAGATTTTATTCAATATCTTATTTGACATAGCGTCTATTAATTTAGTAGATTTTTAATATACTTTTACCACTGGGTTATTGCTTGCTTTAAATTGTATTATCGAATCAGGCTGTGAATGAATGCTGGGTTTTAGGCCCCAGTATTTTCGTCTTCTTGGTTTAGAGAAATTAAACAAAATTAATAATTCAACAAAACAAACGAACCGTAAATTAGAGCAGAAAGTGATTTTAAGAGAGATCAATGGCAATAACGGATTCAAAAAAAAGAACACCAAGCTTTTTTTCTTAAGCAACTAATTATTGTGGGAATCTGCTGACGAATCGTTCTTTCTTTTTTTTTTTTTTGATGTTTCGATACCTGAACTCCGTAGCACCTCCCTTCTTAGATGAGTTTATAGGTACCTTACCCTTAAACCAGGTTCGACACGTTCCATTGCGATCCTTTCTGAGGATGTTGTTGAAGGTGATCTTGCTGGAGCTGGTAGTTCTTGAACATATCTTTTCTTCTTCTTATTAAAACAAAAGGGAATAAAGTTCCGTTTTGCTACGCGTTTACCATCAAAGGAGGTCATTTGAAAGGCTGAGTTAAACTTTCTGGTAATCTCTAAAAAAGTATTTGACTAAAGATAATCACCCAGTAGAATGCTCTTTGGTGGTTCCGGCGGTGCACTTATTTCTCTGAGCATTACTTTTATGCTGAACAACACAATCCAGCAGATTCTTTTGCCCACTTTTGTGCACCACAAAAGCTACAAACCTCAGACATTGTACATACATGCGACTCCTTTTCGTATGAAATGAAACGTTCATATTGAAAACATGAATTTTTCTTTAGGCTCCACGGTCGAACAACATTTTCATCGATAACAATAAACCGTTTACTAACAGAAGCAAGTCTATTAACAGTGGAACTTTGCACATTTCTCAGCCGAGACATCCGCCTAATTTTTGTATCTTTACTCCCTCGCCCGATATCAGAATATAAGAATATCTCTCACTTATTTCAGCTAACGCCACACACTCGTTGGAATACAATTATCAACTCAATTTTAACATCCCCAGTGGGAATCGCTACCACAGCACACACACAGACACAACCCATCCAGTATGCATGTATAACAGAAATATAAGAATCAGGAAACACATATCCTCCTGTCGCCAGCCACTCGCCTCTGCTCATAAATTTAGCGAATAGGCAGCGAAAGGAGAATAAGCAACAGAAAAATGATTATCACCACTGAGACATGGTTGGGAGACATGATCAACGGATAATTAATCGAATTCTGCATTTTACAAATGATATTTTTGATATTGCTCAGCTTCTAGATGACGAAGAATCATGATTTTGGACTTGAAATTTGCGTCTTTAAAAACTCTAAACGACAAAACTTATTTGTCGACGAAGACAAAGTTGATGTTATTTGTGTTTCTAAGTTTTTTTGTCTCCTTTCGTGGTCTCCCAAGCACAAAACTGAATAAGTAGCCTTGTCTAAACCTTGTCCATGCGATTTCGTAATCAATAAAAAAAATCATTAAAATTGGTTCAGCCGTTTTCTTACAAACACCGGACAAAGAAATGTCAACTTCATTATATAATAATAGTTGAAGTGATATACACTCGCCGATAATATACCTACAATAACCACATTCACATTTATGTACATACCTTGTGTTAAATACCACTTTTTTATTATTTATTAATTTTTGTTATTATTATTCTTATATGCACAACGGTTCACTACCGTGCTGTAAAGCATCAAAAATAACAATAACATAGCTCAAGTAGTATGAATGCACTCGTACATACATATGTATGTGCATACATACATAACTATAGAATGAACACGCATAAACACGAACGCCGCTTGGGCACCGATATTAGCAATGGTCTCCATCGATCATATTCGCAATACAATGCAAATATTATTATTATTATTATTATTATTTATTAACAGGCAATTAAAATTACATGGTAATATAAAGTTAACGAGCCTAGCTGCAAAGACTTTTGGCTCTATAATAGATTAGTGTTAGATGGTAATGTTTGCTTTTGTTAGGAAATCAGAAAGCAAGTTTCGCGGATAACTTTAGAGTGATAGCGTCTCTTCGTTCCTCAATGCTCGGTAGTCCTGCTTCTGCTAAAATATTTTTTATAGGAGTGGTAGGAAAAGCATTTATGCTTCTTCTAGCTGCTTGGTGATACACGGGTTTTAATATTTTTAAAATTGATGGAGGACAGTGCCCATATATATACAACCCATAGTCGATTTTGCTTAAAACTTACATTTTGGTGATTATTGAAAGAGTGTTTATATGAACACTGCTTCTCTTACAAGCTAAATATCTTACAATATTAGTTCTTGCAGCTAGGGATTGCTTAAGTTCTAAACAGTGTTGTTTCCAAGAGTATTTGTTATTAAATACTAATCCTAATATTCTTAAATTACTAACATTTTCGATTAGGACATTATTTACATGGATGTTAAGTTGTGGACAGTTCTGTTTTCGACAAATATGAAGCAGTTTACATTTTTGGACTGACAGTTTGGCACCTGACATTTGGGACCACTTCTTTAATAGCGAGTTTAAACAAGAATTTACTTCTATTGGTATCGTTAGTTTTACATAGGATATATATATCATCAGCATACAGGCAGTGATCTAGAAGTTGATGCTGTAATAAAATTCTGTTTATGTCGTCAAATGCAATCGCAAATAAGACTACTGAAAGAGGTGATCTCTGTGGGATTCCGTTATGCAATGGATGGTTGGAAGAAAAGACGTTATTTGTTTTGATGCAAAATTTTCTATTGGTTAAAAATGATTTAACGTAACCATATATCTTTCTTCCAACGCCCCATTTTACTAAATGAGAACCTATTCTATCGAAAGCTTTTTCGAAGTCTAGGGTAAGGATTGAAACATGGTTTTTAGCTGATAATGCTTTCGAAGTAAAATAATCAATGTGAAGAAAGGCATCTGCGCATCCCCTGTTGGCTTTAAATGCTACTTAATTAGAGCTGATCAACTTGTTAGTTTCACCATACCATAGTAGGCACTTCGCGATAATCTTTTCCAGGATTTTAGACAAGCATGGGATAAGTGAGATTGGGCGATATCCTTCGATTGAGGTTTTATCTTTGTTTGGTTTTGGGATAGGCAGTATTGTAGCCGTTTTCCAGGTTTGAGGAATAACCGCGGTATCTAAGATATTGTTATACAGACAGATAATTCTTTGCTTAATTTCTTGGGGAAAATTTTTCAGCATTGGATAGGATATTCTATCTCTACTTGGTGTCTTACCCTTAACTTTATTTAGTGAAGCTTCAAATTCAAGTAACGATATTGGTTGTTCGATGCGTCGGGCGGTCGGATTGGTTGCAAGTTCGAGTGGGGTGTTGTTGAGTGTCTCAAATTTTTCATCAATAAATGTTTTAGAAAAATTAGTGTTTTCTGAAATCTTGGACCAAGTTTGTGCAAAAAAATCGCTTATTTCTAGTGGAGCTATAATGATGCCATTAGTAGATTTCATGCTATTTATAGCGAGTGAGGTGGAATCTCCAGTTAGACGGCGGATGTTTTGCCATATCTTAGCAGGGGTGGAGTTAGGATTTATAGTCGAGGTAAACTCATAGAAACTTTTCGCTTTGCTGTCCTTAAGCAACCATCGAAATTTTGCATTTGATTTTTTGTACTTTATTAAGTTTTGCGTGTTGGAATTTTTCTGGAAGTTTTTTAGGGCAATCATTTTTCCTTTTCGTAGTGATGATAATTCGGAGTTCCACCAAGGTACTACCTGACTACGTTTTATTGAGACAGTCTGTGGAATGGAAAAATTTGCACCTGTTCTGATTGCCTTTAGCAACAAAGCAGCTTCTTTATTATTGTTTGGGGACACAGTTTTATCAGATAGGTACTCAATGGTCTTTTTTCTGAACATGTGTGAGAGTATTGTGCGTAGAGAAGTGGGTAGGGGATCCGTCGTTCAGGATAAAAAGATTGGTATTTAAAAAGAAGTTTTCTAATAAGTCACCTCTCTTGTTAGTGTTCGGGGAGCCCCAAAGGGTATTCCATGCGTTAACATCACCTCCAAATATTATAGGGAGATTGACTTGATTAATAACATTATCCAATTCATTCTTATTAACTGTTTGTTTCGGAGGAAGATATATGCCTATATATGCAAACTTAATTCTCAGTTGTACCTCAACAGCTAGGACTTGTAGGTTTGAATTTAGAGGTAGGATTCTATGAGGAATTTTTTTTTTAATCAAGAGTGCTTGATTAAAGTGCTTGCTTGTTTGTGTCAATATTTGGCAGATTTTGGAAGTAGCCGGCAAATGCTTTTGGAAAAAGTGGTGTGTAATTGAATGGGCAGTGCGTTTCTTGCAGAGATACAATGATGGGATTGTATTGTTTGATAATGATATTAAGCCCATCAAGATTATTTATAATCCATTAATATCCCATTGCAGAATATTGAGAGCTACATTAGAATTACACTGGTTCCACGAGCTTCTTTTACCTGAGGCAAAAGAAGTGTTGTTTGCAGTCTGTTGGTTTTGATTTTGATATGTATTGTTTATTTTTTGTTGTAAATTACGGGGGTCGGTGGAAATAAGTTGTTCAGGGCTGTGACTCTGCGGTTCGGGTGTTGAGGCATCCAGGCTCTCTAAGGAGCCTGATTGGTCAACTATTTGTGTTGGTATTGGTATTTAAGAGAGGTTGTGACGAGTTCGAGATGGGCTGAGAGAATTGAGAGTGAGTTGTGCTTAAATTTGATGACGTGTTATCGGCTATGGGTTGGCTCTTTGCGTTTGTGACTGATTCGGTTTGAGCAGAGGCTAAGTTTATGTTTGATAGTGCTATGACAGTTTGTGTAACAGGAGCTGCGTTGGTGTTGGCACTAATATTTTTTAAGTTTGGGTTTGATGGTGCGGGTTCGGATCTATTTACGTTTGTGGGGTTTGATGTTATGTTGGTGGTTTCTTTGAGATTTTTTGTGTGTGGTGTTGCGGTTTTTTCTGTATTTGATGGGAGAAGGGAATGGGTTGAAATTGATTGAGAGGTTTGAAGAACATTCTTTTGAACCTGTGAATTTGTTGTTTTTTTAATCTTTTCGGCGAATGTTTCTGTTAGAGGTGGAATTTGAGTTGATTTCTGTTGACTATAAATCCGCTTGGCCTCTGCCATCGTGCATTTCTTTAATGTTTTGATTGTGATGATATCTTTTGCCTGTTTGTATGCTGGACATGCTTTGGAAGATGATGGGTGGGGGAGGGAGCAGTTTGCACACATTATACGAGTGCATGGTTCTGGTATGTGAGGTGGAAGGTTACACGATTCGCATAGGTTACATATTCGCGTTTGGTGGTGTGGCCGAGTAGTTGGCAATTGCGGCAACGCATGGGATTAGGTACATACTCTGTTATTTTAGTACTGTAAAAACCGATATCTACAGATTTGGGGATTTGATAAAGGTCAAATGTGAAGAGCATGAGGCCCGTTGGCCTTTGCTTTCCATCATCGCCTGTTCTTAAAAATTTATATATATCTGTGACACCCTGCGGTTTCATTTCAGTCACAATTTCTGATTCCGAAACGTTTATTAGGCATGGAGCATAAGCAATTCCTTTCGATTGGTTTAGACGGTCGTGTAATTTGATTGTTACAGGACAAACACCAGCGAGGTCTTTCGCTTTAAGAAAGATGTCTGCGGTTTTTTGTGACTTCACAAATATCAATAGACTTCCATCACGGAGTTGATTTATGTTTTCATAGTCTTTGCTAATACTGTCAATAGCTTTTTTGAGAAGGAAAGGGCTAAGGGCTGAAATGGGCTTTTCACTATTTCTCGGAGACATAATTATAAATCGAGGATTTTTTGCACTTGTATTTGATGGGAGATCTGGGAAGATGTTTAAGGGCAAAGTGTTGTGTTTTGGTTTTATTCTTGGTTGGAGGTCGGGGTCAGGATCGGGATCAAGAATCCCGAAACGCCCACCTATCTGTTTTGGCCCGTGGGCCATTTTTGCACTTTAAATGTACTCTCGCGTGGACACAGAGAAAAAGCAAATTGGGTATAGCAATAAAAATGAGATAAATAAAAGAAAAAATTTGGTACTAACGGGAGATACCGGTTTACGCACTTGGCGGAAAAAACTAAATCAAACACTTAACTGAGGAACGATGTTATCGGCTCGGGAGTTAGTCGGTGACTGTGAAAATGCAAATAATATATGTTTTATGTTACAATAATGTTATAACTTTTCTCTAAGATAACGTACAGAGATAATATATATACCAATAGATTTGTTAATGAAAGTTCTACATAGATATGTAAATTAAATTTAGTTCTGTTTGGTGAGAGTTAAGAAAAATTGAGATAAACCACCGAAAAATGGGAAAAAAAATCCAATTTAATACTTCTTTTGTTTATTTAAGGTTTTTGTTAAAAGAAACTTAATATGTGGTATAGAAAAAACTCCGCAGAAGAATTGAATCACCAGTTGGAAGAAGGGAATAAATCCACCTGACCTTACTTTTGGGAAAACGCAAAAAACTGAATAACTTCTTTATTTAACGGTTCTCAAATTTTTGACATATGGATAAAATAGTTTTCTCAATGTTTTGAGTAGCATGAGATACATTTTTTGTTTCTATCGCTTCCTGGTAGCTAGATATACCGTGTGAAAAAGCTCGGATTTATTTTTGAACTTATTCCCTTCTTCCAACTGGTGATTCAATTCTGAATCTACAGGAGAAAACTGCACTCAAATCTGTTAGGTAGATTCAGAAATTTCGTGGCAGATACATATATGTATATGTATGTACATCGAATCTGATTTGCCTTTTATAGAAGTAAGTGATAAGTGATTGATTTAACAGTTTACAATTTAATATTTATACAACAATCTTCAAGTTCGTTTTTATAAATAATAATTGTTTTAATACTAGTATCAATTGTTTCAAATGTACAATTTTCACTTAGGGTTAATATACCGACATTATGTAAAGTTCCATCTTCCTTATCTTTATTACAATTACACTTCAATATAGTTTCTTCGGTGACTACAAACAGGAATATGTTTTCTCTAATTTCATAAAAGATAAACAGTTTTTACATTAGAATTATCAGTTTTTAATATACAATTATTGGCTCTTTTACGCATAAATACATTTATTTCGCAATTTGTATAGTCAAAAGTATTCTTGTATATTTGAATCTTACAAATATAACTACCATAATCATAAGCTTTTATTTCGATTTCTTTTAAAATATTTACATAGTTCTCCAATGTTAGGTTAAATGTAAGAGAGTTATCTAAATGAAAATGGCTTGATTACTCCAGTAGTTGTAGAGGTTCAATTATTCTGCGATGGATAATTCCATTCTGAATAAAGAGAAGACTGTCTAATATTTTCTCTATCTCTATTTCTAATTGCATTATTTTAAAATTTACTTTACTAGTTAATTTGTTAAAATAAGAGTGTAGGTATTGAATTATTTTCTTCAATATTCTTATTTTCTGCCTTAAAGAGATTTATTGAAGCTATTATTTCATTTATTTTATTTGCCGTCACATTCTGAATTGTTCCAACATCAATTACTTGCTTATTTAACTTAGTCATGATTTTAATATTCTCTTCCATTCTATCTTTTATCCTAATTTCGTTCGATTTTATTGCTCTAACAGCTTCTGAATACTATTCATCATCCTCGTTAGCCATAAGACCGAATAATGTCTTAAATCCTTAACCCTCTACTAGCTCTTGTTTTCTTACCTACATATCATATTGTATATGATCTCGACCCTGTATTCCAATTTTATTATATTATTTATTGCAGTTTCTTGGTACTTTTTACAGTTACTTAAGTGGCTTAGGCAAGCATTATCAATCATATTTACTATGCTTCTAATGTTATCTACGTAGTCCTCTAAGTTTCTAACGCTTATTCTGTTAACTAAAGCCAACTTACTTTCTATTTCCCTAACTTGTCCCTTAAAATTAAAATATAAACCGTTGTTTTCACTCAAATTCCTGATGTCGACGTTCCTGGACATCGACTTATGGCACCAAACGATTCTAAAAATGGGGGCCTTGTGGTATTTTTGTTCTTTATTCTTGATTTTAACTATCACGTAATCTTTCTTTACTTCTAGAATTTCATATGGTCCCTTATATCTTGGTTCTAGTTTTCCTTTAACAACATTTCGGATTAAAACCCTTTATCCTAGATTTTTGTTTAGATTTTAATATGTTCGCCTTTTTAATATGTTTTATTCAATAGAATGGCACTAAATACGTCTAAATAATCGAACATAGTTTTTTCACTTAGATCTTCGACTTCACTGGGTTGATTAGCTCTTATTCCATACACTAGTTCATATGGTGTATACCCAGTCGTATTATGTACACTTGTGTTGTAACTGAAACGCGAATAGGACATTCTTTCTTGCCATTCATCTTCATCACCTAACACTCTACAAGTCACTTTCAAATATTTGATCAACCTACAATTGGCTCGTTCGACTGCTCCATTTGCTTGCGCATATACAATACTAGCTGTAATATGTTTCATATTAAAGATTTTACAGAGATCTTCAAACAACTCATTACAAAATTCCTTTCCGTTATCTGTTAAAACGATTTTAGGTGGCCCGAAGTTCAATATTCACTCTTTGGTGAAAGCTTTGACTGTTTCCTGCATTTTTATAGTTTTGAGTGGTATAAATTTGGTAAATTTTTAGAGGCCGTCCTGAATGGTTATTTCTGGTCGCCTTTCGGATAACTTTTTCATATTGGCAAAACTCACAATTCCTGATAACAGTTCTACGCCTCTTTACATTCCCTTCCGGTAAAATTTATCTTTAATATTTGCATAGGAGGCATTTTGACCTCTATGCCGGATGGCAGAGCGGGGGCAGAACTTTCAGTAGAACTAGAATTAGCCCGTCATGTTAGTCTGGGGAAATTTACCTCAGTCTATCAAGCCGAGATGATTGCTTTGTTACATGCGTTGGATCACCTGATAGGAGGTTGGTAAAAATATTACTATAGCACTGGACAATCAATCAGTGATTAGATTAGCTTGGAGTAAACAGATATAAATACATCCCTGGCGATGGAATGTGTTCTTACACTCAATGAGTGCTCATCTCGAAATGAGATGACGCTGTTCTGGGTGAGAGGACACGCAGGAACTGAGGGCAATGAAAAGCCGGACTCTCTAGCAAAGCAAGGGTCAACCTCTGCAATTGGCAGAGGAATGGTGGAGCACCTGATTAACAACTGGATCGCGGCGGAACACCAGAGAAGGTGGTTACCCGTAAAAGGTTGTAGGCAGGCTAAAATGGTTATTAAAGGGCCGACCAGCTACATTCATAGAGAAGTTCTAAGCTTGGAGCCAAGGGCATTGAAATGGGTGGTAGCGTTATCTACAGGTCATGGAAATTTTGGGTATCACCTAAAGAAGATGGGTCTTCTGGGGGATGATACCTGTGAACTATGTCTGGAGGAAACCGAGACGGCGGCACATATATTGTGTCAATGTCCGGCATTAGCTAACAGAAGAAGAGAGACCTACCATATATGTATGGCCTTAATTGTTTAGTAGCCCAAACATTCCTTTTCAATCGTGGTGTAATTGCGTTCGGCTTTATTTAATGTCATACTGACTGAAATTCGACGTCCTTCTTCAATAGTTTGTTTAATAGCTCCGCTATCTTGCTAAAGTTTTGCATAAATTTTCTGTAATATCCGCTCATTCCAAGAAAGGATTTCACGCCCTTTGCATGTACAGGAGGTTGCGTTTAAATTACGCTTTCGATTTTGTTTAGGTCTGGCTTTACCCCTCTATCAGTAATTATGTGCCCTAGGTATTGAACCTCTTTGCCAATGAATTCGCATTTATCCGGCTGCAGCTTTAAGTTAGTGGCTCTAATTTGATCAAGTACTTCTATTAGTTTTTGATTGTGTTCTTCGAGACTTTGCCCATACACTACCACGTCGTTGAGGAAAACAAAGCATTTGATACCCTGTAAACCTGTTAGCACGGTAGCAATCCGATGGAAGAAGCGCTGAAGGCCGTTTTTTCAATGTCACTCTTATGAACGGGGATTTAATGGAATCCCGAAACAAGATCAAGTGTTGAAAAGTATCTCGCTTTTCCCAATTGATCAAGAATTTCGTTTATGTTGGGGAGAGGATAGTTATCAGCGATCGTCAACTCATTCAGCCTCCGATGGTCTATATCCATCCTCCATTTTTGTTTCCCACTCGCGTCTGCCCTCTTTGGAACGATCCAAAGAGGAGAGCTCCAAGGTGAACTACTGTTTCTAACTATACCGTCCTGTTTTAACTTCTCTATTTCATTTCGCACTTCCTCCTCATGTACTTTGGGATATCTGTAGGTTTTGATAAAAACCGGTTGTGCTGATTCTAATGTCCTAATTTTGTGTTTAGTTACATGAATATGTGCTCATTTTTCGTTTTGAATACTAAATACATTTGTCACTATAATTTTTGATTATCTCCAAGATGCTTCTTTTTCCTCGTTATTCATGTGCTCTGTTCTTACATTCCCAGAGACTTCTTGTATTCTCTGTTTCCTGATTGTTCTTACTAACAATCCGAATTTGGCTTATTTCGTTACTTAACTCCTGTTTGGGAACAACTGCATCCTCATCGAGCTCTCTCCAATTTTCTATTTTGAGCAACTTATGTCCTTCCTTTCAATAGCTCATTTTGACTTAAATATCGTGAAGTAACTTCCTCACACTTATTTTTTATCACCCCTTTGTCATAATGAATGGAATACCCTCCCTCTTTTAGAAACTGACTACATAATATGCCATCATATTCACCTACGTAGTAAATCGTTTTCTATTACCTGAAAATTAACTGCGCTTGTTTTTACTCTTCCAACAATATTTGGGAATAACTCTATATCCTTAACAACTCCTCCCATCGTTTCGTGTGGTTTCGCTCCTTAACCTTTTAATTTAATTGACTTACTCATGTCTAGTTCACGCTCATAAATACACTTGACATTAATACTTCTGCTCCTATATCGATGATAAATTTTCTTATACCGTTAATGGTAATAACATTTACATGCGGGCTCTCGGATTTGTTCAAATCATAAATAATCTTAAATTTTTTTATGCTTCTTACATTGGGTTCCCGCTTAATTTTTTTTTTTCAAATTTGAGGTTGAACTGGGATTTGACCCTTGTTCATTTCGTTTCACCCCATCTCTTTTGGGCAATCGACAATTCCTTGCGATGTGTCCTATTTTACTACAATTAAAACATTTGGTCCCCGTAAAATTCACTTTTGCCAGATTCCTATTTGAATAATCTTTGTTGGTATTTGTCCTAAATAAATTCGAGCGGTGTTCTTCCTCTCTTGCGAAACGATTTGCCTCAGCTAAGTCATTCGGCTTTTAAGTCACAACGTAAGAAGACAATTTTTCCAATAATCCATTTACAAAAACGGTTAGGGTTTTACTCCTAATGTATTTCATATGCCCTGGTTGATGTTCCTTCTCAATATCATGTAATTTGGTTTGCATCAATCTTCTCTCAAGAGTTTCGATTCCTTGAGTGTATAATGCAACGGATTCATTCCGTCCCTGAACCACTCAACTTATTTTTAACGTTTCGTTATTTCTTTGTTTATTAACACTGTTGTCGCGTTACCCCGTATTCTTCTTTTGATAAACCTAAAAAGAATATCCTTTTGGGGTGTTGCAGCCAATTCCATTGCGGTTTTGCACCCCTCAATAAATCTGAATACTTTTTCACTGCTACACTACAACACTACATTCACTATCACTACCACTGGCCATGAAAGCTCGTCTGCTTAGTAAGATCTTATAATTCCCTTCGTTCTCTCTTATCCAGTTAAAACTCTTTTTCTTTATCTGACCTGAAGATACTTGATCTTATACATCTGCTGGGAGAAGTAAAAAATACACTACAGCTGTAGTTGAAACTTTTTTTTTTGCACTTGTCACTAAAATAACTTTCTTTTATTTTTACAAGGTAACCATTAATACTTAACAACATTGGCTTAGCAAAGAAATAATAATTAGCGTCTTTAAACTTACAAAAATAATATTATTGCTACTCTTGACATGTTGACATTGATCCTTCTGCTTCACAGGATTCCTCAGTTTCCTTCTCTGGAATAGGATACACTCTTAGTCGTCTACTTTTACAGATAAACAAGACAGTTCACTATTGTAGTTCATTCAGTTCAGTTTGTCTTTTTTTATTTAACCACTGCCACCAAAATTTTATGTTACGACTGGGTGTAATTTTATAATACAAAAAATTAATTGTTTACTTTGAATCATATTATCGAATCAGGTTGGGGAAGAATGCCGGGTTTTAGGCCCCAGTATTTCCGTCTTCTTAATAATTTCTTGCATTTGGCCTTATATCAAGGCAACATGATAAATAGACTTTAACTTTAGTTGCTTGCCTGACAATTGTTGACATACCCTTAGCGGAGCGACGAAGTCGCGTGTTGACATACCCTCCCGGAAAGTGGAGTTTATCAAATTAACCGCGCGGAGCGCGTCACTTACCCGCTGCTCCATTTTTCATTTTCGAAACAATGATAACAATTTGCGCGCGCGGATTTTTTAAAATAAAAAGTTTGGATTTCAAAAGCGGGATTATGAAAAACGGGAATAAAGGAAACAGGATTATAAGAAGCGGGATTATGAAAAACAAACTACTTAGCGCCTCAACGACGTCCTCTAAGAAAATCGGCGTATCGAAAATTTCATTCTAGAAACTAGGCATAGCATACTATATTCTAAGCGTACTGCCAGATGGGTTGAAGAGCTTTTTAAAATGAGCTTGAAAAATGGTTGGACTTAGTTCCCTGTCTATGACATCATTTTCGCCATTTAGTTATTTAGCCAATTTCCAGAATTCTGAGGAATTGTTAAAGTGTACCATTTTTCGAGCCTCTGTTTCATAATATATTATATTATATACATATATCCTTCTTAATGCGCAAAGCGCCGTAAACTCCTTATTAGCATTTATATACGCATCTTTCATGCATTTTCATTGAAAGTCCGGAGTAATTTGAGTCAGTCGAACGATAGTCGCCTCGCCTTACTGTACTCATTATCAAACCACAGTTCTCTATATCGTTGTTTTTTTGTTATTCGGTTGGTTGTTAATTGGGAACAAATTGCTCCTTCAACTGACTTCTAGTAGATATTGTTCCATATTAGCTTCGGGAGGAGATTCATGTGCCTTGTACCCAAGTTATCCGTTGCCATAAGCTGAAAGATGACAACAATCAGGAAATGATCTGAATATGGAACTTGCCTCACTTAAAAGTCTGTTATAAGAGTGCTCCATTCACCTCCTGGTAGGTTAGGTTAGGTTAGTGGCTTGACGGGGTAAAAAGCATTTTGCATCCATCACAGTCAGATCAATGTAGATCCATTGTGATGCCCTAGGGGTTTAAACCTCCCATACTATAAAACGCATAAATAAATTATGGATTTTGAAGCCATCCAAAGGTGTTTATGAATTTGTCATGAATTTATGAAGTCATTTATAGACCTGCCAGAAAGTTCCTCAATGTCATAGAAGAAATGTCTTCCAAGTGTTTTAAATCTAATATGACAGAGTGATGGGCAGTGACATAAAAAGTGTGTGGAATCTTCATGTACATCCTCGTCATCACATCCTCTGCACAGGTCATTTGTACTAAGTTTCAATTTCGTTGCATGATACCTCAGCATGTTGTGTCCAGTGACTTTTTTTTTTATTATTTACCCGCACTCAAGGGGTTATGAATACCCTTTTAATGTTTATACACAGTGCGGGCGTTGAAAGGAAGATAGACAGAGAGAGAGAAAGAGATTGGTGTAGTGGTTTGAAACTCAGGTGTATTAGGTTTCACACATTAGCTCCAGGGGTGTTGTCCAGATAACTGGGGAGATTGTTTGTTGTCGTTTATTTTATTTCTTTTTTGCCTTCGCTTCTGATTCACAGTATTTTTTTTCCCCGATCCACCTGATGTCATGAGCATATCAATTATCAACAGAGCGATCAATTTCTCCAGCCATATGACAACCCTACTGCCAGTCGTACACAGACCTCCGTGGACTATACACGTGTTTCGGCTTTTGTGCAAAACAAAAATATAAATCGTGTAAGAATACATAGTTAGTTAGACACACCACGTTTAAGCGGCCTAGTGGAGGTGTTAGTATAACTAAATTTTCTTAGTCCTTAAGTTCTTAGTTAAGTTAAGTTAATAAATAAGCCTAGTTCGTAAACGTCGAAAGACATAGTTTTAAGCGTTAGGTTTAGCCAAGAGCACCCACATAGGGTCAGTAAGTTAGAATTACATCACATAGTTAAGTTAGTTAAGCTAGTTTTAAGCGTTTTTGTCTAGCATGTAAGTAATACTGAATTCCAAATAAAAATTGCCTTGAAAATGAAATGAAAATGAATGGTGTTAGTATAACGTGACCCGACGGACTCGGGATCGATCCCCGCCGGGGGATAATACAGAAAGTGTTCGTGTGTTACGTTTTTTTATTTCTAAATAAAAATTAAAAACAATTAGTGATAGAGACACAAAAAAAAACAATAAGCGATGGATAGGAGAGAGAGGTCCGTGCTCCCCATAGCGGGAGTAGCGGACAGAAAAGAAACATCTGCCGATGAGTCTGTTATTGAAAGCCGTCCAATACAAGCAGCTAGTGAAAGTACAGCAAAGAGAAGGAGGAAGCTAAGGCCAACTCCCAATCTAGTTAAGCGCCCCTCTCTTTCAGCTCCTACCGAAAACCTGCAAGGTGAAGTAAGGATGGGGGCGCCATCGACAACATCAGCAGCGGCAGTAAATGAGCAGAGTCTTCGATCGGTCGATGACGATGAGTTCCCATACGTCTCCGACGGTGGGGAAGGACGATACACGGGCGATAGTAACAGCTTCGCCTCGTTAGCGGCTTCCGAATCGGAAGATGAGGAAGAACAGCTGGAGTGTCTCAGTAACAGCATACGTCAGCTGCAGCAGACGGTGCTCGCGATCAAGGCTCAAAAAACAGCCAGAAGAGAGAAGGAGCAGCAATTGGAGCTCCAGCGCTCCGAACAACAACAACAGCTGCCAGCTAAGCAGCAACATGTGCAGCAACCAAAACTGCACCAAACCCAGCCGTTAAAAAAAAAAATGCCGCAAAAACAACAGCAGCAGCCAAAACAACAGCAGCAGCCAAAGCAGCAGCAGCAACAACAGCAGCAGCAGCAGAAGAGCACGAAGGTGAACGTGCCTCCAATCAACACTTTTAAAATGGAGTTAAAAGAAAGTATCAATCTATGTAAGTCGGCCATAAGCAATAATTTCTATATTAAAAGATTAAATGAAGATAGGCATGCTATACAGTGGAGCAGTACAAAAAAATAAAGAGCTTGTGAAAGGAATCGACGACAGAGTTCTTCTCCTTCACCCCGAAGGGGGAAAAGCTGCAAACAATGGATTCGTCTATCGAACCGGAGGAGCTCCTTCAGGGAAAAAAAGTGCGACGGTCTTGAGTTCGTGGGGTTAAGCCGTTCACCACAGCAAGGGCCAAAAGGGAGAAGCGGAAATTACTGTTCTTCCTGGTACAGCTTTCACCCAATAGCAAACTGAATGTGTTCGCTGCCAAAGGTTCGAGCACGCCGCGTCGAACTGCGAAATGCAGCCTCGATGCGTTAAGTGTGGCAAGAACCACGAAGCAGAAGAATGTTCTCTATGTCAGGATAGGGTAGCAAATAGGGCCCAACTCTCGTGTGCTTTATGTGGTAACTCAGGATACACGGCAAACTATCGCGGTTGTCCTAAGTTCCAGTATATGAAAAAAATAAATCTGGCTAGCCAGCAGAAAGTTGAAGTGAAGCGTCCACCTGCTTCTAGTCAAACTCCAGCCGTCACTCCCCAATCGACCTACGCCCAAATGGCGTCAGGCCGGGGAAATACAGTACAACAACAGTCGAAGGTTGCTGCACAGGCCCCAGTGCCTAAAGCACCTGAGGCTCAGCCGGACCTGCTGGCTATTTTGCTCTCTATTCAAGGGCAAATGAGCCAGCTGCAGCGGCAGTTACAAGAGCAGGCGAAACGGGTGGACCAGACGCATTTCTGCCGGGCTTAGCGCACCACCAGTCGTAATGGGTACGATGGCGGAGAAACCCTTGAAGATCCTTGCGGTGAATGTGAATTCACTGATAAGGATCGAGCGAAGAACCGTACTTTTTAAGTTGTTAGAGGACCAAAGCCCTGACGTACTTTTGGTTAGCGAAACTAAGCTATCTCAGAAGCACAAACTATGGCACAATAGAAAAGATTTGCGTTGCAAGGCTGTGTACAGCGGTGAAGTGCGGAGGTTCCAGGAGCTGGAAGCGTGTATCGTGTGCATCCCCCTCCATAGTGGAAAGAGGTTGTACATGGTCGCGGTCTACGCTTCTGGAACTACTCAAACCACTTCATTTATAATAGAGCTCGAGACACTTATTCGATGTCTAAGGCTGGAATCGGAAGAGAACTATTTCATTTTGGCCGGAGATTTGAATGCCAAGCACAGTGATTGGGGAAATAATATACCTAATTCTATGGGGAACCTACTATTCAATTGGTGGGGTCTGCACAATGTCGAGTATAGACTCGATTTGAAAGCAACCGATAGTCCGTCGTCTCCTAGAGGCGGTTCCTATCTGGATCTTCTACTGTTCGACGTACGGTTACAACTTACCAACACGAACCGACAAACGAGAAACTGCCTACACACATTTGTGTATGACAGTGACCATTGCGGACTCAGTGCCGAAATTACAATTCCCAACGAGATTGCGGAGTTGGAGGAGTTTGTCCAAACGTACCCCTACAAGTACAGTAGGACGCGCTGGACACGCTTCTCCAGAGTATTGACAAGAGCACTCTCCTCGAACTCGCTCTACCCACCGTCCAATAGGAACCTGTCAAATGAGGAGATCGACAGATACCTACAACAAATGGACGAGACAATTAAACGAACGATAGACAGCACGATACCTCGGTATCAACATACTGACAACGTAGACATATACCGCAATGCAACAATTGACGCACTTCACTTACAAAAAAGTAGACTTCTGTCAAAAACCTTGTACAGACGGTTTACTGACAGACAAAACTCGGAGGTCAGGACACTCAAGTCGTTGATTAAAAACCTCCAAATGTTAGTTAATGAAAACTACAGACTTTCTGTAAACTTGCATTGGAACAACAAAATTCGGGCTGTAACATCCAACAACCCGAGTATGTTCCCGCAAATAAATAAAATATTTCGGAGGAATAATCAAAACGACCTGCCGTGTCTCAAGATCCCCCGAACGACGAACAACGAACAAATACTTATAACAGCAGGCATAGATCCAGGGAACGCAGTCTGTGATGACAACTTCTTTGTGATCGAGAATCTGCAGGAGAAGGTAGAGGCTATAGGAGCGACTTTCCAGGAAGTGTATAAGGTGAATGATAGTATTTGCCCGAACCACGAACTGGAGAATCGAGTCCTTGTGCACAACTTCTATCTTCGAAATGATATAGAACACTGGCGATCAGAGAACATCGGCTTCAGCGAGTTTAATGACGAAAATATGGCAAATAATGTCATCGCCGATGAGGTGGTACATCCCCCGTTCATATCGAAGGTAGAACTCCAAGCGATCTTCGAATCATTAAGAAGGAAGAAATCCGTGGGTATCGACAGTGTGTCTAACATTGTGCTTAGACACCTCCCTCCAGAAGCGGTAAACATTTACACTATCCTGTTTAACAATGCGCTGAATAATGCACATTATCCGGCACATTGGGAGATAGCGGTGGTACATCCTATTCCCAAAAGGGGAAAGGATACTTCCAATCCGGCGAATATCCGGTCGATAAGTCTCCTTCCGAATATCAGCAAGGTATTCGAAAAAGTGATCAATAGAGCGCTGTCTAATTGGGTTGAGGACATGCACATTTTTCCGGATAACCAATTCGGTTTCAAGGCGGGGCATGATACTATACATGCGTCTAAACTGGTGTCGGATATCCAATGGAACAAAAGCAAGAAACAATGCACGGGTGCCTGCCTGGTTGATTTGGAGAAGGCCTTCGATACCGTATGGCTAGAAGGACTCTTCTACAAGTTGAGTAGGCTGGGCATAAGTAAACCACTGCTATACATGCTTTATACCATGCTCACCGGTAGACAGTTCATTGTGAAAAATGGCAATGTGACTTCTGCTGGTACGTTTGATATTAAAAATAGTCTGCAACAGGGTGCGGTTAATTCGCTGATCCTCTTTAACATTTACACCAGCGATCTTGTAGGATCTCTTCACCAAGCTATAGCGTAGGTAGGCGACTTGATAGCGTACAGATCAGGACCAAAGATCGAGGTCATTGCATACTCTTGCAGCGTGACTTCGATAAGATCAAGCGATATTGCGACGACTGCAAGCTAAAGATCAACTTCCAGAAGTCGGAAACCATCCCGTTTAGGACGTCGTTATCTGGGGCCTCTGCGGATACCAGAAAGAATTGGCGAAAGTTTTCAATCGTGGGACAGCACGGGCAACCATTAGCTCTGGCTAGACCAGTATCTGTATTTTAACAAACATATAGATGCTGCTCTGGCCAGAGCCAAAGCGACTTTCGCCCTTACAAAGAGACTGTTTTATAGCAGCCAACTCGATGCGAGTGTGAAGGTTATCTGCTACATGGCCCTTATCCGGCCCATGCTCGCATATGGTTGTCCCGTGTGGTTCAACGTGGGAGCAAGCTCGATAGAAAGGATTCGGGTGTTTGAGAGGCTTGCCTTCACTTATACAGAACACCAGAGTCTGAGTACAAAAAATTCTATTCCAATGAGGTCCTATATAACAGGGCGAACATAAACAGAGTGGATAATTTCATAATCAAGATGATTCGGGGGCACATTGCAAGAGCAATGAACTCGATGAATAACCTGATCTCTGGGGCCTTCTACCCCAATTACATGTACCACGAGAGAGTGCGCCTTAACGGCTTCGTTCCATTTGATCCGGGGTCGCCTTTTTCAAGGGGCAAAGTTGGCCTTTTTACTATGGCCAACTTACATAGGTTAGGGTAGGTTAAGTTTAATTTTATATACTAATTAGCCCGGGCTAGTTTAGAAGATTAACACATCCTTTGGCGCAACCAAAAAAAAAAAAAACCCTGGTAGGCATGTTCATATCTATATCCCTTGCTCTTACTGATGTTCGAAGCTTTTTGACAATTTTCCAGCATTCGTTAACTTCCGACTCCATCGTTTTAATGACATCGTATGCTGCTAATTGTAGTGTATGAGCTGCACATCGAACTACTGAAAATACTGCAGCGATTTGTAATTGAATATCTTCATCTCGGTCAGTATCTTCAGCGCTGTTTATGTTCTCCTCTTGAACTTCTTGCAATATTTTGGAGACTTTAATCACGTTCGCACCATTATCAGTTGTTTTTGAAAATAACTGTGTGATATCAATTTTAAACTCTTGAAGGCATTTTATAATCTCTTCCTTTAAAAACTGCTGTATGTCTTTTTGTTATTTCAATCATACCTACAAAACAAATAATATTGGGCTTTATTAGAACTGAAAATTATTTACTACTTTTCAGGGGACACTTACCTATCATTTATATATTGAATATTTATGCCCAGAATGCTCCTCTCCATACGAGTTGCGATGTCCACTTTCAAGGAAATCTTTTTTTCTACACGCCGTGCTATGATGTCTTTGATTTCATGACTGGCTTCCTCAACAACAAGGCCGATATTTTTGGAATTAAGATTCAAAGACACCAAATTTTCGTTCATAAACCCCTACAATCTTTTTAAAAAAGTCGTGATCATCAAATATTCGGAATGGGATATTTTTAACCGTTACTAAACCAACACAATACTTTAAAAATTCATTTTTGTTTAAACTTCTTTTGGGCTTTTTTTTATTTTATGTGGATCCCAATGTCACAGGTTCATTACCGCTGCTGTCACTATCATCAGATATATTTTTTTTGTGTACCAACTTATAGTGCCGTTTTATATTTGATGGTCTTTTCCCACTTAGCTCTTTATTGCAGTTTTCAACTAGGCACGTTGATTTTTTTGCTTCTGTATCATATTATACATATATATACAAAATTATTAATATTCAACACTTTCCGTGGCGCCATAATTATTGCTTTTCAGCACTATATTTTTAGTTAAATAATACATAGTTACTTTTTTTTTATTTTACGCTTTCACCTTCCACTCTTTGTAGTTACCGACCGAATAAAATATCTATAATATTTATTTGCGCATTTAAGTGTACTTATTCTAAATTCATTCATTAGCGCATGCAATAAAGGAAATACCCATCATACCCACTCGCGCACATTAGTTTTTGGTAACTGCACACGCACATGCGAGTGTGCATATTCCAATTCCGTCCAACTCATTCATTAGCGCGTGCAATAAAGATAGTAGATACCCTTCACACACACTCGCGCACATGAGTTTTTGGAAACTGCACACGTACATGAACAGTTTATGAGCAAAGAGCTGTTTAATGTGCGCACATGAGGGTACGTTTCCTTGTTTGTTTCCTGTAGTATTGTTCATTCTGTTATACAGGACCTATTTGGATCTACATAAATGATGGCAAGTCCTTCATTAAACACCCGACCCCTTTCCATCAAGCTTATAGCAGATTCCTTTCACCCTTACATCGATTTGGCTGCTATAAAACAGTCTCTTTGCAAGGTCTAAAGCACCTTTGGCTTTGGCCAGAGCAGCATTCATGTATATTTTGTTTGTTAAAATATAGATATTGGTTAAGCCAGGCTCCCAGTTATCTGACTACACTTGGACACGCCAATGGCTACCCGTGCTATCGCACGATTGAGATCCAATTCCGACTTCTGGAAGTTGATACATAGCGCAAAACAGTCGAGAAGGAGGCTCGTCAATCGAGATAGAGTTGGGGCATATTACCAAAAACCATATACAAATAGACTTAGGCATAGATGCCAACTGGAACTAAATTGATCCACCCATCCCAGACTAGTGCGAAATTAATTTGTGGTGATTCCAAAACTGGTTTACACATCAGTGATGCAGCATACTGAACGAAGTTGCAACAAAATCGGAAGTTTTTCCTTTTTGCGCTGAATCTTTTCATCTCTTTTCCGCCATGCTTTTTCCTGTTTGTGCTGCCAGGATTTAATTTCTTCTCGTGTGGACAGACACAGCGATCAGACTTTTTCCTTCTTTTAAGTAGGTGTCCCGAAATGCATGCTTTTCACATTGATTAAACATTACTGGTTTTCCTAGTTTTTTTATTAAGCTTAAAAAATTTTAATATTAAAAATTATATAATAAAACAAGGAAAAAGTCAAACAGTAACTTGTGATGTTTACACTTTCAAAAATGTGACAGTTATAAACTCAAATTTAGACTAAATAATAATTATATATATATTACATATCAACTTTCAATACACAAGAACACTAACAAAGTTCTGCTTTAATATAGTTGTAGTTGTTATATAATAAGTAATAAGACAAGTATTTACATACTGGCTAGTAATGAGGGGACACACATATTATACTACCCGATAGGTTCTTAGTGCTACAGAGGAAAACGAGTTCGACTTTAGTTTTACTTTGTACTACTTACCTATCGCGGCTGTTGCTGGTAATAAAACAAGTTGACCCCTGCTAGCATCTCTAGAATATTGCAATCCAACAGGCGACATTGAAATTACTGACTCAATCGGAAAAGTATCTGGAAAAAAATAATTAAAGAACATAAACAAAAAAAAAAAAAATTTATCACTAAAATGAAAATTCATCGTACCAAATAAAATTTTATATCAATTAGAAATAAGTGCAGTGTAAAAAAAAATAATTTTTTTATTCATGACATTACATTTATTTAATTTAAGAAAATTAATTTTTCTCGAGCTATTTTGCTTCCGAAAAACGAAGAAATATAAATTTCTGGCGCGACAAACAACATATTGGCAAGGGCTTCTCGCGAGTATTTCTGTTATTTGTGTTATGTTCGCACAAATAAAGGTGACCTACAGCTTAAAGCCATATCCGAAAGGCAATATTTTTCAGATGTTCGCCAAATGTGGGATCGTTAAAGCTGTCTCATATTTGGTTGGAATCGAATGTGGAACCTTCCACACAGTAGTTAACACCCTGGCCAACCTAGCGTTAATTTTTTATTGCGCAGCAATTTTGTTGAAAACGAATTGAACAACTTTGAGCGACAAAAAAAACTGCAAGCAAAATGCTTTGGACAAATATGGACAAATTTAATGAACTTATGCGTGAAAATTAATGTTTGTGGAATCTTTAATTGATTTTGATCGTATTTACTTATGCCAAATGCGCATTCCATTGTTTGTCTATATTTTCAAATATATATATCTATATACATATCTATATACCTATATATAGCCTTGACCATAAATGAAAAACACCCCCTATAAAATTCGTTTTATAAAAAACTACTGCAGGTATATGAATATTTTTGAGTTCCCAGGATCCATTACCCATTAATGGCTTAATTATGGAAAATTCCCGCGATTTTCAACTCTGGATTTTTTGTGTTAAGTAAAATTGGTCTAATTGGTATCATTTCGAAAATAGTAGTGAAAGTGTGCACATCAGTTTTTTGGGGATATCTTTTTATTCATTCAACAATTTTTGTCTTTAAACAATAGAACTAATTAATCTTAAGATGGCTAACCCAAAAATACACGAATTAAGTGAAGTTGAAAGAGCCCAAATTGTTCTTTTGCCCTCTCATGTCCCAGCAACAAATTTCAAAAACTTTAAAGCATTCGCGTGCAGCCATTCAATCAACCATGTACTATTATAAAATACAGTTGATATTTCTTTGTCCGGTGTTTGTAAGAAAACGGCTGAACCGATTTTAATGATTTTTTTTTATTGATTTCGAAATCGCATGGACCAGGTTTAGATAAAGCTACTTATTCAGTTCTGTGCTTGGGAGACCACGAAAGGAGACAAAAAAACTTAGAAACACAAATAACATCAACTTTGTCTTCGTCGACAAATAAGTTTTGTCGTTTAGAGTCTTTAAAGACGCAAATTTCAAGTCCAAATGATTCTTCGTCATCTAGAAGCTGAGCAATATCAAAAATATCATTTGTAAAATGCAGAATTCGATTAATTATCCGTTGATCATGTCTCCCAACCATATCTCAGTGGTGATAATCATTTTTCTGTTGCTTATTCTCCTTTCGCTGCCTATTCGCTAAATTTATGAGCAGAGGCGAGTGGCTGGCGACAGGAGGATATGTGTTTCCTGATTCTTATATTTCTGTTATACATGCATACTGGATGGGTTGTGTCTGTGTGTGTGCTGTGGTAGCGATTCCCACTGGGGATGTTAAAATTGAGTTGATAATTGTATTCCAACGAGTGTGTGGCGTTAGCTGAAATAAGTGAGAGATATTCTAATATTCTGATATCGGGCGAGGGAGTAAAGATACAAAAATTAGGCGGATGTGCAAAGTTCCACTTTCACATTTCTGTCTTAAACTGGCAGGGGGCGAAGCAAGGCAAGCACGGGTCAGCTAGTATGCCTAAAGGCTATACAGGGAGACTGGAGAGTACATGTCTAAGCCGCGTCCAGGCAGAAAAAGGAATTCTTCGGCTCGTGAAAATCGGATTCTTGCCAGGGTCTCTAAAAAATTGTCGAAAGACCTCTTCTGAACAAGCTGCTTCGCTTCAGGATCGCTTCGCTTACGCTATCTGCGAGAACGGTTAGAAGGTTGCGTAAAAGGTTGCAACACCAGAAAAAAAACCGGGCTTTCTAAGGAAAACAAAAAAACGACGTCTTGAGTGTGCGAAATTACATAAGGATTGGAGCCATGAAGATTGGAGCAATGTCGTGTGGTCAGACGAGGCAAATTTTGAGGTAAGTAAATTGCATACTTCGATAAACGAAAGCAAAAGCGGATTTACGAAAACATTGGATATTTCTTTAATAAAAATGGGTCCGAACTGAACACTAAATAGGAATGTGTCTTTACAGATTTTCAGGACTCCTGGCGCAGTCTGCGTTCGCAGGAGGAGAGAAGAAGAGTACCATCCCGATTGGTACCCACAGTCAAGTTTGGTGGGGGTAGTTGCATAGTGTGAGGCTGCATGGCGGCAGGAGGCATAGGAGAGCTATTCACGTGAGTTAAGTATATATACGGTGACATCAAGCCATAGGGCTTGATGAATTCAGGTCATCGGCTTAAGATTAAGGATTGTAAAAGACAGCACATCTTCATTGCTTGAAACATGAATCTTGGCAACAAGAATATTAATTGAGTCAATGCCAAATAATGAACTTGTGCTGTTCGTTATGCATTTGCTTATTTTTTGCTTAGTAAAACAATTATTAGGTATAAGAAGGAAAGAGAATGGAAAATAAAGAAGATTCTGCTTTCATACGATTGAACCAAGTGTTGTATTTTTATATATCTGATATTTCGTCGTTGAACGTTATATATTTGGCGCAGTCGATAGGATTTCCTTAATACGAAGGATATCCAATGAGAACGGACTAAAAGTCAAGATGAAAAAAAATTTTATCAACTAAAAATCAGTTGAGAAAATAAATAAAGTGCAGAGTGAACAAAACTTATCAACTAAAAATCAGTTGAGAAATTAAATAAAGTGCAAAGTGAACAACTAAATATCGGTTGAGAAATAAAATAAAGTGCAAAGTGAACAAAATTTATCAACTATAAATCAGTTGATAAACTAGAAAGAAGGAATACCGACAATTCCATCGCGACACCAGTTACACGACTTGGGACGTAATATCTCCGAAGAAGAGCCAGAAGAGGAAGAATTTAGCTAGGGAAATAAGGAACGAGTATGATTTACAGAAAGTTAAAAACATTTTATATTCATATGTAGGTTTCGACCAAGGGAATTTACAAGTTAATAGTGAATATCATAATGATAGTAGACAGAAAGAGAAGAAATACAATAACATTAAGTTACAGAATTTAAATCATGCTAGCCTTCCACCGACATTAGCACACACTAGTTTCCAACTAGTTAGTCAACAACTACAACGATCAAATAGTAGCAACCAACAAAGACAATATAATAATTATCATAACTCTATACAAAGCAACCAACAAAGAAGCCATAATAACGGTAATAATTTCGAATGCCATAACTCTGGGCAAAACAACCAACAAAAAAGCCATAATTACGGTCAAAATAGAGAACAATTTACGGTTTCGGGACAAATACGTTACAAATGTCCAACCAATGGACGTAGACAATATAGCTCATACAAACTCACAAAAGCACAAAGATCATACCATTATTGAGCAGAAAATCCATTCGATTGAAGCACCGGTTTTTCTGAATCCAGCCTCACAGGGCACAAGACACAAATAGCATTTTCCATAAAAAATAGGAAACACATATGTTTAATAGATACAGGTTCAACTATGACAATAGTTAATACTAGGAAAATTGATTGCAGTAAATTTAAAGTCTTATCAAGCTAAAAAATTCAGAGGTTATTGGAAAAGTATAAATGTCTTTTATATCAAGAAGGAGATCCACTTGCATCTGAGAGTGTTTTACACGAAATAAAACTAGTCACCAACCAGCAAGTAAATGCCATGCCAGTCATTGACTAACCTCCGAGCTGATAAGATCGTTTTCCCTATCGCTCAAGTTTTCTTTTTTTCAATCGCTCTAGTTTTTTGTCGGTGAAGTCCCGCTACTTCGATAGCAATCACATTTTTTCTTTCTTTTTGTTTACCCAGTAGTGTGAAAAAAAACAAGTGCAATCAACATTCAAAATGCAATCAACCCCAAATTTATTGTAATTTCTTCAGTAAATGAAGGAAAACCATTTTCATCATACAGCGTCTTCCTACTCAAAAAAGCTATTGATGGCATTAGCACCTCTTATGAGTATATTACGCAGCTACGTGACGGTAATCTACTCATTCTGGTTAGATCCCAAAATGTAGCAAACCTGTTTCTGGCAAAACAAAAAACTCTTGCAAATATATGCCCAATTTCTGTCGCTCTCCACGAACACTCAATTCATCCAAGGGGACAGTATACGCCCCATGTATTAAAAATGTCCCAGAAAAAGAAATTGTAGCAGAGATGAAATTCCAAGGCTTCACAGAGATGTTTAAATTTAAAAAAACAGAAGAAGGTAAACTACGACCGACAGGTCTCATGTTGTTTACATTCGACCATTTGCGTCCCCCAAGTACGGTCAACGTAGGTTGGTATAACCTAAAAGTTCAGGAATATTTGCCCAATCCAATGCGCTGCCGCAACTGTCAGCTGCTTGGTCATACTGCTAAAAGGTGCAAAGGAGTGGCTTCCTGCGAAACATGTAATCTTCCTCCCCACACCCCTGAAAAATGTTTACGAGTCTTTTGCGCAAACTGTAAAGAAGAACACCCTTCCTCTTCTAAAAATTGTAAACGCTTCCTACAAGCAAAAGAAATCTTAAAAATAAAGACCATTAATAAATGTACCATGACAAAAGCAAAGCAAATTTACACTGAGCAAAACCCAACTCCCCTAGCCAGTTCACCATATTCCGAAGTCATAAGAAAGGCATCAGAAACTGAAAAGAACACCTTAGGTACTCAAAACACCTCAACTAACAACATCAGTATCGCACCAAAAACCTTCACCCCACCTCTCCCAATTATATCAAAAGGTCCTCTGCGACCTCAAGAAAAAAACACAGTCTCTCAAGTTCTCAACAAAAATACCAATCAAAAACCAGCACTCAACGCATTGTCTAATCTTACTTCAAAACAACAAAATAATACCAAGTCAGACATTCAATCCAATCAAAACCAACCAACAAGACAATTGCAACATATACAAATCTCAATACCACAGAAAAACAACATTCCCCAAGCAAATAAGTATATTGATACTACTCTTTAGTTACCCAAAGCCTTATCAAAGCAAATCAATATTTTTTTACTCCTTCAGCAAATGAAGATGATGATATCATGTAATAAGAACCCAATCAACGCTTCAAACAGCGACTCTGCCGTCGAAAGGTTGAATCAACTGGACTCCACTAGGAGTGTTGATAGTTCAACCTTTGGTCAGCCTATCGCCATAGTCCACCCCCAAATTTCCCCACCCTTGATTTTTCCCAATATAACTAAGTTTATATTGCACAAAAGTCTTCTAAAATAACCGCATCATTGCTTAAGGTTCTTGGAATTGGAATTATTAATAAAATACCATAACCCACCAAACATAGCACTTCAAGAAACACACCTTCATAACAATTTTACTCCAAAAGTCCCTAAACAGTACGAAATATATTTGCATAAAACAACCACTTCAGCAAAACAAGGAACTGTTTTTTTAATTCATAAATCCATCCTGTTGTGTAGTTGCCTGAACAAAAGAATAGAAGAACAACAGCGCACCTACTGGAGATTTCCGACGGACGTCCCCACCTTCCGATTGTCAAAACTACGCATGTGGTTTTTCTTTCCCTTCTAATATTAGTACTCGCACCTCGTGGTACTCTTTCTTTGTACTTAGTTATAAGCTTTATATATATTTATGAATTAAATTAATGAATGAATAGGTTTCCTTTTCTTTTACTCGTGACACTCATGCGGATACACAACAGTGGCGACGAGGAGGAGAAATTCACATAAAGATAAAAACTACAACAAATTAACATGGACAAAGATCAACTACAGACTCTCTAACAGGCAATCACAGCGGCGATTGAAGCAAATACTACTAAGCCACCACAAACCGAAGCCATCCAGCTAGAAAGTTTCAATGAGGAAAACGAGAGTTGGGAATTTAACCGGAGCGGACGACAGCGTCAAAGCCAGCAAAAGGGATTGGCTGATTCACGCAATCGGTCCAAAAACCTTTCAGCTTCTTTGCAACTTAACCAGCCCAGACGATCCTAAAACTAAAGGGTATCACGATCTGGTCAAACTAGTTAAAGATCATTTACACCCAGTACCAGTGCAAAAACTGCGATTCAAATGCGCTTCTTGTAAAGCATCGACGATGCACATTTGAAGCAACAATTCATAAGAAGGAGCCAAATAACACCTTCGCCGACTGCGTAAATACCACACTGGCTATAGAATCTGCTCATAAAGATTCCAAGGACATACAAAACTTTCAAACTACGTTTGCCATAAATCACCAAAATCAGCTGTCAAATGCACGTCTACGAAATATAAAACGTACAGAGAACATCGTCAAAAGATCAAACGTTCCCCAGGCCGAAGCTCGACAAGCAGCAGGCAACCTAATCCAAATTCTGTTTTCGATGTGGAAGTGGAAAATATTACATAAATAACCTGAGTGAGGGTGTTCTTCCGGAGGAGAGGAGGAAACCGAAGTAAATTATGCTAGTTAGTTCTAGATGGAGTTTTAAAGCAGTTAGAATTAGACACGGGTGCGGCAGTGTCATCGATCTCTCGTCAGGAATTTATCAGCGCATGGCCTGAAAAGGTCAAAGTCAAAGTGGTTTTTATACCCAAGGCTGGTAAACCCAGTCACACTACCGCGAAAGACTTTAGACCTATTAGCCTAACCTCTTTCGTTTTAAAAACCCTTGAGAGGCTAATTGACATCTACATTCGGAGTAAATTGAACCCGACCACTATATTTCCAGCCCAACATGCATATACAAAGGGCAAAAGTGTTGAAACAGCGCTCCACAGCGTTGTGAGTACCGTGGAAAAGACACTAATTGATAAGGAATACACTCTTGCGGCCTTTCTAGACATCGAAGGGGCTTTCAACAATGTCCAAACCGATGCGGTTAAAAGAGCTCTAGTAAACCTTAAAGTGGACAACACTATTATCAACTGGATAATGGGTATGCTCAAAAACAGACTGATCAACTCGGAAATAGGAGGTGTTCATATCAAAGTATCAGCATCTAGAGGCACTCCTCAAGGTGGGGTACTTTCACCCCTTATCTGGATTCTTGTGGTAAATGAAATTTTAATTAAGTTAAAATTTAGTGGTGTTAAAGCAGTAGCATATGCTGACGATCTAGCACTACTAGCGACAGGCAAATTCCTATCTACCATAAGCGACCAAATAGAAAGCGCCTTATCCATGGTAAATACATGGACCAAGAACTGCGGACTTGCGGTCAACCCGCAAAAGACTGAGCTGATCCTTTTTACAAATAAAAGGACAATACCAGAATTTGATATGCCATCAATTGAAGGGACTCTACTTAAAATTTCTGAAAGCGCCAAGTACCTAGGAGTTATCCTAGACAGGAAATTGAACTGGAATCTCAATATAAAAGAAAGAGCAAAGAAAGCAATGGTAGCTTTTTATGCCTGTAATAGGATATTCGGTAAAACCTGGGGTGCTAGTCCTAAGATCATCATGTGGCTATACACCGCGGTAATTAGACCGATACTGACATATGGTAATTTAGTCTGGTGGCAAGCGATATGTAAAGCTACCAACCTCAAAACCATGACAAAGATTCAAAGAATGGCCTGCATCGGCACCACCGGGGCAATGAGAACCACCCCCACAGCGGGGTTGGAAGCTATACTCAACCTTAAACCCCTTGATATCTTCGTACAGGAGTCTGCCGCAAACAGTGCCCTGCGACTTAGCCAAACTGGATGCTGAAAATCCAGTATAACGGGGCATGCGCGGATCCTACGTAAATTTACGGAGAATTATGAATGTACAGACTACACAACCCCCTACCTTGACTTTGTAAGACCATTCGCTGATCTTACCTTTTTCATTGACAGCCAAGCGGCAATAAAAGCGATTTCTGCCATTGAAATTAAATCGAAGCTTGTAAGTCGTTGTCGCGAAGAGCTACGGGTTCTTGGTGCACAGCACAACGTAAGACTCTGCTGGGTTCCCGAACACAAAGGGGTATCGGGTAACGAGAAAGCTGATGAGCTGGCAAGAAAAGGAGCATCACTTGGACTAAATCAGGCAGACACTACTGTAAAAATTCCGCCTTGTCACATTAAACAGATGATAGGGAACAAAACATTAGTAGCTGCAAATGAAAGATGAAGAGTGCTTGATTCTTGTGCTATAACCAAGAAAATGTGGCCACTCTACGACAAGCAAAAAACCGAGAGAATTTTACAAATGAACAAAAAATCTTTGTCATCTCTTGTAGGTATTATTACTGGACACAATATGCTGAGATATCATACAACGAAAATGAAACTTAGTACAAATGACCTGTGCAGAGGATGTGGTGACGAAGATGTACATGAAGATTCCACACACTTTCTATGTCACTGCCCATCACTCTGTCATATTAGATCTAAAACACTTGGAAGACACTTCTTCTGTGACCTTGAGGAACTTTCTAGCAAGTCTATAAACGACTTGCACAAATTTATAAACGCTTCGGGATGGCTTCAAAATCCATAGTTTGTTTATAGGTTCTAGAGTATGGGTGGTTTTAAACCCCTAGGGCATCACAATGGATCTACATTGATCTAAGTGTGACGGATGCAGAATTCTTTTGCGCCCGTCAACCCACTAACCTAACCTAACCTAACCTATGGCCTGAAAAGGAGTGACCACCACCGTGGTGGAGGCTTATCTGCCTAATTGTAGCACCAATGCTGCAGTTAGTCCAGATTAACTTGCACCACTCCATAACGGCTTCTGCCGGCCTTCTTCTCCGTCTCTCAAAGGACAGGGAAGATATAGTCTTGGTCCAGCAACCTTGGGTGGTGGACAATATGGTATGTGGACTCAAGACTCCAAGCTACTACACCCTGCATATGCGTAACAAAGGCAAACTCAGATCGTGTATACTGGTGAAAAGTAACCTAAATGCAATTTTACTCCCTAATTACAGCGATCGAGATACTAGCGCAATAAAAATGGAAACAACCGGCGGTACTTATTACTTGGTTTCGGCTTATCTCGCCCATGATAACATGGACTCTCTTTTTGGGGATAACCTGGAAAGACTGATCGCAAATGCGGGGAGACAAAAAACTGGTCTCATTATTGGATGTGATGCTAACGCTCATCACACTGTATGGGGCAGTTCCGATATCAATAAAAGAGGTGAGTTACTTTTCGATTTCATTCTAAATACAAACCTTATTTTGTGCAACATAGGTAACGAGCCTACCTTCGTCACCAGAAACAGGCAAGAAGTATTGGATATCACACTTGTCTCCGATAGAATTGTCCAACGTATTAGAAATTGGAAGGTGTCAACCGAGCCCTCATTTTCGGATCACAGGTACCTCCAATTCTCTTTATATGTAGACTCTCTTAGCCCGCCAGTTTTTAGGAATTATCGCAAAACTGATTGGCTCAAGTATAGGTCAACTTTAAGTTGTTTAGTTACCTCAAATCACCTTAGGGCCGTTTTATTCACTCGAAGTTGAACACAATTTGGGGATTTTTATTGTCAACTTGAGAAATTGCCTTTATTCACTCAAAGTTAACTCTCTCAACTTTCGATATTCAAAAGTCAAAGTTAGTCAACTTTTGATTTCTCATTTGGATTTTGTTTAATTTCTGTTTATTCACTCTAGTTGTAGACTGTTCGCTCTTGACATTGCAGGTCGAAAATAAATTGGAGTCAGTTGGAGTTTCAAAAGGCTGCATTTGGATCGTTGTCAGTGCCTCAATGCTTGAACACGGGTGATCATTAATATTTGACACCACTTTTCCATGAGCCTCATCGAAAAATGTGCCATTTACGTCTCCATCATCTAAATGGAATGCCATATCCCCATCATCGACGATGATCTCTTCGATAGAAGTTGATTGCATCTGGTCAGAAGATGAAGCTATTTTCCGGCTAGCATTTTGCAGTGCTGACTTGTTGGCTGTTGAATGGTCGCTATTGCCAGATATTGCAGCAAGACCCAAGGTAGAAGGCGTCAAAAGCACAGCCAATTGTTGCAGTGGTTCGCTCAATGCTGGTAGTTCCTTTTTGGGCGGACCATCAACGGTCTTTTTGGCGTCTCTTAAAAAGTAAAACGCACGATCCTTCAACGTCTGCTTAATTTTTTAATATTTTTGGTATTCTTTTTTTGTTTCCCTTACTTTTTTCCATTGCTTTACTTTTTTCACTTTTTTTTAATTTTTTGAAACTGTTTTTGAATAACACTCAGCAATCATAAATTTCAAATCCCAAGTTGAGACTGACATATTATGTGTCATCTGTCACAAATATCCCAGGGAATTTCTCAAAAGAGCAAGTACGACAACTTGCTGATTACAACTTCCAAACCGGGTGTTGAAATAGTGAAAAAAAAACATTTTTCAACTTGCCGTTTAACTCTCGAGTTGAAATCAACTCTGGAGTTAGCTAACTTAAGATTTTTCGGCAAGTTGAACAATAGTGAATAAAACGGCCCTTAATCCCCCATGCAATCCCCAAGAACTTGATCGCATGGTTGAAGATTTAACATCAGCCTTCTTGCCCTTTGATCAAACCCAGGGGCAAAAAGAAGCCGCATTGGTGGACTGCAGGGTTAGGCCCTTTAAGAAGTAATTGTAGGAAACTCTTCAATAATGCCAAAAGTACGAGAGACGCGCTAGACTGGGACTAGTACAAGGCATCCCTAAACATATACAAAAAAGAATTAAGAAAAGCCAAACGAACTTCTTGGAGGCTCTTCTATGGTAAAATAGAAGAAGTTTCTGAGAACTACACCCAGTTCCCAAGTTGTTAACAATATGGTTTCCAGCAGACCATTTCCACAAATTACCAACTCCTCAAACTTGGTCACACTAAGCAAACTCCACTGGACACTACACAGCTTCAAACCATACAAATCCGCGGGACCAGACGGCATAATACCTGCCGAGTTGCAGAAGTCATCGGACATAATTATGCCGGTGCTGAAGATAACTTCGAAAAGTTGTCTAGACCTGGTTTACATTCCAAAGATATGGAGAGAAGTTAAAGTTGTCTTCATACCCAAAGCGGGTAAATGCTCTCATACAAATCCAAAAGATTTCAGACCTATGAGTCTATCATCATTCCTCTTAAAAACATTGGAACGACTGATTGATATCCATTTACGCAACAGTATTGATAAGAAGCTACTGTCAGCGGCCCAACATGCGTAATGCAAAGGCAAATCAGTAGAGACAGCACTACACTCACTGGTACGCAAAATTGAATATTCCCTGATCCACAAGGAGTATACAATAGTTGCCTTCCTGGATATAGAAGGCGCTTTCAACAACGTCAATACATCAGTGATAGCAGACGCACTATCAGACCTGAAAGTTGACAGCTCACTTTGCGAATTGATTAATCTACTGCCCAATGGTCGGATTATCAACTCCAAGCTGGGTGGGACGTCTATCAGAAGATCTGTTAGTAGAGGCACTCCGCAAGGAGCTGTTCTATCTCCGCTTCTGTGGAATTTGGTGCTCAATGAACTATTGATAATCATGGAAGGCGAGGGATGCACGGCGATCGCTTATCATATGATGTTGCTTTGGGAGGACGATGCATTTTTAGAAGATTCACTATTCACTTCTACACTGACGGGTCAAAAACCAAAGACGGAGACGGTGCAGGTGTTTTCTCTGATAAGCTTAACCTTAAGCTCTCCTTCCGTCTTCAAAACCATTGTAGCGTGTTCCAGGCGGAAATAATGGCGATCAAAGAAGCCCTATCTTGGCTTAAGAAAAACGTGATATCTGCTAGAGATATCCGCATCTATTCAGACAGCCAGGCAGCAATCAAATCCCTGGAATCGACCTCTATAAACTCTTTAGTAGCTCTAGACTGCCGTTCGTCTCTTGTGGAGATGGCTGAGCAGTTCAATATTCGCCTGTGTTAGGTGCCGGGGCATAGAGACATTCCAGGGGATTGTAAGGCCGATGAACTCGCCAAAATAGGAACAACTATACCCATCTATACCCAAACTTAAACTGAAGCTGTATGCTGTAGAGAGTACAAATCTTAGGTGGACAAGTGGATCAACATGTCTGGCGACAAAACAGATTTGGCTGGATCTAAAACGCTCTAAGCATTTGATTTCTCTCAATAGATTGCATATCGGCACCACAATAGGTGTCATCACTGGACACTGTCTAAAAGGCAAGCACGCTACAAGGCTAGGTCTCTTCGCGAACGATTTTTGTAGAAGCTGCATGGATAAGCTTTGTTTCTGCCCAGCTCTCTTCCGTAGAAGAAAACTCCACTTAGCTCCCTATTATAACGATATAGGTGACCTGATGAATATTGACATTAAGAGCCTCCTACGCTTCATAAGAGGCTCTAATTGGTTTTAAAAACGAGTAGGTTGAGAGAAACTTTCTCCCATGATCCATGTGGTATCACAACGGACCTATCATTGGTCTAAGTGTTCTGGCGATTCCTAGTTGGCAGCCACTTCAACCTAACCTAACCTAACCTAATCATGGCCTGAAAAGCGCATCCACAAATCTGCTGTTCCGTTCCGAACGTAACCAGGATGTTAAAATACATATCTGGCAAGGCTTCCAACGTGTATGTCAGACATTCTATCTGTTATATTAACATTGTTATACCCTTTTGTTTTTTGTTCTATTCTATTCTTCATTCCTGTCCAGTCCTTTGAAGTGTCAATAAAGTTTTCAAATAAAGATTTAAACTTAACATGTTATGGGCCCAGGAGTGCTCGAAAAAAAAAAAAAAATTAAAACAATAAAAATGAATAATTTTCAAACAGAAAAATTAGATGAATCAAATTATGATGTGTGGGCAATTCAGATGAGGAGCATCCTAATCCACAGCGGTTTTTGGCGTATTCTGACTGGAGAAATAAAGAAGGAATCATTTGCTGATGTTGCTGGAAAGGAAAAATTTGTGAACGACGATGAGAAGGCGCTTGCATTAATAATATTAAGTGTAAAACCAGCACAATTGCTATACGTAAAAAATGCAAAAACATCTGCAGAAGCATGGGAAAAACTAAAAGCAACGTATGCCCCAAAAGGTCCAATTCAAAAAGTCGGTTTGTATAAGCGTTTATTAAATCTTCATATGGTGGAAGGAGACAATATGATTCAACATTTAAATAATTTCGTTGAAGTTACAGAAAAACTGACAGAGGCGGGAATTGAATTCCATGAAGAGCTTCTTGTAATAATGCTACTATCCAGTCTTTCCAGAGAATACGATAATTTCGTCATTGCAATGGAAACACGTGATTCATTGCCGAAGTACAGTTTTCTTAAACAGAAACTTCTGGAAGAATCTGAAAGGCGCAAAGGAAAAAATGAGCAAGAAGATGGATCCCAACAAGCATTTACTGTTCGCACAAACAAGACATACCCAATTAAAGAAGAAACGAGATAGCAACAAAAAAACGTTTTTAGGAAAACGTTTCATTTGCGGTATGGCGGGACATTTAGCTAAAGAATGTGAGAACGGAAAGAAAAGGAACACGCGTACACAGCAAGCACTAACAGTTATCGCAACAGCAGAAAGTAGACCAGCATCAAATTCTTGGTATATCGACAGCGGCGCTACAGCGCATATGTTCAATGACAGAAAAATGTTCAGAAATTTCCAACAGCATAATGAAACAATTGGATTGGCAGGAAATAAATCCATTGTAGCAAAAAGAAAAGGTGATGTACAGTTCCAATACAAAAATGTAGATTTGGTCTTTCAAAATGTTTTATATTCCGCAGAACTACAGGGGAATTTCTTATCTGTGAGCAGAATGGTAGAAAACGATCTCACAGTAATATTCAAAAAACAACATGAAACTGTACGTCAACGTAATGGAAATATTGTACTTCGTGCCTATAAAAAGGATGGTTTATTTGTGCTGGAGAGCTGTAATGAAAAGTTGTTCTCTTTACAAAACACACATCAGATATGGCATAACAGATTCGGACATCTCAACAACAAGAGTCTTCATGATTTGTCTGCAAAAGGGATGGTAAGTGGAATGAATGCTGTTAATAACATAACTACAAAATGCAAAACATGTATGATTAGTAAAATACATTCCTTACCTTTTCCGAAAGAAACGGAATACCAATCGAAAAATAAATTGGAAATAATACATTCAGATTGTTTGTGGGCCATTCAATATACAGTCACTAGGTGGTTCCAGATATTTTATCACTTTCATAGATGATATGACAAGAAAAATGTATGTATATTTTATGAAATCTAAAAGTGAAGCTCTAAGTAAATTTAAGCAATTTAAGTTAAGGGTAGAGCGAGAAACGGACTGTAAAATAAAATTCCTCCGTACTGATAATGGTGAAGAGTATGTAAACTATGAATTTGAAGAGTTTTTGCAAAAAAAAATGGTATTCAAAGGCAACTGACAGTCCCATATACACCGCAACAAAACGGAGTATCAGAGAGAGCGAACAGGACGTTGATAGAGATGGGCACGTTCTATGTTACTCCATTCGGGTGTTCAACAAAATTTGTGGGCAGAGGCTGTAATGACTGCAGCTTATATTAGAAATAGATGCCCAACGAATATTTTAAAGAATAAAACTCCAATTGAAGTGTGGTGTGGTAGACAACCAAGTGTTAAACATTTGCGCACATTCGGTTGTGTTGCAGTAGCTATGAAGAAACCGAAATGCAGCAAATTCGATGCGAAAGGTGAATCTTATATTATGATTGGGTTCTCTACAGTTTCAAAGGCATATCGGCTATTAGATAAAAGAACGCAACAAGTTGAAGAGCGGCGAGATGTTCTCTTCGATGAAACAAACTTTGAAAATAAAGACAGCAACAATAATGAAAAGGTTAATGAATATTTTATTTCAAATAACTGTGAAGTTGAAAACGGAAACTTGACCGAAACTGAGAGTGAATTTAATGCTCAACAAGTGTTAAATGTCACCTCAGAAAAAGATCCCTTTGATATTAATGAAGAATTTTACTGTGAGCTTAATACAGAAGATGTCAGTGAGACGAATAATGAATTTGTTCAAACAGCCACAGCCAATGATAACAATGATGACAATACTCGAATTTTAAGAAATCGTAAGATCTGTAATAAGCTGCAAATGTTGGTAAATGTACGGATACCGCAAACTGTTCAGCAGGCAATTTCATCAATCGATGGTGACAAGTGGATTGATGCTATGAAGGCCGAAATGGCATCATTGAAGAAAAATGAAACGTGGGTTATAACTGAATTACCAGACAAGCGAAGGTCAATAGATAGCAAGTGGGTTTTTTCTGTCAAACGGGATAAAAATGGAAACATCGAGCGCTATAAAGCACGACTAGTCGCTAAAGGTTGCAGCCAACGGTATGGAATAGACTACGATGAGACATTTTCACCCGTAGCAAGGTACTCAACCATCAGAATTGTATTAGCATTGGCTGTAGAATGGCAAATGCATCTGCATCAAGTTGACGTGGGTAATGCGTACTTAAATAGTGATCTTCACGACGAAATTTACATGCGACAACCTGAGCATTTCATAAATGAAAATAATGCAAAAAAAGTACTGCGTTTGAATAAAGCGATTTATGGATTGAAACAAGCCGGAAGAGAATGGAATAACAAACTCGATGGTTTGTTAAAAGATATGGGGTTTAAACAAAGTCAAAATGATCCGTGTTTGTATCAATCAAATCGAAATGGAAATTTAGTTTTGATCGTTGTTTATGTGGATGATCTTATAATTGCCTGTCGGAATTTAAATATTATATCCGAAATTAAAAAGGAATTATGTGGTGAATTTAACTTATATGACAAAGGTGCGCTTCATCATTACTTAGGTATCGAAATCGAACGTGACGGTGAAACAGGAGATATTAAGCTGGGCCAAAAGCAATATATAAAAGATGTTCTAAGCCGTTTTTGTATGGAGAGTTGCAAAAGTGTTTCAGTTCCTCTGGATCCTGAACATAAGCTGAAATGCGATGAGAAATGTCAGAAGATTGATAAAAGCCATTATCAATCTATGATTGGTGTTTTAATGTATCTTGCAATAACAACCAGACCAGATATACTACACTCCGTGGGAAAAATAGCGCTGTGCAATGCAGATCCACACATTGAGCATTTACAAGCAGTAAAACACATTTTTCGGTATTTAGCAGGTACATCGGAAAAACAGTTGGTTTACAAAAGGACCAATATTTCCTCTATTGACGGATATGTCGACGCTGACTGGGGTGGTGACGATTTAGATCGAAAATCATATACTGGTTTTGTCTTCTTTCTAGGTAAAAGCCTTATCAGTTGGGAATCAAGAAAACAAAATTCTGTAGCTCTAAGCAGCACCGAAGCGGAATACATGGCGGCGTCAGATGCATCAAAAGAAGCTATATATCTACGAAGACTTTTGATGGAGGTTGGGTGGTCTAATGGTGAACCAGTGTCTTTGCATTTAGATAACCAAGGGGCGCAGAAATTGGCATGTAATCCAGTTCTTCACAAACGCAGCAAGCATATAGACTTGAAATACCATCACATAAAAGAAGTAATCAAGAATCAACAAATCATCTTAAAATACTGTCCGACGGAAGACATGGTGGCCGACATTTTAACTAAAAGTTTGACGAAGGCCAAACACATCAAATGTTCTGAGTTACTGAATTTAAATTAATTGTTTATTTGTTCTTTAAATTTATATTGTGAGACATTCACGTTGGGGTGGAGTGTTAAAATACATATCTGGCAAGGCTTTCAACGTGTATGTCAGACATTCTATCTGTTATATCAACATTGTTATACCCTTTTGTTTTTTGTTCTATTCTTCATTCCTGTCCAGTCCCTTGAAGTGTCAATACAGTTTTCAAATAAAGATTTAAACTTAACACAGGAGAGGTTATTTATCCCCTGGGATATACTACAATGCACGTGAAATATGGTGATAAAGAAGCAAGGGCAAATATATACATTATGCCGGGCATGGTGGATGCAATTTTCGGGAGGGAGTGGCTGAAATTTTTCACAGTGAAATTACCCGAACTACACCAATTGCTTTTACCTCAACCAAAGGAGAAAATACTGCATGATGTAAGAAGCCAATTCAGTAATGTTTTTCGGTCTGGCGTGGGGAAAATTAAAAACTACGAAGCCACACTTTTTGTTGATGATAACGTCAAGCCAATTTATGTTGGCTTGGTATAAGGTACCGTATTTTTTTTTTTTTTTTTATAATTTGCACGCACTCAAGGGGTTATGAATACCCTTTTACATGTTTTCACATGGTGCGGGCGTTGGAAAGATAGATAGAGAGAGAGAGAAAGAGATTGGTGTAGTGGTTTGAAACTCAGGTGTTATTAGGTTTCACATTAACTCCAGGGGTGGTGTCCAGAATAACTGGGGAGATTTGATGCTGTCATGTATTTTTTGCCTTCGCTTCTGATTCACAGTATTTTTTTCCCGATCCACCTGATGTTATAAGCATATCAATTATCAACAGAGCGATCAATTTCTCCAGCCATATGACAAACCTACTGCCAGTGTTATGCCTTCGCAGTAGTGTTGTCACAAACTTTCGCAATTGATCGGACTGCCTCTTATCATATAATGCTTGCTGACATCAGGGATTGAACTGTGAACCATCAGCTCGACAAACGATGACACTACTACTACACCATTGCCGCCTTAAAAAGTAAAATGGAAAGGGAGATTGATCGCCTGAGAGAAGCAGGTATTATAAAAAAAAATTAAGAAAACTACTACACCATTGCCGCCTTAAAAAGTAAAATGGAAAGGGAGATTGATCGCCTGAGAGAAGCAGGTATTATAAAAAAAATTAAGAAAACGTTAAGAAAGATGGGTCTATATAATAAAATTAAATATATTATAAATATATAATCATATAAAATAATTTAAATAAGTTTCTTAAGAGTGACCATTTTCCAATTCCAGACCCAGAAGACATTTTTTTAACAATGCTCGGGGGCAAGTTCTTTTCAACCCTGGACCTGAGCGAGGCATATTTGCATATGCCAAGGGATGAGAGAAGCGCGGAAATGCTAACCATTTCAACCATTAAGGAAGACTATCGGGTGAATCGACTTATGTTTGGTACAAAGGTTGCACCAACTATCTGGCAGCGCTATATTTCGCAAACGTTGAGCGTTATTCCAGGAGTATGTGTATTTTTCGATGGTATTAAAGTACAAGGATCAACTATCGAAGAACACTTACATATTTGCCTTAAGGAAGTACTCCAAAGATTAACAGTGTGAGACAACGCATCAAGCTTAGCAAATGTAAGTTTTGCTTACATTTCGGGAAGAGGATTTGAGAAAACTCAGGACAAGATTAAGGTCATTGCAGACGCGCCCACTCCGCGAAATGTCACAGAAGTTAGAAGCTGGTTGGGATTAGACAATTACTACGAAAGGTTTTTGCAAAATCTGTCTTCGGAACTGCACCCGCTGTACGAATTGCTGCAAAAGGACGTAGTTTTCAGTTGGAACAAGGGATGTGAAAAGACGTTCAATCTCATCAAAAAGGAAATTACTTCAGATGTCGTACTCTGTGCTTATGATCCCAAATTGCCGATGTCATTGGCTACTGACGCAAGCCCTTATGGACTGGGGGCTGTGTTATCCCATACGTTCTCAGATGGCCACGAACTTCCCATCGCTTACGCGTCACGATCTCTATCCAGTTCAGAAAGGAACTACAGCCAGATTGACAAAGAGGCGACTGCTATCTTCTGGGCATTAAAACGCTTTTTCCGATATTGCTATGGACGTAAGTTCACTTTAACTGCAGATCGTAAACCCCTTATTGCTATTTTCAGCCCAGATAAGAACATACCCAGTATGGTGGCGACTCGCATGCTGCATTATGCCCAGTTCCTACAAGGGTTTAGTTACGACTTTGTGTATAGAGCGACGGATAGCCATGGGAATGCGGATGCCCTATCCCGCTTACCCCTGAAATCCACAGCGGCAGAGAAAGAAGATGACGAAGTCACGCACTTCCAAATGCAGCAAATCAACACTGTTCCAGTTACCGAGAGACAAATTGCCAGAGAAACTAGTAAGGATCTAGTACTAAGGAACATATACATACAACTGTTTGCTTTTAGTGAAAAAGCTAAGCGAGCCAGAATACGAAGGTAAAGACGAACAATTCTCTCTGTCAAATGGTACCATCCTTAGGTATAGTACAGTGGTGATTCCAGAAAGTCTGCGGAAAGTGGTCCTAACAGAATTACATGTCGCTCACGTCGGTATAGTTAAAATGAAGGCACTCGCGAGGAGCTACGTCTGGTGGCCAAACATTGTCGAGGAAATTGAGAATTTAGCACGCGAATGTGGTGCATGCAGAAGCGTAATGAAGCAGTCTTCGAAGAAAGTACAGCATCCATGGGAATACCCATCTAGCCCATGGCAGAGAATTCATATAGACTTTGCAGGTCCATTCATGCACAAATATTTTTTGATAGTTGTCGACGCGCATTCGAAGTGTCCGGAGATATACCGATGAATAGTATGACGGCATGGAAGACAATTGAGGTATTACACGACATATTTGCCCGCCACAGGTTGCCTTTTACGTTGGTTAGCGATAACGGACCCACCTTTACGTCGGAGGAGTTTAAGGGTTTTATCAAAAGAAACGGAATCCAACACAAGTTCACTGCTCCATATCATCCAGCCACGAATGGCCAGGCTGAGCGTTTTGTGCAGGATATGAAGGCCGCACTGCGGAAGATGATGAACGATCCGGGCAACCTAAACTTGCTTACTACTTAATGTGATACAGGAAAACTCCAAATGCTACAACGGGGGTATCGCCATGTACATTGTTCATGCAAAGGGATATTCCAATCGTTCTGGACTTAGTTCGGTCCAACATCGAAGATAGCGTCCGAGGAAGGCTGAGGGCAGTATACCCAAGTGGAACGCAATACTATCCTGGCGATACGGTTCAAGTGAGAAATTACACCAACAAGGATAAGAAATGGGACTTTGGAAAAATAGTTCGAAGAGATGGATTTCTTCACTATTACATCAACGTACATGGGAAACTGTGGCGAAGATATACTAATCAAATTTTGAAGTGCAGTGTAAATCCCGCCGCAGTAATCAAGGTTTCGGATCTAGAAGTATCTCCAGAATTTCCTACAGTACAACCCACCGTTTCGATTTAACGAAACATAATACAACATAACCGACATAAACTTTTACAAATAAACTCAAATATCTCCGCAGTTGCGGTAGAGATATTTTCTAAGACTAAGATCATTTGTGTATCTCTCTATATTCATCCCCTCCAATCATTTTCCACTTCCGATATAGAGGATGAATAATATCATTCAACTCACCCGTTCTGCTAACTCCTGGAGTCCACTCTGGGGTTACCCCGTGGGAAACTCAAGAGGCAAGGAAATTGAGCTAATTGGAATCCTTTAATTTTAAACGACGATAGTCCAACACACTTTTCCACTCACAGCACATTTACCCATGTGGATCTAACCATTATATCTTCCCAATACATCATGGTCCATAAGCAATAACCTTCATGGAAGCGACCACTTCCCAATCCTCACCAGTATTCTTTTCGGCAATTTGTTTGTGAGTATTCATATTCATATTCATATTCATATTTATTTCATAATTAATTCAAAATATATAAATTACAAAAATAAAATAAAATAATTATCAATAATCAACTATGAATTAAAAAGAAACTGCAATCTATAGTTCTTAAGGAACTAGAGGCGAAAGCAGTGATAATAACATAAATTAAATAAAAAATAACAATTCGGAATGTAATGTAATGGGGTCATAACAATATTAAAAATAGAACTAATTAAATTATAATATAATATAATAATTAAATTTTTAAACAAGATAGAAAAAATAATGATAAATATAGAACAATTAAACAGTTACACCCAATATATCAAAAACGTCTTTATAATTCAGATCTAAAAGCCAAAATTTTACTTTTTGAGAAAAGAGGATTCATTTCTAATACTCCTAATGTGAAAAGGTAATCTATTAAAAATTCTCGGGGCAATTGAAGTAAAAATATTGAAAAAATTTGCAGATTGTGATGAGGTACTAAAGCAAGGTTTTGATTATTAATTCTGAGGTGATAGCTGGAAGAGCACCTGTTTAATAAATAGCCAGATCGCGCAAAGAATAATTTTAAAACTTTATAACAATAGAGATGCTTTAATGATAGAACTTTAAGACTTCTGAAGAGTAATAAACTATCACTACGACGACTTTTATTACAAATAAGACGGATAACGTGTTTCTGAGAAATTAGAAGCGGGTTTATCTTGTTGTGATATGTACCACCCCAGGAAACTAAGCCATATTCGAGCTTAGAATGTACTAAGCCATAATATACATATAGACTTAAGAATATCCCGTGAGCAATATGATTTTAAAAGGTATATCTGCCTAGTGGCAGCCATAAGATACTTCTTAAGAGCATCGGAATGGGCGGACCAACTCATTTTCCAATCTAGCAAAACACCAAGATATTTAAATGTCTTAACACTTTCAATGGTAAAACATTTGTCGGAACATGATCGCGACTCAAAAAATGTCTGGGACTCTATTCCCGAGTAACAAACATCTTTGCAATGTTTAAATTTGTTGCAGTTTGCGCAATGAAAAACGAATGGTCCATAGCCTTCTTCCTTTTGGTTTTATCGCTAATGACCATTTTGTGTATTTTGAACCAATCGCTTAAGACTTCCAGGTCATGATTTATATCAGCAGAAAGATTTAGAGCCGAGTCACTGGAAAGCACATGCCATATCGTCAGCGAACGCATTAACTCTACTACGATATTTTTGTAAAAAGAGCGAGTTAATGAAAACTAAGAATAGTATAGAACCAAGCACAGAACCTTGAGGAACTCCTATAGAGATAGGACTACTTGAGCTTAGATGACCATTAATTTTAACTCTTTGCACTCTGTTAGATAAATAAGAACAGAACCAGGAATGCATTACACCTCTATAACCACATTGGTAAAGTTTGTTCAAAAGTTATTTATGATCGACGCTGTCGAAAGCTTTAGTTATATCGACGAAGAGAGCTGCAGTTAAATTTCTGTTATTAAAACTACTATATATATTTGAACAAAAATTTAAGAGGGCTCCCTCAGTTGAAAAACCAGAACGAAAGCCAAATTGACACTCATTAAAAAATTTATTTTTTTCTAAAAACTTAACCATTCTCTTTTTAACAGCTTTTTCAAAAAATTTTGAAAACACTGGAAGTAAGGAAATTGGCCTGTAATTATTTATTGAGGTTTTATCACCTTTTTTAAATAAAGGTATCACTTCAGCTTGTTTTAAGCCGTCTGGAAAAACACCATTGAAAATGCTTTTATTATAAATGTGAGATAAAATATCACATATGTTTAAAGCTATTTTTTTAACGAAGTTATTAGAAAAGCACTCAGTTGTTTCAGAATTCGAATTCTTGAGAGAGATAATAATTTTATATAGCTCAAAAGATGTAATAGGATAAAAAAAAAAAAGCTCTGGGAGGAGGACTCCTCATTAGATAAACACTCGCAATAAGTACGATCAGAACAACTATCGGATACTACTTTAGTACCAACAGAGGCAAAATAGTCGTTAAATTTATCTGCTAAGACCTTAGAATTGGTAAAGATAACATCATTTACTTTTAGCCTTAAATTTTGCTCGATTTGAGGTGATTTATTCTGAATTGCTTTAACCAATTTCCATTCTTTTTTCGAGTCACCTTTAATTTCACGAAACTTGTTTAAATAAAAATTGTTTTTACATAACAAAACTTCTTTCGAAATATCTTTGCATAATTTTTTGTAAGCTGTAATGATGCTTGCATTATTCGGATATTTAACCTTCTTTTTATAAAGATTGTTCTTATCTTTAATTTTGTTAATTAGTTCGAAAGATATCCAAGGTTTTAGCTTTTTCAATTTAGCCTCACTTTTCTTAAATATCCTAGAACATAGCTGGACATAATTATTTAAAGTATCGATAAAGATGGAGTATGCTTTGGAAGGGTCGTACTCAGTAAGTATGTTTTCCCAGCATTCAAAACGAAGTAGACTATTAAGCGCCACGTAATCAGTTTTAATGAAAGAAGAGTTGGAAGACATTTTATTAGAATTTGTAACAGAAACAATTTCAAAACTCAAACATGACATGCAATGATCAGTTAACTGCATATCAAGAACAGAGCTACTAAGAAGGAGTTTTTGGGAGTCACGAAAACGCACCATTATGTGATCAATGCAAGTGCTACTAGAGTCAGAAATGCGTGTTGGTTTATTTATACATGACTCCAAACCGTAAGAAGACAGTAAAAATAAATAGTTATCTGCTAGATTAGAGTTATGTAAGATATCTATACTGATATCACCCAAAAAAATAATATCATTAGAAGATTCACATGATAACAGATTTTCTAATTCCTCATAAAACACGTTATTAGCAAGAGATAGGTTATTAAATCTGTAAATACATAATAATGCTAATTTAATGTCTTTTACCTTAATTTTTAAAGCATCACAACTGCTCAAATTAAAACAGGAAGCATCAACATCAGACACATTATTTAAAAAAGTATTTTTTATAAAAGCTGCAACGCCGCCAGCTGCATATTCATTATTGCAGCAAGATAAAAATTCATATCCTTCAATCGCATAAAGCGATATTTCTTCATCATAAATCCACGTTTCAGTCAAAAAAATTAAATCGGGCTTGTTCACAAAACTATTTAAATGCACAAGAAGGTTATCAAAATTATTTATTTATTTATTTATTTATAACTTTATTAATTGGTAATGAATTACACAACTAATCTTAAATCTACGGCACTAGCTACCAGGGCTTTCTGCCGATTAGAATAATTTATCATAGGTTTCGGGTATTTAAATATAGTTATACTTAATATAATTATAAAAATTAAATCCTATTTTCAAGTTTTATTAAGGTTAAAATCTTAAAGACATCTCTAATGTTTTGTTCTGAGGGGACGGTTAAAAGGTTTATCAGGTTGCTTGTTGGATTTACTTTTTTGGAAGTAATCTTGGTGTGCTCGCAATCGTTGGTTAGATGGTTTATGTTGAGCGGAAGATTATTGTTGCAGAGGTGGCAAAGTGGTTGTTGTTCTTTTGTTATAATGTGGCTGTGGGTGATATTGGTGTGGCCTAGTCGTAGTCTTATATAACATCTTAGCATATTTGGAGGTATATTTATCGGGTAAGTAGTTTTCTCCGCTTGCGGGTTGATTTTGGAGTAATGATGGAGATATTCGTCCCAATTACTTCTCTTGAATTTGCCAGATATATGCAGAAGAGCTTTTTTAGCATCCTTTTTATTGAATACGTGGAATTGCAACAGTGGTTCACTAAGGGCTGCTTTGGCTGCCTTGTCTGCCATCTCATTGCCAGTTATTCCCGCATGACCTGGTACCCAAATAATTTTTAAATTTTTGTTCCCGATAATTTTGTCGCGTAGGCGTTCGACTATCTCGGTCTTGTTGTTCAGATTTTCTAGGGCTTTGATAGTTGATAGGCTATCTGAAAAAATGGCAGTTCTTTTGTTGTTTGTGGACGTTGTGGCCTTAAAGATGGCGAAGGCTTCAGCAGTAAAGATGGAGGTGGAATGGTGTAAAAGGCCTTTTGAAGCTACGTTTCCGTTTTCGTTAACCACTGCAAAGGAAGTTCCGTGTTCGTTTTTAGAGGCGTCGGTGTAAAGAAAATTCCAGTCTGTGCTTTTAAGGTTTGCTTCCATTTCCATAAATATTTTCCTGTACATCACGTTGCTTGTTGTAGCTTTTGGGAGTCTTTGAAGGTCGATGTTAAGAGAGTTTTTTGGTATTTTCCATGGTGGCAATAATGTATATTTTATTGCGTTCATGCGGACTGGGGTGTCCCATTTTTTGGATAGGTTTATCGCATTAAGTAGTGAGGATGAATGTTTTTGGTGTTTAGTTCTTCGCAGAAGCTTTTTTGTGACTGTTTGAATAGGTGAATTCCTACAGGAGTTGACTTTTAGGAGGATAGAGGCGGTAAGGTATTCTATCCGTTCAGTTATTGATGGAAGACCGGAGTCGGTTAAAATGTTTTTGATTGGTGTGGTTGGGAACGCTCTCAGGGCGGTTCTTACTGCGCTATGGTAGGATGGTGATATTAGCTTTCGTGATGATTTGGAGCATTTGCTGTAGATGGGGAGTCCGTAGTCTATTTTGGAAAGCAACACTGATTTGATGACATTAATAAGAGAGTTCGGATTACAGAAGCTATGTTTAGAAGCTAAGTATCTTATCATGTTTACCCTGGTAGCTAAATTTTTTTTAATATGTAAACAATGTGCCTTAAAATTAAACTTGGTATCAAATATAATTCCTAAAATTTTTATGGTATTTACATTTATAATACATGTATCATTTAGATTAACTGAGATATTTTTGGGACAACTGTTTTTTTTACAAATGTGAAGTATTTTACTTTTTTCTAGAGATATTTTTGTTCCAGAGTACTCTCCCCATTTTACTATGTCAGTAAGAATATTTGAAAAGTCAGCTTCTACATTATTCAAGATTTTGCATTTAGATAAGATAATAAGATCATCAGCGTATAAAGAGTAATTAATTTTGCTATATTTTGTGATTATAACGCTTATTTTATTGAAAGCTATAATAAAAAGGATAACTGATAGTGGCGATCCTTGGGGGATACCGTTTTCGAGGTTGTGGACTGAGGAGAAGGTGTTCTTAATTTTTAAACGGAATTTTCTGTTGGATAAAAATGCTTTTACGAAAGCGATTATTTTAGGACCAATTTTCCATTCAATCAATTGATTTATTACAACGTGGATTCCAATTCGATCAAAAGCTCTTTCGAAATCAATGGAAAGGATTGATAAATGATTTTTTGTTGAAAGCCCTGAAGCAACAAATTCATCGATATGCAATAACGCATCCATTGTACCTCTATCTTTTTTGAATGCTACTTGGTTTGTGTCCAGGAGGTTATTTCTGTCAAGGAACCAAGATAGCCTACGAGATATAATTTTTTCAATGACCTTTCTTACGCAAGGCAGAAGGGATATTGGTCGGTAGCTGGAAACATTTGTGGTTTCTTTGTTTGGTTTGGGAATAGGTACCACTGTGGCAATTTTCCATGTTTGCGGTATAACCCCTTTGGTTAGGATTTCATTATACAGATTTAATATACGCTGTTTAAGAAAATTTGGACTATTTTTAATCATGGCATATGATATTCGATCAAAACCAGGTGTGTTACCTTTGCATGAATTGATGCAGCTTTCAAACTCGATAAGGTTAATGTTTTCCTTCATTTGTTTTGCTGTTTCATTAACAGAGTTTAATCGAATTTCGTGATTGAATATCGTATTTTTGTGATTCAGAAAATCAGAATGGAAGTTTGTGTCTCTAGAAGCGGTTGACCATGTGGAAGCAAAACACTCGGCGATTTCTATGGGAGCTGATAGCATTTGTTGGGACTGATCTTTTATGGTTTTTATGGAAAAGGGTTTGTAGTTGCCAGTTAGAGAATTTATATCAGCCCATAGCTTCTTGGGAGGTGAGTTGGGGTTGATGTTGGAGGTGAATTTTTCAAAGCTGCGTATCTTTGCTTCTTTTGCTGCCTTTCTGAATACAGCGTTGGCTTTTTTAAATACAACCAGGTTGGTCGTAGTCGGGAACTTTTTAAATATTTTCCAGGCTGCTTGTTTGCTTTGGCGAAGGTTGCCCAACTCCTTACTCCACCAGGGTACCATGTGTTTGTATGGTATATGTTGGTTTGGGGAATGGCTAGATTGGCTGCGAAGCGAATGGATTTTTGTATGAGCGCAGCCTCTTTATTGATATTGGAAGATACGTTTTTGTCGGTAAAAAAATTTAAGATCTTGGATTGGAACAATGGCCAATTTGCCTTGTCTAACTTAAACTTATGTATGACACTGTCGTGATTCGTGTGTTTATCTAATGTTATTTCAGTGATGATTGGGAAATGGTCGCTTCCATGAAGATTTGTTAGAGCTTTCCATGTTGTGTTTGGGATAAGTGAAGGGGAAGAAAACGTTAAATCTAAATGACTGAAGGTGTTATGGGTTGAGAAGTGTGTAGGAGAACCATTATTTAAAATGGCAAGGTCGGAGTTAGTACAGAATTGTTCAACGGTTCTGCCACGGCTATTTAGAGTATGAGAGCCCCAAATAGGGTTCCAAGCATTGAAGTCACCTGTCAACAATATTGATGTGTTAAACCTGTTAACAATATTTTCCAAGTCAGCACTGGTAAAGTTTTGTTTTGGATGGATATATAGAGAGATTATTGTTAATCTGATATTAAGCTCTATTTCTACCCCAATCGCAGGAATATTTGATGGTATATTAATAAATTTGTGTGGAATCGACTTGTGGACAAGGAGTCCAATTCCTTGCTTGGCGGCAGTGTTGTTGTTGTGGAAATGACATGCATATTGTTTTGGATGATGAGGATTGGAATTGATAGGGATGTGTGTTTCTTGCAATGCGATGACGGAAGGTTGGAGTTCTTTTATTAAAATTTGGAGTTCATGGTGGTTATTTAAGTAACCATCCATGTTCCATTGAAGAATTTTTAAAAAGGATCTTTTTGAAAAATGGTTTGCTGGGTAGTGTTGTTCTGTTATTTTGTGGCTCTGCTGTTGAAGCATTCAAGCTCCCAGGTGAGCTTGGAGGATTCAAAACCCAGGCAGCAGAGCCATTGGTTTTTGAATCAATGTTAATGTTATTGATCATCATCAGTATCCATTACTTTTACGTAGTAGTTATTTTCTTTGAGAAGTGCGATTGTAACGTCTGATAATGGAGAATGAGATGGTAAGGTGTTATTGCTTGTAGGTGAAGAGGTGTTTTGGAGGTTGTTTTTTGTTTTCGTGTTTAGTGAGGGAACTATTGTTGTTTGAGTAGTTGCTATTGGTTTATTGGAGTTAAGGGCTATGGGGTTATTGACTTGTGGGATGTTTTTTTCTGTTGGTATTTGGTTAGAGTGGTGAGGGAACGAAGGTCGGGGTGATTTTGAAGTAGAAAAAGTGGTTTGGTTTTCGGTATTGATTACTTCATGTTGGGATTGGGAGAGTTGCGGTGAGTTGGGGTTAGTAGCTAGAATTTTTTTTTTAATGATTTCTGCCATAGATGGTTTAGCAGCGGGATGTTTCTTTGGAGCGGGTAGTTGGTGCAATACGGGGTCGTCTCTGTAGATCTGCCATGCTTCACGAACTGTGCATCGGCGGTCAGATTTTATTTTGTTGACTGACTTGTGTCGTAGGAAAGTTGGACAGGACGTATCATAAGATGTATGATTATCTTCTTGACAGTTGATGCAATATATGCGGGAGCATTGTTCATGTGGCTGGGGTTGGGAGCATTCCTTGCAGGTTGCTGCGTTGGTACAGTGGTTCTTCGTGTGTCCTAATTTTTGGCAGTTAATGCATCTCATTGGGTTTGGAATATATTCTTCCACTTTGCAGTTTAGCCATCCCAATTTTATTTCGTTGGGTCGTCGTATCAAATCAAAGGTTAGAATGGCAGCGCCCGTTGGTACTAGGTCGTTATTAATTTTTTTAAACATTTTTTTTAATTGGATTATTTTTTGTGATTTGAGTTCACTTAAAAGTTCATTTTCTGGAATGTCTCGGATATGGGGTGAGTAGATTCGTCCTTGGATTGAGTTAAGGGTAGTGTGGGACGAAATTTTCACTAGGATAGTCAATATATTTTTCTTTTAGAAATTTATTCGCGAATTGCAGATTGGCTACTTTCACTAGCAGATCACCGGAGCGCATGGCTTTAACCTCTAATATTTCCTTAGAGATAAATTCTAAACCGCGGTTAATTTGGAAGAGGTTATAGGATGATAGTGGGCGTGATTTATCATGTCCATCAACTTTTTCCACGCTAGAAATCACTAAGAATCGCGGTATATTATCATCATTGGTGGGAACGGTTGGAAGTGGTGGGTAGTGAGGGTCCGCGGATTTACGTTTGGCTTTGGTACGCTGGTTTAGGGGAGCATCGGGATCGAGGTCTCGAAACCAGCCTTTTTTTGGGGGGTCGGCAGCCCCCGGCATTTTTGTTTTTTTTTTATATTAACAGAAAAAAGTTTTTGTTTCTTTGGGCAATCGGAGGAAAAGGAAAATTAATTTAAAAAGTTTGCGCGCCACGTGGCGGAAAAGACTTTGACAGTTCGAGATAATCAATAAAGATCGGTTGCACTATTCGCACGTCTAGTATGTATGACTGACAAACAACGACTGGTTATCAAAATTTTCACGCATACTTCGAATGTTTTGGTGGATAAAAATTAGATAAATATTTTAAGTCAAAAACGAGATCATTAGATACAACTTCAACGCAGTTAACAGAGGGAACACTTAGAAAATTTAATTGAGGATCTTGCATTTAATTAAGTGATAGAAGGTCATCAACAGAGTTAATAACAATATATTTATCATTATCCCTCTTGCTTATTAGTACTCTCCCGTTTTTAACCCAATCATATTTATACATTTTCTCTTTCCTAGCTTTCTGTGCAGCATTCAAAAGATAACTTGTCGCACCACTTAAAGAATGATTAATATAAATTTTACTATGTTTATCACAGCCAAAAATCTTTGAAGTTAAATTATTTTTTGCACTCACTTTGTTCTTCATAATCATATCTTTCTTTATCTTAGAAATAAATTTAACTACTAATATATTAGATTAACACTCTTCACATAGCAATTATCAATATCAGCTTCAGATATATCCACGCAAAAACCCTTAGAAAAAACTTGCAGAGCACAATTAAGAGCATTGCTATTGTTTACATTTGGTACACCCACTACTTCAACAAAGTTTTCTCTTCTTTTTTGGTGTAAGAAATTCACTACTCTTTGCAGATCACTTACTGCTTTTAAGAGATTATTTTTTTCTTCTTGTAAAGCTCTTATTAAGGAGAAAGCATAAGCATTTTTCGATCTAAGAGCAACAATTTCATTAAACACTGTCTCTAATGTAATTACTCGATTGTTAGGAGAAGCTGACTGTTGTAATTGTTGTTGCCGTTGATTTTCTTGAACTTGCTGGTGATGTTGTTGTTGATTTTGCTGTTGATTGTCATGTTGGTGTAATTGTTGTGGTTGATTCCGTTCCACATTTGATTTATTTGGGAGCGGCGACACTAGCAGCGAAACATCAGTTTCTTGTTGAGGTGGTCGTTCAACTTGCTCTCTCATAGGCGGAGGAGAGCGGAGGGAGCCCCTTCGTGCAGCAGAACAACTCTTACATCGAAATTGCTTATTTTGCAAAAACTCAACGTCTGCAGTTTGAATATTAACGCACTTGCAATGAAAATAATCATTGCAGCCCACACATTTTATTTTAGCCTGATTGCGTTCAACCACAAGTTTACATATGCAAGGCATTTTTAATTGTTTTATAATATTAATTGAAGAAAAATCAAAACTTTGAATGGATAGATCACAGTACGTGTTGACCCCACGACACAACGCACTTAACTTAAAACCGTTCACAAAATTCCTAACTGACCGCGCAGATTGGGATATTTGCCAAAATAAGGTAGTAGAATATTTGAATAGTATGCCAATGCAAGGGAACAATATAAACAAGGAAGCGGCTATAATTACCAAGGCTTTGCGATTCGCCGCAAATTTATCTATCCCCCAAACCAAAAATATCCCACATAAATCTCTTGTCCCATGGTGGAGTGCTGAAATTGGCATCTTACGAAAAAAGAAACATCTTTGGGATACCTTCAGAAAATACCCAAGTGATAGTAATGTCGTCAGTTATAGCAAGGCCAGAGCTGTCTTTCGTAAAAAAAGTAAAAGAAGGAAAGTTTTCAAAAGTTTACTACAACAAATATTAACCCCAATTCCACCATTAAAAAAATTATGGGCGGACATAAAAATTCTCACTGGGAACTACACCCCATATATAATAAAAACAATAGTTTCGGGATCGGAAACATTAGCGATCCGCGCGAAATCTGTGAACACTTTGGTAAAACGTGGTCCAACTTCTCAAACGATTCAAACTTTTCAGCTGATTTCTTATTGGCCAAGCAAACTGCTTTAAATACCTCAATCCAAACTTGCACTCCAAGTCCTTCTTCTATGTTAATTGAAAATCCAATTAACATCCTCGAACTTGATAGTTGTCTAGGATCTGTCAAAGGGAAAACACCAGGGAAACGCCCCACTAGTTGCCAAACATCGAATCTTAGCATTATATAACGAAATCCTTGATCGAGGCATCATGCCACAGAGTTGGAAAACAGCAAGTATCGTGTCAATTTCAAAACCACATTATCAAGCAACAGAGATTAAAGGATACAGGCCTATTTCTTTGTTACCGTGCGCTGGAAAAATTCTGGAAAAAATTATATCCATGAGGCTACTCTGGTACATTAAAAAAAATAACTATGGACGGAGTACTCTAGACTCTTTGCTGCACATTGACGAATATGTTGCTTCATCTCTTTCTTGCAATAACCATGTATCTATTCTATCCTTGGACTTCGAGAAAGCCTTTGATCGCATTGGTACACATGTAGTTCTCAATAAGCTTATTAAATGGAACAACGGCCCCAAAATATACTCCCATATCTTATTCTCCCTTATCAATAGGAAGTTTAAAATCAAAGCTAATAACGATTACTCCAATTTATACAATCTGTACAACGGAATACCGCAAGTGTCAGTGACACTAATTATAATAGCATACAATGACATAAAACAATAGCTAAATACAAAAAGATCGACCACGTTTTATACGCGGACGATCTACTGTCCCTATCCAAATGCAACCAAGTTAGGGATTCTAAACAAATGTATCAAAACATCACTGCATTTGTTACACCAAACGGCCTATATGAATATGTTAGAATGCCTTTTGGCCTTAAAAATCTGCCAGCGACATTTCTGCACCTAATGAATGATATATTAAGAGAATACATAGGTAGCATCTGTACAGTATATCTTGTCTTTATACTTATTTTCTCCACCGCATTGGAAGAACATATAATATCTCTTGAGAAGATCCTCAAAAAACTCGCTGAACATAACCTCAAGGTACAGCTTAACAAATGTTCGTTTTTTTAAAAAAAAAAAAACACAGAGTACTTGGGCCATATTCTAACTTCCGAAGGGATGAAACCAAACCAAAATAAGGTAGAAGTGAATCAAAAATACCTATTATCTTCAACGGTAAAACAATTAAGAGGATTTCTAAGCAGTACAGGTTACTATAGAAAATTTATCAGGGATTATTCCAAGATAGCATATCCCATGGTGAAATATTTAAAAAAAAAAAACATGAAACTCAACAGCAAAGATCCAGAATACACGGTTCGTCAGAAGTGTGTTTGTGGCGGTTCTAGATCACATGGAGCATGGAGCAATTTTTAGGGTTCTGACATGTGATATTATTCGATGATTTTTATCCAGTGCCCTCTTTTGGCGCTCCTAACAACCTTTAATATTCTTTTTGAAATATTTTCATATTTAACTCGTATGGTTCTAGCTTGTGCTGTTATCAAGTGCCCTCTTTTGGCGCTCCTAACAACCTTCAATATTCCTTTGAATTATTTTCATATTTATCAGCAAAGAAGAATGAGTATAATTCGTTTGAGGGGGGTACCGAACAGGGGAGGGAGACAAGGAAAGCAAATAGTAAAAAAGCAATTGTACAATACCAACCCCCACTACAACGTAGAGCTCATCTGCGTACCATGGAATTCTGATAATTTGTTGCTGTTTGAAAATAAGAAAACTATTGATAGCCTTGGGAGATATTGGATATATTATGCACATGTGTATCACGATGTGTTATCATCGTTTTTGATATAAGAGATCTTTGAATATTTTTTTTTGTTTGTTTTATCATCGGTTGCTAGGGTGTATGACGAAGATGCTGATAACGATTTCTAAGTGATTGTGCTGAGTGATCAGGGCACAAGTAGGGTTTAGTATAGAGTTCTTTTTTTTCGTTATGAAATCATAAGTATCTGCTCCATTTTTAGATGATATATGTATGTATCAGCAGAGCAGTAGATACGTGGATACAAAAAGTGCGTTTAAGAATTATGAGTTGAATCGATCGCATGATGATGTTTCTAATAATGATTATTATGATAGGGCTGGGAGGACATAGGATTGCTGAAATTGAATGCACTTGTTCTGTTTTCATTGTGTGTTATGAATGATTGAACTGGGCTAAAAGGCAATAGGCAGGAGAATGGGAAAGATTATGAGAGGTCAGTTTATGAGGGGGAAGGGCGTTACTGATAAGACTTTGACAACTTCCTAAAACTATAAAAGTGGACAACTGAATCGTAAAAGTAAATTTGTACGGTAATATTATATGAGAGCAGTACAAAGCAGTTAAGCAACTAGTCAATTGAATTTAAAATGGATCAAAGTGCTACAGGAGACAATCTCAATAGCTCAAGGATAGAACGATTCAGTTCAAATTCAGTACAAAACCAGTAAAAAGGTTCTTTCAAGTGGTACCGAAGTCCAAGAGCTACCGTTCAAGACAGTAAAGCAATATGTTGAACTTAAATACGAAACTGATAGAGAAGCTTATAGAAATCAGTGATGAGCTAAGAAATAAATATAAAGTTCTAAGATCTGAAAAGGCTGAGATGGAATCTAAATTAGAAGAAATTTTCAAACCAATTACAAAACCCTTAAAAGAGCTGGTGGAAAAATCTATTTCAAAAAGGAATTTAAAATATGAAACAAGGAAAGAGAAAGACGAAAGTTTTGAAACACCTAAACCGTTCAAGATTCAAAAAATGTTCAATGATGATGATGATTTTAATACTCCAATGGGAACGTCAAACAATGAAGATGATACAACAGCGCATAATCTTAGCCGTCACCTTCACAATCGTAGAGAGCTTGCTGAAAAATATGATCAAGAGGAATTTCAAGAGCTCCCCCGCAAATGTTTAGATTTCTACATAAATAATTCAAATTCTTTTGACAAAGTGTATGGTGTGTATTATGAGAACGACTTATGGAAAATTGGGGACTCAGATTTCTCTGTTCATGATAATGATATTCAAATAAAAGGAAAAACATACATATAAGGGTACATAAGGATTATATGAATTATTGTTCAAGATAATTCCAAATCGAGACCTCTATACTAGCGATGATTTACAAACTTATAAGACCATATTGAATGATACCAATGCACACAGGATATCTTCGTCGTAAATAGAAACACAATATTAGCAAACTATATAAACAAAATACAGATCATCATACTGGCGGCGGTTTAATGCATTTGACCAACAATGAAAAAGAATATATCTATTGGAATGATCCAAATGATCTAGTAGGTCGGTTGCGGTTACTTTTAGAGATACTAGAAGCTGGAAATAAAAATCACTCTAATGAGATTGAATCAATCATTAAACAATTAAAGGAAGCCGATATTATTGAGTAGAGGCCAATGGCAGACGGGCTCCTGGCGGAAGCAGGACGCTGCACGCCCTTCTATATCAAAAACGGCTACCAGTGGTATTATCCGCTTGCGAGAAAGAAAGAATGACAGAATATTTGCAAATAGCTTGGTTTTACATCTGAACATATGTAATTAATGGATACCCCTACAATTATGTCACAGATGACCTGACAGCTAAAAACCAATGTATTAATTGTTATTTAATAAAATAAAAATAAAAAACCAAATTCATATTTTAAAAGAAAACATATTTTTATTTATACTCAACTTCATTTAAGAAGTTATTCGACCGCAGCATTTGTGACGATATGAATTCAATTTCGCCATAGCTCAGAATTCTCTCCATTTAAACTTTTTCATCTATTTTATTAAATGGGTTTATACATTAAGATCTAATCTGTTTTGTACTACTCTTGAAGAGGCTCTATACAGCTTAGAACAGTGTCTAAACAGGTTCCTTACAGATTGAAACAGCCTTTGCACTGCTTTTGAACAGGTTCCATACAGATTGAAACAGCCGTTGCACTGCTTTTGAACAGCTCATTACTGATTGAAGCAGCCTTCGCACTGCTTTTGAACAGGTTCCATACAGATTGAAACAGCCGTTGCACTGCTTTTGAACAGGCTCATTACTGATTGAAACAGCCTTCGCACTGCCTTTAAACAGATTCTGTACACCTTGAGAACAACTCTTAAACATGTTCTGTAGCTTAATATGGTTTATTATGGCGTACAGTACGATTTTTCAACATCGAAACCTTTGATTTGTACTTAGGTTGCGTTAACATTCATGTTGGAGGACAGGTTTTTGAATGTGTGCAAAATCTCAACAGATGTGTAATTAGGGTAAAGGATGCCTGGTGATTTTCCAAATTTTTATTTTTATTTTTCAATTTTAATATAACAATTCATTAACAGTTTGAAAATATGTAATTTAAATTCATTAAACATTGCTTTATGACAATATTATAGATATTTTTCTAGAAAATGAATCTGGATATTATTTATCATGAATTTTTAAAATATTATTAATGCACTTTGTGGTGATAAATCAACCAGTAACAAGTGTAATAATATCTATAAATGAAAGAAAAGATTAATTGAAAATAATAGCCGCAAAAAGAGAAAGAAAAGGTGTTATGTAGAACGATGTGCATAAATACACTTATTATGTTCGTGTGAGTGTATATGCAGGTACATATGTATGTATTTGTTGAAAACTACCAAAGCGAGTTATGAAAATTATGAAATTATAAGACATGCGGATAGAGAGCAATGAGAAACAAACTCATAATACATTAATTAAGATATTACTTAAAGTAACGTCTCCACTTCAGATCTTGAAAGTAACCAAACTTTAAGTTTTTTCAAAAATTGGCGTTAATGTGCTACAATACTGGATAATTCGAGCGGCAGTTTGTTAAAAATTAAAGGTGCAATAGCAGTTACATATAAAGCGTCTACTGTGCTCATTATTAACTAAGGGGACAACTACAGCAAATATATTTCTAAGCGAATACGCTTCATTTCTTCTAAAATGAATGTTACCGCTTCTGATGAAAAATATTTTAAGCGCTTTATAAATGAATAAATAACGAAGTGGTAGAATTTTCGCTGATTGAAATAGAGGCAGTGATGGCTCAAAATCTATTTTCATTACGCGAATTATCTTTTTTTGAGCTATTATAATAAGTTTCAAGTTACTAATATAGGCGCAACCCCAACATGCAAGATCATACTCTAGTTGTGACTGAACCAATGCATAGTAAATTGTTGAAAGCAAATTTCGTGGAACCAGTTTACGTATATGAAATATTTTATTTAATGATATGTAGAGGATTTTTTTAAGAGACATTATGTGTGACTTCCAATTCAAAATATTATCTATTAAAATTCCAATATATTTGAATTCTGTAACAAACTCAAAGATAAAGCAACTGTTCGTGCAGTGAACCTTGTCGCAACTGGGATGATGAAAAATAATGTCGTCAATCACTATATTAGGATTAGATAACGAAAAATACATTGCCTTAGACTTCATGCTGAGTACAAGTTGATGGTAATTGAACCAGATGACAAGCAAATGCAAATCAGCTTTCATTTGGTTTTGGATAATTTTCAGGGAATTATCTGCATACGATAGAGCAAGATCGCCCGCATAACCAATTAAGTGGCCGTTGAGAGGCAAGCTAAAATTTGAATTAATATAAATAAAGAAGAGAATTGGTCGAAGCACCGATCCTTGAGGAACGCCAATATTGGAGCAAACCCCTTCCTCGCTTATAACGCCGTTTACCCTTACTCGTTGTTTCCTATTTAGCAAATAGGATTTAAACCACTCAATTACAGTACCTCTAAAACCGGCATTATACAATTTCTGGATCAATATTTAATGTACCAGATCAAAAGATTTTGTTAGATCCAGAAACAGGCCAGCTGTTTTCAGATTTCTGTCCAGTGCATTGTATATTTTGCACAAAAATGCTGCAATTGCATCTTCAGTACATTTACCTTTCACAAAACCAAATTGAGATTTATTGAAATATTTAATTTTTTGAAAAAAGTTGAGCATTTTACCCACTATAATCTTTTCGAAGACCTCCAAAATATATGGATAAGCATTAGAAATATCTCTAGCCTTTAGACAGATATGGTCAACGCATGATTTGGACTGATCAGCTATTCTTGTAGGCAAATTAATAAGTAGGTGAAAGCCCATCGACGAAAGCAGCAGCATATAATCATCACCGGCCAACGGGAGATTTAGTATGTCAATATTAATATCCCAAAGTAAACAAATATTCCCATAATTAATAGAGCACAGTAAGCCTTCAAGTTCTTTATGAAAGATATCACTTCTAACAAATTGGAGTCGATATACACACACAAAGAAAATTAATTTCTTACCTAGTTTCAGTTTTAGTACGACGCAATCAGCACTTTCAAAATCTGGAGTGGACACCTCCACTTCGAGTTCACTTTTAACGAAAACAGCTGTGCCACCCGATGGATAGCTTTCATTACATCTTGCATACACACTATAACCCGGTATAGAAAAATTAGAGACTTCATGATTAAATATCCATATTTCTGTTAGGACTATAATCTGAGGCAAGATATTAAAACAATTTTCAAGATGAACACAAAAGTTATCAAAGTTCTTTCTCATACTTCTAATATTTTGGTGGATGACCGTCAAATCTTTATATGAATTATGAACACTAGAACCTATATAAACTTTATTGCTCCCACTCACAGTATTAGGATCACAGAGGTCATTAAGATTAGTTAGCATGTTTTCTTTTTAATTTTTAAGCGTTACTATAATTTTCTGAGATCTTCAAGACCCCTGATGAACTTAACCTCGGTTCCAGATGCACGTCTCATCATAATTCTCCCGTTGCGCACCAAAGAAACTCATAGTTCAATTGCTTCTTTGCCGCCTTAGCCTCCTTAAGAAAATATTTCATCTCGCTGGATATCCAGTCATTTATGAAAATATTTCCCTTAGGGGAAAAGTTGATTAAACTTGCTTTGATAGGTTTCCTATTAGCATATATCGCAGAGAGAATTCTCTCCTTTGTGGATCTTCGCAAAGTCTTCAGTATCATAACATCTGCATCAGAAAGCTTTCCATTCTCTCGCACTTTTTTCCGGTAAGAAAAATCATCTCTTCGTTGGAAATTCGAAGTCCCAGACCAGCTTCGAGGATCCCAGCAACAGTATCATACACGCAATCATTTTCGACAGCTGGAACATTACGAATCTCTAAATAGTTGGCATGAATTAGTCGCTCTGCACTGCTAAGACGTTGGTTTCTTGCATCTAGCTGTAATCTGAGTTTTTCGTTCTCCTCTTTGATCCCGTTCGTAATTTTTGCTGACTGCTCCAATGCAATTAAGCGGTTGTCCATTGCATCGAGAGTAGCAACGGTTGAACTGAGCGTTTTTTTTAAATCGATGATTTCGTCATAGACTTTTTGGAGAGTGATGGTGGTGGAATCATCTGCGTGCGTCGGTGTTGATGAAATGGATAATCTTCCCGTGTTGTCTCGCCTTTTCTGACTGCAGACGGAACAGTACCAAGTTTTTTTATTTTTTGTCAGATATTCAATATCCGCGGTTTTTAATTTTGCGCACTCTGCATGTAATAAGTTATTGCACTCACTGCAAATAATTTTAATAGCATCTCTTAAAATTTTAAGTTTGCACGCTACACAACTTGACATTTTACGTCTGTTCTCTTTGGCGGCACTTCACTATAATTCATAACAATTTGTCACTGGCGTAGCCAGCACATCCACCTTTTTCTTTCGTTTGATCTCTAAGCGAATTTCACCCATTTTGTTATTATTTTTTTTATTTTGAGGTACTGGTGTCTAGAACGTTTACCACATGAAGAATTAAAAAATAAAGTCTTATTAAAAAAAAAAGAAAAACAAATAATCCGCTATTTAACGCATAGTTTTGAACATATCAATCGTATCTTAATAACATGATGTGTTGATGGTTTCTATCTCTGAATTAATATGATAAAACCTCTGACTAAAACATGCAATAATTCATCCGTTGTTAGTGCTACAAATGAATACAGCTGTTCTCAATAGTATACAGTCATATAAATATATCTAGATCTATATATATACATAGATATTAATATACGGTTTTTGTATGAATTGGTAAATACAAACCTTTATTTTAAAAGAACTATACACCAAATTGAACTACAGAAATCTTCAAAATAAATAACTAAAGTTCAAAACACAAATCGTATTACAGAGCTAATCCAAACAGGGGCTAATCTAAACAGGGGCTAATCCAAACAGGGGCTGATCCAAACAGGGCTGAACATGTTGGATACATTCTCCTGCGCAAATGTCCTCGAAACTGGTGGAAGTAAACGCAGCCCCGAGATCAGAAATTATACTCACAGGATTTAGAGTAGTCTTCCACAGATTTCCTAAAATATCCGCTAAGACCAAGGAAACTGGATCTTCCCAACTTAGTTGAGTTCATGGAACTTGGTAATGGCATGCGTTTTGTGAGCTAATGATTTTGCATTCTTAGATACGTGATCTGAACCTCATGTACCGTTAAAGCAGCGTCCTGCTTCCGCCAGGAGCCCGTCTGCCATCGGCCTCTACTCAATAATATCGGCTTCCTTTAATTGTTTAATGATTGATTCAATCTCATTAGAGTGATTTTTATTTCCAGCTTCTAGTATCTCTAAAAGTAACCGCAACCGACCTACTAGATCATTTGGATCATTCCAATAGATATATTCTTTTTCATTGTTGGTCAAATGCATTAAACCGCCGCCAGTATGATGATCTGTATTTTGTAATAGTTTGCTAATATTGTGTTTCTATTTACGACGAAGATATCCTGTGTGCATTGGTATCATTCAATATGGTCTTATAAGTTTGTAAATCATCGCTAGTATAGAGGTCTCGATTTGGAATTATCTTGAACAATAATTCATATAATCCTTATGTACCCTTATATGTATGTTTTTCCTTTTATTTGAATATCATTATCATGAACAGAGAAATCTGAGTCCCCAATTTTCCATAAGTCGTTCTCATAATACACACCATACACTTTGTCAAAAGAATTTGAATTATTTATGTAGAAATCTAAACATTTGCGGGGGAGCTCTTGAAATTCCTCTTGATCATATTTTTCAGCAAGCTCTCTACGATTGTGAAGGTGACGGCTAAGATTATGCGCTGTTGTATCATCTTCATTGTTTGACGTTCCCATTGGAGTATTAAAATCATCATCATCATTGAACATTTTTTGAATCTTGAACGGTTTAGGTGTTTCAAAACTTTCGTCTTTCTCTTTCCTTGATTCATATTTTAAATTCCTTTTTGAAATAGATTTTTCCACCAGCTCTTTTAAGGGTTTTGTAATTGGTTTGAAAATTTCTTCTAATTTAGATTCCATCTCAGCCTTTTCAGATCTTAGAACTTTATATTTATTTCTTAGCTCATCACTGATTTCTATAAGCTTCTCTATCAGTTTCGTATTTAAGTTCAACATATTGCTTTACTGTCTTGAACGGTAGCTCTTGGACTTCGGTACCACTTGAAAGAACCTTTTTACTGGTTTTGTACTGAATTTGAACTGAATCGTTCTATCCTTGAGCTATTGAGATTGTCTCCTGTAGCACTTTGATCCACTTTAAATTCAATTGACTAGTTGCTTAACTGCTTTGTACTGCTCTCATATAATATTACCGTACAAATTTACTTTTACGATTCAGTTGTCTACTTTTATAGTTTTAGGAAGTTGTCAAAGTCTTATCAGTAGCGCCCTTCCCCCTCATAAACTGACCTCTCATAATCTTTCCCATTCTCCTGCCTATTGCCTTTTAGCCCAGTTCAATCATTCATAACACACAATGAAAACAGAACAAGTGCATTCAATTTCAGCAATCCTATGTCCTCCCAGCCCTATCATAATAATCATTATTAGAAACATCATCATGCGATCGATTCAACTCATAATTCTTAAACGCACTTTTTGTATCCACGTGTCTACTGCTCTGCTGATACATACATATATCATCTAAAAATGGAGTAGATACTTATGATTTCATAAAGAAAAAAAAGAACTCTATACTAAACCCTACTTGTGCCCTGATCACTCAGCACAATCACTTAGAAATCGTTATCAGCATCTTCGTCATACACCCTAGCAACCGATGATAAAACAAACAAAAAAAAATATTCAAAGATCACTTATATCAAAAACGATGATAACACATCGTGATACACATGTGCATAATATATCCAATATCTCCCAAGGCTATCAATAGTTTTCTTATTTTCAAACAGCAACAAATTATCAGAATTCCATGGTACGCAGATGAGCTCTACGTTGTAGTGGGGGTTGGTATTGTACAATTGCTTTTTTACTATTTGCTTTCCTTGTCTCCCTCCCCTGTTCGGTACCCCCCTCAAACGAATTATACTCATTCTTCTTTGCTGATAAATATGAAAATAATTCAAAGGAATATTGAAGGTTGTTAGGAGCGCCAAAAGAGGGCACTTGATAACAGCACAAGCTAGAACCATACGAGTTAAATATGAAAATATTTCAAAAAGAATATTGAAGGTTGTTAGGAGCGCCAAAAGAGGGCACTGGATAACAGCACAAGCTAGAACCATACGAGTAAAAAATCATCGAATAATATCACATGACAGAACCCTAAAAACTGCTCCATGCTCGATGTGATCCAGAACCGCCACAAACACACTACTTTCGTCTTTTTTGTTTTAAAGGTAAAACATTTTTTTTTCTTGTTGTTACTTAGGCTTCTACTAACAGCATCGAAAAAGAATTTTTGTTTAGTATTGGTTCTAAAGTGGTTTTTGGGAACGATGCCATATGGCAGGAAAATGGTGTCAAATTGAATAGACTCAACGTATAGGCTTATTTTTTTTTTTTTATTGTACGTTTGTTATTTATCTACAAATTTAGTTAGGAATTCCAAAGGTATTTGAGGATTATCTTTAAAAAAATTAATCATAAGCATAGCCTTCTGATGAAAAAATTCTCAATTTTTGCAGAACTTCTTTGCACGGCATTTAAAAGCACATTAACTGTTGGTCACCAATTTGTTTTTGCCTCAAATTCTTAAAATTAAAAATAAAAGGAAAACCAAAAAATATGCTCACATAGAGAGAAAATTAGCGTTAAAGTACATATGTGCATAGTGATGCCACATCGCATCAAAATACCGAAAGGGTTAAATTTCCCAATTTCAATAAACAATTTTCTTTGTATACGGATGCGAGATCTTTTGCTTTAGGAGTTTTACTGACACAAGAATGGCAGCCAGTATGCTATGCCTCTCGAACGTTTAATGACCATGAGAAGGACTACTCAGTAACCGATAGAGTTCTTAGCAGTGGTATGGGCCACTTCGTATTTTAGGCCATACCTTTGGGGACACAAATTTAAACTAATAACTGATCATATGCCTGTAAAATACTACGAGTTCAAAGAGGGCTTCTTAAATTGCAAGAATTCGAACTTGACATCGACTATATAAAAGGCAAGGAGAACATAGTTGCGGATTTCTTAAGTACTTAGAATACCAGGTGAAGTCAATGAAACATCAGAATTAGAAACTGCACATTCTGCTGAAGAACAAATCTTAGACAACATACCGAAAAAAGAGGGAATTATCAATATATACATATAAAACGCAGCTGATACTCACTAATTCAGTTACAAACGAAATAGAAGTAAAACATAATTATTTATGTTGACATGACAAAGGAAGATAGATGATTACTGGAAGGATTTATTTAGGAAAACAATAAAGACAGGGACTATATGCATTTTTTTCGAAGTAAATGATCATGATTACAATAAAGTGCAGAAATTATTAATAAAAATGTATGGGTATGATAAAGAAGTAACATTTTATAAACTTACCCGAAGAGCAAGGGACTTAGAAAAGGAAGAAGATGCTCATAGGCAAATATATTTTTATCACACCAAAGAAAGTAACCACTCAGTGATAGTACTTTAAAGGAAAAAATATTTTTTTTACTATAAAAGATACAGACATTTCAACTAATAGAAAAATATATAAGGCTATTCAAATATACAATAATAGACATCACTCGACATTAGCATTGTATATGAAACTAATGGTACTATCACTTGAGGAAATCAATGGTGGCGCCCCTAGCGGCCCAAGTAAAGGACACGTCGCTGAGAAGCACAAAAATCTTACGCTCTTCTGCCTCAACAATTTGCACATGCACTCATTGAATTTTGTATACCCCGCTCAAACATCATACTGTGTTAAGTGAATATATCTTCCACTTTGCAATGTGAATAACTCGTCGGCCTACCCCCATTCAGTGCCACACTACCAGTTGCCATGGTAGGTGCACGCTCCTCGTGCATATGAATCCGAGTGATAATGGAAATAAAGCAAAAGGAAAGTGCTCAAAAAAAAAGACACACACACAAAGCACATTCCTTTTTGCTTACATAATATTTCCTCTTCACCTATGATCGTGAAGTCTGTGCGGTGTGTGTGCGTGTTTTTTTTTCATTGCGAATAACTCATAGATCTGAGTTATTGGCAGTGCGAATGCACATTGGGGATGAATGAAAAGAAGATTGTGTGTAAAGTTTTTTTAAGTTGAAGTTTTTCATTGAGGACAAAATGCACACACATATAGCACATTCATTTTTGCTTGTTTTTACTACTAACATAATGTTTCTCTTCAATCTTCACTTATGGCTGTGGAGTTTGTGTAAATATTAATAATAATAAATAAAGCGTATTAAATATTAACCAAAACGAAAATGAAACGGGCAATACTGCGATTTGTCCAACCACAATTTCCGTTAATAGAGTTGCCGAGCCTATGACATATTATTAGAGATTTTTCTCTACCTAGCGTTGAAAATAATAGTTTGCAAATTTTTCATTCACAGTTTCCTTCTCCCGAATCTCGTTTTCATAATGAGCGAATAGTAAATACCATACCTCGGAGTATTTTCGATACGCCAAAGCGATTAAAGGTTGATAAGGACTATAATTTAGAAAAAAACGTTGACATGCAATTGCTAAATAAGCCAGTCGAGTAAACACTTTTGTAAATATGCAACTTTTTTAAAAGGCAAATGCACATTGGACGAATGACGAAAAAGATTCGTGTCTGAAGTTTTTGTATAAGTCTCCCACATTATATTCCCATTTGGTGAGCTCGGGATTTAGTTTACCATCTACAAGCACAATCTATCGATGACATTCTTCCTTAAGTTTACCGGCCGGTTTTTCAAACCAAATGATTCATCTTTTAAAGAGCAAGGCTGAAACTTTGTCAAACTTAGAGAAAAGATGTATGTACAATAATTTTTGATGAAATGGCAATCAAACCCGAACTTGATTGCAACATTAAAAATGACATGGTATATGGCTTTTCTGACTTCGGGGAGCTGGGTAAACGCGCTACTGTAGCCTCCAGAGAAATGTTTTTTACTCTTAGGGGATAAAACAAAAATTGGAAGCAAGCTACATCTTATTATGCGAGTCTACCGGTAAAATGAAAAAGTCATATTGCTTTGGTGGGTTACTACAAACTTTACTTGCTATAGAGTTAATATGGGAAAAACTTAAATTAACCAGCAATTCCTTCTTATTGCACATCTGAATACTGATGTTGCAGAAAACTTATTTTCAATGACTCGTTCAAATAGGGGATCATACGAATGAAACCCTTCAGCTTACAGATTTATTAGAAATTTAGAGCAAATTGTTTTCAAAAATTTAAAGTCATCAGAAAATGCGAGTTACGAAGATGCGGGGGCTGAATCTTTATTACACTAAGCTGATTGTGACGATCTTAAGTGTGATGACAGTGAAGAATTTCATATTGAAGCTCCAGTATAAGATCATCTCATGGCTACAGATATTCTGAGCAGTATCGAAAAATGAATAGTTGCGATGACGAGTTTGATGTTGATGCCAATGAGACAGAAACAGTTGTGTCCAAAGGATGTTCTCAGAAGCTGCAAGAAGCGGCTCTTACATGCCGGGTTTGCAGCTTTCAAGTTGCATAAGAAACTTAATCGTCAAAACTGCACTCTGTTCATGATAGATAAAACATACAAATTCCGAGAACAAGCTCTGTTAATAAAATTGCGAGCTTATAATAACTATGACACATTATCCGAATTTGGAAATTTAACTGTTTCTTCCTTGGAATTTGAAGCTTAGATATGAGAAAAGTATGCAAACACTTTTTGAAAGCCAATTTGTAAAAATACGACACGAAGAACACTTGGTTGAAGCTTTGCTAAAATTAAAAATGACAGCTTCCGCTAGTATGAAATGTGACGATGATGAGCACAGACACTCCATTTGCAAATTAATTTTAATTGGTCTAATCGAATTTTCGATTAAGAAAACCAATAATGATCTCTGTGGAGTTAAAAGTGTAAGGAATTGAAAACTTTACTTTATTATACGTACATACATATGTGTACCTATATTAAACCTTTCTTTATTTTGTTAAGATTTTTTTTGCGAATTTTTGTTATATTTTCTTTTTTTTCACACTGTTTGTTAAGTTTTTCTAGTTATTCATTATTTTTTTAATTAATTGATATCTACTTTTTATTTCATAAATATTACTATTTCTTTAATTCTTACTAAAGAGCGAGCCTACAGGGGACACCTCGAAAAAAAAACGCGTTTAATATTCCATCTCATTGGGTAACGTGGAAAAGAATATTTGAACTATTCAGCGCCCTTCGTTTGTCCGTGCAACAGAGGATAGGGTTTGATTCGAAAAATTTTCTGTATAATTTCATACAATTCAAACAAAAACAAACAAATCTATCCGTAGCCATCATAAATTTATGGCACTCCGTCCATCCACCACATAATCCCACCACCACCCCGCTGTGAATATATGTTTTTTCATCCCTTAACCAGATCACCACTTGAACTAAAAACCTGACGCATAACGCATAATACGCATCCACCACTCCACTCCCTTATCAGAAAAACATACATCTTTTCACTGAACAAGAAAAAAAATAATAACCTGCTTATACCTTTTTTTCATCAGTTTCTTTACTCATTTTCTTGGCAAAGTCATTCACGCAATTGCGTAACATGTGTGCAAAAATACTGAACGGGAATGGAAACCCAAGAAAGATTTTGTTTACTTTGTTTCCACTCATCACTCACTCATTCTCTGATTATAACTCCATTCTCAGAGAGTAATAATATTTTACTTCGCTCTCGAAGAATGAGAAAACGCCACCTGAGCGGTTGGAGAAAATACTAAAAAATATTGCTTGTTGATAGTACTATAAGTTTCATATACAATGACATTAGGCATGAGTCCAAATGAAGTAGAGAAAACAAATCAGGAGGCATTAAGACAGAAAATAGCTGAGCATAAGAAAAAAAATCATATACAAAAAAAATTTAACTAGAGAAAATTATGAAGAAAAACGTAATGAAGGTTACATAAGAAACTACAAACATCTTAGGCATAAAAACGAAACATACTACAGAAAACATAATCTAAGGAATATACATATGTACATGTGACTAATATTAACGACCAAATAAATTTGCAGGCAACCAATTGGCTGACGGGCTTACTGGTAATAATGACAGCAATAGTAACAGCACAGTCAACATTAATAATAACTCCATTTCAAACTAATAGTGGATACACAACGCTTAACTTGGGAATGGTAGAAATAATAAATAAAAGCCAAACCATATTACATATTGTCAATATAGTCTCTACTATAGTCTTAGTAGAAGAAAATTTACAGGTTTTTAATAATACTGAAATACAGGATGAATTAGTAAGTATTAAAGCGAAAGTCGGGGGAATTATGCCAATTAAAAGAGAAAAGAAAGCACTTTTGAATTTCGTAGGATCTGCTCAGAAATGGTTGTTCGGAACTATGGACGATGCAGATAGACAGAAAATAATAGAACATATGAAATTTGTAGAGATTAACAACCATGCAGCGATATCTAATCTTAATAAGCAAATTGATATCAATGGACAGTTCATGAAATCTATTAATAATTTTAGAAATAAAATAGACAAAGACAGGAAATATATATCACTTGCTTATAGGAATAATTCGGAGAGTTAAAAATATTTTGTTTCAAGGGAAATTAAGACCAATCAACTACTGAAATTGAAAATTTTAGAAAGCAAAATAGATAGTATATTAGACAATATAGCATCAATAAGCAAGGTGTACTTCATCCAAGTATATTAACAGCAGAAAAAATTATGGTAGCAAAGGTAGATGTTTATAAATTGGAACATGCCAAAATAGGGTTTATGAAATACGACCAAGACAAACTCATACTAGCCATTTAATTGCCCCTAGATTATATACAGACTCCACTAAAAGTAATAGTACCTATACCCAGTGGCCACGCGTCCTATTGTTCATTTCGTTCATGAACGCCTAACTTTCAGAGAACAATATTTTTCTTTTTTTAATTTTCTTAACTGACATCAACCACCCAGAAAATGTGTTTCCACTTGCCCTCTAAGTCCTAACTTCAGCCAATTTCTCAGTGTATTTGTCAACTCGTGCCAGCCTCACTTGCACTTGAGTCAAATCATAGTTCATAACAAAACGAAATACTAACCTGCGACAGCCACACTTCGCATTCACTCGACTCGTTCAGTTGAGTTGGAAACGAAATATATCCATCAAAAATAGATACAAGAAATAAAAAAGTAAAAACGCACATCGTATCAACAAATTCGTTCATCTTAACTGTGAACGAAATAAAGCAAAAGGGGTGAGTTTTTCTTAAGTCAATTTTACATACTCAACTCTGAGCTTGTGGATTCCTATGGCAAATGTAGGTATAAGGCACGTAAGTATACTGAAGGAGATATGAGCATGTGTGGTCGTGGTGTGTTGGATGTAGTAAAGTAAAAACAAAACATGAGTAATTATGTTGCCTTCACGTTCTATTCGTGCTGGAAAAATATGAACGAAATAGAAAATTTGTATAAGATTTGTTGGTGGATTGAGTTCGCTTTAAGTTTTATTTTGAGTAGAGGTGTAAAAAGGAAAATGATCTCAAAGTTGGTCATGAATGATTTTAGTGGAAAAGCGATTTTCTTACTTTGCGTATCATATCTCATATTATTTCTTAAAAAAACAGTTGGAAGATTCTTTCTATGAAAATGTAATTGAAATATTTTTGAGCAAATCTAGAAGATTGGACTTAGAATATAAGTAATATTTCAATGTACATACATATGTATTTATATCACAAAATATTGAAGAAAAAAATAAAATTTTATGAACTGAACGCCTACACTTTTTACTCACGCGTCGCCACTGCCTATACCTAACAAAGATAAAATGGAAATAGATATTGGAAATATTAGATTCAGTATGAATATAATGACAATAATATTTACATAAAAGATCTAAATGTAAGCGAAACTTGTTTTATCCAAAATTCATGTACAATGCAAAAAAAGAAATACTACAAATTGACGACGATATTATAGTTTGTAAGAATTTGAAAAAATAAAATGTTATTAATAATTGTGACGATAGAAAAATAAATCTCTCTGGAAATTTTTTATACATATAACGAATTGTTCAATCAATGTACTCAATAACACGATTTCAAATACCAATTTAGAATTCATATAAAAATACCATTATGAAGATAAGGGAGAGATAAACATAAGAAATTATGTAAATATAAAAATTAACAATATGTTTTAGCAAACCAGATGCAAAAGTTGAGAAAGGTTTAGAAGCACTAGAACCTCCTAAGATTCAGGAGAATCTTAAAAATAAGGGAGGAGAAATTAAGTATCTATACGGTGACATCAAGCCATAGGGCTTGATGAACTCAGGTCATCGGCTTAGGAATAATTATTGTAAACGACAGCACATCTTTTCTTGAAACATGAATCTTGGCAACAAGAATATCAATTGGGTCAATGCCAAATAATGAACTTGTGCTGTTCGTTATTCATTTGCTTAGTTAAACAATTATTAGGTATTGTAATAGAACGAATCAATTCATAATTCAAACACCTTCGACCGCAGTTCAATTCGAACTGTCTGGGCATTGATCAAACATATCTATCAATGAACTATTGGCAAAAATGCCAGGTCAGCAGATAGGCGGGCATGCAGCAACGTGTACAATATGATACACCTGGAGAACCGTTGTTCTGCTTAGGAGGCTTCATATTAGTCGCCCAGGGAATCATGATTGACCCTGATTCCCAAGACGAAACATGATAAGGCTGTTATTACACCTTCCTCCTTTAGAGGCATAATTTTATTTTAATTAAATTATGTGTGACCAATCCCTTAATTCCATTCTTTATTTAAACACGAATCTTAAAAAATATGATATAAAATATATGTAAAATATTCTTATTTGTTACATATACATAGATTCTTAAAAGAAACTTAACAATTAAGTTGTGTTATAAAAAATAAAAATTTTAAATCTATTATAATCTATCATTTAATTAAATTAAATTTAAATTTTATTATTATTAATTTATTTTTACCATTTTTAAGTTTTAAAATTAAAAATCTAGCTTAGGATAATACTTAAATTTATGAATTATTTTTTTAAACTTAAAGTAGTATTTTTTAATATAAATATTTATTATTATTCTTTATATTCTGAGTGGAAAATATGTTAATACAATTCGTTTCTTAAAACCAAATTAATTGAAAAGTTTGAACATTTTATTTTTATATATTTAATTTATAAATTCAATATTATATTTATAAATTTTTTTTAAGCCTTTTTTTATTAACAGTCAATCGTTTACTGTGCCTGTCTTCTATGACGCAGTTTTTTTTCCATTAGTTTCTAGTACTTTATATGGACCTGTGAAAGCATTATCTAGCTTATGACCTGCTGTGTTCTCTAACAACACCCAGTCTCCTACATTAATATTTATCTCTTTTATTTTTGTGTCATACTGTAATTTCTGTTTTATTTTTGCACTTTTGATTAACGTTTGAGCCCGTAAATTAGCAGACTGTAACCTAAACTTAATTTCGTTGTCATAGGAGTCGATATTGTACACTGGGTCTATAGAGTTTTCATTCAACCATTGAAAGGAGTTTGGATTTTTCCCAAATACTAACTCAAATGGACAGTAGCCATGCACAGCTGATGGAGTGGTGTTATAGCAATATGCGAAGAATTGTAACCACTCATCCCAATCGTTTCTTTCGACCGATATGTAGGAACGTAAATTTTCATTAAACGTTCTATGGCTACGTTCTATTGTGTCTAAGGCCTGGTGATGGTACGCTGTTGAAGTTTCTTTATCTATCTTCAATAAGGAGCAAAGTTCAGTTAAAATTTGATTTTCATATTCAGTTTCCATGTCTGTTATAATTTTCTTCATAGGACCGTACTTCAGCACGAAACCTTCAACAATCGCTTTTGCTACTGTTTTAGCACTCTTGTTTGGGATGGGTATTGCTACAAAATACTTAGTCAGATCGCATACCACAATTATTGGGTATTCATTATATTTCTCTGCTAAAGGTAGCGGACTAATGGTATCTATCAACACAATATCGAAAGCTTATTCCGTTGTGGGTGTTATTACAATTGGCTTTTTAGTTTTTGTCAGATTTTTGTTGAGTTGGCAAAGTTCACATGACTTTACGTACGTTTTGATATCTTTTGTCATGTTACGCCAACGATAGTCACGTCTAATTTTATTTAATAACCTTGTAATTCCTGGGTGGCCTCCCCAGATTGAATTATCGTGGTATTTTTCATGATCTTTTCCTTTTCTCATTACTATATATTGTTATCACTTTGTGCGTTAGCGCTATAAATATTTTACTTAATAACTTGTTGCCCATTTCTTTAAAATCATTGACCATGGTCTTCTCAAATATTTTTTTCGTTTAGTGATAACTGGAATTTAGTTAGATTTTTGATGCTGGCTTCTTTTTGAAGCGCTGGAAAGAATTTGTCTAAATAAAGATTTCCATTAACATCAATTTATTCTAACTTTAGTGAACCAATAACTTTTCTTCCAGGTTTAAACTAACAATGTTGTGGACGAAATTTTAGTTGAGTGTATTTCTTAACATACCTAGAGTTAAGTATTTCATAAACTCTTGGTTCATTTGAGTAATGAGTTATGTTTGTATCGGTGTAGTTTGATTTATTCAATTGTCTTTTTCGGGTGTCTTGACGAGTTGTTACTTTGATGATTTAATTTTCTTCTCTAATAGCTTTAATGTCATTAAAATCTATTCGTGATAGAGCATCTGCTACATAATTTTCCGTATAGTTTAAAGCGTGTTGTGGCCCAATGTATAGCCGTAAGTTCCTGCTCAATGGTGGATTTGTTACTTTCACCCTTTGTGAAAGCTTTTGATGCATAATATATGGGTATGTACTTTTCACCATATTGTTGGGTAAGTACCGCTCCTCAGGCATGCTTGCTTGCATCTGTTATTATACAAAATTCTTTTTCAAAATTAGGGTATTGCAGTACGGACGGACTTAATAGTTGATTTTTTAAATATTGAAAAGCAGTTTCACAATCTTTGGTCCATAAAAATGGAACATTCTTTCTACTTAATCTCGTTAAATGACGTGCATGATCTGCAAAATTTGGGATGAAGCGCCTATAGTAATTGGTAAAGGCTGCGAACCTCTTTGTCTCACCACCATTTTTGGGAGTGGGATAATTTGTTATAATTTCAAATTTACTTTTATCTGGGAGTATACCTTTATCTGTGCATCTGTGTCCAAGAAATGTCACCTCGTGACCGAAGAATGTTCATTTGTCTGAATGCAATTTTAAGTTATATTTTCTGCACAAACGAAATACATCTGATAAATTTTTAAGCATGTGGTTTTCCGAACAATGAATTACTACCAAGTCATCCATATAAAGAAATGCTTGAGATGCCGCCAAACCTGAGAACGCAAACGACATCATTCTCTGAAATAAATTTGGGGCTATTTTCAATCCGTACGGTAATCTTTTAAAACGAAATGATCCTTTTTCTGTGGAAAATGAAGTTATATCACGTGAGTTTTCTTCCAATTCAATTTGATGGAACCCAGACATCAAATGAAGGCATGAGAAATATTTCGCCCTTCCTAATTGATCGAGTATATCGTCAATACGAGGAAGTGGATATTTATCTGCAGAAAGTTTTTTATTAATCTGCCTATAATCAATTACTAGGCGCCAACGTTTTTCAGTTTTACCTGGCAAGTTCTTTTTTGGAACCAAAAGTACCGGGCTATTGTATTCTGATATTGATGGTTCTATTACATGTATCATCTCTTACAGTTTGTCTACCTGTTTGTTGATCTCCTATTTTTGGCTATGAGGGGTTCTATAATTCTTTATATAAACAGCTGTATTATCTTTTAATCGTAATTTTTGTTTGTAAAAATTATTTGCCGAAATTTTATCATTTTCTATCGCGAATATATCTACGAAATCGGAACATAGTTTATTGAGTTGTGTTTTAGCAAAAGCTGGAAAATTTTTGTTTAACTTTAGTAGTACCTCCTCTTTGTGACTGCGGTTGTCACCACTGGGAGTGACTACTTTGTAATCGGACAGACTTTCTGTTTTAATGACTACGTCTTTAAGTAAGACGTCCTTTTCAGTTACGTTTATCAGACGGACAAATGGACTTTCCTGAGAAACTATTGTGTTGGCTATGAAAACACCATTGGCTAACTGTTGGTTTGGGATAAGTACCTCATTTTCAGATGATCTCACGTTTATTTTTCTTTTTGCCTCGGATCTAGCAGGAATTAGAACCGAATTGTTGTATGGAGCACTTTGCATTGGTATACCGATGTCTTTTTGGAAATTTCTTAGTCGTAATATGAATAACTCTTGATAACATTGGTAATCCAAAATACAATTATAATTTTTTATAAAATCTAGGGCTAAAATTCCGTCGCACGGTATTGGAAAATTGTCAGGGACTACCTGAAATATATGTGATATCAGTATATTATCTGCTACGAGACCGGCCTCTATGCTACCAAATGAATTGATGACGCCATGCCCTATTCCACTGAGCTGTATAGAGTTGATGGTATTAAAAGGTTCGTTTCCGATTTTGCTTTGCTTGAGAACCGACACATCTGCACCCGTTTCAATTAAAAACAAGGTGTAAGTATTGCCAAGACTTGTTTTTATTGATATGTAGGAACTCAAACTTAAATTTAAATGATATATTTTTATAGTTGGTTCTGAATATCTTGGGGTGTTGATTCGTTTCCCTGGTCCTGATTGTTAACTAGTCGGACTTGTCGTTGTCGTCTCTGTTGAAACTGTTGATTTGTCTGTTCCCTGTTATTATTATAATTTATTCCGCGGTTAGCGCTGTAATTTCCACGTCCGCTATATCTACCACGACTACGGTAGTTAAATCGTTGGTAGCCTCTGTTGCGCCCTCTGTTTCCACCGTCATATTGGTGAATTGGTGCACCTCGGTTTTTTCGCTGAATTCCTCTGTAGTATCTGAGGAATATTCTTTGCTGCCTCAGGCGTGAAGCCTTCCGATATATATGCAGAATTAAGGGCTCTCGTCAAATCCTCTGTTTTAGTGGCAAAACCATCTGTGTTACCTTGTACATACTATGTACTTTTTAATTTTGCCATTATAATCTCGGATGACGTGGCCTTCATTTCTGATGTTAATTTGTTTACTATCTGCTGCAGAGTAGTTTCCCCCACGATAAGATCGCGAGCAGGTCCCATTAATTTAGTTTTTACTAGGGTCACTGCTATTGCCTCATGTGTTTCTTTGATTGTTTCAATAAGGGAGACCGCGTCAAGGAAACCCTTTAAATTGTTTGGGTTGCCGTCAAATTTCGGCAAGATCTTTGCGGCTGAATTCATAAACTCTATTCTCTCTCAACAACCATTGTGAATCTAAGTTTGTGAGTTTGTGTAACTGTGGAAATTGTATTGTCGTCAGTCAAGTTCAATTGTTGCTTGTAAGTAAAGTCTTCATGTATGCTTAAGGGAATATCTAGTTCGATCCCGTGTTTGCTAGAAACTTTAAGTAATTTATCTCTAAAGCTATGGAACATTTCCGAAGCTTCTTTTTATGTTCGGTTGTTAAATTACTAAAGTGTACATTAAGTAGAGTTCTTATATTATTGTAATTTTGAATGAGTAGTTTAAAGTGTAGCCGAACTGTTTTTTCGGTAATTGTGGCACTTTTATTTATGCATTTATATGACTTATTAAATTCTACTTTGTACGGCGAAATATTATCTAATATTTTGGACCACTTGTCCATTTATGGTCATGAACCCGTAAAGTTAGTCAAAAATGCAAAAATATTTGTACACTCATGATCGAATGAAATGGATATACAAAATCTAAAACAGTGGCCGAATTCATTTTACTAATGTATAGGTATTAAGCTACTTAAGTGTCATTTTTTTCTTTCTTATCATTTATAGATCTACTCCTATTATCTATTTAACTTAACCTATTTTAGGTTGAAGTGGCTGCCAGCTAGGAGTCGCCAGTACACTTAGACCAATGATAGGTCCGTTGTGATAACCTATTTCACATCAACAAAAAAAAATAAAAAAATAAGTGGTTTCATGTAGTACATACTGTTACTGGGCTGGTGCTGCTGTTGTTTCTGGGCTGAGGTTGTTATTCAACACTGTGTTGTGTGTTTGTAAATGTCGATCGCGCGGGGCCAGCAGCGAGAGTTATGTCAGTGCCAACAATCCCAGCCACAACAGTCAGCAAAACACCGGATGACCAGCGACCTAATTCTAGTTCATTGAATAAAACAAAATCAGCATCTACGACGGAAATCGCCATCGACTGGAATCAGCATATTTGACCTCGGCAAATATGTTGAAGAGTACAGGAAAAAAGAACAACGAGGAGTCATTCACCGATCGCTAACCGAGGCACTTAAAAAGTTACTGTTAAAAATAAAAATAGGTTATTTGCCATAAATTGAACTTTTGTTTTTTTTTTCATTGTGTTAGCTTGCAGAAAATCCTTTTCTCGAGCGCAAGCAGAGATGTATCTAAGTATGACGATGTGTTTTTTTTTTTGACCAGAGGGGGTATGAGCGAGGGGTGTGCTTTAATTCGAGCTTTTTCGCGCGTTTCCTTTCTTGCGCCTTCGCAGCGATATCTTCGACAGCAGTAGCTGGTGCTTTGTTAACTGTTTACTTGGAAGTTTTGTATTTGCTGACATTATAATCACGTTTTTTTTGGTTTTTATAATTTTTTTTTTCGATTTGAATGCGTTATCGCGGGAATTACACACGAATTAAAATGGAAATTATTTAATTGAATGGCGGAGAATTGTTGCACTACATTGTCGAACCGTTGAGTGATTGTGGGTCGTGTATAAACTTTTCAAAGTTTTTACTGTTGTCACGGTCGCAATTTACTTTTCAAATTTTCACTATTGTCACGGTCGCCATGTAATAGAACGAATGAATTCATAATTAAAACACCTTCGTCCTCGGTTCAAGTCAAACTGTCTGGGCATTGATCAAACAATGAACTATTGGCAAAAATGCCAGGTCACCAGACACGCGCGCATTCAGCAACGTGTACAATATGATACACCTGGAGAACCGTAGGTAGTGATGGTTCCCAGGTGTAATTGTATGCTGTTTAGGAGGTTTCATATTAGTTGCCCATTCATGATTGACCCTGACTCCCAAGACGAAACATGATAAGGCTGTTATTACAGTATAAGAATGGAAAATAAAGAAGATTTTGCTTTGATATATTTCGTGCAAGGGAAGAATAAATAGCGACAGCTGTATTGATATTTAGGCGCCTCCTTAAAGGCATCCTATCGAAAAATATTTGGAAGCAGTTCTCACCGAAGGATAATTATTCAGCAAGATAATGGCCATAAATGCCGAAAATCGGAATAGTTTTAAAATCAAAACGTTCAGGTCTTGGAGTGGCCAGCTCAATCCACTCCTGTGTCCACTTCTAAAAAAGAGGATTAAGAACAATAATAATAAAAGCCACCTTATCGCGCTACGCAAATACGCTTAAGCCCAACCTAATACATCCTCTTAATAAACGTCGTGAATGTACCTAAATATCAGGGATAAAGAATAACTCATTTGAAAACAGGATTACTGCAAATACGTTAATAATCGACAGAAAATACATTCAAAGAAATGTTACATATACTAGTACTCGTTTGGGTGGTTGAATATTGTAGAAATAGGGTGCACTTTGATTGGTGTCAGTCAACCAGCCAATACCCAGTATTGTAACTGTTACTACTGTGTTTATTTTACACCCGCCATCCAATACTGGTTTTTGTCCACCCGAACTCAACTTGCTAATCTTATAAACGTGAGTGTTGACTGAAAGACAAAAATAGCAGCACTATAAAAAGCGAACGAATTCCTCAATATAACCAAAGGTGGTGTGAATAACTTCGAGAACGGATGTTACACCTTATCGGCATAGGCAAGAAGTCTAAAGATTTAAGTATGTGAACGAGTTCTTCACGACAATTCTCATTAAGGCTAACGTCACCAATATAAGCCTAATATGCGGGCATGCTCCACAGAGGAGAAAGACAACAACACCAAAAACATACCCTACTAATTTAGGAACAAACCATACGAGCAAAACTAGGAAGAGAGGGCTTCCTTAGTAGTACAGTCGGAAGGTCAGCCTAAACGCCACCACATTCGATTATGGATTCAAGCTGCTCGACTATACTGCGGAGCGAAATGTTGCCCTAACTAGTACGCGGTTCCCAGATCTCGATATTCACAAGGTAACATGTAGATTGATCAGGAGCAATCAACCGTCAACCTCGACTACCTTCTGGTAGCCAAGATACGGTTTCGGATATCCGGAATACCGCTTACTTACTTACTTAGGTGGCACTACAGTTCGAGGTGAACCTGGGCCTCAACCAACAAGCCTCTCCAGTTAGCCCGGTCCTTAGCTAACTGCCTCCAGTTGCGCACTCCAAGTTGGTTGTGCGCGCCACCTTAGGCGAGGTCTTCCTCTACTGCGCTGTCCCTCCGGGTTAGATTCGAAGACTCTGCGGAACGGAGCATTGGTGTCCATTCGCTCTACATGTCCTAGCCATCTTAGGCGACTGATGCGCAGTTTTTTGACTAGGTCGATGTCTCTGTACAGTTCGTAAATTTCGTCGTTGAATCTTCTCCTCCAAAGCCCGTCAACGCAAACGGGAACGTATATCTTCCGAAGAATTTTTCTCTCGAAGCGACCAAGGATATCTTCATCTGCTTTCGACAGAGTCCATGCTTCAGCGCCATAAAGCAGGACTGGGATGATCAAGGTCTTGTACAGTCTCCTTAGTTGTTCGAGATAGGGCCTTACTACTCAATTGCCTTCTCAGCCCAGAGAAACAGCGATTGGCAAGAGTTATTCTTCGGTTAATTTCCGCCGAGATGTTATTGTCAGAATTAATAGCAGAGCCAAGGTAGACAAAGTCCCTTACTACCTCGAAGTTATAGTTGTCGACTGTGACGTTCTGTCCAATTCGTCGATTTTGTGTGTCCCTTCTTGTCGACAGCATATACTTGGTTTTGCTCTCATTTACAGTCAAACCCATTTTGGCGGCTTCTGTTTCGATACTAGCGAACGCACCAGTGACAGCCCGCTGAGTTCTGCCAATTATGTCAATGTCGTCGGCGTATGCGAATAGTTGCACAGACTTTTGAAAGATTGTGCCTCCGGTGTTGGCTTGTGAGTTTCGCACCATTCTTTCAAGAATGATATTGAAGAAGTCACATGACAGCGCATCACCTTGTCTAAATCCTTTTTTGACATCGAAGGTCTCGGTGAGGTCATTACCGACCTTGATGGAGCAGCGGGCGTTCTCCATCGTCATCCTGCACAGACGAACGAGTTTTGCAGGGATGCCAAAACTAGACATGGCTCTATTTAGATCGTCTCTATAAATGCTGTCATATGCGGCCTTAAAATCGATACAAAGATGGTGAGTATCGATTTGGACTTCTTGGGTTTTTTCCAGGATCTGCCGGAGTGTGAAAATTTGATCGACTGTGGACTTTCCTGGCCTAGAACTACAATGATAGGGGCCAATCAGGTTGTTGACGAAGGGTTTCAGGCGTTCACACAATATGGCAGATAAGATCTTGTACGCGATATTGAGGAGACTGATGCCTCTGTAATTCGCGCAGTTGAGGGGGTCTCCTTTCTTGTCTTGGACGGAAGTTTTGGCTATCATCGTCTATGTTGAATGGTGCATTCTGCCTGACGACGGTATGTTGGTCTTCCTCGCCGTTATAGTCTGCAGAAAAAGTTTTTCCATATTCTCAGCACCGACTATGATTCTACTACCAGGTTTCCTTCCTCATCTCTACAGGTTTCCGTACGGGTCTTGTTGGCCGTTCACGTTCACGTGACACGTTCTTTCTACCTTTTGAAAAAACTTTCGTACTTTATTCCTGGAGTATAACCTCTCAATGTCTTCGATCGCGCGCTTCTCATGCTCTTTTTTCATCTTCTGGAGAAGCCGATGTTCTTCCCGTCTCTTATGCTCGTAGGGCTCACGAGCAGCCCTCGTCCTTCTTTGCAGCGCCGCTTTGTACGCCTCTTGTTTAGCTGCATGTGCTTGCCGGCATTCTTCGTCAAACCAGGGGTTTCTTGGTGGTGGTCGACTGAAACCCAGCACATCAGCTGCGGCGTCTTTGATGTCACGTTGGTAGCGTTGCCACTGGTCTTCGGCACTTGATGCTGGTGGCATAGGAGTCGTGGAGAGATTTCGGGATACGCGTTCTGCGAAGATTCTGGCGGTCTCTTGCGATTGCAGCTATTCGACGTTAAATCTTCTCACAGTTATTCTTCTTTGTGGCGTTCGGGATATCCGCATTCGTACCTTGGCTGCAACAAGGTAGTAGTCCGAGTCGATGTTCGGAGATCCAGAATACTGGAGGCATGCCTTGCGTCGATCGCAATGTGATCAATTTGATTGACTGTTTCATGATCAGGAGACCGCCATGTCCCCTTGTGGATATTGGGATGAGGTGGTGTCGTGTAGGCTATGCTTGCCAACTGTCCTACCAAAGATGTCCTAATTTCCTATCTTGGCGTTAAAACTATTAGTGTTATCCCTATATGTGAATCCCAGGTCTATAGGGTTCTCAGGATTTTAACGCCAAGATAGGAAATTAGGACATCTTTGGTAGGACAGTTGGCAAGCATAGCCTACACGACACCACCTCATCCCAATATCCACAAGGGGACATGGCGGTCTCCTGGGGCCCAATTCCGCAAGGGTGAGTTTTGCTGTGTACACGAAAAAATGTGTACACTGGCTTGTTCCGATTCCACAAGTGTGCAAGTGGGTTTTTTTGACAGTTGTCGTGTACACAAGTGGAGGAATTTATTCACTCTATTTTCGGTCGTGAATGAAGCTTGTGTGAAAAAAAAATTAAAAAAGCCAGTGATGAGCAAAAGGAGTATTTGCTGACATATTTTGAGGAAAATATAGAGTTTGCCCACGATAGGTTTGTTTATTTAACCAATACTATATTTTCTTTTATGTATTTATTTGATTTTCTTTATGCACATTTGAATCATTCGATGGTGCACATGTGAAAGCCGCTAAATGGCAAATGCTGAAAACCAATTTAAACGCTATAGGAGGTGCTTGGAAAGACATTAACCAATGACGCAAGTATTGGCGAGACCAAAAGTAAGTTAATCAAACTGTTTAGTTTATGTGATAAAATATTTTCTTTACTTTACATTTAGACTTCATGCTAAAGAGAAAGAAGGTCTAATAAAGGCTTCCTTTCAAACAAGCAAAATTAAACAGCTAAAGGCTCAACTATAATAGTCGAAAGCAATCGGAAGCTAATGTCAAAATTCTACGTTAAGTTTCCTTCAGTACTCTCAATTGCTTAAGTTGCCCATAATAGGCGTATGTGAACGGAAGCGACTGTCAGAGTCAAATCGTTTTGCCATTTTTTTTTCTTCCAAGTATGAATATGAAATCTATTTAATTTAAGTATGCAAATGAAATCTAAAAATAGTAATTGTTATTTCAACTGATAATTTCAAATGTACTTACCTTACAAATAAATAAAACCAAATTTCTTGGCAACTTTCAATTTTTATTAAACACAGCTGTTCAAATGTCACATTTTCGTACGAAAGAGCGAATGGGTTCGCTCTTTTCGTAAGTGAGCAAAAGTGAACGAAACTTGACGAATCGAATCGAAGCAAAAAGCTATTATGGTCGCAGAATACAAATTCCTTGTATTCGCACAGTTACGTACGTCGACTTACGCACCCATTCGACTATTATAGTTCGGCCTTAAGTCCGTTCGAAGAGCGCGTAGTTGGGCTATTAGCTCCCGCCGCATTAAGCGGCGCAGATGTTCCGGAGCTGTTTAGCTTACCACAAGGACAAGCTGATATGGTAAGAAAGTTTAAAATGGATTTAGCATTTTCGAATGGCTTATTTGTTGATTTTTTTTTACAAATTTAGAGAACAAAAGCTACTCCCAGTCAGACGTCGTAACCTGAAAGAGCTCCTGATGATGAAGTTATTTCATCAGGGATTGGGGAAGTCTTAGACGTTACCCCAGAGATGGGTTAAGCTTCGATTGCTGCCGAAATGCCAGTAGTAGCGGTAGCAGGACCATCTTTTGCAGCTATGAGACCAACACCTCGTAAAAGAAAAAAGGCGCCATCGGGGAAGAATCGAGATGTATCTTCCTTCGAAGAAAAAATTTTGAAAATTGAAGAGGAGAAACTAGATTACATAAAAAAATCATATTATTGGAAAAAGGAGTACGAAACAGAATAGAATAGATTAGAATTTTTACTTCGTTTAAAAATTACAACAAGCTATCGCACAATTTACAATGAGTACAGAGATGTGATTTACATGGGTATATCTTTCTACTGAAGAAATATTATATGTACGTTTTTAAATAAAATCTTTAACAAAAAGAAAATTCTTGAGGAAACAACGATAAAAAACCTCAAATTCGAAGAAGAGAGAAAAAAAAAAAAAAATGCATATTTTTAGAAAAAAAACAAGCAAATAAATAAATAACAGAAAAAATAACAATATATATAGATATAGAAATAGTATAAAAGTTATAATAAACAAAACTTCAAAATTAATAAATAATACAAGGAAATAAATTACCAATAAAATAAATAAATAAATTAACAAATCTACGGATTACCAAATTAATAAATTAACAGATAGTTAAAAAAAAATAAATAATGTATATATGTGTATATAAATAAATAAATAAATTAACAGATGAACAAATTAACAATTTAATAAATTAACAGAAAGATAAATAAAATAAATTATGTATATATGTGTATATAAATATATAAATAAATTAACAGATGAACAAATTGACAACTTAATAAATTAACAGAAAGATAAATAAAATAAATAATGTATATATGTATATGCATATAAATAAATAAATTAACAAGAAGGTAAATAAATTAACATATAACATATATATTAATTAACATACGAGATATACATAAATTAAATACAAATGTTAACAAGTCAGTTTAAAAATAAGTAAAGGAATGCAGAGAAAAAAAAAAACAAATAAATAACTTACAAGGTAAGAGAACATCAAGTTTGATAATCTATTTTTAATTGATTAATTGAAGGATTCTCAGGAATGTCGCATCTGATCCTAAATGAGTCATTGGGCTTTTGTATTCTGTTGGAGATCAACTCAACATTAGCTTTGAGATGAAGGTCTGATGTTGAATGATGCCAGGGCAGATTCAGCATCATTTTTAGTATCTTATTCTTTGATATTTGTAATTTTTTTATGTGACATTCAGCACATTTACCCCAGACCTGGCACCCGTACAAGAGGATTGCTTGGAAAATAGTTTTGTGTAATATTATTTTATTTTCTGTCGAAAGTAATGATTTTCGATTAATGAACGGATACAACATTTTAATGGCAATATTTATTTTTTTAAGAGTTCGCTTATTATCTATATATATAAAAATGAATGTTTGTCTGTATGTCCTTTATAGAATGGTAAGCTATGCATTTGATCATGTGATGATCTTTAGCAAAGTTGTTGTGCATGAGCCCGCGAAGGTTTCTGAGTTGGTACGACCAATTTTCGACAGATGGCGCCACTGTCATCACGAAAAGAGACAAAATAACTTAGAAACACAAATAACATCAACTTTGCCTTTGTCGATTTTAATCAAATGAGTTTTGTCGTTTAGAGTTTTTAAAGACGCAAAATTCAAGCCCAAAATCATGATTCTACGTCATCTAGAAGCTGAGCAATATCAAAAATATCATTTGTAAAATTTAGAATTTCATTAATTTTTCGTTGATCATGTCTCCCAGCCATGTCTCAGTGGTGATAATTTTTTTTTTTTCTTTATTCTCCTTTCGCTGCCTCTTCGCTAAATTTATGAGCAGAGGCGAGTGGCTGGCGATAGAAGGGTGTGTGTTTCCTTTTCCTTATTCTTCTGTTATACATACATGCATACTGGATAAGTTATGTGTGATGTTGTGTCTGTGTGTGCTGTGGTAGCGATTCCCACTGGGGATGTTATAATTGAGTTTGCACATTTTTAGTATTGTAGTTTAACCGAATCAGTTGCTATGTATTCCACCGAATGTGTGGCGTCAACTAAAATGAGAGAGATATTCTAAGCGTGATATTGGGCGAAGGAGTCAAGATACAAAAATTAGGCGGAAGCTGAGAAACCACTGTTAATAGACTTGGTTCTGTTAGTGAACGGTTTATTCTTATCGGTGAAAATGTTGTCCGACCGTGGAGCCTAAAGAAAAATTCATGTTTTTAGTATGAAAGTTTCATTTCATACGAAAAGGAGTCGCATGATGACTCGAAACGTCATCATTCGTTCGCTGTTTTCGTTTCAATTCAAACCAGCATGAACTGTTGCGGCAATATATGAAATTCATTGGAATGACAGTGGCGCCATCTGTCGAAAATTAGTCGTACCAACTCAGAAACCTTCGTGGGCTCATGCACAACAACTTTGCTAAGATCATCACATGATCAAATGCATAGTTCACGATTCTATAAAGGACATACAGACATACATTAATTTTTATATATATAGATAACTGACCCCTGCTCGCCTTGCTTCGCTCCGTTCCAGTTTTAAGACCGAAATGTATTCAGCTTCTGAATATCCCATGAAATGGATTTGTAGGAAATTGGGATTAGCAGGCATTAATGTTCCGAAAAGGTGGTAAATTTGACCCTGAATCTTAAAAGTGGGCAAAAAGTTGCCTTCTGTTATGCGTTTACCACCAAAGGAGGTCATTTGAAAGGCTGAGTTAAACTTTCTAGGACTCTCTAAAAAAGTTTTTGAGGAAGGATATGATCACCCAGCAGAATGCTCTTTGGTGGTTCCGGCGGTGCACCGATTTCTCTGAGCATAACTTTTCCGTTTGAACAACACAATCCAGCAGATTCTTTTGCCCGCTCAGACATTGTACCTAAGTATGTACATGCGACTCCCTTTCGTATGAAATGAAACTTTCATACTGAAAACATGAATTTTTCTTTAGGCTCCACGGTCGGACAACATTTTCACCGATAAGAATAAACCGTTCACTAAGAATTTATGTAAATTGTGAAATTCATGTCCGGCTCACATGGAACAGACAATATTGTCGTTTTTCGAATAGTTTTGTGACATGCGACTCCTTTTCGTATGAAATGAAACTTTCATACTGAAAACATGAATTTTTCTTTAGGCTCCACGGTCGGACAACATTTTCACCGATAAGAATAAACCGTTCATAAGAATTTATGAAATTGTGAAATTCATGTCCGGCTCACATGGAACAGACAATATTGTCGTTTTTCGAATAGTTTTGTGCATTTCATTGTGAGTTAGATAAATAATTCAATCGAATTGAATTTTCGTAGTTTCCGTGAGCTGATTTTATTCATTCTCTATAGTGAACCCACAAAGATCATCGAATGTGTATGTGAAGGATCTGACTGCTGATTGACGTTCCGAACGCATTTGCTGTGCAGTTTTTTTTTCGGATATCATCGTGAGCGGTATTAAAATCGATTTCAACAATTCTCGAGTGCTGATTTTTTTCACTTCAAATTTTCCTCAGCGAATTGGTGATCACCGTCAATATTAACATTTCCATCCGTGTGTGAACAGCCGGTTCAATTGGATTGGATACATTGTGAGATTCGGATTGCTGATTGACATCTAATAAATTCAAACGCAATTTTCACGTCGTTCCCGTACAATTATGCCTCCAAAGCGACAAGCAATTGGCCGATCTACACCTCAAGCACGAAAGAAAAGAGCATTACGAGTCTCAGAATCAGACGAGCAACGAGCATTAAGGCTAGAAAATCTTCGAGTACATGCCGCTGAGACCCGTTCGTCTGAATCATCTGAACAACGAGAAGTGAGGTTAGAAACTGATCGAATACGTAGTACTCAGGCCCGTTCGTCTGAGACAACTGAACAACGGGAAAGAAGGCTGCAAAATCTTCGAATAAGCACCGCTCGATCAAGACAAATATTGTGTATCCCACAGCACTTCAATAAATATCGAATTGAAACGAAACGCTGCAATGTCACAATTTTTTCGAAATGAACAAAATCAATAAAATGACTCAAAATGAATTGAATATTTGTGTAATGTCTTTCCTTCAAATTTATTTTAGTTGGTGGCGTTGCAACGCGCGCAGGGTACAGCTAGTGTTCTTTAAAAGTCAATTTTTTGTCGAGATATATGCCCAGATATTTTACAGAAGGCTCCCACGTTATAGGATTTCCATCAATAATTAGCTGATTAGCCGGAAGGAAGCAAGGTTTTCTTTTTCGAGTAAAAAAGATTGCTTGAATCTTTTCGGCGTTGAGCTTTATTTTCCACTTCGTGTAATAATCTTGTAATATTTTAACCGCATTTTTTAAATTCGTCTCAATATTGAGACCAAATTCATGCGACGAAAATATTGCTGTGTCATCAGCATATATTGCTGCGTCACATTCAGGGTGATTTGGGAAATCTGCAGTGTATAAGTTATATAGCACAGGTCCAAGAACCGAGCATTGGGGTACACCAGCGGAAAAATTTACTAGATCGGACACACCACTATTAACGTGCACTTTAAAAGATCTATTTGAGACAAAACTTTGCACGATTTTACAAAGAAATGGAGGAAAGTTTAAATTTATCATTTTATATGTCAGCCCCTTATGCCACACAAAATCAAACGCTTTTTCTATATCGAGTAGAATCATACCTGTTGATTTACCTATGTCACGGTTTTTTTTAATGGCATTACATATCCTTAAAACTTGGTGGGAAGTTCCGTGATTACGTCTGAAGCCGAACTGTTCATCAGGATATATTTTACAATTATCAATAATTTTAATAATTTTTTCTTTCAGGATTTTTTTATAAATTTTACTCACAGCACTTAGTAAATTTATTGGTCTGTAGCTATCCGTTCTATCTAAAGGCTTCCCTGCTTTTGGTATTGGGATTACCTTTGCAAGTTTCCATGCATCTGGAAAATATTGTATTTTTAGGCATGCATTAATAATATAGGTAAGGAATTTTACTCCCTATTTCGGTAATTTCTTAAGATAAATATTTCTTATTTGGTCCATTCCACCTGTTTTCTTAATAACCAAATTGCTAAAAAAATACTCAGTGTCTACTTCGGTTACAAATTCATTTGACGGAGTTTCAAAACAAACCCCATTGAAGGTCTGTAGGGCATTCTCTACGAGACCGTTTGTGTGTACATCCCTTAGATGCTGCGATAGGATGTGATTTTGGGCAAAATTTAACGCAAGTGCTTTCGCTTTTTCAGTATCTGAAGAGAAAGTATCTGAACCACTTTTGAGACAAGGTATTTGCTTCGCTTTATTTTTTACGATTTTAGTTATGTTCCAAAAGGGTTTAGAAGCTTTATCTAAGCTTTTCAATTTGTTATTCCACTCTTTATTTCGATGGGCTTGGAGGCTCTTATTTATTATTTTATTTAATTGTGCTACTTGAATTCGGGAGGCATGTTGGCGATATCTTTGCCAATTTCGTCTATGCATGTTCCTTATTCTAATAATTTCTAAGACATGAGATGGAATTCTTACGCTATAGAATTTTTTTATAACTTTTGGGATATTATTATTAGCCGAACTAAGAACATGATCTGAAAACTGCTGAACAATGGAGTCAACCTCCTGTTTGTTTGCAATGGTTTCAATGTTCATAGGGATGGTCCGAAGCTTTCGTTTCACTTCAGTCCGAAAACTTTTCCAGTTTGCTTTTTTCAAATCTTGAAAATATTGCACTTTTTGTAAACCCGACCAACGAATTTGAGAAAGAACCGGGTTATGGTCAAAGTTAAGCTCATTCAACGAAATTGGTTGAGACATAAGACCAGGGACATGTGTAACAAATAGGTCGATAACAGAGGGACTTCCACGAGAACTAGCTGGAATATAGGTAGGACTAGGTGGAAACACAATAGACATAGGCAGCATAACAGTAAGATCGGACAGTACATTACCGCAGGAATTTGCTCTAATGCAGCCCCAATCCCTGTGCCTGCAATTTAGATCACCTCCCAATACAAATGAACAATTCATACTAAAAAGTTTTCTAAAATCATTTTTCAAGGCAAGCCTTTTCTCTTCTGATGTTAAGCCTCCTGTAATTTTTCCGGAAAAATATACGAAAAAAATCTTGACTTTTCTTTGATTACGTAAAGTTACTTCAATTCCTAAATTTTCCACATATCTAGTCTGCACGCAAGGCAGAAGCTCATGTTGTATTGATCTCCTTATCAGAATTGCGACACCCCCTCCTCTTCTATTTTCTCTATCTACTCGATAACATTTATAATTTGACGTGGAGATTCGAATTTCAGAGTTCAGCCATGTTTCGGTTACTAATGCAATGTCAATTTTTTTATCATTTAAAAAATTAATGAATTCTACATATTTCTTACGAATACCTCTGGCATTCCAAGTTATAATATTCATATGCCTATTATTTAAATTACTTAACATTATTATACAGAAACTTAGTCGCTAATTGTGCGATAACATTGAATTGATCTAGTTTAGATTTACATTTACCTAGCTTGGTAATCATCTCCATTACGAGTAAATTCAATTCGTCCATCGAGAACAATTCACCGCTGGTGCCGGCTACTGACGCATTGTTATTGTTTGTTATAGCTAGTGTTGCAGTTGATTATGATGATGATATGGTGTATTCCCAAGCATTTGCGCGAGAGATGTTGGCGGTATTTGACTCCATTCGCTTCGTACCGGAGCGTGTAGGCAGAGATGGAAAATCGCTCATTGAGAGCAGTGGAACAGTGATGTTGTGACTGTTGTTGTTGTTGTTCTGCCTTGATAAAGGGCGTAAAGCTTTGGATCCATTTTTTGTCTCATTTGCAAATAATTATTTCTGCTAATAGATGCGCTATCAGTGGACTTATGATTACCATGACAGTTCGCGCATTTGAACGCGTTTAAATTGTTACAATCAATAGATTTGTGATGACCAGCGCAGATAGAACAATAAGTCTTTACCTGGCAATTTTTCTCGCCATGGCCAAACATTTGACAGTTTCGACATTGAGTGACCCTGTTCTTTTGCTGGCGATGAAAGCTCCAGTTAATTTGGGTGTGGAAAATGGAACGAATATTTTTTTTTAGGTCACCAAGTTTTATTGAGCCACTTTCAAGGGAAACTATATAAAGTGTCAGTATATTTTTCATAATTTTTAGTTGCAATTTTAATCTCCTTGCACTTAAGTCATAGTCTTATAAGCTCATTTTTTAATTTGCTTAAATCGTATTCACCAAACAGAACAACTTTGAAAGCTTTTCGCTTCTCAATTCGTGGGTGAAATATTGACAATTTTCCGATTTTAATTTGTCGAGTACAGAATTATACGATTCCATAGTTTCGCATAGGATTTTTACACCAACAGATATTTTTTTTATGGAGTAATCAGATACACTCATGGATTGCATTAGATTGTGCACATATTCACAAGGTTTTTGCAGTAGTTTTATAGGGGGGATAGCTAATTTCTTAGGTTTATTTGGCAACACATGGTCGTCCATTTCTTCACTATCATTGTCACTATCTGGTAAGCATTGTAGGGGACTCCAGTAATTGGAGTTTCGGTCTTTTTTATTTGAAACCATTTTGGGGAGCGACTTAAGTTTTTTAACCGAGGACAAAAGGTTGTCCCCGGTATTTGGGGATCTCGCGCGTTTATTAATGTTGACAATACAAACAGGAGTACGAAACAAAACTTCTTGAGTTACGCGTAAGAGAGATATCTTTACAAGAAAAAGAATTCGTATTAAAAAAGAAATTTATTTTTTTATACTAAATAATATATGTACATATGTTCAATACAAAAAAAAATAAAGAAAAGTTCGTTTCAATAATATTCTGCCTTATTATCTGTCCTTGTCTTAACATATTAGCGTCGTCCGAATGAGAAAGTTGACCATCGTTGCTTGGTGTTTCCAGTTCTTCACTTGTTATTATGTCGATAGGTACATTTGCTTTTGTGAGAATGTTATGGAGAACAACACACGCATTTATAATTTTTCCCGCTTTAACAGGATCGAAACTGAGTATTCTGTGCGAAGACAACGAAATCTGCCTTTTAAAATTCCAATACAGCGTTCCATCATACATCTCGTGGTTTTATGAGCAATATTGTACTTTTCCATTGCTCTATTAGATGTCGTTTTACATGGTGTCATTAACCATGGTTGCTGTGGAAATCCACTATCTCCAAGCAGCCAAAAATTCCTTTTCCCTTCTGCATACTGTGTTTTGAAAAATTCTTGTATAAGTGAACGGCGCCAAATGTAAGCATCGTGTGAGGTCCCTGGAAACTTTGCATTCGCATAACGAATCAAGTATTTTGAGTCACAAACTAAAAGCACATTTATGGAATGACCTCCTTTCCGACAATAATAAGCGTATTCAAGGTCATACTTTGGTGCCGTTATCTTAATGTGAGTTCCATCTATAAGTCCAATAATCCCGGGGAAAGATGCCACATTGTAAAACTCTGCTTTAATTGTGGCTTGCTCTTGCTCGTCTGGAAATTTCACATATTCATGGGATATTTCATTAAGGATTTCTGCTACTTCATGGATACAGCGATGAACTATTGTCTGAGACATACAAGCCATAAAATCTTGTCCAACTGCTCGCTGATAATTTCCTGTGGCAAAATATCGCAAAGCACAAAGGAAACGAGTAGTAATACTAAGTGCAGATTGCCGCTCGTTTTTATAAAAAAGATGTTGAATTTTTCCAAGAAATTCCAAACATAGATGCTTTGGGAAACGAAACAAATCGATGAATTGCTGTTCTGTTGTTTCCTCAAATGGATCACGAGAGTTTCTGATATTTCTTCTGATAATTACTAATTTCCTCCTGTGGAAATATAAATGATAACACAAAACAAATTCATTAAAATTACTTTAATATACCGATTTTGTCGTCTAACGTGTCTCCTTACAATGACATTTTAGGTAGAGCTCATTTTTACTTTTAATAAACTATTTTTACAATAAACTACATACGAACAAAAATTATTCGTTTGCAATCTTCACATTGTAATGAAAAGGAAAACCCAAAACTGAATTCAGCTCACTCGGCTGACAAAAATTATTCATTCAGCACATTCAAACTCACAGCATGTTGCAGAATCACATGAATTGGAATTTGTGTACACGGGCAGTGAATGTAAGTTTTATTAAGTGTGTACACGGGTGAAAAACTCACCCTTGCGGAATTGGGCCCCTGATCATGAAACGGTCAATCAAATTGATCACATTGCGATCGACACAAGGCATGCCTCCAGTATTCTGGATGTCCGAACCTTCCGAGCAGCCATCATCAACTCGGACCACTACCTTGTTGCAGCCAAGGTACGAATGCGGATATCTCAAACGCCACAGAGAAAAATGACTGTGAGAAGATTTAACGTCGAAAAGCTGCAATCGCAAGAGACCGCCAGAATCTTCGCAGAACGCGTATCCCGAAATCTCTCCACGACTCCTATGCCACCAGCATCAAGTGCCGAAGACCAGTGGCAACGCTGCCAACGTGACATCAAAGACGCCGCAGCTGATGTGCTGGGTTTCAGTCGACCACCACCAAGAAACCCCTGGTTTGACGAAGAATGCCGGCAAGCACATGCAGCTAAACAAGAGGCGTACAAAGCGGCGCTGCAAAAAAGGATGAGGGCTGCTCGTGAGCTCTACGAGCATAAGAGACGGGAAGAACATCGGCTTCTCCAGAAGATGAAAAAAAAGCATGAGAAGCGCACGATCGAAGACATTGAGAGGTTATACTCCAGGAATAAAGTACGAAAGTTTTTGCAAAAGGTAGAAAGAACGTGTCACGTGAACGTGAACGGCCAACAAGACCCGTACGGAAACCTGTAGAGATGAGGAAGGAAACTTGGTAGTAGAATCACTGTCGGTGCTGAGAATATGGAAAAACTTTTTCTGCAGACTGTATAACGGTGATGAAGACCAACATACCGTCGTCAGGCAGAATGCACCATTCAACATAGACGATGATAGCCAAAACATCCGTCGACCTGACCAAAACGAAGTGAGGATAGCAATATCCAAGCTTAAAGCCAACAAAGCTGCTGGTCCTGATGGCCTACCGGCCGAGTTGTTCAAGGCAGCCGGAAATGACTCGTAAGAGAGCATACACCAACTCATTTCCAAGATTAAGTCAGACGAGTGTATGCCTGATGAATGGAATCTCAACATGGTTTGCTTGATCCACAAGAAAGGAGACCCCCTCAACTGCGCGAATTACAGAGGCATCAGTCTCCTCAATATCGCGTACAAGATCTTATCTGCCATATTGTGTGAACGCCTGAAACCCTTCGTCAACAACCTGATTGGCCCCTATCATTGTAGTTCTAGACCAGGAAAGTCCACAGTCGATAAAATCTTCACACTCCGGCAAAATAAAAAAATACAAATACTTGGCGCAACAGACCCAATTGGTCCAGAGCCTAGCTTCTCGCAACCATTCGTGTTGTGCGTGCTATATTTTTTCACAGAAATAGAAAGGACCTACAGTTTAGAGTCATATCCGAAAGGCAAATTGAGAAGCTTTCTCTTGACAGTTATTACTCTCGGACGTTTGTCAGACATTTGCGAGAGGTGGGACCGTGAAAAAAACTTTTTGGTGTTTCTGGGATTCGAACCTCGAACCTCCCGCTCAGCGATCCAACGCACTAACCACTTGAGCCACGGCGCCCACTCACACTCCGGCAGATCCTGGAAAAAACTCAAGAAGTCCAAAACGATACTCACCATCTTTTTATCGATTTTAAGGCCGCATATGACAGCATTTATAGAGACGAGCTATACAGAGCCATGTCTAGTTTTGGCATCCCTGCCAAACTCGTTCGTCTGTGCAGGATGACGATGGAGAACGCTCGCTGCTCCATCAAGTTCGGTAATGACTTCACCGAGACCTTCGATGTCAAAAAAGGATTTAGACAAGGTGATGCGCTGTCATGTGACTTCTTTAACATCATACTTGAAAGAATTGTGCGAAACTCACAAGCGAAACACCGGAGGCACAATCTTTCAAAAGTCTGTGCAACTACTAGCTTACGCGGATGACATCGACATAATTGACAGAGCACAGCGGGCTGTCACCGGTGCGTTGGCTAGTATCGAAACAGAAGTTACCAAAATGGGTTTAACTGTAAATGAGGGCAAAGCCAAGTATATGCTGTCAACAAGAAGGGACACACAAAATCGACGAATTGGACAGAACGTCACAGTCGACAGCTATAACTTCGAGGTAGTAAGGGACTTTGTCTACCTTGGCTCTGCTATAAATTATGACAACAATATCTTGGCGTAAGTTAATCAAAGAATAACTCCTGCCAATCGCTGTTTTTTGGGCTGAGAAAGCAATTGAGTATTAAGGCCCTATCACGAAAGACTAAGGAAACTCTTTATAAGACCTTAATCATCCCAGTCCTGCTTTATGGCACTGAAGCATTTACTCTTTCGAAATCGGATGAAGATATCCTTGGTCGCTGTACAGAGACATCGACCTGGTCAAAAAACTGCGCATCAGTCGCCTAAGATGGCTAGGACATGTAGAGCAAATGGACCCAATGCTCCGGCCCACAGAGTCTTCGAATCTAACCCGGAGGGACAACGCAGTAGAGAACGACCCAGCCTAAGGTGGCGCGCACAAGTAGAAGGGTTAGTTAGCTAAGGACCGGGCTAACTGGAGAGGCTTGTTGCTTTAGGCCTAGGTTCACCCCGAACTATAGCGCCACCTAAGTAAGTAAGTAAGATTATCTCCTTGAAGGAAAAGTGACGGACCCCAAAGTGCATCAGTTATTCTTTGCTGACGATGGAGCCATCATAAGTGAGGATCAAACTTCCCTGCAACGACGTCGGAAGGAAATGGGTATCGAATTAATTAAAAAAAGACAGAGTGTTTGTACTGCCCATTCTCTGATCCACTCCGACCTAGTCCAGACACTTATTTGAATGGAAAAGTGATTCTCAAGTGCGAAAAGTCTTCAAGTATCTGGTATCATCCATAGCAAAACAACTATTGATGACGACATCAATCATCGCTTAAGCGTAGGGTGGATAAAGTGGCAGGAAAACTCTGCTATCTTCTATGACCGAAAATTTCCCCCTAGGCTTAAAGGAAGGGAGGTGCTCACATACGGTTTGCAATACTAGACAATGTACGAAAAGTATGAGGGCAAATTAACGACGGCTGAGATGAAGATACTTCGCATGACAGCAGGAGTAACAAAGCTTGAGCGAATTAAAAGTTCGAAGATCCGAGGAAGCCGTTACGTCAAACATCTCGAAAAAATTGGAACACGACAGGCTCAGTTGGTATTGCCAAGTTCAAAGGAAGGATCCTACGAACCCTGTTAAAAAGGTAACGTTAAGCAACGTTCCTAAACAGGCGCGGAAGAGAGCCAGGCCAAAGAACTCCTGGATCACACAGATGCAAAAACAGCAGAATTTGATTGGCCTCAGTGACGAAGTGAACCGAAACCGGGAGGTCGTATCGGCGAACCCCACATGGACCAGTAAGGTTGCAGTAAAACGGTTGTCCATAGTCCTGATCATTACCTCTCCGAACAAAAGAAGAAGAAGAAAAATGTGTATTTACGCCAGAAAAGTCCATCGATCAAATATTCACACTACGGCAGACCTCGGAAAGTACCCAGGAGCTTCAAATCAAAGCCCACCACCTTATCATCGATTTCACGGTCGCGTATGACAGCATATATGTAGATAAGCTATACAAAGCAGTTTCTAGTTCCCTGCCAAACTCGTCCGGTTGTGCGATCTGATGATGGAGAATGCGCACCGCTCCATCAAGGGCGGTAAACAGCTCTTCGAGACCTTTGATGTCAAAGAAAAGACACGACGACGAGATTCACATAAAAGGAAGAACGTAACGTGTTATCAGTGGCGCTTTTGTGAGTATTGAGACGGAAGCGGTGAAGACAGGTTTAACAGTCAATAAGGACAAGATATAACTTTGAGGTAGTTAAAGACTTTATCTAGCTAGCCTAGCTACACTATTAATTCAGAAAACGAAGCGTTAAGGTAAAACGGAGAATAACACTTGTTTGGCTAACCCAAGTCTCATCTACAGGTAAGACTCGGTTGCAAATTTCGTCAGATTTTCCTCGACTAACTGCAAAAAAACTTTGCAGCACTCGAGTCATCGTTGCTTGTCGAACGGCGTGAGCATTTGCGGTACCCAGCGCGCACAAATTTGTTTCATGTTTAAATGCTCGTTCAAAATTTTTCCAATCCGTTCTTTGCTAATTTGCATCTCCTCCGCTATCTGCCACATTTTTATTCTTCACCGACCAGAACTATTTTTTTTGACTTTTTCGACGTTTTCCTGTGTCACAGGATGACCTGGGCGACTCTCTCGGCCTGGTTAAAATAAGCAAACCCATTTTTTGACCATGGTATACAAAGGCCCAAAATAGTGAAGAATCGACGACGTCTTCGAAAATTTCTTTAGGCGATTTCCCTTTTTTCACAATGCATTTTTTCATGGCGCGGTGCTCAAAATTACGAGAATTTCCGATTTCGGCTGACATACTGATACTTATCCTGCTAAAGATAATAACAAAATGAGATTATTATTAAAACGAGGTGAAATTTTATACTACTAAAGAGCGCCGCAGCAAGTGCTATCACTGATGAGAAGATGACTTGTTGTTGAGAACCTAAGGCTGCCGTCCTTCGTATATACATATACATATGTATATTATAAATTTTACGGAATTTTCGCCGACCGCATTTTGGTTAAAGACCTTTCATTAAATTTTTGATTTTTTAATGTTTTTGATGAAAATTTTACTCAGCTTTTGCTTTTTTCCAATTTTAGGATTTAACGTTTTTCTTTAACACAATGATTGGTTTTCAAATTCCTCCCCAAATGTTGGATTACTCTTGATTAAAACACGAAATTGTTCCTTCGCAAATTGTATTGTATATATAAGTATGTACAAATGTACAGCCACCTTAGTCGTTTCACCTTCACTCTTCTGACTTAGTCGAGCAAATTTATTAACTCAGGCACGTGACGTAATCGTATAGAGGCGACATGGGAAACCTAGGCCCGAGTGTTATTTTTGCAGGATAACGCGCCTGTTCACACGGCCTCGGATTCGAGACAGGCTTTAGAAGACACCGGTGTTTTAACCTGTTTTTTCACAAATTCTTCTTTGTTCTAGAAATAAATTATGTATTTCATTTAAATTATAATGGACAGAGAAGCGGTTTTGACACTGACAGCAGGCGCAAAAGAGGACAGTTAAACTAACTACAGTACTACCTCGATAATGTGAACCTCGAAAATGTGAATTATCCAAAAATGTAAACCCATCAAAAATTTGCATTACATACTCTAAAATGTGAAATCAAAACCAATTCTGATACCCGAAAATGTGGACTTTTATTTTTTCTCAAGAAAAATCACCACATTTGGTTTGACTGTGAGAAATTATTCATTGGTGTATCTGTTTCCTTCTGTATTTTTTTTTTTTTTTTTTTTTTTTATAATTTACCCGCACTCAAGGGGTTTTGAATACCCTTTTAATGTGTATACACAGTGCGGGCGTTGAAAGGAAGATAGAGAGAGAGAAAGAGATTGGTGTAGTGGTTTGAAACTCAGGTGTATTAGGTTTCACACATTAGCTCCAGGGGTGGGTGTCCAGATAACTGGGGAGGTTGTTTGATGTCATTTATTTGTTTTGTCTTCGCTTCTGATTCACAGTATTTTTTTCCCGGTCAACCTGATGTCATAAGTATATCAATCATCAACAGACCGAACAATTTCTCCAGCCATTTTCTCTTGTTTTCCGGCGAGAAGTCGCGTCGAGTTGTCCGAAAACGTTATGACTATGGCGCCTAGCAAGCAAAAACAGTAAAAAATTTTAACAATAAAAGAGGTCTGAAATTTAAAAATAAAACTACGAAGAGGATCAGTATAATGTCTCTAAATCCACGATAGCTGCTTTAACTTTTATTTATTTTGCTCCGCGTAACGTTTTCATACAATAATGTTATCAATGAACATATGTACAGTGTACTCCCTTATAAACGGACACCGACGGTTCCGAAGAATTTGTCCGCTTATAAGAGGTGTACGGTTACGAGAAAACAAACAGATAACCTTTTAAAGAAATCTTCTTTGAAATCTGTCCGCTTATGAGGGAACTCCTTAAGGAGGGCGTACGCTGCATATGTATTAACAGCGTTGAATAACTATATTTTTGTATCCTTTCAGTTACTTCTTAGTACTCAAGCTACAGATCATTTCAAAAAGCATGAAATACAACGAATTTATTCGTATCCAGAAATGCGAACCCTCGAAAATGTGAACTGCCCATGTTTTAATTAGTTCACATTATGGAGGTAGTACTGTTATTACAGGACGTAAAGAAACTTTACAGGACAGCCTGTCGAGCAATCGCAAGAAAAATTCGTTCAAGTCACCGCAGGAATACTTGTACTTCCCTAGAAATAGGGAAGTCTATCGTCCTTGACGCGGGAAGCCTCATAGAGTACTTCGTAGAGCGCATCCTACACGCGACGTGCAATAAAAATATATCATACCAAGCCAGAACAATGAACTTAGGGAACATTTAAGAGTGTACGATAAAATCCGTAGTCGTCGTCCATCATCATAAGCATGAGGGAACCAGCAACCATTACTAAGCATTCTAGAAGTGAACCAGGAGAAAAGTGAGCGAAAATGCTTGAAGTGCGGAGACAAAGTAAGTCATCGGTCATTTGAATGTGCAGATAGTGGTCAACTATCGCGCTCGTAAATGTAGATACTGTAGACGTGGAGTATGGTATGATCATGGGTATTGTGTACATATCTTCCGCATGTTCCTACATACCAATTATTGCATGTTATATATGTACATCACATATACTTACACACAGCATGTATATAGATTAAGTTACGCAATTAAGTCTCTCGCGGCTGCAGAGAGAGCAGCACTATAAACACGACAGCGGACGAGTTCTCCAGATGGAACCAACGGTGTCGTGATAAACCTCCGGAGCGGAGATAGTACCTTATTCGGGCTTCTTTAACATATTTGAAGCTGAGGCCGATAAGGATTTCCAAGAATTAGTTGGGGTTTTGGAAAAGAGATGGTGGCAGAGGAGCCCTAAAGGGCCAACGGCAGCACTCACACCCCCGAAGTGGGTCACCGACATCGGTATAACCGACCCCTCATCCTAGGGGTTTCTAGAATGAAATTTTCTAGAATGGAACTGGTCCTCCAGGTTGGGGGTTTGTGCCGTCGGGGTAACTGCCCGACCACGTAAAAAAAATTTATGTTTTGAAGCTCCAACAAGCCTCGGAAACGGACGGATTTACTGTTGACGAACCATGCAAATGTAACAAGGACAACGAATTTCGGATCTGTACGTGGAACGTTAGGTCCCTTAATAGACCACGTGCAGCCGAACAATTAGCGGAGGCCCTAGACTGCTGCAAAGCAGATATCACCGCCATCCAAGAAGTGCGATGGGATGGGCCGGGCAAAAAGAGGATGAAAAACTGCGATGTATACTACGGCGATTGTTACCGACAACAAAAGCAGCGCCTATTTGGATGTGGATTTGTCGTTGGAGGCAGACTTTGCGCGCATGCCCCCACAGAGGAGAAGGACGACGACACCAAAGATAGGTTCTACGAACCCTTGGACAAAACGTACGAGCAATGCCCTAGCTATGACATTAAAATTGTCCTAGGCGATTTAAACGCAAAGCTAGGAAGAGAGGGCATCTTTGGTAGCACTGTCGGAAAGTCTACACGACACCACCTCCGATGACGGATTCAGGCTGATCGACTTTGCTGCGGGGCGAAATGTTGTCGTAGCTAGTACGCGGTTCCCGCATCTCGATATTCACAAGGGAACTTGGAAATCTCCTGATCAATCTACCGTCAGCCAGATTGACCACATTGCGATCGACGCAAGACACTCCTCCAGTATTATGGATGTCCGAACTTTCCGAGGGGCAAACATTGACTCGGACCACTACCTTGTTGTAGCCAAGGTACGGTTGCGGATATCCCGAACACCGCCAAGACAAGGAAATACTGCGAGGAAGTTTAACGTCGAACTGCTACAATCGCAAGAGATAGCCAAATCCTTTTCCGATCGAGTCTCCCTCAATCTCTCAAGAGATCCTATGCCGCCAGCATCAAGTATTGAGGACCAGTGGCAACATTGCCAAAAAGCCATCAGAGATGCCGCCTCTGGTGTACTGGGTTTCATTCGGCCACCACAACGAAACCCCTGGTTTGACGACGAGTGCCGGCAAGCACATGCAGCTAAGCAAGAAGCATACAAAGCGGCGCTGCACAGAAGGACTAGAGCTGCTCGTGAGCTCTACGAGCAGAAGAGGAGAGAAGAACACCGGCTTCTCAGGAGGAAAAAGAAAGAGCATGAGAAGCGCGCGATCGAGGAAATAGAGAGATGCTACTGCAGGAATGAGGTTCGGAAGTTTTACCAAAGGGTAAAAAGGACCTGCGAAGGCTACAAGGCCCGAACTGAAGCCTGCAAGGACGATCAAGGGAACATCGTAGTGGAAACGCAGTCGATGCTGAGGATATGGAAGAGCCATTTCTGCAGACTGTATAAAGGCGACGAAGACCAAAATTCCGCTGTCAGGCAGAACGAACCATTCAATCTGGACGATGATAACCAACATTTCCGTCCCCCCGACCTGGGTGAGGTTAAGATAGCGATATCTAAGCCGAAACCCAATAAAGCTGCTGGAGCTGATGGTCTGAATGTCGAGCTGTTCAAAGCAGCCGGGGATGACTTGGTAAGGAGCATGCACCAACTCATCTGTAAAATATGGTCGGATGAAAGTATGCCCGATGAATGGAACCTCAGCATTGTTTGCCCGATCCTCAAAAAATGAGACCCTCTGAACTGCGCCAACTACAGAGGCATCAGTCTTCTTAACATCGCATATAAAATCTTATCTGCCGTATTATGTGAAACCGTTCGTCAACAACCTGATCGGTCCATATCAGTGTGGTTTTAGGCCAGGAAAGTCCACCATCGACCAAATATTCACATTGCGGCAGATCTTGAAAAAAACCCAGGAACTTCAAATCGATACACACCACCTTTTAATCGATTTCAAGGCCGCGTATGACAGCAGTTATAGAGACGAGCTATATAGAGCAATGTCTAGTTTTGGCATCCCTGCCAAACTCGTCCGTTTGTGCAGGATGACGATGGAGAATGCACGCTGCTCCATCAAGGTCGGTAAAGACTTTACCGAGACCTTCGATGTCAAAAAAGGATTTAGACAAGGCGACGCGCTGTCATGCGACTTCTTTAATATCGTTCTTGAAAGAATTGTGCAAAACTCACGCGCCAACACCAGAGGCACTATCTTTCAAAAGTCCGTCCAATTACTCGCATACGCCGACGATATTGACATAATCGAAAGAACGCAGCGTGATGTCAGTGGAGCGTTCGTGAGTATTGAGGCGGAAGCCGCGAAGATGGGTTTAGCGGTAAATGAGGGCAAGACTAAGTATATGCTGTCAACAAGGAAGGACAACCAACGTCGACGTCTCGGACAGAACGTCACTATAGACAGATATAACTTCGAGGTAGTTAGGGACTTTATCTACCTAGGCTCCGCTATGAGCTCAGAAAATGATATCAGCGCTGATCAAACGAAGAATAACTCTTGTCAATCGCTGCTTCTTTGGGCTAAGAAGGCAATTGAACAGCAAAGCCCTCTCTCGAGCCACTAAAGTGACCCTATACAAGACCTTAATCATCCCAGTCCTGCTCTATGGCGCAGAGGCATGGACCCTGTCAAAAGCGGATGAGGTCGCTCTTGGCTGCTTCGAGAGGAAAATTCTTCGGGTGATTTTTGGTCCCGTCTGCATAGACGGTGAATGGAGGAGGAGATACAACAGCGAACTTTATGGGCTGTTCAGCGACATCGACTTGGCCAGAAGAGTGAAGGTTCAACGACTGAGATGGCTGGGTCATGTAGAGCGCATGGACACAAATGCTCCGGCCCGGAAAATCTTTGAATCCATTCCCGAGGGACGGCGCAGTAAAGGAAGACCGCGACTCAGGTGGCGCACGCAGGTGGAAGGGGACCTCAACCAACTGACCGTGCGAAACTGGAGGCAGCTGGCTAAAGATCGAGCTGGCTGGAGACGCTTGTTGGTTGAGACCCAGGTCCACCCCGGACTGTAGCGCCACCTTAAGTAAGTACGTAAGGCTGCGAGTTAGTCGTTAAGCTAATGTCAAAGAGTGCACAATAAAATAGACTTTAATTTAAAGACGTGTTTTACTCTGATCACCACATTGGCGACGAGGATTTCCTAAAAGAGCAAAGCTAAATGGTGAATTCATCTAAAGTACCGACTTTCAACCATGATGAAGATGACTGGGCGATGTTTAAAGTGCGGTTAGAGCAATACTTTATCGCAAATGACATCGAGGATAAGGCCAAATTCGCAAAAAAGCAAAAAGCGAACTTAATTGGAGGATTGTGTTCCACTTCGTACAGACTGCTTGAAAGTCTAATTCAACCAAATTTAATTAGTGATGAAACAACAACTTATACCACGTGTCTCAAAGCATTAGAAAAACATTTTGAGCCAGTTATATCTGAATTTGCTAAGAGAAATAAATTTTATTTTCCGACAAAAGAAGAGCATGAAACAATAATTTCATGGTGTTCGGAGACCATTTGGAAATGTGCTTGCGTGATAAATTCATCATGGGCCTACCTAGAGGTTTGGCGAAAGATAAATTATTTTTGGAAATGCGGAAAGCTTAACCTTCCAAAAGGCGATCACGATCGCTTCATCCGTGGGTTGCATTAAACAGCAATATGGTGATAACTTCGAATGTGAGACGACGATTGTCAAAACGGAACCTTCAATTAGCGGAATAAATCATATCAACTTAAAGAAAAAAAGTACAGCAGCAACATCATCAGCATGGAAGACGAGAAGAAAAAAAATTTTTGCAGAGTTTGCGGGTATACTAATCATTTGGATGGACTAAAACGAGTGCCGTTTTAGAAACTACAGGTGCAGAAAATGCAATACAAAAGGGCATTTAAAAAAAATGTATAAGATGCATAAATCAGTAGCGAATACCCAAAATCAAAATGCTTTTAATTTTATGTTGAACAGTAGCGACGATAACTTGACTTTATTATATTTTAGTAAAAATGATAACAGTAATCCAATTTTAGTAAATGTGACTATGAACGGAGTTGCGATGTGCATGGAGCTTGATAGTGGTTCTTCGGTTTTCGCGATATCTTATTCTGCGTATTCGGAATACTTTGCAAATTGCAAGATTTTTTCAACGACTAAACGTTTTAAGAGTTACAGTGGAAATGCAATATCACCGATAGGAGTAGTTAAGGTAACAATTAGGTATAAAAACAAAAGTGTGCTACTTGATGTATACGTGGTTGATAATGGAGGACCTCCACTTCTCGTGATTTTATGGAAGCGTTCAGTATTCGGTTTGATTAAATTCGATTGAATATCTAGAGTCTAGACCAAGAATTAGTAGAGATATTGGAATCATTTCCATCTGTATTTGATGGCAAGCTCGGAACGTTCAATAAACATAGTTTCTCTGGAATTAAAAAAAAGATGCTGAGCCAAAGTTTTTTAAGCCTAGGCGGCTACCCTTCGCTATTAAAAGCAAAGTAGAACGCGAAATTACTAAATTGTTGGATTTAGGCATACTTGAACCCGTTGACTTTTAAAGGAAAATGATGATGTGCGTGTATGTGGGGGTTTTAAAGTTACCCTAAATCCCCAAATCTGTGTTGATCAATATTCCTTTCCAACGATTGAGGAATTATTTGCTGAAGTTCACGGGGCGAATGAATTTTCGAAACTAGATTTAAGCATAGCATATCAGCAAATAGTTTTAGAAGAGAACAATCGATGAACAGCTCTGAAAAAAAAGCACGTGGAAAAAGAGCCCAACCGGGACAATAAGCCCAAAACAAAAAAGAAAAACTCTCTTTCTCTTTTTCGCTCCACAACTACAACCATATTGGTAAAAGGCATCTCAAACATGTCCCCACAGTGCTGAATGAATTACCTCCAGATCTTAAAAATACAGTATTCCGCCAAAAAATGTCAAGATTTTCATGGTTTTATATTTTTTTTTTTTGCAAAATATGGTACTTGGTGCGGAGTTGATATACATATGCACACTAATGATTGTACAATTGTAGTGTTTATACTTGCATATTGCATTTCTTTACCGTGCAGTGTTCATAATATTTTGGCGAGGTACTGTATTGTAAATTTTAGAATCAGAAAGAGAAATATTGTACCTAATTTAAAATCAATGAATTCAAAATTGTGCCCATATAACTTGAAAAAAACAAATTAACTACATACTACATATGTACAAAACAAGTCTACTCAATCAAATTTCAACATTCTGAATCGCAACCTTTTGCAGAAAAGCCATCCAGGGTTCGCGGAAATTTATACAAATTGAACTTTTAAGAAAAATAAAGTTTCTTTAGTATCTTTAAGAAGTTCCTTCTTTTCAAGAATTTCACAGTTCTTACGAAACCAATAAGATCCATCTAATAAGTACAGATCTTGAGATGGCGTAGATATTGCTCTTAACGTACAGTTTTGGCACCTGAACTGTGTGAAAAAAACAGATATAAAACAAAATACATACATTGATACATACATACTATATTACACACATATATGTTTGGATATAAGTATATAAGTGCCTGCTCTTACACAGGTACATCACAAATCAAATTGTGTTTAAATCGACTGTGCACTTAAAAACATTTCTAAAGATTATTACAAGTAGTAAATCTATATAGGTATATATCAGGTTCGCAGTCAACATACAATCCATTTGGCGAACGCTTACGTTCCACATTGCAGAAAAGCACATGCAAATTCGCTCACGATTATAGTGCACAATAGGTTGTAGCAGATGGTTACCTATGATTACCTTCATTGCCTAGATTTTTTTTCGCCCACCTCTACACAGCTTATTAAAGCTTTCTCTTTCTTTCCACCGATGGAATGTCCATTGATCATATGCTTTGAAATAAAGCTTTCGCTTGCAGTCTTCATTATTTGGATTAACTATCGTGTGGATTCTATATTTTTCCCGTTGTACACATATTAATGTCATGACGCAATCGAATTGCAACATGCAAATACCTTAAATTTAATAGAACAAAAATATTTTTCAAATACCTGTTTTGGTTGATTTTTTTGGCAGTATTAACAATCTGGTAGAAACAAGGTGGACACACTATCAGCAACAGAATTGGAATTCCGGTTACGAAAATTAGAATCTTACTTTCAGTCAACCGTTGCACATCAGGTCCAAATCGAGCAGATATTACATGCTGACGAGTAGAGATAGAAATTTTGTATATATCTGCCAAAACAAAAATCCAATCGCTTTTAGAACCCAGTAGATTCCTTGATGCTGTGGAGCTTTGCAGTACCACAGGCAACGAATATAAGAATTTTATTAAATCATTTACAAAGGATGTGGAAAGATGACGAACCAAGTTTGGATGAAATTAAAAAATAACCATTTGCCATCATGCTTGAGCATTTAAGCTCTAAGCCCAGTTAATTAATTACAGAAAGGTAGCTGCAAAGCTCAAGGAACGCTATGGTAACGGCTGTCTTATACTTGAGCAATACATTTCGAAGTTGTTTGAATTGTCGAACTTTACAAAGGCTTCGGCTGTAGATCTACTAACCTGGTAGATCATATTTCTACAATTTTTGATTCGCTTCAAAACATTTGCAATGCGATAATTATACATATATATTGCCATGTTAAAAGTGGATCCGGAAACTCTGTCAAAATAGGACGAACACCAGGACTACAGAGAGCATCAGCATTGGATACCTCGAGGCTTGCGATAGTAAGTAGCTGAAATCTGATTGCAGACGAAAGACACTGAACAGCGCAAGTTCATCGCTCGTTGATTATTTCTATTACCAGTCTTACTCAGGCAATCGCCGCTGCTAGACGTGTATAAGGTGCGCAACTAGTTCGTATAATAAATTTTTTGTTTACATTCGAAGTGTCAAACTTTTCCCGCCAAGGCGGCAGCATATACAGTTTTTCATTAAATTAACTATTTTTGATTTTTTCATCAGTGAATTTCTTCTTCCTTCCGAATAAATATACAAAAACAATGAAAGGGGGTTCGGATCCCCCCAATAAAAACCGGTTTAAAGATCTTTCTCCGGACGCTTCTTTAAATCGGAACATCAAATCGAAACGCAAATGCACTGACGACATCTTCCCTTCACTCCCCACAATTGCTACAAATGACGACAATATTCCCCGGTATGTAGTTATATCAGGTTTAGAAAAAGTTGGCGATAACCTCAAACCTCTTTCTGCCTACAACCCTTTCCAAATCAATCGTGGATTAGAATATATTTCTAAAGATATTTTAGAGGTTAAAGCCATGCGATCTGGTGACCTCTTAGTGAAAGTTTCCAACCTCCCTACAGCAGAAAAATTCATTAGAGCCAAATTCGTCGATTCTATTCCAGTAAAAATAGTCTCGCACGTTGGCCTTAATTCAGTCCAAGGGAGAATCTTTTCCAAACACATTATCGACATACCAGAAGAAGAGTTGCTGAAGGAATTAAAAAAATATAAAATAATCGAGATACAAAAAATCCTAAAAAAAGTTAACACCGAGCTAGTCCCGACAGGTGCCGCCATCATTACCTTTGATCTTATTCGTCGCCCTAGTGACATAAAAATAGGTTGGGTGAATTGCCCGGTTGATGAATATATCCCAAATCCGTTGAGGTGCGTTTCATGCCAAAAATTGGGCCACACCAAAAACCGCTGCAACAATGGTCCAACTTGCAAAGATTGCTGCTTACCTCCACCACACGAGCAATGTTCACGTGTGTACTGCATTAACTGCAATGAGGATACCCACACTTCCTACGATCCATCATGCCCAACTTTTCTGCGACATAAATCCGTCAATAAAATCAAGGTAAACCGTCGGTGCACAATTCGGGAAGCGTGGCAAATATACAACGACAATCCTGTTCTACATCAGCTTCCTGCTCCAACAAAATACCCTGGATCCAAGCCCTCCATGGCCGAAATTATTAAAAATAGAATCCTCATGCAAAATAACTCTACCACACAAGCCTCCTCTCCCAAACAATCAAACATGCCCCTCCTCCCGCACACAACACCTTCCCCACAAATTACTACTCACATATCTGATACAATAACAATTATTGCACACGAAACCAATAAAAAAAATATCCCACAACAACCAAACGTCATCAGTAAACTCTCTCCCGCACTCAACTCCGTTCATTCAACTAACGACTCTCAATCCAATCAAAAAGAAAAACAACCCAATCTCTCCACTGATTTCCCACAATCAAACCAACCCTCTTCACCACTCCCAACCACGATCACAAACAAAACCCAAACAGCTTCTCTTTCGTCCTCCACTCATCTCCCACAACATAGCTCCAACCAGCTCTTATCATCGCCCCAAACTCGCATCCCCATGGAAACACAAATAGTTTCTCTCTCACCCATATCAGACTATGACGACATATAATTGTCATAGTACACTTGGCCAAAACACCGACTCTGCTGTTCGAATGCTGGATCATTCAAGCCCTTTAGGGAGCTTGATTGCCCCAGCATCCAGACAGCGGAGTCACAGAAACAACCCACACAGAATCTCAACCTACTCAAATATAGCTCAAAATCATAATATTTTTAAAGCTCTCCAGTGGAATATAAAAGGTTATATTAACAACTATGATGAGCTTAACATTTTGATAAAAGAACTTTCGCCTTGTGTCATATCTCTTCAAGAGACGCATTGTGCGTTTGGTTCTTCTCCTCTCGCACCTAAGCCATATAAAGGTTACTTTCATAACTTCCCTCATAACATTACGGCAAAGCAAGGTATCGGTTTTTTAATAAAAAGTAATATTCCTCACAATTTAATCAACATTAATTCGAATATTTTAGCGTTGGCAGTAGAGATAAATTTGTCTCTTAAATTCACAGTACTTTCTCTTTACATCCTACCCAAGCAGCAATTCTCACAACTCGATCTTGAAAACATCCTCAAACAAATTTCAACCCCCGTTTTGCTCACTGGCGACGTTAATTCCTGGAGTGTTCTCTGGGGGTCCCCATCCACTAATCCTAGAGGAACTATTTTAGAAGATTTTGTGCTTAATTCAAATCTTATGGTTCTAAATAATGGCGCGGCTACCCATTTTTCCACACACAATACTTTCACTCATGTCGACATCACCTGTTGTTCACCAGAACTTCACCCAAGAACATCCTGGGAAATTCTTAGTGATCTGCACAATAGTGATCACTTCCCAATTCTTACAAGCATGGCAATAAGTTCACTCAAATCCGGTACTCCACCCATCCCTAAATTTAAAACTGATTTGGCGAACTGGGACAAGTTTCAAATTAGTATTAACGATTTTCTCTCAAAAGTTATACCCTCTTCCAACATAAATAAAGAAGCTGCGATTATTCTAAAAGCTATTCGCTCTGCAGCTAACATCTCTATTCCCCAAAGCGCCCCAGCCCGCATCAAACAATATGTTCCCTGGTGGTGCCCCACTTTAGGCACTTTGCAGCGCGAAAAAGTTAAAGCCTGGAGACGCTTTAAAAAACATCCCACAAACACCAACCTCATAGCCTACAAAAAAGCGAACGCCTTATTCCGGAGAGAGATGAAAGCAAGCAAAGCTAAAAGCATACTCGAGCTCACTTCTACAATAAATCCCAACACCTCCACCGCTAAAATATGGCATAAAATTCGCTGCCTTACTGCTAACTCTGTCCCAAGATCCATTAAATGTATAGTAACACCAACTGGCCCTACCTCGAACCCCTTAGAGATTAGCAATTTTTTCGCACGGGTTTGGTCAAACCTTTCCAGAGACCAAAACTTTTCCAACAGCTTTAACACAATGAAAACCAACAGTCTCCATGACACCCCTCCCCATGGCACTACAAATCGATCAGCGAGGCTCATTGAAGCTGCAATAACGACCTTGGAATTAAGTAGTTGCCTCGTTCAACTGAAAGGGAAAACGCCAAGCAGGGACCGGGTTTCCTACCCCATGCTAAAAAACCTACCCCCTTCAACCAAAACCAGGCTGTGCGATTTATACAATAATATTCTTGATACAAGCATAATTCCCCATAGCTGGAAATCAGCTACTATAATCCCACTACCCAAACCCAATAAACCAATTAACACGATTGATGGTTATCGCCCAATATCTTTGATTCCCTGTTTGTCGAAGGTCTTAGAAAAAATAGTTGCAAGACGCCTTCTCTGGCTCATCGACTCCAACAATTTAATTTGTACGAATCAAGTTGCGTTCAAACCCAATCGGGGTTGCGCCGATGCTCTACTGCACATCGACTTTTTAATATCGAATGCTCTGTCGTCTCGTAATCACGTCACCCTACTCGCACTAGACTTCGAAAAAGCCTTCGACAAAATAGGGATTCATTTAATTTTGAACAAACTAAAAGCATGGGGGATCGGACCCAAAATGTTTGGCTTTATAAAATCTTTTCTCTCCAACAGAAAAATTTTGGTTAAAGTGAACAACTCTTTCTCCTCCACTTTCCCATTACACAATGGTATCCCTCAAGGATCACCTTTGTCCGTGGTTCTTTTCATTATAGCTTTCGATGAAGTAAGCAATATCATAGCTAAATATAAACTGCTAGATCATTGCAGTTACGCAGATGATATTTACATTATGTGCAAACTCAATGATTTAGTAAAAACTAAAGCTATATTATCGGATGTACTTAAAGATATTTTACACTGGGCAACAACTTCCGGAGCCAAACTTTCACTTGAAAAATGTAAGACACTGCATGTTTGTCGCAAGCTATCATGTCCGCAATTTAAACTAAATTTTAATAATGTTAATGTACAAAATGTCAATGTTCTAAAAATCTTAGGATTAACATTTAATAATAGATACAACTGGAAACCCCACTGTATAGATCTTAAGAAGAGCCTAGCCGCGAGAGTTAACATTATTAATTACTTAGCTTGTAAAAAATTAAATGTACACATAAATACTCTTTGCAATATCACTAGGTCTTTAGTTTTAAGTAAAATTGACTATGGAATATACATATATGGCAAATGTCCTAAAACTACGCTTAATCTCCTAAAATCAACTTACCATCAAGCCGCCAGAAGGAGCATCAATGCATACCGTACTTCTAGAATCGAAAATATTATGGCAGAAGCTGGACTCCCCACTTTAGAAGAACGTCAAGTAGAAAGTTTAACTAAACTCCTTGCTAAACTTTCCTACTCCTATAACTCCATCATCGACAAGGATATCTCATCCGCTCTCAAGTCAAAAACAAATAAGCGACTTCCTTCAACCATAGCTCGCGCAATATACTCCGCAGAAGAAATTAGCCTTCCCATCATACGAATGAAGCATTACTCTCCATCTTATCCACCGTGGTGCATAAAACAATCTTCATTTATACTAACGCTGAGCAAATATAATAAATCCAATACAGACTGCGGAATATACCAGGATCTTTTCCTCGAAACTATGGACGAGCTGAAGTCTAAAGGATGGAAACCTATTTTCACAGACGGCTCTAAGTCAACACATGCCACCTCTTTTGCTATCACTTTTGAAAATGGGTCTTTATTAAGGGCCGGAATATTGCCGGAAATCGCATCAATTTTCACTGCCGAAGCTTACGCTTTACTCGAAGCAGCAAAAACATCGATAAAACTCCCGAGTAAAGTCATTATATGCTCTGATAGTCTATCAGTTTTGAACGCCACTCTCAATTCAAACCACAACACCGGACTCATTAACCACATCAGGGACATCCTCGTAAAATACCCCAGGAAAATAAAACTAATGTGGGTTCCAGGCCACATGGGGATAAAAGGTAATGAGCTTGCTGATAGGGCCGCTAAATCATGCAACAATGCGCCTATTTTCACATTCAATGTGTTTTCCAAACTCGATCTTCAAAAACATATCACCGCAAATTTGAAAATGTGCCGACTCTTAAATTGGCGTAGTTACCAAAATCACTACGCAAAAATTAATACAACCCGTTCCACTCCTGTCTACCCAACATCCACCTCCAAAACAATGAACACCAACTTTATCCGTCTCCGCTTGGGTCACACTATTCAAACGCATCAACACATCCTAAAAAAGAACAACCCACCAAAATGCCCAGCCTGCAACAACATCATCGACATACAACATATTCTAGGACAAGCGCCTTGCCACGTCTCTAGATCATTCAATGCTATCCTACCGGCAAATCAATCGGTCTACAGTTTTCTTAATACTATTAACCACGAAAATATACACAAAATAAATAATTTCCTACATAATGCGAATTTAATTATATAAATTTATACACTATCTTCTAATAATATTATCCTATTTATTAGCGCAACATATTTTTATTCATTAAGAGCTGAAAGCCTCCGCAGCTAGTGCTCACCTTTGTATTAGCATAGGAATTTACTTTTTATGTTAATAAATAATAATAATAATAATAATAATAATAATATTTCTATTACAGTATCCTAAAGATCTTGTGTGTTTTGTGGACACACACACACACATACATACTGTATTTCAAGTTGTTTAATTTTGGTAAGATGGGATTTATAATACATAAGTACATAATCCGGTCCTCATATACCCAAAGGTGTCGAGGTATCATCGGTGGTTCTGTCCATTTATCTCCTCGTGAAGTTTCTCCACTGTGTCCTATCTCTTGCTATAAAGTAGAAACACAATGTGGCGTTCGCGCGGTCGCGCGTTGACAGGTTGAGTAGAAACAATGGGATCTTATGGGGTAACACAAAATGTGACCTCACGCATTTGGTCGGTTTTTGATCGTAAATATCGTAAGCGCGACCTCAACTTCGAAGTCGAAGACTATTTTCTACTATGGTCGCGCGTTTTGACAGCTCACAGCTGTTTTGGATTGACATTATTCTTTGGCTTGTTCGATTTTAGCAATAAGGCAAACCATTTTGTCATATATGTACTCCGAATTGTTACCTTTTAATATGAAAACATTTTTAATTGCTAATTGATGTTTTTTGAACACAAATTAATTATGTTAGAGTACGCAGAAGTTTTTATTTTTTTATTTTCGTATTGATACACATTCGTTTTCGAAGTTATTTCTTATATTTGTGTTTCCTAATCAAACCATGAAAATAAAAAGAGTACATTTCTACTCCTTTTTCTGCCGCGAAATAGTGTGGGAAATTTGAGGAAACAGAACATAATTCTGCCATATTCCTAACCTCTCAACGCACGACCGTCGTGAAGCCATATTTTGTGTTGCAAATTTTGAGGTAGCGCGTTTTGACAAATACTATCGTAAGTCGGTACAATGCCTGTCAAACGCACGACCGCGCGAGCGCCACATTGTGTTTTGCCCAATATGTTTAGCCGAGTGGCAAGTTTCCCCAGCTTCTATCAGGATTTTTTCAACGGTAGCGTTCCATGTGGTTTTGGGTCTTCCTCTTTTATTTTTTCCTTCCGGTCTTGTTTCCTAAATTGTCTTCACTTGTCGATTCTCTTCCATACGCACTAAAGTGCCATTCACAGCTCAGCGAACTGCGAATGCGAACGAGCGAATATTCGCAAATTTTGACATTTCATTCACAGCCCCTTTTTTCTAGTCGCAGCAATCTGCGAATTTCTCTTGTCATTAATTGTATGTGCAAAGGAATTGTGAGGTTAAACTCTCGCGAATATTTTGGTCGCGCGAATGTGGTTTGCGTTCTATATCTGTGGAATGTGAATAAAATTTGAGAGTTCGTAAGAAGTATTCGCCTATTGTTAATTTAATTTTTAATTCAATAATTAATTTCTTCGCAGAAACTAGTTAAAATTTAACATTTCTTATATTAATTGATAGATAAATTAAGCTCTGTTCTTTTGGAATAGTAAAGGTGTCAATTGCGCGCCTTTCAATGTACTAAAAATGGTTTGTTCGCAGTTCGCGCATTCGCTGGTCGCTGAGCTGTGAAAGGGCCTTAAGTGTCCAAACCATCTTAATTTCTTTTCCTCGAGATTTAGGATTTATCAGCTAGTTTAGATCAAACTAGGTCAAAAACTTCTTTCACTGCAAAAAAACGTCGTTGGGCAGAATAGTATCAAGAAGCTACAAGACACCGTCGAAGCCCGAGCTATTAGTCTCTTTGGAAGATTAACAAATCCATTGGCGCATCCATAAAAAAAAAACCTCCCAAGATAAGTGTCATCAGTCTCTCATTTACAGGAAATGTAAAATACTTGGGTGTTATTTAGATAGGTATTTAATAATCAAAAGGGCAAAGATTTGCATAATTATGCGTCAGCAGCGTACTTATGAAAATATTAACTATACCCCGCAACAACTAAGATTTGACTGTAATTTCCGAACGAGCTTCTTTGCCCGCACTGAACTGGACGACGATGTCAGCTTGGAATTCAGCTCCCTTCTACACAGAAAGCTCTAGGACCGAAAGCAGGATAGGTTACGGTGTCTTCTCTGTGTATATCTTTCCGCCTCGCAGATAACTGTTGCGTTTCCGGCAATCAACGAAGCTTTGTCCTGGCTGAAGTGAAATGAAATATTTTTCAAGGATATAAACATCTTCACAGTTAAGCGGAAATTTAGTCCCTTTAATCGTGCTAACGAAGTAAGTAATGGAAACTTACTTACCAAGCGAATTTCAAGCAGGTTTTGTAAAGCCTATTCAACTGTTGATTAAATCTTCACATTAAAAATATATCAAAGACGTGCTTAATGATGGTAAACAAAACTACACACATTCTCTTCTGCTCTTTTCCTAAACTATGCAAAAAAAAAAAAAACAATTCTCCATCTGACTTGATACCAAAATTTGACTCAAGCAAGGATGTTTACTTAGACCCCCTTTTTTCAATTTAACATTACTTCCTATATTCCAGACAGAATTGTGTTTAACGGGTTAAGAGGCACATTATGTGCTATGCAGCCAAGGTATGCAGATGGAGTCTTTCCATATATGTACATGATAATGTGGATAACCTGCTGAGATACTTCTCTAAGAAAATATTCGGATTGCCAGAAAATACAACATACCGGTTACATTTGGAAACAGGACTACTTTCTGTTTAAGGAAGTGGAGAGGAGGTGGTTTTAACCTGTAGAAATCCGGCATTCTGTTGAACCGATTACTTCTACAGTATCTTTTCAAGATTCCCACTTTCTAAAAAAAAAAACACTAACACCCCTATTGCGAGTGTCAAAAAATAAACGATAAACGATACTTATCAAAAAATTTTACTAGTTGGTATTGCGATTGTCAATTATCAATGACAGATTGACTATCGTCAATTTGAAACAAATTTCAATTTTGAATGGAGCCAAAGTGGTATTGCAATTGTCAATTGAAATCAATTTTTTTGATAAATGTCAATTGTTTAGTTTAGTCAATTGAATATTTGTGGACGACGAAGGCAGACGCTACGAAGGAAAATGTAAGTTTTTGTAATATTTTAACGTATTTATAACAAAAAAACATTAATGGTTTTAGGGCAAAAATAGTAAGTAATAAAAATCAATTGGAGCTATTGGTACAATTAATGACCGAGGAGTAAAATTAAAAAAAAAATCCCAACATAATACGCATATGTATATTGGAAAAACGGAGAAATCTTTTGGAGGAGCAAACTACTGCACAAAAAGATTTTTACCAACACATGACGAGCCTCATAGGTAACATGGAAAAAACCATGAGGAATATCGAACATTATAATAGGAAAAGTGCAGATCAGAGAGATGAAATTATAAAAAGAAAAGAAAACCAAGAAAATAAAAGACTGGATAGAAAAGCCAAACTAGAACTGAAAATCTAAACGCTAGAGCTGAAGCAAGGCCTTTTTTTTAATTGAATTTTGAATTCGAATGTGAAATTTCTGCTGTTGACAATTGTCAAATATAATGACAAATTTTATCAAACGAGTTACACAATACCGAAAATTGTTTCGATTGATAAATTTGTCAATCGTCAATTGATTGATAATTGACATTCGCAATAAGGGTGTAAGATTACACTTGACTGTCAGAGAGGCAGAAGCTTCCGTACATATTACCATGCAACAACATATTCAACCAAATTATTAGTTAAACACGTTCATGAGAAAACATTTAATGGAGGAATTCAGTTAACATTGGCAACGCTCCTCAGTCATTCTGGATCCTTCAAGCTAAGTCTGTAATTCGTCAAGCAATCTATAATTGCGTACGATGTCATCGCTTTAATGCAGCTGCAAAGGGCCAACTCGCAGGGTAACGCCATCGAGACCATTTACACTCACGGGTATTGATTACCCAGTTCAGATACTCACTTCAAAGGGTAGAGGCAACCGATCGATAAAGGGCTACATTGCAGTGTTTGTGTGTTTATCAACTAAAACAATTCACCTGGAACTTTTCAGCTATCTCACATCAGAAGCATTTTTAGCGTCCGTTAGAAGATGTACTTCCAAAAGAGGATATTGCACACATTTCTACAGCGACTGAAATCTGTAGATGATCTGCAATCATTCAAAGCAATAAAGAAGCCGCAGAAATGCTAGTTTTGGATGGAATAGTGGCATTTTATTCCACCCGCCGCACCACATTTCGGAGGCTTGTGGGAAGCTGCAGTAAAAGCAATGAAGTTCCAGTTAAAGATAGTCATTGAAGATTTTTTTTTTTTTCCTCTTGTACAACCCTTGCCCGCATGGCATCGACACTGCGACCTAAAAGATCTATTGTATCGAGGGGTTGGAGTTAATCCAAAAGACGTACTACCTCCCTTATGAAGGCAAGTACATCCTTGGTAGCGGATCTCTTGAGTTCCACTGAAGTAAGTATCTCCCTGTGGAGAGAACGTATCCTTAACCAATGTAGTGCCGTGCATTCGCAAAGAATGTGTTCGGATGTTTCATCTTCCTCGAGGCCGAATCGACAATCCTTGTCCTGGCAGATATCCATTTTGTTAAGGTGGTATCTCAGGCCGCAGTGGCCAGTTAGGAAGCCCGCCAGCTTCCTAATGCTTTCCTTATCTAGGTTAAGGATTTCCTTGTAGGAGTAAGGCTTAATTAAACGTTTGGATTGTCTCAGACCAGGGACATTTTCCCAGTGGTTTAGACGAAGTTGATGTTCCCAGTCGTTTAATTGGCCTAAGGCAGAAGCCCAATTGACTCTGCAAAAAGGTTCTGGTCCTAAGAACACGGATTCTGATCCAGCCCTTGCTAGTTCATCCGCCGATTCGTTGCCTGCAATACCCTGGTGACCAGGTACCCATCCAAGTTTGACCTTGTTGTATCTGGCTAGGGCCTGTAAGGCATCGTGGCAGCATTTAACTGTCATAGAGTCCATCATGTTGGAAGACAGTGCTTGTAATGCTGCTTGGCTATCCGAGGATAATAATTCTGGCGCCTTTAATACCTGTTCTAGATATTAAGTCGGCGCAGATCTCAATGGCATGTACTTCTGCCTGGAATACCGAGGGACACCTTCCCATGGGTATCGACAGTTTGGTGTTGGGTCCAAAGACACCTAGTCATTGAAGATACTACTTTGACATTTGAAGAGATGTTCACAGTTAGAAGCCTGCTTAAATTCTCGTCCTTTGGTCGCGATAAGCAATGACATTGATGATAACTCAGTGCTTGCACGTGAACATTTTTTAATCGGCTCAGCATTGAATGCAGTACCTAATTCAAGATTAGATCAGAAGCGAAGTCTTCGCTCACGGTGGTTGCTAACTCAAAAACTTACTCAAGATTTTTGGCAGAGATGGTCGTCCGAATATTTGGCACAACAAAGAACAAAGTGCAAACAAGAAAAACCAAACCTTTCTATTGGTGACATAGTATTGTTTAAGGATGATCGATTAGCACCCACTAAATGGAATCTAGGCAAAGTAACTGAACTGCATCAAGGGAAGGATAATAATGTACGTGCAGTCACTGTTAACTGCAACAATCGACACGCAAAAAGGCCAATAACGAACCTGAGTTCACTACCAATTGAAAGCAATGCGGAAGAAAGCAGAGACAAAGGCAACACAGGAACTGAAAATAAATCAGGCATTGCAGGCGGAATTAATAAATCAGCTATAACATCTTCCGCGGGACGTGCATGTTTTGTCTCATAGCAATAGCTATTAGCCCAACGAGCACTCAACAAGCCACAGATAACTTTTTTATAACCCCATTTGCGACAAACCCGGTCAGATATTTTGAGGATATCGGTCGAGCGAGTTTAGTAGTGAGTCCTTGGAAGACTATAGTATTTTTCAACCTAACTAATTATTGCTTGGAATGTAATATGTACGAAAAATGTATAAGGCACATGAATGAAATATGTTCCACCACCAATCTGAATCAATCGAATTCTTTGTTATGTAACAATACATTGAATTTATTCGAACGTCAACTTCAACAAATAGAATTAAACAATGAAATATTGCTCCATGCCAATGACGATCGACAACGCAGAATGAGACGTTCACCTTTCTATTTCGTCGGAACTATCACAAATGAATTGTTCGGAATATTAGATCAACGCTTTGCAACTTATTATAAACAAACAATAGATTGGAAACAATGAGCAACATCTTTTAAATTTAGTCAAATGTCAGACCACAATCATAGACTCTACACTAAACATTTTTAAGGAAGAACACTTGACATCACAAAGAAAACTAAACACGTTAATGAATATGATTTCAAAGCTGTACAATCAAAATAATAATGAGCATGCATCTCTTCCGCCTTTCCAAGTATCCTTACAATGATTCACTATCATAATACACAAACCATACTAGTCAACATAATATTAGCAACACATCACGGTCAAATACATCCCTTAATGTTGACCGTGCAGCAGTTTAAAATGGAATTACCTCGCACACATGACAACATACCAAGGAACATGATGATACCTGGAGACCGACATCATGAGTCAGCAATACAATTGTACAAGACTTTACAACCTAGAGCAAGAGTAACTGAGCGAAACATCATAATAGAACTAACATTACCTCTCCTCTGCAGCGAAGAATTCAAAATGTGCAAGATACTTCCTGTTCCCACTTGGCATGATCAGAAGTACACATATATTGTTCCGTCAGCAGACTATCTGATAGTGAATATCTAAGATCACTATTATCCCTTAAGCGAAGGTCACTTCTCTTCATGTAAACAAAGGTCTTCAGACATATATTAGTGTGAAATGCAGCATCCAATATATACAGCAGGATCAAGAGTAAGTTCTTGTGAAAAAGACCTTCTGCGACATACACAAAGATGCCAATATCATGCGTCACTCGAACCGTGCCGCCACAATTTTACTGGGTAAAGATGCAACACACTAATACATGAATATTTAGTGCACCTAATGAAGTCCAAATAGACACTGACAAAATCTACCAACATTCATTGACCGGAGGCCTAGTGTTTCTACTACTTTCAGTAGTCTTCATCATAGCAATCAAAACTACGGTCAAGGTCAAACGTAACCATCCAATTGAAGCAGCAGCCCCAACCAAGACTTAGAGCACTGACCAAAAAACGCTTATTAGTGAGTCAGGCTGAACAACCAACAATGCTTTCAGATGAACAATTCAATGTGTAAGCAACAAGTCGTGGCCCCAGCATGTAGTGAACAACACAATTTCCACCCAATCAGCAGTATACGCTTGAGGTCGAAGGTGTTTTATCACCGTCTGAGTGATTGTCATCCAACACTTGTGTGACCAGACAGTAAAGGTGTCGTTTATGCTATGGATTTTTTGTAAAAAAAAAAAAACTATATATAAATAGGCTAGAAATAAAGCATTAGTTGATTCGTTGAAAAAACATAGTCCAAGCTGTTTTTCACAATTTCATAAAATTCAACTTGGTCATTGCTATGTACAAACACCTAAAGTTCAATTTTTAATACTAAACAGTGTGACGTTCATTCGCTCATTCACTTCTTGTTTTGCATATGTATTTAATAAAGGAAGTCCTAGGAATTTTAAAGTGGGCACTTTTAGGAATGTTTTGACATTCAATAGTAACAATTCTGAAGAATATGGCAACACTAGTGATTAGAAGCTCGGAGGTTTGAGTACTTTTTTAGAACTTACTTGGATATTGCCAAAATGTAGAAGCTGATCTATTAACATTTTGTATTCCAGCGCCAATATCTTCAGTATTGGCTCCAGAAAGCAAATCAGTTCCTGCAAAATATATGTTTCCACAACCAGCTGTTGCCCCTCCACCTAAAACTTTCCTTTTATTTTACATTCTTATAATTGCAAATTAAAAATATTTATATATGTACCTATATCTGTAACTCGAATTCCAAAATAATTCATATCTCTTGTTGGCTGCATAGACGTCGTATGCACTGTAGTTTCTGGTTGTCTTTTTCTTGCCACAGCTATGCCAACCGGCACCGAATTATCTAATAAAAATTATGTACATATAAGAATTATTGAAAATATTTTATTTATATGTATATTTATACTTGTACTCATTTGCGAAACCATTTTCTCCATTTCAGACATTTTCGGGGAAGTTGACTCAAGTTTTACCATTGCAGATGAAGTTGATTTGGAATTATGTTGATGACTTGATTGGAGACCATTCGAAGTAGTTACTTCCGATACTTGGCAAGGTTCTCGTTTGATTTCCGTGAAAGTATAGCTCGACGATGAATTTACATGGTGTGTTGCGTTCAGTAAGTTTTTTTGTATGCCAATATAGGAATGGTTCTCAATTGCTGAAGAAGTTCCCGAAAAACTAGATGAATTTTGTCTCAGCAAGGGCGAGGGTGAAGGGACGAAATATGCCGCAGTCGATTGAAAACCTTCCGTAGATCTCACGGAATTATTTAATGTATTAGGAGAAGAATTGAAAGTTGCCATCACAATTTATTTCGTAATTCTTACGGCACATAACACATAAAGGACAAAATTTAAATACCGATATTGTATTAGCGTACTGAAGGTGATGCTTATTAATTTTCGATTAATCTCCAAAGAAAATATTATCTTAGCGATGCTGGTAAAATTTGTGACAAAACTAACTTTCCTTACTTATTTCCAACCGATATAAAATAATATTTTGCACTCATTGCTTGACGCCAGAATGAAAAAAAGACCAATTTTAAATGTGAATAATATTGTAGTTTCTAATATTTAGTGCACTTACCAATCAAAAATAAGTTAAGACATTACGTTCCACTGTTGTAATTAGCAGTATCGAAAACTTGAAATATATTTCCAGCGTATATATAATATAGTTTGACAAACTTACATTTTACTAATGTTTTGATTTTGAGGGCCTTCAATAACAGACATAATGTAAAATACTTTACAAGTTCATTCTGCATTTCCGAAACTTGGGACAGAGATGAGTTATGATGAGATAGTCATCTCCATGGTTATCTGTTTCGTCGAACGAACAGAACAGAATTTGCTGAAAATGTATAGGAATCTCGTAAAAATTAAAGGGAGTATACATACATATGCATCTACCTTGATATATGAGCTATCATGAGACAAAATTAGAGAGGTGGAATGATATTATTATTTTGCGGTACAAGGCGGCGAGGGATCGGACTTTGAAAACATCAAACTAAGTCAATTGGAGGTACGACACAAATGTCAAACAGTTTAGTGGATACCTTGAATGAATGCGCTTAGCGGGTTAATTGGTTCGTTCCGACTTATTTTTTGAAAAAGTGTTTGCTGAAGCGCTCAGCCGAAATAGAATTTGCCTAATCTAAATTACAAAAATGTGGAGATGAAAGTTTATCGCAAATACAACGTAAGTCGCAGTGATTTAATAATCAAGCCTATTGTGATTAAATGTTTATTCTAGATTTTTCCATCAAACAATTGCAGACAAACGAAAAATTCGAGTCGCAATATATTCACAGTGTAAACACTGCACTTTTTCTTTGTGTTTAGTGTTTTCTCTTTTTTTCAGTTGAACATTGCCGAAATAGTGGAAAACTTTTATCTTTGTTGCTTTAAAATATAGCTCCTCATCGCGTTCATTTAAATTCTTAAAATTAAATTTATGCAAAACTCAACTTAGTGCACATCTTCCTGACGAGTGAATATACAAATGTCTCACGAATCTAGGCCTGGCAAGCATTGTCGTTTTGTAGCTAAGAGACGTGTATCTGTGTTTGACAGCGATTCATGATACCCACTGTAGATACAACATTCTGTTCGTCACCTCAGTATTGAAGTGACATAAATGCATTTTCGCCGTTTTTGAGTTAGGATATCAGTGTTTTATAAAAAAAACAAAGGAAAAAAATGACAGGGGCCGAATTACCGCAGTCGATAACGAGTAAGTGAGTAGGACTCGTGATCGAATGATCGAGTAACCTCACTGGGATGATGGCACTCGAAAGCTCACGTATCGAATGAAAATAAAATTGTACTAGAGAAGTTGTACTACCACTCACAAAGTGACATTTCTCCGGTTGATAAAAAAAGAGAAAAATATTATTTGCAGTGAAATTGAAGTAAGCAATGGATCTATATGTTTATTTGTCCTCGGATTCCGATGATGATTATCGCGAACGCGTTGAGCATCGGCGCCCCCTCTTTATGCAGGGGTTAATTTGCCGTCGTTGCAGTCGGTGTTGAAGTGACTGTGCTATGAGACCCTTGGTTTGCGGCTCCGAATCGAAATCCGAAATCGCCCAAAATATTTTATTGCAACAAATTGATCTTATTTTGATTGGACCTTAATTAAAAAAATTAACATTATATTAGTAAACTCCCTTAAAAAAAAATTTGAAAACAAAAATACTCACATCTTTGTTGCTTCGCTCGATAGCTCGACAGCACAATAATGATCGAGTGAAATGATGCACCATAACGTGTGCTGTCATCTCAAATTTCGATAGTGAATGCTCGATCACGAGAGCGGTAATGCCGAATCCTCACATTTCGATAACGAGTTACTCGAGTAACTCGACTGCGGTAATTCGGCCCAAGCTATTTAAAAAAAAAATTTGTATACTTTTGTATGAAAATATGACATATGCATCCATAAATCGCAATCGCGTTCAGTATTTAAATGACACATAAGTAGGTTGGTCAAAAAGTGTCACCTACCATACAAATCCGCACAATTTGAAAAAATATCGTCCCCGATATGCAATTTCCTTTTTTTCAAATTAAGATAAAAAAAAACGAATAACCCGATTCAAACAAAAAATGGAGTAGGTATATGTAAGGCTTAGTTGCCACTATTTTAATAAATTTATTAAATTTATTAAAATCGTGCTACATACGATTTTTGTTTTATTCGCATTCTAACTTCAAACGCCGTTTTCTCGAAACTTGGTTTTTGTCGTTTAGTTCACTACGATACTGAGGTGACAAAATTCTTTTAAAATTAAAATTGAAAGGAAGGCAGCGAATTGTTTTCCTTGTAAATTAACTCGTTTTCTTTAGTTAACTCAATTACTCATTCATTTTAAAATTGGTAAATCAATATAAACTGCATATGTCAAAAGCCGACGATGGCAAATATCTGAAACCGATATGTTTTTTCTTGCATGTTTTTTTACTATTGCCTTTTTAAGCAAGGGTCATTGAGGAAAAAAGCCTCTTAAGGAAGCAGCTTTTTTTTGGAATGAGGGGTGGTTCACCTCTTCAATCCTGCAACTTCATTCGTTAGAAGTCATTTGTAAAAGCTTTTTAGCCAAACTTTTAGCATGTTTGGCCTATCAGACAGTGCCCCGAGAGAACACTGATTACTTGATCTGTGATCTCTTAAGCAAAACTATCCCGGAAATACGTCTTTGCTCCAGCTTAGGCCATAAATACAAATACCTGGTGCCACAGACCGTATGTGGTCCATGGCCAATCTTCTCGCAACCATTCGTGTTGTGCGCGTTTTATTTTTTTCACACAAATGGAAGGGACCTAGAGTTTAGAGCCATATCCGAAAAGCGAATTGAGAATCTTTCTCATGACAGTTATTACTCTCGGACGTTTGTCAGACATTCGCGATATGTGGTACCGTGAAAAAACTTTTTGGTGTTTGGCTTAGGCCAGTGCCGTGACATAAGGCCAAATTCTGGCATTTGGCCTTATGACATTTTGATAAAGCGAAATAAGTCCAACTTGTCTTTGTGTCACTTTCCACTGCATATCCATGCATTTTTTTTATGTCCCATTTTGTTTAACACCTGCTCATACATCTGAACAACAATTAATTTTTTTTTACAGAGAACTAAACATTTAAGGTGGGCTTGGAAATATTCATAAGACCAGTGTACATGAATACATAAATTTTACGATTCGAGTAAGTTCTTATTTTCATTCTATTAAATCATGTCTTTTTAATCTTCGAATAGATTTGGATTCTAAAAGTGGTAGGCAGTTTATTTGATTATTGTTGTGTTGAGATATTCGCTGATCTCGATGAACATCGTCGTATCTTACATAAGTACCAGTCTGCATTTTTTATTGTTCGAAGGATTTTTGATTGCAGTCTTTGTGATTTGCAGGCTTAATTTGCAAGCGACACACCAGATTTCAATACCGTACGTCCAGACACATAGGTTTGTTTATTGTTTTATATATTAAAAGTTTGTTTGAATTTAAGTTTTATTTGGTTTCGCTTTCGGATTATATGGTTTTCCCAGGTAAGTTTTTGGTCGATGTAGATTCCCAGACATCTAGCACTGTTTTCAAGTTTAATTATTTTATTGTTAAGCGTGAGTGAGTAGTGGTCTTTGATTTGGCGTGTAGTGTATATTATATGTACTCTCTTTTTTTCGTTGATTTTGATGCCCTAAGTGTTAGACCATATGGATAAGTTGTCGATAATACGTTGTAATTTTTCTGCTGCTGTGGTCAAGGTTTATTCTGATGATAGAAGGAATGAATCGTCTGCAAAAGTCAAGTGTTATCAGTTGGGGTTGGCATATCTGCTGTAAATAAAAGGTAAAGAAGTGGACCCAAAACGCTTCCCTGAGGTATGCCAGCATCCATTTGAATCAACATGGAATATTCGTCGTCAAATTTTACATAAAAGTATCTATTGGAGATATAGCTTCACATAAGTATGTAGAAATCGGAAGGTAATTGTCTTTTTAGTTTATGTAGCAGACTTTCAGCGATGTCGAGAAAAACTGCTAGGCTGTAGTTATTGTTTTCGATGTCTATTGCGATTCGGATTGTAACCCTATGCACTTGTTGAATCGTAGAGTAGTGGCGTCTGAATCCAAATTGATGGTCGGGGATTAGTCGATTTTGATTGAGTGTGGGTTCTAGTCGTTTGAAGATTAATTTTTCGAAGATCTTAAATAATAATGGGAAGAGAATCGGTCGATAAGAAGACATTTGTGTTTCGTCTTTCCCTGGTTTCGGAATTGCTGTTATTTGTGCTACTTTCTATACTGTCGGGGAGTATTTCAGTGTGATTACTGAGTTAAATATATTTCTTATATAAACAACGGTGTTATAAGGAGGTTGTTTTAGTAGTCCAGTTGTTTTTAGGTCATATCCAGTTGACTTTTTTTTTTTGAATCATGTTAGTTATTTCGTTTGTGTAAATTTTTGTAATACGTCAATTAGCGAATATTGGTTCAAAAAATCAGGAGGTAGATGGGAGTTGTTTTTGTTATTTGTGAATGTGTTTTTAAAATGATCACAAAGTAATTTGTCAACTCGGTAGCGGAAAGGTTTTCTAGGTATGTGTCAATTCTTTCTTGTTCGCTTTCCTTCAATAGCTTTTTAAGGTCTTTGGTTAATTTGTTGTGCTTTCTTTTAAAAGCTGAGTGTATGTACATATGTTTACCATAATTTTCTTTTTTCAATTATTTTGTCTTGAATGTTTTTAGGGGTGAAAAGTAGGTAATTTTTTTAGTAAGTATGGCGGTACTCTAATTGCTGCGTCGTGTTATATATAAAATTATAGAACATGGGTTTATATATAAGAGGACACATGTGATTACTGCACTATCATTTGTTGCTGCAAGACGTCTCTATTGTCTGCATGCAGTACTGCAAGCAGCTTTGCTGCTTTAAGATATGCTATGGCACTGTCGATTTCTTTTGGTGTCTTGAGTGCTATATTTAGGTTTAATCGTTGTTCCAGTGTTTCCATGTATGTGACCCAATCGTGAACAGTACGTATGAGGGTTCACCTGTACTAAGGTGTGTGCTATTTTTTTTTTTATGGCGTATAGTAAATTCTGGCCTTTTTAGTTATTAAGTCTCAGGTTAGGTTAGGTTAGGTTGAAGTGGCTGCCAGCTAGGAGTCGCCAGCACACTTAGACCAATGGTAGGTCCATTATAATACCACGTAGATCTTGGGAGAAAGTTTCTCACTATCTACTCGTTAAAACCAATTTGAGCTTCTTATTAAGCGTAGAAGGCTCCTAATGTCGATATTCACCAGGTCGCCTGTATCGTTGTAACAGGGGGCTCCTAAGTGAAGCTTCCTTCTACGGGAGAGAGCTGGGCAGAAACAAAAAAGGTGAGGAATAGTTTCCTCCTCTTCTTCATCCATGCAGCTTCTACAAAAATCGTTCGAGAGGAGGCCTAGCCTTGTAGCATGCTCGCCTATTAGACAGTGTCCAGTGATGACACCTATTATGGTGCCGATATGCCATCCATTTAGAGAAATCAAATTCTTAGAGCGTTTTAGATCCAGTTTTGGCCAAATCTGTTTTGTCGCTAGACATGTTGATCCATTTCTCCACCTAAGATTTGTACTCCCGACAGCATCCAGCTTAAGTTTAAGTTTGCGAGTAAACAAGATGGGTATAGTTGTTCCTATTCTGGCGAGTTCATCGGCCTTACAATTCCCTGAAAGAATGTCTCTATGCCCCGGCACCCAACACAGGTGAATATTGAACTGCTCAGCCCTCTCCACAAGAGACGAACGGCAGTCTAGGGCTACTAAAGAATTTATAGAGGTCGATTCTAGGGATTTGATTGCTGCTTGGCTGTCTGAAAAGATGCAGATATCTCTAACAGATATCACGTTTTTCTTAAGCCAAGACAGGGCTTCTTTGATCGCCATTAATTCCGCCTGGAACACGCTACAATGATTTGGAAGGCGGAAGGAGAGCTTAAGATTAAGCCTATCAGAGAAAACACCTGCAACAACTCCGTCTTTGGTCTGTGCAGAAGTGAATTGAATCATCTTCTAAAGATACATCGTTCTCCCAGAGTGATCTGGAAGAGATGGTGACTGTAAAGTTCTTCTCAAAATTTAGACGAGGGATGTTGTAGTCCGTTCTTTCGGGAGGGATTTTTAGTAATGCTCCGCTTATGCACAGACAAGCTGTGCGTTGGACTTTACTTAGATGGTTGCGATTTATAGCTTTATCTAAGGCTGTCCACCAGACTACTACCCAGTATGTAAGTATCGGTCTAATGACCGAGATGTAGAGCCAGTGGGCTATTCGAGGATGTAGGTCCCATTTATTGCCAATGGCTTTAATGAATGCTTTAATGAATGCATGAAAAAAGTGCTACTGTAGCCTTTTTGACTCTTTCTTGTATATTAGGTTTCCAGCTTAGCTTTCTATCCAGGATAAGACCCAGATATTTAGCTTTTTCAGAGAAAGTTAAGCTGATACCATTGAGAGAGGGAGGATCGACTGTCGGAATTTCATATTTTCTGGTGAAGAGTACCAGTTCAGTTTTATGGGGGTTTACACCCAAACCACAGCGACCCGTCCAACGTGTTAGCTTGTTTAGAGCGTTTTGTAGGATCTCTTTTAGAGTATTTACGTGCTTTCCTGAAACAGCTATAGCAACATCATCTGCATAAGCAATTGCCGTGCATCCCTCGCCCTCCAGTATTATCAATAGTTCGTTGCCCATCAAATTCCAAAGAAGGGGGGATAGAACACCTCCTTGCGGAGTGCCTCTGCTGACAGATCTTCTAGTGGACACCTCACCCAGCTTGGAATTGATAATCCGACCATTAAGCAGTAGATTAATTAGTTCGCAAAGTGAGTTGTCCACCTTCAGGTCTGAAAGCACATCTGCTATTGCTGATGTATTGACGTTGTTAAAAACGCCTTCTATATTCCTTATGGAACAGGGAGTATTCGATATTACCTACTAATGTGTGTAAAGCCGTCTCCACTGATTTACCTTTGCAATACGCATGTTGGGCCGCTGACAGTAGTTTCCTATTTATACTGTTGCGTAAGTGGATATCAATCAATCGTTCCAATGTTTTTAAGAGGAATGATGATAGACTGATAGGTCTGAAATCTTTTGGATCTGTATGAGAGCATTTACCCGCTTTAGGTATGAATACAACTTTAACTTCTCACCAGTGACGTTTATTCTAAGGTGCGCAGGTGTTCTCCGCACACCCCAACGAAATCCGTCTTAATACAAAATTAATTGGTATACAATATTCAATCGAGTTGCAAATCAAAAATGCTCAATTAAAAATATGTACTGCTTCAACATCCATTTCTGTTCACTCTGTTGCGCCGCACCGTCATAGCATAGCCAAATCAACCAAACACCACAGTCACAATCGCAACCCCGAAACTACCATCGAACACAAATTGAAGTTGAACACAATGTTCTCCTCTTTTCGGAGAACACAAATCAAAACCGCCGCGCGCGCGCAACTTATCCACACCAAAGTGTTACAAACAATTCAGTTTGACGTCGACTCGCCAAGTTGTTCTCCAGTTACTAAAGCACCAACCCAAAGGAAATCTCCATATAAAAAAAATTGTACCACATTCAAAATCTCAACAACCGCCTGTAAAAATACATGAATTTGGGTTCTCCAGACCATGGCGCACATCAGTTACCTGTGAGAATGAGAATGAAAAAAGTTTCTTTGGGTTGCATTTTGTTCGATTCTCTTCCCTTAACATATATTAGTTATTCTCAGTGTGACCATAGTGGAATATAATATTCCATTTGTGGAATTTTTTTTTTATTGTAGTAATACCCATATTTGGTTCATCATGTTTTACCTTTTGTATAAAATAAACTTTTATATGTCTTTATTAAGGTGTATTTAGCAAGTGGAAAATAAAAGTGGAATAAAAAAATATTGAAGTGGAATATATGTAAATATTCCACCTCTCCGGGTAAGTGGAATATTTTGAGAGAAGCTAATGGTCACACTGGTTATTGTTCGATGTGCTCTATATTTGTAGAACCTAGAACCCCATATTGACTGAAGCGAAAGCAAACAGCAACAAATCTATCATTAAATTGATAGATTTAATCAAATCTAAAAAATGGAGTGGAAAGCTCGAACTTACGATGGTGCACAAGTCAGGGTTAGAGAGCAAATGCAATTTTCCACACCGTAATGCTTACATTTTAAACCTTTTTTTCGCGAATTTCCTTCATATATAGTTTTTATTAGTTTATCCAGACTATTTTACCAATCTACTAAGAGAACTTTTTTTTGGAACAAATTGTTAAGCGCAGACTCCCAACAGTCGTCCCCACGAGATTAGTTTCATCTCGACTTTGTTAATGTGGTTCATACTTATATTTTGATCATATTATTTGAAGAAATGATTGACATGCAATTACTTGGGGGCCGAAGCAAGAGGATTTACAATTTCTTAAAACATACGTTCAACACATTTAATGACACATGTACATATGTATTTTCATTTACCTACCGATGTATTGTTTAACGTATTACAAATAAAATCATTCGACATACAATATTCCTGTGAGAAAATTGAATTAACAAAAATGCAAATTTGAAGCAACAGATCGCAGTTTCAAAATTAGTGAATTTCTGCTAAAAATGTTGTTAATCCAAATCCAAAACGAGGCGAGGATTTAACAGGTTTTGAGTTGCGATACAGGCGAGAATATTTTGAAATTATTGATACTTTGTCAACACAAATGGATGTACATAAGTATTCAAATCCCTGACGGATTTTTGGAATTTTTGAATGCAAAAAATTTTAGTATTTACGAAAAAGTTTTCCAGTCCGAGCTTTCCAAAGCCTAAAATATGCATATACACTGGACGTCCAGTATAACGAATGCCGATATAACGAACGTCCAGTATAACAAATCACCATCCATTGATATCTCTAAATAACGAATAATGAGAAATTTTACTACTCTATATAACGAATGCTCTTCAATTTCAAGGAAAAGAAACAAGACAAAACGTGAGAATCGTTCTTTTTTTGTTCTTTTCTTCTCAAAATTGATTCAATTTGTGCAGTTTTAAAAAGTTGTACAATAAAAAGTTTTTAAATGATCAGTAAATATTATGTTTTCATTTTTTGAGGTCGAAAAAACTGGCTTCGATATAACGAATATTTCGATATAACGAATTGGCTGAACATTATATCTTTCATTATACTGGACGTCCAGTGTAGTTTTTTTCTGAATTCGTTAAGCTTAAGAATGAGTTAAATGTGCGCAACTCCGAAACATTTTCGTAAAGACATGCATACTTGGATTCCTTCAGAATATAAATTTGAAAGATACATTCTCAAAAATATTTAAACTGAACTCTTTAATGTTATCAATACGAACAACAAGCAATTCAGTTGAAAGATTGTTTTCTGCACTTAAGTGAATAAAATCTTATTCTAGAAACACGACGCACGCTTGAAGAAAGATTATAGGACACAGCTTTGATTTCCATAGAAAAAACATTACTTAAGAAAATAAGAACAAGATCAGTTTCTATGATGGGGTTTTGAAAACTTTTGTGAAAAAAACTAAAAGTATTGGACTTACGTACAGACGTTATTATCTAACAAAAAAAGTGTAGAACACCCTGCTGAGAACATCACGGCACGTCCCTGCTTCTCACCATATCCTTGGGAAGTACACCAGATCGAGACAACATTTTAATATTGTCTCCATCACCGGCATGATAATGTCAAATGACTTCTGCTGTTCGGCAGGTATTATGCCATCGGGTCCCGCGGATTTAAATGGTTTGAAGCTGTGAACCATATTGCTTACCGAATTGGAACTGCCTGGGAAATGAGTGTTAAGCAGAACATTGAGCGATACTTCGCTAGAAGTCGTCCAAGATCCATCATTTTTCTTAAGGAAACTGGGAGTTATTGGATTTGAGGAGAGAATTTTACTTAGCCTAGATGCCTCAGAGGCTTCCTCTATTTTATCACAGAAGAGTCTCCAAGAATTACGTTTGGCTTTTCTTAGTTCTCTTTTGTATATACTTAGGGATGCCTTGTACAAGTCCCAGTCTGTTGCAATCCTCGTACTTTTGGCATTGTTGAAGAGTTTTCTACATTAAGTTCCACCAATGCGGCTTTTTCTTGCCTCGGGGGCGAATTAAGGGGCATGAGGAAGCCATTGCTGTGTTGAGAGCATGGGTAAGATTCTCAACCATGCTGTCAAGCTCTTGAGGGTTGCAGGAAGGATTAAGGTATTCTGAGGTAACTGATTTAATTACAGTTGCCCTATATTTGAGCCAATCAGTTTTACGATAGTTAATAAAAACAGGTGGGCTAACGGGATCCACATATAAAGAAAATTGGAGATACCTGTGATCCGAAAAAGAGGGTGATACCTTCCAGTCCTTTATACGTTGTGCGATGTTATCGGAGGCAAGGGTGATGTCCAGCACTTCTTGCCTGATTTTGGTAACGAAGGTAGGCTCATTACCTATGTTGCACAAAATGAGGTTTATATTTAAAATGTAATCAAAAAGTATCTCACCTCTTTTGTTGATATCAGAGCTTCCCCATACAGTATGGTGAGCGTTGGCGTCACAGCCTACAATAGGGAAAGTTTTTTGTCTCCCTGCATCAGGAACCAGTTTTTCCAGGTTATCCCCAAAAAGATCCGTCAATCGTTTCTATTTTCGCCGCAGTTGTATCTCGATCGCTGTAATTAGGGAGTAAAGTTACTTTTAGGCTACTTTTTACCAGTATACACGATCTTGGCTTACCTTCGGCCCGCGCATATAGGATGCACTAATTAGGAGTCTTGGATCCACATACCAAGTTTTTAACAACCCAGGGTTCTTGGATCAAGACGACAACTTTCCTATCCTTTGACAGACGAAGAAGAAGGGCGGCAGATGCCGTAATGGAGTGTCGGAGGTTAATCTGAACTAACTGCAGCATTAGCGCTACAATCAGGCAGAGAGGAATTTAGGGCTTCCGAGTCTGAGCACGATTCCAACAGTTCATCCTCACTCAAAAGTAGTGGGTGCATTTTATCGAAATTATCATCCGTTTCCATGTCTTCATCGCCTAGAGACGGATGCTGTTTGGAAAATGACGCTTGAGAGTCATCACTCTCCAGGGAAGGAAAGAAGACAGAAGGCTCTTGGTCATTCCTTCTTCTTATTTTGATTTTGGTGGGGGCGATAGCCCCCATTTTTTTGGCTTAATACAAGCTACAGCTAATTTAAAAACTAAGACTAACAACTAACTTAAAAACTATGACTAAAAGCTAAGGAAAATGGTTGAGGAGATCAGGTTTGAGGCTGGGAGTGCTACGATTGAAATCGAAATGGGTGAGGTTTGAGTTAACCTTCCGCAGCATACGGGAAATTGGTTCATTGGAGCCATATAAGGTGCGATGGGCTGGTAAATAGAACAGCCGAGGGCATCGTAAGCTCCTTGGGTTAGTATTGAAGAAAATTGAGTTATAAAGAGATTGGCAATCGATAGAGCCAGAGAGAAGTCGATGAATGAAAAGAATGTCTGCAACATCTCTGCGTTTCTCGAAGGAATTCAAGTTGATGAGGTTGAGTCGGTTTTGATAGGGAGGCAGGATAAGTGGGTCGTTCCAAGAAAGACCTCGAAGGGCAAAACGAAGAAAACGACGTTGGATGTTTTCGATTCTGGACACATGCACTTGCTGAAAGGGGCACCACACTTGACTCGCATATTCGAGGAGAGGGCGGACAAAGGTAATGTAGAGGGATCTAGTCACGTAAGGGTCGGAGAATTCCTTGGACCACCGTTTGATAAAGCCAAGTGAGGAGTTAGCTATAACAATTATCTCGTCAATATGGGAACGGAAATTTAATTCCCTATCGTACAATATTCCAAGGTCACGCAGAGATTGAACGATGGATATAGGCTGACCATGAAGAAAATAAAGGCGGGCAGGGGACATGTGGTGTTTCCGTGATAAGGTAATAGATTGGCATTTGGTGATATTGAGCTCTAAGCAATTTTTTAGAGCACCAGTTCGAGAAACTGTCCAGGTCTTTTTGGAGGAGACAGTAGTCCTGTGGTGAGAAGATGGTTTTAAAAAATTTGGTATCATCCGCGTAGAGAGAAAGGGAGGCGTGTTTTATGACCCTATCAACGTCGTTAATAGTTAGAATGAAGAAGAGAGGACCAAGATGGCTGCCTTGTGGAACACCAGAAGTGGCCAAGAAAGGGGGTGATAGGACTGATCTAAAGCGAACACTATAAAAACGATTTTCAAGGTAGGATGATATCCACTTTAACAATATGGGTTCGAAACCGAGGGCAGACAATTTGAAAAGAATTAGGTTATGAGATATCTTATCAAAAGCTTTGCTAAAATCAGTTGCAATAACGTCGACTTCTTTGCCATTCTCTAAGGCTGTGAGGGCAAAAGACACGAATTCGACGAGATTGGTCATAGTAGATCTACCTTTCAGAAAGCCATGTTGATTAGGGGAAATGAGAGATTTGCACTGAAAGCTTAAGGCTTCGTACAAAATACTTTCAAAGAGTTTAGGTATATGAGAAAGTTTAGCAATGGGGCGATAATTTGTTACTTCGCTCCTTGAACCCTTTTTGTGTACGGGGGTTATGAAAGCTGTCTTCCAGATCTGCGGAAATTCTCCTTGTGAAAGAGAAAGGCGAAAGAGGTGAGAGAGAGGGAGTGAGAGATTGGATGAAAATTTTTTAAGAAAAATGGCGGGGAGACCATCCGGGCCAGGCAAGAATTCATCATTAAGACTTAGCAATTTATTTTCGATAAGAGCAGGGTCAAAGGATTGATGCAGAAAAGGACCTACGGAGAAATTAAGAAGGTAATTGAAGTAAGAGGGGTCCGGTATGAAGGAGTTGTCGGCGAAAGATTGTTTGAAAAAGGTGGCGAAAAAATTGGCAATGGTGTGTGGGTCATTTGATGATGTATTATCAAAGGATAGAGAGGGAGGGTAACCGTCAGATTTTCTTTTACAGTTGACGAATTTGAAAAAAGACTTAGGATCAGTTATCAGATTTGATTGCGCGTTATTTAGATAGCGCTGATAGAGAGAGTTAAAAAGCTGAACGAATTGAAGGTAAGAACCGATGTAGTTGGAAAACTCAGAGATGAAATTGGTACGAAGAAATACTGCCCATTACTTGTTTCTTTTGTTACGTATAGCGCGAAGTTTACGGTTATACCACGGGGGAGATGTAGATGATGTTTTGTGGCGTGACAAAGGGACATAGAGAGAGATAGAATTAAATATTTCCCTGTAAAAAATGGCGAGGGCATCATTTAAAGATAAATTTGAAAACTCAAAGGAAACCCTACTCAGATAGGTATTAATTTTGTGGAAATTCGCTTTATGAAAGTCGTAAGACAAGACTGTGGAAGAGTTGGAATGGAGCGGAGCGTTATGGAAAAATGAGAGAAGAAGTGGGGGATGGAAGTTATCAATAGTCGAAAGGGATAGAGGGCAATGCGAGACTGAGGAGTTAATGGGGTCAGTTGTGAAAATAACGTCTAATTGCCTTCCCATGTAGTTTAGGACATTGCTTACTTGACGTAGGCTTGAATCCGTAAGTCGATCTATGAAGAGACATTCCTTAGTTGAGTTGGCATTAGAAGCGAAGAAAAAGGATTCATCATCGGAGGGAGTCCAGTGTAATTGGAGCAAATTAAAGTCGCCAAATATAAAGATTTCGTCGAGGGGATCAGATAAGTCGGTTATTTGATCAATCGCGTCAATGGCAAGTTGGTAAGATTCGATAGGTTGGGCTGGAAGGATGTAACAACACATAACGTACAGGGATCTATGGGGAAGAGTTATTTTTATTGAAACAAAGTCTATCTTAGAGGAAGAAGAAATAGCGATGAGAGACGAGTCAAGGTCGTTGTGGATGGCAATGAGAACGCCTCGAGAGGGAGCGTCAACCAGGGGATGGTCGTGGTCATCGTCTCGAAAAACATTGAAAGTAGAGGGAAATAACTCTTGGCTCTTTATGCTTGGGATCAGGTTGGTTTCGGTCAGAGCATAGATATCGAAGGGGAGAGCATGTGATTGGCGCAAGACAGCTTGGGTTTTTGAGCGCAGGCCCCTTACATTCTGGTAATAAAAGGTAAGAGGAAGACTATTATAGGAGGGAGGTTGAGGTGATGGTGATGGTGGCAAGTTATGGACGAAAAAATTTATTGTGGTCATTACGGCTCCGTTGGAGATGTGACATCCTTTTGGAATGTACGTAATTACCAAAAGCAGCAAGATCATCCGCTACTTTCTGGGGAGACATATTGAAAATCTCATGGAACCTTATATAAATTTTCTTAAGACTGTTCAGTTCAATGGGCAGTCCTTCCTGCTGGATGGAAACCATAACGCTGGTCTTAGTTTTACCTTCAAAACAAACCGAGTCAGATTTGTCGTGAAGATACGCAAGAAAGAGACGTATGTTCTCGTAAACTTTTTTTTCTCTAAGCCTGGAGAGTGCATAACGACATTCTGTGGTATCTGCAGTTTGCTGTGTGAGTTTAACCGGAGGGGGCAAAAGGGGATCAAGAATGGGATCGGTTAGGGGGGTGATTGAAGAGGATGATTTTGATGAGTCAGTAGGTGTGGGGTTAGGGATATGAGAGCTAATGAAGTTAGGGTATTTTGCTCCGGTTTTGAGGTTGAAATTAGGAAAAAAGTTGCTGGTGGGGGTAGGCGGTGCTGGGGCTCGTTGCGGTTGAGAGGTAATAGTGTGGGTGGATGGGGTTAAATTAAACGAGACACGCTTCTGCTTAGGCTTGGGGGGGACGATGGCAGAGAGTTTATTTAAAGAAGAAGGGAAGCGTTGGTGGGGGATGGGGAATGAAGGGATAAAATTGGGGAATGCGTTGGTTTTGAGGGACCAGTTAGGGTCAAGATTGGGGGGGCAGTTGGGAACAGGATTTGGCGACTTACATATTTCTATTAATAGACTTAGGTTTATTCCTGAAGAGTTTATCGGTCCATTTGGAGATGCGCATCTTACCAAGGTTGAGATCAGTGCTATTGGGGTTCTGGAAAAGCCATTCATATCGAGTCGGGAGATCGAATTTGAAATTACGTTTACTTTTGTGGTTGGATGGCAGGAACAATTCACAATTGCTGATGGTGAAACCGAACCTTTTTTTAAAATATTGGTTAATCCAAGCAACATCGGCGTAGTGAGGGGCGCCTTTGATGAAGAAAGTGGTAGCCATCTGGTTTTTCAGACTAAGTTTATCCAATCTACGCTGCCAATCGGAAGGAGTCTATGTAGTACCAAACTGTTTGATAAGTTCTTGTTCTTGGGGTGGCGGCTGGGGGGATGACACGGTTGCAGATTCTGGGGTTTCAGTGGATGAATTTGTTGGTTGAATCGTCCTTTGGAGACAGGGGGAAAATGAAGAGGGGGGAATGACTTCGGTGTCCAATAGTTCAGCCAAGATTGAAGTATTGTATTGAACATTCGGGGGATACTGGGTATGTGCTGATATATTGTCAATTTTGGAGCACAACACTTCAATGCGACTTTCGATATCGCAAAAAGTCGACCGTACCGCGGTTAGTTCGTCACCGACGTCGTTGATCTTATCGAAAATTATGTCGAACATTGGATCTGATTGTTTGGCAGAGGGTTTAGGATTTGTAGGGGATTGAAAATGGATATCTAAGTTTTCACGCATGGAGCAAACGGCTTCGCACGATTTATGGATAGAGTTAGTTTGCGTAGTAGACATCGCTTTCAGATCACTTATCAAGGAGCTAAGATGGCACAGGGTGGTTCCATCGTTTCTGGACCTCGCGGAGTCCAACTCGAAAAGACCGGCGATTTGTTTCTCGATATTGGTAAGCTTAGATTTAATAACGTCAGTTGAGGAGTGAACCGCAATACTTAAATCGTCCACACATCTCACGCAATTATCGAGGTTGGAGAGTTCGGACGTAATCTTTTTAGCACTACTGTTATGGAGAGTTTCATTAGAATCACTAAGGCACTTAATCGCCAGGAGCACGTGCGATACAGTGATATTTTTGCATTCATCACAAAGAAAGAATAGGTTGATCGGGATTTCTCTGATGTAGACCGTGTTTCTTTTGTTTAGACCGACACAAGCTGCATGGAAAGATTTCCCACAGATTCCCTTGCAAGCAATCCAGTCAGCATTGCTATCGTTGATTGGGCAATTGGAAATTCCACAAGGCATTGCAGAAAAGTTGGGTCTTTAAGGTCAAGGAAAAGAAATGAAACACAAAAAACACGATTAAAGAGCGCGTCAGCGAAAACAGAGCACAATTGAATGGGCGCGAAGTGGGTCAGATATAAATTATGCGGGTAATTGCTAACGCGGTGAGAATTACCGAATTAATAATAAATTAATTTGAGGAGCACAAAGAGAAATGAACTGAACACGGTTACGGTCAATTGACAATGAATGAATTATAGACCTTTAACGTAATAGGGTCGAAACCGTAGTAGACAACACCACCAGTCTTCGCCAAAGGAGCTAGGGACTCTTTATTAATGACAATAATTGCGCATCTATAGAGACCGTTAGGCTCGTCCAGCTGAGCTGGTAATGTGGGGTTGCTGGTTTTGAGGATCGCAAGGATCGTATCCGTATCGGAGGGTTCGGCTTGGATCCAGGTACGAGTTCTAGGTCTACTTGGGATATCTTCCCTCGCAACAACCTCGAGCTTCGCGCCTAGCCATACCTCCCCTAATTTGCTTATAGCAAGCCTATATAGGTCGTATGACCTCTGCTCTTCGCAGGCGATTAGCTTGACGCGGCCTTGATGCCAGCCACCGTCACAGCATCTGGGAGGAGGACCTGGATTCTCCTTCATGATTTCCAGGAAGACCAATGGAAGTTTTGCTGGAATCAACTTCCATTTTACCGGGGCGATAGATCCGTCCGCATCGCTCTTGTCAATGACCGCCAGCACTAACTTGCCTTTAAGGACGTCGCTGAAGGACTTCGATGTAACGTTGGATGGCCTGGAGGGAATACTGGTGTTTTGTACCCTGGCTCTCTTGGGAATCGAAACGGATCCCTCCAACGATCGTTGGCACTTTGACGTTGAGTCGCTGCTAGTCCCAGCTTCTTCACTGGGTATCTTCTTAGCCCATTCTAATTGGGCATTCACCCTTTCAGTTCTTTTGCACTCCGGAATATTACCAAAGTGCTCCAGAATACGGCTGGCTGTGCGTCGATCTTTTTACGCCTTCTTTGAGGGAGCAAGGAGACGCCTTGTTCCCGAAGAGTCCCTGGTGGAACGTGGGAGGGTACTTGTACCTTGGGGCTCCGCGCGGCTTTTGGTAGTAGGATCATGTGAAGCCACAATCTTCCCGCTTACCAGCTCTTCAGGAGCTTTGCCGGTAGACAGCCTAAGCGCCGTACTACCGCCCGGTTTTAAAGGAGAACCGGTCTCAATTTTTGTTTGTTTTTTTATTTGTTTTTTTGAATTATTCATTTAGTGTTCCCACGAGTGGCGGAGAAAGGAATGTCCGTCTGTGCAGAGATCCGCAATACACAGATAAAGCAAGCTAATCCGGAGGTCGCCAGGTAGGTTAGGTTAGTGGGTTGACGGGCGCAAAAGAATTCTGCATCCGTCACACTTAGATCAATGTAGATCCATTGTGATGCCCTAGGGGTTTAGAAACCACCCATACTCTAGAACCTATAAGCAAACTATGGATATTGAAGCCATCCCGAGGCGTTTATAAATTTGTGCAAGTCGTTTATAGACTTGCCAGAAAGTTCCTCAAGGTCACAGAAGAAGTGTCTTCCAAGTGTTTTAGATCTAATATGACAGAGTGATGGGCAGTGACATAGAAAGTGTGTGGAATCTTCATGTACATCTTCGTCACCACATCCTCTGCACAGGTCATTTGTACTAAGTTTCATTTTCGTTGTATGATATCTCAGCATATTGTGTCCAGTGATAATACCTACAAGAGATGACAAAGATTTTTTGTTCATTTGTAAAATTCTCTCGGTTTTTTGCTTGTCGTAGAGTGGCCACATTTTCTTGGTTATAGCACAAGAATCAAGCACTCTCCATCTTTCATTTGCAGCTACTAATGTTTTGTCCCCTATCATCTGTTTAATGTGACAAGGCGGGATTTTTACAGTAGTGTCTGCCTGATTTAGTCCAAGCGATGCTCCTTTTCTTGCCAGCTCATCAGCTTTCTCGTTACCCGGTACCCCCTTGTGTCCGGGAACCCAGCAGAGTCTTACGTTGTGCTGTGCACCAAGAACCCGTAGCTCTTCGCGACAACGACTTACAAGCTTCGATTTAATTTCAATGGCAGAAATCGCTTTTATTGCCGCTTGGCTGTCAATGAAAAAGGTAATATCAGTGTGTGATAGTGCCTTCATTGCGACCTGATTAGCAGCTGTTGTCACTGCCAGGACCTCAGCTTGGAAAACGCTACTGTGGTCAGGAAGTCTGATAGAACTGGATAGGTCCAAAACTTCGGAGTAGAATCCCGCGCCAACTCCAATGTCCATCTTGGAGCCATCTGTGAAGATGGGTATCGATGATTCGTAACCCGATAGTTGATTTTCGTGCCATTCTTCTCTACTGGGAAAGGAAGTAACGAATGGTCTTACAAAGTCAAGGTAGGGTGTTATGTAGTCTGTACATACAGAATTTTCTGTAAATTTACGTAGGATCTGCGCATGCCCCGTTATACTGGATTTCCAGCATCCAGTTTGGCTAAGTCGCAGGGCACTGTTTGCGGCAGACTCCTGTACGAAGATATCAAGGGGTTTAAGGTTGAGTATAGCTTCCAACCCCGCTGTGGGGGTGGTTCTCATTGCCCCGGTGGTGCCGATGCAGGCCATTCTTTGAATCTTTGTCATGGTTTTGAGGTTGGTAGCTTTACATAGCGCTTGCCACCAGACTAAATTACCATATGTCAGTATCGGTCTAATTACCGCGGTGTATAGCCACATGATGATCTTAGGACTAGGACCCCAGGTTTTACCGAATATCCTATTACAGGCATAAAAAGCTACCATTGCTTTCTTTGCTCTTTCTTTTATATTGAGAATCCAGTTCAATTTCCTGTCTAGGATGACTCCTAGGTACTTGGCGCTTTCAGAAATTTTAAGTGGAGTCCCTTCAATTGATGGCAGATCAAATACTGGTATAGTCCTTTTATTTGTAAAAAGGATTAGCTCAGTCTTTTGCGGGTTGACCGCAAGTCCGCAGTTCTTGGTCCATGTATTAACCATGGATAAGGCGCTTTCTATTTGGTTGCTTATGGTAGATAGGAATTTGCCTGTCGCTAGTAGTGCTAGATCGTCAGCATATGCTACTGCTTTAACACCACTAAATTTTAACTTAATTAAAATTTCATTTACCACAAGAATCCAGATAAGGGGTGAAAGTACCCCACCTTGAGGGGTGCCTCTAGATGCTGATACTTTGATATGAACACCTCCTATTTCCGAGTAGATCAGCCTGTTTTTGAGCATACCCATTATCCAGTTGATAATAGTGTTGTCCACTTTAAGGTTTACTAGAGCTCTTTTAACCGCATCGGTTTGGACATTGTTGAAAGCCCCTTCGATGTCTAGAAAGGCCGCAAGAGTGTATTCCTTATCAATTAGTGTCTTTTCCACGGTACTCACAACGCTGTGGAGCGCTGTTTCAACACTTTTGCCCTTTGTATATGCATGTTGGGCTGGAGATATGGTGGTCGGGTTCAATTTACTCCGAATGTAGATGTCAATTAGCCTCTCAAGGGTTTTTAAAACGAAAGAGGTTAGGCTAATAGGTCTAAAGTCTTTAGCGGTAGTGTGACTGGGTTTACCAGCCTTAGGTATAAAAACCACTTTGACTTCACGCCAAGATTTTGGTACATATCCCCTGGTTAGACTACTTAGGAATATGTTTTTCAGGTGGGGTGTGATGTGATTTGCACATTTTTGTAGCATCATAGGAAAGATGCCATCCATTCCCGGAGATTTGTACGGCGAGAAGGAGTTGATAGCCCATTTTATCCTTTCTTCTGTTATCAATTCCGCTGGTGTTGTATGCTCCGTGTTGTCGTGCTCATCCAGGTCATTACTCTTGTGGGAGGTGCAGCCTGGGAAGTGAGTGTTGAGTAGGAGTTCAAGCGTATCGTAACAGGATTCTGTCCAGTGGCCGTCGGAGTCTTTAAGAGAGCCCAGTGCAGTTGATTCTTTGGCAAGAACTTTTCTAAGCCTAGACGAATCGTTGGTGTTTTCTATCTCACTGCAAAAGGCCCTCCACGAACAGCGTTTAGCTCGCTGGGTTTCTATCTTGAATCTTCTTTGGCTGGATTTGTAGGTTTCCCAGTCACTGTCTGTTCTTGTGTGTTTTGCAACATTGAAAAGTTTCCGTGTTTCTTTCCTGATGTTGTACAGTTCTTTTGTCCACCATGGAGGAGATTTTGTTCTGCTTTTCCTCGTCTCCTTAAGGGGACATGCCTTCTCAAGGGCTGTACCGAGAACTTTAGTTAGGTCATCGGTTGTCTTGTCTATGCTCTCAGGCTCAAGCATAGAATGTGTCTGAAGAGATCCTGTCTTTATCCCTACTTCCATAATAAAGATATCCCAGTTGGTTTTCCTGTGATTTCTATATGGTTTTAAGACATGATTTTTGTCCGGTATCAAAAATTCAATGATTTTGTGATCAGAGAATGCCTCATCTTTTAATACCTTCCATTGTTCTATCACTACTGTATTTGTGTTACTTACTAGAGTGATATCAATTACCTCTTGCCTATTTCTAATAACAAAAGTTGGTTCTGTGCCTCTATTTGCAACTAATATGTTATTTAGGATAAGGAATTCAAAAAGTGACTCACCTCTTATGTTGATGTTGGTGCTACCCCATTGAATGTGATGGGAGTTCGCGTCGCAACCTATGACTAGGTCCCATTTTTCTCGCGCGGCACGCTGAACAAGTAGGCGAGTTAATTCAGCTGGAGGTCCTTCTACTGCATCATATGGCATGTAGCACGATGTTATGATCAGCGGCGGGAGCCCGTCACGTTCATACTTGACTGTTGTGTGGTCTATATCACTGTAGGTAGATAGAAGAAAGAGATTAATCTGTTTCCTAGCCACTATACAGGTTCTGGTCTTACTATTTGTATTTACTTGAGCCGTTTTATACAGTACAAGTTCCTTTGAGTTTAGCCCCCTTATTTTGCCACCTGTAATCCAGGGTTCTTGAATTAGGGCCAAGTCTATCTGTCTAGCCTCCATGAGGTAGATCAGGTTGGCGCTGGCCGCCTTACTGTGATGTAGGTTTATTTGGACTATCTTCATCACAGTGCTTTGTCGCCTCCTCCTTTTTACTTTTATTTGCCGAGTTGGCAATAAGCCTGAGCTTACATCGGTTTATACCGACGCGGACTTTGAAGCCTATCTTGTTCAGTAACGGAATTGATTTGTGACTGAGCAACACTGTCACTTCCGTACCGGATTCGTTGTATTCCCCTACTTCTAGCACTTCCCAGGCATGGCTCAGTTGGTCTTTATTTAAAGATCTGAGGTACCTTTCGATCCGATCTCTAGGAATGTAAGGTCCCCGTACAAAGAGCTTGGCCCTCGGTCTAGTCAACTGCACGATTTCTTTTTTGTCGATCAGACGAAGGTCAGCATTCGGCCAAGGAGCTTTGGTCCTAGAGATGAAATCTCGGAGCCATGCGAGAGTGTGAGAGTCTTCACAGGTCACTAATTTGAATCCTTGGATGGTGTTAAGGGTGCCAAAGAGTGGGAGGGGTTCTTTCTCTTTGACAATGAGGTCGTTTACCTCATCAAGGATCCTGATCTCAATTAGTCGCCATTGGTCCTCAGTTAGCTTCCGTGTGGGATTACCGAAGTCAGCAACGGCGACCTGCTGTCCAGTAACGGCTAGCAGCGAAAATCTGGCTCTTTTCGTTTTGTTTGCCAGTGGGGAAAGGGTGTCGTTAAGCCTAGCTCTTTTGGACGTACTAGCAGTCGGCTCGGGGTTGGTATGGGGGTGCACATTCCCGGGCGTCTTGAGTTTGTCCGAAATCAAGGTTCGGCTGGGCGTACGTCGGGTCTTTTCTTTACGTTCGTCCGTGCTAGTCTCCGGAATCGTTCTGAGTCTTGTCTTGGCCTTGTCAAGAGCTTGTCTCTCCTTCTCCGTTAAGGTATCCGGAGTGCGTTTACTCAGTCGCCTGACGATTCTGACTGCATTACGTCGTTGTCTACGTAGGATCTCACGTTCGTTGAGTGCCTTACGTTTGCCGGTAGCTTTTGAGTCAGAGGCTATTTGCACTAGCCGCCGGGAATCGTTCGGCAAGACCTCTACGACTGTCGTACAGCTGTCATTAGTCGTGTCGTTTTTCGAGGGATCCTGACCTCCGTCACCTGATTTAGGGGGGGAAGTCGCAACCAGATTGCATGTGGAGCTAAGGCTCTGGATGTTTTCTGGGTACGCCTCCCCCTCTTTCACCTTACCAGGAGTTATCTTCTCTCCCTCCAGACCCGTACGAGCAAGAGGCTCGATGCAACGTCTGGTTGGTGAGTTCGGTAACCCGATGGTTGGTTTAGGTGGCCGTTCACTCTCTTTCTGTCTGCAGGTTATGTTTGGATCTGAAAGCGTTGCCTGTGATCGCCTTGGTTGAGTTGTATCAATCGGGCTATCAGTCGACAACGCTTTCACTTCCCCAGGGACCATCTCCCTCTTCTCCAGACCCGTACGAGCAAGGGGCTCGCTGCAACGTCTGTTTGAAGAGTTTGATGATTCCTCGGAGGTATCCTTGAGTGCTTCAGTCGGTGCGGTCGGCCTGACTCCCAGATGGACTTTGCCGATCCGGGGGGCAGGTGGCCCCATCGACTTTATAGCGCTGGTGTCACCTGCAGGAGCATCTTCCTTTGGTGTACGAGCAGTAGGCTTGTTCTCCATTAGTCGCTGTTCCTGCAGATAGGCACGTGCGTTTTGTAGCCGCTTACGTTCTGTCTCCGTCAGTTCGTCCCATCCCTTCGTACCTAGTCTTTTAATAGTCGTCCTGCAGTTGGAGATTTTACTCCGTCTGGATGACGTAGACAATCTGGAGAGGTTGGAGCTAGCGACAGAGCAGCTGTCGTCGACATCAAGAATCATCTTCTCCATGTCGGCATCAGCCGTTCTGACGCTTTCCCTGTCCCATACTCCAAGATTGGCGAAGGGGTTGAGGAGAAGATTTTCTTCTTCCTCTGTCATGCGTTCCGTCTGGGGATCGGTATTTATGGAGTCTGAAGTGCCCGATCCTTGCACTTTGGCCTCCTTGGTATCGTTTGTTTTGTTTGTTTTGTTGTTGTTATTTGGTTTCATGATTTGGTCCCACGAGTAAGGGGGAAGGAAGGTCCATCTGCACTCACCCCCTGTATGCAGATAAGGGGAATTAAAGTTAAAACTGGAGGTCCCCAGGTATCCAGAGTTTGCGCTAGCGACTGAGCACTCCCTCAGCCATGCAGGTCTCGGCGCGTCGTACCTTACCTTGGATGTTGATGCCTCTTGGTTTTCCATCTCTTCCTGTCGATTAACAACAGTTAGAGAAGTACTTAAGCCCCACCACCACGACAAGGTGGGCAATCGTCGGTGAGGAAGGTCGCCAGGTATCCGAATACTCCGTTCACGGCTAACCTTTTTTTTGAAATGGGCCCCCAGCCAGGTTGATCCTCGGCACGGGTCGTATTACACCTTGATCCGGCCCACTGAAGGGGAGAGGGGAAAAGGAAAGGATGAGAAGGGAAGGTTAAGTGTCGACTACATCTTAGTTTCGAGTCTCGTGTAGGGACTTAGTCCGGAGAGTCATTGACCTCTACTTGGCCCTTGCACCAGGACGAGGTGTGCAGTCACGCGAGGGTTATTAAGTCTTGAGCCCCATATTTTGTTTTTAGCGTTAAATTCGCCTCCAACAATAAAGCGTTGTCCTAATGTTTGCAGGTAGTTGTAGTACTGCTCAGTGCTTATTCCATATTTAGGGGGATAATATATAGCGCATATATTTAGTGGTCCGTATTTGTCTGCGATTTGAAGGTAGTTGCTTGTAAATGTTCTTTTTCATATTTTTCGAGTTCCATGTATTTTATATTTTGTCTTATTATTATTGCTGTGCTTTGTTATGGGGATGATTTGTGAGATAAATATTGTAGTCAAGGATTCTTAGGAAACTCTTATCTGTCTAGTGTGTTTTTGATATAAATAAGATGTCAATGTTTTTTTCGATTATATACTGTTTCACTTCTCGAGCGTGCTGATTTAGGCCGTTTGCATTCCAGACTAATATTTTTAGGGTTTTATTGTGCATTTTGTCCATTCTGTCCACTTTACTTGGTTACCAATAGGGTAAAAATATTCATCATGTTAGATATTTGATTAACTAATTGTCTGATCATATTTTTTTATTCCGATAGGTTGCTTGTTGGCATGGTTGCAAGTGGTGGTTTAGCTGATGGTGGCTTAGATACATTTTGTTTTGGTGTTTCCTTTTGAGGTGTTTTCGTTGTTTGATTAATTTTTAAATTGTCGATAATGTGTTGTCCTTTGGTGGTTGAACGTGATATACTGCTAATGTCTGATTGTGATGCCACGCCATTAGTTGTTTCTTCATTGTTTGTTATTACGTCGTGGTTTCTTTTAGCCCTTAGAGCAGGGTAGCAATTGACAATCAATGTTTTATACACCACGCAACCTTTATAATTGGCAGTTAGAGCGCATTTAAGCTTTAAGCTTATTGTTCTAATCTACAGTCAATAGTTTTGTGATTGTCGGCATATTTAACGCATATAGGGCCTCTTGTGCAGAAGTTTTGGTATGCCCGTATTGTTGACAATTCGGACACTGCGCTATTGTTCTCCATTGGTTAAGTGGCTGTAGATATCTTTGTTATTTTTGTTAATCTCAAGCTTAATATGAAATATGAGTAAAGGTTTCTTGGTGTTACGTCGGGTTACAATATGAATGTGTTCTTTGTGTTCTTTATCCGCTAGTTCTGAAATAAAAAGCCCCTTCAATATCTAAGCAGCTAGTGCATATTCCTTGTGGTTAAGACTGCTTTCTAATTTACCTACTACTTCATGTAGAGCTGTTTCTAGCGATAAACCCTTTAAATATGCGTGTTGAGCTGTGCATAAATTTCCGTTGCAAAACCTGCTTCGTATATGAATGTCGAGAAGCCTTTCAAGTGTCTTTAGTAAATGACGAGAGACTAATTGTTCTATAGTTCTTAGCTGAAGTGTGGCTCGGTTTACCTGCTTTGGAGATAAATACCACCCGCACTTCTCTCCATGCAGCATAGCTGGCAGAATGCCGTCAGGGCCTGGCGCTTTGAACGATGCGAAAGACATTATAGCTCATTGTAGTTTCTTCCATGTTATAAGATGCTCTACCCCCTTCCTCTACAAGCTAGGGTTATCAAAATACGCATTTGGTATCGAAACCTACTTCCTACTTCTACTTGCTGGAAAACGAGCTTCTGCTAATGCTTCTAAAACTTCCTCACTGCTTTCTGTCCACGATCCGTCAGATTTTCTAAAGAAGCTGGAAACTGGCTCGTCTTTAGCCATCATCTTGCGGAGTCTAGAGGCTTCACTAGTATCTACAATCGATTCACAGTATAGATTCCAAGATTTCTTTTTAGATTGCCTGATCAAGTATTTGATATGTGATATCATGTGATATCATCCCCTACCAATTTAGCCCTATTATAGAAATGTTTGACCTGCCTTCTCTTGGAGCTGATCTCCTGATCACCGGACAGACTTTTTCGTATGCTATGTTCATTATTTTGCCTATTTTATGAACTGCCTTGTCTTTATCTGAGGGATTGGCAATACGAGTTTGCATATCCTTTAGATGTTGCTGACTATTAAATTAAACCTACCCCAATCCGCACTCTTCGGGTTCCTATGGGAGTGAATAGCCCTAGATTTGAAGCTTAGCTGAAAGCGAATCCACCTGTGATCCGATAGGGATGCCTCTTCTAGAACTCTCCATTTCTCTACTACTAGGGAATCGGTATATGAAGAGAGAGTGATGTCAAATACTTCCTGCCTGTTTTTCATCACAAAGGTAGGTGTAGAGCCCCTGTTACAATTAAAAAGACAATCACCTCTTGTGTTTGTATCACTGCTGCCGCATTACGAATGATGTGCATGATTGGCTATTAGTTGCCTTATCTTGTTCGATGGAATTTCCGCCGACTCGTGTGGGAGATAGGCCGATACGAGACATATATCTAGGTTTTTCCCCCTCCATTTCATAGGAAACTGCTATCAGGTCTCCAATACTGAAATTATTTAAAAGAGTAGCCCTTATATTGTTTTTTAGTAATATACAAGCCCTGATTTTACCTTCGTTGGCCTTGAAGAACAACGTGTAATTCCTGGTATTGAGCCCGCAAGGGTGAGTTTTGCTGTGTACCTACACGAAAAAATGTGTACATTGGCTTATTCCGATTCCGCAAGTGCGTAAGTGGGTTTTTTTTTGACAGTTGTCGTGTACACAAGTGGAGGAATTTATTCACTATCTTTTCGGTTGTGAATAAAGGTGGTGTAAAAAAAATGAGCGAACCAAAAAAAATTAAAAACCCATTGATGAACAAAAGGAGTATATGCTGACATATATGGAGGAAAATATAGAGTTTGCCCACGATAGGTTTGTTTATTTAACCAATACTATATTTTCTTTTATGTATTTATTCAATTTCCTTTTTTAATGCAGATTTAAATCATTCGATGGTGCACATTTTTTTCTCCCCTGGGATTGCGGCCTTGTCGTTGGCGGAAAGCTTAATTTGCACAAAGATCAATGGATATGTAAATGACTGGAGGCTATCCACTGGACATCTCCCGAGCGTTTGAGAGAGGATAGAGGAAGAAAAGGCAACAAACGGCTATAGAAGGTCTTTGCAATATCTGCAGAAGATGCAAGCAAAGGACCCCCTAACCTTAACGGATAGGGATAAGATACTTATTAAAAAACATCGAAAATCTACAGCCAGTTTCGAGAAGAAATTTAAAATTGGCAAAGGAGGCCAGCAACCGACCGTTAATACGGCCAATTGTGCAGATTAATCTGCATTACTGTAAAACAGCTACCGACGATTTGACGCTCTTTATGACCCTGAAAGACGTGGACATAGCCTTAATCTAAGAAGCCTATCTTTTAAAAGATAAAATTCAAGGATTAAGGTCCAAGATTTATAAAATATAACATCCACACATCGAAGGTAAAATGAGAGCCTGTATAGTTCCAAAGAATACAATTAACCTTTTTCTTCTAACTCATTACAGCAATAGAGATCTGACTGTGGTATCCTGCGAACAGAGGGACAAACACTTGCTTATATCATCCGCCTACATGCCATATAAAGAGAATGAACCACCACCAGAGGCAGTCCGAACACAAGCGGCATATGCCAAGTCACGCGGACGAAATCTGGTCATTGGATGCGACGTAAATGGACACCACATCCAATGGGGGAGCAAAGGTATAAATAAAAGATGTGAGTCATCTTTTGAATTTATTATTTCCTCAAATCTTATTACATGTATGTAACAAAGATAATATAGCAACGTTCCAGAATCGGATTAGGGAACGGGTTCTTGATTTGACTTTAGCTACTGATTCCAACGCCAACCTGGTGGAGGACTACTACTTGTTACTTTTCGGACCATAACCGAATTTTCCTTTACCCTCAACTTGAATAGAGGTAGACCCAAACCTTTCAGAAATCCCAAAAAGTCAACTGGTATAAATTCTCCGACCTAGTCGCAGGAAAGCTAGCCCCGCCTTCAGCCACAGATACTCTTGACACGACTAAAATCGAGAAAGAAGTAAACGACTTGGTAAAAACTCTGAAAGAATCGTTTAATAATTCTTGTCCTATCAGTCGAAGTCGAAGGGAAAACCAGTGCAATCTGGTGGACCACAGAACTCCGACAATTTAGAACAAAAACTAGAAAACTTTTCAATATTGCGAAATTGAACAAGAAAACTGAGGACTGGAACCTTTACAAATCCAGTTTTAATGAATATAAGTATAGAAGCAATATCAGGACAGGGAAATTGAAATCATGGCAATCTTTCTGTGAATCTATTGAAGAGGAAAATGAAGCCGCAAGACTTCGCAGGGTATTATCCAAAGATCCCTGTGTCCGCGGATACATCCAGAAGTCTGATGGCACATGGACAGAATCCAGCCAAGAATCTATCGTGCTGTTAATGGAAACTCACTTCCCCCGCTGCAGAGAACGGTATTTTGATCTCAAAGATGGCATTTTTTGGCAAAATTTTCCCTTTAATGGTCATCAAATTAAAAAAAGCTGTTAAATCCAAATAAGATGCTGAAAGTTTTAGTGATGATGGTAAATGTTCCTTTATATAGCGTAGCTCTTGTCGCAATTGTGTGGATGGCATTAACAGTGGACTTATTTTCCCATGCTGACTGTGAGTCACAACGTCCAGCAAGGAGCCTTGTATGCGTTGGAAATTTGAAATGGTGCTGAGTGTTTATATTGCCAATGATATAAAAGTTTAGGCTGATTCTTCTTGATATAGTTCCTGGGAGATGTTGTTGGCCTTGTAGGTTATCTCAGCAATGTGAGATGACATAGTCTTAAATTGGTTTGCTATAGTTTCTTGATCGCGGTTCATTATATTTATGGTGGCTGCAAGGAACGATGTCTGATTTTTAATGTGGGTTTGTAGTAATTCCGCATTGCTTCGAATTCCCTTAATAGTCATTGAAATTCTGTCTGCGTAGCCTGAATCCAGTACTCCAAATAATGCGTTGGCCACTTTTCCTACAAGGTTCAGGGCGCCTCTTTTCACCCGGTTAGCGCTGGGCGATGGCGACAACAGCTCATTCATCCTTATCAGTTCTTCTTGCAGATGCTGGATCTTTGTGATTATTTTACCGCATTGGGTGCCAGGCTTCATCAGATGACAGGTGTTTCAATGAAGCACTTGTATTCGTCAATAGCTATAGTTCCTTTGAATAACCGGGATAAAACACGTGCTTCTCAGGCGACCCGGCGCGTCCCCAGGTGGCGGATAGGGGAAGGCCACGTAGTGTGGTAGAGGAATATACCTCCGCGGACCAAGAGCAAAAATCTTCCCAAGTCAAGGTGTTGTGGAGTACATGCCGAGGACTGAATGGTGCAGGGAATGAACAATAAAAATGTGCATCGCGAACGTAATGTCCCTATGAAATACCGGGCGACCTCTCATATTAACTAGCCTTACACCTGTATGGGAGCTCTGCAGGTGCTGACCCTATTTTCTCGCCTTACTCGTGGGAACTACATGGAAAATAATAATAATAAAAATAAAAATAAAAACAAAAAAACACCAAAACAATTCACGAATATGTTAACGGAGTCAGATGAAGAATCTCTACTCCGTTCATCTATTTCTGAGATGGAGACAGAGGAAATTCCCTCATCTCCAAAAATCGTTGCTCGGACATCCAACGCATCAAGCAAGGAAAACAATGGCAATATAGACAAGCCCAAGACCCAGCAGGAGCGTGAACACTTCACTGGGGCTCAGAGACGCCGAATTCGTGCCAAAATTCGTGATGGCATTGCACCTGAAGAAGCTAGGCGCATGGAAAGAGAGCGCTATGCGAAGGTCGTCGCTGAAAGAGAAAGACAGAGCAAGGACAGTGAATCCAGGAACACCAAGCGTTCCAGATCCACTGACAACTGTCCGCAAATGGTGCAGAAGAAGCATATACCGCATAGAGTCACGCAGGGACACATGTGCAGTCATGCCGAGAGCAGATCGAAGTGATCCTCACAAATCACACCACAGGTCGCAGCAAAAAACTCCGCCGCAGAGGACTATGCCAACGACTTCGAAGCCCCACTCTGACGCACGTAAAAGCTCACGTGGTGACAAAGATACTAAGGCAAAGAGTCTGGATGTAGCACAGGAGCAACCCAACACATCAGGGCAGTCCTATAGGGATACCATGGCCCAATGTAAAGTTGCCATTATGCACTCTATGCATCCTTTACCAAGCAACGAATCCAGCTAGTAAAAAAAAGCCTACTGGGTGAGATGAACAAAGAGAACAAGCAATGTCCCGCCCTCAAATTTGTTGCCTCCGACGAAAGAGAGGGTTAGTTATCGCTCACCTGCCACGACACTGAAAAAAAAAAAATGGCTCATGTCTGCGGTAGGTAGAATCAAGCCATGGAAGACGGCTAGCTTGAGAATAACTCAGGGTAACGAAGTTCCCAAGCTATTCACATCCGTCACTTTCATCCCCGAAGAGGATACTAAGACCAAGGACATATTCCTATCCAGGATCCTATCCATGATGGCGAGTCCTCAGGATCTCCAAGGAAAAAAGCGGGGGTGAAACTATAACCTTCTCAGTCGATGAGAAATCCAAGGACTACATCCTGAGCCAAGGTTGTAAAATACTCCTCAACTTCTCGCAGGTTCTGATTAGAATAAAAGGACTTTTAAAGCCGGTCCAGAGTAAGAAACCTGAACCCGCAACTGAGAACAGTGCAAAAGCACATCCAAAGTTCAGCGCTCAGCAAAGACTGGTCAATGCGAAAAACGGAACTGACATTGGAGCAAATGAAGCCCAAAGAAAATGCCAGGCAGTAGAAACCATCTCTACTGGTATTAGCGGTTCAGCAGAAGAAGAACCCAGATCATCCCAAGCCTCGAAAGCGTCAGAAGACTCATCTTCAACGCCCGAAATAGCAACGACCGGTGATCACACGGAACCAGCCACAGCTGTTGGCAGCTCTGCCAGCACCCCTCACCAATAAAAAACATCATGGGTCTAAGGTGCATCCAAATAAATCTTCAGCACGCAAAAGCCGCCTCGGCAGCCTTAAGTCATAGAATTAATAAGGATCACCCAGATGTGGCTTTTATCCAGGAGCCGTACACACTTAAGGACCAGATTAAAAGCCTCACAGGTGAGTTAATTTACGATTCTGTAAATGAAGGTAGACATAGAGCATGCATCTTAGTTAACAAAACTACTAAAATAATTCCAATTCCAGAGCACACGACAAAAGTTTTAGTGGCAGCTGCCATTGAACTACCCGTTGAAGGAGGTAAGAGAGACGCAGTAATATGCTCAGCTTACCTACCAGGAGACTCCAAAGACCTGGAATTTTTGTCACTGCAGGGACTCGTGGACTACAGTGGCATAACAAACCTTCAACTCATAATTGGATGCGATGCAAATGCTCATCACACCATCTGGGGTAGCTCGGATACAAACAAAAGAGGTGAGTCTTTTCTAAAATTTATTAATAAAAATAATCTTGATATTATAAATTACGGAAATAACGCCACCTTTATGAACAGAGTTAGGGCAGAAGTTCTTGATCTCACCATCAGTACCTCATTCATAAAAAACTTTATCGAAAATTGGCATGTTTCAACAGAACCATCCTTGTCGGACCATCGCCAAATTCTCCTCGATATTAATTTAGGCACTAAGCACTCTCAAACTTATAAGCAACCAAAATCCACAGATTGGGACCTTTATAGTCTAGAACTCATGGATAACTTGAGTCGTTGCAACAAAAATATTAGAGACATAGATAGCCTAGAGCTTGGTTGTGGGAATATAAATCTAGCAATCAAATCAGCCTACCACCAGGCCTGCCCAGAGAAAGAAAAATCAGGCAACCGCCTAGCACCGTGGTGGAACAAAAAGCTCGCCAACCTAAGGAAAACAACTAGAAAATTATTCAATAAGGCGAAGCGCAACAACGACTGGACTTCATACACTGAAGATCTAACCAATTATAACCTTGAGATTAGAAGAGCTAAAAGAGAATCTTGGAAAAAGTTCTGCCAGGGTCTTTCTGATATTCCCAGCAGTGCCCGCATCCATAGACTCCTCTCTAAACAGCACACTAATCAAATCGGGTTAATGAAAAAGCACGATGGCACCTATGCGGAAAATGGTTTACCTCTTATCAACATTTTCAGAACAAGCTTGGCGTGGGGTTATATACCAAAAAGTTGGAAGGAACTTATGGTTAAGTTCATCCCTAAAGCGGGCCGAAGACCAACAGAACAACCGAAATCGTATGGACCCATAAGCCTTACATCCTTCTTCTTAAAAACCATGGAGAAAATACTTCTGCACAAAAACCAATATGCCTATCAATCAGGTAAATCAACAGCACATGCTCTTCAGGAACTCACAACAAGGATTGAAAAATCCCTTAGAGACAAAGAGCTTGCGGTGGGATGCTTCCTTGACATCGAAGGAGCTTTTGACAACACCGAATACGCCCAATTTTACAGATGCATCCAAGACACAGGGGTAGACAATACAACATGTAAATGGATAAAATGCATGCTAGAAGACAGAAAAATTAACATCTCACTAGGTAGCAACAAACTCAGGGTCACTGCTGCGAAAGGATGCCCCCAAGGAGGAGTCCTCTCCCCCTTATTATGGTCCACCGTAGTAAATGACCTACTGAAAATACTTAGCAATGAAGGCTTTTATGTTCAAGGTTACGCAGATGACATTGCGTTATTAATCAGAGGAAAATTCGAAGAAACAATCTCGGATCTCCTCCAGAGGGCCTTGAATCTTGTTGTTGACTGGTTCCAAAAAGTCGGCCTTAACGTCAACCCAAAAAAGAGCACCATAGTTGTATTCACCAAAAGAAGAATGCGAGATAGATTAAAAGCACCTACACTCTTTGGTGGAACAATAGAATTCTCTAAGGAGCTCAAATACCTTGGCCTTACACTACATGAAAAACTTACCTGGAACTCTCACCTTACAAAAGCAATAGACAAAGACAGGATCTCATTATGGACCAGCAAAAGTCTCATTGGTAGAAATTGGGGCCTAAATTCCAAAATGATGTTATGGCTATATACAGCAATAGAAAGACCGATTATAGCATAGCAGCACCAGTATGGTGGCAAAAAACAAAGCAATGTCCTACACAGGACAGGCTCAATAAATTACAAAGACTAGTTTGTGTATGCTCAACAGGTGCAATGAAAACTGCTCCTACTGCAGCGTTGGAAGTTATTCTTAAAACCACCTCTACATCTTCATTTAAAGAAAGAAGCTATGGTTAATGCCTTTATGCTCATCGCAGAAGATGACTCAAACTCCAAACTAGTTCACTCGGATATTGCACTTGAGTTCAACAGTAATGAACTACTAGGAATAACAATCACGGACAAATGTCTGCCAAGATTTAACTTCAACCACAACTTCAAGATTACATTCCCAGATCGCAATAACTGGGAACAGAACAAACCTACATTTTCCAATAACTCTCATGTATGGTACACAGACGGATCCAAGACAGATGAAGGAGTTGGGGATGGAGTATACGGCGCTACTACAAAAACCTTCATTCATTTATGCATGGAAAAAAATAACTCCGTATTCCAAGCTGAGGTATTTGCTATAGAACTATGCATCAGAGGAAATATAAACAGATCTATAACCAATAAGAACATTTATATTTTATCAGATAGCAAGGCTGCTCTACTGGCAATTAAAGCTTATGAAATAACATCCAAACTAGTATGCGACTGCCTTCAATTACTCTTATCGCTAGCCAGCACAAACAGAGTTCACCTCATTTGGGTGCCAGGACACAGTGGATATGAGGGAAATGAAAAAGCCGACCTGCTAGCCAGAACAGGAGCTGCGCCAAACTTTATAATGCCAAGACCATTCTGTGGGTTACCAGTGAGTACGGCTAAAAGCTGTATCAAAGATTGGCTAAAAGAAAGGGCGAACCATTACTGGATGGAAACTGAAGGTAACAGACAAGCCAAAACCTTTCTGCCAAACACTTTCCTCAAAAGAACGAAACAACTCTTACAACTGAATAGGAGTCAGATTCGTATAGCCACGGGTTTCCTTACAGGCCACTGTCAAGTGAAAAAACATCTAATGGCTATGGGAATAGCAGAAGACAGCATCTGCAGAATGTGCAACGAAGACGAAGAATCAGCAGAACACATCTTATGTCACTGCAATTGTCTAATCAGAGCACGTCATCGTTATTTAGGTAAATTCTATCTGGAAGCGGAAGACCTAACTGCAAGCTCACTCAAAAGCATAGTAAAATTCATTACCAAATCGGGCATATTGAGTGAGCTTTAAGTTTAGAGGAAATCACAATAGGCCCAATTGTGGCCGCAGAGATAAGGTGACATGTTCCCACCTCTTTAACAATCTACAATCCTTTGAATAAAGTTTCATATCATAGTAGGCTATAATCTTCCACTCACTAGATAATATGCTTACTGCTCCCATATTTTCGAAATAGATTCCAGATTGTGTGTCGAATGGCACCAGCTTTACAGGAAGTCCTTCATTTAGGGGAAGAGTAAGTAAAACCAAAAGAATGGTTGCAATTGTGGACCCCAAGGTCCACCTAATTCTTTTTTTCGGTGATTCCTTGTTAGTCGACGAATTGGGTGTTTTTTGAATCGCGGGGGAATACTCCAATTCCTCCGGCTCTTGTGGGCTGTCATCTACTGGCAAAGGCGCTAGTTTGTGTATAGGTTTTTTGACCATACCGCTGGCCGTTTTAACTTGCGCTACTCGTACTAAATCGTCACTTCCCCTTATGCATTTTACAATCCTTCCTAGCTGCCACTGCATAGGCGGTAAATTGCCATCCTTTATGGTCACCAGCATACCTGGAATAATTTTGTTGTGCCCTTGCTTCCATTTGTAGCGGTGTTGCAGCTCGTTGAGGTATTCATGTGACCAGCGTTGCTAAAATTGCGTCTTAATTGCGCATGTATTTCCATCAATAAGGTTTCCAGTTCCTCGTATGTTAGATTGGCTGAGAGAAGGTTACATTTTAAGAAATGCTTAGCTGATTTCACGGCTGCTTCCGCTAAAATGAGGCGCTCGAGGTGGAATAAAATGAAATTCCATACTCCTGGTAGCGCAAAAAGAGGTTATTTTTTCCTTTGAGGCCGGTGTATGTATTGAAGATTCCACTTCCATAAGCTGGTTTCTTCTTTCAACGAAGTTTGTCGCATTGTCGCAATAGAGGTTCCAGCAATTTCTTCTTGTTCCTATGAAACGCTTGAGCGTACCTATGAATGCCTCCGTAGTTAAATCTCCTACGACTTCCAAGTCTTCTGCCTTGGTTGCGAAACAACAAAACACAGCCACATACGCCTTTCGGGGTGTGTTCCTCTTATCTTGAAGTGAATCCACACTGGTCCAAAAAAGTGTACTCCAGAGTTGACGAAGGGCATGGCAGGTTGAACACGTGCTACCGGCAAATTTCCCATTATCTGCGACACCAACTTAGGTTTTGCTCTGGAGCACCGATGCATTTTTGAACCACTGACCGTGCCATCGTTTTCCCTTCTATGGGCCAGCTCTCTGGAGCACCGATGCATTTTTGAACCACTGACCATGCCATCGTTTTCCCTTTTATGGGCCAGTATTTTCGGCGCACCGCTACCAGCAAACCCTGTGGTCCAACGTGTAGATATTTTAGATGAATCACTTGCGTCAATAATTTACAGAATTTATGGTTCTAGGGTAACACTATTGGATGCTTGGCATCGTGACTCAGCTCTGCTGCTTTTAAGCGTCCTCCTACGCGAAGAATTCTTACTCCATCCAAAAATGGAGGTAAACTACTCATTGGGCTGTGACTTCTGACACACTTTCTATTTGATACTTGATTCAACTCCTCCCTAAAACCCTTACGTTGAACTTCTCTTATTATTATATGATTGGCGTTTTCCAGCTCGGATAGGGAGAGATGCTCGTAGAGCCGTTGACCTTGATCGCTCTTTCTGCAGTTATTAATGAATCGTTTGATATACGCAATAATTCGCTGTAAGCGTCTGAATGAGTTATGATGCTGAACTCTGTCGATGATACTTGCCGCTGGTTCGAGTGTTGCTGCGAGTGCGATCTTGGATTTTTTCTTCTCGTTGTCGGTGTTTCTTCCTTCGAATTTTCCTGGCCAAGTATTCTCTGGACCGTATAGATATAAAGATCCGTAAAACCACATGCTGCAGTCCTTCAGTTTTGACGCCGATATTCCTCTGGAGACTATCTCCGCAGGATTCTGTTTTGTAGGTACATGCCGCCACTGGTGAAGAGAGGTTCTGCTTCTGATAGTCCTTACTCGATTTGCAATAAACTATGGCAGTTAGATGCTTCTGAACATATCCAAGCCAGTACAATCTCTGAATCGGTCCAAAAGTGTGCTTCCAATTCTCCTAAATTCAAATCCTTTGCTACCCGTTTTAGCTCCGTTGCCAATTTAGCTGCACATACTTCTAACCGAGGTATAGTTATAGCGCAAAGGAGCCGTTCGTCGCTCCCCCCTTTGATTGGCGCAACTCTGGTCTTCGAGCAAATTAGCCGGATTGTTATCGTACCGTCGTTGTTAGTTGACCTAATGCATATCGCAGCACCAAAGGCCTTTCCTGAGCCATCGGCAAATGCGTGTAACTGGATTTTCCTTGGGACTTGTTTTGAGAATAAATATCTAGGAATGCTTATAATCTTTATTCCCACTAAATCCTTTCGAAAATGATCCCACTTGGTGTGGAGCTCCATTGGTAAAGCGGCATCCCAATTTAATTTCAGCTTCCCCAAGTGCTGGATATATATCTTGGCCGTGATTGTAATCGGATTCACGATCCCTAATGGATCAAAAATATGCGCAATTTCTGATAAGGCCGTTCTTTTCGTGATTTGTTTGTTTACTTGCAATGCTAAATTGATTAGGAATTCATCCGTTCGTGGATTCCAAATAAGTCCCAGGGTTTTTACTGTTTGTGCTTCCTTATCTCGAACATCAGTTTGAATAGCTTGGTCGTTCGCTGGAATGTGATTAAGCTTCACCACTTCCGAAGGTTGAATTTGGCTGATTGCAAAATTTGAATTAATTGTTTTTGCATGGCGACGGCTTCTAGTAGGCTGTTAAAGCCGGACATAACGTCATCCATGTAAAAGTCATTCGACAAGATCTTGACTCCCAATGGAAACTTATGTGAGTTGTCAGTGGCGAGTTGTCGAAGACAGCGTGCTGCCATATAGGGAGCATATGTAGACCGTACGTTACGATGTTAAGCTGATAGCATTTCAACTCTTGGTGCGGTCCATTTCTCCAAAATATAAGCTGGTAGCCTCGATCCTCCTTTTTTACCATGACTTATCGGTACATTTTCTCGATATCTGCCGTAAATACAAAGCGCGGCGCTCTGAAGCGTGAGAGTATCGAGAAGATGTCGTCTTGTATTGTAGGACCAGATAGCAGCAAGTCATTTAATGAGGTATTAGATGAGGTTTTCATCGATGCATCGAACACTACCCTGACTTTGGTTGTGGTACTATCAGGCTTGAGAATTCCATGATGGGGAAGGAAGTAGTGTGGTGATCTTATACTCCTTACGTCGACCTCGCTCATATGCCCCAGATCGATATATTCTTGCATAAAGTTGCCATACAAATTTCTCAACTCGGCGTCCTTGTTTAATCTTTTCTACAGGGCCAAAAACCTTCGCAGAGCTATCTCCCTGGATTCACCTAATTCTGAAGGCTGGCGTGAGAAAGATAAGCTCACTATGAACTTTCCACTGTCCTTGTCCCGCTGAAAGGTTTTTTCGAAATGACTCACATCTTTGCTCTGCTATAGTACTGCTCCTACTATCGTCTACGATATCCTCCAATCGCCAAAATTATTCGATAATTCGATCTAATGGCTCGTCTTTAGTGCATATTTCACACGTGGCTGTGGTGCTGGAATACTGATGGACTTACCAGATATAACCCAACCGAGTACTGTGTTTTGCAGTATCGGTAATTCCTGTGCTAGCCTAATTTGCCCTACAGCGAGCAATTCATGGTAGAATTCGGCACCTAATAGCATGTCTATTTTGTCGGGCCGATTGAGTCCGGGATCTGGTAGAACTACGGTACGTTGTTGGATTAGCATTGATAGCGCGCTGCCCACAGTGTTGATTTCGGTCGATTGGTTGAGCGGCTGTAGATACTCTTCCTTTTGCTTGTAAATTTTTTGATGTACGATTAGTATCGGCTTCTAGATGCAGCAATGTGTTATGCCTTTTCTGGCATTTTGAACAGTTCCCCGAACTACAATTGTTCGCAAAGTGCCCGGATTTTAAGCAATTGACACACAGACTCCCTTGTTTGACCAGGCTCAATCTTTTTGACGGTGTTAACTCTAAAAATTGAAGGCACTTGTATAGTGGATGATTTCCCTTGCACGACACACAGTTCGATTGAGACATTGTCATTGCTGCTAAGGTTTTCCTCCCATGATTCTGCATCCTATGATCCTCGGACTTATCCTTATTTCCCAAGGCCTCCAAGGCTTGAAAACGGTTTTCTAAAAACGCAAGAAATTTACTGAACTCGGGCAATTTTCTTGGTTCACGTAGAGATTGTTCGAAAAGTGTATGAGTTTCCTTATCGAGTTTTTTAAGGAAAAAGTGGAGTAACATTGGATCCCATGAACTTGTATCCACATTCAAGCCCTGAAGTCCCATTAAGCATTCTTGAAACGTATCATGTAAACCTCGAATGGATTTAGCATTTCCTGTCTGTATGCTCGGGTGCGAGAACAATTTTGAGAGCCCAGACGAGACTAGTAGTAGTAGTAGTAGTAGTAAGATTCTTTATTTAATAATAAAAAAAACTCAAACATAATTTTACCATTTCAATAGACTCATAGTTTAAAATTAAAAGAATATACGACTATGACATAAATGCCGTCTGTCGGAAATTTGGCTATGAACTTCATTTTTCTTATTTGCCATAGATACAATTTTAAAATAATTAGTAATTAAATTCTTCTATTAAAAACTTTCTATATGATAAAGCATCGATAATGTAGTTGGTTAGATTTGCCCAATTATTAAGTGCTCCATTCAGCAATTCTATTATTTCGTCTTCGAATAAAAGTATCTTCTTAAAGTATTTATATCTGATTTCCTTAAGAATAGGACATCTACCTATGAAATGTTGTATATTTTCGATTTCTTTAAGATTACATAATGAACAGTTTTTTGATCTGCTTATTTTAAAAGTAGTTCCATTAAGTTCTATCAAGTCGCAGCGAGCCTTGAAAATCCACATTATTTTGTCTTGATTATTGCCGTCGATAAAGTACTTATTGCCCATTTCAAAATTGAGATTTTTATAAAACCTGCTAGTTTCCGTCGCCCTTTGTATTCGTTTCCGGTGGTAACTTTGCTTAAGATTGTATAGTAATTGTCTTCTTTTGTCGTCCCATTCCGTTTGAGTTATGTTTTGATTCCTCCAGCTGAGGTGAAAATCATGACCTAGCTTATTCAAATTTGAAACCCAAAACTAATTTTTTAGCAGTAACTTTAAGGTTAGCTGATGTGGCAATCGATTATTCCCATACTCGTAAAGTGTACGTCCTACGTACCTCAGATGCAAGTCTAGCGTACATATATGTCCGTCTTCCATGCCACTCTCTAGCATAAGTGAATAGTTAGGTGTGAAAATGGGTAACCATAATATCCTTTTAACGAAGTACCTCTGCAGTTTATCCACTTCATCAAAATGCGTGTGACCCCAAACTTGCGCTCCATATGATTGCACAGCTCTGCACACTGCTTAAAATAAATGCCACTTTGAACGCACGGAGAGATTTCTTTTATTAAGGAAGTTGTTCCATGTGGCGTTTATACTGGTTTTTGCCGAATAGTTCCTCTTCGCAATGTGGTTTCTGAAAATCATTTTTGGCGTCAGAGTCATTCCTAGATAGCAAGAGCTTGTCACGGTTTCTATCTCTTCACCTTTGAAGTACCACTTTTCTTGGCTAGCTTTTCTGCCTCCATTTTTAAAAACCATTATTTGGGATTTATTTAAATTTACCTCTAAATTCCACATTCTGCAGTACTCTTCTAAGTTGTTTATCATCCTTTGCAGAACTTGTATACTGTCGGCCAGAATGTCAAAATTATCTGCATAAAGAAGCAATCTTATGTTTAGCTCATCTATATATAGGCCACCTTCTAAACATTCGTGCAAATCATTTACATATATAGAGAAAAGTAAAGGTGATAAGAGGCATCCTTGTTTAACACCAGATATTGTATCGAAGTCTTGTGACAACTCTTCTCCTGTTTATACTGACGACTTAGTGCATTCATATATATTCTTTAGCAATCTGACGAATTTGGTTGATACTCCCATTGTGTGCAATTTCATTAATAATTTTCGCGATACTTTGTCAAACGCCGCTTTAAAATCTACGAAGAATGCGTAGACCTTCTGTTTTTCACAAAAACTTTAAATGCACTATAGCAGCCAAGTTGTAGATGTTGTCCACCGTCGAATATTTTTTCCTGAAGCCAGCTTGGTATTCAGTTTAAATATTATGTTTTTCTACCCAAGTAGATAGTCGTTCGTTTAAGATACCCCCCCAAGCCAACTGTGTTATGGCCCAGTGTACGCACCCAAAAAAAAAAAAATTCTTTGGATCTAAAAGTCCTGTCACGCTCGCAAAATGTTAAAGATTGGGTTCTTTTACCCAAACTGAAGTAAATGTCTTAGGTGCATAAACCTAGACTTAGTTGAATGTACAATTCGATTCTTGTATCGATTATACTAAAGGGCTCAAACAGTCCCTCAAGCAGACTCACTTGAGGCAAATAAAAGTCTTGTTTAACTGTTTGAATACAACTTTGTTTTATTTTCTCCAATCTATCCTATTTATACCAAAATTTATTCAATACTTATACTCGAAATAATGCTTAATTGACATATCTAATAAATTCAATAATGCTTTTTTGACATATCTTATTAATTATAAAGAGCTACTGAATGCACTTGTTATGCTCATATTTCAACGGATGCGAAAATAAAAAGAGAGCAAAAAACAAACAATAATTAATCCAAAAATGCAACATATTAATTTTAATGAACTTGAACTCAGGTGACAATGAACCTTATTAGAATCTTGCAATGCTATTTATTATGCTGCGTAAGCTAATTCAGTAATTTATCTGACGCTAAGACCTTTCGGAGAGCTGCAATGGAGTTACGAAGTCCAGATTTGTTTTGGGAGGTAGAACTAGTTCCAGGATTCCTGTCGCAGCGCAAAATCGAGTGGCTATTCATTGTGGAACGTGGGGTGGATTCTGGGAGAGGATGATCCGTACCATGAAGAATCTCATGAAGTTGACAATTGGAAAGGCGAAAGTGAATTACGAACAATTGAGGACCATCCAAGGAAAAGTCGAAGAATTCGTGAACAGTCGGCCTTTAACATACCAAAGTTCTGATCCATTGGACCTATCACCCTTAACGCCATCAAAATTTTGAGCCTCGAGCATTGATTTTGGACTCATCACAAACAGATGCAGACCTGCTTAGAGACGCCTGGAAACAAACGCATGAAGTTCTCTACGAAACTTACAAAGAGGTGGCATTCCGAATATGTTCATCTGCTGCGTTTATTTCACATTCGTCCTGATGCTACTTCTGTTGAAAGCAGGTGATGTGGTATTGGTTTCCGACAATTAATTGGAAAATGGCCATTGTGGAGGAGGAGTTCATTGTCAGGGATCAAAAGGTCAGATCCTGTTTGATAAGAATAGCTGATGGAAAACGGTTTAGGCGACCAATTCAGCTGCTTTACCCGCTGGAACTTTCATCCTGCCCGCCCGAGGATGTGAAAAAATAACAACCATCCCTGTATTTTTCGAACTTCCTTAAGCTGGAGTTTCTTTATCTTTCATTAGTATTTATCTCTTTCTTTCCTTACTTTACTTAACTAGAAGATTGTACATATATAAGGGCATTGTATATAATTAATCTATTTTATTGTAATTTTGGTTTTCAAACATGCTCCTTAACATGCTCCTGATGGCTCCAAGATGGATGTTGGTACGGGTGCAGGCTTTTACTCGGAGACTCCTGCAAAAACAGGAGTCTTTCAGACTACCAGAAGCATGCAGTGTTTTCCAAGCTGAAATCGTGGCAATAGAAAAGGCCGCTATATGTATAGAAAATAGACACCTCCCTCCGTCGGATATATCTATTTTCGTGGACAGTCAAGCAGCCCTTATATCGATTAAATCGAATACATTCAAATCAAATGCGGTTAAGAAATGTCACGATGCACTGATCAACATAAGGCACCATTCGATCAGGCTCTACTGGGTTCCTGGACATAGTAATATAGAAGGGAACGAAAAAGCCGACGCCTTGGCAATAAGGGGGTCAGAAAAGAACATCAGTGTAGCTGACACATTCATACTGCCACCGATTGGTAGATTGTATAATATCATTGACGCCATAATAGAGAAAGAGGCTAACTCCTCCTGGTTATCCAGAGAGGACTGTGCCACCTCTCGTACATAATGGCCGAAATTAAATAAAACAAAAACAAAGAGCCTTTTGGCACTAGACCAACCCTCCATCCACATGTTAATGGGAGTAATCACAGGACACTGCGCCATCGGAGCTATGCTCAGCAAATCCAGGTTCTTTGCAAGCATCGCAGAGGTAGCAGTAGTCCAGATATAGGATCTCCTATCACACCCTATCAACCCTATCAACCTAACCAAACTATGGTGCTCATTTGAAAGCCGATAAATGGCAAATGCTTACAACCAATTTAAATGCTATAGGAGGTGCGTGGAAAGAAGTTAACCAATGGCACAAGTACTGGCGAGACCAAAAGTAAGTTAATCAAACTGTTTAGTTTATGTGATAAAATATTTTCTTTACTTTACATTTAGACTTCATGCTAAAGAGAAAGAAGCGCTAATAAGGGCTTCTTTTCAAAGAAGCGGTGTGAATGGGACAAGGAAAATTGAAAGAGAAGAGCGAAAGAGAAATATCTTTACAAAAAAAGAATTCGAATTAAAACGGAAAAATTTGTAACAAATTTATTTTTTAATGCTAAATAATATATGTATGTATGTATGTACAATACAAAAAAATTAAAAAAGTTCGTTTCAATAATATTCTGCCTTATTATCTGTCCTTGTCTTAACATATCAGTGTCGTCCGAATGAGAAAGTTGAACAGTTCTTCACTTGTTATTACGTCGATAGGTACATTTGCTTTTGTGATAATGTTATGGAGATCAACACACGCATTTTTAATTTTTTCCCCTTTAACAGGATTGAAACTGAGTATTCTGTGCAAAGAAAGACAACGAAACCTGCTTTTTAAAATTCCAATACAGCGTTCGATCATATATCTCGTGGTTTTATGAGCAATATTGTACTTTTCCATTGTCTATTAGATGTCGTTTTACATTGTCTCATTAACCATGGCTGTTGTGGAAATCCATTATCTCCAAGCAGCCAAAAATTCCTTCCCCCTTCTGCATACTGTGTCTTAAAAAATTCTTGTATAAGTGAACCGCGCCGAATGTAAGCAGCGTGTGTGGTCCCTGGAACCTTTGCATTCGCATAACGAATCAAGTATTTTGAGTCACAAACTAAAAGCACATTTATGGAATGACCTCCTTTCCGACAATTATAAGCGCATTCAAGGTCATACTTTGGTGCCATTATCTTAATGCGAGTTGCATCTTTGCTGGCAAGTACGTACTCTTTTATTGAAATTTTCTATGACCATTTCGCATAAATGTGGCTGAATTTCATTAATACACTTCCCAATTTCTTCTTTCAAGGCGTTGGTGGTCGTGGGCTTGTTTGCATAGACCTTTGATTTCAAAAAACCCCAAAGAAAAAAGTCCAATGGCGTTAAATCGCAAGATCTGGATGGCCAATTTTGATCGCAAGAATGGCCGATTACGCGATTAGGAAATGACTCATGCAATAAGTGAATTGTTTCTCTGGCTCTATGGCATGTGGCACCGTCTCGTTGAAACCACATATTGGTCACATCCATATCTTGTAATTTAGGCACCAAAAACTGGGTTAGCATGTCACGATAACGAACACCATTAATTGTTACTGCCTGACCAGCCGCATTTTGGAAGAAGAAATGTCCGATAATACCTCCAGCCTAAAATCCACACCAAACAGTCACGCGTTGTGGATGCATTTGTTTCTCAACAATTACTTGAGGGTTTTCTGAACCCCAAATGCGACAATTTTGACGATTAACGAAGCCATCAAGATGAAAATGAGCTTCATCACTGAAGATGATTTATGCGAAACGGTCATAGAAAATTTCAATAAAAGAGTACGTACTTGCCAGCAAAGCCGTGGCGGCCATTTATCAGATGTGCTATTCCTCATATAACCCTAATCTATATGCTCTATGAATCAATAAAAAATCTAAGCTTTCTAATTAAAAATCTGTATTTTCTTTTAAAATTACATTTTGCGTGAATTATGGGACACCCTTTAAAGTCCAATAATCTGCTTTAATTGTCGCTCTTGCTCGTCTGGAAATTTCACATATTCATGCGATATTTCATTAAGGATTTCTGCGACTTCATGGATACAGCGATGAACTGATGTCTGAGACATACAAACCATAAAATCTTGTTCAACTGCTCGCTGATAATTTCCTGTGTCAAAATATCGCAAAGCACAAAGGAAACGAGTAGAAATACTAAGTGCAGATTGCCGCTCATTTATATAAAAAAGATGTTGAATTTTTCCTAGGAATTCCAAACATACATAGAAACAAAACAAGTCGATGAATTGCTGTTCTGTTGTTTCCTCAAATGGATCACGATAATTCTTCGATTAATTACTAATTTCCTCTTGTGGAAATATAAATGATGATACAAAACAACTTCATTGAAATTGATTTAATATACCGATTTTGTCGTCTAACGTGTCGTTTAACAATGACGTTATAGATTAGGGATGATCGATGTTCATCGATGTTCACAAAACATCGATGTTGAGAGAGTAAACATCGATGTTTCAACATCCTGTATATTTATATGAGAATCGGCGGTATGGCTATTTTCCATAGCCTTTCCCTTGTAGATAAGGTACTGGATGTGACTGATAAACGCATCCATGGATGAACGCATTCATGAATTAACGCATCCATAGATAAAAATTTTTGGAATATGTGATATAAGTATTTACACACTCCCTACATAATCTTTAAACTTACACTTACGTTTTTTTTAACTTCCTTATGATTAATAAATGCGATACTTAATACATGTTTTAAAGCATGTTGTTTTTTTATGCCATTCGTCGGCATTCTATAAATTCATTCTAAAACATCGATGTTAAGGAACATCGATGTTTTGACTTCGATTATTATCGATCATCGATGTTTAGTCATCGATGTTGACACCGATGTCAACATCGATGTTTTGCCAACATCGCTCATCCCTATTATAGATAGAGCTCATAAACTACGAACAAAAATTATTCGTTTGCAATCTTCACAGTGTTATGAAAATGAAAACCCAAACGTCAAACTGAATTCAGTTCAGTTGGCTGACAAAAATTATTCATTCAGCACATTCAAACTTAAAGCACGCTGCGGAATCGCATAAATTGGAATTTGTGTACACGGACAGTAAATGTGAGTTTTATTAAGTGTGTACACGGGTGAAAAACTCACACTTGCAGAATTGGGCACCTGGATACGGTTGTTGTTATCAATCCAGGGCTTATGTATCAGTGCGACTAAAACGTCATGCTTGAATACATAATTGATCAAGCACGCCATCACAGTTCTACTGTAGTGCAGGTTTATCTGCAGCGCTTCCATCAAAATGGGGTTCCTCCTCCTCCCTTGGTCATGATCTTCACCATGACCTTCCTCATGCTATAGAGTATCATTCCTTTTGTATTTTCAAGGAATGGAAGCGATTCCCTATTTAGGCTCAGCAAGAAGTGCTGGCCGAACTGTTTTCTAGGCCCTGTCCTCAACACTCTCCAAGTGTTCGCCTTTGTCTCCTTGTTTGGTATGTGAAGGAGGCGGAGCAATATTTCTGGGTACGTGTATGGAAGCGGAACCCAGACCCAAGCTTTCGGCAGAGAGTACTTAGCCAACTCCGCCACAGTAGAGGCACACTTCGCACACTTCGCCAACATCTGAAATACAGTAACAGCAAATAATGCAAGCCAACCTACCCAAGTAAGAACACACCAAAAAGTTGATGTAAAGGATGATCTCAAGGATACATTGCATCTTATAATAAGTAAATTAAATTCGTTAGACGAGCGACTTTTAACATTAGAATGCAGAATGTGCAAATAAGGAATAACCCCCAAACCCAAAAATGGAGAGAGATCTTAAAATATTATCTTGGAACGTCAATGGACTTATGCAACACCAACAAGAATTGCAAGCAGTCTTCGATATAGAGAAGATTGACGTGTGTCTTATATCAGAAACACACCTTACTAACCAATCGTTTATAAAATTTAGAAATTATTTTTACATATCACACTGCTCACCCCGAAAATACCGCTAAAGGAGGAAGCGCAGTTATAATGAGGAATAATATTCAACATCATGAAGGACTTAAATATATTACAGAAGAAATTCAAGCAACAACAGTAAATATAAAAGCAGACAATTACTCTTTTAATATAGTATCGATCTACTGTCCACCAAAACATTTGCTTAAAGAGGAAGATTACCTGAAATTGCTAAGAAAACTGGGAAATAGATTCATAATTGGAGGAGTCTTTAATGCAAAACACGTCCACTGGGGATCCAGATTGACGTCAACAAAAGGAAGAGAATTATTCAAAGCAACTAGACTATACGGATGCGAAGTCTTGTCAACCCGAAAACCGACATATTGGCCGACTGATCTAAATAAAATACCAGACCTGATAGACTTCTAATCAAAAACATATCTGCAAATCATCTTCAAATTGATGAATTCAACGATCTAAATTCTGATCACTCCCCAATACTACTCACATTGGGTCAGAATATAATTCGAAAGCGAAGCAGACCAATGTTAACAAACAAACACACCGACTGGGAAAGTTTCAAGAGGACCCTGGAAGACAGGATTGAATTAAGTGTGGCTATGTGCAATATTGAACAACTGGAAGGAGAAGTGAAAAAATTTGTTAATGATATACAACAATCAGCATGGATGAATACGCCAGAAACTAGAATGAAGATTAAAGGGAACATCTATCCCAGACAAATCAGAGAACTTATTGCGGATAGAAGACGAGCGAGAAAAATATGGCAGCAAACTAGAGCCCCCCAAAACAAAACGAAACTGAACAATCTAACCCAACAGTTAAGAAGAAAAATTAGAACATTAAAAGAACACTCAATAAAAGGTTATCTTAGAAGATTAACCAACGAAAAAACAACAGATTATTCGCTATGGAAAGCAATCAAAAACATCAAAAGGCCAATTATGCAGATACCACCCATCAGAACAACTGAAGGGAAATGGGCTAGGAGTAACGAGCACAAAGCTAGAATATTCGCAGAATACCTAAAAAATGTATTTCAACCAAACAGCGCGCAAGAAATATTCATACCTATGGGAACAGTCGGAGATGAAAGTGAAGAAATAAGACTTACGACTGCAAGGGAAGTGAGAAATGAGATTAAAATTAACATTAACCCGAAAAAATGCCCTGGTTATAATCTTATAACCGGTGAAATATTGAGGCAATTACCAGGCAATGAAAGCTATAATTAAACTTACAAATTTAATCAATGCTGCTTTTAGAATGAAATATGTTTCCAGCCTATGGAAAGTGGCAGAAGTAATAATGATCTCTAAGCCCGGAAAGCCACCAAACGAAGTGTCATCATACAGGCCAATTTCAATACTCCCAGTAATATCCAAACTTTTCGAAAAACTACTTGTTAAGCGACTCAATAGCATCATTGAACGAAAAAAATTAATTCCAAACTATCAGTTCGGATTTAGAAGACATCATTCAACAATTTATCAAGTCCACAGAATAACTAACATCATAGAAAAAGCATTAGAAGAGAAAAAGGTTTGTTCTGCAGTATTTCTCGACGTAGCTCAAGCCTTTGACAAAGTTTGGCATGTAGGACTAAATCATAAACTAAGATGTGTCCTACCAAAACAATATGCTGCAATACTAGAATCCTACTTAAGTGGACGATTTTTTAGAATAAAACAGGAAGAATCGTATTCCGAATTAACGGAAATTAAAGCTGGAGTTCCACAAGGCAGTGTGCTGGGCCCCATTCTGTATCTCCTATATACTGGTGATCTTCCAGAACTAGAAAATAGCACATTGGCCACATTTGCTGATGACACTGCAATCCTAGCGGTAGGAGAGAACAATGCAGAATCCACAAAGAAGCTACAATCAGCTGTGAACAAAATTTTTAATTGGACAACAAAATGGCGAGTCAAGCTTAATGAAAGCAAATCAGTGCATATAAACTTCACTAATAGATTATTAAATCACATCACGGAATGACCCTAGATGCTAAGTTAAGAAAACGGAGTTGGAAATAAAGAACAGAAAAATGTATTGGCTGATAGGAAAAGATTCACCATTATCGATCTATAACAAGCTTTTATTATACAAGCAAGCATTAAGGCCAATATGGACATATGGTAGTCAATTATGGGGCTGTACCAAAAAGAGCAACGCAGACATCGTTCAAAAATTTCAAAACAAAGTGCTAAGAAATATAGTCAATGCACCTTGGTACATAAGGAACAATGTCCACAGGGACCTAGGAGTGGAATTCGTCACAGATGAAATTAAAAAAAATGCACGAAGGCATGAATCAAGGCTTCTACTACACACAAACACTGAAGTAGTACAACTTTTGGACAACGGAAACATAGCACGAAGGCTCAAAAGGACAAAGCCATTTGAACTGGTTTAGGTCACAGACCGCCGATTCAGAAATAAATATATATGTAGGAATGTATGTATCTGGACATCTACCTAACATTGGAAAGTATGTTAGCAGAAAAATAAGTACTTACTTCATTATTACATCATCTGTCGAGAGACGTCGATGGGCGGAACTCTCGAAACGACAAAACCCTACAGATTAGATTAGAAAAAAATTGCTTATTAGTCCAAGTGACTAGATCGCAATTATGTGGGAGGCGGTTTTAGTCGGTAAAAATCCGGCATACTGATTACTCGGATCATCAGTATCTTTTGAAGATTTCCCCTTCCTCTAAAAAAAAAAAAAAAAAAACATCTGAAATACACCCTCTGAGGAAGTCAACATAGGCTTTGTTCTCTTATCCTCTACAACCTCACGGCCTGCATTCCAGCCAGCCCCATCGAATTGAAGGTCAATATTCTCTGTGAAAGGCATCTTCTTCCACAGAGCATCCTGACACTTCTCCTCGACGACTATCCACTGGTCCATGGTCAGACGCCCGCTAGGTTCCTACTCGTCAATTATGGCAACAAGGAGCTCATCTTTTGGGTCGTAAATCGCGTGCACCAGCCTTCAACTTTTTACCACAATGGGTTCGACGACGACGTCATCGGATCTGGTCCTTTTGCTCTGGAAAGCCTCTTTTGCTCTGAAATCTCCTTCACAACTACGGAATCCTGACTTAAGTTCGTCGACGCTGAATTACTTGAAGAGGCCTGACCTAGATCCCTTTCTTCTTTGCCTACTTGAGCTACCGATTTTTTACAGCCAGCGGCCAAGACTTGCTTAGCACATTCAAGCTGCGTCCTGTCCCACGTGCTCAGTGGGTTCACGTCACACCCCCTGAACTGCGAAATCCTTTATGGATACTCGGTAGCCCGTACTACGAGTTGTGCCAGACTCCATGCTCCTGCACGTTTGTGTGGCTAAAACACCCCCCCAAACCCTATCCTGTGATTCCCCCTACGGTACTACTGGTCAAGGTATTCCTTCGTAGGGGCAGGTTTTGACATCATGTCTTCTCCTTCTAATGTTCCAGGGTTTCCTTCCTCTTGGGCTCTCGGTGTTTGATTTCCCCACCGTAGTTCCTGCATGATGCTTGCAATGATACAGTTGGCGATGTCCCATGGTTCCCTAGTTGATGAACGATATCAGTCGTCTTGGGGTTATTGCATTGTCTATCTCTTGTTCTAAGGCATTTCTGGCTGCTACGTATTTTTTGCATTCCAGTAGCACGTGGTCGGCGTTCTGGATTTTTCCTTCACATTGACGACCGAATGGGTCGTCTGCGATGTTGTACTTGAAGAGAAATTCGCGGAAGCTTCCGTATCCCGTTAGGAATTGGGTAAGGTAAAAATTTACTTCACCGTGCTTTCTTCTGGTCCACTCCTCTATGTTCGGCAGCAGTTTGTATGTCCACCTGCCGTTTTCCGATGTATTCCATTGCCGTTGCCATTCTATTTCGGCAGCTGCTCTCTCTCAGTTTTCGTCATTGTATATTGATGCTGCTACTTTGACCTCTAGCTCGATGGGCATTGGCGCCGCTATCACACTTATTGCATCACCCGATACCGTTCTATATGCGCAGCATACTTTGATCGATGCTATTCTATGCGCAGAGTTAATACTTCTCATATAGAGGCTGCGTACATGAGGATTGACTTGCTCACTGTCGCAAGCAGATTTCTTATTGACTCCTCCAATATTTGGCATCAGCCTGGATATTGCGGCAACAGTCCCATTGGCATTCACGCTTGTGTAGGTTAAATGATCTCTAAAGTTGATCCTATGGTCTAGCAGTACGCCTAGGTACTTTATGTAAGGCTTTTACTCGATAGTATATTCTTCGACCTGTGTGGTCAGGCGCTCAACCTTCTTGCGGCTGCTAATGAGGACAGCCTCCGTTTTGTGGTCCGCTAATTCCAAACCTGTTGAGCGAAGCCATATCTTCACATCTTTGATGGTATTGTTGCAGTTTTAAGTCACCTCCTCTAGGGTTTTAGTCACTACCACCACCGCAATGCCATCGTCGTATCCAATTATTTCCACTCCTCTTAGTCTCCTCATACGTTGTACTCCATCATACATAATATTCCACAGGGCTGGGCATAGTACTGTCCGTATCGTAGAAGAAGGTTCTGTCTTTAAAGTAGTTGGTAACAATTCGAAGCAGGTAGTTTGGAACTCGAATATTCCTCTGCGCTCTCATTGTGAAGTTCCAGCTGGCCGAGATAAATGCGTTTTTGACGTCCAGCGTAACTACAGCACAATACTGTTTTCTTCTTTCTTTCCATCTGGTCCCAGATATGGCTTCGCGTGCAATTTCGCAAACTGTTTGTTTCGCATGAGTGGTGCTTCGTTTTTTCCTGAAACCGTATTGTCGGTTGGGAAGCCCGTTGTTTCCTTCGGTGTACTGATTATGTCTGTGGCGGATAATTCTTTCCAGCACTTTCCCTACTGCGTCTAGCATGCACAGCGGTCTGTATGACGACAGTTGCTCTGGGGGCTTGTCGCCTTTTGGGATTAATACCAGTCTCCGTCGCTTCCATTGCAAGGGGAACCTTCCTTCTGCCAGGCATCTTGTATAGAGATTTGCAAACACCTCCGGTTGGATTTTAATGGCTTCCTTTAGGATGAAGTTTCGGATCCCGTCCATTCCGGGAGCCTTATGGCTTCTTATTGAGCCCGCTGCTAACAGGACTTCTGTGGTTGTTACGGGCCGTATTTATGTTATTATGTGAGAAAGATGCACACTAGTATTCCTTGGGAATAGGCCGCTGACTATAATATTCATCATGGTCGGGCATGTCGGTGCACGTGCCGTGCCACTTTTTAGTTTGTCCTTAACTATTTTGTAGGCACTTCCCCACGGGTTATGTTGGAGGTCTTCTCTTAGCGATTGGAAAGATTCAGCTTTACTCTCTTTAATGAGCTTCCGAAGATCTTCTCTTTTCTTCAAAAATTCAATTCAATTTCGTAGCTTTCGGAGTCTTCTCTTTGTTTTCGTGTTGCTCCCTGCTGGCGCCTTCGCATTTTGAGGCAGTCTGCTCTCAGCTTAGCGATGCTATAGTTCCACCAGTACATTTCCATTGCCTTTGCGTGGCATGGATGCATCGCATCCTTGAGTGAGGAAAGTCGTCACCTGTTTTGTCTGTTCTTCAGCCGTGCCCCTGTGAATTTCCATGGTACTCAGCCAATAATCGAGCATCTCTCTATCTAAATTTTTACTTTTCCAGCCCAACTTTTGTACCTTTCCAGTGGCTTGTTCGTACTGAAACCTTCTTGGCTCTATTATTTCAAATATGATGGCCCGATGATCACTGTTTGTGTAGAGATCGGAGACATACCATTTTGTTTTTCTCGCTATAACTCTACTGGCTAAATTTAGATCTATGATGGAGCTAGCTCTGCCGTTATAAAACGTGTCTTTGTGTCCTTGGTTTAATAGTACAAGGTCAAGGCTAGCAAACGCATCCAGCAGTGCTTTGCCTCTATGGTTGGTCCTCGTACTACCCCCTTCGACTGCCCACGAGTTAAAGTCTCCGGCTACAATTGCTGGTGTTTTTCCTCGTATCCTCGTATCCTCATCAGCCACAAGTACGTCCAACATCTGTCGGTACTCTGCCATACTCTTTCCGCTCAAATGCATATTTTCCGCACGTCCATATCGCCGCTGTCTTAGTGGAGTCATATGACTTGCTCGCATATGACCGCTAAAACTACTTTTTCCTCTTTGACTGCCTGTGTAAGCAGATCCTGTGCGGCTTCGCAATGATTGAGGCTTATCTGGATGCACTTCCAGTCGCTTGGTTGTTTCCCCCTTTACAGTTCGCGACACATATGGCACACTTTGGTTCAGCAGTGCACTTCTTGGCTTTGTGCCTCTTGCTTCCGCAGCGTAGACACCTTCCTGCGCGATCCACTTCATTCTTGCAGTGCCTGGCAATATGGCTGTATTCAAGGTATTTAGAACATATTGTAGGTGTGATGTGCTAGAGTACTCTGCACCTAACCCACCCGATCTTTATACGTCCTGCAGTGAGCAGTTTGTTGGCTGCATCTGCTGTGAGGCTAATAAGGGCGGTTTGTGTCCCGTCCCTTGTCACTCTCATGGATTTGATGGCATCTTCCGTTATGCTTCCTGCTGTTGGGAGTTGTTCCCCAATGGCCACGCATATCTCCTTTTGTGTCGTCGCCTCGTCTAGGTGGCGTAGCTCTACCGTAGCGTGTTGGCACAGTGTTTTTATGTTCGCTTCCATTTGGAGGATTTTGGACATGTCTTCTTTGTATTTGTCAGCCTGCCCATCTCCACCTCTCTTGAGCTTAATCAGCAATTCGCCCTTGGCTGTCTTCCTGATCTTATTCACAATTTCCCCGAGCTCCTTAAGATCAGGGTGCGCGTTCCTACTACGCCCTGTCTGTGTGACTGCGGAATACCCGGAAGCAGCAGAGTGCTTGCCAACTGTGCTACCGGCCTCTTTAGTCTGTATCCTATGTTTGAAATGCTAGTGAGCATGCCAGCCGACTCACTACTGCCCTTACCTACTGAAGTGAGAGTACTCGCCACCCCACTATTACCCTTTCCTACTAAAGTGAGAGTAATAGCCACCTAAGTTTTAGCTACATTAGTGTCAGTGATTGTGTGGCAACCCTGTTGCAAGTAAAGCAGAGTTTATAGTGGTGTTATAATTAAAAGTGATTTTTGAAAGCGTTTTGGTTCGGCTTAGAAGCCAAAACTCTCTCCAGGACGAAGACTAGCTGCTGTTTTAACACAGCACATCAAGTTATACTTGATTTTTGATGCTTTATGAAGGTATATGCTGCAGTGGACAATCTCAAGACCGGGGTGCTCCGGTGGACATTGTGCAAACCGTGAAACCAGGTTTTGCTCTGGATAACTCTTTTCCAGTAAATTTCCAGAGAGTCTACAAGTTAGGGCACGCGTTCACAGGAAAAAAACAATAAAAATCCGGTTGCGCTACCTAGCGCTTTTCCCCCCCGCTAGCTAGCAACTTTATTTTGCTATTGAACGTTAGAGATATAAGCCTAATACGAAGAGAAAACAATCTGTAAGGTCCTGGCCCTCGCACACGGGCGTCAACGCCAAGGCTGTAACATGGAGAAGGAAAAAGTAAATCCATTTACACGGATGTCAAGACTTGCGCGTTCACCTCCGGCTGAAAGGCGAGATCAGAAGAACACGGGTGAACCGCGCTCGTCGCCCAAAGTGGAGACCTCGGTAGCAAATGGTGAAAGGCCTGTGTCAACCGACACCGTTAACGAGAAAACCAGTGGAAATGCCGCAGAAATAGAGCTGCAGAAGTGCAAAAATATCGTCAAGCGGATGAAGAAGACGACTGATAGACAGAGAAATATCAGCTTGGACATCAAAAACGGCCTATCCGAGCTGGAGGAGTCCCTGGACATCTTAGACTTCCAGTTTAAAGCTTGGAACACCTCCTGTATGTGGACAGACGCAAACAACAGGCAAACGTCCGAAAAGAGAAGCGTGAATACCCCGCAAGGTGTAACATCTGAACGAAAAGTCGCGACACCGGCAACAAATCCTCAAGCACAGAGGAGGCCTCCATCAAGCTCGCTGAGAAAGAAGACCGAGAAGAAGAAACGCTAGACACCTCTGGAGGCACAAAAGGAACAAAGCACACCAAAACTTCGCGTGGAACATAGGCAAAGTGAAGAAAAGCGAAAAGGGATTGAAAACGGTCCAAGGCAGCAGGAAAAACAACCGCCAAAAGTGGTAGAGAAGACGCCGAAGATCAGGAGTAAACTTAAATCCCGCCTAGAAGCGATCCTTATAAGACCGACGGGGAAGCAGACCTACGCCGAAATACTGCGAGAGATTCGATCCAAGGTAAATCCTGACGACACCGAAACAAAATCAAGACCGTGCGCCAGACAAAGTCAGGCCACGTTTTACTGGAACTAGCGGCGAAATCGAAGGGAAAGGAAAACTTTAGCTCGTCTTTGAAGTCCATCCTTGGGGAGAAGGCCGACATCTCCCACCTTGAACCGAGGACCACACTGGAAATCAGGAATATGGATGAGTTTACGTCAGAAGAAGAAGTTGGAATGGTGGTGAAACTTAAATTGAGCGACCCCACACTAAACCTTCAGGTGATCCTGACAAAGGTGAACAGCAGAGGGCAGAAAATGGCGATCATACAGTTGAGTGCAAGAGCTGCAAATGAGCTACTCCAAGACCCCCGCATCAAAATTGGCTGGATCTTCTGCAGGGTGTGCCCAAGAGTGATGGCCACGCGGTGCTACAGATGTTTTGGAAACGGACACCAGCAAACAATGTGCAAAGGGGTGAACCGAAGAGGTCAAGGGCTGTGCTTCAACTGCGGGGAACAGGGCCACAAAAAAGAAGAATGCCGGGCGAAGGCAAAGTGCTGCTTATGCGCAGAGATAGGAATGACTCCAGACCTACTAGCCCATGCGCCTGGAGCGGGAACGTGTCGGGTGTTTAAGGACGCACTCAAGAAGGCAAAGGAAAAAGCCTCAATATGATACGGATTCTTCAAGGAAACCTCCATAGAAGCCGGACGGCCGACGATCTTCTGCAGCAGCTGAAACTAGATCTGAAGGCCGAAGTCGTACTTATCAGCGAGCAATACAAAGGTAAAGAAGGGCCGGGCTGGATTGCAGACTCACTGGGCACAGCTGCTATATGGATCCCAGACACGAACACAGTCCCTATAAGAAGTCACGGCGCAGCGGCAGGTTTTACTTGGGCGAAATGCGGGAAAACGACGCTCATCAGTTGCTACTTCACACCGAACGAAACCACTGCAGAGTTCGAAGCTAAGATAGAAGCACTGGAGGACACCGTACTAGAAATAGGAGGGCCGGTCATCGTTGCTGGAGACCTCAACACCAAAGCGGTTGAATGGGGGATGCCCCACACAGACCAAAGAGGGAGACGAATATTGGAAATGGCCGCCAGGCTAGGCCTCGACGTGATAAACATCGGAAACGTATCTATGTTTAGACGACCTGGTTACGGCGAAACGATTCCAGATGTAACTCTCGCATCGAAGTCAATAGCTAGAAACATCCAAAACTGGAGAGTCATCGAGGACCATACTGGCAGCGACCACCAATATATCGTGCACGATCTACAGACGGACAGTCAAACCCAAAATGTTGGCCAAAGGCGAGCAACTAGTAGGAAAGTGGACGACCTCAACGAAGAACTTTTCGCAAGCGTCATAGAAGATGGAAAGGACGAGGTCCTCGAGCTGACAGGGCCGGCGGAGGCAAAGGCTGAAGCTACTATGCGCCTCATACACCGCGCGAGTTACAAAATTAGAAAACCAATTACTTTTTTACGAATGTACTTTATTCACTTCATGTATCTTACTGACTGACTCTTACTCTAATCAACCGTCGGAAGGCAAGCCAAGTTTTATTGCTGAATTGCACTTGTTGGAGTTCGGGCATTGCCCGCCGAATCAATATTAGGCAATCACAATTGACCTACTTCCAACAAGTGACAATAATGCAATAAATGATAAATGCTTAATGGACACTCTTTCGAAATCCGGGCATTGAACGACGACATGAGTAAATTATAAATGACCCAATTTCGAAAGAGTGCATCATGCAGTTTATCATATAACTCCTCCCTTCCTTCTCTGAAGATTCTCCTGAATCGTTTCAAATGGTAATTCTATTGGTTTATTTAAATTAACATTTACATTTCTATTTCTTTTGATGATTAATAGAATTATCATAATAAAAGCGATTATAATAAGACCTGAAGTTCCTGCAGATATAAAAAGGTATTTTTTTGTAAGATATATTTCCTGAATTTCTTTTATGTTACTTATTTCCTTTAAAGTAAAATTGCTAAAGCGCAAATGTTGAGTAAGATTGAATTCTGTTCCTTCCTCCAGTTTCATGTCAAATTTAAATTCCGTTTCTTTATTGCTAATTACTTCATTTCCAATTTTAATGCTACAATTATATATTTGTATTAAACAGTTAACACATTGTTCAAAATTTTTTTTGTTACATTCATTTTTGATTTCATATATATTATTTTTTACAATGACAAGATTATCTGTAATATATACTATCTCGAAATTATAATTTTTCCTTAGCATACACGTTTTCCTTTGAATACAATCGTTTCTTAATATTAAATCTTTGGAATACACTACATCATTTCTTAAAGTATAATTATTACTATTCAAAGTTACATATCGGATATTTTCTGAATCTAATTCCAAATGCTGCATGTTTGGTATCGGTATATCTATTTTTAAGTCTACTAAATCAAAAGTTTTTGGAATTTTGATTGCTAATACTAGCATTTCATCTTCTACTCTAATGATACCTGTCTTTAAATTTTGTAGTCTGTCTATGTCCAAGTTTTCTGATTGTAATTATTCATAAGTCAATAGTCCAGGGTGTACTAGTCCTAGCTTCATCATAGATATTTGGTCCAAAATTATGTCTATTTGGTCTTCTATCAGTTTTGTTCTCAATCTGACCTCAATTTCCTCTAGTTTGTTTATCAATTGTTTTTCGATATTGTTCAGTCCTTTGGAAAGGTCTGCGAATTTGCGTCGGTCGTCGTCAAGAGTTTTCTTTAGCTTTAGTATATTGTCTGACAAGTCTCTGTTTATAGATATCTGTTTATTAACTGTTTCAATTAGATTATGATCATTTTTTTTTATAATTTCCAAATTTTGATCTATGAGTTCCCTGTCATCGTTGTCCATAGTCCCAAACAACCATTTATGGGCTTTTCCTATCACATTAATCAATCCTCTTTTTGACCTATTTCTTGTTAATATTTTAATCTTCTCTGTTAATTTTAAAAAATGTAAAGTGAGTGTATTTGATGAGTTACTTGGGATGTCTATCGCCAATTGGTTCACTAATTTTGTTACTTGATCTAGATCTATTAAATGTAGGATGATGTCGAAGTCCTTGACTATTTTAATTTCATTAATGGTTACCGTTGCCATTCCGGTCTGTGACCTCAGAGGTGATATCATCAGCTCCGCTCCCCCTATTGGAATTATTATTATTATTGTCAGCAACAGCATCCCCATTACCTGCAAATAATTTTTCCTTTTTAATATTTGATGAATGCACGTTTTCTAATTTTTTCTTCCTATAGTATGGTTGTGCTTTGTTCCTAACATGTCTGTAATTCTTTACGTATCCTTCTTCTCGTCTTTCTGTAAAATCGATTCTGTTTTTGTTTAATTTTTCGGTCCTCGTCACTTTTTCCTGAATTATCCTATTTCTGATTTCTATTATGTTCCTATCGTTAACTTCGTTCGGTTTCATTTTTATTATTAGGAAAAGCAACGTACGGAAGGAGACAAAGATAATGTCGTCAAACGCGGTCTCCCACTTTTTATGCTTACCTTTGATAGGACCGAGAATGTGGACGAAATCTTCAAAATGAAAAATATTTTAAACATCAAGGTAAAAGTCGAGCCCATGCGTAAGGGCAAGAAATCGATACCTCAGTGTAAGCGATGCCAAGGCTTTAACCATACGCAGGCATACTGCCAGAAAGAACCACGGTGCGTAAAATGTGCCGGTACACATCTCTCGGAAGAGTGCAACTTAACTAAGCAGGTCCCAGCGGTCTGCGCCAATTGTATGGGAAACCACCCAGCGAACTATCGAGGCTGCGAAATCGCCAAGGAACTTCAAAAAAGACGCGATACTCTAAAAAAAACGGTACACCCGGACCCGAGCTTAAAAGATCCTAAAACCGATAAGCCCAAGACCGTTAAGCCAGTCAAAAGGACGAGACCGATAAAGGAAAATATAAAAATTGCGCAAGAGAACGTCGCTGGTCCAAGTCCAACGGAAAAACCGCAATTGGCTGGAGCGAAATCGTACGCCCAAGTCGCATCAAGGTCAGCCACAACAGATCCGGTCTGCCAAATACTAGCTGTGATATTAGAAAAACTTGAGGAGCAAACCAAGGTTAATCAAGTCATTTTCGACAAATTGAGCAAGCTCGAGATCAAGCCTCGCAAGACAAACAACAAAACATGAATATGAAACAGCTGCTTAAGATACTAACGTGGAACGCAAACGGCATTCTGTCAAAAATAGATGAATTAGAAATATTTTTACGGAAAAACAATATTGACATATGTTTGATATCGGAAATAAAGGACCTGGACCTAAAATTAAAGGCTACGTTGATTATCACGCGCATCATCCTTCGGAAAATGCGAGAGGCGGTTCCTCACTGTATATAAAAGACTGCATTAAGCACTCCGAAAACATAAAAGTAGAACTCGATTCTATGCAAATAAGTTCAGTTTCCGTAAAAATAAATTATTTAGACTACCAGATCGGATCGTGTTACTTCCCTCCGGGATATAGGATGGCGGACAACGATCTTATTCGCCTCTTTGACTCACTCGGGCCTAACTTTATCATCGGTGGTGACTTTAACGCGAAACACACTTTCTGGGGCTCAAGATGTAATTCAACGAAAGGCAGATTACTGTACAAAGCCAGTATGAAACGTGGGGTGCAATTTTTTTCGACGGGAAGGCCAACTTATTGGCCCACTGACAAAAACAAAATTCCTGACCTCGTCGACTTCTTTATTGCAAAAGCGTTAACTAAAACTCTGACGGAAGTAGAAGAATGCTATGATCTATGCTCAGACCACTCAGCAGTCACTCTGAAAATCGGCGGAAGTCTAGCAAAAAAAGAAGGACCGCCTAAGTTAACTAATAACAAAACAAACTGGGATGTTTTCAGAAAAGACTGCAAGGAAAATATTGCTTTAAATGTGCCGCTAAAGACGCCACTTGAAATAGAAGACGAAATTGACAAGCTCGTGGAAGCCATTCAGTGCGCAGCGTGGAAAAATACCCCTTTTCGAAAGACAGCTACACGGGACAGTAAAGTCAAATATCAGTCTGATATTGAAGACCTCATACGAGAAAAGAGGAGAGCGCGCAAGAGATGGCAACAATCCCGCGCGCCCCCGCATAAAACTTATCTTAACCACCTTTGTAACAAGTTAAAAAATGTGCTGCAGGACTTACGAAATCGCGAGACTTCTACTTACCTCGAGAGCTTGACCGCCGATAAGTGTTCAAACTATTCTCTATGGAAAGCCTTGAAGTCCATAAGGAAACCCGTAATGCACTCGCCACCAATAAGGAAAGCTAACGGCGAATGGGCAAAAGGAGACAAAGAGAAAGCGGAATTATTTGCCGAACATTTAGAGGAAACGTTCAAGCCATTCGATGGACAACCATTGATCGAAGATCCGAATGCAAATACGGCACCTGACAACTTTAAATTAAAAATCGTATCCCTGTCCGAACTTCGAATGACAATAAGAAAACTGAAAAATAACAAGGCTCCAGGATATGATTTAATCACTGGCGAAGTTTTGAAGGAGCTACCGAAAAAAGCGTTAGTTAAGTTACTCTACATTATAAACGCTTCTTTGAGGATTCTATATGTTCCAAGGCAATGGAAAGCCGCCGAAGTAATTATGGTTCCGAAACCGGGGAAATGTGCAAACGACAAGAAATCATATAGACCCATTTCGCTTCTGCCGATAATATCTAAGGTCTTTGAGAAAATTCTGCTAAAGAGATTGCACCCAGTAATTGAAGAAAGACGCTTGATCCCGGATCATCAATTCGGCTTTCGAGTTAAACATTCCACAATCGATCAGGTGTATCGAATAACGAATGAAATTGAAAAAGCTCTGGAAGGGAAAAAGATATGCTCTACTGTTTTTCTCGACGTATCGCAAGCGTTCGACAAGGTATGGCACGAAGGCTTGCGATATAAGCTAAGGGTAATCTTACCAGATAAATTGTACAGAATATTAGAATCTTACCTTGATATTAGACTCTTTCGTGTTAAACATGGGGCAGAATACTCGGAATTCAAAGAAATCTATGCCGGTGTTCCGCAAGGAAGCGTTCTCGGCCCAATCCTGTTCCTGCTCTACACAAGAGATATGCCACAAGATGAAGGGACTGTCGTAGCAACGTTCGCAGACGACACGGCTATCCTCGCAACGGATGAGTCAGTCAAATCATCAACGGAAAAACTTCAACGTGCTTTAAACAAAGTATCCGACTGGACAAAGACCTGGAGAATCGTCCTTAACGAGACCAAGTCAACGCATGTCAATTTTACGTACAAAAAGATAAACAACTTACCTATTTCCATTAACTCGGTACAAATACCGTACGCAAATGAGGCAAAATATCTAGGAATGACACTAGATGCAAAACTTAAGTGGAAATCACATGTTAAAAAGAAGCGCGACGAGCTCGAAATCAGACTTAGAGAAATGTACTGGCTGCTCGGAAGATATTCGAAGTTAAGCGTATACAACAAACTGCTTCTGTATAAGCAAGTGCTTAAACCATCTTGGACATACGGTATACAACTTTGGGGTTGTACTAAGCCAAGCAATATGACTATACTGCAAACATTCCAAAACAAAACACTAAGAGCAATCGTGAATGCTCCATGGTATATAAGGAATAGTGATATTCACAGAGATCTAGGAATTGCTACCGTGAGCGATGAAGTAACAAACTTTGCTAAAAAACTTCGTACTCGCCTTCATGTTCATTGCAATAATGAAATAATCCGTACTCTGGACGTGACAAACCTCGAGCGCCGACTACAAAGAACAAGACCGTACGATCTGGCGCAGTAAGGGAAAACCGCATGTAATGACGGTATTAGTAGGTGCCTTCGCTGGAAAGCTACCTACCTAACGCGATTAACACTACAGAAGCGTAAACTACTTGTTAAGGTAACTTAGTCGTAGTAATCATATAATGAAACAATGAGAGGAACGTCTTTCCTACTACTATGAGCACGCGCGGCCGGTTCTCATAGTGCCTCTCTGGGGGGGTGAGGTTTAGCCCGTAGGCATATACTGGCCAACACTTATGACATCAGGTCAGATATATGAATCGGGCATAACCAGTGGTACGGGCTATTGGTATCTTTTGAAGATTCCTGCACCTCCAGGCGCAACCGAAAAAAAAAAAAAAAAAAAAAAAAAAATTTTGATTATACTATGATTTCTATTATTGTATATGTTAAAAGCTCTCAGCACGGTTTCCCATGTGGTGTCACCTAATCTCTTAATTAGTTGAAATCCTTTCAATATTGTGCTATGAAGGTGTTCTATATCTGCGTTCCCGGTGTGTGAGTTAGGTTTCGTGTAATGCAATTCTATTGTGAGCTCTCTCAAGAAATCTTTCAGTTCTACGGAGTTGAATTCATTGTCTAAAATTATAGTCTTGGGCTTTCCCACTTTTGTAAAAATGTTCTGTAAAGCATTCTCTTTTATGTAAATGGTTTTTGGATTGAAGTTTATACACAAAACCTTTTTTAGAGAGTTTATCTATTGCTGTAAAGAAATACTGCTTCTCTATATGGTATATGTCTATGTGAATCGTTTCATTTATTCTTTTGGGAGTAGGTGTAACTTTATATTTTTCTTGTTTTCTATCATATTTACGCGTATTGCATTTATCACAATTGTTAATAATTCGTGTACTTTCCTTCACACAAATAATTTTTTTTACTTATAATTGCAAAATTTTGGAGAGGAAATTTGTTGTTGCATTTTTAAATTTTTTTTAAAGTTTTCGGCTTTGACTAGTAAAATGCATGTTTCTTCCTTATTAACTCAACTAAAGGGTGTTTAGTCGACTTATAGTTCTATGTATACCCAATTTAATATAAAGGGACTTGAAACGATTCTTAATTTTGTCTTTACAGGGTGTTAAAATTAAAAAAAATATAAGTTTTAACGGTTTTTATTTAGAAAATGGAAATCTTCCCCGATTTCAATGAAATTTTAATACGTGATAGCAGGCATTTTTTTGAGAATATTGATTTTTGACTGTTCTCTAATAAACTTAGCCCCAGGCGCCTGCCTGACAGTTGTTGGCATATCCTTGGCGGAGCGACGAAGTCGCGTGAGCGTCTAAACCACTCCGGAGAGCGGAATTTAAATGAATGAATCGCGCGAAGCGCACCACTTATCCACTGCTGGGGAGTTAGTTTTGAAGGGGAGAACCTTTTCGAAATAACTGCCAAAAATCATCTGAATTTAATTTAATTTTAATTGATGAATAAAAATAGACTGGATCCTTTTGATGAATTATTGAAAACCGTTTTACATGTTTACGGGGATTTTAATAAATAATTGAAAGAAAAACCACTTATCCCTCTTTTTGTTCATACCATACCATTTAATTGATCTTTTTGTTGATTTGTTTATAGCTATTAAGTACTAGCAACATGAGTTAAAGGTAAAATTTGGAAGAAAAAAAAAAAAATTTTTATAGTATTATTAACATCCTCTCTAAAATTTTTTTGTTGTCATACTAAATTAAAAAAAAGGGTGCAGTTCCGAATAGTACTCATCTCCGATTTTCTTAAATTTTTTTGTACGTATTGTCTAATATGTCAGAAGTAAAAATCCAGCTTTATCTATAAATACTAGTGTTTTTGTGTAAATCGGTTCCCGCGGCGTGTAATTAACATTTAATACATATACATATGTACATATTCCCGCGCCGTGCAATAAATTACAAGCACCTGAGGAGTACCACAAATCATCAAGTTGAGTGAGTTTAGCCATATTAGCCCTTTTTTATACTTACATATATGTATATTGCCATTTTATTGCCGAATTGGAAAGATGAGCGCTAGGGAAATAAAATTATAAAAAAATGCGTTAATCATTATTAGTGGTGATTTCTACAAATTCGGTAACACTCCAGAAGGCAGATAAACCAAAAATATTCTTAATGGTCGTCTTACGGTTCTGGAAGACAACTTCCATCAAGTTTTAAACAATGAAAAGGTGGCTGGTGCAGCTGAGGATAAGGATAAGGACCTTATTGAATAAAATCAAATGCTTTTTAATGATATAAGGGAAATTTATCTCGAGTATAAAACGGCTCTCTTTGATGCGTTGGAGAAGGTACCGAAGGCTGCTAGTTCAAGTACCGCTCACTCAGCTTCGGTTCAAAGTGAACTGCGTCTCCCTAAAATCAACCTGCCAACATTTTCAGGTAGTTTTGAGAACTGGCGAGCTTTCCACTGTATGTTCGAGTCGATAGTACACACAAATCCCTCATTAACAGAAGTGCAAAAGCTACACCGCTTAAAATCGTGCCTGTCAGGTGAGGCTGAACGACTGCTCCACCATCTTAGCATCGATAATCGTAACTACGACAAAGCATGGTCTATATTTATTTCGCTCTATGACCATAAGCGAATCTGAGTAAACGCGCAGCTTAAGATTTTCTTCAACCAAAAGGTTTTGCACCACGAAACAGCCGAAGGAGTGAAGCAATTGATGGACGTTTCCACTGAGTGCTTGCATTCCATTAAAAATCTGGGGGTTTCGACTGGAGATTGGGATACAATTGTTATATATGTACTCCTGCAGAAGCTGCCGCCCATAACGCAGCAATTGTGGAAGGAAAAATTATGTTCGGACAAGGAGTTACCAACCTTTCAAAAATTCTCCGAGTTTCTTGAAGCGAGAACCCGGACGTTGGAGGCAGTCGAACAACAAAAGCCCAGATCCAGCCAAGGTTTTTCTAAAAGTTATAGTGCGAAGGGTCCTGTTAGCAAAAACACGTTTCACCTACAACAGAAGCCAAGGGACAAATACAGGTGCAAGGTGTGTAGTAAGGGGCAGTAGGTTTGCGTAAATGCAGTAGGTTTAGTTAAATGAGTCCCGCTGAGAGATGCAATAGAGTTAGCCAAATAGGTGTTTGTCTTCCATATAGCCACCCTACTCAGCAATGTCCTAGCCAGACACGCTGCTACTACTGCCAACAAAAACACCACACTCTCTTGCATTCCATTCCTACTCAAAATCACCCGAATACTAACTACATACCACAGGTTGATCCTTCATGTCACACACATTCAGCCCCTTTAACCCATTTCTCTTGCAAACCCACACAAAATTCAAATAATAACACAGAAGCATACCAGATTTCTACTGGTCCACCTACACTAATCTCCACAGCAAAACCAAACTCTTCTCACCTCGGTGCTACAGATAACCCAACAGTAAACAATTACCATGCGCAACAGGGTACAACCTCCCAAGTCTTATTAGGTACTGCAATTGTTAAGGTTGTGTCATCTAGGGGAGTAGTGTGTTTGTGGGGATTCTGGACCACAAGGAAGAGGGAAGGTTTTTTTGGTACCCTTGTTCATGTATGAACTGGAGTAGAGAGTTATGTGGGAGACATATATACTATAACCCCTGACAGACTGCACTTCGTAGTATACGTTGACTTTTGCGCTACGTGGTATGTTGAGCCTCCTCCAGCTCCTTACACATTTTTTGCAACACTCCACTATTTCGTCTTGCTCCCCGTGTATGCTCACCAGTAGACAGTTCGTTGTGAAAAATGGTAATGTGACTTCTGCTGTTACGTTTGATATTAAAAATGCTCTGCAACAGGGTGCGGTAAATTCGCTGATCCTCTTTAACATTTACACGAGTGATCTCGTGGGATCTCTTCACCATGCCATAGCGTACGCAGAAGACTTGATCGCGTACAGATCAGGATGAAAGATCGAGGTGATTGTAATACTCTTGCAACGTGACTTGGATAAGATCAAGCGATATTGCGACGATTAGAAGCTGAAAATCAACTTTCAGAAGTCGGAAACCATCCTGTTTAGGAAGTCGTTATCTGGGGCCTCAGCGGATACCAGAAAGAATTAGCTAAAGTTCTCAATCGTGGGACAGCACAGGCAACCATTAGCGTGTCGAAATGTCGTTAGATACCTTGGGCTTTGGCTAGACCAATATCTATATTTTAACAAACATATAGTTGCTGCTCTGGCCAGAGCCAAAGCGGTTTTCGCCCTTACAAAGAGACTGTTTTATAACAGCCAACTCGATGCGAGGGTGAAGTTAATCTGCTACATGGCCCTCATCCGGCCCATGCTCGCATATGGTTGTCCCGTGTGGTTCAACGTGGGACCAAGCTCGATGGAAAAGATTCGGGTGTTTAAGAGGGCTTGCCTTCGTTCATACAGAACACCAGAGTCTAAGTACAAAAATTTTTACTCCAATGAGGTCCTGCATAACAACATAAACAGAGTGGACAATTTCCTGATCAAGTTGATTCGAGGCAACATTGCAAGAGCGATGAACTTGGTAAATAATCTGATCTCCGGGTCTTACTACCCCAATGATATGTATCACGAGACCGTGCGCCTTAAGGGCTTCAATCCCCCAGAGGCGTTCCCCTATCTAGATAGAGAAGGTTTGATCCAGGACAGATTAGCGGTAAAGCTAATCTTCCATCTTGTATGGATAGCTGAGGATAGGCGACTATCCAACTATGACCGACATGTCGCACACAGCACTATGGAGCGCCTCCTGTTTAGTAGAGCGGTATCGGATCGCGATGTTAAAGATGTAACTAGGCAGCATCAGAAATTTTTTTTTTTTTTTATAATTCGCGCGATCAAAAACCAATTACTTTATTCACTTGATGTATCTTACTGACTGACTCTTACTCTAATCAATCGTCGGAAGGCAAGCCAAGTTTTATTGCTGAATTGCACTTGTTGGAATTCTTACATTGCCCGCCGAATCAATATTAGGCAATCACAATTGACCTACTTCCAACAAGTGACAATAATACAATAAATGATAAATGCTTAATGGACACTCTTTCGAAATCCGGGCATTTAACGACGACATGAGTAAATTATAAATGACCCAATATCGAAAGAGTGCATCATGCAGTTTATCATATAACTCCTCCCTTCCTTCTCTGAAGATTCTCCTGAAACGTTTCAAATGGTAATTCTATTGGTTTATTTAAATTATAACATTTACATTTCTATTTCTCTTGATGAGTAATAGAATTATAATAATAAAAGCGATTATAATAAAACCTGAAGTTCCTGCAGATATAAAAAGGTATTTTTTTGTAAGATATATTTCTTGAATTTCTTTTATGTTACTTATTTCTTTTAAAGTAAAATTGCTAAAACGCAAATGTTGAGTAAGATTAAATTCTGTTCTTTCCTTCAGTTTTATGTCAAATTTAAATTCCGTTTCCATATTGCTAATTACTTCATTTCCAATTTTAATGCTACAATTATATATTTGTATTGAACAGTTAACACATTGCTCAATTTTTTTTTTGTTACATTAATTTTTGATTTCATATGTATTATTTTTTACAATGACAAGATTATCTGTAATATATACTTACTATCTCGAAATTATAATTTTTCCTTAGCATACAGGTTTTCCTTTGAGTACAATCGTTTCTTAATATTAAATCTTTGGAATACACTACATCATTTCTTAAAGTATAATTATTACTATTCAAAGTTACATATCGGATATTTTCTGAATCTAATTCCAAATGCTGCATGTTTGGTATCGGTATATCTATTTTTAAGTCTACCAAATCAAAAGCATTTGGAATTTTGATTGCTAATACTAGCATTTCATCTTCTACTCTAATGATAACTGTCTTTAAATTTTGTAGTCTGTCTATGTCCAAGTTTTCTGATTGTAATTCTTCATAAGTCAATAGTCCAGGGCGTACTAGTCCTAGCTTCATCATAGATATTTGGTTCAAGATTATGTCTATTTGATCTTCTATTAGTTTTGTTCTCAATCTGACCTCCATTTCCTCTAGTTTGTTTATCAATTGTTCTTCGATATTGTTCAGCCCTTTGGAAAGGTCTGCGAATTTGCGTCGGTCGTCGTCAAGAGTTTTCTTTAGCTTTAGTATACTGTCTGACAAGTCGCTGTTTATAGATATCTGTTTATTAACTGTTTCAATTAGATTATGATCATTTTTCTTTTTAATTTCCAAATTTTGATCTATGAGTTCCCTGTCATCGTTGTCCATAGTCCCAAACAACCACTTATGGGCTTTTCCTATCACATTGATCAGTCCTCTTTTTGACCTATTTCTTGTTAATATTTTAATCTTCTCTGTTAATTTAAAAAAATGTAAAGTGAGTGTATTTGATGAGTTACTTGAGATGTCTATCGCCATTTGGTTCACTAATTTTGTTACTTGGTTTAGATCTATTAAATGTAGGATAATGTCGAAGTCCTTAACTATTTTTATTTCATTAATGGTTACCGTTGTCATTCCGGTCTGTGACCTCAGAGGTGATATCATCAGCTCCGCTCCCCCTATTGGAATTATTATTGTCAGCAACAGCATCCCCATTACCTGCAAATAATTTTGCCTTTTTAATATTTGATAAATGCACGTTTTCTAATTTTTTCTTCCTATAGTATGGTTGTGCTTTGTTCCAAACATGTCTGTAATTCTTTACGTATCCTTCTTCTCGTCTTTCTGTAAAATCGATTCTGTTTTTGTTTAATTTTTCGGTCCTCGTCACTTTTTCCTGAATTATCCTATTTCTGATTTCTATTATGTTCCTATCGTTAACTTCGTTCGGTTTCATTTTTATTATACTATGAGTTCTATTATTGTATATGTTAAAAGTTCTCAGCACGGTTTCCCATGTGGTGTCACCTAATCTCTTATTAAGTTGAGATCCTTCCAATATAGTGCTATGAAGGCGTTCTATATCTGCGTTCCCGGTGTGTGAGTTAGGTTTCGTGTAATGCAATTCTATTGCGAGCTCTCTCAAGAAATCTTTCAGTTCTACGGAGTTGAATTCATTGTCTAAAATTATAGTCTTGGGCTTTCCCACTTTTGTAAAATGTTCTGTAAAACATTCTCTTTTATGTAAATGGTTTTTGGATTGAAGTTTATACAAAAAACCTTTTTTAGAGAGTTTATCTATTGCTGTAAAGAAATACTGCTTCTCTATATGGTATATGTCTACGTGAATCGTTTCATTTATACTTTCGGGAGTAGGTGTTACTTTATATTTTTCTTTAATAGGTTTTCTATCATATTTACCCGCATTGCATTTATCACAATTGTTAATAATTCGTGTAATTTCCTTTAGCAATTTAGGATAATATATTTTATTTTTTTAAAGTATTGTATGTTTCCATTATTCCTGAATAGCCCGACTCTCTAATATGGTATAACGATATTTGCCTTTGAACCTCCCTAAGTGTTTGAAATTCCTGTGCTCTTTTTGTAAATTTGACAAAATGTACTTTTGTGCTCTTTGCGAAAAGTTCGAGAACTATACTTTGAAATAGATCATAATCCTGTTCTGTTGTTTCTGAAAATATACCTACTCTTCCTGAAATGATATAAGTTTTTAAGCTATCCTTCCACATGTTTTCAGTCTGATTCATGTCTACATAAAGAATCCGTCTACCATGGAGCACTTCTGTTTGATTTCTAGGTTGTCTTGTTATGATAATTTGCGTTTTACATAGGTTTACTATTCCATCTTTAATGGGTATATGCGTTATTATGCTATCATTTCCTGAGGGGTCGGTTTCTGATACCGCATTGTTTTCATACATACGACTTAGGAAGTCAGCTACTATATTTTCTTTACCTTTTAGGTATTCTATTTCGAAGTCAAACTCTTGAAGTTTGAGCAACCACCGCTGATTCCGTTGGCTGAATTCCTTGCCTGAGTATTTATTTTTCATATATTTAATTGGCATGTGATCTGTTTTGAGTTTAAACTTTTTTCCCCACAAATAAGGCCTAAAGTACCCTGTAGCCCAAACAATTGCTAAGAGTTCCTTATCGGTGGTTGAATAGTTCTGCTCATGATCATTCAATGTCCTAGAGGCATATGAGACAGGTTGCCCATCTTGAGTTAAAACAGCTCCTACAGCATAGTTGCTCGCATCCGTGAAAAGAGTAAATGATTTAGAGAAGTCTGGGTATTTGAGGATCGGGTGTCTAATTATCATAAGCTTTAACTTCTCGAATGATTCTATATATTCAGGGTCGTTAGTGTTTATTTTGGTGTTCTGTTTCTTTAAGTACTTAATCATAGGATATGCGATTTTAGCATATCCTTGAATAAATTTTCTATAGTATCCCGTGACTCCTAAAAAACCTTTAAGCTGTTTTTCAGTGCCGGGTATTTTATAATTTTGGATCACTTCGATTTTGTTAGGTTTCATTCCCTCTGAAGTTAGGATGTGCCCTAAGAAATCTGTGTTTTTCCGGAAAAATGAACATTTAGTGGCTTGTATTTTTAAATTGTGCTCTTGAAGTCTCTTGAAAATTTTTTCTAAGGCTAATAAATGCTCTTCAATAGTAGTTGAAAAAATTAAAATATCGTCTAAATAGACAATACAAATTTTATTAATATATTCCCTTAGAATTTCATTCATCAAACGCTGAAATGTAGCCGGGGCATTCTTAAGCCCGAACGGCATTCTGACAAATTCATATAGACCCATTGGCGTTGCAAATGCTGTCTTATGTATGTCTTGGGGCCTCATTAATATTTGGTGATAGCCCTTTGCAAGATCTAGCGTTGAGAAATACTGTGATCGCCCTAATTTTGTGAGAATTCCCTCTATGTTGGGCAATGGAAACTTATCATCGACAGTGATCTCGTTCAGTTTTCTATAATCAATACACATTCGGTATTTAACTTCACCATTGGTATTCGGCTTTTTGGCTACTATAACCACTGGTGATGCATACCGACTTTTGGATTTCCTAATGATTCCCTGAGCCTCCAATTCGGAAAACTGTCTAATTACTTCTTCCTCATGTTTCTGTGGTAATCGGTATAGCCTACAGTGAAACCCTGTGTTTCCTGGAACTAAGTCTATTTGATGCATAATACTTTCCGTATTGGTCAATATATTTCCTTCTCTATATTGTAAGTTTCCATATTTTTCAAGCAGATTTCCTAGTTTAGTTTTTTCCTCCAAATTCAATTCTTCCATAGTTATTATGCCTTCATCTTTCAATTCGAAACACTCCCATTCACCTATGCTGTTCTGAGTCATAGGTAATATGGTATCATTTTTTAAATGGATTTGATTTTTTTCTAAATTTATATCTTTTACAATATTTTGGATAATGTCCATCCCTAATAATAAACTATAATCCTTGTCTACTAAATTCATGCCATATGCTTTTATGAAAAAATTAGAATTATACCCAAATTCATGGGGTACCGGAACTTGATAAATTGTATACTGTGCATTGGTTCTACCATTCACAGTATTAAGTTGAATGAACACTTTATCTAGTTCTTTATATGTTTCTTTTATTTTATTTGTATTTAAGATAGTGATAGTACTACCTGTATCCCAGAGACAGTAGTGCTTTTCATTATTTCTGATAAAGGGTGTTAATACTTTGTTACCGAGGCACCGTTGAGAAAAACCGGCTCCTACACAGAATGAACTTCTTCAATCGGATATTTATGATTTGATTCCACCATATTGACGTCCCTATGTTCGATATTTTTCTGCGAACTTCTAAATTGTCTAGATGAGCTAGGATTCGGTTGATAGTTAGATCTAACCCTATATTGTCTACTGTCGGACCTGGAATTCGGATTCTGTGACCTAGAATAATTTGTATCCTGACTAGAATACGGTTGCTGAAAACTCCTTGAATTTTGTGGTGTTTGGTCAGTAAATCTACCTTGCTTTGATTGAAAATTCCTTAAATTGTGTGATCTTTGGTCAGTAAATCTAAATTGATTTGATTGAAAATTCCTTAAATTGTGTGATCTTTGGTCAGTAAATCTAAATTGTTTTGATTGAAAATTCCCCTGTTCATAACTTGCATAATCATATAATATTTTCTTTACTTCCTGTAGACTGTCTATATCTCTTACTTCCTTAGCTAAATTACCGATGCAAAAACTTTTGATTTTTACAATTATTGTATGGTATTGTAATTTCCTAAAAGAGTCACTGTCATTTTCGTATAAAGCGGCTGTGTTTATTTCCGCAACTAAATGTTCTACTTTATTAATTAATTAATTAAATCTACTATCGAACTCACTTTGAGGTAAAATATCCTTTTCGTTAGGTCCATTATATTTATCACAGGTCGAAAATTATGTTTGAACGATTCCTTGACATCTTCCCACGATTCCAGTCCATTGCTAAGTACAAGTTCTTGAGCTCTTCCTGTCAGTTTGGTTTGCCTTATAGCTGTCCATATCTCGGGTCTTCTCGCCTCTTCAGTAGTAGCCAAATGGGTATCCACCAAGTGTATAAAACGAGTCAGAGTCGACTTGTCTCCTTTAAATTCTTTGATGTAATTTATCTCCCTCATTATGTTAGCCGTACTGTTGAACGCAGTATAGATATGGCGTTGACCCTGTCTACTAATCCATCCAGGGCAGCCGCCATTGACTGAATTTCACTCATTATTAGGTATTTCCTTTCCCTTTTTTTTTACTTGCACAGTTTCAAAATTTTCAAATTCACTTTTAGGATCGTTTGCTTTTTTATGTTCAGTTCCAAATATAGAATTCAATTTTCAAATTTAGGTTCAACCGTTCGACTGCGCCAGTTACAAAATTAGAAAACCAATTACTTTTTTACGAATGTACTTTATTCACTTCATGTATCTTACTGACTGACTCTTACTCTAATCAACCGTCGGAAGGCAAGCCAAGTTTTATTGCTGAATTGCACTTGTTGGAGTTCGGGCATTGCCCGCCGAATCAATATTAGGCAATCACAATTGACCTACTTCCAACAAGTGACAATAATGCAATAAATGATAAATGCTTAATGGACACTCTTTCGAAATCCGGGCATTGAACGACGACATGAGTAAATTATAAATGACCCAATTTCGAAAGAGTGCATCATGCAGTTTATCATATAACTCGCGTCGCAATGCCTCGGTCTAGGAGTTTTTGCGGTCGCAGGACACCGGTTTACTGGTGGACCGAAGAAATTGCCGCCCTCAGAAGAATATGCTTACAACTCAGACGGAAGGTTACAAGGGGAAGGAGACGACACGCGGAAGCCACTGAAATTGTACTGGCGGAATTCACAAACGCGAAGTCAGAGCTCAAAGGGGCCATTAAAACGAGCAAGAGACGAAAGTGGGAGGAACTCCGCCAAGATATAAACAGCGACCCCTGGGGGCTTGGTTATAAGGTGGTGATGCCTAAACTTGGGGCATTTTCCAACAGCCCTAAAATTAGGTCCTCAAAAATGAAGGAGATAGTGGACACACTCTTCCCGACTCACCCGGTCAGACCACCCGACACCTTCTCCATACAACCTGAGGAGGTTCCTCTGTTCACTGAAGAAGAACTGATTTTGGCAGCGTCGAGTGTAAAAAATAAGAAGGCTCCCGGCCCCGATGGCATGCCAGGGGAAGTGCTGAAAATCATCTCAAGAACGTGCCCGCAGCTACTGCTAAATATGTTCAACAGCTGCCTCATAGACGGGATCTTCTACAAGAACTGGAAGAAACAACGGTTGGTCCTAATCAGCAAGGGAAAGGGAGACCCGGAATCGCCATCAGCCTACCGGCCGTTGTGTATGCTGGATACAACGGGGAAGTTCCTGGAGAAGATGCTAAAGTACCGACTTACTATGGCTATCCAGAGTGCAGGTGACCTATCTGAAAGACAACCTGGTTTTCGTAGAGGACACTCAACAGTAAGGGCAATCCAGGAAGTGGTTAAGACAGTCCAAAACGCACAACAAGGCAACCGCCACTCGAGAAAAGTCATTGTGCTGGTAGCTCTAGACGTGAGGAATGCCTTTAACTCAGTAAGATGGGCAGATATCCTGGAGCCGCTGGAAAAAAAATTCAGAGTACCACAGTATTTGTTGCAGGTGTTGGGGGACTACCTCAAAGACCGGAAACTGCTCTACGACACTGCAGAAGGACGCCGCAGCAAAAACATCACAGCAGGAGCAGCACAGGGTTCAATACTGGGTCCGGACTTGTGGAACGTTGGAGATGCCTGAAGACACCTTTCTCATAGGGTACGCAGACGACATCGGCGCAGTGATCACCGCAAGAGATGTAGCAGAAGCGCAGCGAAAACTCAACCAGATCATGAGACGAGTGCAAAGGTGGATGGCGGACCATGGCCTAAGTCTAGCAGCCGAGAAGACTGAGATACTTCTACTAACAAGGAGACGGATCCCGATTCACGTGAATTTCCAAGTAGGTACAGAGACAATCACTAGCAAGAGCGCAGTAAGGTACCTGGGGATGACCCTGGACTGCAAACTAACCTACTGGGACCAAATAAGATCGGCATCAGAGCGAGCGGCGAAAGTCACAACGTCACTCAGCAGGATCATGGCAAACATCGGAGGCCCAATAATGAGTAAACGGAGATTGCTTATGTCCATCACTTACTCCATTCTCTTGTATGGATGTGAGATATGGGCTGAGGCACTCAACGTGGAAAAATTCAGGAAACAATTGGCTGCAGTGCAGAGACGAGGTGCCCTTCGAGTTACTAGCTCCTACCGCACAGTGTCCGAACCAGCTGTCCTCGTGGTAGCGGGAGTGACCCCTATAGACCTGCTAGCAGCAGAAAAAAAGTACGTTTACGACAACAAGACGGAATTGGGGATTGAAGCAACAGTAGCGGAAGCGAAAGAGCAGACCAGAGAGAGGTGGCAAAGGAGGTGGAACAGTGAAACCAGGGGAAGATGGACCGCGAGGCTGATTAGAGACGTTGCTGCATGGACGGAGCGGAAACACGGTGAAGTAAACTACTACATCACCCAATTCCTAACCGGACATGGATACTTCAATCGGTACCTCTGCAGAATGGGAAAGATAAACAGCGCAGCCTGCCAGTACGGAGACTCCGAGGAAGACCATGCCTACCATACCTTCTTCGTCTGCAGTAGGTGGGCAACGCAGAGGACCAGGCTTGAGTCGGAGATAGGCAGCTTCTCACCAGACAACGAAGTCCAGAAGATGATCTCGAGTACGACCAGTTGGAACAGGATCTGTGCTTTCATCGAAACGGTGCTAAGAAAGAAGAAAAGCGAGGAGGAAGCTAACATGCCCTCAGAAAACAATTCTACAAGAAGTTAAAAGCCTTACAGGCAAGAAGACAAATAAACCCGAAACAGAAGAAGAAATGAAAAAGCCGGTCCCCATAGGGGAATGAAAACGACACCTTTCTGAAGTAATGCGAAAGCGGTGCCGGAGTGGAAGGTGTCAAGAAGAAAGAAAAAGGGGTCAAAGGTGGGTTTTTTGTGGCGTGTGAGTCCCACACTACTTGAAACAGAACGGGCCTGTTTCTCGTGCGCATTAGCGTTTTCCCCCCGCCCCCTAGGCAAAAAAAAAAAAAAAAAACATAAGTGTCAGTAAGTGCGCAGTCCGCATCAGAGATGGAAGACTATCGTTCAGATTCAATAGAATCATCCCCCAGTTCCATCGCTAGTTGGTTAGAATCTATTGCCTCGCTTAGATTTTTTAATTTTTCTTTTGTGTTTTTTATATTTGTTTTTTGATTTATTTTCTTTCCTTCCATTTTTGTTCCCACTATTTTTAACGGTACAACTGTCAACCTTAGGTTACCTGCATGCTGAAGTAAGGCACTACTTACTGTAAGCCCTGCCAGGGCGCTCACAGGAGCTCGTTAGGACCCCCAGTCTTCGGCACGGTTCTAAAACTCACTCCCACCTGGGAGTTGGGTATTTGTAGTTACCTAATTCTCAATGACCACTTCGCATGATTGAGGCATGCGTGTTAGTCTTAGCTGACACTAATCATGCAGCCTTTGATTAGCCATTTCCAGCAGGCGCCCGCGAGGAGAACTAGAGAATAGGATATTTGCCCGCCAAGGTGACTGTTAATCTAGTAAGGATAGATTTTACATACTGTTATCAATGTGACGCAGATTAATCTGAATCAACTTCAATATCAGGGGCATTGGGAGTAGTTGTACCAATCTTCATGCCATCCAATAGAGTGTTGAAATCGTCGACATCATCCGTGTCATCGCCAGGGACTAAAGATTTGTAAACCTTAAGTTTGACATACCTTAAGCCAAACCTGAGACTGTAGTCCAACTACTCTAGCACCTCCAAACTCCTCTTGTTTGTGAGGAAAAGAAAAGTAATGTTGCTGCCACAGAACTGCTCAGTCTTCATGATTGCCCATTGGGACAGCAGTGTTGTGCAGCTTGAGACACTGAATCATCTTTTCACTGTCAATACACATGTAAGGCAGCCAAATACGGGCCTTCGGCCTTCGAGGGATGCCCTGCCTCGGTAACTGAGTAGAAACAGGGTAAAGGGGCTCCTCATTTTTCCACCATGTGGTCCAGCACCATCTGCAAGAGTTTAGCCTCAATTTCTCCCCAAGCGTTGGCAATAGATTTTCCATCAGAAGATAGCTCATCTATCAGGGCAACTTGAAGGTCATTCCTGACCAATTCACTGACGGTACATGTGGACACAACAGTACTGATTTTGTGTTCACTATTTGGTTTTTTGGGGAGTTTAGATCCTAAACAATGCTTTTTAGCATTAGCTAACCCCATATTGACATCGTACAAGACTACTGTGGTGATTATTACCGGCTGGCACAAACGTGGAGGGTTAGGATGAGGATTTTCGCCTGCCGGACCAAATGTTACAACATGTACATATTTTTATTGGTTAAATATAATATAGAAATTTGTACGGAGTACAAAGATAAAAAAAAAAAATATACAAAAATTAGAAGTCAAAATAGGTTGATTCGTTATAAGATTTTTCTTTATTTGATCTTGAAAAATTATTCAGTACATTTCGTAGCACAGTAGTAACATAACATTTTACAGTATTATTTTAATATATATGATGTGAACAATTAAGCAAAGACATTTTTATGAACAATTTATGTTTTATGATCATCATGTATATCGCTATCTTTCATTATTGAGGAACCTATTTCTTGGAGGCATTGATTGTACAGAGTGAAGTGTAATAAGTTCAAGGGATTTATATCTTCATATGTGCAGGCTGATTAGAATCCTTTAAACATGACTTTTGTCCGTTTATCTCAATGCAATAATTTTCAAAGTCTAATTTTGCTCTCAGTGGTATTAAAATGTTTGTTCCTCATATACCATCAAATTTTTTGCCAACGGATTTAATAATTTCAAAGACATGGTAACATTTAGTTTGAATTCATTTGGTACTTTAGTTATTTTTCAAACGGTTGAATTCTTGATTTTGTTAATTTGGAGAACATACACTGATTAACTGCCATATTATTCACTCCGGGTTAAAAGCAGGTTAAAGTTAATTTGAAACCCGACTATTTAATCCACATTTTTTTAAACCCGAAAATTTAAACCTATGTCTATAATATTTACTCAAAAACATGCATTAAACCCGATGGATTAAAAATTTAATTTCACATAAAATGACATTTGACAATGCGTAGGTTTAAAACGGTTTAAAAATGAGGTTAAACTGTTTTAAATTCGGGTTAAATTTTTAATCCATCGGGTTTAATTCATGTTTTTGAGTAAATATTATAGACATAGGTTTAAATTTTCGGGTTTAAAAAAATGTGGATTAAATAGTCGGGTTTCAAATTAACTTTAACCTGCTTTTAACCCGGAGTGAATAATATGGCAGTTAATCAGTGTATGTTCTCCAAATTAACAAAATCAAAAATTCAACCGTTTGAAAAATAACTAAAGTACCAAATGAATTCAAACTAAATCTTACCATGTCTTTGAAATTATTAAATCCGTTGGCAAAAAATTTGATGGTATATGAGGAACAAACATTTTAATACCACTGAGAGCAAAATTAGACTTTGAAAATTATTGCATTGAGATAAACGGACAAAAGTCATGTTTAAAGGATTCTATTCAGCCTGCACATATGAAGATATAAATCCCTTGAACTTATTACACTTCACTCTGTACAATCAATGCCTCCAGGAAATAGGTTCCTCAATAATGAAAGATAGCGATATACATGATGATCATAAAACATAAATTGTTCATAAAAATGTCTTTGCTTAATTGTTCACATCATATATATTAAAATAATACTGTAAAATGTTATGTTACTACTGTGCTACGAAATGTACTGAATAATTTTTCAAGATCAAATAAAGAAAAATCTTATAACGAATCAACCTATTTTGACTTCTAATTTTTGTATATTTTTTTTTTATCTTTGTACTCCGTACAAATTTCTATATTATATTTAACCAATAAAAATATGTACATGTTGTAACATTTGGTCCGGCAGGCGAAAATCCTCATCCTAACCCTCCACGTTTGTGCCAGCCGGTAATAATCACCACAGTAGTCTTGTACGATGTCAATGTGGGGTTAGCTAATGCTAAAAAGCATTGTTTAGGATCTAAACTCCCCAAAAAACCAAATAGTGAACACAAAATCAGTACTGTTGTGTCCACATGTACCGTCAGTGAATTGGTCAGGAATGACCTTCAAGTTGCCCTGATAGATGAGCTATCTTCTGATGGAAAATCTATTGCCAACGCTTGGGGAGAAATTGAGGCTAAGCTCTTGCAGATGGTGCTGGACCACATGGTGGAAAAATGAGGAGCCCCTTTACCCTGTTTCTACTCAGTTACCGAGGCAGGGCATCCCTCGAAGGCCGAAGGCCCGTATTTGGCTACCTTACATGTGTATTGACAGTGAAAAGATGATTCAGTGTCTTAAGCTGCACAACACTGCTGTCCCAATGGGCAATCATGAAGACTGAGCAGTTCTGTGGCAGCAACATTACTTTTCTTTTCCTCACAAACAAGAGGAGTTTGGAGGTGCTAGAGTAGTTGGACTACAGTCTCAGGTTTGGCTTAAGGTATGTCAAACTTAAGGTTTACAAATCTTTAGTCCCTGGCGATGACACGGATGATGTCGACGATTTCAACACTCTATTGGATGGCATGAAGATTGGTACAACTACTCCCAATGCCCCTGATATTGAAGTTGATTCAGATTAATCTGCGTCACATTGATAACAGTATGTAAAATCTATCCTTACTAGATTAACAGTCACCTTGGCGGGCAAATATCCTATTCTCTAGTTCTCCTCGCGGGCGCCTGCTGGAAATGGCTAATCAAAGGCTGCATGATTAGTGTCAGCTAAGACTAACACGCATGCCTCAATCATGCGAAGTGGTCATTGAGAATTAGGTAACTACAGATACCCAACTCCCAGGTGGGAGTGAGCTTTAGAACCGTGCCGAAGACTGGGGGTCCTAACGAGCTCCTGTGAGCGCCCTGGCAGGGCTTACAGTAAGTAGTGCCTTACTTCAGCATGCAGGTAACCTAAGGTTGACAGTTGTACCGTTAAAAATAGTGGGAACAAAAATGGAAGGAAAGAAAATAAATCAAAAAACAAATATAAAAAACACAAAAGAAAAATTAAAAAATCTAAGCGAGGCAATAGATTCTAACCAACTAGCGATGGAACTGGGGGATGATTCTATTGAATCTGAACGATAGTCTTCCATCTCTGATGCGGACTGCGCACTTACTGACACTTATGTTTTTTTTTTTTTTTTTTTGCCTAGGGGGCGGGGGGAAAACGCTAATGCGCACGAGAAACAGGCCCGTTCTGTTTCAAGTAGTGTGGGACTCACACGCCACAAAAAAAACCCACCTTTGACCCCTTTTTTTTTCTTCTTGACACCTTCCACTCCGGCACCGCTTTCGCATTACTTCAGAAAGGTGTCGTTTTCATTCCCCTATGGGGACCGGCTTTTTCATTTCTTCTTCTGTTTCGGGTTTATTTGTCTTCTTGCCTGTAAGGCTTTTAACTTCTTGTAGAATTGTTTTCTGAGGGCATGTTAGCTTCCTCCTCGCTTTTCTTCTTTCTTAGCACCGTTTCGATGAAAGCACAGATCCTGTTCCAACTGGTCGTACTCGAGATCATCTTCTGGACTTCGTTGTCTGGTGAGTAGCTGCCTATCTCCGACTCAAGCCTGGTCCTCTGCGTTGCCCACCTACTGCAGACGAAGAAGGTATGGTAGGCATGGTCTTCCTCGGAGTCTCCGTACTGGCAGGCTGCGCTGTTTATCTTTCCCATTCTGCAGAGGTACCGATTGAAGTATCCATGTCCGGTTAGGAATTGGGTGATGTAGTAGTTTACTTCACCGTGTTTCCGCTCCGTCCATGCAGCAACGTCTCTAATCAGCCTCGCGGTCCATCTTCCCCTGGTTTCACTGTTCCACCTCCTTTGCCACCTCTCTCTGGTCTGCTCTTTCGCTTCCGCTACTGTTGCTTCAATCCCCAATTCCGTCTTGTTGTCGTAAACGTACTTTTTTTCTGCTGCTAGCAGGTCTATAGGGGTCACTCCCGCTACCACGAGGACAGCTGGTTCGGACACTGTGCGGTAGGAGCTAGTAACTCGAAGGGCACCTCGTCTCTGCACTGCAGCCAATTGTTTCCTGAATTTTTCCACGTTGAGTGCCTCAGCCCATATCTCACATCCATACAAGAGAATGGAGTAAGTGATGGACATAAGCAATCTCCGTTTACTCATTATTGGGCCTCCGATGTTTGCCATGATCCTGCTGAGTGACGTTGTGACTTTCGCCGCTCGCTCTGATGCCGATCTTATTTGGTCCCAGTAGGTTAGTTTGCAGTCCAGGGTCATCCCCAGGTACCTTACTGCGCTCTTGCTAGTGATTGTCTCTGTACCTACTTGGAAATTCACGTGAATCGGGATCCGTCTCCTTGTTAGTAGAAGTATCTCAGTCTTCTCGGCTGCTAGACTTAGGCCATGGTCCGCCATCCACCTTTGCACTCGTCTCATGATCTGGTTGAGTTTTCGCTGCGCTTCTGCTACATCTCTTGCGGTGATCACTGCGCCGATGTCGTCTGCGTACCCTATGAGAAAGGTGTCTTCAGGCATCTCCAACGTTCCACAAGTCCGGACCCAGTATTGAACCCTGTGCTGCTCCTGCTGTGATGTTTTTGCTGCGGCGTCCTTCTGCAGTGTCGTAGAGCAGTTTCCGGTCTTTGAGGTAGTCCCCCAACACCTGCAACAAATACTGTGGTACTCTGAATTTTTTTTCCAGCGGCTCCAGGATATCTGCCCATCTTACTGAGTTAAAGGCATTCCTCACGTCTAGAGCTACCAGCACAATGACTTTTCTCGAGTGGCGGTTGCCTTGTTGTGCGTTTTGGACTGTCTTAACCACTTCCTGGATTGCCCTTACTGTTGAGTGTCCTCTACGAAAACCAGGTTGTCTTTCAGATAGGTCACCTGCACTCTGGATAGCCATAGTAAGTCGGTACTTTAGCATCTTCTCCAGGAACTTCCCCGTTGTATCCAGCATACACAACGGCCGGTAGGCTGATGGCGATTCCGGGTCTCCCTTTCCCTTGCTGATTAGGACCAACCGTTGTTTCTTCCAGTTCTTGTAGAAGATCCCGTCTATGAGGCAGCTGTTGAACATATTTAGCAGTAGCTGCGGGCACGTTCTTGATGTCTATAATATTTACTCAAAAACATGCATTAAACCCGATGGATTAAAAATTTAACCCGAATTTAAAACAGTTTAACCTCATTTTTAAACCGTTTTAAACCTACGCATTGTCAAATTTCACATAAAATGACATTTGACATGTGTTTACCATTCATTTTGCGCTTGTTGATTGACTTGTGCGTGTCGCTTGGAATTGATTTGAAAATGAGAAAATCTAATTTGAAATTGATTTGTTTTTATTTATTTGTGTGTATGAATGTGCTGTTTTGTGTTTTTGCTGTTTTTCTTAATTTTCAGTGCATTGAGTATTCTCGGTGGACATTTGACTGACTAAAAATTGTTTGATCATGAGCAGAACCTGGCCGCCGCTCGACATTTTTAATTCGCAAATTAGCATCGGAAATCGTCTGCACGTCCAATGAAAAATATCCATGGCGATTTCGAAAAGCTTCGCTCTGTGATTGACAACGAAATCAATTGAATAAAAGCCAATAAAAAAATACATTTTTTTTTTGATTCTTGCTAATTTCTATATTTATTGTACTTTTCCTGCCTCTTGCGAACAAAAAAAATTCAAATGTAACGAACAAAAAGAATCAATATTATAAATGTGTTTTAACCTGGGTTAAAGTACTTCAACTGATTGTCAATAAGGCAATCAACTTTTTGATCACTTACAGTTACTTCAATTATTGAAAATTAATTGTGTTCGAGGCCTTAACAGAAAATTTTCGGAACTGGCTGTTCGTTTATTGATGATACTAACATCCATTTTTTCTACATGTCTACATATTGACAGGACCAAATTGCCTGTCGTCGTGGGTGCACGCGTTCTGTTGCAGCTGTAATCTTTTCATCCATAAAAAAGAAATAAAACAAAACAAAAAATATACATATCCATAAAGTAACAATTCTCAATACACGCAACAACAACAAAAAAAAAAAACACTGCAAAACAAAAATAAAAAAAAACCAATAGCTCAGCTGATCGCACGAGTTACGTCTGGCACCTGCTCCCCCGCTTCCCAATATGCAATATACTGACAGCCACATGCTTCCCACTACAGAGACTTCATCAACACAGCGGAAATACAGAATAAACACTAATCTTTATATGTATGTATATCAAATGTCATTAATCCCTTTGTTAACCCAAATGTAAAATCAATATCAGTTCCTATCATTGTATTGCACAGGTGACATGAACTTGCAGAGTAAGCGTCTGCTAGGTTTCCGGCTGAACTTATTTTCCAAGTTCCTGGAAACACCTTTGCAATATATGTATGTATATCTAAGTTAGATGTTTAAGTTATGAATTGTATTTCGTAGTTGACTAAAGCGTTTTAAACCGAAAAGATCGTTTTTTTAACTCCACCACGGTTGATTTTTTGAAAAAGATATAACTAGTACAGTAATTATAGTTACTATTGCATACCTGATTATCGTCAGAACGGTTAATTTAGTTAAAATCATAATTATCGCAAAAAAATCTCTATCGTACAACGCGTAATAATTCACAAGAACTGTTTTAGTAAAAGACAATTACAAGATCAAATTGTACAACAGTGTAGACAATCGTAAAACAAAACTGTGTGATAGTGAAAGACAATTGTGTAACCCTGTTCATTATTAACCAAAAAAAAAAATAATGTATTGGAAATGAGAATCAGCCGTTGGGTTTTGACCCTTAATCATCGTTGGACCAAGCTCAAACCTCAAACTATCATCAGTACTATCCTTGGGTGCATGTGTGCGTAAGTTGTGTTGTTTAGAATAAGCAATTCTGCGATCCCTATTGAAGGGCACTCCAGAAAATTAAGTTTAACAAAATACAGTGGACTCTCCCTAAGTCGAACTCTCCCTAAGTCGAATTTCTCTCTAACTCGAATTTTTTCGCCATATTTTAGCATTCCTATTATTTATTTATTTTTTTTTTTGTTAACTTTTTTAAATTATGTTAAACTTTTTTTTTTATTAAATAAACGCTTTAAAACAAAAAAAAAAAGTTTCTCTCTCTAACTCGAATTTTTCCAAAACTCCCTCTAACTCGAACAAATCATGGTATCCCGTGAAAATTCGACTTAGGGGGAGTCCACTGTATATATAAAAATAAGCCATTCTGCGATCCCTATTGAAGGGCACTCCAGAAAATTAAGTTTAACAAAACATATATCAAAATAAACCATTCTGCGATTCCTATTGAAGGGCACTCCAGAAAACTTAATTTTAAGAAAATATATATACAAAGAAAATATATACGTAAAATTATTGAACAAAACATAACCTCATATTTATACCATATACATATAAACATAGTAACATACATACATATATAAAAATATATCCACTGCATACATCATACTAAATAATACACTTATACTACAACCGAATGCCTAAGCAAGCCTCCCAAAAACGAACTTCCCTTTTTCCTTATAATCTGAGGCGATTGTCCAAAAGTCTAAGCTCCATTCCTGAAGACAAACATTTAGATAGTTCTTCTTTAAGTAATAACCCCACAAACATGCCTTCCCAACAAACAACTTCGGATAACTCAAACCAAGCCGAAGCTTGGTAGAAGTTTCTATTAACCGAAGTTAGTTGAAATATTAACCATAACGACATATTTAATTCATTGAGGATCCCTGATGCCATCAAGGATCTACCCAAATTCGACGGGAACCCACGACTCCTCTACGAGTTCTTTAACAACGTTGAAGAAATCCTGCTGTACATAAGAGGAACCGATAATACGCCGTATGGCCAAATACTCTTAAGGGCCATACAAAACAAGGTAGAGGGACAAGCGAACGAAGTACTAAATATGTACGGGACTCCGCTTGTCTGGGATGAAATAAAGGGAAATCTGATACTGCACTACTCTGATAAGCGCACGGAAATGTCGCTTATCAGAGATTTTCATAAGATACATAAGTCAGGCTAATAAAACGGTAGAATCGCTCTACGGCGAAATTATAGAAATGCAGTCAGCCCTTTGCAATAACATATTGATCCACGAAGAAGATCAAAATGTAATAAAGGCGAAAAAAGATCTTTACTCTGAGATGTGCCTCAACTCCTTAATGAGCCTCTTGGTTCCAGAGTAAGGACCATGCAGCCTGACTCGTTAGCTGCCGCCTTAACATGTTGCATAAAAGAGCAAAGTATCTCGTACCAAAAGTCCGAGCAGTACCCCAGATTCCAACCATACAATACTCAAAACTCCTATAATTCTGGTCGAATTCAGACAAGACCAAGTTACAACGAGCAAGTTACAGCGAAAAAAAAATTGGAAACCTAGGACACTACCTAGATTCCAGGAACAGAAACCTTCGCAACCCTTTAACAGAAGTAATAATGCACAGTACAATAAACCACAAAGACCTGAAATCATAGCTCGTACCCAATCCAATTATAATACAAATCCATATCCCAAATTCAAACCCAAGCGAAGTCAACAGACAAGAAATTAAATTTTAACTCCCAAGAAATCTCCAACCCAAACAACAACTTCCTTTCCGAACTAGAAAATCTACAAGAAACTAGGAAATCATACAATAACCATTTTCAGCAACTAGATCGATACTTTAATACTGATTCAACTAACATTGCAGATGGAGAAAATTTTTCCAATGTAGCCTCGACGAGCGAACAGGCTACATAAACCCCAAAACCCATCCAACCACATTACCTTTCATAAATACAGTTATGGACAAAACAATAAGACCAGTAGGGAAAAAACCGAACCCTTTTCTCATTGAAATCAAATTAACTGTAGCGCCTGTCTGCATATTTTTCGTTTTTGGTAACGGTACTTTCTTCCCAGCAAAAAATAACAAGTAAACAAGAACATATGAAGAAAATTTGTCAATAAACGTGAAGGAACTGCCTCAACGTGCAGACAAAACTTACTTGTTACTTGTTTCTTGTTTTTTGATTATGGGGAGTTGTTTCATTTTATTTTTGAAGTACTACTGCTGTAAGTATAAAAATAAAAGATATCTGTGTATGAAGATGCATAGAAATATTTATGAAAACAGGCAAAATGAGCCGCGGCGTGCACTGCTCCGCAACCGAAAGGGATTTGATCCTAAAACTCACACAGGAAGGAAAGTCGCAGCGGGAGGTGTCCAGACTCATTTGAAGATCGAAAACATTTGTTTTTAATGCCGCCTTACAGCCACCAACATCCCACATGCCAACAGGTCGACCAACAAAACATCTATGAAAGATGACGCCCAAATGAAACGTGACTTGGACTTGCCAGTCTGTTCTAGAACAGTGCGAAGAAGACTAGAAGAACAACATCTCTTCGGAAGAAGTCCCAGGGAGGTACAACTTCTTACCAAAAGGCACAAAAAGAATCGTATCCAATTCGCAAAACAACATCTGGAATGGATAGGCCCAGAAAACGAAAAAAAGTGGCGAAATATTCTTTGGTCCGATGAATCCAAGATAAATTTGGTGGGATCAGATGGTAAGAGGTGGGTCAGGCGTCCAGAGAATGCAGCATGCCAGCCCCAGTACACCAGCAAAAGCGTCAAACATGGAGGCGGAAGTATTATGGTTTGGGGATGTTTTTCATGGTATGGCGTAGGTCCACTATTTTGGATAAAAGGCACCATGGACCAGCATTTGGACGCCAAAATATTGGAGGAAGTCATGCTCCCGTATGCTGAGTGGGAGATGCCGCTAAAGTGGCAGTTTATGCACGATAACGACCCGAAGCATACGGCGGGCAAAGTAAAAAGGTGGCTGGAAGAGCATAATGTCGATCGTATGATCTGGCCATCCCAATCTCCAGACCTCAATCCAAAAAAGTCTCTGGGTGCCGAAAAGCCTAGAAATAAAGAAGAGTTGTGGAGCAGAATCCAAACAGCTTGGTACGCCATACCGACGAGCACTTGCCGCACACTGGTCGAGTCCATGCCGAGAAGAATCCGTGCAGTGATTAAAAATAAAGGGTATTCTACTAAATACTAAGAATATTTAAGGAAAATCAAAAAGTAATTATGAATTCCCAACATTTTGTATAGTGGTCTTATTGTTTTGTCCCGTTTACATACACGTTTTTTGAAAAAACATTATTTTTTTATAAAAATCTGAATATGTCTCAACTGTTTATGAATTACTTTTGTTTTCCTTCATTAAAATAACAATAAAATGAAAAAAAAAAGTCAAAATTTACAAAATATTTTAAGTTTTTTAATGAAATCTAAAACGATATTCGGTGGTCCTATTGTTTTGTCCGTAACTGTATATCCTCCCCATTTGGACGGCCCCAACGATTCCTTTTAGACACAGGTGCGTTAACTTCATTCATCAATCCAGAGTACCTACATACCTCATGAAGAACATGCGAACCCGTTAGGTTAGGTTAGGTTGGCTTGGCTGTCCGCACAGGAGTGCGGACACACTTAGACCAATAAAGGTCCTTTGTGATACCATGGATCAAAACCAATTCGCTACTCATGGACTAACAGAACCAACCGGAGCTTTTGATAAAGCGATAGATGCGCATGACGTCTAAGGACGCTATGTCACCAAGGACTTCAAGGAAGGGGGACCCTAAAAAGAGCATTCTTTTATGCGACAGAGCTGGGCAGTTACATAGGAGGTGAGGGATACTTTCCTGCTCCTCCTCGTCCCTACAGCTTCTGCAGAAGTCGCTTGAAAAGAGGCCAAGTCTTTTCGCATGTTGGCCTATAAGGCAGTGTCCAGTGAGAACACCAACAACGCAGCTGATTTGTGATCGCTTTAGTTTGACCAAGTCGGTACTGCGTTTATGATCCAGCCTGGGCCAGATCTGTCTCGAGATGAGACACGTTGACACGTTTTCCCATCTGAGGTTGGTCTTGCTAATAGCATTCAGCTTTAGTAGATGCTTACATGTAGCTAGGGGCATACCCAGGAACTGCCTATCAGACAGAATCCTTAGAGTAGTGCCTTGTCTGGCAAGTTCGTCTGCCCTGCAGTTTCCTGGAATGTCTCTATGGCCTGGCACCCAGCATAGGTGAATATTGAACTGCTCTGTCATCTCCATAAGAGATAAACGGCAGTTGAGAGCGGCCTTTGAAGTAAACGAGCACGATTCCAGAGACTTGATTGCCGCTTGGCTGTCAGTGAAAATGGTAATATCCCTGACAGATAGTACATTACACTTCAGCCAGGACAGGGCTTCCTTAATTGCCATGATTTCCGCCTGAAAAATGCTACAATGATCAGGGAGGCGGAACGATAATTCTAGGTTGAGCTTCTCGGAGAAAACACCATCTGTGAAAAAGTGTACCGAGTTACCATCGATAGGAGGAGAATTGTCCCATACATCCCGTTCAGAGATGCTCGTACGGAAGTCACGGTCGAAGCACATTTTCGGCGGGGTGTAGTCTGTATTTTCGTGCTTGAAGTTAAGGAGATCAAGGATCGAGGAGTGGCCAGTGTGATAGCTGGACCACTGAGAGGAGGCTTTCAGACGGATGGCCGTACAGGCAGCGATCTGTTTACTGAAAATATCAAGGGGCAGCAAGTTGAACATAATATCCAGTGCCGCTGAAGGAGTAGTCCTCAGTGCACCACTGATGCACATGCATGCAGATCTTTGCACCTTAGCTATTTGAGTGAGGTGGACAGCCCTGTTAAGAGCGGGCCACCATACGATCACGCCATAGAGTAAAATAGGCCTGATAACGGACACGAACAGCCAGTGAGTGATTTGAGGTTTCATACCCCAGCTCCTACCTATAGCCTTTTTACAGGAGTAGAGAGCTACATTGGCTTTCCTGAGGCGTTCTAGTAGTTTCCAGTTTAGTTTTCTGTCCAAAATAAGACCCAGATATTTTGCTTTGTCAGTGAAGGTCAGACTGGTGCCATTTATCTTGGGAGGGTCTATAAGTGGAATTTTATATTTCCTCGTGAAGAGGACGAGTTCCGTTTTGTGGGGGTTAACCCCCAGTCAAATTGGGTTAATGCTCTGTCGTAAGTGGATATCGATTAGCCTTTCTAGAGTTTTATGCGAACCCGTTACTATAACAACAGTCTTTAAGAAATATCAACTAAAGACACAAGTCAATCTACCAATTTTTACAGAATTTCAATCAAAACGAATTCCTCAAATTCCTTATTTTCAAATTTCATAATTTTTTGATGGCCTCCTTGTCTTAGATGCAGTTCAAAAATTAATCGCAAAAATAGACCTTCAAAACAAAATCCTTGTCACTCTATTACAAACATCAACCTTAAAGCAAACGACTATTCTGGTCAAATAACAATCCCCGCACATTCTAAGATTGTTGCGAAACTCCCCGTAAAAAACAAAGCGGTAATATTCTTGCAAACTCCTTAGAGCTTAAACCAGGAGTTTGCACAACACAAGGCCTTTACAAAGCCGAAAATGGGAAATAACAAACTATTCCAAAAACCAGGAAAACATAATCATAGAGGAACCTTTGCATGCAGAAGAATATCAACCGGCACACTTCATAGAACTAAACAATTGGAACGTGGAGACTAACGAAGATAAATGCAGCTCTAAGAAAAATATTACCCATCTAATCCGTACTAACCATTTAAATCCCGAAGAAACGAGACCAACATCTGAAACTGTGCAAACAATATAGCGACATTATGTATATAGAAGGTGAGCCATTAACCTTCACAAACCTAATCAAACACAAAATAAATACAACTGACGAAATTTCCATCTACACTAAATCCAATAGATACCCGTTTTCACATAAACAGGAAGTGCAAGAACACATCTCAAGGATGTTAGAACAAGGTATAATTCGTCAGAGCCACTTCCCAATATCAGCGAGATACTGAATAAACTAGGAAGATGCTGGTATGTTAGTACTCTTGATCTGGCAAGCGGTTTTCACCAGATCGAGATGGACCCTAAGCATATCCAAAAAATTGCATTCACGGTGGTGGGAGGTCACTATGAATATCTAGGAATGCCGTTTGGATTAAAAAATGCTCCATCTACCTTCCAACGTGTGATGGATAATGTTCTTAGAGAACTAGTGGGCAACATTTTTCTTAAAAAGACGACATCATAATTTACTCCACTTCACTCCAAGAGCATTGGCGTGGCAATGGTGTAGTGGTAGTGTCATCGTTTGATCGTTCGAGCTGATGGTTCACAGTTCAATCCTTGATGTCAGCAAGCATTATATGATAAGAAGCAGTCCGATCAATTGCGAAAGTTTATGACAACACTACTGCGAGGGCATAACACTGGCAATAGGTTTGTCAGATGGCTGGAGAAATTGATCGCTCTGTTGATGATTGATATGCTTATGACATCATGTGTTATGACCGGGGAAAAAATACTGTGAATCAGAAGCGAAGGCAAAACAAAATATATTGAAAACAAACAATCTCCCCAGTTATCTGGACACCACCCCTGGAGCTAGTGTGTGAAACCTAATACACCTGAGTTTCGAACCACTACACCAATCTCTTTCTCTCTCTCTATCTTCCTCTCAACGCCCGCACTGTGTATAAACATCAAAAAGGTATTCATATCCCCTTGAGTGCGGGTAAATTATAAAAAAAAAAAAAATTCGTCTTTAAAAAACTACGCAGTTCAAACTTCAAAGTTCAGATGGACAGATGTGAGTTTTTACAACGAGAAATCGCATTTTTGGGTCACATTGTGACACCTGAAGGTATAAAACCGAACCCCAAAAAAATTCATGCCATCAAAAACTTTCCAATCCCAAAAACACCCATAGAAATCAAGTCTTTCCTTGGCCTAATTAATTACTATCGAAAATTCATAAAAGATTTGGCGAAGCTGACTAAACCCCTCACTAATTGTCTTAAGAAGGGAGTCGCAATTTCCATAGACAAAATTATATTGAAGCCTTTGAAACATGTAAGAACCTTCTAACAAATGATCCAATCCTAACCTATCCAGATTTTACCAAACCCTTCATCCTTACAACGGATGCAGGCAATAGCGCACTAGGAGCAATCCTATCACAAGGCCGGATTGGATGTGATAAACTAATCTATTTTGCCAGCCGCACTCTCTCCACTTCTGAGTGCAACTACTCAGCCATAGAAAAAGAACTTCTCGCGATTGTTTGGGCTACCAAATATTTTCGTCCATACCTCTTCGGTAGGAAATTTCAAATTGTCACTGACCATAAGCCATTAATCTGGCTTATGAATCTTAGAGAACCAGATTAATCGAATCGAAACTTGTGAGATGGCGTCTTAAACTAGCCGAATATGATTTTGAAGTTGTATACAAGAAAGGCAAAGCATATACAAATGCGGACGCCCTCAGTCGTGTCAAGATAACCAACCCGGGCGAAAATGCATAGGAAATCTACAACAATGATGAAAACTTAGAGACAATTCACAGCGCTCATGAAAATTTAAACAATCGAATCCCCATATCCGAACGACCTCTGAATGACTTGAATATACAAGCCGTACTAGAAATCAATGAAAGAGGATCTCCAATGACTGTGGAAACCATTTTCAAAAATAGACAACGTCGAACCGTACGAAGACAAACATTCGGTGAAGACGTAATGATAGACATCTTCAAGAACTTCAAATAAGCTTACTGCTATACATACCACTGACGAAATCTTCCCTGTAGTCCAATCTTCCAATCTGCGTATTCTGCGTATACTCTTAGATACAGAAGTAGTATAACTATCCTAAAAAGTTTAAAACAACACATCAGCCTATACGGCATTCAGAAGGAAATTGTGTTCGATCAGGGATCAGAGTTCGTTGCAAACATTTTTCAAGACTTCTGCAGACAACATGAAATCATTTTACACTTCACATCCTTTCAACAAACATCCAGTAACTCTCCAGTAGAGAGACTCCATTCAACGCTGACGGAAATTTACCGAATTATACTCTCAAAGCGAAAAGAAAACAAACTCACACTCGAGCATGAAGAAATATTATCGGAAACGTTTATAACATATAACAATGCCATTCATTCTATAACAAACCACACACCGTACGAATTATTCTTTGGCAGACCATATAAATTTTTCAAGACACTAAAATTCTCAGATGAACACGAATACAAGAAAAGGTTGAAACAATTACCAAGGCAAGAATAGAACACCTAAATAAATCAAGAGAAGAGCCAGAAGAAGTACAGGCTGACGATACTGTATTCAGGAAGGAGGCTAGGCGAAATAAGATAACACCCAGATTCTCCAAACATGTTAGAAAAACAAGTAACAAATTCATCATCCTTACAAAAGGAAACAGGAAAATCCATAAAAGCAAACTAAGAAAAAAACCCAAAATAACTTAAATTAAAATATATGTATGTATACGTACACTATCTAAACATTTATAGACATTCACGGAATAGGAATGTAAGAGAAGATAGCATGATCACGGCATATGATCACGAGGCTATCCAAAATTCATTAATTTTTAGATTCCTAGCAATTGAACAGGACACCGAACTAACCACTAACATCTACACAACTAATCGAAATATTCAAACTCCCAAAAGATCGCGGCATACTTCCTCTCCGACTAGGACCTTCCAGAATTATCACTAACTACAACAACCTTATCCACATCATTAACCTAGAGGATTACTATACTAATATCCAACAAATCAGTAACACGCTTGAGCTTTTGGAAAAACAAGCGACACACTAACTAATTCTGTTCACGTAACAGAACTTAAACTCAAAGAGCTCGAGAAAAACTTTTTTTTTTATCTTTATTTTAAATCAAAACTTAAGGCTAATATAATAGCATTATAACAGAACATTGAGTTTTTAAGTTTTGAATGAAATAGTATAATACAATCTGTTGTCTAGGACAAGAGGCGAATGTATCAATCATTATAAAATTAACTTTTAAAATAAAATAAAACTGTTGATGGGGATAATATAATTCAAAATGTTTTTTAAGGAATGAAAGAGAAAACAAAAAAAAAGAAAAGAAAATGAAGACAATCCATGATTAATTCAATTATGTAATTAGATTAAAAAGCATATAAAAAAAAAGTTTGCTGGTACAGTTACGAAATTTCTGGTGTTGACTCTTCAATTAAAATTTTCATGGAATCTAACGGCGTTTTCAAAAAATGTTTTCAAAACTTTATAGCAGTAAAGATGTCTTAAAGGGAGAAATCCAAGCCTTTTGATCAGCATAAAACTAGGAGTTCTAGCATTCACTTTACACATAATTCTGATTGCGTGCTTTTGTTTCTTGAGTAAACCCTCTATGTTAACAAAATACGTACCACCCCAACAAGTTAATCCATACTGAAGCTTTGATTTCAATAATCCATTAAGACTAAGACTGACTTTAAGATAGGCAGACTGCAGTAGAGACTTAGATGATAGAATTGTCTGATTAATCTATTTAGATACTGCCTTAGGTAAAAAGTGTGATCCAATATAATACCTAGATACTTAAAATTGCCAACGCGTTCAATTTTGAAGCAGGTGTTACTGCAACTTACATTACTGTTAAAGGTAAAAGAATCATGGTGGCTTAAACGAAATCTCAAGCAACTGGGTGAATGGTAATGTAAAGGGAAGTCATCGCATATTGATCCTTTGATATTAAAAAAGCATAAATTTAGTTTTGTTACTGATTACCAATCTGTGCTGTTTGAACCATCTTCGCAATATATCTACGTCATTGTTAACATCCAAGAAAAGGTTAAAATAACTCTTATTGGAATAGGAAAGATCAGTATCGTCAGCAAATGCTGTAATTTTTCCTTTAAATGGTTGAATAAATAGGAGTTTAAATACATTAAAAACAAGATAGGACCCAACACAGAACCTTGCGGAACACCTATATTGACCAAATGCTGTGAGCTTAAGCTGTTTTTGATTTTTACTTTTTGCTTTCGATTTTTCAAATATGAAGCAAACCAGTCATAAATAAAATCTCTGAAACCGGCATTATGGAGTTTATTTAGCAACAGAGTATGGTTAACCATGTTAAAAGCTTTAGTGATGTCTATGAAAAGAGTAGCAGGAATTTCGGATACATTCAAACTATTATTAATTTCACCGGTTAATTTTAATAAAGCACTTTCCGTAGACCTTCCACTTCTAAATCCGAATTGACAAGCACTAAAAAAATTTGTTTTATCTAGGAAAAAAAAAAATTCTAGACTTCATACCTCTTTCAAAAACTTTTGAAAAAACTGAAAGAAGGGAAATAGGACGATAATTATTTAATACCGTAGTATCACCTTTTTTATGTAGTGGCATTATTACTGCTGTGTAATCTAGTGATTCTGGAAAAATTCCGTACTGAACACAGAAATGGAATACAAAACATAAAACATCTGAAATTTGAAAAGAAATATTTCTCAAGACCAAACTGGAGATCTTATCAAAAGAAGAAGAATTAGATGTTTTAAGTGATATTATGATTTTTTGTACTTCAAGTGCAGTAAACTGTTCAAAGTAGAAACTTTCAGATTGAGAACTCATTTGTTTTTAAGTGTAATCATATTGTTTATCATCTATAGAAGAGTTCTGAAAAGAATTCAAATTAGAATAAAAATCATTAAGTAAATTAGCAACTTCTAACGGTTCAGATACAGGAGTATTGTTATTGTTTATAATAATATTCGCATTTGTATTAGACCTGTTTAGAATTTCATTAATAACTCCCCATTCCCTTTTAGCGTTACCATAATTCGCAACTAATTTATTATGGATATGAGTATGTATCTCTGCAAAGTGGTATTTCAGTTTTTATCTCTAAACACAACTTATCATAACACTTTTTCAATCTAGCATTGTTAGGATGCTTTTTAACTCTTGAACGTATTTGTTGTTTCTTTCTAATTTTTCTTAGTAATGGGACAGTCATCCATTGCTTTAGACAATTTAAATTGTTATTTTTCTTGCATATTTGCTGACTACAATTGGATATATGAAATTGTAACTTGTTCAAAAAGAGATCAAAAGCAATAGATGGATCCTGAGCATAATAAACATCATCCCAAAGCTCAAAATTTAAATGCGATTTAAGAGCAACAAAATCAATTTTATTATAATTCGTATTCACAGATTTTTTGTTTTATGGTCTGTTATTTTCAAATCATAAGCAACTGTTTTATAATCAACACTATTGTTTCTGTGAGTATAAAATATGGTCTAAGCGAGACTCCAAACGAGTAGGTTGAGATGGAATAGAATCGAAGCCAAACGACGATAAAATTGACAAATAGTAATCTACTTCAGCTGAATCAAATAAGATATTAATATTCAAGTCACCTAGCAGTATAATATTCTTACAAGTTTGAAGCTCTTAAAAACCCTTGGATTCATCCAAAAAGGCCCTTACTGAACACCTATGCAATCTATAAATACAAATAAAAAAGTGACGAAAACCAGAAATTTCGTAAGAAGCGTTAATAATGTGAGCACTTTCCACTTTTTTATTTCGCAACCTAATAAATCATTTCGATAAAAAACTGCAACACCACCAGCTGAATACGAGTACTTTGTTACAATTTGCCTCAAACATAAAATTAGGTATTTTAAAATTTGAAATTTCATCATCAAAAAACCAAATTTCAGAATGAAAGATGAGATCGGGTAAATAATTCAAAGATGCCTGATGCGTGAGAAAAGTATCAAAATTAGCTCTCATGCTACGAATATTTTTAAGAATAACAAAAAAACCTGAGTATTGCTCTTTGATAGGTGGTCAATACAAAAACATTTAAATTTATTAATGGACATTGAAGACGAAAAGCTTTTACTATTAGTGACATCAAGAGGATTTATAAATGAGATAATTTTCGTTATTATTAGTCGTAATTAGACTTCAAGTTTAGAAAAATCCGCCTTCCCTTTTCCTAATGAGCACAGATGAATTCCTAACCCAAACAAATTTACATTTATTATCACGTTTATATTTATTTGCCATTTTCAATAACGATCTTGTGTAGCCAGTGAGACAATCGTTGATGTAAATCTTGCCGCTGCTAAAGGTGTTGTTGTTGCTGCCAGCATGGATTCTCCAAATTTAATCCATACACTTGCAACGATTGTCCTTGTGCTTTGTTGATAGTCATTGCGAAAGCGAGTCGCACCGGGAACTGCAAACGTTTGAATTCGAATGGCATATCTGTCGGGCTCATTGGGATACGCGGCAACAGTACGTCTTTACCTTTGAAATTTCAAGTCAAAATTGTTGCCTCGATAACATTGTTCATCATTTTCTTGACTGAGAGTCTGGTTCCGTTGCAAAGTCGTGGTGGATTTATGTTTCGAAGAAGAATGATGGGTACGCCAATTTTCAATGTAAGAACGTGCGGTGGCATGCCTGGCAAATCAAGCGAATTCAAGAATTCAGTTGGATAGTTGACAACTTCGTCTTGATTCACCACAGTATCGATGGATTTATATGTTGTCGTTTCGCCGGGTATTCCATTCTGAATGGTGAGGTTGATGGTATTGACATCGATGTTTTTGGCCGCTAATATAGCACGCGTACTGAGCCACTGATGATTTTTCTACTTCTGTGCAATGTTTGGGATAAGTTTTTGCACCAATTCGTCTATGCTTTCTGTGATCTTACAGAAGTTTGCTGGCAAGGTGATACATTGCGTAGATTCATCAATTTGCATTCGCCCATTTCCAATGTCCATTAATTGTTTTGCAAAATTTCCAGCCGATGCATCCTGTTGTAGTTGTACACGCATGTTGGTTTTCAAAGTCAATTTCTGTAAATGACGCCATAAAACTGATGATTTGAGACATGCATTAAGTTCATCAGCGACAATATTGTCTGTTCCACGTGAGCCGGACATGATTTTCCCAATTTACATAAATTCTTATGTCACCCACAACTCGAAACGTCATCATTCGTTCGCTGTTTTCTTTTCAATTCAAATCAGCATGAACTGTCACGGCAATATATGAAATTTATTGGAATGACAGTGGCGCCATCTGTCGAAAATTGGTCGTACCAACTCAGAAACCTTCGTGGGCTCATGCACAACAACTTTGCTAAAGATCATCACATGATCAAATGCATAGTTTACGATTCTATAAAGGACATACAGACAAACATTCATTTTTATATATATAGAAGATAACTCTTTCACGTACGATTAATATAAGTTGTATTAAAAGCCATATTTGTCAGGTCAATACATAAATTAAGAAAAAATCCATGGGTGTTAGATCAAATGTCTGATTAAGCAACGAAGTTACCCTGCTGCTACTGTGACAAGGTGCTTGAGGTGCTTTTCTTAATTTTTTTGACCATTTTTGTCGGACAAAAATGGCCTTTAGTACAACTTCCGCTAATCGTAGGTGAAAAAGTTATTTAACATTATTTTAGAAAATTTATCAAAGATAAAATTTTTATAAAAAAAAGTTGTTTGCTTGGTAAAAGTTTTGAGAAAATTGCATTTTAAGTAAAAAAAATTAGCAAGGAATTTTCATAATTTTGACTTTAAGGAGATATAACTTCTTTGTGGCTGCATGGAATTAAAAAAAAGTTTTCAAGGTTTTATGCGCTACTGAATTCTCTCTTCAAAATGTGAAAAAACTGTTTTTTTAGCTGTAATAATTCAGAAGTTGTACCATTTAAAGTAAAGTGAATGAACCTCAAAATTGCAGGTGTGCCACTTTGAAGGGCTTTAACTCGAACTGGGGTAAAAATAGTCGATGTGCTCTATTTTTGTAGATCCGGGTATGATACAAATCGCTGTTTTTCACATATTTGGTTATTTCGATCATTTTAGCAACGCCAAGAGGCATAAGAGTTGAGCACAGCCGTACAGTGACTGCAAAATTGAAGAGCCCCCGGCCCAGAATCCCCACAGAAGTGCTGAAAGTAACCGCAAAAACATGCCCAAATCTTTTGCTGCATATGTACAACAGCTGCCTCGAGGAAGGAGTCTTCCCAAAGAGCTGGAAGAAACAGCGGTTGGTGCTGATCAGCAAAGGCAAAGGAGACCCGGATTCCCCATCCGCATGCATTCCTCTATGCATGCTGGACACCGCGAGAAAGCTCATGGGGAAGATGCTGAAATCACGGCTTCCAACGGCAGTACAAAGAGCAGGTGACCTGTCGGAAAAGCAGTACGGCTTCAGGAAAGATCGCTCTACGAACGGAGCTATCGAAGAAGTAGTGAAGGCCACCCAAATCGCCCAACAGGGAAACAACAACTCTAGGAGGATTGTTTTGCTGGAAACCCTGGACGTACGAAACGCTTTCAACTCAGTGAGGTGGAGCGACATGCCAAACGCCGTCGACACAAGATTCAACATTCCAGCCTATCTCCTGCAGGTCGTGAGGGACTATCTCAGGGATCGGGAGCTGATCTACGAAACCACAGCAGGCCCACGAAGGAAGACAATAACTTCTGGAGCAGCACAAGGCTCGATCTTAGGCCCAGTTCTTTGGAACATCTCTTACGATGACATCTTCCGCATGGATATGCCCGAAGACACCTTCTTAGTAGGATACGCTGATGACATTGCCGCGGTGATAACGGCAAAGGACACCGAGAGCGCGCAATGGAAGCTAAACTAGGTCATGCGACGAGCAAACTCCTGGTTGGACGATCACGGTCTTAGCTTGGCAGCTGAGAAAACTGAGATAGTCCTACTGACGAAGAAGAGGATCTCTACACAAATCGACTTCCACATCAGCTCTGAAGTCATACGAAGTAAGGATGCGTTGAAGTATCTGGGGCTGAGGCTCGACACCAAACTAAGCTTCTGGCAGCAGATAAATGCAGCAGCGGAGCGAGCTTCAAAAGTGACTACCTCACTGAGTAGGCTGATGGCAAATGTAGGACCATCAGAGTAAGCAAAGACTGCTGTTGTCGATTCTATTCTATTCTCCTATATGGAAGTGAGATATGGGCAGATACACTTCGACAGGAGAAGTATCGAAAATAGATGGCGGCAGTGCAAAGACGTGGGGCTCCTAGCTCTTATCGAACGGTGTCGGAACCAGCCGTCCTTGTAGTCGCAGGGGTAACTCCCATCGATCTCCTAACGACAGAAAGGAAGTACGTCTACGACAAAAAGACGGAAGTCGGAGTGGAAGCGGCAACCGCTGAGGCAAAGGAGATCACGAAGCAGAAGTGGCAAGAGCGTTGGAGCTCAGAAAGCGAGGCTGATCAAGAACGTAGCTGATTGGAATGGACGGAAACACGGAGAGGTTAACTACTACGTCATCCAGTTACTCACCGGACACGGATATTTCAACGTCTTCCTCCACATGATCGGCAAAACAAATAGTCGTGCCTGCCAGTATGGGGACTCTCCAGCAGACGATGTCGAGCATACTTTCTTTGCCTGCAGAAGATGGGAATCCGATAGACGAAATCTGGAGCGAAGTATCGGCACTACACGCCAGACAATATAGTCGAAAAGACGCTGGCCAGGGAGCAAAACTGGAGCCAAGTCTGCTTTTACGCACAACAAATTCTCAGAAGAAAAAAAAGAGAAGAAGACGAATATCGGTAAACAGAGTGAGCCCGAAAGGGTGTATGACTACAGCTCCTGAAGTAATGATTAGGATTTTCGCCTACCGGACCAAATGTTACAACATGTACATATTTTTATTGGATAAATATAATATGGAAATTTGTACGGAGTACAGAGTTAGAAAAAAAATATGGCAAAATTAGAAGACAAAATACGTCTGATTCGTTACAAAGATTTTTCTTTATCTGATCTTAAAAGATTATGCAGTACATTTCGTAGCAGTTTTCTTTTTTTTTTTTTTTGCCTGGGGGGCGGGGGGAAAACGCTAATGCGCACGAGAAACAGGCCCGTTCTGTTTCAAGCAGTGTGGGACTCACACGCCACAAAAAACCCACCTTTGACCCCTTTTTTTTCTTCTTGACACCTTCCACTCCGGCACCGCTTCGCATTACTTCAGAGAGGTGTCGTTTTCATTCCCCTATGGGGACCGCCTTTTTCATTTCGTCTGCTGTTTCGGGTTTATTTGTCTTCTTGCCGGTAAGGCTTTTAACTTCTTGTAAAATTGTTTTCTGAGGGCATGTTTGCTTCCTCCTCGCTTTTCTTCTTTCTTAGCACCGTTTCGATGAAAGCACAGATCCTGTTCCAACTGGTCGTACTCGAGATCGTCTTCTGGACTCCGTTGTCTGCTGAGAGGCTGCCTATCTCCGACTCAAGCCTGGTCCTCTGCATTGCCCACCTACTGCAGACGAAGAAGGTATGGTAGGCATGGTCTTCCTCGGAGTCTCCGTACTGGCAGGCTGCGCTGTTTTTCTTTCCCATTCTGCAGAGGTACCGGTTGAAGTATCCATGTCCGGTTAGGAATTGGGTGATGTAGTATTTTACTTCACCGTGTTTCCGCTCCGTCCATGCAGCAACGTCTCTAATCAGCCTCGCGGCCCATCTTCCCCTGGTTTCACTGTTCCACCTCCTTTGCCACCTCTCTCTGGTCTGCTCTTTCGCTTCCGCTACTGTTGCTTCAATCCCCAATTCCGTCTTGTTGTCGTAAACGTACTTTTTTTCTGCTGCTAGCAGGTCTATAGGGGTCACTCCCGCTACCACGAGGACAGCTGGTTCGGACACTGTGCGGTAGGAGCTAGTAACTCGAAGGGCACCTCGTCTCTGCACTGCAGCCAATTGTTTCCTGAATTTTTCCACGTTGAGTGCCTCAGCCCATATCTCACATCCATACAAGAGAATGGAGTAAGTGATGGACATAAGCAATCTCCGTTTACTCATTATTGGGCCTCCGATGTTTGCCATGATCCTGCTGAGTGACGTTGTGACTTTCGCCGCTCGCTCTGATGCCGATCTTATTTGGTCCCAGTAGGTTAGTTTGCAGTCCAGGGTCATCCCCAGGTACCTTACTGCGCTCTTGCTAGTGATTGTCTCTGTACCTACTTGGAAATTCACGTGAATCGGGATCCGTCTCCTTGTTAGTAGAAGTATCTCAGTCTTCTCGGCTGCTAGACTTAGGCCATGGTCCGCCATCCACCCTTGCACTCGTCTCATGATCTGGTTGAGTTTTCGCTGCGCTTCTGCTACATCTCTTGCGGTGATCACTGCGCCGATGTCGTCTGCGTACCCTATGAGAAAGGTGTCTTCAGGCATCTCCAACGTTCCACAAGTCCGGACCCAGTATTGAACCCTGCGCTGCTCCTCTTGTGATGTTTTTGCTGCGGCGTCCTTCTGCAGTGCCGTAGAGCAGTTTCCGGTCTTTGAGGTAGTCCCCCAACACCTGCAACAAATACTGTGGTACTCTGAATTTTTTTTCCAGCGGCTCCAGGATATCTGCCCATCTTACTGAGTTAAATGCATTCCTCACGTCTAGAGCTACCAGCACAATGACTTTTCTCGAGTGGCGGTTGCCTTGTTGTGCGTTTTGGACTGTCTTAACCACTTCCTGGATTGCCCTTACTGTTGAGTGTCCTCTACGGAAACCATGTTGTCTTTCAGATAGGTCACCTGCACTCTGGATAGCCATAGTAAGTCGGTACTTTAGCATCTTCTCCAGTAACTTCCCCGTTGTATCCAGCATACACAACGGCCGGTAGGCTGATGGCGATTCCGGGTCTCCCTTTCCCTTGCTGATTAGGACCAACCGCTGTTTCTTCCAGTTCTTGTAGAAGATCCCGTCTATGAGGCAGCTGTTGAACATATTTAGCAGTAGCTGCGGGCACGTTCTTGAGATGATTTTCAGCACTTCCCCTGGTATGCCATCGGGGCCGGGAGCGTTCTTATTTTTTACACTCGACGCTGCCAAGATCAGTTCTTCTTCGGTGAACAGAGGAACCTCCTCAGGTTGTATGGAGAAGGTGTCGGCTGGTCTGACCGGGTGGGTCGGGAAGTGTGTGTCGACTATCTCCTTCATTTTTGAGGACCTAATTTTAGGGCTGTTGGAAAATGCCCCGAGTTTACGCATCACCACCTTATAACCAAGCCCCCAGGGGTCGCTGTTTATATCTTGGCGGAGTTCCTCCCACTTTCGTCTCTTGCTCGTTTTAATGGCCCCTTTGAGCTCTGACTTCGCGTTTCTGAATTCCGCCAGTATTTGTAAGCATATTGTAAGTTGTAAGCATATTCTTCTGAGGGCGGCAATTTCTTCGGTCCACCAGTAAACCGGTGTCCTGCGACCGCAATAGCTCCTAGACCGAGGCATTGCGACGTCGCACGCGCGGTGTATGAGGCGCATAGTAGCTTCAGCCTTTGCCTCCGCCGGCCCTGTCAGCTCGAGGACCTCGTCCTTTCCATCTTCTATGACGCTTGCGAAGAGTTCTTCGTTGAGGTCGTCCACTTTCCTACTAGTTGCTCGCCTTTGGCCAACATTTTGGGTTTGACTGTCCGTCTGTAGATCGTACACGATATATTGGTGGTGGTCCTCGATGACTCTCCAGTTTTGGATGTTTCTAGCTATTGACTCCGATGCGAGAGTTACATCTGGAATCGTTTCGCCGTAACCAGGTCGTCTAAACGTAGATACGTTTCCGATGTTTATCACGTCGAGGCCTAGCCTGGCGGCCATTTCCAATATTCGTCTCCTTCTTTGGTCTGTGTGGGGCATCCCCCATTCAACCGCTTTGGCGTTGAGGTCTCCAGCAACGATGACCGGCCCTCCTATTTCTCGTACGGTGTCCTCCAGTGCTTCTATCTTAGCTTCGAACTCTGCAGTGGTTTCGTTCGGTGTGAAGTAGCAGCTGATTAGCGTCGTTTTCCCGCATTTCGCCCAAGTAAAACCTGCCGCTGCGCCGTGACTTCTTATAGGGACTGTGTTCGTGTCTGGGATCCATATAGCAGCTGTTCCCAGTGAGTCTGCAATCCAGCCCGGCCCTTCTGTACCTTTGTATTGCTCGCTGATAAGTACGATGTCGGCCTTCAGATCTAGTTTCAGCTGCTGCAGAAGATCGCCGGCCGTCCGGCTTCTATGGAGGTTTCCTTGAAGAATCCGCATCATATTGAGGCTTTTTCCTTTGCCTTCTCGAGTGCGTCCTTAAACACCCGACACGTTCCCGCTCCAGGCGCATGGGCTAGTAGGTCTGGAGTCATTCCTATCTCTGCGCATAAGCAGCACTTTGCCTTCGCCCGGCATTCTTCTTTTTTGTGGCCCTGTTCCCCGCAGTTGAAGCACAGCCCTTGACCTCTTCGGTTCACCCCTTTGCACATTGTTTGCTGGTGTCCGTTTCCAAAACATCTGTAGCACCGCGTGACCATCACTCTTGGGCACACCCTGCAGAAGATCCAGCCAATTTTGATGCGGGGGTCTTGGAGTAGCTCATTTGCAGCTCTTGCACTCAACTGTATGATCGCCATTTTCTGCCCTCTGCTGTTCACCTTTGTCAGGATCACCTGAAGGTTTAGTGTGGGGTCGCTCAATTTAAGTTTCACCGCCATTTTAACTTCTTCTTCTGACGTAAACTCATCCATATCCTTGATTTCTAATGTGGTCCTCGGTTCAAGGTGGGAGATGTCGGCCTTTTCCCCAAGGATGGACTTCAAAGACGAGCTAAAGTTTTCCTTTCCCTTCGATTTCGCCGCTAGTTCCAGTAAAACGTGGCCTGACTTTGTCTGGCGCACGGTCTTGATTTTTGTTTCGGTGCCGTCAGGATTTACCTTGGATCGAATCTCTCGCAGTATTTCGGCGTAGGTCTGCTTCCCCGTCGGTCTTAAAAGGATCGCTTCTAGGCGGGATTTAAGTTTACTCCTGATCTTCGGCGTCTTCTCTACCACTTTTGGCGGTTGTTTTTCCTGCTGCCTTGGACCGTTTTCAATCCCTTTTCGCTTTTCTTCACTTTGCCTATGTTCCACGCGAAGTTTTGGTGTGCTTTGTTCCTTTTGCGCCTCCAGAGGTGTCTGGCGTTTCTTCTTCTCGGTCTTCTTTCTCAGTGGGCTTAATGGAGGCCTCTTCTGTGCTTGAGGATTTGTTGCCGGTTTCCCGACTTTTCCCTCAGATGTTTCACCTTGCGGGGTATTCACGCTTCTCTTTTCGGACGTTTGCCTGTTGTTTGCGTCTGTCCACATACAGGAGGTGTTCCAAGCTTTAAACTGGAAGTCTAAGATGTCCAGGGACTCCTCCAGCTCGGATAGGCCGTTTTTGATGTCCAAGCTGATATTTCTCTGCCTATCAGTCGTCTTCTTCATCCGCTTGACGATACTTTTGCACTTCTGCAGCTCTATTTCTGCGGCATTTCCACTGGTTTTCTCGTTAACGGTGTCGGTTGACACAGGCCTTTCACCATTTACTTCCGAGGTCTCCACTTTGGGCGACGAGCGCGGTTCACCCGTGTTCTTCTGATCTCGCCTTCCAGCCGGAGGTGAACGCGCAAGTCTTGACATCCGTGTAAATGGATTTACGTTTTCCTTCTCCATGTTACAGCCTTGGCGTTGACGCCCGTGTGCGAGGGCCAGGGCCATACAGATTGTTTTCTCTTCGTATTAGGCTTGTATCTCTAACGTTCAATAGCAAAATAAAGTTGCTAGCTAGCGGGGCGGAAAAAAGCGCTAGGTAGCGCAACCGGATTTTTATTGTTTTTTTCCTGTGAACGCGTGCCCTAATTTGTAGACTCTCTGGAAATTTACTGGAAAAGAGTTATCCAGAGCAAAACCTGGTTTCACGGTTTGCACAATGTCCACCGGAGCACCCCGGTCTTGAGATTGTCCACTGGAGCACCTACCTTCATAAAACATCAAAATCAAGTATAACTTGATGTGCTGTGTTAAAACAGCAGCTAGTCTTCGTCCTGGAAAGAGTTTTGGCTTCTAAGACGAACCAAAACGCTTTCAAAAATCACTTTTAATTATAACACCACTATAAACTGTGCTTTACTGGTGGTGTAGTGCTTTGAAACTCAGGTGTATTAGGTTTCACACATTAGCTCCAGGTGTGGTGTCCAGATAACTGGAGAGATTGTTTGTCGTCATTTATTTGTTTTGCCTTCGCTTCTGATTCACAGTATTTTTTCCCCGGTCATAACACATGATGTCATAAGCATAACAATCATCAACAGAGCGATCAATTTCTCCAGCCATCTGACAAACCTACTGCCAGTGTTATGCCTTCGCAGTAGTGTTGTTATAAACTTTCGCAATTGATCGGACTGCCTCTTTTCATATAATACTTGCTGACATCAGGGATTGAACTGTGAACCATCAGCTCGACAAACGATGACGCTACCACTACACCATTGCCACCCACTTGCTGTAGAAGAGTTTTCTTTTCTGTTAATTTACATTCAGTATTTTTTAAATTACAAATTGTATTACCCACAATTTTAGCAGCTTCTCCAGCGGTCTGGGCTCCTTGCACTTCAACAGTTTAAGATTTAGTGACTTTCGAATTCTTTTGACATTCAAATTTAATTCACACTGTTTGTTTTATGCTCCGAGCCCAAACCGCCGTCGAACTGTTTGATTTACAATTTTCTCACAGTTAAGCAGGTGAACAAGGCTATCCAACGTTTCTCCTTCTGGGGCCCTACAGTTACATTAACCGGACCAAAGTAATCAAGTCCTGTATAGGTAAGTGGCCTCACGTAAGGAGTAAGACGGTAATAGGCAACTGTCCCATTAACGGTGGCGACGGCAACGCAGATCGAACTCGACAGTATTGTCAATCATTTCTTACCTCCTTTACTACTACTCGCAGACTGGGCACCCAAAACTTGGTACGTAACTTGGTACGTGTCATCATTTTGATGACGTAGCCCGTAATGAAAATGTGTGACGATTGTGATCTTTTGGCAGAATGATGGGACGTCTGGCGGCGAAAGGTATGGTGGCGGCGGCATCAATTCTCCCGTAGACACGCAACAAACCATCGTCGTCTAGATATGGAGTTAATTTGTAGATACTGTTTGTCTCATCAACATGTTGCTAACAACCGAGTTGAGTTATTTCACGCATAAAAACGTCGCCTTGGGCTTCACTGCACAGCACTCGTCGAGTTCTGTAGCTGACAACACTCCTCTTTCTGATGACTTACGCAAACTGAGTTTAATGAATCCGATCACCCAGGCTGTCGTCCTTCTCAGTTTTGAATATGTTGAAAACCTAGACAAATCGAAAACAGGCGTACTTACTAGGTTAGCGTGCAAAAGGAATTTGGATTTAATCTCTTCTTGGCACGTGTGTTTTCCGATATCTTCTGGTTGCTCGGGCCACGCGCCTTCAGGTAACTGGAGAAAAGATGGCCCCTTTATACATTTGTTATCCACTCGAAACCTCGGAGGATATTGTGCCCGCGTTGCCTCATCTGCCGGATTAAGTTTGGTTGGGACCCAACGCCATTGGCTCAATCTGCTGCTGTCCAATATCTCCGTTATTCATTTCGTTTTTCCATAGACGAATGAAGCGCTTATGCTTTCCCCATGATCAATACACAAATACGTTACCGCACTAAATGTCTCTTCACTGGCGTCGACGAATGTCTGAAGAACAATCCGACGGGCCGTCGATAAGCTGGGATGGTGACATCTTGACACTTTAAACCTCTCCAAAGTAGAAAGTTCTGACGCCATTTCTCGTAAACTTCATGGGGAATCGGCTCATCCCATTGAGTTCCACACCTCCAGATTGATTGCAATAGCAATTTGACGTAAACGCCGAAGTTGGCAATTATTCCGTATAAGTCGAAAATCGACATGGTAATACCCAAGAATTCTCTTTATGTTGGACACCTGTCATGTATTATAACTTCACTGCTAATTCGAGGGAATTTCAGCTTGAAAACGTAGACATCCTCACCTCGCTCCCAAAACATTCCCAGAACCTTCTCCGTTGCAGCCTCCATGTTCATGTCAACTGATCGGCTTTGTTGTTCCTCTTCGCTTTGACCACAAATGCTGCGCAGCACCTCTATGGAGTTAGCGGAGGAGTAGTAGAGGAAACTGAAGAAAACCCTTTCCAGGGGCGATCAAGGATGCAAAGGTCGCCAGTTGACCAAGAAGCAGCGTCGCAAAGGTGCAAGGAACGACACGAGTCACCCGCAACCACGCAGAAATCCGACTTTCACAAGCTAGGTGAGCAAATAAGATGGCTGGTTGAAATGTTGGAAGATGGCAAAAGGCGCTCTATCCACCAAGCGATGAGAGACGCTATAGAAAGCATCAGAGCCCTTTACGAGCTCTCGGCGATTCAGTTGCACGACGAGAAAGCAAAAGAAGTGATCCGTCAGAACAACTCCTCACAAACTTCGCCATGGCTTAAGCCAACATCGGAGCCGAAGAGAAAACAGGCTGCAGACAGCGAACCCCCAGAGCCCAAACGGAAGCAGCAACACCCATTGAATGATGTTGCAGACACCAAACTACCGGAGCCAAACCAAAAACAAAAAAACGGAGTAAACGATGTCGCAGATAAACATCCGGAGCCGAAGCGTAAACAAAAGCGCTCAAAACTGGAAACGCGAAACACGAAAACTTGCGTGGAGACCCCAGTGACCAGGGAAAAACAACTCAACCCAGGCACTAGCCAAAAGCAAGCGACAGGAGAAAAAGAATGGCAAAACATCACCAAAAAGAAGGTCGCCAAAAAGAAGCAGCAAGATGCCAAAAAACTTAGACCCGACGCTATTGTCATTAAAGCGACAGGGACCCTGTCATACGCGGAGATACTACGCAAGGTGAAGGCAGACCCTAAACTGGAAACAGTGGGAAAGGCGGTATCAAAAATCAGAAGGACACAGAAGGGAGACCTTCTCATACAACTCAAGGAGACGAGTACTAATACCACCCAGCTTAAAGGCGTCATCAGTGAAGCTTTAGCGGAGCAAGCGAACGTAAGGTCACTTACGCACCACACCATCATTGAGGTTAAAGACGCAGACGCAGAAGACGCAGGAAGGCTAATCGTTGCCTTTTGGGTTCCACCATATGCCTTTCGCAGGGACAAAATGTCTGTCGGCGAAACTGTCACTCCAAACTGGGCTTTGATAGCATCGATTACGTCATCTACAGTAGTGACCTCATCAATGTCTTTAACCTCAATGATGGTGTGGTGCGTAAGTGACCTTACGTTCGCTTGCTCCGCTAAAGCTTCACTGATGACGCCTTTAAGCTGGGTGGTATTAGTACTCGTCTCCTTGAGTTGTATGAGAAGGTCTCCCTTCTGTGTCCTTCTGATTTTTGATACCGCCTTTCCCACTGTTTCCAGTTTAGGGTCTGCCTTCACCTTGCGTAGTATCTCCGCGTATGACAGGGTCCCTGTCGCTTTAATGACAATAGCGTCGGGTCTAAGTTTTTTGGCATCTTGCTGCTTCTTTTTGGCGACCTTCTTTTTGGTGATGTTTTGCCATTCTTTTTCTCCTGTCGCTTGCTTTTGGCTAGTGCCTGGGTTGAGTTGTTTTTCCCTGGTCACTGGGGTCTCCACGCAAGTTTTCGTGTTTCGCGTTTCCAGTTTTGAGCGCTTTTGTTTACGCTTCGGCTCCGGATGTTTATCTGCGACATCGTTTACTCCGTTTTTTTGTTTTTGGTTTGGCTCCGGTAGTTTGGTGTCTGCAACATCATTCAATGGGTGTTGCTGCTTCCGTTTGGGCTCTGGGGGTTCGCTGTCTGCAGCCTGTTTTCTCTTCGGCTCCGATGTTGGCTTAAGCCATGGCGAAGTTTGTGAGGAGTTGTTCTGACGGATCACTTCTTTTGCTTTCTCGTCGTGCAACTGAATCGCCGAGAGCTCGTAAAGGGCTCTGATGCTTTCTATAGCGTCTCTCATCGCTTGGTGGATAGAGCGCCTTTTGCCATCTTCCAACATTTCAACCAGCCATCTTATTTGCTCACCTAGCTTGTGAAAGTCGGATTTCTGCGTGGTTGCGGGTGACTCGTGTCGTTCCTTGCACCTTTGCGACGCTGCTTCTTGGTCAACTGGCGACCTTTGCATCCTTGATCGCCCCTGGAAAGGGTTTTCTTCAGTTTCCTCTACTACTCCTCCGCTAACTCCATAGAGGTGCTGCGCAGCATTTGTGGTCAAAGCGAAGAGGAACAACAAAGCCGATCAGTTGACATGAACATGGAGGCTGCAACGGAGAAGGTTCTGGGAATGTTTTGGGAGCGAGGTGAGGATGTCTACGTTTTCAAGCTGAAATTCCCTCGAATTAGCAGTGAAGTTATAATACATGACAGGTGTCCAACATAAAGAGAATTCTTGGGTATTACCATGTCGATTTTCGACTTATACGGAATAATTGCCAACTTCGGCGTTTACGTCAAATTGCTATTGCAATCAATCTGGAGGTGTGGAACTCAATGGGATGAGCCGATTCCCCATGAAGTTTACGAGAAATGGCGTCAGAACTTTCTACTTTGGAGAGGTTTAAAGTGTCAAGATGTCACCATCCCAGCTTATCGACGGCCCGTCGGATTGTTCTTCAGACATTCGTCGACGCCAGTGAAGAGACATTTAGTGCGGTAACGTATTTGTGTATTGATCATGGGGAAAGCATAAGCGCTTCATTCGTCTATGGAAAAACGAAATGAATAACGGAGATATTGGACAGCAGCAGATTGAGCCAATGGCGTTGGGTCCCAACCAAACTTAATCCGGCAGATGAGGCAACGCGGGCACAATATCCTCCGAGGTTTCGAGTGGATAACAAATGTATAAAGGGGCCATCTTTTCTCCAGTTACCTGAAGGCGCGTGGCCCGAGCAACCAGAAGATATCGGAAAACACACGTGCCAAGAAGAGATTAAATCCAAATTCCTTTTGCACGCTAACCTAGTAAGTACGCCTGTTTTCGATTTGTCTAGGTTTTCAACATATTCAAAACTGAGAAGGACGACAGCCTGGGTGATCGGATTCATTAAACTCAGTTTGCGTAAGTCATCAGAAAGAGGAGTGTTGTCAGCTACAGAACTCGACGAGTGCTGTGCAGTGAAGCCCAAGGCGACGTTTTTATGCGTGAAATAACTCAACTCGGTTGTTAGCAACATGTTGATGAGACAAACAGTATCTACAAATTAACTCCATATCTAGACGACGATGGTTTGTTGCGTGTCTACGGGAGAATTGATGCCGCCGCCACCATACCTTTCGCCGCCAGACGTCCCATCATTCTGCCAAAAGATCACAATCGTCACACATTTTCATTACGGGCTACGTCATCAAAATGATGACACAATAGCAAATGAGTTACGTACCAAGTTTTGGGTGCCCAGTCTGCGAGTAGTAGTAAAGGAGGTAAGAAATGATTGACAATACTGTCGAGTTCGATCTGCGTTGCCGTCGCCACCGTTAATGGGACAGTTGCCTATTACCGTCTTACTCCTTACGTGAGGCCACTTACCTATACAGGACTTGATTACTTTGGTCCGGTTAATGTAACTGTAGGGCCCCAGAAGGAGAAACGTTGGATAGCCTTGTTCACCTGCTTAACTGTGAGAAAATTGTAAATCAAACAGTTCGACGGCGGTTTGGGCTCGGAGCATAAAACAAACAGTGTGAATTAAATTTGAATGTCAAAAGAATTCGAAAGTCACTAAATCTTAAACTGTTGAAGTGCAAGGAGCCCAGACCGCTGGAGAAGCTGCTAAAATTGTGAGTAATACAATTTGTAATTTAAAAAATACTGAATGTAAATTAACAGAAAAGAAAACTCTTCTACAGCAAGTGGGTGGCAATGGTGTAGTGGTAGCGTCATCGTTTGTCGAGCTGATGGTTCACAGTTCAATCCCTGATGTCAGCAAGTATTATATGAAAAGAGGCAGTCCGATCAATTGCGAAAGTTTATGACAACACTACTGCGAAGGCATAACACTGGCAGTAGGTTTGTCAGATGGCTGGAGAAATTGATCGCTCTGTTGATGATTGTTATGCTTATGACATCATGTGTTATGACCGGGGAAAAAATACTGTGAATCAGAAGCGAAGGCAAAACAAATAAATGACAACAAACAATCTCTCCAGTTATCTGGACACCACACCTGGAGCTAATGTGTGAAACCTAATACACCTGAGTTTCAAAGCACTACACCACCAGTAAAGCACAGTTTATAGTGGTGTTATAATTAAAAGTGATTTTTGAAAGCGTTTTGGTTCGTCTTAGAAGCCAAAACTCTTTCCAGGACGAAGACTAGCTGCTGTTTTAACACAGCACATCAAGTTATACTTGATTTTGATGTTTTATGAAGGTAGGTGCTCCAGTGGACAATCTCAAGACCGGGGTGCTCCGGTGGACATTGTGCAAACCGTGAAACCAGGTTTTGCTCTGGATAACTCTTTTCCAGTAAATTTCCAGAGAGTCTACAAGTTAGGGCACGCGTTCACAGGAAAAAAACAATAAAAATCCGGTTGCGCTACCTAGCGCTTTTTTCCGCCCCGCTAGCTAGCAACTTTATTTTGCTATTGAACGTTAGAGATACAAGCCTAATACGAAGAGAAAACAATCTGTATGGCCCTGGCCCTCGCACACGGGCGTCAACGCCAAGGCTGTAACATGGAGAAGGAAAACGTAAATCCATTTACACGGATGTCAAGACTTGCGCGTTCACCTCCGGCTGGAAGGCGAGATCAGAAGAACACGGGTGAACCGCGCTCGTCGCCCAAAGTGGAGACCTCGGAAGTAAATGGTGAAAGGCCTGTGTCAACCGACACCGTTAACGAGAAAACCAGTGGAAATGCCGCAGAAATAGAGCTGCAGAAGTGCAAAAGTATCGTCAAGCGGATGAAGAAGACGACTGATAGGCAGAGAAATATCAGCTTGGACATCAAAAACGGCCTATCCGAGCTGGAGGAGTCCCTGGACATCTTAGACTTCCAGTTTAAAGCTTGGAACACCTCCTGTATGTGGACAGACGCAAACAACAGGCAAACGTCCGAAAAGAGAAGCGTGAATACCCCGCAAGGTGAAACATCTGAGGGAAAAGTCGGGAAACCGGCAACAAATCCTCAAGCACAGAAGAGGCCTCCATTAAGCCCACTGAGAAAGAAGACCGAGAAGAAGAAACGCCAGACACCTCTGGAGGCGCAAAAGGAACAAAGCACACCAAAACTTCGCGTGGAACATAGGCAAAGTGAAGAAAAGCGAAAAGGGATTGAAAACGGTCCAAGGCAGCAGGAAAAACAACCGCCAAAAGTGGTAGAGAAGACGCCGAAGATCAGGAGTAAACTTAAATCCCGCCTAGAAGCGATCCTTTTAAGACCGACGGGGAAGCAGACCTACGCCGAAATACTGCGAGAGATTCGATCCAAGGTAAATCCTGACGGCACCGAAACAAAAATCAAGACCGTGCGCCAGACAAAGTCACTGGAACTAGCGGCGAAATCGAAGGGAAAGGAAAACTTTAGCTCGTCTTTGAAGTCCATCCTTGGGGAAAAGGCCGACATCTCCCACCTTGAACCGAGGACCACATTAGAAATCAAGGATATGGATGAGTTTACGTCAGAAGAAGAAGTTAAAATGGCGGTGAAACTTAAATTGAGCGACCCAACACTAAACCTTCAGGTTATCCTGACAAAGGTGAACAGCAGAGGGCAGAAAATGGCGATCAAACAGTTGAGTGCAAGAGCTGCAAATGAGCTACTCATTTGACATTTTGGCCCTGCGAAAGGCATATGGTGGAACCCAAAAGGCAACGATTAGCCTTCCTGCAGAAGACGCAGGAAAACTATTAGAAGCCGGAAAGATCAAAATCGGCTGGGTCAACTGTCGCATGCGCGAACGGGCGCTGCTGAAAAAGTGCTTCAAATGCCTAGAATTTGGTCACCTGGCCTGGCAATGCAAAAGTGAGGAAGACCGCTCTAGACTATGTAGGAGATGTGGAGCAGAAGGACATATAGCGAAGAACTGCGATAAGGAACCATCCTGTATGTTCTGCAAGAAAGACCATCCAGATGATTCGAAGCATGTAGCTGGCAGTAACAGATGCCCAGTCTTTCGGAGAGCTATCACTAGCAAAAGACCATGAAGATACTACAAATAAATCTTAACCATTGTAGAGTAGCCCAGGACATCCTAGCACAAACGGCCAAGGACGAAAGGGCGGACGTTATCATGATAAGTGAACCTTATAAATGTCCCGACGATAATAATAATTGGATCTTCGATAAGGGAAAACAGGCAGCAATATGGATATGCGGACGCTATGCTTTCCAAGAAATAAGCGATCAAACAAAAGGCTTCGTGCGGGCGAAAATAAATGGAATCCATTTCTATAGTTGTTATGCCCGACCTAGCTTGACGACGAGCGAATACCAACTATTGCTGGACAATCTAACCGCGGATGCACTTCAAAGAGCCCCAGTGGTTATAGGAGGCGACTTTAATGCGTGGGCGACAGAATGGGGCAGCAGAATAACCAACACCAGAGGACAAGCCCTACTGGAAACAATGGCTCCCCTATCGATTAGCATCGCTAACAAAGGTCGCGCATATACGTATCGGAAGGCTGGAATAGGCTCTATCATCGACATCACCCTTGTGAGCAACTCCATGCTGAGAACCATAAAATGGAGGGTCAGTGAGGAATATTCACACAGCGACCACCAAATGATTATTATGGAAATAAAAGGAAAGAAACCAGTCGAGCCCCCAAAGCTCACGGGCCCAAAATGGAATGACAGAACTTTCGCTAAGGATGCATTTGAAGAAATGTTGAACGGGGATCTAACCCTAAGTGGAACAGCGGATACCCTTGTACATCGCCTCACAGCCACCATCACCACCGCGTGCGATGCATCCATGCCTAGAAGGACAAACAGCAGGAAGGCACCACCGTGTTACTGGTGGACCGAGGAAATAAAAACACTTCGGGCAAGGTGCCTACAAGCCCGGCGCAAAGTTCAGCGATCAAGAAGGAGACCAGACTTTCAACAATGCATGGACACTTTTAAACTGGCAAGACGCAATTTAAATGGAGCCATCAAGGAGAGCAAAACCGCATGTTTCAAACGCCTCTGTGCGGAAGCCGACATTAACCCATGGGGCTCGGCATACAGAATAGTAATGACGAAACTGAAGGGCTATAGAACTCCTCCAATAACATGTCCAATGATATTGAGATCCATAGTAGAGCACCTTTTCCCCCAAATGCCAGCTACTATTTGCAACATCGTAAGAGAGCTCAATACAGCGACTATTCCCCAAATTACACTAGAAGAGTTGCTTCAGGCATGCAGCAAAATAGGCGACACCAAGGCGCCCGGACCCGACGGCATCCCGAATAAGGCAGTAAAGGCGGCTATAAAAAAGAGACCAGACATGTTCATAATGACGATGCAGAAGTGTCTCGAAGAAGGAACGTTTCCCGAAAAGTGGAAAATGCAGCATTTGGTCCTACTACCTAAAGGAAAGAAGCCTCCAGGAGAACCATCGTCCTATCGCCCAATATGCTTACTCGACACAATGGGAAAGATTCTCGAGAAGATAATCTATAATAGATTACTCGCGGTAGCAGAGGAGAAAGGAGCTCTCTCAGATCGCCAATTTGGCTTTAGAAAAATGCGATCTACTGTTGATGCCATAAGACAAGTAGTTAATATCGCAAAAGGTGCCATCGAAGGGGAAAGATGGCTCTACGGCACAAAGGAGTACTGTGCAGTAGTAACATTAGACGTTAAGAACGCGTTTAACTCGGCGAACTGGTCGTTCATTAGAAGATCACTCGCCAGGATGGATACACCATATTACTTGCTGCGTATAGTGACCAATTATTTCATCAACAGGAAGTTGAGATACTATACAGATGAAGGGGTACGATATTACAATGTCACTGCGGGAGTTCCACAGGGATCGGTCTTAGGGCCGTTATTGTGGAACATTATGTATGACGGCGTCCTGAGATTAGCGTTACCTGGGGGGGTGACTGTAATTGGATTCGCCGATGACATTGCCGTCGTGACAGTAGCTAAACAGATTCGTGGAGTTGAATCTGCCACAAATGAAGCAATTGTCCAGATAAAGGATTGGCTGTCCACCGCCGGACTAGAACTTGCCGACCATAAAACAGACGCCGTCCTCATAACTAGTCGCAAAAGTGTAGAGTTTGCCAACTTCCAGGTTGGTAACCAAATTATCAGGTCCAAAGAAGCGGTTAAATACCTTGGAGTAATACTGGACAACAAACTGCAGTTCAAAACACACGTGGACTATATAACCAAGAAAGCATCGCAAATGCAGGGAGCTCTCTCGCGCATACTGCCTAACATTGGTGGACCTGGATACGCAAAACGGGTCCTACTCTCCAGAGTTGTTACATCAGTTTTGTTATATGCCGCCCCAGTTTGGGCGCATGTTTTAACGACGAAGGAGACCAGAAGGAAACTATCGTCAACATACAGACTCTGCGCGCTAAGAACAATCAGCGGTTTTCGGACCATATCAGATGAGGCCGCCTTTGTTATAGCCGGAATGGCCCCCATCGACATTCTTGCAGATGAAATGTTGAGGATATACAACAGAAGAGCCTTGAGCCAACATGACGCCAACGGAATCAAGAGGATCAAAATTGAGGAAAAGGCAGCGTCAGCAGCTATGTGGCAAGCTCGTTGGGATAATACAACGAAAGGCAGATGGACACACAAACTCATACCGACAATCCAAGACTGGATAAGTCGTAAACATGGAGACTGCAACTATAACCTTACGCAGTTCCTGTCTGGCCACGGCGGGTACCGCAAGTATCTCCACCGATTTGGACACGACAGCTCACCATCTTGCCCCGAATGCCCAAATGAAGATGAAGATACGGAGCACGCAGTATTTTATTGCCCACGCTTCACGGCATGGAGAACTACTCTGCCCAGTCCGTCGTTACTCCTCGAACACTTGTTGGAGTCGGAAGAGAATTGGACGGAAACAAGCGCTCTTGTAACAATTGTACAAAATGAGCTAAGGAGAATAGAAAGGCAAAGAAACAGAACATCGGAAGCCTCAGAAACCGCAGAAACCTCAGAAGCAGGTGAACAGCACGAATAGCTTGATATGCTAACCAGCCCCGCGAAGTAATACCTAACGGCAGTCCCGTGGGGAGAGTGGTAGAAGTGTGCAGGGTGTGGATTAGTACGTAGGCGCATTCCTGGCATCGATTATTCGGGTCTGCGAATCGTGCATGCTAGTAGCCCGGGCTACTAGTATCTTTAGAAGATTACCACATCCCTTGGCGCAACCAAAAAAAAAAAAAAAAAAACCTCTATGGAGTTTGATACGAAATTCCGTAATACGAAGCCGCCACTAGCGTGTATTGAAATTACTGATTTGGTGAACAGCTGGCACCAAATGCCATCGACTGCATTACATTTACATTAATCGCGTCGTCCTTGTTCTCTCGCCACAGGAAATGCTGAGAGTCTTGATCTTCCTTCCTGATTAACACCTGATGGAACATCTCTTTTATGTCCCCTGTTACGGCAACAGGTCTTAATCGAAAATTGAAAAAGATTGTCAGCAGTTGTTGGTTGTCATCGGGACCCTTTAACAGAAACGGGTTCAAGGAAACGCCACGTACCTTGACGGTTGCGTCAAATACCAATCGGACCTTGTTTGGCTTATTAGCATTCTTCACGCCGAAGTACGGAAGATACCAAGTCCTCGCTGTGGTGGCCTCGGCTTCGGAACTGCTTGGTCTTCTGGCGTAACCCTTCTGTAAGTAGATTGCGATGATGCTTCTGTACACAGCTGCAAACTCGGGCTCCTTCTGGAGTTTACTTTCAAGGTTCCATAATCTTCTTTGCGCCATTTCATAGCTAGGTGGCAACACGATGTCGTCTTCCTTAAGCAGCAGACCCGTTTGAAAACGATTGTTGACATTCTTCGTTGTACTCGAGAGAATTTGAAGTGCTTTCCTATCAGCGGCGCAGATTGTCTTGTCCGATGGTTTCTTGACACCGAAGTTCTCCAGACTGAAGCAATGGTCCACAATCTGTGCCAGATACTCATCGTTTTCCCTCACTTGCTCGCAATGGAGAAGAAGTCCTGCCCTTGAATATTTTGCTTCGGTTGATCTCTTGCCATACACCACACATCCGAATTTCGTTTCAGCCACCACTGGCCCGGGGTCGGCGGATTTAATACGTATTGGTGCTCCCGAATGACAGTTGTCTATACCTATCAAAATTTGCGGACTCAGATTCTCGTATTCGACTAACGGAAGTGTGGACAACATGCTATTGGCGTATGATGATGGTAGATTGGCGGCAGTCAGCGTTTGGGTTGGCAAGCTCAATTCATTGACGGTTGGGACCACATCCTCTTATATCACAGGCCTTTTTTAGCCTGTACGAGCGCACGCTGTGACCAAATTTAAGACAACAAAAACAAAGCCTTTGGGTCTTCACCAACTTCCATCTGTCAGGAACTTGTAGATCGATGTACTTTGAGCATTTGTCTACTGGATGCATATTTTCCTTACAGTGATAGCACTTTTGATTGGAAGCTACCATAGTCGACGTACAATGCTCCACTGCATGAAGACCACTCCTCGTCTTAGATTTAGTGGCCTTGGCGTGTGGCGCTGTAGAAGTTGGGACGACCCAACAAACAAGCGAAGCAACTGCAGTTAACCACTCTTCAAAATGCCTTACTGTAGCATATGGCTGAATTTGTGTGGCCGTCGTTTACTCATAGGCAATTTGCTAATGAGCTCGTCAATTAGCGTAGGATTGGAAAGGTGTTGATACATTCCACTGGATTCCAAGAATGTTGCAAGGTTTTGAACCTTGCTGGCGAACGGTATCAGCAACTCCAATTTACCCTCGGGGATTTTTTTTTTTTTTATAATTCGCGGGCGCCAAAGGGGGTATGAATACTCTTATACTGAATTCTCAGGGCACGGGCGTTTGGAAGAAGGGGAAAGAGGAACAGAGGAAGTACCGGTGCACGTTGGCTTTAAATGCTTGAATGTTGTAGTGATGAGGAAACACAGAGCCTGGAAGATTATTCCACACACGTGTCGTTCGGCTTATGAAGGAATCTCTGTATTTGACAGTACGTCCGAAGTTGGGCTTCAGGATGAACTGATGTGCATGCGAAGCGTGACGCGTATTGCGGGTGAAATTTTGAAGGGGAGGAATGCAGGTGGCTATTTCGCTGGAGCATTTTTTATAAAAGAAGCGATAAAATAGGGAAAGACACGAGACATTTCTACGATGTTCTAGTGAGACTATGGAGCTCACAATGTCTCTATCACCTATAAGTTTATTTAGGATGTGCAAAACGGTCTTGGGTCCACCAGACCAGATATGGGCGTTGTATTCCAGCTTTGGGCGGATGAATGCCTTATAAATTGTGGCCAGATCAGAAGGGGTAAAGAATTTCTTGCACCGCTTAAGGAATCCTAGATATTTTGCAGCATTTTTGGCGACCTCGAATAAGTGATCGTTCCAACGAAGATGGTTGTTGATACACATACCAAGAATGGCAAGTCTTTCGGTTTCCGTGATGCAAGTACCATTCATGGATAATGGTTGGGGGTCTTGGTTTCGCTTGAGAGATAGAAGACAGCACTGAGTTTTGGATGCATTAAATTCCACTGTGTTAGTTGAGCCCCATTTGATTATGCTGTCAAGGTCGGAATTTAATGAGTTTAACATACGTTGCCGTTCCTCTTCTACGGCCGAAGAGCAGGGAGGTGAGTTAAGGAACGAATATGAAAAACTGAGGGTACTATCATCAGCGAAGGAATGGATTGGACTAGAGGTTGCAGAGAAGAGATCATTTATAAAAATGAGAAAGAGAGTCGGAGACAAAACTGAGCCCTGGGGGACAATAGCATTTATGTCTTGAATATCAGACTTGAAGCCGTCCAATACAACTTGTATTGAACGACCCGAAAGGCAATTTCTAATCCATTGAAGAAGAGACTCATCGATGCCATATGCACGCATTTTCGACAAAAGAGCCTGATGCCAAACTCTGTCAAATGCCTTTGAAATATCAAGCGCAACTATCTATGTTTCACCGAAGTGATGGAGAGATTGGTTCCACTTCTTAGTGAGATATGCCATCAAATCACCAGTGGACCTGTTGCTACGAAAACCATACTGCCGGTCATTGAGGAGTTTTCGTGAGTCAAGATATTTCATAAGCTGACGATTTATCAGCGTTTCCATGACCTTGGAAAGAAGGGACGTAAGTGCAATGGGTCGGTAATTGGTCGGAGAGGAAGATTCGCCATTTTTAGGGACAGGCTGGATAAATGCTGTTTTCCATCTTCTCGGAAAGAGTCCAGAATAGTAGGACAGACAGAAAAGCTTACGCAGAGGTTTCGCCAGCGAAGAAGAACACCTCTTCAGAACTATTGGGGGACCAGCGGATTTGTGAATGTTGAGACCTTTAAGAACTACTGCAACTGTGCGAGTGCGAAAGTGGACTTGTCCCATAGAAAATTCGACGCTCTCAAGCACAGGGACAGACAAAGCGCTATCTTGCAGTGTAGAATTGGCTGCAAATTGTGCAGCGAGCAGCTTGGCCTTGTCTAAGGAGCTGACAGCTGGAATGTCATTGTAAATGATCGTTGGGATGGCAGATGAGGCAGAGCTTCTAATGTTTTTCACGAATAATCAAAAATGTTTACTACCTTTGGGACACTGTAGTATTTTTTGCCTCAATTTTTGGTCATGCAAAAATTTGACACGTCGAATATGGGCGTTGCAGTCATTTCTTGATTGTTTAAACTTCTTTCGGTTTTCCTCAGATTTGTTGGCTTACTTCTTTCAACCTGATAGCCTCTTTACAGCTCTGGTCGAACCATGAGTTTGTATTAGGTTTAATGCTCTTTATTCTGTTAGGAATAAAGTCATTCATACTTAAGAGAATCGTGTCGGTGATCATATCAGCGGCGGCATCCACGTCACTATCGAGGAAGCATAGTGACCAGTTAAAACTCCTTAAGAAGCTAATAAGGCCGTCCCAGTTGGCTTTCTCGTAACGCCATACTTTTCTTTTGGGAGTTTGTTCTTTAACTGTGTGGTGGGAGTACGAGAATTTAGCTGATATGATGTTATGGTCAGACCGGCCTAGGGGCGCTATCGATGACGTATTTATCAGGGTGAGAAGTAAGAAACAAGTCAAGGGTGTTGGCGGAATGACTTGCAATGTCAGGTATTCGTGTCGGCTCATTTACAAGCTGAGTGAAGTTGTTTACCTCAGCGAAAAGTTCAGCATACCTTCCTTCGGGTATTGTCTGGCCAGAGTGACGAAGCCAATCCGAATTGTGTATATTGAAATCGCCCGCAATGACGATTTCAGTACGAGGATACAGGGATACAATTCGAGTGATGGAATCGGACAGCGCATCAAGCTCGTTAAAGGTTGAGTTGCTGTCCGCACTAGGGCTTCTGTATATAAAACAGTAGTGAATAATTTGCTTACGGACGGTGAATTTTACCCATTTGAAGCTAAATTCCGGATTGGAACAGTGGCCATACTGTGACGGAATTTGGTAAGTAATATCACTACGGATGTAAATGGCAAGGCCGCAGTGGAGAAAGAATAATAGCACTAAGCTATATCCAGGCAGTTGCAAATCAGAAGATTCTTCTGCTACCTGTGTTTCGCTAAGTGCCAGAACAGCCGGTTTGTGGTAATGGGTGTGGGCATACACATCAAAGAAATTCGTCCGAAGCCCAACCCTAAATTCCCTTATCATTACAGCATAAAAACACAAAAAGACACAACTCTGACGTAACTAAGCGAAGCCGCGAAGTGTAGATCCTAAGAATAGTTTTCCACAACAAGCTGTCGCAGGTGTTATGCCCAAACGACAGTCAGCTGTGGTCCGCTATTCGGATAAACACTCACGGCCCGCTATGCATCAGATGTTATGCTCTCTCAATCAACGCAACAGAAGAATATATAGTACATGCAACTGTTGCGGTGGTTGAGAAACCTAACAGCGAGTGAGTGGGAAGGGGAAGATGGATAACCCGGCACTGATTTTTTTTTTATCACTCTCACTGCACTGATGTTTAGTTAGGCGCGCGAGAAAAGGATTTTCTGCAAGTTAACACAATGAAAAAAAAAAACAAAAGTTCAATTTATGGCAAAAATGTATTTTTATTTGTAACAATCACTTTTTAACTGCCTCGGTTCGCGATCGGTGAATGACTCCGTTTGTTCTTCTTTCTGTGCCTACTCTTCAACATATTTGCCGAGGTCAAATATGCTGATTCCAGTCGATAGCGATTTCCGTCGTAGATGCTGATTTGGTTGAACTGGAATTAGGTCGCGGTGTTTTGCTGACTGCTGTGGCTGGGGTTGTTGGCACTGACATAACTACTCCCCCTTTTGGATGGAAACTCTCCTGAGTTTTAATAATAACTTTGTTTAACTTATTTGTTTTTACATAAATGTATATGGCTAATACTATAACAAAGAGTAGTACAATAATTATTATACATAAATTTAATACTAAATGATTTTTTCTCTCGTATTTTATTTCGTTTATATGTTTAATATTTTCTTTCTGTTCAATTTCGCTAGGTATTTGTTCAAAAATTTCTTTTCTATTGATGAATGATTGGTTTCCAATTTATAGTTCACAATCGTTATAACTTAATAAATAATTTCCACTTAATTGAACAATTCTCTCATCACAAGTACTATTTAAGCTAACATTTTTATAATTCTTTAGTAATATCAAATCATCTGCAATTTCAACAAGTTCCGTTTTAAAATCTTTTATTTTTTTACAATTTTGACTATATTTACATGAATTGGATTTCTTTAAATTTTTGAGATCCGTGGTTTTATCGAGAGTGTATACAGTATTATTCATTTTTACAATTTCTTCGTCTTCCATAACTAATTTTTCGTAATTTTCATTACTGAGACTAGTGATAAGATATTTTTTTGTTACAATAATTTCCTTAGGTATTTTAATTGCAAAGATGATTTTATTATTTTTATATTTGGCCGTACCAAATTTAATATTTTTAAATTTTTCAAAATCTATATCGTATCTTAATATCTCATCCTTAGTTAATATATTATTTCCCATTATTCCTAACCTACTTGAAGCTATATTATTCTGAATTTGCTCCACATTGTCTTTGATTAATCTAATTTGCGATAATAATTCTAAATATCTAATCTTATTAATTAGCTTTATGTGTTCGGTTTTAATATTGTCGAACTGTTTTAGAATATCGGTCCTATCATTTTCAATTGTCTTTTTAAGCATTAGAAAAGTACTGTTAAAGTGGTCGTTAATAAAAACTTGGTGGTTATTCTGTTCTATTTAGAGCGATTGCATACATCACAGTTATTAATATATTTTTCTATTAACAGTTTTAGGTTTTTTATGTATATGTATTTTTTAGGACCTTCGTAATTCTCATTTATGCCTGCATGCATTGTTTCGCTTCGATGGTACTTATGAATTTGTTTCAAAGCTTCATCCTCATCTTTCATATCTTTAGTGAAATAAGAGCATTTTACGAATTTAACAATTGGGTTAAATAGCTCTATTAGTTTCAACTGAACCAGATTGTACTCGTGCTCAGTAAGCTCAGAATATATACCTACTTTACCTCTTTTTACATACCTTCTAAAAATATCCGTCATAAAATCGTTTTCTATATCTTGAGAACTAATAATATATATATATATTATATGTATATATATATATATATTATATATTTTCCTCTTCTTATCAAATACTTCAGATTCCTTACTCTTATTATTTGTTAAAATTATTTGCGTAAAAAACTTATTAACTACAGTATCTAAAATTGGAAAGTGATCAACTTGTTCCTCCTCTTGAGAGTGGATTGTGTTATCTAAACTCATTTGATCAATTTCAAACATTTCCTCTTCAGTTTGGACTTTCTCTGCCTCGTCAGATTTGAACGTCTCTGTCAAATTAATTTCACCTGTATCTGGGTTCATTCTACTTAAAAAATCTGCTGCCTTATTGTCTTTGCCCTTAATATATTCGATGCTGATATTATATTCTCCTAACTTCAGAAGCCACCTTTGTAAGCGAGGATTTATATCCTTCCCTTTATGCTTGGCTTGTAACCATTTAAGGGGTTGGTGGTCTGTCATTAAGTCAAACTTTCTTCCATAAATATACGGTCGAAAGTAATTTACAGCCCAATAACTCTTTTTCTGTCGCTGCGTAATTCCTTTCATGAAAATTTAAAGTTCTGCTAGCATAACAAATTGGGTGTTCGTCTTGAGACAAAACAGCACCTAAAGCATAATCACTAGCATCGGTCACTAACTTAAACTTTTTGCTAAAGTCTGGGTATCTAAGTACTGGTGTTTCGGTTAAAAGTCTTTTTAATTTCTCAAAGGCATCAATGTAATTTGAGTCGTTCTTGTTATTTTGGCACTCTTTTTTAGATACTTTGTCATTCCATGTGCAATTTTTGCATTATCTTTTATGAACTTACGGTAATATCCTGTTAAGCCCAAAAAGGATTTGATTTGTTTAGGGGTTTCTGGAAATTTAAGTTTCTGAATGTTCTCAATCTTGCTCGTATTAGGTTTGACTCCTTCAGTAGTCAAAATATGACGAAGTATTTTTCGATCCTCTTCTCTGATTAGTACCTGATGAAAGCCCTTGGCTAAGTCAAGAGTTGTAAAATACTGAGCTCTACCTAATTTTTCTAGAATATTCTCTATATTTGGGATAGGAAGTTTGTCATCAACAGTAACTTCGTTCAGTTTACGGTAATCGATGACAATTCTCCATTTCTTTTTCCCTGAATTATCCGATTTTTTGGGTACTATCCAGAGAGGAGAGTTATATATACCTGATCGGAGTTTCTCTCATGGTTTTGAAATTGATTGTAAGATGCACTCTGGTTATTTTTATTATAATTATGACCTTTTTTATTTTGAGCAAAATGGTTTACATTTTTATTAAATCTACTTTGCCTTATCATTCCATTCTCTTCCAAAGTAAAGAAGGCTTCTCGAAGATTACTAATATTTCTGCTTAATATTATGCTGGCTAAACTTGGGTCTATACCATTTATAAATGTTTTTAACACTATTGATTCATTCACTGAAGGTGAGAATTCTACTGGCTTTTCAACATCAAATTCGTACTTAGAATTAAGCTTATTTAGAATATCTTTAAGTTTATTAAAATATTCACTTACATTATTGTAATTCCTACAGCTAACAGCCTGATGGTAAAGACTGTGATAGGTTTCCCTTATTCCGAAGCTTCTGGTGAGCTCTGTTTTTATTTCCTCCCACGTTGGACTGGTCCCAAGTGTTCTGATTGCTTGAAGAGCATCTCCCTGTATTTTACTTACTACACTCCTCTGTAGTATGAAATTGTAGAGGGCTTGATCTCCTCGGAAAAGCGGTAAGAATGGCTCTACTTCTCTTATGAAGGATGTTAGTTCATAGCCGTCTTTTCCATTAAATTCCCTTATTCTGGCGGCTTCTCTTATCAACTCGGATACAGGTATTTGATATTGTGGAGCAGGTGTTGGTGCTGTTGTTGATTGTGCTGGTACTGGTGGAGCATTCATCTCGATTTCTTCCGGTAGTTCTTGATAGGGTTTAAATAATGTCTCTTTTATTTTAACTGTCTTTGGCATTAAATTAAAAAAAATTTTTTTTTATCTTAAAGAATTGGTTCACTTTTCAATTTGGTGTTTTGGTGTTTATCTTAAGAGCAGGGATCTTTTGATCTTTTTTTGTTTTCACTTTACTACTTCCAATCTTTTGATATGAAACTACTTTCACCGTTTCACTCTGCAGTTCCTTTATATATTGTTTTTTTTTTTTTTTTAAAACGTTCGGAATTCTTATCTTTTGATTTAGAATCCTACCGACTGCGCCAGAAAAGGATTTTCTGCAAGTTAACACAATGAAAAAAAAAACAAAAGTTCAATTTATGGCAAAAATATATTTTTATTTGTAACAATCACTTTTTAACTGCCTCGGTTCGCGATCGGTGAATCTTCTCCCTTTGTTCTTCTTTCTGTGCCTACTCTTCAACATATTTGCCGAGGTCAAATATGCTGATTCCAGTCGATGGCGATTTCCGTCGTAGATGCTGATTTGGTTGAACTGGAATTAGGTCGCGGTGTTTTGCTGACTGTTGTGGCTGGGGTTGTTGGCACTGACATAACTCGCGCGATTAAAACTATTGTAATTAATTTGTTGTTTTTCTTTTTGTTTTTTTTTTTTTATTGTTTTGTTTTATTGTAATTTTGTTTGTTCGCGTGGTTTTTTTATAATTGTTTCTATTTTTTGTTTGTTTTAATTTTATTGTATTTTGGGGGTTTATTGTCTATTTTTTTTTTCGGTGGATAGGCAAATCGCATGCACCCACGACGGCAGGCAACTCGGTACTGAAAAAAAAAATCACTGTTCATCCTAGTGGATGGGAAGGCTAATGGTAATGTTCCCGCTAAAAAAACCGCCTCACACCATCAGACTTCCACCCCCAAAATTTCTTCTTGAAAAGTGCACGGGATCTTTTCGCAGATCTCTCCAGTAGTACTATGTCAACCATCTGCATCGTCTTCTTCTTGTCTTTTCTCTTTTGAAAAATAACGGAACTTTTCAACTTATCATAAAATTGTTGGCGATCCAGATGGTTGACATGGTACTACTGGAGAGGTTTGCGAAAAGATCCCGTGCACTTTTCAAGAAGAAATTTTGGGGGTGGAAGTCTGATGGTGTGAGGCGGTTTTTTTTTAGCGGGAACATTACCATTAGCCTTCCCATCCACTAGGATGAACAGTGATTAATACACTGTTGTCGTGAAACACACCTTTGCCATTTTTGGTAAATAATCAGGACTCGGAATGGCCGCTATTCATACCAGCAGAGCAACCAAATCGTGGTTTAATCGACATGAGATCAATGTTCTCGAATGGCCTGCTTGCTCACCAGATCAAACCCTATTGAGAACCTTTGGGGCATACTGGTGCGAAAGGTTTACGCCAATAACAGGCAGTTCAATAGCGTGGCTGACCTAAAAGCAGCAATAACCACCTCTTGGGCCGCAATCCCACAGGATATGCTGAAAAACCTAATCGACAGTATGCCAAATAGGGTTTTCGCCTTAGTGGAGAACAAAAGAGGTTCTACAAAATACTGATCATTAAAGAATTATGTGTTTTCTACGTGCAGTAAATTTGTATCAAATTAAAACTGAAGTGGTGATATAGTTATGAAAAAAGCGAAAAAGTGTTTTCTTTTCTTTTCTCTTATGAAAAATAACGGAACTTTTCAACTTTTCATAAAATGGTTTGCATTTTCATTACTCTTTCGGGTAAAAACGGTTACTTGCAAATAAAATAATTTTAATCTTAAAAAAATGCAAATACAGAGGTGGTAATATAGTTATGAATTGGAGTGCATATCCCAATGGCGGCAATTACCTCGCTGACTGCAAAGCGGTTTATATATATATGTACATATATATTGTTATGCCTGATAGCCTATTCACTTCAAAAGAATATAATTTTATGAGTAGGGATGTCACCGTCACGCCAGGTTATGTGTCGGGGTCCCTCGACGCTGGTATTACCTTCAGGTATGCTATAGAATTCAAATCAAACACTAGGAATTCTTCGATGTGTGTGTAGCATCGCAATGATATGTACAACAGATGAACTGTACAGTAGGCGAAAGATGATCAAATGATGGGACTTCTCTTTTAAAAACAACAAACACTATTTTTAATCTACTATATTAAAATGTACTTTATTAATGTTTAAGGAAAAAAATAAGTAAAATAAGTTACAATGTATTTACTTTAACGTTTCACTTTTCTCCAACAAATCCCATCTTTCTTTAGTTTCTACCTCTATAAATAACAATTTATTGTTGACAAATGCATTTCGTGTCTTTCGATCAATTTCGCAAATAACAATTTATTGTTGGCGTATGCATTTTCTGTCGTTCGATTAATTTCGCTGATGTTGTGTCTGGTTGCTGGTTGCATGTCGCAATGGGTCAAATGAGGTTGTTGTTTCCACCCTTCATATGATCTACGTATCTGTAAATCCATAACAATATATACATATGTATATGTTTGTACCTAACGGCGGCGTCCTATTTTGGCGGCAACTACTTCCCTGACTATAAGGCGATTTATATATGTATGTATATATATCCAATGGTGGCGTCCTTTTGGCGGCAATTATTTCGCAGGCTGCGAAGTATTTATTTTAAAATAAAAATAAAAATTTGTTGGAATGTAGGACTGCGAATTGAAAACGCTCCACTTACTGTAGACGTGTTTTATTTTCTGTAAATTTACATTTAGTATTTTTTAAATTACAAATTGTATTACTCTTTCGACTTCTTTTGACATTCAAATTTAATTCACACTGTTTGTTTTGTGCTCCGAGCCCAAACCGCCGTCGAACTGTTCGATTTACAATTATCTCAACAGGGGGCACTGATTGTACAGGGTGAAGTGTAATGAAGTGTAAATGAAGTGTCCAGGGTATTTATATCTTCATATGTGTAGGCTGAATCGAATCCTTTAAAAATGTTTTTTTGTCCGTTTATCTCAATGCAATAATAATTTTCAAGGTCTACTTTTGCTCTCAGCAACATTTTTTTGCCAACGGATTTAATAATTTCTAAGACATGGTAGCATTTTGTTTGAATTCATTTGGTAATTTAGTGATTTTTCAAAATTAATAATTGTTTCCCCAGTAACAGTACGTATAGGAAGTGGTTGAACTTTTGTTTTTCTTGTGTTTGTTTGTATCAATAAGACAATCAACTTTTTGGTCATTTACAGTTACTTCAATTATTGGAAATGAATTGTGTCCGAGACCCTTAACAGAAAATTTTCGGAACTTACTGTTCGTTTATTGATGTTACTAACATCTACATATTGATAGTACCGAGTTGCCTGTCGTCGTGGGTGCACGCGTTCTGCCGCAGCTTTAAAATCTTTGAAATAAAACAAACGCAACAAAATACCAAGAAACAAAAAAAAAAAAATACATACAATATGGGTCAATATTTCAAAATATTAATATTTTACGGTCAGGCATTTATAGGCTAAAAAACATATTTTTTTTTAGATATTCGAACGAGATACGCTCCTGCAGAAACTCTTTTATCATGCACGCATAAAAAAATAAAAAAAAATTATTTATAGTAATGCCGAAATATTAGTAACAGCAAACATGTCATTACCATGGCATGTCGTAAATTGTACCTTCCTTCAACAAATTAATTTTTTCTTGTGAAATGTAACCCGGTTTGCAAATCTTATTAATGAAGCCTTGAAGAAGAAAGACAAGGCGGTCTGGGGCCCAGTCAATTTATTTTTAGAGAATATACAAAGTTATGTGAAAGGTATTTAGTGATTGTCCCAACAAAATTGTCATTTCCGTGACAAAAAATAAATCTTTAAAAAATTTTAATTAACGGCCGCAGAATAGGCAGCTGATTTCACATCAATAACGGGACCTGTTGATTGTTTTCGGAACATTTTGCAATAAGCCCATATATATGTATATCAGTAGTGACTTTTCTTTTATGTGGTTAAGGTGTTTCATGTTTTCGTTACCCGAAGTTGTCATTACCGTGGTAAGTGTTTTTGATTGTAATAATTTAATAATTACATCCAATATTTTTTCTAATGCATGCCTTTTTTATGAACTAAATTAATAAGATGAGTTTTTAAAAAAATATTCTGTGAAGTACGGTTTTATTTTAGAAAAATACCTTTCGGTGTCATTTCCATGGTTTCCGTGGCATACATGGTAATGACAGTTTGGACACGGAAATTACATACTCAATAAAATTACAAAAAATATTCAAATATTTTCACTTTTTATTTTAAATTGATATAAAAGGTGGGCAAAAACGCATCATCACCTCCACGTGGTGCCTGCTGGATAGCTATTAAATAGTGAACCAACGATGAGCGTATGCTGAGTCTGACCGTACATGTGGAGCTGGACACTCGGACCAGCGCAAGCTCAGCCGGGTGAATTCCAGCACGCCTGTGCCAGACGAGGCATCTCTAGCTGACCTGACCCGCATTTTGTGGATCAGATGTCTAACAAGAGGTCCTCAGAAGGAGGACGTGCAGCGGAGGAACTCCAACGACGGAATCAACGGTAACGTCCACAGACAGACCAGCGGAAGCCTTACTCGAGCTACTCCGACATATTTTCCTTTCACGACTAAGGCAGAGTCTTGAAAAAGAGTTAGTGGCGGAGGAGCCCTTAATGGGCCAACGGCGGCGCTCGCATCCCCGAAATGGGTTACTGGCATCGGTGTAACCGGGCCCTCGTCCCAGGGGTTGTGTAAAGGGACCTGGCCCTAAAGGTTTTGGGTTGTGCGTCGGGGCAACTTCCCTACTACGTAAAATAACCTCGGTTACGAAAAACCAACAAGCCTCGGAAAGGAATGATCCTACTGTTGACGACTCTGGCAAGCGAAAAAAAGACAATGATTTTCGGATCTGCACATGGAATGTTCGGACTCTTAACAGACCACGTGCAGCCGATCAATTAGCAGAGGCCCTAGACTGCTATAAAGCAGATATACAGCCATCCAGGAAGTGCGATGGGATGGGCCGTGCTAGGCGATTTTAACGCTAAGATAGGAAAGGACGACATCTTTGGTAGAACAGTTGGTTAACATAACCTGCGCGACCCCAAGTCTGGCAACGGACTCAGGCTGATTGATTTTGCTGCGGGGTGAAACGTCACAATAGTAAGCACACGATTTCCTCATTTCAATATCCACAAGGGGACCTGGCAGTCTCCTGATCATGAAACGGTCAATCAAATTGATCACATTGCGATCGACGCAAGGCATGCCTCCAGTATTCTGGATGTCCGAACCTTTAGAGCAGCCAACATCGACTCGGACCACTACCTTGTTGCAGCCAAGGTGCGAATGCGGAATTCCCAAACGCCACAAAGAAGAATAACTGTGAGAAGATTTAACGTCGAAAAGCTGCAATCGTAAGAGACCGCCAGAATCTTCGCAGAACGCGTATCTCGAAATCTCTCCACGACTCCTATGCCGCCAGCATCAAGTGCCGAAGACCAGTGGCAACGTTGCCAACTTGCCATCAGAGATGCCGCAACTGATGTGCTGGGTTTCAGTCGACCACCACCAAGAAATCCCTGGTTTGACGAAGAATGCCGGCAAGCACATGCAGCTAAACAGGACGCGTACAAAGCGGCGCTGCAAAGAAGGACGAGGGCTGCTCGTGAGCTCTACGAGCGTAAGAGACGGGAAGAACATCGGCTTCTCCAGAAGAAGAACAAAGAGCACGAGAAGCGCGCAATCGAAGACATTGAGAGATTATACTCCAGGAATAACGTACGGAAGTTTTACCAAAAGGTAAAAAGAACGTGTCAGGCCAACAAGACCCGTACGGAAACCTGTAGAGATGAGGAAGGAAACCTGGTAATAGAATCACAGTCGGTGCTGAGAATATGGAAAAACTTTTTCTGCAGACTGTATAATGGCGATGAAGACCAACATACCGCTGTCAGGCAGAATGCGCCATTCAACATAGACGATGATAGCCAAAACATCCGTCGACCTGACCAAAACGAAGTGAGGATAGCAATATCCAAGCTTAAATCCAACAAAGCTGCTGGTCCTGATGGCCTACCGGCCGAGTTGTTTAAGGCAGCTGCAAATGACTTGGTAGAGAGCATACATCAACTCATTTCCAAGATTTGGTCAGACGAGTGTATGCCTGATGAATGGAATCTCAGCTACGTTTGCCCGATCCACAAGAAAGGAGACCCCCTCAACTGCGCGAATTACAGAGGCATCAGTCTCCTCAACATCGCCTACAAGATCTTAACTACCGTATTGTGTGAACGACTGAAACCCTTCGTCAACAACCTGATTGGCCCTTATTTAGGTGTGGTTTCAGGCCACGAAAGTCCACAGTCGATCAAATTTTCACACTCCGTCAGATCCTGGAGAAAACCCAAGAAGTCCAAATCGATACTCACCATCTTTTTATCGATTTTAGGGCCGCATATGACAGCATTTATAAAGACGAGCTATACAGAGCCATGTCTAGTTTTGGCATCCCTGCAAAACTCGTTCGTCTGTGCAGGATGTCGATGGAGAACGCTCGCTGCTCCATCAAGGTCGGTAATGACCTCACCGAGACCTTCGATGTCAAAGAAGGATTTGGACAATGTGATGCGCTGTCATGTGACTTCTTCAATATCATTCTTGAAAGAATTGTGCGAAACTCACAAGCCAACACCGGAGGCACAATCTTTCAAAAGTCTGTGCAACTACTAGCATACGCCGACGATATTAACATAATTGGCAGAAAACAGCGGGCTGTCACTGGTGCGTTCGTTAGTATCGAAACAGAAGCCAAAATGGGTTTAGCTGTAAATGAGGGCAAAACCAAGTATATTCTGTCGATAAGAAGGGATACACAACATCGACGAATTGGACAGAACGTCACAGTCGACAACTATAACTTCGAGGTAGTAAGGGACTTTGTCTACCTTGGCTCTGCTATTAATTCTGACAATAACATCTCGGCGGAAATTAACCGAAGAATAACTCTTGCCAATCGCTGTTTCTCTGGGCTGAGAAGGCAATTGAGTAGTAAGGCCCTATCTCGAACAACTAAGGAGACTGTACAAGACCTTGATCATCCCAGTCCTGCTTTATGGCGCTGAAGCATGGACTCTGTCGAAAGCAGATGAAGATATCCTTGGTCGCTTCGAGAGAAAAATTCTTCGGAAGATATACGTTCCCGTTTGCGTTGACGGGCTTTGGAGGAGAAGATTCAACGACGAAATTTACGAACTGTACAGAGACATCGACCTAGTCAAAAAACTGCGCATCAGTCGCCTAAGATGGCTAGGACATGTAGAGCGAATGGACACCAATGCTCCGTTCCGCAGAGTCTTCGAATCTAACCCGGAGGAACAACGCAGTAGAGGAAGACCTCGCCTAAGGTGGCGCGCACAACCAACATGGAGTGCGCAACTGGAGGCAGTTAGCTAAGGACCGGGCTAACTGGAGAGGCTTGTTGGTTGAGGCCCAGGTTCACTCCGAACTGTAGCGCCACCTAAGAAGAAGAAGATAAAAGGTCATCTGTATTTATCATGGCACCTCGCAAAAGTGTAAATAAAAAACAGAAAACGAACGAAAACCATGATAGGATTTTGTCATTTCCATGTTAGTTGGTCTGTCCTTCCCGTGGAAAAGAAAAACAGTTAAAAATAACTTAATTGGGTGGCCCATTGGCTTAAAATTTTTAATAACGTTTCTTGAATACAGACTTACCAAAAAATTGTTAAATTTGTTTATATTAGTAAATGTCCATTTCGAGGTGCAAAGTATCAATGTTTTGAAATATTGACCCAGATAATAACAATTCTTTATACACGTAACAACAAAAAAACAAAACACAACATAACAAAAATTAAAAAATAAACAATAGATCAACTGATCGCGCGTGCCTAATAAACTATTAGTGCAGTGGTGGGCTTCGGACGAATTTCTTCGATATGTATGCCCACACCCATTCCCACAAACCGACTGTTTTGGTACTTAGCGAAACACAGGTAATAGAAGAATTTTCTGATTTGCAACTGCGTAGATATAGCTCAATGCCATTATTATTTTCCTCCGCGGCCTCGTCATTTATAGCCGTAGTGATATTTCTTACCAAATTCCATCACAGTGTGGCCAGTTCCAATCCGAAATTTAACTTCAAATAGCTAAAATTCACCCTCCGTAGCTAATTATCCACTACGGTTTTATACGGAGAAGCCCTAGTGCGGACAGCAGGTTAGGTTAGGTAAATGGCAGTGACGTTTATGCACAGGTGGTCTCCGCACACCCCAACGAAATCCGTCTTAATACAAAATTTATTTGCATACATGTTCAATATTGAATCGAGTTCCAAATCAAAAATGCTCATTTAAAAGTACTTCTTCAACATCCGTTTCTGTTCACTCTGTTGTGCCGCACTGTCATAGCATACTCAAATTAACCAAACACCGCAGTCACAATCGCAACCCCAAAACTACGTACAGGGTGTCCCAGTTAAGTGGTATAATCCTTTTGCTGGAGATTCCTGAAGTTCCGGCGAACAAAATATCTATTTTCACTCCAGTTCGAGTTACAGCCGGTCAAAGTAGGACACCTCCGATTTGGAGGTACAATTGCTTTAAATGGTATAACGTAGTATCGCATAAAAATGTAAAAATTTTCAATTCAGTGGCGCATAAAGCTGAGAAAACTTTTTCTAATTTTATGCAGCCACAAAAAAGTTATGGCTCGTTAAACTCAAAATTATAAAAAATTTCCTGTTCCAATTTTTTATTTAAAATGCATTTTTCTCAAAATTTTTACTCTGTAAAAGACTTTTTTTTTTTACAAAATTGTTACCTTTGACAAATTTTCGAAAAATTATGTTAAATAACTTTTACACGAACGATTAACGGAAGTTGTAGTAAAAGCCATTTTTGTCAGACAGAAATGGTCAAAAATAAAAGTTTTATAAAAAAAAATCGGGGGTAGCAGTCACGTTCCACACCCAAAATGTTCCGTTTCTATTCCATTTTGACATAATCTATTCGAACGTGGAGCAGTAAGGATCGCGGATTAAAATGAATACACATTTGGATAAGAGAGCAAATGGAAATGTTCGTTGGAATTTACGATGATTATTCTATTTTGTATATTTTCAAATGTGATTGTATATGTGGCGGTTTGACCACATAGAATAAGAAAAAACTCCGCGTTTATTAAACAAATTTTACTGATTAAGAATTAACTTTAATTCTTAAACTTCGACCACCATGAGAGCTGGACAAAAACTGACTGGGTGACAGTAGGTTGTCTCGCATGTCGCTGTCTGACATTTACTTAGTGTGGGGTGTTGCTACATATCTCCCCTTCCGTGGAATAAGAAGGTTGGTGTTAAGGGGCAAAGCGGACATACTTTGTCGGACGAATTTCGTTGCTGATCGAGGGGTTGGGTGGGTTGGTGTGGGTGTCGTCTTGGAGAATATATGCCGGCTTCAAGCGATCGATCGAAATCGGGATGTTTTTGCCCTTGAAACAGACGATGAAATATTTCTCGCGCTTTTCAACAACCCAGAAAGGTCCATCGTAGGGTGTTGCGAATGACTGGCGGACGTGATCGTGCCTCACGAAGACATGTGTGGCCTCAGCGAGATTTTTGAAAACGAAGGTCGCTCGCTGGCCATGACGGGACATTTGTTGTGGTGTGAGCTGTCTGAAGTGATCACGAAGCGTGCGCACTAATTCCGGCGCTGAGGTGGTTCTGGAAGACGGATGAAGGAACTCACCTGGTAGACGGATAGGCTCGCCATACACAAGTTCCGCTGGAGTTGCACCAAGATCTTCCTTCCAGGCTGCACGCAGGCCGAGGAGGACGGCTGGTAAAGCGTGGTACCAGGAATCTCCATGGCACAACAGGGCTGACTTCAGTTGTCTGTGGAAGCGTTCCACAAGCCCATTCGATTGTGGGTGATATGACGTTGTCCATAGATGTTTGCAAACAGGGATCTGCATGAGATTTTTGAAGAGGTCCGACTCGAACTGTCGGCTTAAATCTGATGTTATTCAAAGAGGAACTCCAAAGTGTGAAATCCATGATGACACCAGCGCTCGGGCTTCAGCTTATGCGGTTGCATTTTCCAGTGGGACGGCTTCAGGATACCTGGTGAACCTGTCGATGATGCTCAAGCACTGATTATGACCTTGAGATAGTTTGAGCATGAGCAGGTCAATGTGGATATGCTCAAATCGCTGCGATGGGAGCTCGAAGTTTGCTATGGGTGACACTGTATGGCGGGTAATTTTGTTAGCTTGGCAGGGAATGCAGTGTTTCGACCACTCCGCACAATCCCTGTTCATCGCAGGCCAAACATAGCGTTCTGTCACCAGTCTCTGGGAACCGCGTTGTCCAGGATGAGCCAATGAGTGTAGCGAGTTGAAAATCTGACGTCTGGGGTGCTCTGGAACAAAAGGGCGTATGGTCCCCGTCGAGATGTCACAGAAGAGTTCAACATTGGGAAGCAGCTTAAGCTTGCGGAGCTGAAGTGTTGAACTGGGATTTCTCAGAATCTCTCTTAGCTCGGTGTCAGCTGATTGAGCTTGGGCAAACTCGGGTGAAACTGCAGCACAAATCGCTTCAACGCGCGACAATGTATCTGCGACGACATGTCTGATGTCCGTGGTAAGCTGGCCAATAAGTTCCAACCTCCGGAATTGCCAGGGTGAAACACGTTCGGGACGTTGTTTGAATGCATGAACGATTGGCTTATGGTCGGTATAAATGGTAATGTGCCAGCCCTCGAATATGTGCCGAAAATGCCGAACAGCTTCATAGATGGCGTGCAGCTCCCTGTCATACGTTGATTGCTTCTGCGCGGATGGCGATAGCTTACGACTGAAGAAGGCCAGTGGTTGCCGACCGTTCCACAGCGCTGCTGAAGGACTGCTCCGATAGCTTGCTCCGATGCGTCGGTGAAAACTGCCCACTCGGCGTTGATGTCGGGGTGTGAAAGTAGTGCCGAATTTGCGAGCGCCCGCTTACAGTTCACAAATGATTGCTCCAACTCCGGTGTCCAGATGATTTCCTGAGAGCCTTTCACACTCGGCCCTGCCAGTTGGTTGTTTAGCGGACCGAGAAGCTGGGCCGCGTTCTTTATGAATTTCCGATAAAAATTTACAGTACCCAGAAAGACACGTAGCTGCTTGACTGTTTTTGGTATCGGGAAATCAATAATTGCGGACACTCTTTCAGGCGGGGGTGAAATTCCTTGCGCGGAAACCAAATGACCCAAAAAAACCACTTCTTCTTTTCCAAAGAGAGCCTTCGAGGCGTTGATGATGAGTCCGGCTTCTTGAAGTCTTTGGAAAAGCATCCTCAGATGTTCTAGGTGCTGTTGCTGATCTTCCGAGGCCACTAGAAGATCGTCGATATACGTGAAGACAAACGGCAAATCCCGAGTCACCTCATCCATGAAACGTTGAAACGTTTGTGTGGCGTTCCGCAAACCAAACGTCATGAATGGGAACTCATAGAGTCCAAATGGGGTTATGATCGCCGTCTTCTGGATATCTTCGGGTGCGACTGGTATTTGGTTGAATGCACGGACCAGGTCGATGGTGGAGAAGATTTTTTTCTTATGCAGGTCAGCAGCGAAGTCGTTGAGGTAGCGCACTGGATAGGAATCTGGAATGGTGAGATCATTTAAACGTCTGTAATCCCCGCAGGGACGCCACTCACCGGATTTTTTTGGTGCGAGATGAAGAGGAGACGACCATTGACTGTTGGATCGGCGGGCGATGCCAAGAGAAACCATCTTCTCGAACTCAGCCTTGGCAATTTTAAGACGGTCCGGTGCGAGTCGCCTAGCCTTGCTGGAAACTGGAGGTCCTGCTTGGGTCTTGATGTGGTGGAGTGTTGAATACTGATGCGATTGAGCTGCCTCTCCTGGTTGGGTGATGCTTCTATTTTGACGTTTGCCATCCGTCAATCGGGAGTGTGAAGTTTGTGAGGTGGATAGTGTCGCCGTAAGTGCTGCCACTTGTTTGGTTAAATCGGCTATCTACAAATGAGTGACGTCATTTGTCGTGACTGCAGCCAAATAGTGTGTTAAATAAACCTCGTAGAGAATGTCTGCTTGTTCGGCTAGTTTTGTGAGTGTAGCGGATTTCTGTATTGAGAGACAAGCTCGAGCCTCCTTTGGCAAATGGGATAGCCAGCGAGTGTTCAACACTGTTTCGTCGATTTCTGGGACCAAACTTCTTAGATGGCGCAGGTGTTGAGATGGAGTGCGTTCTCAAAGTTTTTCTCCGCCCAAGAGCTGGATTATTTTAGCTTCCTTTGACTTGGAAAATCGTGTGACTATCGCCATTTTTAGCGCCTGGTACGGGTTGAGTGCCGGAGGTTTGACGATGATGTCTTCCACCTCTGCTGCATACCGCTTGTCGATTAATGGAATTGTCCGGAAATATTTTTGTGTATCGGATAGGATTCCACGGATGGTAAATTGGGCCTCTAACTGGGCGAACCAGAGTGCTGGTTTTTCGTCAGAAAAAGGCGGCATCGTAACCTCACTCGATGACAGGAGACTACTCGGGTGATCGAATCGGATGATCTGCTCGTGCTGTGATTGGTCCGTCGAATCAGGCATGGTGGCGTGGGGGAAAAAAACGCGTGTATTAAGCAAATTTTATTGATTACAAATTAACTTCAATTCTTAAACTTCGACCACCATGACAGCTAGGCAAAAACTGACTGGGTGACAGTAGGTTTTCTGGCATGTCGCTGTCTTATATTTACTTAGTGTGGGGTGTTGCCACATATACATAAATAAAAAAAATATAAAAATTAAAAGACAGCTATTAAAGCCAAATGCGATGATGAAGACATTCGGCTGAAATTACGAACAAAACGTAATCAGTACACCAATGAAAATAGTTCTGAAAAAAAAACTAAAAGGGTGGTGCAGCGGTAATCATTGTTGATGTATGCATTCGTTGATTTTTTTTTTTATTTGCCGCGAGCACAGCTGCTGAAAAAGATATAATTGCTGGGCATGTGCCGTACATCTCGCATCATTTTCTTTTGGAAAGCATCGCATCCATGCATCCATATACAAAAAAGTTCTACCACATTCAAAGTCCCAACAACCGCGTGTAAAAACACGTGTTCTCCAGAACATGCCGCACATCAGTTGCATGTGAGAATGAAAAAGGTTTGTTTGGTTGGATTTTGTTCGATTCTCTTCGCAATATATATTAGTGATGTAAAGTGTGAATACATTTAACTACTCGTACTCATTCGTCATTTTTTTATAAGTACTCGGATAATAGTAACGAGTACTAAATACTCGCGAGTACCACCTATAGAATACTTTGGAAACTATGCAAATACAATTCTGTTTCTTTTCTACGAACCGAATACAAAAGTAATCTCTTGCCTTGTTTCCGTCAATATTGTATCCTGCTCTAACAAATATAATTCATTAGAAACAGATTTCTCTTTTCACTTTTGCCAAGCCGTGTGTTTGCTTGAAAGTAAACAAAACATATTGCGTGTCCGTGTGTATAATTTGTCCGCCTCCTTGTGAGGTGATATTGTTTTGTTGACATATTTTACAAAGGACAATTTTATACGGTTATAGTATTGGTGTAGCGCGAGTAAGAAAATCTCTTAAAATAATTCTTGTTGGTAGTGCAAGAGAGAACGGGTATTCGAATACATAATTGTGGCGAATAAGAATCCCCTGAAATGTGTTGGGTAGTGCAAACAGAATGAGTAAGCAAATATGTATCTGAGTACTTTGCAGGTAACGGGTACGAATGAGTACATGGTAGTAACGAATACGAATGAGTACATGGTAGTAACGAATACATTGTACCGAATGAATACTTTTTTTATGCCACTAATATATATTAGTACCAAGTTGCCAAGTTGAGAATGTATAGAACTGTAATATTTCATCTACTTCTTCGTGGGAAGATATAGATAAGAAACTGCAAAGATGCACTGGGATTGCATTTGGTTCGCCGTTGATCGGTTGCTGTTAGATTTAAGTTTTAGTCTCTAAGAAGTTTTCATTTAATAAACATAATTTAATATATAAGTATCTGTTTAATAAAACTTAACTGGCGCAGTCGCAGTTCAAACCGAAATATAATTAATATAACCGAATTATAATTGAATTAAATAATTGAGTTGAAAACTGAAAGTGAAGAAAAAGTAAATAAATTCAAATAAATTAAGAAGAGTTAAGAATTCAAATAAATTCAAGTCCGAAAAATAAGTTAAGCGAGTTAAGAATTTTACAACATATACCTTTGTATGTAATACCATTGTATATGAAACTTATAGTACTATCATCAAGCAATATTTTTTAGTATTTACTCCAACCGCTCAGGTGGCGTTTTCTCATTCTTCGAGAGCGAAGTAAAATATTATTACTCTCTGAGAATGGAGTTATAATCACAGAATGACTGAGTGATGAGTGGAAACAAAGTAAACAAAATCTTTCTTGGGTTTTCATTCCCATTCAGAATTTTTGCACACATGTTACGCAACTGAGTGAATGACTTTGCCAAGAAAATGAGTAAAGAAACTGATGAAAAAAAGGTATAAGCAGGTTATTATTTTTTTTCTTGTTCAGTGAAAAGATGTGTTTTTCTGATTAGGGAGTGGAGTGGTGGATGCATATTATGCGTTATCCGTCAGGTTTTTAGTTCAAGTGGTGGTCTGGTTAAGGGATGAAAAAACATATTTTCACAGCGGGGTGGTGGTGGGATTATGTGGTGGATGGACGGGGTGCCAGAAATTTACGATGGCTACGGATAGATTTGCTTGTTTTTGTTTGAATTGTATGAAATTATACAGAAAAATTTTCGAATCAAACCCTATCCTCTGTTGCACGGACAAACGAAGGGCGCTGAATAGTTCAAATATTACGTTACCCAATGAGATAGAATACTAAACGCGTTTTTTTTTCGAGGTGTCCCCTGTAGGCATAGTCCTCGCTCTTTAGTAAGAACTAAAGAAATAATAATATTTATAAAATAAAAAGTAGATATCAATTAATTAAAAAAATAATGAATAACTAGAAAAACTTAACAAACAGTGTGAAAAAAAAGAAAATATAACAAAAATTCGCAAAAAAAATCTTAACAAAACAAAGAAAGGATTAATATAGGTACACATATGTATGTACGTATAATAAAGTGAAGTTTTCAATTCCTTACACTTTTAACTCCACAGAGATCTTTATTGGTTTTCTTAATCGAAAATTTGATTAGACCAATTAAAATTAATTTGCAAATGACTTTAAATTTTTGAAAATAATTTGCTTCAAATTTCTAATAAATCTGTAAGCCGAAGGGTTTCGTTCGTATGATCCCCTATTTGAACGAGCCATTGAAAATAAGTTTTCTGCAACATCAGTATTCAGATGTGCAATAAGAAGGAATTGCTGGTCATTTTTAAGTTTTTCCCATATTAGACTCGCATAATAAGATGTAGCTTGCTTCCAATTTTTGTTTAATCCCCTAAGAGTAAAAACCATTTCTTTGGAGGCTACAGTAGCGCGTCTACCCAGCTCCCCGAAGTCAGAAAAGCCGTATACCATGTCATTTTTAATGTTGCAATCAGGTTCGGGTTTGATTGCCATTTCATCAAAAATTAATGTACATATCTCTAAGTTTGACATAGTTTAAGCCTTGCTCTTTAAAAGATGAATCATTTAGTTTGAAAAACCGGCCGGTAAACTTAAGGAAGAGTGTCATCGGTAGATTGTGCTTATAGATGGTAAACTAAATCCCGAGCTCACCAAATGGGAATATAATGTGGGAGACTTATAAAAAAACTTCAGACCCGAATCTTTCTCGTCATTCGTCCAATGTGCATTTGCCTTATGAAAAAGTTGCATATTTACAAAAGTGTTTACGTCGACTGGCTTATTTTGCAATTGCATGTCAACGTTAGTCCTTATCAACCTTTAATCGCTTTGGCGTATCGAAAATATACCGAGGTATGGTATTTACTATTCGCTCGTTATGAAAACGAGATTCGCAAGAAGGAAACTGTGAATGAAAAATTTGCAAACTATTATTTTCAACGCTAGGTAGAGAAAAATCTCTAATAATATGTCATAGGTTCGGCAACTCTATTAACGGAAAGTGTGGTTGGACAAATAGCAGTATTGCCCGTTTCGTTTTCGTTTTGGTTAATATTTAATACGCTGGATGCAATAGAACTGTCTGAAGTGACTACTGAAGGAAGCTTTGTGTCGCTGATGTTATCCATGATTTTAAAACAAGACTCATTGATAGATACATCAGAGCAACTGCACACTGACATGGATGACATTGGAAGGGCATTTTTAGTTAGCAATTTCGATGTGCTTCTATCTTTACATCTTTGCTATGAAAATGGGTTTCACAAATAAAAAATTGTTTTTTCAATGTACTACATTGAGCATGCTTTACCCAAACATCCCTTCTATGATTTTTAGGGACTTGAAAAAATTACAAGAAAAATGTTCTTTTGGTATTGTTACAATCTTTATATGAACATTTAGGCATTTTGAAAATCTATAATAATTTTCTAATAAATCGAAATACAATTGCGTGCAAATGAAATGAAACAAAAATGTTTACCAGGAAATTATTTACACAAACTCCACAGCCATAAGTGAAGACTGAAGAGAAACATTATGTTTGTAGTAAAAACAAGCAAAAATGAATGTGCTATATGTGTGTGCATTTTGTCCTCAATGAAAAAACTTCAACTTAAAAAACTTTACAGACAATCTTTTTTTCATTCATCCCCAATGTGCTTTTGCACTGCCAATAACTCAGATCGATGAGTTATTCGCAATGAAAAAGAAACACACACACACTCCGCACAGACTTCACGATCATAGGTGAAGAGGAAATATTATGTAAGCAAAAAGGAATGTGCTATGTGTGTGTGCCTTTTTTTTTGAGCACATTCCTTTTGCTTTATTTCCATTATCACTCGGATTCATATGCACGAGGAGCGTGCACCTACCATAGCAACTGGCAGTGTGACATTGAATGGGGGTAGGCTGACGAGTTATTCACATTGCAAAAGTAGATATATTCACTGAACAAAGTATGATGTTTGAGCGGGGTATACAAAATTCAATGAGTGCATGTGCAAATTGTTGAGGCAAAAGAACGTAAGATTTTTGTGGTTCTCAGCGACGTGTCTTTTACTTGGGCCGCTAGGGGCGCCACCATCGATTTCCTCAAGTGATAGTACTATTAGTTTCATATACAATGGTAATACGTAAAATACAACGTATACGTACAACTGAAAACTAAGATTTAAAAATCTGTTACAATCTTAAAAGTAAACAAAAAAAAACAGAGAAAAAAAGAATGCAAAATATAAGGAACAAAGAAAAGGAAAGTGCTGACAAGAGAAAGCTGAACTGAGTTAACAACAGGACAACAAAAGCCGAGGAAAAAGTGAACAACAGGACAACAGAAGCTGACGAAAAGGTGAATAACAGAACAACAGGAGAAAGGTGAAGTAAATCAAATGTAGAAAATATATATTTAAGAAATTATTATTATTGCATTAATTTAATTGCGCTTAAAAGAGTTTTGAGCTAATATATTGTGAACATACATTTTTAAAGTAATTTCATTTGTTATTTGATTGTAAAAAGGAAGTTCTACCTGCAGCAGATGAATTTAGAATAGTCTTAGACTTAATTACAAAAATTCCCGAATTTAATGCAAACAGAGAACAGCTGATGGAATTTATAGAAAGAGTTGATAGTTTAAGTCCTGCTATAAATTCATTTCATGTAGACAACGCAAATATTCTTAAAGGATATATACGAGATAGGATAGTTGGCAGGGCCAAGGAAGTTTTACAAAGAAGAGGTAGGATTATTGGTTGGAACCAAATAAAAACTGTAATTATTGAAGAATTTGGAGAAAGAATCAGTGCCGCAATTTTATTTGACAAGATTCGTGTGGCTAGGGTTAAGACTAATATAGAAAATTTTTTTAATGAAATCAATAACTATCTCTGTAGAATAAACATTATTAACTTGCTTCAGAATAATAATGAGGAAGGAATTATAGACTCCAACAATAGAATAGCTTTGGAGTCATTTAAGAACAACTTACCCGAACCAACTAAAACAATAATATTGAGCAGAAATCCGACAGCATTGAAAGATGCCTACAAAATAATATTGGAGCTAAACCATCAAAATTATGGCAATAGCAATAGTTTAGCGAATGCTAACCAATTCCGGAATAACTACCCCAAGCAAAATCATAGATATAATACTTCGACACAATACCGTAGTTCACCGCAATTTAACAATAATGATAACAAACAATTTCAGAACAATAATTCAAGACAATATAAGAATAATAATAACAAACAATTTCAGTATAATAATTCAAGACAAACGCATAACAACAACTATAATAACAATTTCCAAAACCAAAATAATTCAAGACAGTTCAGAAACATTCACTCAGGGCAATATAGAAACCATCGACAAATTGAATCAATGGATGTTGATAATGTAGGTAGAAAACCTGTAGAAAGCGCAGAAAATTTTCATGTCAACGCCTCGGATACAACACATTTCCAATAGTTGAATTAACTATTTATGGACATAAGATCGATTGTTTGGTAGATACAGGATCATCTATATCAATTTTCGATCAGCCCATACTTCTCCAAATTACAAATAATAGAATTAACACTGTAACTGGACAAACATAAATAATCCTTGAAAAAATCACAAAAATTCTAGATGAATTCAATATCAATGCGACAATATCGTGGAAGTTGTTAAATCTTAGTAACAAAAAGTTTGACGCGATTATATGTACAAATGTTCTGATTCCATTAGGAGCAAGAATAGACTTAAAGAAGCAGGAAATCGAAATAAATCAAAGTATAATTAAGTTTAACCCTTGTGTCTACAGCCAAAAAATAATACATAAACATACACCCAACATACCCGGGTGTCCCATACATTTTTGTATGTACACGGGCGTCGGAAGGAGTTGGTTGTGTTTCTGCCAATTGTGTCTTAGAATTGTTTGAAGTGCTTGCTCTTGTTACAACATTTGTTACGGCATTTGGATACAAAGACGCTTTTATTTTTCACGCAACGCATTTGAGAAAAAATATTTCAAGAAGTAAGCATACATTTTTTTTAGTTATATTTATTAATTTACAATTTACATACATTTTTCTATGCACACCCGGGTGTGTTGGCTATAGATAGAAGGGGTAAATCGCAAAAACTACTTGTAAATTTTGACCCAAAAAGAAAATTTTTTTTTTTTTTCGAATATGATAAAAAACAATATTTTAGGAGGCTTTTCAAAATTTCAAGTCGATACGGCACCTAGAACTCAAAATATATCAATCTGAAAATGAAAAACACACCCAGACACAAAGGTTAAAGCGTTCGATTGTCCCTATGCTTATGAAGATATTAATGCACTAGAATGCATAGAATCTCAAGACAATCTTATCAATAAATTAGATACATCAAAGTTAAACGAAGAAGAACTTAAAAGTCTTCGCAACATTTTAAAGGAAAACAAAGAATTATTCTTCTTCGAAGGACAACAATTGACAAGTTTTAACGAAACAAAACACCAAATTATTACTGTGACTAATGAACCAATTTATTCAAGAGCATACCGATTTCCACCAATACACGAAAGAGAAGTAGAAAAGCAGATAAGCGAGATGCTAAATCAGGGAATTATAAGGGAGAGCAATTTCCCTTACAATAGCCCCATTTGGATAGTTCCTAAGCAAATAGATAACTCGGGTCACCAGAAATGGCGACTTGTTATCGACTATAGGAAGCTTAATGAGATCACAGTGAGCGACAAATTCCCCATTCCAAATATTGACGACATATTCGACAAATTTGGAAGGGCTCAATATTTCACCATTCTAGATCTCGCAAAGGGCTTTCATCAAATTCTAGTTGATGAGAATGATCAAGCGAAAATTGCCTTTTCTACACCACAAGGTCATTACGAGTATATCAGAATGCCCTTCGGTCTCAAGAATGCACCGACAACATTCCAGCGAATGATGAACCAGGTGCTTAGAGGCCTAATTAATAAAATATGTGTGGTATACCTTGACGACATACTCATATTTAGCACTAGTCTTGAGGAACATAGGGAAAATTTAAACAAAATATTTAATAGACTTAAGATACACAACTTAAAGATCCAAATCGATAAATGCAGTTTCTTCACGAAACAAACAGAGTATTTGGGCCATCTTCTAACAGATAAAGGGATACAGCCCAATCCAATGAAAATAGAAGCCATACAAAAACTACAGCTACCATCCACTCCAAAGCAAATTAAAAGCTTTTTAGGTTTAACAGGGTATTATCGGAAATTTGTCCTAGATTATGCGAAAGTAGCTCAACCCATAACAAAGTACCTGAAGAAAGGAACGAAAATTAATCTTTCTGATATTCAATACATAAATGTTTTCGATAAATAAAAGAATTGGTTACTAACCCACCTGTATTACATTATCCTAATTTTAAGAAGAAATTTCAGTTGACGACTGATGCGAGCAAATATGCGATCGGCGCTGTCCTAAGTCAGGATAACCATCCTATAGCCTATGCAAGCAGGACGTTAAATAAGCACGAAAATATGTATAGCGCAATAGAAAAGGAATTGTTGGCGATTGTTTGGGCAACGCATTATTTTAGACCTTATCTCTATGGTGTCGAATTTTACGTTTATACCGACCACCAAACAATAAAATGGTTGCATTCGAAAAAGGAGTGTAGAAATTTAAGTCCTCGACTTCAAAGATGGTTGTTAAAATTAGGGGAATACACATTCAAAATAGAATACATCAAAGGGAAACAAAATAATGTAGCGGATTTCCTAAGCAGAATTAATGTCGACAGAAATGAAATTAATGAAATAAATGTACATGAAATAAGTGAGATAGGAAGTGTATATGTGGAAACAATACACAGCCAAGAAGAAAATCTTCATGATCATATTCCTATTGTGGAAACAATAGTGAATAAATTTAAAACACAAATCATACTGTTGGAATCAAAAACTAAGGAAATAGAAACTATCAACAAAAACAGGAAAACAGGAATTTATATTTCAAAACAAGATATTGAAGAAAATAATCTAAATGATATTTTAAGAAGATTTATAGGAAAAGGAACTGTAGGGATATATACGGAATTAAACGATCACTTATACAATCTGGTACAGTTGAAGTTAATAGAATTGTTCAGTAATGATAAAAATATAAAATTTGAGAAGTGCACTTATTTAGCAGAAGAATTGCAAGATGATGAAGAAACAATAAGGTATATAAATTACGTTCATAAGAAGGAGTCAAATCATAGAGAAATCAATGAGAATTATGAATTTTTGAAAAATAAGATATACCTTCCCAACTTATTCAAAAGTTTATTAATAATTGTTCTATATGCCAAAGAGCAAAATATGACCGCAGTCCGATAAAAATTAAATACAAATTAACACAAACACCATCTGACCAAAATGAAATTGTCGGTTTAGATACCTGGACCATGAAAGGTCAACAATTTTTAATGAGTATATATAGATTTTCCAAACACGCATTAGTATTTCATCTAAATGATAGGAATCTAATAACAATTAGGGACGCCTTAAGAAATAGACATGCTGTAGTAGGAAAACCCAAACTTTATATAGCTGATAATGAATTTGACGGACTAGTAATAAAGGATTTTTTGAGAAAAGAGAACATTGAGCTTCACCTCACAAAGCCAAATAGCCATACTGGCAATTCGGATATTGAAAGGCTCCATAATACCTTAAATGAACAGATAAGAGTAATGGAAATAAACCCTGATTTTAAAGACCTCGATATGAAAAATAAATGTTTTAAGTCCGTGGAATTCTACAATAATTCAATCCACTCCATAACGAAAGAAAAACCCATTAAATTTATTTTAGGAAATATGAAAACAAATAAAACTAAGATTAAAGAGCGAATTCAAGCTGAAAAGTATCGTAGAACAGAAAAGTTAAATATAGAAAGACAAAGTGAACCTTGTAGGGATGAAAAACAAGTCTTAATAAAACATTATAAGTCTCTTAGACACAAAAAAGAACCTAAATACAAATTTCATAAAAACCAAAATTTACACCCGTCTAATATTAAAAGAAAGTACAGATGATTGCAACGGTAATATTAATTCTGCTGTGGTCGACCCGGACAATGGGTGAGGCGGAAATACAAATTGAAAAGTTGGAAGGGCAAAAGGACTTTTTAACCCTTAAACTTCCAGACGCAGAGCTTTTTGAGGAATACTCAATATTTATGCATGTCGTTGACCTGAACCTGATCGAAAAATTAATTGAAGAAATAGAAAAAGATTATTAGAAGAAGGCGAAAAACTTTCCATAATAGAAAAAGAAATAGATGATTTAAGGCATATGTATAAGACATTAATTCCGAATAGAAATAAGAGGGGATTAATAATAATAAACCTAGGTGGTACTGTAATGAAACGGCTTTACGGTACCATGGATAGTAATGATAGAGAAGACATAGAGGAGCAGTTTAGAGTTGTTGACGGCAACAATCATAACTTAATAGAAAATATTAATAAACAGATTAAAATTAATGAAATAACTAACAAGAACATAGACAGCTTAAGAGACAGTATAGTTGAAGATAGAAAAAAGTTACTAAAATTAGCACTTGATATTAATGAAACAGATAGCAGTTGTATTAGAGACATTTATATGAATAAGCAATTAATCAGAATTTTCGTTTTTAAAACTGAGCTCGAAAAATTGCAAAGTAACATATTAAGTATCAAAATGGAATATACGATTAGAAGCATTCTCACGAATGAAGAAATAGAATATTACCAAATAGATTTCTTAAAACTAGAAAATATTAAAATGGCCCTAGGCAAATTTAAGGACACTTTAGATTTCATTATCAAAGTCCCAAAGGAAATAAGATTTGTTGAGAAATATATAGTTACCCCTCTAACTGATGAAAAATATTACGAGCTCGATTTTAAAATGAAAACGGTGGTAGGTCTGAATGATAGTTTTTACGAGTTCAAAGACGATATGAACGTTAAGAATTTAAAAAAAGTAGATGAATGTGTGAAAAATCTTTTTATTGAAGTTAAACGCTGTAATAAGAAAAAGAATACCAAACACGTTCTAGAGTTAGATACGGGAATTTACCTATTCAAAAACAATAAAAATGTTGAAATGAGAAATACATGTAATAACCAAAATTATACATTAAATTATTGTAAAAACTAAAGAAATTGAAATAAATAATAATATTAAAGTATTCAATAAGGTCTTAACTATTCCGAATTACGGAAATTTGAACAAAATTAATATTACTCTTTCACTTGACGAAATTCAGGCATATCAACATATCAACATAGAAAAAGTCAAGGAACTTCATTATGAAAAGAAGACTTATTTTATTTCATTTATAGTTACAACTATTGTCATTATTATTTTTATATCAGTTGTATTATATGTATTTTTTAAAAAGTATTATAAACTAAAAACATTTGTCTTTCATGTAAAATTTTCGACTCAGGAGAGCTCGAAACGAAAGGGGGAAGAAGTTATATCAGAAGTACCCCAATTATTTTAAGTTGATATCAAATTAAATAATTATCAGCGACGGATCATGTTCTCTCTCGGTGCTAATTTTGCACATTCCCCGTCACCCACATTTGGTAAACAAATATGGGTTGAACAAGAGAATGTATAGAACTACATCTTCGTGTGAAGATGTAGATAAGAAACTGCAAAGATGCAATGGGATTGCATTTGGTTCGCCGTTGATCGGTTGCTGTTAGATTTAAGTTTTAGTCTCTAAGAAGGTTTCATTTAATAAACATAACTTAATATATAAAAAGTTTGTGTTTAATAAAACTTAAATCGCGCGCCTAACGAAACATCAGTGCAGTGAAAGTGATAAAAAAATCAGTGCCGGGTTATCCATTTTCCCCTTCCCACTCACCCGCTGTTAGGTTTTTCAACCATCGCAACAGTTGCATGTACTATACATTCTTCTGTTGCGTTGATTGAGAGAGCGTAACATCTGATGCATAGCGGGCCGTGAGTGTATCCGAATAGCGGACCACAGCTGACTGTCGTTTGGGCATAACATCTGCGACAGCTTGCTGTGGAAAACTATTTTTGGGATCTAGACTTCGCGGCCCCTAGGCCGGTCTGACCATAACATCATATCAGCTAAATTCTCGTACTCCCACCACACAGTTAAAGAACAAACTCCCAAAAGAAAAGTATGGCGATACGAGAAAGCCAACTGAGACGACCTTAATAGCTTCTTTAGGAGTTTTAACTGGTCACTATGCTTCCTCGATAGTGACGTGGATGACGCCGCTGATATGATCACCGACACGATTCTCTTAAGTATGAATGACTTTATTCCTAACAGAATAAAGAGCATTAAACCTAAGACAAACTCATGGTTCGACCAGAGCTGTAAAGAGGCTATCAGGTTGAAAGAAGTAAGTTTTCGGTCTTATAAAACCAACAAATCTGAGGAAAACCGAAAGAAGTTTAAACAAGCCAGAAATGACTGCAATGCCCATATTCAATGTGTCAAATTCCTGTACGACCAAAAACTGAGGCAAAAAATACTAGTGTCCCAAAGGTAGTAAAAATTGTTGGTCATTCGTGAAAAACATTAGAAACTTTGCCTCATCTGCCATCCCAACGCTCATTTACAATGACATTCCAGCTGTCAGCTCCTTAGACAAGGCCAATCTGCTCGCTGCACAATTTGCAGCCAATTCTACACTGCAAGATAGCGCTTTGTCTGTCTCTGTGCTTGAGAGCGTCGAATTTTTTATGGGACAAGTCCACTTTCACACTCGCGCAGTTGCAGGAGTTCTCAAAGGCCTCAACATTCACAAATCCGCTGGTCCCCCAATAGTTCTGAAGAGGTGTTCTTCTTCGCTGGCGCAACCTCTGCGTAAGCTTTTCTGTCTGTCCCACTCTTTTGGACTCTTTCCGCGAAGATGGAAAACAGCATTTATCCAGCCTGTCCCTAAAAAAGGCAAATCTTCCTCTCCGACCAATTACCGACCCATTGCACTTACGTCCCTTCTTTCTAAGGTCATGGAAATGCTGATAAATAGTCAGCTTATGAAATATCTTGATTCACGAAAACTCCTCAATGACCGGCAGTATGGGTTTCGTAGCAACAGGTTCACTGGTGATTTGATGGTGTGGAGTACGTCGTAGCACCCTGTGCTTGCAAATTGTAAACGTCATAAATGAATTATTGTATTGGTCATTTGTATGTATTAGAGACGGAAATAAAGTTAGTGTAAAACAGAAGCTGCTCGTGTTCGGTCTGTTTGGTAGTCATCGCTTGAAGGTTATCCACATTGGTGACCCCGGAAAAAAAAAGAAAATCTTACATGCCGAAATATTTTTTTTTAATAACTTTTTTACAATGCCGAACGACGACGAATCTTCGCAAAGGAAAAACACCGAAAGAAAAGTGACTTGATCCCTGAGCAGCAGACATCGGATGAAAGTTCTAAGATTTCCACAAAAATCCCGCCATTCTGGAAAGTTCGCCCAGACCTCTGGTTTTCTCAAGTGGAATCGCAGTTTTTCACATCTGGTATTAAAACGATGTAACCAAATATCATACCATTGTGGCCGCTATAGTAAGCCACATCATTCTAAACCCACCAAAGGAAAACCTGTACCAAACATTAAAGGAGAGACTAATTGCTCAATACGCCGAGTCTGAGCAAAAGAGACTCCGCAAACTTCTCCAGGAAATCGAACTCGAAGATAAAAAGCCGTCCACCTTGCTGAGAGAGTTGAAGGATGTTGCTGGAACCAACGTTAACGACGAGCTCTTAAAGTCTCTGTGGTTACAGCGCCTACCGCAACATATGAGGAGTATCATTTTGGTTCGTTGCTTACCTTTCCAGGCTTGGTGCACTGGCGGACAAAATCACAGAAGTCAGCTAGAATTCGTATGCAGCTGCCGTAAGTACCAAACCAACCATACCACTAGAAAGTCAAATATTCCAATTAACGCGTCAAGTCGAACAATTGAGATGCAGTCTTGCAGCAGTGACATCAGGAAGACAATCCCGTTCGAGATTCCGATATCGAAGCAAGTCGCGTGTTTAAGCGAACAACAATAACCCGACGTATTGCTGGTATCATAATACACACGGCGAAAAAGCGAAGAACTGCCGCTCGCCTTGTGCATTTGTCAAAACAGCAAAAAGCGGGAAAACTAACGGGCTTGTCACTTGATGCGGCGAGTGACGTCAGCCAACATAATTGCCGCCTTTTCATTTTCAACACAACCACGCATCTAGATTTCTCATTGACACGGGGGCTGACATCTCTGTTTTGCCATCGTCAGTTCAACTAAAACGTCAAGAACACAGTTCGAATTTTCTATACGCAGCTAACAACACAAAAGTAAAAACGTTTGGAGAAGGAAATTTAAGTGGACATTCATTGTCGCCGAAGTTAGCCGCCCCATTATCGGTGCAGATTTCCTGCAATACTACAACATTCTGGTGGATATTAAAAACAAGCGATTGGTTGATAACCAAATATCAGTCAAATCTTGTGGAATTTTAGCAAGAGAAAGTTCTCTTAAGATTTCAAATATTTGTTGCGAAAACCCTTTTAACGCTCTTCTTTTAGAATTCAAGACAATAACAAGATCACCACCAGCGCTGTCCCCCACTATAACCGATCCGAAAGTGACACACCATATCCTCACGAAAGGCCCTCCAACATTTTCTCATGCGAGACGATTATTACCAAAAACGCTACAAAAAGCAAAACGTGAATTTCAGTCGATGGTGGAGCAAGGTATTTGTCGACCATCGAAGAGTCCTTGGGCTAGTCCTCTCCATATGGTACCGAAAGGCAATGGAGAGTGGCGTCCATGTGGCGACTACCGGCAATTAAATGCAGTGACTGTGCCCGACAAATACCCTATCCCCCACGTGCACGATTTTACTTTCTTCCTAGGAGGCCAGAGAATTTTTACAACCCTGGACCTGCAACGCACCTATCATCAGATTCCGGTGGAAACCAACGGCATTCCCAAAACAGCCATCATCACTGCATTTGTATGAGTTTTGCAGGATGACCTTCTTACTCCGAAACGCTGGACAAACATTCCAACGCTTCGTCGATGACATGCTGCGAGATTTCGAGTTCGCTCACGCCTAAATTGACGATATTTTGATCGATTCGCACAACAGAGAGGAACATCGAATGCATTTAACGAAAGTGTTTCAGCGTCTTCAAGAATTCGGAATGGTGATCAACATCGAAAAGTGTCAGTTCGGACAGTCCGAGGTACGTTTCCTCGGTCACATGATTAGCGCTCGAGGTATCAAACCGTTAGCAGACAAGGTGAATGCTATAAAGCGGTCAACCCAAACACATTAGTGACCTACGCCGATTTCTTGCTAAGATAAATTTTTACCGTCGCTTTATACCGCATGCTGTAAACTCTGAAGCCAAACTCCAGACTCTAATCAAGGGAAACAAGAAGAATGACCGAACATCGATCGAATGGACTACTGACACCTCAGCAGCATTCGATAAATGCAAGGAGTCCTTGTCCGAAGCTGCAATATTAGCTCACCCTAGCGCAACCGGTCAACTGGCATTAATGGTCGATGCATCTGACTTTGCTGTTGAAGCCGCTCTTCAACAGTTCGATGTAAATTCTTGGCAACCACTAGGATTTTTCTCGCGTAAGCTATCGTCGACGCAAAGCAAATACAGCACTTACGATCGGGAGCTGTTCAGTGCATATTCAGGGGTAAAATATTTCAGTCACATGCTCGAAGGCCGTAGTTTTGCTCTCTTTACAGATCACAAACCGCTTGTCTACGCATTCAACCAGAAATTGGAAAAGGCCTCTCCACGACAACGGAGACAATTGAATTTTATCAGCCAATTCACAACCGATGTTAGGTACATCGCAGGGGGCGAGAATATCGTTGCCGATGCATTGTCCCGCGTTGAGACCATCAGCACCACCAACTCCATCGACTATTCCGTTCTGTCAAAATCCCAGTTAAAAGATGAGGAGCTACAAAAATGGATAAGCGACAAGTCGACGGGACTGGTATTAAAGAAATTCCTAGTACCAGGCAGCGGCAACCTTACCATCTTCTGTGATATCTCCACCGACCGTATCCGACCGTATATCACGAAGGAGTTAAGACAGCATTCAACAGCGTGCACTTTTTGGCACATCTTAGTGTTAGAGCTACTACAAAGATGGTGTACAAGCGATTCATCTGGCCGAATATGGGGAGCGAATGTCGGGCTTGGGCAAAGATGTGCCTGTCATGTCAACGCTGCAAAGTTTCACGTCATAACGTCACGCATATCGGTGAGTATAATAAGACAGATTACCGATTTCAGCATATAAACATCGACATCTTTGGTCCCTTACCATCATCAAGAGGATTTCGTTATTGTCTTACAATGATAGATAGATTCTCTCGATGGCCGGAGGCTGCGCCTATCGAAGATATCACAGCAGAGACCGTTTGCCGCACCCTATGCACAACCTGGATATGTCGCTACGGGGCTCCGCAGAAAATAGCAACAGATCAGGGTAGGCAGTTCGAGAGCGAGTTACTTAAAGAAGTATCGAGAACCCTCGGCATTACACACCTACGCATAACTCCTTACCATCCGGAATCAAATGGCATTATTGAGCGATGGCATCGTACGCTGAAAGCAGCAATTAAATGTTCCGTAAATTGGGTCGACGTCCTCCCAACTGTATTTCTAGGACTTCGAACAGTTTTCAAAGAGGATATCAAGGCCAGCGTTGCGGAAATGCTCTACGGAACGAACTTGACGATTCCTGGCGAATTTGTGCATGTCTCGAAACGGAATCAAGCAACATCTGATTTTGTCACATCTTTGCGGTGCGCAATGTCTCAATTGAAGTTTCCAGAGACATCGACGCATTGCAAAAAACCAATTTTTATTCAAAAAGATCTCAGACAAGCAACACATGTCTTCGTACGCGATGATTCAGTCAAACCGCCTTTGCACCCACCATACGTTGGACCATTCTCTGTCGTGAAGCGGTCGACGAAATTTTACACTGTCGAAAGAAATGGGTAAAAGGTAAACATCTCAATCAACACGTTAAAAGCTGCTTATGTATGGGACGAAGTAGAAGACAAATCTCAGCCTCAAATCGCTACAGAAGTTAACGACGAACCGACTTACTTTACTAGGGCCAGAAGGCCAGTAAAGTTTCGAAATATTCGCAGTTGATCTCAACTACTGGAGGGGGAGTACTGTGGAGTACGTCGTAGCACCCTGTGCTTGCAATTCGTAAACGTCATAAATGAATTATTATATTTGACATTTGTATGAATTAGAGACGGAAATAAAGTTAGTGTAAAACAGAAGCTGCTCGTGTTCGGTCTGTTTGGTAGTCATCGCTTGAAATGCATTTGACAGAGTTTGGCATCAGGCTCTTTTGTCGAAAATACGTGCATATGGCATCGATGAGTCTCTTCTTCAATGGATTAGAAATTACCTTTCGGAGCGTTCAATACAAGTCGTATTGGACGGCTTCAAGTCTGACATTCTATACATAAATGCTGGTGTCCCCCAGGGCTCAGTTTTGTCTCCGACTCTCTTCCTCATTTTCATAAATGATCTCTTGTCTGCAATCCAATCCATTCTTTCGCTGATGACAGTACCCTCAGTTTTTCATATTCGTTCCCTAACTCATGTCCCTGCTCTTAGGCCGTAGAAGAGGAACGGCAACGTATATTAAACTCATTAAATTCCGACCTTGACAGCATAATCAAATGGGGCTCAACTAACAGAGTGGAATTTAATGCATCCAAAACTCAGTGCTGTCTTCTGTCTCTCAAGCGAAACCAAAACCCCCAACCATTATCCATGTATGGTACTTGCATCCCGGTCACCGAAAGACTTGCCATTCTCGGTATGTGTATCTACAACCATCTTCGTTGGAACGATCACTTATTCGAGGTCGCCAAAAATGCTGCAAAATGTCTACGATTCCTTAAGCGATGCAAGAAATTCTTTACCCCTTCTGATCTGGCCACAATTTATAAGGCATTCATCCGCCCAAAGCTGGAATACAACGCCCATATCTGGTCTGGTGCACCCAAGACCGTTTTTGCACATCCTAAATAAACTTATAGGTGATAGAGACATTGTGAGCTCCATAGTCTCACTAGAACATCGAAGAAATGTCTCGTGTCTTTCCCTATTTTATCGCTTGTTTTATAAAAAATGCTCCAGCGAAATAGCCACTTGCATTCCTCCCCTTCAAAATTTCACCCGCAATACGCGTCACGCTTCGAATGCACATCAGTTTGTTATTTCGAGCCTTTTAGCAATGCCAAGAGGCATAAGTAAAGAATTAAACTATTGGGGAGTTTAGAATCCTAAACCTTTTAGCAGCGCCAAGACGCATAAGTAAAGAATTAAACTATTGGGGAGTTAAGAATCCTAAACAATGCTTTTTGGCGTTAGATAACCCCATCTAGATATCCTACAAGACTTCTGCGGCTGACACCCACGTGGAGGGTTAGTATGAGGATTTTCGCCTACCGGCGAAATTTGCCAATTTTATGACTAGTTTTATTCTAAACTATTGAGGAGTTTAGAATCCTAAACAACGGTTTTTGGCATTAGATAACCCCATCTTGACATCCTACAAGACTTCTGCGGCTGACACCCACGTTGAGGGTTAGTATGAGGATTTTCGCCTGCCGGACCAAATGTTTCGACATGTACATATTTTTATGGGATAAATCTACTACACTATAAAATGAAGTTAATATTTCTTTGTTTCGTGTTTGTAAGAAAACGGCTGAACCGATTTTAATAATTTCTTTTTTATTGAATTCGAAATCGTATGGACCGGGTTTAGATAAAACTACTTATACAATTTTGCGCTTGGGAGACCACGAAAAGAGACGAAATAACTTAGAAACACAAATAGCATCAACTTTGCCTTTGTCGATTTTAATGAAATAAGTTTCGTGGTTTAGAGTTTTTAAAGACGCAAATTTCAAGTCCAAAATCATGATTCTACGTCATCTAGAAGCTGAGCAATATCAAAAATATCATTTGTAAAATTTAGAATTTGACTAATTTTTCGTTGATCATGTCTCCCAACCATGTCTCAGTGGTGATAATCATTTTTTTCTTCTTTATGCTTGTTTCGCTGCCTCTTCGCTAAATTTATGAGCAGGGGAGAGTGGCTGGCGATAGGAGGAAATGTGTTTCCTTATTCTTATACAGTCATTGGCGAAATTATTTGCACAATGCAATGTTTACACCATATCGTTTCAATAAAGTTGTATATCTTTTGAGAAATTCAATATTTCAGTTATGTTCTTGTTTATTATCAATCTTTAAAGTCCTCTTGAAACGGTAAATAGAAAAAGAAAATCAAATTTCTAACAGTAAACGTTAAAACCATAGAAAAGAAAGTGGCAAAATTATTGTTACAACATTAAAAACCGGCAAAATTATTTGCACAAATGCAATTAACTGTTCTGGACAAGTACCCATAGTTAAATTCTTCGACTTTTCGATGCAAATCGATTAGCCAATTTCTAAAACTTTTAAATGGCTAGAACTAGGGAACTATCAACGGAGAAACGTGCGGCTATTGTTGCAGAATTTGAAACCGGTGCTTTGGCAGTAGAACTTTCGGCAAAATATCACTGCAGTCAAAGAACAATTTATTACAAAACTGGAAAACAAAAAACACATGGAACTGTAAAAAACCGAACCCGTAGAAGCAGAAAAAAGGTTACTTCGGAAAGGGAAGACCGCTGAATTATCATTCTATTAAAAGTAACCCACGTGAAAAGGCTCGATATGTGAGAACGGATTTAAACAAGGATCGTGAGAACAATATTAGTGAAAGAACGTTACGAATATGGTTAAAGAAAATCCAAATTCAAGCCAACTTCATACAAAAAAAGCTCCAAATAACATCAAGAAATAAGCAGCTGAGGCTACAATTTACTAGGGAGCATATTAACACACTAGCAGCTGTTTGGGGAAGTGTGCTCTGAACCGACGTGACTGCTTGTTCTCTGGATGGCAGCTATGGTCGAAAATGTTATTTCTGCAATTCAAAAACAATATCCAAACAACCCATAAAGCAACCAAACCAACCAACCAAAGCATTCCAAAGGAGGTCAAATTATGATATGGGGATGCATATCGTATTGTGGTGTGGAACCACTTATGCGGTGCTCTGACCATATGACACAGTCACATTATTTAAAGATACTAAATGATGTTGCACTGGTGGTATCCTCAATATTCAACGGGATCGATTTCATCCTTCAACGTGATAATGTATCCATACACGCTGCCTGGAACATCAAAAAGATTTTAACGGAAGTTGGAGAAGTAGCTTTAAAATGGCCTCCACAAAGCCCTGGCTTACATTTAGGTAATAGGAAATGGCATCTTGTAAAGTCAAAAATTCCACAAAACATTGGAAGATCTCCAGATGAAACATGGAAGGATTTTATAACAGCTTAGAGTACCATTCCGGGAGAGCAAATTCAAAATTTGATAGGCTCAGTGCCAAGGCGCCTCGCAGAAGTTATTGCGGCAAAAGGAGGAAACACAACTTATTAGATAATGCTAATCCCTCAAAACCATTGCGCCAATGTAAAAAAATTCTCATTTTCGGCTTCCAGAAGCGTAAGCAGAAGTAAATTGTACTCGTGCAAATAATTTTGCCGGTTTTTAATGTTGTAACAATAATTTTGCCACTTTCTTTTCTATGGTTTTAACGTTTACTGTTAGAAATTTGATTTTCTTTTTCTATTTACCGTTTCAAGAGGACTTTAAAGATTGATAATAAACAAGCACATAACTGAAATATTGAATTTTTCAAAAGATATACAATTTCATTGAAACGATATGGTGTAAACATTGCATTGTGCAAATAATTTTGCAAGTGACTGTATGTATTTCTGTTATCCATGCATACTGCATGGGTTGTGTGCATGTTGTGTCTGTTTGTGCAGTGGTAGCGATTCTCACTGGGGATGTTATAATTGAGTTGGGAATTGTATTTCAACGAGTGTGTGCTAAAATGAGTAAAAGATATTCTAATATTCTGATATTGGCGAAGGAGTAAAGATACAAAAATTACGCGGATGTCTTGGCTGAGAAATGTGTAAAGTTCCACTATTAATAGACTCGGTTCTGTTAGTGAGCGGTTTATTCTTGGCGGTGAAAATGTTGTCCGACCGTGGAGCCTAAAGAAAAATTCATGTTTTCAATATGAATGTTTCATTTCATACGAAAAGGAGTCGCATGTAGGTTCAATGTCTGAGCTTTTGTGGTGTACAAAAGCGGGCAAAAGAATCTGCTGGATTGTGTTGTTCAAGCGCAAAAGTTATGCTCAGAGAAAACGGTGCACCGCCGGAACCACCAAAGAGCATTCTGCTGGGTGATCATATCCTTCGTCAAAAACTTTTTTAGAGAGTCCTAGAAAGTTTAACTCAGCCTTTCAAATGACCTCCTTTGGTGGTAAACGCATAACAGAAGGCAACTTTTTGCCCACTTTAAAGATTCAGGGTCAAATTTACCACCTTATCGGAACATTAATGCCTGACAGTAACGCTAATCCCAATTTCCTACAAATCTATTTCATGAGAAATTCTTGAAACTGGAAGAAGGCGAAGCAAGGCGAGCACGGGTCAGCTAGTATAATATAGAAACTTGTATGGAGTACAGAGATAGAAAAAAAAAATATGGCAAAATTAGAAGACAAAATACGTCTGATTCGTTACAAGATATTTCTTTATCTGATCTTAAAAGATTATTCAGTACATTTCATAGCACAGTAGTAACATTACATTTTACAGTATTATTCAAATATACATGATGTGAACAATTAACCAAAGACTTTTTTATGTACAATTTATGTTTTATGATCATCATGTTTATCGCTATCTTCCATAATTGAGGAGCTTATTTCCTGGGGGCATTGTATAGGGTGAAGTGTAATAGGTTCTAGGGTATTTATATCTTCATATGTGTAGGCTGAATCGAATCCTTTAAACATGACTTTTGTCCCCTTATCTCAATGCAATAATAATTTTCAGTCTACTTTTGCTCTCAGCAAAATTTTTTGGCAACGGATTTAATAATTTCTAAGACATGGTAGCATTTAGTTTGAATTGATTTGGTACTTTAGTAGTTTTTCAAAATTAATAGTTATTTCCCCAGTAACAGAACTTGTAGAAATTGGTTGAATTTCTGTTTTTGTTAATTTGGAGAACATACACTGATTAAGAATTGAAATAGACGAACCCGTATCAATAAGGCAATCAAATTTTTGGTCATTTACAGTTACTTCAATTATTGGAAATGAATTGTGTCCGAGACTCTTAACAGAAAATGTTCGTAACTTACTATTCATTTATTGATGTTACTAACATCTACATATTGACAGTATCGAGTTGCCAGTCGTCGTGAGTGCACGCATTCTGCTGCAGCTTTAACCTCTCCATCCATAAAAAGAAATAAAACAAATGCACCAAAATACCATAAAACAAAAAAAAATATGCATACATATATAATAACAATTCTTTATACACGTAACAACAAAAAAACAAAACAAAAATTAAAAAATAAACAATAGATCAACTGATCGTGCGAGTAATGTTTAAAATATATAATCTATTAAAGTTTACAAAGTAAAGTTTCTTTATTGTTTGACTGCTTCTTAAAGACTAAACTTAATTTCTAAAAGTACTGATCAACAGCGAATCAAATCCAATCCCAATGCAGCTATGCAGTCTCTTATCTTTAGGGGTGGCAATGGTGTAGTGGTAGCGTCATCGTTTGTCGAGCTAATGGTTCACAGTTCAATCCCTGATGTCAGCAAGCATTATATGATAAGAGGCAGTCCGATCAATTGCGAAAGTTTGTGACAACACTACTGCGAACGCATAACAGTGGCAGTAGGTTTGTCATATGGCTGGAGAAATTGCTCGCTCTGCTGATAATTGATATGCTTATGACATCAGGTGGATCGTGAAAAAAATACTGTGAATCAGAAGCGAAGGCAAAAAATACATGACAGCATCAAATCTCCCCAGTTATTCTGGACACCACCCCTGGAGCTAATGTGAAACCTAATACAGCTGAGATTCAAACCACTACACCAATCTCTTTCTCTCTCGCTCTATCTATCTTTCCAACGCCCGCACCATGTGAAAAACATGAAAAGGGTATTCATAACCCCTTGAGTGCGGGTAAATTATAAAAAAAAAAAAAAAAATCTTCATCTTCCCACGAAGATGCAGATGAAATTGCAGTTCAACACATTCCATTGTTCAACTCATATTTGTTTACCAAATGGGAGTGACGGGGAACGTGCAAAATCAGCACTGCGATAGAACAGGATCCGTCGTCGATCTTTTGTTCAAAATAAAGGGGGTACTTCTGATATAACTTCTCCCCCCTTTCGTTTCGAGCTCTCCTGAGTCGAAAATCTTACATGAAATACCTTTCTTTTTAGTTTATAATATTTTTAATAAAATATATATAATAAAATCGAAATTATAATAACAATAACAATAGTTGTAACTACAAATGAAATAAAATGAGTCTTCTTTTCATAATGGAGTTCATTGATTTTTTTTGGTATGTTTGAATTTCATCAAGTGAAAGAGTAATATTTACTTTTTCCAAGTTTTCATAATTCGGAATGGTTATAACTTTATTGAATACTTTAATATTATTGTTTCAATGTCTTCAGTTTTAACAATACAATTCTTAAATCTAATTAAGTAATTTCCATTTAATGAATAATTTTGATTATTACAGGTGTTTTTCGTATAAACATTTATGTTATTTTTGAATAAATAAATTCCGGCATCTAGTTCTAGAATTTCGTGTTTTGTGTTCTTTTTCTTGTTACATCGTTCAACTCCAATAAAAAGATCTTTGATACATTCACCTACTTTTCTTAAATTCTTAATATTCATATAATTTTTTAATTCATAAAAACTTTCATTCAGACCTACAACCGTTTTCATTTTAAAATCAAGTTCGTAGTGTTCTTTATCAGGAAGAGATGTAACAATATATTTCTCAATTAATTTTATTTCCTTTGGGACTTTGATAATAAAAGCTAACGTGTCCTTAAATTTGCCTAGAGCCATTTTTATATTTTCTAATTTTAAAGAATCTATATGGTAGTATTCTATTTCTTCATTAGTAAGAATGCTTCTAATCATGTAACCCATTTTGATACTTAATACATTACTTTGTAGTTTTTCTAGCTCATTCTTTAAAACGCCAATTCTAATTAGTTGCTTATTCACATAAAAATCTTTAATGTAACTGCTATCTCTTTCATTAATATCAAGTAATAATTTTAGCAACTTCTTTCTATCTTCAATTATACTGTCTCTTAAGCTGTCTATGTTCTTGTTAGTTATTTCATTGATTTTAATCTGTTTATTAATATTCTCTATTAAATTATGATTGTTGCCGTCAACAACTCTAAAATGCTCCTCTATATCTTCTCTATCATTACTATCCATGGTACCGTAAAGCCATTTCATTACAGTACCACCCAGATTTATTAATCCACTCTTGTTTCTATTCGGAATTAATGTCTTATACATATGCTTTAAATCATCTATTTCTTTTTCTATTATCGCCTTCTCCTAACATTGTTGATGAATCTTTTTCTATTTCTTCAATTAATTTTTCGATCCGTTTTAGATCAACTACATGCATAAATATTTGGAAGTTTAAGGGTTAGAAAGCCGTTTTGCCCTTCCAACTTTTCAATTTGGATTTCCGCTTCACCCATTATCAGGGTCGCCCACAGTAGAAGTAATATTACCGTTGCAAGCATCTGTAATGTATTTATACTTTCTTTAAATATTAGATGGGTGTAAATTTTGATTTTTATGTAGTTTATATTTAGGTTCTTGTTTATGTCTAAGAGACTTATAATTTTTATTAAGACTTGTTCTTCATCTCTACAAGGTTCACTTTGTCTTTCTATATTTAACTTTTGTGTTCTACGATCCTTTTCAGCTTGAATTCGTTCTTTAATATTAGCTTTACTTGTTTTTATATTTCCTAAAATAAAATTAATGAGCTTTTCCTTCGTTACTGAATGGATTGAATTATTATAGAATTCTACGGACTTAAAACATTTACTTTTCATATCTAGGTCTTTAAAATCAGGGTTTATTTCCATTACTCTTATCTGTTCATTTAAGGTATTATGGAGCCTTTCAATATCCGAATTGCCAGTATGGCTATTTGGCTTTGTGAGATGAAGTTCAATGTTTTCTTTTCTCAAAAAGTCTTTTATTACTAGTCCGTCAAATTCGTTATCAGCTATATAAAGTTTGGGTTTTCCTAGTACGGCATGTCTATTCTTTAAGGCGTCCCTTATTGTTATAAGATTTCTGTCATTTAGATGAAATACTATTGCATGTTTGGAAAATCTATCAATACTCGTTAAAAATAGTTGGCCTTTCATGGTCCAAGTATCTAAACCGACAATTTCATTTTGGTCAGATGGTGTTTGTGTTAGTTTATATTTGATTTTATCGGACGGCGGTCATATTTTACTCTTTGGCATATAGAACAATTATTGATATACTTTTGAATGAGTATTTTTAATTTGGGAAAGTATATCTTATTTTTCAAAAATTCAAAGTTTTCATTAATACCTCGATGGTTTGATTCTTTTTCGTGAACAATTCTAATGTATCTAATAACTTTTTCATAATTTTTAAGGTCTTCTGCCAAATATGTACATCGCCTAAACCTTATGCTTCTATCGTTGCTGAATAATTCTATTAGTTTTAGCTGTACTTGATTATATAAATGATGATCTAGTTCTGTGTAAATTCCTGTGACACCTTTTCTTATAAATCGTCTAAAAATGTCTGTCATGCCATTGCTAATAATATCTTCCTTGGAAATGTATATCCTCCTATTTTTATGAACTGTATCCATTTCTTTGGTTTTTAAATCTAAGAGAATAAGTTGGGTTCTATATTTATTCACTACTGTATCCACTATTGGGATATGGTCATTAAAGTTTTCATCTTGTGAATGTATTGTGCCTAGCTCTGCGCTTTGAGAATTTGCTTCCGACATATTTTCATTAATACCAATAGCGTTGATTTCATTTTTGTCCGTGTTAATCCTACTTAGAAAGTCTGCTACATTATTCTCTTTTCCCTTTATATAGTCAATTTTAAATGAATACTCTCCTAATTTTAACACCCATCTTTGGAGTCTTGAACTAATATCTTTGCAATCTTTTTTTGAACGTAACCATTTGATCGGTTGGTGGTCCGTGAGGACATCAAATTCTACGCCGTACAGGTATGATCTGAAATAACTAATTGACCAAATTATAGCCAGTAACTCTTTTTCTATGACACTATAAATACATTATCTCGTGTTGATTTAACGTTCGGCTAGCATAACAGATAGGGTAGTTATCCTGACTAAGAACGGCACCAACTGCATATTTGCTAGCATCAGTTGTCAGTTTAAATCTCTTGTGAAAGTTGGGGTAGTGTAGAATAGGATGATTGGTGATAAGTTCTTTAAGTTTCTCAAAGGCATTTATATATTGACAATCCGATATGTTAATGCGCTCATTTTTCTTTAAGTACTTAGTCATAGGCTGGGCAACTTTGGCATAATCTTTTATAAATTTACGGTAATAGCCCGTAATGCCTAAAAAACTCTTGATTTGTTTAGGCGTTTAAGGTAAATTAAGGTTTCGGATTACTTCAACTTTTTTTGGATCAGGCTTAATGCCATTTTCTGTCAAAATATGTCCCAAATATAGCGTCTCCTTTTGGAAAAAGTTGCACTTGTCTATTTGAATCTTAAGATTATACTCTCTAAGCCTTCTGAAAACTTTATCAAGATTTACTTTGTGTTCCTCCAAGCTTGTACTAAAAACGAGTATATCGTCAAGATGCACTAATATATTATTAATAACGCCTTTGAGCACTTTGTTCACCACTCTCTGAAAAGTTGATGGTGCATTTATACTTTCTTTAAATATTAGATGGGTGTAAATTTTGATTTTTATGTAGTTTATATTTAGGTTCTTGTTTATGTCTAAGAGACTTATAATTTTTATTAAGACTTGTTCTTCATCTCTACAAGGTTCACTTTGTCTTTCTATATTTAACTTTTGTGTTCTACGATCCTTTTCAGCTTGAATTCGTTCTTTAATATTAGCTTTACTTGTTTTTATATTTCCTAAAATAAAATTAATGAGCTTTTCCTTCGTTACTGAATGGATTGAATTATTATAGAATTCTACGGACTTAAAACATTTACTTTTCATATCTAGGTCTTTAAAATCAGGGTTTATTTCCATTACTCTTATCTGTTCATTTAAGGTATTATGGAGCCTTTCAATATCCGAATTGCCAGTATGGCTATTTGGCTTTGTGAGATGAAGTTCAATGTTTTCTTTTCTCAAAAAGTCTTTTATTACTAGTCCGTCAAATTCGTTATCAGCTATATAAAGTTTGGGTTTTCCTAGTACGGCATGTCTATTCTTTAAGGCGTCCCTTATTCTTATAAGATTTCTGTCATTTAGATGAAATACTATTGCATGTTTGGAAAATCTATCAATACTCGTTAAAAATAGTTGGCCTTTCATGGTCCAAGTATCTAAACCGACAATTTCATTTTGGTCAGATGGTGTTTGTGTTAGTTTATATTTGATTTTTATCGGACTGCGGTCATATTTTACTCTTTGGCATATAGAACAATTATTGATATACTTTTGAATGAGTATTTTTAACTTGGGAAAGTATATCTTATTTTTCAAAAATTCAAAGTTTTCATTAATACCTCGATGGTTTGATTCTTTTTCGTGAACAATTCTAATGTATCTAATAACTTTTTCATAATTTTTAAGGTCTTCTGCCAAATATGTACATCGCCTAAACCTTATGCTTCTATCGTTGCTGAATAATTCTATTAGTTTTAGCTGTACTTGATTATATAAATGATGATCTAGTTCTGTGTAAAATCCTGTGACACCTTTTCTTATAAATCGTCTAAAAATGTCTGTCATGCCATTGCTAATAATATCTTCCTTGGAAATGTATATCCTCCTATTTTTATGAACTGTATCCATTTCTTTGGTTTTTAAATCTAAGAGAATAAGTTGGGTTCTATATTTATTCACTACTGTATCCACTATTGGGATATGGTCATTAAAGTTTTCATCTTGTGAATGTATTGTGCCTAGCTCTGCGCTTTGAGAATTTGCTTCCGACATATTTTCATTAATACCAATAGCGTTGATTTCATTTTTGTCCGTGTTAATCCTACTTAGAAAGTCTGCTACATTATTCTCTTTTCCCTTTATATAGTCAATTTTAAATGAATACTCTCCTAATTTTAACAACCATCTTTGGAGTCTTGAACTAATATCTTTGCAATCTTTTTTTGAACGTAACCATTTGATCGGTTGGTGGTCCGTGAGGACATCAAATTCTACTCCGTACAGGTATGATCTGAAATAACTAATTGACCAAATTATAGCCAGTAACTCTTTTTCTATGGCACTATAAATACATTATCTCGTGTTGATTTAACGTTCGGCTAGCATAACAGATAGGGTAGTTATCCTGACTAAGAACGGCACCAACTGCATATTTGCTAGCATCAGTTGTCAGTTTAAATCTCTTGTGAAAGTTGGGGTAGTGTAGAATAGGATGATTGGTGATAAGTTCTTTAAGTTTCTCAAAGGCATTTATATATTGACAATCCGATATGTTAATGCGCTCATTTTTCTTTAAGTACTTCGTCATAGGCTGGGCAACTTTGGCATAATCTTTTATAAATTTACGGTAATAGCCCGTAATGCCTAAAAAACTCTTGATTTGTTTAGGCGTTTAAGGTAAATTAAGGTTTCGGATTACTTCAACTTTTTTTGGATCAGGCTTAATGCCATTTTCTGTCAAAATATGTCCCAAATATAGCGTCTCCTTTTGGAAAAAGTTGCACTTGTCTATTTGAATCTTAAGATTATACTCTCTAAGCCTTCTGAAAACTTTATCAAGATTTACTTTGTGTTCCTCCAAGCTTGTACTAAAAACGAGTATATCGTCAAGATGCACTAATATATTATTAATAACGCCTTTGAGCACTTTGTTCACCACTCTCTGAAAAGTTGATGGTGCATTTATACTTTCTTTAAATATTAGATGGGTGTAAATTTTGATTTTTATGTAGTTTATATTTAGGTTCTTGTTTATGTCTAAGAGACTTATAATTTTTATTAAGACTTGTTCTTCATCTCTACAAGGTTCACTTTGTCTTTCTATATTTAACTTTTGTGTTCTACGATCCTTTTCAGCTTGAATTCGTTCTTTAATATTAGCTTTACTTGTTTTTATATTTCCTAAAATAAAATTAATGAGCTTTTCCTTCGTTACTGAATGGATTGAATTATTATAGAATTCTACGGACTTAAAACATTTACTTTTCATATCTAGGTCTTTAAAATCAGGGTTTATTTCCATTACTCTTATCTGTTCATTTAAGGTATTATGGAGCCTTTCAATATCCGAATTGCCAGTATGGCTATTTGGCTTTGTGAGATGAAGTTCAATGTTTTCTTTTCTCAAAAAGTCTTTTATTACTAGTCCGTCAAATTCGTTATCAGCTATATAAAGTTTGGGTTTTCCTAGTACGGCATGTCTATTCTTTAAGGCGTCCCTTATTCTTATAAGATTTCTGTCATTTAGATGAAATACTATTGCATGTTTGGAAAATCTATCAATACTCGTTAAAAATAGTTGGCCTTTCATGGTCCAAGTATCTAAACCGACAATTTCATTTTGGTCAGATGGTGTTTGTGTTAGTTTATATTTGATTTTTATCGGACTGCGGTCATATTTTACTCTTTGGCATATAGAACAATTATTGATATACTTTTGAATGAGTATTTTTAACTTGGGAAAGTATATCTTATTTTTCAAAAATTCAAAGTTTTCATTAATACCTCGATGGTTTGATTCTTTTTCGTGAACAATTCTAATGTATCTAATAACTTTTTCATAATTTTTAAGGTCTTCTGCCAAATATGTACATCGCCTAAACCTTATGCTTCTATCGTTGCTGAATAATTCTATTAGTTTTAGCTGTACTTGATTATATAAATGATGATCTAGTTCTGTGTAAATTCCTGTGACACCTTTTCTTATAAATCGTCTAAAAATGTCTGTCATGCCATTGCTAATAATATCTTCCTTGGAAATGTATATCCTCCTATTTTTATGAACTGTATCCATTTCTTTGGTTTTTAAATCTAAGAGAATAAGTTGGGTTCTATATTTATTCACTACTGTATCCACTATTGGGATATGGTCATTAAAGTTTTCATCTTGTGAATGTATTGTGCCTAGCTCTGCGCTTTGAGAATTTGCTTCCGACATATTTTCATTAATACCAATAGCGTTGATTTCATTTTTGTCCGTGTTAATCCTACTTAGAAAGTCTGCTACATTATTCTCTTTTCCCTTTATATAGTCAATTTTAAATGAATACTCTCCTAATTTTAACACCCATCTTTGGAGTCTTGAACTAATATCTTTGCAATCTTTTTTTGAACGTAACCATTTGATCGGTTGGTGGTCCGTGAGGACATCAAATTCTACGCCGTACAGGTATGATCTGAAATAACTAATTGACCAAATTATAGCCAGTAACTCTTTTTCTATGACACTATAAATACATTATCTCGTGTTGATTTAACGTTCGGCTAGCATAACAGATAGGGTAGTTATCCTGACTAAGAACGGCACCAACTGCATATTTGCTAGCATCAGTTGTCAGTTTAAATCTCTTGTGAAAGTTGGGGTAGTGTAGAATAGGATGATTGGTGATAAGTTCTTTAAGTTTCTCAAAGGCATTTATATATTGACAATCCGATATGTTAATGCGCTCATTTTTCTTTAAGTACTTAGTCATAGGCTGGGCAACTTTGGCATAATCTTTTATAAATTTACGGTAATAGCCCGTAATGCCTAAAAAACTCTTGATTTGTTTAGGCGTTTAAGGTAAATTAAGGTTTCGGATTACTTCAACTTTTTTTGGATCAGGCTTAATGCCATTTTCTGTCAAAATATGTCCCAAATATTGCGTCTCCTTTTGGAAAAAGTTGCACTTGTCTATTTGAATCTTAAGATTATACTCTCTAAGCCTTCTGAAAACTTTATCAAGATTTACTTTGTGTTCCTCCAAGCTTGTACTAAAAACGAGTATATCGTCAAGATGCACTAATATATTATTAATAACGCCTTTGAGCACTTTGTTCACCACTCTCTGAAAAGTTGATGGTGCATTTATACTTTCTTTAAATATTAGATGGGTGTAAATTTTGATTTTTATGTAGTTTATATTTAGGTTCTTGTTTATGTCTAAGAGACTTATAATTTTTATTAAGACTTGTTCTTCATCTCTACAAGGTTCACTTTGTCTTTCTATATTTAACTTTTGTGTTCTACGATCCTTTTCAGCTTGAATTCGTTCTTTAATATTAGCTTTACTTGTTTTTATATTTCCTAAAATAAAATTAATGAGCTTTTCCTTCGTTACTGAATGGATTGAATTATTATAGAATTCTACGGACTTAAAACATTTACTTTTCATATCTAGGTCTTTAAAATCAGGGTTTATTTCCATTACTCTTATCTGTTCATTTAAGGTATTATGGAGCCTTTCAATATCCGAATTGCCAGTATGGCTATTTGGCTTTGTGAGATGAAGTTCAATGTTTTCTTTTCTCAAAAAGTCTTTTATTACTAGTCCGTCAAATTCGTTATCAGCTATATAAAGTTTGGGTTTTCCTAGTACGGCATGTCTATTCTTTAAGGCGTCCCTTATTGTTATAAGATTTCTGTCATTTAGATGAAATACTATTGCATGTTTGGAAAATCTATCAATACTCGTTAAAAATAGTTGGCCTTTCATGGTCCAAGTATCTAAACCGACAATTTCATTTTGGTCAGATGGTGTTTGTGTTAGTTTATATTTGATTTTATCGGACGGCGGTCATATTTTACTCTTTGGCATATAGAACAATTATTGATATACTTTTGAATGAGTATTTTTAACTTGGGAAAGTATATCTTATTTTTCAAAAATTCAAAGTTTTCATTAATACCTCGATGGTTTGATTCTTTTTCGTGAACAATTCTAATGTATCTAATAACTTTTTCATAATTTTTAAGGTCTTCTGCCAAATATGTACATCGCCTAAACCTTATGCTTCTATCGTTGCTGAATAATTCTATTAGTTTTAGCTGTACTTGATTATATAAATGATGATCTAGTTCTGTGTAAATTCCTGTGACACCTTTTCTTATAAATCGTCTAAAAATGTCTGTCATGCCATTGCTAATAATATCTTCCTTGGAAATGTATATCCTCCTATTTTTATGAACTGTATCCATTTCTTTGGTTTTTAAATCTAAGAGAATAAGTTGGGTTCTATATTTATTCACTACTGTATCCACTATTGGGATATGGTCATTAAAGTTTTCATCTTGTGAATGTATTGTGCCTAGCTCTGCGCTTTGAGAATTTGCTTCCGACATATTTTCATTAATACCAATAGCGTTGATTTCATTTTTGTCCGTGTTAATCCTACTTAGAAAGTCTGCTACATTATTCTCTTTTCCCTTTATATAGTCAATTTTAAATGAATACTCTCCTAATTTTAACACCCATCTTTGGAGTCTTGAACTAATATCTTTGCAATCTTTTTTTGAACGTAACCATTTGATCGGTTGGTGGTCCGTGAGGACATCAAATTCTACGCCGTACAGGTATGATCTGAAATAACTAATTGACCAAATTATAGCCAGTAACTCTTTTTCTATGACACTATAAATACATTATCTCGTGTTGATTTAACGTTCGGCTAGCATAACAGATAGGGTAGTTATCCTGACTAAGAACGACACCAACTGCATATTTGCTAGCATCAGTTGTCAGTTTAAATCTCTTGTGAAAGTTGGGGTAGTGTAGAATAGGATGATTGGTGATAAGTTCTTTAAGTTTCTCAAAGGCATTTATATATTGACAATCCGATATGTTAATGCGCTCATTTTTCTTTAAGTACTTAGTCATAGGCTGGGCAACTTTGGCATAATCTTTTATAAATTTACGATAATAGCCCGTAATGCCTAAAAAACTCTTGATTTGTTTAGGCGTTTAAGGTAAATTAAGGTTTCGGATTACTTCAACTTTTTTTGGATCAGGCTTAATGCCATTTTCTGTCAAAATATGTCCCAAATATTGCGTCTCCTTTTGGAAAAAGTTGCACTTGTCTATTTGAATCTTAAGATTATACTCTCTAAGCCTTCTGAAAACTTTATCAAGATTTACTTTGTGTTCCTCCAAGCTTGTACTAAAAACGAGTATATCGTCAAGATGCACTAATATATTATTAATAACGCCTTTGAGCACTTTGTTCACCACTCTCTGAAAAGTTGATGGTGCATTTATACTTTCTTTAAATATTAGATGGGTGTAAATTTTGATTTTTATGTAGTTTATATTTAGGTTCTTGTTTATGTCTAAGAGACTTATAATTTTTATTAAGACTTGTTCTTCATCTCTACAAGGTTCACTTTGTCTTTCTATATTTAACTTTTGTGTTCTACGATCCTTTTCAGCTTGAATTCGTTCTTTAATATTAGCTTTACTTGTTTTTATATTTCCTAAAATAAAATTAATGAGCTTTTCCTTCGTTACTGAATGGATTGAATTATTATAGAATTCTACGGACTTAAAACATTTACTTTTCATATCTAGGTCTTTAAAATCAGGGTTTATTTCCATTACTCTTATCTGTTCATTTAAGGTATTATGGAGCCTTTCAATATCCGAATTGCCAGTATGGCTATTTGGCTTTGTGAGATGAAGTTCAATGTTTTCTTTTCTCAAAAAGTCTTTTATTACTAGTCCGTCAAATTCGTTATCAGCTATATAAAGTTTGGGTTTTCCTAGTACGGCATGTCTATTCTTTAAGGCGTCCCTTATTCTTATAAGATTTCTGTCATTTAGATGAAATACTATTGCATGTTTGGAAAATCTATCAATACTCGTTAAAAATAGTTGGCCTTTCATGGTCCAAGTATCTAAACCGACAATTTCATTTTGGTCAGATGGTGTTTGTGTTAGTTTATATTTGATTTTATCGGACGGCGGTCATATTTTACTCTTTGGCATATAGAACAATTATTGATATACTTTTGAATGAGTATTTTTAACTTGGGAAAGTATATCTTATTTTTCAAAAATTCAAAGTTTTCATTAATACCTCGATGGTTTGATTCTTTTTCGTGAACAATTCTAATGTATCTAATAACTTTTTCATAATTTTTAAGGTCTTCTGCCAAATATGTACATCGCCTAAACCTTATGCTTCTATCGTTGCTGAATAATTCTATTAGTTTTAGCTGTACTTGATTATATAAATGATGATCTAGTTCTGTGTAAATTCCTGTGACACCTTTTCTTATAAATCGTCTAAAAATGTCTGTCATGCCATTGCTAATAATATCTTCCTTGGAAATGTATATCCTCCTATTTTTATGAACTGTATCCATTTCTTTGGTTTTTAAATCTAAGAGAATAAGTTGGGTTCTATATTTATTCACTACTGTATCCACTATTGGGATATGGTCATTAAAGTTTTCATCTTGTGAATGTATTGTGCCTAGCTCTGCGCTTTGAGAATTTGCTTCCGACATATTTTCATTAATACCAATAGCGTTGATTTCATTTTTGTCCGTGTTAATCCTACTTAGAAAGTCTGCTACATTATTCTCTTTTCCCTTTATATAGTCAATTTTAAATGAATACTCTCCTAATTTTAACACCCATCTTTGGAGTCTTGAACTAATATCTTTGCAATCTTTTTTTGAACGTAACCATTTGATCGGTTGGTGGTCCGTGAGGACATCAAATTCTACGCCGTACAGGTATGATCTGAAATAACTAATTGACCAAATTATAGCCAGTAACTCTTTTTCTATGACACTATAAATACATTATCTCGTGTTGATTTAACGTTCGGCTAGCATAACAGATAGGGTAGTTATCCTGACTAAGAACGGCACCAACTGCATATTTGCTAGCATCAGTTGTCAGTTTAAATCTCTTGTGAAAGTTGGGGTAGTGTAGAATAGGATGATTGGTGATAAGTTCTTTAAGTTTCTCAAAGGCATTTATATATTGACAATCCGATATGTTAATGCGCTCATTTTTCTTTAAGTACTTAGTCATAGGCTGGGCAACTTTGGCATAATCTTTTATAAATTTACGGTAATAGCCCGTAATGCCTAAAAAACTCTTGATTTGTTTAGGCGTTTAAGGTAAATTAAGGTTTCGGATTACTTCAACTTTTTTTGGATCAGGCTTAATGCCATTTTCTGTCAAAATATGTCCCAAATATTGCGTCTCCTTTTGGAAAAAGTTGCACTTGTCTATTTGAATCTTAAGATTATACTCTCTAAGCCTTCTGAAAACTTTATCAAGATTTACTTTGTGTTCCTCCAAGCTTGTACTAAAAACGAGTATATCGTCAAGATGCACTAATATATTATTAATAACGCCTTTGAGCACTTTGTTCACCACTCTCTGAAAAGTTGATGGTGCATTTATACTTTCTTTAAATATTAGATGGGTGTAAATTTTGATTTTTATGTAGTTTATATTTAGGTTCTTGTTTATGTCTAAGAGACTTATAATTTTTATTAAGACTTGTTCTTCATCTCTACAAGGTTCACTTTGTCTTTCTATATTTAACTTTTGTGTTCTACGATCCTTTTCAGCTTGAATTCGTTCTTTAATATTAGCTTTACTTGTTTTTATATTTCCTAAAATAAAATTAATGAGCTTTTCCTTCGTTACTGAATGGATTGAATTATTATAGAATTCTACGGACTTAAAACATTTACTTTTCATATCTAGGTCTTTAAAATCAGGGTTTATTTCCATTACTCTTATCTGTTCATTTAAGGTATTATGGAGCCTTTCAATATCCGAATTGCCAGTATGGCTATTTGGCTTTGTGAGATGAAGTTCAATGTTTTCTTTTCTCAAAAAGTCTTTTATTACTAGTCCGTCAAATTCGTTATCAGCTATATAAAGTTTGGGTTTTCCTAGTACGGCATGTCTATTCTTTAAGGCGTCCCTTATTGTTATAAGATTTCTGTCATTTAGATGAAATACTATTGCATGTTTGGAAAATCTATCAATACTCGTTAAAAATAGTTGGCCTTTCATGGTCCAAGTATCTAAACCGACAATTTCATTTTGGTCAGATGGTGTTTGTGTTAGTTTATATTTGATTTTTATCGGACTGCGGTCATATTTTACTCTTTGGCATATAGAACAATTATTGATATACTTTTGAATGAGTATTTTTAACTTGGGAAAGTATATCTTATTTTTCAAAAATTCAAAGTTTTCATTAATACCTCGATGGTTTGATTCTTTTTCGTGAACAATTCTAATGTATCTAATAACTTTTTCATAATTTTTAAGGTCTTCTGCCAAATATGTACATCGCCTAAACCTTATGCTTCTATCGTTGCTGAATAATTCTATTAGTTTTAGCTGTACTTGATTATATAAATGATGATCTAGTTCTGTGTAAATTCCTGTGACACCTTTTCTTATAAATCGTCTAAAAATGTCTGTCATGCCATTGCTAATAATATCTTCCTTGGAAATGTATATCCTCCTATTTTTATGAACTGTATCCATTTCTTTGGTTTTTAAATCTAAGAGAATAAGTTGGGTTCTATATTTATTCACTACTGTATCCACTATTGGGATATGGTCATTAAAGTTTTCATCTTGTGAATGTATTGTGCCTAGCTCTGCGCTTTGAGAATTTGCTTCCGACATATTTTCATTAATACCAATAGCGTTGATTTCATTTTTGTCCGTGTTAATCCTACTTAGAAAGTCTGCTACATTATTCTCTTTTCCCTTTATATAGTCAATTTTAAATGAATACTCTCCTAATTTTAACACCCATCTTTGGAGTCTTGAACTAATATCTTTGCAATCTTTTTTTGAACGTAACCATTTGATCGGTTGGTGGTCCGTGAGGACATCAAATTCTACTCCGTACAGGTATGATCTGAAATAACTAATTGACCAAATTATAGCCAGTAACTCTTTTTCTATGGCACTATAAATACATTATCTCGTGTTGATTTAACGTTCGGCTAGCATAACAGATAGGGTAGTTATCCTGACTAAGAACGGCACCAACTGCATATTTGCTAGCATCAGTTGTCAGTTTAAATCTCTTGTGAAAGTTGGGGTAGTGTAGAATAGGATGATTGGTGATAAGTTCTTTAAGTTTCTCAAAGGCATTTATATATTGACAATCCGATATGTTAATGCGCTCATTTTTCTTTAAGTACTTAGTCATAGGCTGGGCAACTTTAGCATAATCTTTTATAAATTTACGGTAATAGCCCGTAATGCCTAAAAAACTCTTGATTTGTTTAGGCGTTTAAGGTAAATTAAGGTTTCGGATTACTTCAACTTTTTTTGGATCAGGCTTAATGCCATTTTCTGTCAAAATATGTCCCAAATATTGCGTCTCCTTTTGGAAAAAGTTGCACTTGTCTATTTGAATCTTAAGATTATACTCTCTAAGCCTTCTGAAAACTTTATCAAGATTTACTTTGTGTTCCTCCAAGCTTGTACTAAAAACGAGTATATCGTCAAGATGCACTAATATATTATTAATAACGCCTTTGAGCACTTTGTTCACCACTCTCTGAAAAGTTGATGGTGCATTTATACTTTCTTTAAATATTAGATGGGTGTAAATTTTGATTTTTATGTAGTTTATATTTAGGTTCTTGTTTATGTCTAAGAGACTTATAATTTTTATTAAGACTTGTTCTTCATCTCTACAAGGTTCACTTTGTCTTTCTATATTTAACTTTTGTGTTCTACGATCCTTTTCAGCTTGAATTCGTTCTTTAATATTAGCTTTACTTGTTTTTATATTTCCTAAAATAAAATTAATGAGCTTTTCCTTCGTTACTGAATGGATTGAATTATTATAGAATTCTACGGACTTAAAACATTTACTTTTCATATCTAGGTCTTTAAAATCAGGGTTTATTTCCATTACTCTTATCTGTTCATTTAAGGTATTATGGAGCCTTTCAATATCCGAATTGCCAGTATGGCTATTTGGCTTTGTGAGATGAAGTTCAATGTTTTCTTTTCTCAAAAAGTCTTTTATTACTAGTCCGTCAAATTCGTTATCAGCTATATAAAGTTTGGGTTTTCCTAGTACGGCATGTCTATTCTTTAAGGCGTCCCTTATTGTTATAAGATTTCTGTCATTTAGATGAAATACTATTGCATGTTTGGAAAATCTATCAATACTCGTTAAAAATAGTTGGCCTTTCATGGTCCAAGTATCTAAACCGACAATTTCATTTTGGTCAGATGGTGTTTGTGTTAGTTTATATTTGATTTTATCGGACGGCGGTCATATTTTACTCTTTGGCATATAGAACAATTATTGATATACTTTTGAATGAGTATTTTTAATTTGGGAAAGTATATCTTATTTTTCAAAAATTCAAAGTTTTCATTAATACCTCGATGGTTTGATTCTTTTTCGTGAACAATTCTAATGTATCTAATAACTTTTTCATAATCTTTAAGGTCTTCTGCCAAATATGTACATCGCCTAAACCTTATGCTTCTATCGTTGCTGAATAATTCTATTAGTTTTAGCTGTACTTGATTATATAAATGATGATCTAGTTCTGTGTAAATTCCTGTGACACCTTTTCTTATAAATCGTCTAAAAATGTCTGTCATGCCATTGCTAATAATATCTTCCTTGGAAATGTATATCCTCCTATTTTTATGAACTGTATCCATTTCTTTGGTTTTTAAATCTAAGAGAATAAGTTGGGTTCTATATTTATTCACTACTGTATCCACTATTGGGATATGGTCATTAAAGTTTTCATCTTGTGAATGTATTGTGCCTAGCTCTGCGCTTTGAGAATTTGCTTCCGACATATTTTCATTAATACCAATAGCGTTGATTTCATTTTTGTCCGTGTTAATCCTACTTAGAAAGTCTGCTACATTATTCTCTTTTCCCTTTATATAGTCAATTTTAAATGAATACTCTCCTAATTTTAACACCCATCTTTGGAGTCTTGAACTAATATCTTTGCAATCTTTTTTTGAACGTAACCATTTGATCGGTTGGTGGTCCGTGAGGACATCAAATTCTACTCCGTACAGGTATGATCTGAAATAACTAATTGACCAAATTATAGCCAGTAACTCTTTTTCTATGGCACTATAAATACATTATCTCGTGTTGATTTAACGTTCGGCTAGCATAACAGATAGGGTAGTTATCCTGACTAAGAACGGCACCAACTGCATATTTGCTAGCATCAGTTGTCAGTTTAAATCTCTTGTGAAAGTTGGGGTAGTGTAGAATAGGATGATTGGTGATAAGTTCTTTAAGTTTCTCAAAGGCATTTATATATTGACAATCCGATATGTTAATGCGCTCATTTTTCTTTAAGTACTTAGTCATAGGCTGGGCAACTTTGGCATAATCTTTTATAAATTTACGGTAATAGCCCGTAATGCCTAAAAAACTCTTGATTTGTTTAGGCGTTTAAGGTAAATTAAGGTTTCGGATTACTTCAACTTTTTTTGGATCAGGCTTAATGCCATTTTCTGTCAAAATATGTCCCAAATATTGCGTCTCCTTTTGGAAAAAGTTGCACTTGTCTATTTGAATCTTAAGATTATACTCTCTAAGCCTTCTGAAAACTTTATCAAGATTTACTTTGTGTTCCTCCAAGCTTGTACTAAAAACGAGTATATCGTCAAGATGCACTAATATATTATTAATAACGCCTTTGAGCACTTTGTTCACCACTCTCTGAAAAGTTGATGGTGCATTTATACTTTCTTTAAATATTAGATGGGTGTAAATTTTGATTTTTATGTAGTTTATATTTAGGTTCTTGTTTATGTCTAAGAGACTTATAATTTTTATTAAGACTTGTTCTTCATCTCTACAAGGTTCACTTTGTCTTTCTATATTTAACTTTTGTGTTCTACGATCCTTTTCAGCTTGAATTCGTTCTTTAATATTAGCTTTACTTGTTTTTATATTTCCTAAAATAAAATTAATGAGCTTTTCCTTCGTTACTGAATGGATTGAATTATTATAGAATTCTACGGACTTAAAACATTTACTTTTCATATCTAGGTCTTTAAAATCAGGGTTTATTTCCATTACTCTTATCTGTTCATTTAAGGTATTATGGAGCCTTTCAATATCCGAATTGCCAGTATGGCTATTTGGCTTTGTGAGATGAAGTTCAATGTTTTCTTTTCTCAAAAAGTCTTTTATTACTAGTCCGTCAAATTCGTTATCAGCTATATAAAGTTTGGGTTTTCCTAGTACGGCATGTCTATTCTTTAAGGCGTTCCTTATTGTTATAAGATTTCTGTCATTTAGATGAAATACTATTGCATGTTTGGAAAATCTATCAATACTCGTTAAAAATAGTTGGCCTTTCATGGTCCAAGTATCTAAACCGACAATTTCATTTTGGTCAGATGGTGTTTGTGTTAGTTTATATTTGATTTTTATCGGACTGCGGTCATATTTTACTCTTTGGCATATAGAACAATTATTGATATACTTTTGAATGAGTATTTTTAACTTGGGAAAGTATATCTTATTTTTCAAAAATTCAAAGTTTTCATTAATACCTCGATGGTTTGATTCTTTTTCGTGAACAATTCTAATGTATCTAATAACTTTTTCATAATTTTTAAGGTCTTCTGCCAAATATGTACATCGCCTAAACCTTATGCTTCTATCGTTGCTGAATAATTCTATTAGTTTTAGCTGTACTTGATTATATAAATGATGATCTAGTTCTGTGTAAATTCCTGTGACACCTTTTCTTATAAATCGTCTAAAAATGTCTGTCATGCCATTGCTAATAATATCTTCCTTGGAAATGTATATCCTCCTATTTTTATGAACTGTATCCATTTCTTTGGTTTTTAAATCTAAGAGAATAAGTTGGGTTCTATATTTATTCACTACTGTATCCACTATTGGGATATGGTCATTAAAGTTTTCATCTTGTGAATGTATTGTGCCTAGCTCTGCGCTTTGAGAATTTGCTTCCGACATATTTTCATTAATACCAATAGCGTTGATTTCATTTTTGTCCGTGTTAATCCTACTTAGAAAGTCTGCTACATTATTCTCTTTTCCCTTTATATAGTCAATTTTAAATGAATACTCTCCTAATTTTAACACCCATCTTTGGAGTCTTGAACTAATATCTTTGCAATCTTTTTTTGAACGTAACCATTTGATCGGTTGGTGGTCCGTGAGGACATCAAATTCTACTCCGTACAGGTATGATCTGAAATAACTAATTGACCAAATTATAGCCAGTAACTCTTTTTCTATGGCACTATAAATACATTATCTCGTGTTGATTTAACGTTCGGCTAGCATAACAGATAGGGTAGTTATCCTGACTAAGAACGGCACCAACTGCATATTTGCTAGCATCAGTTGTCAGTTTAAATCTCTTGTGAAAGTTGGGGTAGTGTAGAATAGGATGATTGGTGATAAGTTCTTTAAGTTTCTCAAAGGCATTTATATATTGACAATCCGATATGTTAATGCGCTCATTTTTCTTTAAGTACTTAGTCATAGGCTGGGCAACTTTAGCATAATCTTTTATAAATTTACGGTAATAGCCCGTAATGCCTAAAAAACTCTTGATTTGTTTAGGCGTTTAAGGTAAATTAAGGTTTCGGATTACTTCAACTTTTTTTGGATCAGGCTTAATGCCATTTTCTGTCAAAATATGTCCCAAATATTGCGTCTCCTTTTGGAAAAAGTTGCACTTGTCTATTTGAATCTTAAGATTATACTCTCTAAGCCTTCTGAAAACTTTATCAAGATTTACTTTGTGTTCCTCCAAGCTTGTACTAAAAACGAGTATATCGTCAAGATGCACTAATATATTATTAATAACGCCTTTGAGCACTTTGTTCACCACTCTCTGAAAAGTTGATGGTGCATTTATACTTTCTTTAAATATTAGATGGGTGTAAATTTTGATTTTTATGTAGTTTATATTTAGGTTCTTGTTTATGTCTAAGAGACTTATAATTTTTATTAAGACTTGTTCTTCATCTCTACAAGGTTCACTTTGTCTTTCTTTATTTAACTTTTGTGTTCTACGATCCTTTTCAGCTTGAATTCGTTCTTTAATATTAGCTTTACTTGTTTTTATATTTCCTAAAATAAAATTAATGAGCTTTTCCTTCGTTACTGAATGGATTGAATTATTATAGAATTCTACGGACTTAAAACATTTACTTTTCATATCTAGGTCTTTAAAATCAGGGTTTATTTCCATTACTCTTATCTGTTCATTTAAGGTATTATGGAGCCTTTCAATATCCGAATTGCCAGTATGGCTATTTGGCTTTGTGAGATGAAGTTCAATGTTTTCTTTTCTCAAAAAGTCTTTTATTACTAGTCCGTCAAATTCGTTATCAGCTATATAAAGTTTGGGTTTTCCTAGTACGGCATGTCTATTCTTTAAGGCGTCCCTTATTCTTATAAGATTTCTGTCATTTAGATGAAATACTATTGCATGTTTGGAAAATCTATCAATACTCGTTAAAAATAGTTGGCCTTTCATGGTCCAAGTATCTAAACCGACAATTTCATTTTGGTCAGATGGTGTTTGTGTTAGTTTATATTTGATTTTTATCGGACTGCGGTCATATTTTACTCTTTGGCATATAGAACAATTATTGATATACTTTTGAATGAGTATTTTTAACTTGGGAAAGTATATCTTATTTTTCAAAAATTCAAAGTTTTCATTAATACCTCGATGGTTTGATTCTTTTTCGTGAACAATTCTAATGTATCTAATAACTTTTTCATAATTTTTAAGGTCTTCTGCCAAATATGTACATCGCCTAAACCTTATGCTTCTATCGTTGCTGAATAATTCTATTAGTTTTAGCTGTACTTGATTATATAAATGATGATCTAGTTCTGTGTAAATTCCTGTGACACCTTTTCTTATAAATCGTCTAAAAATGTCTGTCATGCCATTGCTAATAATATCTTCCTTGGAAATGTATATCCTCCTATTTTTATGAACTGTATCCATTTCTTTGGTTTTTAAATCTAAGAGAATAAGTTGGGTTCTATATTTATTCACTACTGTATCCACTATTGGGATATGGTCATTAAAGTTTTCATCTTGTGAATGTATTGTGCCTAGCTCTGCGCTTTGAGAATTTGCTTCCGACATATTTTCATTAATACCAATAGCGTTGATTTCATTTTTGTCCGTGTTAATCCTACTTAGAAAGTCTGCTACATTATTCCCTTTTCCCTTTATATAGTCAATTTTAAATGAATACTCTCCTAATTTTAAAACCCATCTTTGGAGTCTTGAACTAATATCTTTGCAATCTTTTTTTGAACGTAACCATTTGATAGGTTGGTGGTCCGTGAGGACATCAAATTCTACTCCGTACAGGTATGATCTGAAATAACTAATTGACCAAATTATAGCCAGTAACTCTTTTTCTATGGCACTATAAATACATTATCTCGTGTTGATTTAACGTTCGGCTAGCATAACAGATAGGGTAGTTATCCTGACTAAGAACGGCACCAACTGCATATTTGCTAGCATCAGTTGTCAGTTTAAATCTCTTGTGAAAGTTGGGGTAGTGTAGAATAGGATGATTGGTGATAAGTTTTTTAAGTTTCTCAAAGGCATTTATATATTGACAATCCGATATGTTAATGCGCTCATTTTTCTTTAAGTACTTAGTCATAGGCTGGGCAACTTTGGCATAATCTTTTATAAATTTACGGTAATAGCCCGTAATGCCTAAAAAACTCTTGATTTGTTTAGGCGTTTAAGGTAAATTAAGGTTTCGGATTACTTCAACTTTTTTTGGATCAGGCTTAATGCCATTTTCTGTCAAAATATGTCCCAAATATAGCGTCTCCTTTTGGAAAAAGTTGCACTTGTCTATTTGAATCTTAAGATTATACTCTCTAAGCCTTCTGAAAACTTTATCAAGATTTACTTTGTGTTCCTCCAAGCTTGTACTAAAAACGAGTATATCGTCAAGATGCACTAATATATTATTAATAACGCCTTTGAGCACTTTGTTCACCACTCTCTGAAAAGTTGATGGTGCATTTTTAAGACCAAAGGGCATTCTGATATATTCAAAATGCCCTTGCGGAGTGGAAAAAGCGGTCTTAGGTTGGTCTTTTTCATCAACCATAATCTGATGAAAACCCTTCGCCAAATCCAAGGTACTGAAGTACTGAGCTCTTCCCAACTTGTCGAAAATATCGTCAATGTTAGGGATCGGAATTTTATCACTAACAGTAATTTCGTTCAGTTTCCTGTAATCGATGACCAGTCTCCATTTCTGTTGGCCTGAATTATCGACTTTTTTTTGGAACTATCCATATAGGACTATTAAACGGACTGTTGCTTTCCTTAATTATTCCTTGACTAAGCAATTCTTTCACCTGCCTTTCAACCTCTTCCTCATGTACTCTTGGAAACCGATATGCTCTTGAATAAATTGGTTGTGAATTCCTTGTTATTATTTCGTGTTTAATAGTGTCTACACTGGTCAATTTCTGACCTTCGACGAAAAATAAGTCATTATTGTTTTTTAATATTTGCTTTATGCACTCTGTCTCTTCCTCATTTAGTTTAGATAAATTTAATTTCTTTCAAAGATTGTTTCGTGTTTCTAAGGGTTCTAATACATTTATTTCCTCATAGCTGTATGGGCAATCAAATCCCTTGAATTTGATTAATTGATTGCTTATTTCTAGATGACAATCCTTGAAATCTATTTTTGCTTTCAGGGGTACTAATATGTTTGTTCCTATTATTGCCTGAAAATGTTTATGGTTTAAATTCATCAGCTTCCAAGACATTGTTGCGTTTAGCTTAAATTCTATTCGAACTGCTGTGATTTTTTCGAAATTAATTTCTGTCTGTCCTACTACTGTACTAATCGGTATGGGTTTTATTTTTCTATTATAAATTTCCGGGAATAAACTTTCATGTAAGATTGATATAGATGAACCACTATCCACTAGACAATAAATTTTGCGTCCTCCTATAGTTAGTTCTATTAATGGAGATGCATAGTTCCCGAGGCTTCTGCATGAAAATTTTCTGCTCTTTGACTTGTCTGTCTATCAACATTACTAATGTCCATTGGTTCTTGAACTTCATTTCTATTCTGTGAAAATCGTCTTTGACCACTATCTCTAGCATTGTTGAATTGCCTAGAATTGCTACCTTGAGGGTATCTACCACTATTGTTATAAAATGGTCTCGAATTAATATTACCTAAATTATTATTTTAAAACCGTCCCGAATTAGCGTCTGTTATTAGCGTTATGAGTTTTTCAGTCGTTCACAGACCTTCATTGAGGATAGACGTGTTTCGGCTTTTATTTAAACCCGTGCGAGTGTTTAAGTTAGTGAAAAGACAGTAGATTTCCAAGTGGCGAGTTAGACTAGTGAAAGTGTACGAAGACCGTGACCAGTCGGCACGGGTTCAATCCCTAGACGGGAAAAGTGAAATTGACTTTTTTTCTTCATAAAAAAATAAGAAAAAGTGCAAATCAAACAATTGCGATCAGGCAATGGAAAAAAGCGACCGGTCCCTGCTACCCATAGCGGGAGTAGCGGATCAAAGAACGATGACAACATCGGATGATGATGAAACTGCTGATAAAAGCCGCTTAACAACAGCCGCCGCTGAAATTACATCGAAGAGGAGGAGGAAGCTGAGGCCGACTTCCAACTTGGTAAAGCGCCTCTCCCTATCAACTTCAACTGAGAAGCTGCAAGGTGAAGGGAGGGGAGAGGCGCCGTCAACAACAACAGCAGCAGCTGATAAACAAAAGCAGCGTCATCGGTCGGCGAAAGATACTAAGTACCCATACGTCTCCGACGGTGGGGAAGGTAGATATACGGGGGAAAGCAACAGCTTCGCCTCCCTGGCTGCCTCCGAGTCCGAAGACGAAGATGACCAGCTGGAGTCCCTTAACTCCAGCATAAGGCAGCTCCAACAGGCGGTGCTCGCAATTAAGGCCAAGCAAATGGCTCGGGGGGAGAAAGAGCACCAACGTCAACAACAACAACAGCTGCAACTGCCAGCAAAGCAGCAGCAGCAACAAAAACAACAGCAAACAATGCAGCAGAAAGGCAAGCAGCAGCAGCAGAAGCTGCCAGTAAAGCAGCAACAAGTGCAGCAGCAGCAAAAACAACAACAGCAGCAGCAGAAACAGCAGCAGCAGAAACAGCAGCAGCAACAACTCCCGCTGCTGAAACAACCGCTGCTGAAACAACCGCAGCAGCAACAACAACAGCAGCAGAAACAACAGCAGCAGCAACAACAGCAGCAGCAGCAGAAACAACAGCAACAGGGGGTCCGGAACAGGAACGTCCCCCCGATCAACACCTTCAAAATGGAACTGAAGGATACCATACAACTCTGTAAGTCGGCCATAGGTAATAACTTTTTTATTAAACGTATTAGCGAAGATAGGCATGCTATACACTGCAACACGGTAGAGCAGGACAAAAAAATTAAGAATCTCCTGAAGGAATCGACGACGGAGTTCTTCTCCTTCACCCCGAAGGGGGAAAAGTTGCAAACTATGCTGCTGAGGGGGTTGGACTCGTCCATCGAACCGGAGGAGCTCCTTAAAATGCTGAAAGAGAAGGAGTGTGGCGGTCTCGAGTTTGTGGGAGTCAAGCCGTTCACCACAGCAAGGGCAAAAAGGGAGAAGCGAAAGCTACCGTTCTTCCTGGTACAGCTATCACCCAATAGCAAACTGGATAGTCTAAGGAGTATCAATGTCCTGGACTACCAGGTTGTAACCTGGGAAAGAGTAAAGAGGAGCGAAAACATTTTGCAATGTGTTCGCTGCCAAAGGTTCGGGCACGCCGCGTCAAACTGCGAAATGCAGCCCCGATGCGTGAGGTGTGGCAAGAACCACAAAGCAGAAGAGTGTTCCCTAGGTCAGGATAGGGTAGCAGATAGGGCCCAACTCTCGTGTGCATTATGTGGAAACTCGGGACACACCGCAAACTATCGCGGTTATCCTATGTTTTAATACATGAAGAAAATAAATTATGCTCGCCAGCAGAAAGTCGAAGTGAAGCGTCCACCCGCTTCTTCTCAAACACCAGCCGTCACTCCTCAATGGACCTACGCCCAAATGGCGTCAGGCCGGGGAAACACGGTACAACAACAGCCGAAGGTTGCTGCACAGGCCCCAGTGCCTAAAGCACCTGAAGCTCAGCCGGACCTGCTGGCTATTTTGCTCTCAATTCAAGGGCAAATGAGCCAGCTGCAGCTTCAGTTTGCAGGCGAAACGGGTGGACCAGATCTACGCACTTCTGCCGGGCTTAGCGCACCACCAGTCGTAATTGGTTCGATGGCGGAGAAACTCTTAAAGATCCTTGCGGTTAATGTGAATTCACTGATAAGGATCGAGCGAAGAAACGTACTTTTTAAGTTGTTAGAAGACCAAAGCCCAGACGTGCTTTTGGCTAGCGAAACCAAGCTATCCCAGAAGCACAAACTATGGCACAATAAATATAATATTATAAGAAGAGACCGACCCAACTCCATTCAAGGGGGAGGTGTTGCGACCTTCATTAGAAAAGATTTGAGTTAGAAGGCTGTGTACAGCGGTGAAGTGCGGAGGTTCCAGGAGCTGTAAGCGTGTATCGTGTGCATCCCCCTCCATAGCGGAAAGAGGTTGTACGTGGTCGCGGTCTACGCTTCTGGAACTACTCAAACCACTTCATTTATAACAGAGCTCGAGACACTTTTTCGATGTCTAAGGCTGGAATCGGAAGAGAACCATTTCATTTTGGCCGGAGATTTGATTGCCAAGCACAGTGATTGGGGAAATAATATACCTAATTCTAGGGGGAACCTACTATTCAATTGGTGGGGTCTGCACAATGTCGAGTATAGACTCGATTTGAAAGCAACTGATAGTCCGTCGTATCCTAGAGGCGGCTCCTATCTGGATCTTCTGCTGTTCGACGTACGGTTACAACTGACCAACACGAACCGACAAACGAGAAACTGCCTACACACATTTGTGTATGACAGTGACCATTGCGGACTCAGTGCCGAAATTACAATTCCCAACGAGATTGCGGAGTTGGAGGAGTTTGTCCAAACGTATCCCTACAATTACAGTAGGATGCGCTGGACACGCTTCTCCAGAGTATTGACAAGAGCACTCTCCTCGAACTCGCTTTACCCACCGTCCAATAGGAATCTGTCAAATGAGGAGATCGACAGATACCTACAACGAATGGACGAGACAATTAAACAAACGATGGACAGAACGATACCTCGGTATCAACAAACTGACAACGTAGACATATACCGCAATGCAACAATTGACGCACTTCACTTACAAAAAAGTAGACTTCTGTCAAGATTAAAAACCTTGTACAGACGGTTTACTGACAGACAAAACCCGGAGGTCAGGACACTCAAGTCGTTGACTAAAAACCTCCAAATGTTGATTAAAGAAAATTACAGACTTTCTGTTAACTTGCATTGGAACAACAAAATTCGGGCTGTTAAATCCAACAACCCGAGTATGTTCCCGCAAATAAATAAAATATTTCGGAGGATTAATCAAAACGACCTGCCGTGTCTCAAGATCCCCCGAACGACGAACAACGAACAAATACTTATAACAGCAGGCATAGATCCAGGGAACGCAGTCTGTGATGACAACTTCTTTGTGATCGAAGATCCGCAGGAGAAGGTAGAGGCTATAGGAGCGACTTTCCAGGAAGTGTATAAGGTGAATGATAGCATTTGCCCGAACCACGACCTGGAGAATCGAGTCCTTGTGCACAACTTCTATCTTCGAAATGATATAGAACACTGGCGATCAGAGAACATCGGCTTCACCGAGTTCAATGATGATAATATGGCAAACAATGTCATCGCCGATGAGGTGGTATATCCCCCGTTCATGTCGAAGATAGAACTCCAAGCGATCTTCGAATCATTGAGAAGGAAGAAATCCGTGGGTATCGACGGAGTGTCTAACATTGTGCTTCGACACCTCCCTCCAGAAGCGGTAAACATTAACACCATCCTGTTTAACAATGCGCTGAATAATGAACATTATCCGGCGCATTGGAAAACAGCGGTGGTACATCCTATTCCCAAAAGGGGTAAGGATACTTCCAATCCGGCGAATCTCCGGTCGGTAAGTCTCCTTCCGAATATCAGCAAGGTATTCGAAAAAGTGATCAATAGAGCGCTGTCTAAGTGGGTTGAGGACATGCATATTGTTCCGGATAACCAATTCGGTTTTAAGGCGGGGCATGATACTATACATGCCGCGTCTAAACTGGTGTCGGATATCCATGGAACAAAAGCAAGAAACAATGCACGGGTGCCTGCCTGGTTGACTTGGAGAAGGCCTTCGATACCGTATGGCTAGAAGGACTCTTCTACAAGTTGAGCAGGCTGGGCGTAAGTAAACCACTGCTATACATGTTTTGTAATATGCTCACCGGTAGACAGTTCATTGTGAAAAATGGCAATGTGACTTCTGCTGGTACTTTTGATATTAAAAATGGTCTGCAACAAGGTGCTGTAAATTCGCCGATCCTCTTTAACATTTACACCAGCGATCTTGTAGGATCTTTTCACCAAGCTTCTCGTATAGCGTACGCAGACGACTTGATAGCGTACAGATCAGGACCAAAGATCGAGGTCATTGCAATACTCTTGCAGCGTGACTTCGATAAGATCAAGCGATATTGCGACGACTGGAAGTTAAAAATCAACTTCCAGAAGTCGGAAACCATCCTGTTTAGGACGTCGTTATCTGGGGCCTCTGCGGATACCAGAAAGAATTGGCGAAAGTTTTCAATCATGGGACAGCACGGACAACCATTAGCGTGTCGAAGTGTAGTCAGATACCTTGGGCTCTGGCTAGACCAGTATCTATATTTTAACAAACATATAGATGCTGCTCTGGCCAGAGCTAAAGCGGCTTTCGCTCTCACAAAGAGACTGTTTTATAGCAGCCAACTCGATGCGAGGGTGAAGGTAATCTGCTCCATGGCCCTTATCAGGCCCATGCTCGCATATGGTTGTCCCGTGTGGGAGCAAGCTCGATGGAAAGGATTCGGGTGTTTGAGAGGGCTTGCCTCAGGGCTTGCCTTCGCCTATACAGAACACCAGAGTCTGAGTACAAAAAATTCTATTTCAATGAGGTCCTGTATAACAGGGCGAACATAAACAGAGTGGATAATTTCGTGATCAAGATGATTCGGGGGCACATTGCAAGAGCAATGAACTCGATGAATAACCTGATCTCTGGGGCCTTCTACCCCAATGACACGTACCACGAGAGAGTGTGCCTTAACGGCTTCGTTGCGCCAGAGGCATTCCTCTATTTAGATGGAGAAGGTCTGATCCAGGACAGATTAGCGGTGCCGCTAATCTTCCATGTTGCCCGGACAGCTGCGGATAGGCGACTAACCTACAACCGACACGTCACACACAGCATTCCGGAGCGTCTCCGGGACAGTAGATCGGTATCAGGTCGCGATTTGCGCGATATTGAACGGCAGCGCCAGAAATTCTGGTGGTTAGGGGATGGAGAGAGAACTCCTTCGTCGGTTCCATTCGATCCGGGGTAGCCTTTCTTAAGGGGCAAAGTTGGCCTTTTCACTATGGCCGGCTTACATAGTTTAGGTAGATTAAGTTAAGTTTTATATAGAAAAAAAAAAAAATAAAATAGATTCACAGCACTTTGCAAAAAAAAAAAAAAAACAAAAAAAAAAAAAAATTATATAAATAAAAAAAAAATCGCAGCACTTTGCACAAAAAAAAAAAAAAATATTTTACGTATAAATTACGTATTTTAGATTAAGATAGTTTTTAAGGTTTATTTAAGGTAGTTTTTAAGTTAGATTTAAGACTATTTTAAATAAAATTTTAAGCCCACAAAAAATGTTCATGTACTAAGTTTTTTTTTTTTTTTAAAAATAAATTTTCTTAGTTTTCAACAGTAAGTTAAGTTAATAAATAAGCCTAGTTCGTAAACGTCGAAAGACATAGTCTTAAGCGTTAGGTTTAGCTTAGAGCACCCGCATTGGGTCAGTAAGTTAGAGTTACATTACATAGTAAGTTAGTTAAGCTAGTTTTAAGCGTTTTTGTCTAGCATGTAAGTAATACTAAATTCCAAATTGCATAAAAAAAAAAAAGCGTCTCGCATTATTGTTCTCAAATCGTCTTGGGTTATTATGGTATTGTGTCAGATTATTGTATCTATCGTTTTGTTTTGGATAGTTATTCCTGTATTGTTTAGTATATGTTAAACTATTGCTATTACCATTATTTTGATGGTTTATCTCCAATATTATTTTGTAGGCATCTTTCAATGTTGTCGGATTTCTACTCAATATTATTGTTTTAGTTCGGGTAGATTGCTCTTAAATGATTCCAATGTTATTCTATTGTTGGAGTCTATAATTCCTTGCTCGTTATTATTTTGAAGTAAGTTAATATTATTTATTCTACAGAGATAATTATTAATTTCATTAAAAAAACTTTCTATATTTGTCTTAACCCTAGCTACGCGAATCTTGTCTAACAAAATTGCGGCACTTATTCTTTCCCCAAATTCTTCGATTATTACCGTTTTTATTTGGTTCCAATCATTAATCCTACCTCTTCTTTGTAAAGCTTCCTTGGCCCTACCAACTACCCTATCTCGTATATATCCTTTAAGAATATTTGCAGTGTCTATATGAAATGAATTTATAACAGGAATTAAACTGTCAACCCTTTCAATAAATTCCATCAGCTGTTCTTTATTTCCACTAAATTTGGGAATCTTTGTAATTAAGTCTAAAACTAATCTAAATTTATCAGCTGGAGGTAGAACTTCCATTTTACAATCAAATAACAAACGAAAAAAAAAAAAAAAAAAAAATAAATATATGTATGTTCACAATATGTAAGCTCAAAACACTTTTAACACAATTTTATGAATGCAATAATAATTGTTTCTTAAATTTACTTCACCTTTCTCCTCTTTTTCACTTCTTTGTGTCAGCTTCTGTTGTCCTGCTATCTTGTTTTTCGGTATTACCTCAGCTTCTGTTGTTCTGTTGTTCACTCAGTTCAGCTTTCTCTTGTCAGCACTTTCCTTATTCTTTCATATGTTACTTCTTTTTCTTTTTCTTTTTTTTTTTTACGCTGTTTTTTTTTTTTTTTTTCTTGAAGGTTTTCAGATATAAACAGATTTTTAAATTTCAATTCAACTTCAAATTTCAGTTGTATTTTACGTATTATTCGTTAAACTCATTCTTCGACTTTAAATTTATTTACTTTTTCTTTACTTTTTATTTTTCAATTTAATTATTCAATTATAATTGAATGTTGATATATTAATTATATACACACATAATCTTTCGGTTCGAACTGCGACTGCGCCAGTAATGTTTAAAATATATAATCTATTAAAGTTTACAAAGTAAAGTTTCTTTATTGTTTGACTACTTCTTAAAGACTAAACTTTAAATTTAATTTCTAAAAGTACTGATCAACAGCGAATCAAATCCAATCCCAATGCAGCTATGCAGTCCCTTATCTACATCTTCCCACGAAGATGCAGATGAAATTGCAGTTCAACACGTTCCACTGTTCAACTCATATTTGTTTACCAAATGGGAGTGACGGGGAATGTGCAAAATCAGCACTGCGATAGAACAGGATCCGTCGTTGATCTTTTGTTTAAAATAAAGGGGGTACTTCTGATATAACTACATACAGGGTGTCACAGTTAAGAGGTATAATCCTTTTGCTGGAGATTCCTGAAGTTCCGGCGAACAAAAAATCTATTTTCACTCCAGTTCGAGTTATAGCCCGTCAAAGTAGGACACCTCCGATTTGGAGGTACAATCGCTTTTAATGGTATAGTATCGCATAAAAAAATAAAAATTTTCAATTCAGTGGCGCATAAAGCTGTGAAAACTTTTTCTGATTTTATGCAGCCACAAAAAAGTTATGGCTCGTTAAACTCAAAATTAGAAAAGATTTCCTGTTCCAAGTTTTTATTTAAAATGCATTTTTCTCAAAATTTTTACTCTGTAAGACTTTTTTTTACAAAATTTTTATCTTTGACAAATTTTCGAAAAATTATGTTAAATAACTTTTTCACGTACGATTAACGGAAGTTGTAGCAAAAGCCATTTCAGACAAAAATGGTCAAAGATAACAGTTTTATAAAAAAAAAGTTGGTTGCTTAGTAAATGTATTCAGATAAATGCATTTTAAGTAAAAAATGTTAACAAGAAATTTGCATACTTTTGACTTTAAAGAGCCATAACTTCTTTGTGGCTGTATGAAATTACAAAAAGTTTTCACCGCTTTATGCGCCACTGAATTTGTCTCTTCAAAATGTATAAACTGTTTTTGTAGCTATAATAATTCAGAAGTTATACAATTTAAAGTGAACCCACGTTGAAGGCACATAACTCGAACTGGGGTAAAAATAGACCCCTCCCCTGCCGTACGATTTTTTGTTCGCCGGAACTTCAGGAATCTCTAGTCAAAAGATTCTACCTCTTAACTGGGACACCCTGTATATAAACCATCGAACGCAAATTGAAGTCAACCATAAAGTTCTCCTCTTTTTGGAGCAAACAAATTGAAACCACTGCGCCGTGAACTGAGGCAAGCAACCTATCCACACCAACTTGTAATTAAATTCAGTTTGGCATCGACTCGCCAAGTTATTCTCAAGTTTCTAGAGCACCAACCCAAAGACCTTGTTTAGATGGTTTTTTTTTTTTTTTTTTTTATAATTGGCGCGCACCAAAGGGGGTATGTATACCCTTATACTGAATATTCAGGGCATGGGCGTTTGGAAAGAGGAACAGAGGAGATACCGGTGCACGTTGGCTTTAAATGTTTGGATGTTGTACCGATGAGGAAATACAGAGCCTGGAAGATCATTCCACATACGTGTCGTTCGGCTTATAAACGAATCTCTGTATTTGACAGTACGTCCGAAGTTGGGCTTGAGGGTGAACTGATGGTTACTCATTAGTGCGCTATTTCGGAGGTTTTGGGTGAGAAGAGTGATAGTTACAGGGAAGGCGGCAGTCACGAAGAAAATATGAAAATCGGGGGTAGCACTCACGTTCCACACCCAAAATGTTTCGTTTCTATTCCATTTTGACATAATCTATTCGATCGTGGAGCAGTAAGGATCGCGGATTAAAATGAATACACATTTGGATAAGAGACCAAATGAAAGCGTTCCTTGAAATTTACGATGATTATTCTATTTTGTATATTTTCAAATGTGATTCTATACATAAATAAAAAAAATATAAAAATTAAAAGACAACTAAACGATTAAAGCCAAATGCGATGATGAAGACATACGGCTGAAATTACGAAAAAAACCTAATCAGTACACCAATGAAAAAAAATTCTGAAAAAAAAAACAAAAAGGGTGATGCAGCGGCAATCATTGTTGATGTATGCATTCATTGTCTTTTTTTTATTTGCCGCGAGCACAGCTGCTGAAAAAGATATAATTGCTGGGCATGTGTCATACATCTAGCATCATTTTCTTTTGAAAAGCATCGCAACGTGAAACTACTATGTACATACATGCTCGCCGGCACACAACTGTTCCAATTCACTAATTCCACCCCTAAACTTCAATAAAGTAATGCAGCACGGGGCACTACACTGTGTGAACACGACATGACTGCCCACTCTGTAGTGGAGAGTAAGCATCTAAACAGGGTCAAAGGAAATCTCGATATACAAAAAAGTTCTACCACATTCAAAGTCCCCACAACCGCGTGTAAAAATACATGAATTCGTGTTCTCCAGAACATGCCGCACATCAGTTGCATGTGAGAATGAAAAAGGTTTGTTTGGTTGGATTTTGTTCGATTCTCTTCGCATCATACATATTTGTAGAACCGGGTATGATACAAATCGCTGTTTTTTTTAAGCATTTTGTTATAATTATTATATTATAATTATATAACTATAATTATTTCTCATTTCTACAACTCGCATTTATGTAGTTTTTCGCAGTTTGTATTTGGCAAATTCTTATTTAGGCTTGTAATAATATGACCTTAAAATGCTCTGCATTCATTATTTCGCAGTTATTATTTCTCTTTTTGATAAGTTAGCATTTTCTTTATAAGCTTTAACTTACCCAGCTTTACTTACTATTACTGCGATGAAACGATTTTGCGTAGTTTTTTTTAGTAGTTTATGTTTTCATGTTAAACTGATGTACTCCGAAATGTAAAAATATAATTGGAAAGAGCGAGCCGACCCACCCGAACTTAGTATTGAAGTGACTAGCGGGCGAAAGCCTGAAGTTCAGGGTGGGTGAGCGCGCTGCGCTCGCGAAAAAATGAGATGGGACATAAGACCATAATGGAATTATGACCTTGCACCCGACTCAAAATCATAAATCGAACAGTAAAATCCGGTTTTTGTTATTGGGAAAATAAAAAAGTTTATATGGTCTTATGTCTAAAATTTATATGGCCTAATGACGCTTAAGGTTAACTCTTTTTTTGCACTTCTATATTTCGGCTTTCGTTTTTTTCCCACGGCTTATCTGGCAAACTGTTAATTCGCGCAAAGCGACATAAAGCCATGCCGCGAAATACGGCCATGCCTCGCTTTGTGTGGAATGGAATCCCAGTCTATCACGTCGTCGTGGTCCTGGAAAAAACTGAGAATAGACGTTATTATTAAAAAGAAAGTGTAGAATGCCCAGCTGAGAATATCACGGCCCGTCCCTGGTAAATGGGTGTCCTTGTTGACAGGATTGTCAACGGTTCACTAAGATCACTAAGGCCCGTTTGCTGATACCAGTCATAAAATTGTGTCTTATCTAAGTAATACTTAGTGCCATGTTGAACTTAAAGCTAATGTTCATCATAGCTTATTTTCAGTTGTTGGAAAGTATTTAAGTGCATCTTAGGTGCCAACTTCTCACCATTAACAACTGTCAAATGTAATAATTAACGATGTTGAGTTCCCATCGTGAAACTTGGAGTAATTTTGAATTTGACCTGAGTTAATGACTTGCTCAAGTTCTTCTCTATCTTAATCTAATAGTAGAAACACATTGACACAGCAACAGCAACTTTGACAGCCGCAGCGAAAATTTTAATACCAAAGGTTTTTTAATGGAACAGAACACATTAGCACAGCAACAGCAACTTCAACTCTAAACTTAAATTCTAAGTTCGCTGTTGCTGTTCAAATGCAACCAACCTTGCGACGCCATTTTTCAGACCTCCCAAAATGAAAATATATTGTATTTGTCACCTCAAATGAAAACAAAAGAATTTCTTAACTAATTTTAACTTGTATTAGGTGGATCAGATCCAAAAGTCTTCTGGAATAGGAAAGGCTACTTTACAGTATTGTTTACATGGTTTTTCCGATGTTGTTGCCAGGTGGCCTGTATCTACTCATGATGCAACAATTTTCAGCAATAGTAGACATAATCCAACACTGCGGAGTGTATTAGATCTGATACAACAAAAACTGCAGCAGTAAGTTTTTTTATGAGTAAATAAAAAATAATTAACCATAATTTTTTTTAAATATTTTTCAAGTATTTGTAGAGATAAATTATATAAGAAACAATTTTTTTTAGTAAAAAAAATAGAAAATTGCGCAGGGTTAAAAACATTTTAGAAACACAAATTTACGCTGATTGTTTTATTTTAGATACTTTTTTTTGCTTTTAATTCATACTTTTACAATAGTAACAAGATTTTAGGTGATTCAACGTATTATCAAAAAATATATTTGATGAGACCCTCACTTAGCCCACAAATAGCAGCAGAGCAAATTTACAACGAATCTCAAATTCGTTCCAGAGGTCCCATTGAAAAAGCTTTCGGAATATTGAAAAAGTTTTCAAGTTTTAGCATATGGCTGCCGCTTAAAATTAAACAATGTGCCAACAGTAATAGTCGCAGCTTGTGTTTTGCACAATATAATACGACAGCATGGTGTATCAAAGGAACCACTTATAGAAACATATTGACACAGCAACTTTGACAGCCGCCGGAGTAAAACAGCCAACGTGATGTGAAACACATTAGCACAGCACAACAGCACACAGCGAAAATTGACATCTTAGAACTTCTTGTGTACTTGAAAATCAAAAAGTGAAATAAAAAAATTAAAATGATTGTGCCGTACTACTTTATCCAAAAATTTTGCTTAATAAGGGTTGAATTTATGTCGTACTCTCGAGTAGTTTACATAATCATTGCTAGTAAAAACACTTTCGATTAGTGTTTCCTGCATTTCATTGCACTTCCTTGAAACAAATAAAGAGCCAAATACGTTGGGTTATGTCATGCCAGGCGATTGAATTTGAATACAAGTTCCATCCAATGCGCCAATTTCAGATGGAAAACAAGCTTATCATAAAATTGTCTTTTTGTCATTGAAATTTCAGCTGATGTGATGGGAAGTTTAATGTATTGTTTAAAAAGAGTAGCTATTGACGTTAGACTTTCAAAACGATTCCTGAAACTAGAAACATGCATTCCTAAAAAATCAGCAATGCTTAAAAGATTACTCCTAGTCGGAAAGAAGCGTAGAGCCACCAATAGTTGGTTAATCGACGTAATCGAATTATTTCTAGCAATAGACAAGAAACTAAATGAGAATTGCAACTTTTTAAAATAAACAAAACAATAAATTTGTACCTATTAAAAGGACACTCTAATCGTGCTTTGATCTGTTCTAGAACAAAGAGAGTAATTTCTTTCGTCAGACGGAATCGCTTGTAAAAAGAGTGCCAAAGTACTCCTTTCATTCGTATGTTTGGCGGGGAATACCTACTTCGATAATTTCAAGTATTTCGACATCGTCTTCCAATAAATCCAGGATCTCAAACTCTATAGCTGCTGATTTAAAGTTTTTTAACCACACAACGGATCGAATTGCCAATTTGATAACATAACCTTTTAAACTCCCTAAGTATTACCTAAATTCCTTATGATCTACTATTTCTGGGGCTTAATTTAAGTTTCAGATATGTACTTATATTTAAGACTTACTTTGTATTTCGTGCAACTCGTTAAGTGTTACTTAGGTGGTTAAGTCATACTTACTTATGACTCGTATCAGCAAACGTACCTAAAAGGCAATTGTGCCCAATATTTAAAAACCCTGGGAACCTAAATATCTTTGTTCAAAAAGAAAAGAGCCACGGGAAGTAGATACGTTTCAATTTTTATTTGTTCTGAAAGTTACTCGACGGTTAACGATTCTAAAGGTGGCGATTAATTCGACTGTTCACGAAAGACTACAACCAAAAATAATTTTTTTTTCAATTTGCATGCAAAGAACCCGAGAATCGCCAACTGTTCAAGTGTGGGAACAGACAGTATTGCCGTATGATATTTGATAAGCGTGAATTCACTAATTACTGTCTGTTCGCACACTCGACGCAGACCTTGAGAAATAAAAATATTTCAAATATGCCTATTAAGCTAAATTAACAAAACGTCAGAAGCTTACGAATTTCATTAAACTTTGTGCTTAGTAAGCTAGCTTATAATAATAATCGGAAATAAACTTACCATACTCCCCTCTTTTGAGGGTTCTTAACTCTCTAAACTCCTAACTAACTACTAATGTCGTGCACTTCGAATCTCGGATTTGATCTTCTAAGTCTGGGAGTGGGTATCCTTTTGCGATGATAGCAGTATACGATGCTCATCCCAATCATACCAGCCAGCAAAGGGTAGCTCAGCGAATAGTGGTGATAATCGTGCGTGTTTACTCCATTCGGGAGTTCTCTGGATCGCTCCAATACATCGTCGATTTTAGATTTTAGGTCTATAAACTTCTTCGGGGCAATGTCATAAACCTCAAGTGGCGCGGCAACCTCCGGTGCAAAAGTGTTATTAAATATCCAACTGCTGATGTTTGCACTTGGAATAAATGAGTTCTTTGTACTGTTTTTAAACTCGATTCGGCTATTTATAAGCATGCTTGGTAGCTTTAGAACACAAGCCTTCCTGATATGCTTATGACATCAGGTTGACCGGGAAAAAAATACTGTGAATCAGAAGCGAAGACAAAACAAATAAATGACATCAAACAGCTTCCCCAGTTATCTGGACACCCACCCCTGGAGCTAATGTGTGAAACCTAATACACCTGAGTTTCAAACCACACTCTCTCACTCTATCTTCCTTAAACGCCCGCACTGTGTATACACATTAAAAGGGTATTCATATCCCCTTGAGTGCGGGTAAATTATAAAAAAAAAAAAAAAAAATTCTATCATCCCATTTCCTTCGATGGATATGTTGGTGGTACTTCCTTCGCAGATAAGATGCCCGGTTATCCGCGACGCTACTGAGAAGATACAAATATTAGCTTCGCGGAGTCCCTTCCATCTATCTTGTGTTGCTATTTGCTTCAGTTTACAATCGGACAATGCATTTTGCTCGTGATTTAGTAAGGCGACTTCGAAGCTTTTCATGGTGTCTTCCTGAATGCAGGTTGGACGCAGTTGATTCAAAGGAATCGACGTCTTGGATGATGCTAGTTCCAATTCCGTCAATGAGAAAAAATTATCTCTGACCAACGAGACTGCAAGATACGGCGAAGAAGTCCCAAACAGGTAGCTTAAATTTCTATGAAATACAGGAATTGCTATAAGATTAAATAATTGAAATTTATCAGTATTTCTTAGTGGCAGTTGTATTTTAAAGACCATTGAGTCAATTAGGCATCGACCTCTCACTAAAGTCATTTTATATATTTCTCTAACTGATCCTTTTGGCAAACTCAAAGTTGACGGCAGATTGGTACGTATCAGTTATCGATAAATTGATTCGTTGCTATAAATTGCGGGTTTACTTTTCCATAATTCAAGTCCAACTCCAATCTAGTAAGATTTTTTGAATACGTTCGAAATGGGTAATAACTTATATTGAGTAAGACGTCAGTGAAGCCAGATTTTGTTTTAACTCAGTTGTTTCGTGCCTTTCGTAAATGTTGTCCACTGTCCTTGCGAGGTACCCATTGAGAGCCCGGAATTGTTTTTTTAATTTCATTTCATTTCGAACAGCATTTCGCTTCGAGATGTTGGAAGTGGAGTCGGCTATCGAACGATAGCATATGTTTTTGTAGCATATCCTCCAAGTGCTGCTCGTTTTCATTCGCGATAGCTATTTGATTTGCTATGTGCTGGGCATCTTCTTGATCAAGAATACCAAATAAACTATGCGCCAAGGTACCAACAATGTCAAATGGAGATCTTGCCATTCTGCTCCTTTCATGTTTCTGTACGTTAAAGCTGTGAAGAATTTCATTATTATGTTCAAGAGTGGCAATCCTATGGTTTAGAGTATCTATTATTGGTCGACAGTAAACTCGCTATATCTCTTGTGCAAATCTTCTGCATTCGCCTGAAATAGGATTTCATTACTGTAAACTCTTGCTTCTGAAGATAAATCCCCTACGACTTCTAAGTGCACAGCTTTAGTCGAAAAATGCACAAAAACCGCCAAATACGATTTTGTTGGAGTCTTGCCGCTGATCCTATAATGCGTTTTCCATTGGTCCGCAGAAATCGACTCCTGACTGAAAAAAAGGGCGTCATGGATTCATCCTCTACTCACGCAAACTTGCCATTAACTGCTCTATTGCCTTTGGCTTCGATCTAAAACATTTAATGCAACTATCGATCACGTACCGTGCTGCTCTCCCTACACTCAATATCCAATACAGTTGCCTTGAGGCTGATACCAAGGCCCGATGCGACGCGTGCATATTTGCCTTGTGTAGTTGAACTAAGAGCAGTTTTGTAACAATGTTATTCTTCGGTATTACAATTTGATGCTTGGCGTCCGAGAAAATGGATGCGTGGAATGGAACCTTCCACCAACGCGCATCAGTTTAGTTTTTCATCAAAATATGGATTAAAAGATAACATGCTTGAATTTTTACTCACTGCATTCCCTTCTGCAGCGCAGAATACTCCTCCGGAAATGCTAATTTTTGGGTATATGCCAGAAAGTGAGTTCCCTTCAGCAGCTCTCCACTGTTAATTGCCCTGTGTTCCCTCTTTTGGAGTTGGTAAAGAATCTATAGCAATATGAAAATATTCTTTGCAAAGTTTAAAACGAGTTCTTATGATTGACTGAATATACGACAAGTGCGTCGCACAATAATGTCACTGTCTAGTTAGATCTCGTCTTCCGACGCTCCGGGATTTCTTCGGGTATAGCATATTCCGTACTTATCAGTTCTTCATCCTGTCTGAGAAAGCCGGGTCCCTTGAACTGATGATTTCAAAAGTGCCGCTAGACTTAACCCTCTGGAAACAAGATCGGCTGGATTGAGTTCACCCTTCATTTCATTTTCATTTTAAATGCATTTTTGTTATTGAATTCATGATGCTCTTAAGAGCTAGACAAAAAAATTTCATTTTCATTTTAAATGCATTTTTATTATTGAATTCATGATGCAAAGAGCTGGACAAAAAACGCTCAAAACTAGCTTAATTAACTTAAAAATAAAAATGTTGTCTTAAGTCTAAAGGTTACAAATTTCTAATTAAATACTGTAAGAAGATATTTCTTCAATGTGTGATAAAAACTATATAAATTCTAAATTTTAATTTATTAAAAGAAAAACTGGGATAAGGGATTTATTCCGGACACTGGGGGACACAAGTATCGCTCCCAATATCTCAGAAATTGTAAAGGTGGAAGGAAAAGAAGTGATTTTACAGCATTTTGGGGTGCTCCTTTTATACGAAATTCCTTGGAGCTTTCGGAACAAATTTAAATTTTAGAGCTTTGAATCGTTATAAAAACAGATGATTATTATAGAGCTTTTGACCCGTTAAAACATATGGGTTTTATTTATTGCGCTCACAAATATGCAATGGAATTATAAAAATAAATAAATATATATATTTGCCAGAAGATGGCGATGTTACAGCCTCCCCCTCTGGCGCTGTGATCGTCTCGATACGGCGGCAGTTCCGGTTGAAGCATCTTGGGCTGGTGGCCTTCCTCTTCGTCGGATAGCACGGATGGGTTGCTCTTCGTTTGTAGTGTGAACACATGGCGTCAGGTCAGAAGTGTGGTAAACGCCTATTATTGTACCATCTCCGCTGGATACCTCGTAAGATGATGTACCTTTCCTTTGAAGTATGTTATAAGGGCCATCGCGTCGTGGAGCAAACTTGGTTGTGTACTTCTTAGCGGTACTGCTTTGGGTATGTGTGGTCACCCACACTTTGTCTCCAGGTTGGTATTCAGGATGTGGTCGTCTTCGCTTGTCGCTATGTTGGTTAGCACGAATTTTCTGTGCTTGTGTAGTTTCCTTCGCTAGTTCTATCGCTTGCGCGAGCGAAATTAATTTTGGAGTAATTTCGGAGATGAAATTTTCTTGTTGTATGATGGTTCGAAGATCATACTCCAAATCCACAGGTGTTCGCAGTTCCCGTCCAAATGTGAGATAAGCTGCACTGTATCCCGTATTTTGACAAAGGGCAGTATTCATTGCGAACCTTATAGAAGATAATTTTTCATCCCAGCTAGTGTGATCAGTTCCGGACAAAATGGCGAGCTGAGTCTTCAAGTCCCGATTTTTGCGTTCAACAGGGTTAGCCTGTGGATGGTAGACTGGTGTTAAATTTTGTTTTATCCCGAGGACGTAAGTAATGTGTTGGGTAATGGAGGACACAAACTGGGTTCCATTGTCACTGATAATGCGTCGTGGGAGCCCGTATCGCAGAAATACCTCATCTATTAATACATTACAACATCTCTCGGCAGTGCCTTCTTTTAAGGCAAATAGCTCAACCCAGCGGCTCGCGGTGTCCTCGATGATGAATATCCATTTATTACCTTGCTTGGATTCTGGTAAAGGTCCAAATAAATCAATTGCCAATACTTCAAATCTTTGTCCAGTGACTGTAGTCTGCAGAAGTCCAGCTGGTTTTAGGTTGCTTGCCTTATATCGTTGACATGCCAAACAAGCGCTGACGTGTTGTTTAATTTCATGTCGCATGCCGGGCCAGTAAAAGCGAGATGCTATTCGTGAGATTGTTCGTTCCACACCATAATGGCCAGCAGTAGGAGCATCATGATAGGCATTCAGTATTGATGGCCTTTCTTTTGTGGGTATTACTAGTTGCGCATCATCTGTATCTTCGCCAGAATAGCGGTATAGAACACCATTGTTTAAAATATAGCCTTTTGATGTCCAGCGAGCGAAGCATTCATTGTCATCTTTGGATTCAAAACTCTCGATGATGCGTTTAAGATCAGGATCCCGCAGTTGTTCATCACGCACCTCCTTACTGCCTTTGTTGGGTAGATCTATGTGTGTGCTATTTACTTCGCATGTGACGGTTTCCTTACATGGTGGTCTAGATAAGGCATCAGCTACAACATTAGTTTTCCCTGGGGTGTAAGCAATTTTAATATTGTATGGTTGTAATGCTAGTGCCCAACGTGCCAATCGTCCAGTTGGTGATTTAAGCGTCATTAACCATTTAAGTGGCTGGTGGTCAGTGAGAAGTTTAATTTCCGTACCTTCTATGTATCCTCGGAATTTGGATACTGCCCAAACAATTGCAAGTGCTTCCTTCTCTGTCGTGGAGTAGTTTTGCTCAGCTAAAGTTAAGAGTCTGCTCGCATATTCAATTGGATGCTCGTCGGGACCCTCCCCCTGGACTAAAACACCGCCTATAGCATAATTGCTGGCATCTGTTTTTAGGATGAACGGCCTGGATTCATCTGCTTGTTGTAAAATTGGGGTGGTAGTCAATAATTCCTTTAGCTTATTGAAAGAAGATTGTTGTTCTTCTTTCCATTGCCACTCAGCATTCTTCTTGGTCAAGTTGGATAATGGTTTGGATACGTCAGCAAATCCAGGAATGAAACGTCTGTACCACGAGCAGGCTTGCAAGAATGATGTAACCTCTTTTGCGTTGCTTGGTTCTATGCGGCTGGTAATGGCATTAATTTTTTCCGGGTTGGCTTTGATGCCCTCCTTCGTGATCAAGTGCCCAAGGTAGGTTACTTCTTTGCAGCAGAAATGGCATTTATTTCGGTTAATTCGTAATCCAAATTCTCGTAACCGTTGCAATACTGCACCAATGTCCCTCAGATGATCTTCAAAGGTCTCGGAGCAAACAATAAGATCGTCGATATATGCTAGTACTAGTATGTTACTCAGTGATGAACGTAAACGATCCATTAAACGCTGAAATGTTGCTGGAGCGTTCTTGAGTCCAAAAGGCATCCTCTTGAAGCGATTGGTCCCCATTGGCGTAATGAAAGCTGTCTTATCCATGTCTTCCTCACATACTTTGATTTGCCAATAGCCTGTCTGTAAATCCAGCGTAGACATATAAGCTGTACTCTTTGCGGCATGCAGTAGATCGTCGATGCGCGGTAGAGGGTATGCGTCTGAAGTAGTGATGGCATTGATTTGCCTATAGTCAACACAAATTCTGGTTCCTCCGTCCTTCTTTGGGACCATTACTACCGGAGAAGCCCATGGACTATCGCACTCTTCAATTACATCGGCTTCTAGCATTTTCTTGATCTCCTGGTACAGCTGTAGTCTTCGCATCGGCGAAAGTCTATAAGGAGGTGTGGCGATCGGTAGATGTCTTCCAGTATTTATGTGATGTTCTACATAAGGGGTTCCAGATCCCGTTTCACAAAATAGATCTGCATAGCTTATCAATAACGAGTCTAGCTGCTGCTTTTGTTGAATGGATATTTCTGCAGCCTCGTTAGAACGGAGTGCAATCTCGATGCTAAATATATCCAGTCTTTCGTAGTTGATCTTCTTTGGATGATTGACCTTATTTTCTCGCTTGGTACGCTTGCGCTTGGGCGTTTCCATCCATGTTGGTATAGAGTCTCGAAATATGTTCTGTATACTACGGGGTGAGTAAGTACAACATCGGTCGTCGGCATCATCAGATTTTGTTGACTGGGTTGCTAGTCTCGCCTTTGGTGTTAATTGCAGAGGTGAAATTGCTTGCACACGGTTTCTATTAGCCTCTCTCAGAGCCATATGAAATAGCTCGTTTTCGGTGACATATGGTTTAGAATGCTCAGGTCCGTACAGTTCACTTTCCATAAAATCTGTAGTGTCACTTGCCCTTGGTGTCGACTGTAGTGGTGAAATCGCTTGAATATAATTGACCTTTGCCTCTAGTAAAGCCATTTGGAAGAGCTTGTCATCAGGGGATTCAGCAATGTTCATCTTACTAATCTTACTGTACTCAAATTTCATATGAGGGGCGTCTGCAAAGTACCATGTCCTCTGAGCAAGATCGAGGATGATGCCTGACTGCTCCAAGAAGTCGATTCCGATTAACGTCCTATTATCTGTAGCACCTTCAAGCACTATGAATCGGATAGGAAGCCTTCGGTTACCCAGCTTGACCATTGTTATTGTTGACTGCACAATCTGCTCTCGAAGACATCCATCTGCTAGAGTTACATCTGCTCGTATAGGCGTGAATAGGCATCCCTGCTTAACAAGGTGCGCATGTAAAGTCGAGCTGGCTACGCTTGTTCGGGCCGCCGTATCCATATGAGCCACTCCCGTAACTCCATTCACTTCTATTATTACAGAAGGAACCTCTCTTCCGACAGATGTGTCAACTGCATGGAAGGCTATATTCGATGGACTGCTTTCTTTATTTTTGCTGCACTTTGGACAATTGCTGCGAAAGTAACCAGGAGCTCCGCAACCATAGCACGATAAGGTTCGAGACGGTTGTGCTTCCTGAGTCTCAACTTTTGTTTGAGAATCTTTCGTCTTCTTTCGGCATACGTCTGCTTTGTGCCCATAACGCTTGCAGTATCTGCATCTAATGCGTTTGTCGAGATGCTTTCCTTGACTCTCGTTAAACTGTTCATGCTTTTCTTTCTCTTCGGCTGCATGTTCCACATTCCTGGCTTTTTGAACCAATTCTTGGAAAGTTTTCACGTCTTCTCGTGCTACCCTATTCCTAATTTTAAGGTTAAGTAGACCATATACGAGATCGATCATTCCCTCTTCTTGATATCTGCCTTTAGGCAACTTGGAGAGCAATGCTTTTTTCTTGCATATAAACTCGTCCGTTGGTATATCATCACCCTGTTTTTCTTCGAAAATCTCCATGTAGACTCTGTATGTGGGCTTTTCAGGACAGAAGGTGTCTCGCATAAGTTTGCACACCTGGTCCCATGAAAGAGAGTTATTCTTTTCTCCTTCCCACCAGATAGATGCATAATCTACTAGAAGAAGTGGCAGTCCCTTTATGGCGTCTTCATCAGAAATGTTTTCTACATCCTTGTAGGTCAGGACGGTTGCTAGGAACTCTTCAACTTTATCGCGGCTTCGTTCTCCGTGAAAGCGTGCGGAACATCGGCTAAGGCTTCCCTTGTTGGCTGCTACAGTGTTTTGCTGCATAGCTGCAAGGAGCTGCTGGAACTGTTCGCTGCTCAGGTGAAGGTCCGTCGGGTTTGTTGACATCTTCGGTTGAATGGACTTCTTCTTCTGCGATGATGGTAATGGCTGTGGTTTCGGCCTCAAGTTGTGCGCCAGTGTAAGAAGATATTTCTTCAATGTGTGATAAAAACTATATAAATTCTAAATTTTAATTTATTAAAAGAAAAACTGGGATAAGGGATTTATTCCGGACACTGGGGGACACAAGTATCGCTCCCAATATCTCAGAAATTGTAAAGGTGGAAGGAAAAGAAGTGATTTTACAGCATTTTGGGGTGCTCCTTTTATACGAAATTCCTTGGAGCTTTCGGAACAAATTTAAATTTTAGAGCTTTGAATCGTTATAAAAACAGATGATTATTATAGAGCTTTTGACCCGTTAAAACATATGGGTTTTATTTATTGCGCTCACAAATATGCAATGGAATTATAAAAATAAATAAATATATATATTTGCCAGAAGATGGCGATGTTACAATACCTACTTTTTTTTGTTCTGTACTTGAAGTTTTTTTTTTTTAAATTATATCGTAAACTGCCTAACCTTCTCAAAACTATAACAGCCAGCCATAAGTAAAAACAAGGCCAACAGACTACTTCGTATCTATTGGAAACGACGAAGGAGTTCCCTCTCCGTCCCCTAACTACCAGAATTGGCATTTGACAGAGTTTGGCATCAGGCTCTTTTGTCGAAAATGCGTGCATATGGCATCGAAGAGTCTCTTCTTCAAAGGATTAGAAATTACCTTTCGGGGCGTTCAATACAAGTTGTATTGGACGGCTTCAAGTCTGATATTCACCACATAAATGCTGGTGTCCCCCAGGGCTCAGTTTTGTCTCCGACTCTCTTTCTCATTTTTATAAATGATCTCTTCTCTGCAACCTCTAGTCCAATCCATTCCTTCGCTGATGACAGTACCCTCAGTTTTTCATATTCGTTCCTTAACTCACCTCCCTGCTGTTCGGCCGTAGAAGAGGAACGGCAACGTATGTTAAACTCATTAAATTCCGACCTTGACAGCATAATCAAATGGGGCTCAACTAACAGAGTGGAATTTAATGCATCCAAAACTCAGTGCTGTCTTCTGTCTCTCAAGCGAAACCAAGACCCCCAAACATTATCCATGAATGGTACTTGCATCACGGAAAACGAAAGACTTGCCATTCTTGGTATGTCTTCTTCGTTGGAACGATCACTTATTCGAGGTCGCCAAAAATGCTGCAAAATATCTAGGATTCCTTAAGCGGTGCAAGAAATTCTTTACCCCTTCTGATCTGGCCACAATTTATAAGGCATTCATCCGCCCAAAGCTGGAATACAACGCCCATATCTGGTCTGGTGCACCCAAGACCGTTTTGCACATCCTAAATAAACTTATAGGTGATAGAGACATTGTGAGCTCAATAGTCTCACTAGAACATCGTAGAAATGTCTCGTGTCTTTCCCTATTTTATCGCTTCTTTTATAAAAAATGCTCCAGCGAAATAATCACTTGCATTCCTCACCTTCAAAATTTCACCCGCAATACGCGTCACGCTTCGAATGCACATCAGTTCACCCTCAAGCCCAACTTCGGACGTACTGTCAAATACAGGGATTCCTTCTTAAGTCGAACGACACGTATGTGGAATAATCTTCCAGGCTCTGTGTTTCCTCATCACTACAACATTCAAGCATTTAAAGCCAACGTACACCGGTACTTCCTCTGTTCTTCTTTCCCCTTCTTCGAAACGCCCGTGTCCTGAGAATTCAGCATAAGGGTATTCATACCCCCTTTGGCGCGCGAGTTATATGATAAACTGTATGATGCACTCTTTCGAAATTGGGTCATTTATAATTTACTCATGTCGTCGTTCAATGCCCGGATTTCGAAAGAGTGTCCATTAAGCATTTATCATTTATTGCATTATTGTCGCTTGTTGGAAGTAGGTCAATTGTGATTGCCCGAATGTCCGAACTCCAACAAGTGGAATTCAGCAATAAAACTTGGCTTGCCTTCCGACGATTGATTACAGTAAGAGTCAGTTAGTAAGATACATCAAGTGAATAAAGAACATTCTTAAAAAAAGGTAATTGGTTTTTGATTTTGTAACTGGCGCAGTCGAACGGTTGAACCTAAATTTGAAAATTGAATTCTATATTTGGAACTGTACATAAAAAAGCAAACGATCCTAAAAGTGAATTTGAAAATTTTGAAACTGTGCAAGTAAAAAAAAAAGGAAAGGAAATACCTAATAATGAGTGAAATTCAGTCAATGGCCGCTACCCTGGATGGATTAGTAGACAGGGTCAACGCCATATCCATACTGCAACACGCATCGTTCAACAGTACAGCTAACATAATAAGGGAGATAAATTACATCAAAGAATTTAATGGAGACAAGTCGACTCTGACTCGTTTTATACACTTGGTGGATACCCATTTGGCTACTACTGAAGAGGCGAGAAGACCCGAGAAATGGACAGCTATAAGGCAAACTAAACTGACAGGAAGAGCTCAAGAACTTGTACTTAGCAATGGACTGGAATCGTGGGAAGATGTCAAGGAATCGTACAAACATAATTTTCGACCTGTGATAAATATAATGGACATAACGAACAGGATATTTTACCTCAAAGTGAGTAGAGGTGATAGTAGATTTAATTAATAAAGTAGAACATTTAGTTGCGGAAATAAACACAGCTGCTTTATACGAGAATGGTAGTGACTCTTTTAGGAAATTACAATACAATAATTGTAAAAATCAAAAGTTTTTGCATCGGTGATTTAGCTAAGGAAGTAAGAGATATAGACGGTCTACAGGAAGTAAAGAAAATGTTATATGATTATGCAAGTTATGAACAGGGGAATTTTCAATCAAATCAATTTAGATTTACTGACCAAAGATCACACAATTTAAGGAATTTTCAATCAAATCAATTTAGATTTACTGACCAAAGATCACACAATTTAAGGAATTTTCAATTAAAGCAAGGTAGATTTACTGACCAAACACCACAAAATTCAAAGAGTTTTCAGCAACCGTATTCTAGTCAGGATACAAATTATTCTAGGTCACAGAATCCGAATTCCAGGTCCGACAGTAGACAATATAGGGTTAGATCTAACTATCAACCGAATCCTAGCTCATCTAGACAATTTAGAAGTTCGCAGAAAAATATCGAACATAGGGACGTCAATATGGTAGAATCAAATTATAAATATCCGATTGAAGAAGTTCATTCTGTGGAGGAGCCGGTTTTTCTCAGCGGTGCCTCGGTAACAAAGTATTAACACCCTTTATCAGAAATAAAGAAAAGCACTACTGTCTCTGGGATACAGGTAGTACTATCACTATCTTAAATACAAATAAAATAAAAAAAACATATAAAGAACTAGATAAAGTGTTCATTCAACCACCAACAAGGGTGGCAATGGTGTAGTGGTAGCGTCATCGTTCGTCGAGCCGATGGTTCACGGTTCAATCCCTGATGTCAAAAGTTTATATGATAAGAGGCAGTCCGATCAATTGAGAAAGTTTGTGACAACACTACTGCGAAGGCATAACACTGGCAGTAGGTTTGTCATATGGCTGGAGAAATTGATCGCTCTGCTGATAATTGATATGCTTATGACATCAGGTGGATCGGGAAAAAAATACTGTGAATCAGAAGCGAAGGCAAAAAAATACATGACAGCATCAAATCTCCCCAGTTATTCTGGACACCACCCCTGGAGCTAATGTGAAACCTAACACATCTGAGTTTCAAACCACTGCACCAATCTCTTTCTCTCTCTCTATCTACATTTCCGACGCCCGCACCATGTGAATAACATGTAAAAGGGTATTCATAACCCCTTGAGTGCGGGTAAATTATAAAAAAAAAAAAAAAAAAAAAAAAAAAATACTGTGAATGGTAGAACCAATGCACAGTATACAATTTATCAAGTTCCGGTACCCCATGAATTTGGGTATAATTCTAATTTTTTCATAAAAGCATATGGCATGAATTTAGTAGACAAGGTAGTTTATTATTAGGGATGGACATTGTCCAAAATATTGTAAAAGATAAAAATTTAGAAAAAAAGCAAATCCATTTAAAAAATTATACCATATTACCTATGACTCAGAACAGCATAGGTGAATGGGAGTGTTTTGAATTGAAAGATGAAGGCATAATAACTATGGAAGAATTGAATATGGAGGAAAAAACTAAACTAGGAAATCTGCTTGAAAAATATGGAAACTTACAATATAGAGAAGGAAATATATTGACCAATACGGAAAGTATTATGCATCAAATAGACTTAGTTCCAGGAAACACAGGGTTTCACTGTATGCTATACCGATTACCACAGAAATATGAGGAAGAAGTAATTAGACAGTTTTCCGAATTGGAGGCTCAGGGAATCATTAGGAAATCCAAAAGTCGGTATACATCACCAGTGGTTATAGTAGCCAAAAAGCCGAATACCAATGGTGTAGTTAAATACCGAATGCGTGTTGATTATAGAAAACTTAACGAGATCACTGTCGATGATAAGTTTCCATTGCCCAACATTGAGGGAATTCTCACAAAATTAGGGCGATCACAGTATTTCTCAATGCTAGATCTTGCAAAGGGCTATCACCAAATATTAATGAGGCCCCAAGACATACATAAGACAGCATTTGCAATGCCAATGGGTCTATATGAATTTGTCAGGATGCCGTTCGGGCTTAAGAATGCTCCGGCTACATTTCAGCGTTTGATGAATGAAATTCTAAGGGAATATATTAATAAAATGTATATTGTCTATTTAGACGGTATTTTAATTTTTTCAACTACTATTGAAGAGCATTTATTAGCCCTAGAAAAAATTTTCAAGAGACTTCAAGAGCACAATTTAAAAATACAAGCCACTAAATGTTCATTTTTCCGGAAAAACGCAAATTCTTAGGGCACATCCTAACTTCAGAGGGAATGAAACCTAACCCTAACAAAATCGAAGTGATCCAAAATTATACAAAAAAAACAGCTTAAAGGTTTTTTAGGAGTCACGGGATACTATACAAAATTTATTCAAGGATATGCAAAAATCGCATATCCTATGATTAAGTACTAGAAGAAACAGAACACCAAAATAAACACTAACGACCCTGAATATATAGAATCATTCGAGAAGTTAAAACTTATGATAATTAGACCCCCGATACTCAAATACCCAGACTTCTCTAAATCATTTACGCTTTTCACGGATGCGAGCAACTATGCTGTAGGAGCTGTTTTAACTCAAGATGAGCAACCTGTCTCATATGCCTCTAGGACATTGAATGATCATGAGCAGAACTATTCAACCACCGATAAGGAACTCTTAGCAATTGTTTGGGCTACAGGGTACTTTAGGCCTTATTTGTGGGGAAAAAAGTTTAAACTCAAAACAGATCACATGCCAATTAAATATATGAAAAATAAATACTCAGGCAAGGAATTCAGCCAACGGAATCAGCGGTGGTTGCTCAAACTTCAAGAGTTTGACTTCGAAATAGAATACCTAAAAGGTTAAGAAAATATAGTAGCTGACTTCCTAAGTCGTATGTATGAAAACAATGCGGTCTCAGAAACCGACCCCTCAGGAAATGATAGCATAATAACGCATATACCCATTAAAGATGGAATAGTAAACCTATGTAAAACGCAAATTATCATAACAAGATAACCTAGAAATCAAACAGAAGTGCTTCATGGTAGACGGATCCTTTATCTGGACATGAATGAGACTGAAAACATGTGGAAGGATAGGTTAAAAACTTATATCATTTGAGGAGGAGTAGGTATATTTTCAGAAACAACAGAACAGGATTATGATCTATTTCAAAGTATAGTTCTCGAAGTTTTCGCAACGAGCACAAAAGTACATTTTGTTAAATTTACAAAAAGAGCACAAGAATTCCAAACACTTAGGGAGGGTCAAACGCAAATAACGTTATACCATATTAGAGAGTCGGGCCATTCAGGAATAATGGAAACATACAATACTTTAAAAAATCAAATATATTATCCTAAATTGGTGAAGGAAAGTACACGAATTATTAACAATTGTGATAAATGCAATACGCGTAAATATGATAGAAAACAAGAAAAATATAAAGTTACACCTACTCCCAAAAGAATAAATGAAACGATTCACATAGACATATACCATATAGAGAAGCAGTATTTCTTTACAGCAATAGATAAACTCTCTAAAAAAGGTTTTGTGTATAAACTTCAATCCAAAAACCATTTACATAAAAGAGAATGCTTTACAGAACATTTTTACAAAAGTGGGAAAGCCCAAGACTATAATTTTAGACAATGAATTCAACTCCGTAGAACTGAAAGATTTCTTGAGAGAGCTCACAATAGAATTGCATTACACGAAACCTAACTCACACACCGGGAACGCAGATATAGAACACCTTCATAGCACAATATTGAAAGGATTTCAGCTAATTAAGAGATTAGGTGACACCACATGGGAAACCGTGCTGAGAGCTTTTAACATATACAATAATAGAAATCATAGTATAATAAAAATGAAACCGAACGAAGTTAACGATAGGAACATAATAGAAATCAGAAATAGGATAATTCAGGAAAAAGTGACGAGGACCGAAAAATTAAACAAAAACAGAATCGATTTTACAGAAAGACGAGAAGAAGGATACGTAAAGAATTACAGACATGTTTGGAACAAAGCACAACCATACTATAGGAAGAAAAAATTAGAAAACGTGCATTTATCAAATATTAAAAAGGCAAAATTATTTGCAGGTAATGGGGATGCTGTTGCTGACAATAATAATTCCAATAGGGGGAGCGGAGCTGATGATATCACCTCTGAGGTCACAGACCGGAATGACAACGGTAACCATTAATGAAATAAAAATAGTTAAGGACTTCGACATTATCCTACATTTAATAGATCTAAACCAAGTAACAAAATTAGTGAACCAAATGGCGATAGACATCTCAAGTAACTCATCAAATACACTCACTTTACATTTTTTTAAATTAACAGAGAAGATTAAAATATTAACAAGAAATAGGTCAAAAAGAGGACTGATCAATGTGATAGGAAAAGCCCATAAATGGTTGTTTGGGACTATGGACAACGATGACAGGGAACTCATAGATCAAAATTTGGAAATTAAAAAAAAAAATGATCATAATCTAATTGAAACAGTTAATAAACAGATATCTATAAACAGCGACTTGTCAGACAGTATACTAAAGCTAAAGAAAACTCTTGACGACGACCGACGCAAATTCGCAGACCTTTCCAAAGGGCTGAACAATATCGAAGAACAATTGATAAACAAACTAGAGGAAATGGAGGTCAGATTGAGAACAAAACTAATAGAAGACCAAATAGACATAATCTTGAACCAAATATCTATGATGAAGCTAGGACTAGTACGCCCTGGACTATTGACTTATGAAGAATTACAATCAGAAAACTTGGACATAGACAGACTACAAAATTTAAAGACAGTTATCATTAGAGTAGAAGATGAAATGCTAGTATTAGCAATCAAAATTCCAAATGCTTTTGATTCGGTAGACTTAAAAATAGATATACCGATACCAAACATGCAGCATTTGGAATTAGATTCAGAAAATATCCGATATGTAACTTTGAATAGTAATAATTATACTTTAAGAAATGATGTAGTGTATTCCAAAGATTTAATATTAAGAAACGATTGTACTCAAAGGAAAACCTGTATGCTAAGGAAAAATTATAATTTCGAGATAGTAAGTATATATTACAGATAATCTTGTCATTGTAAAAAATAATACATATGAAATCAAAAATTAATGTAACAAAAAAAAAAATTGAGCAATGTGTTAACTGTTCAATACAAATATATAATTGTAGCATTAAAATTGGAAATGAAGTAATTAGCAATATGGAAACGGAATTTAAATTTGACATAAAACTGAAGGAAATAACAGAATTTAATCTTACTCAACATTTGCGTTTTAGCAATTTTACTTTAAAAGAAATAAGTAACATAAAAGAAATTCAAGAAATATATCTTACAAAAAAATACCTTTTTATATCTGCAGGAACTTCAGGTTTTATTATAATCGCTTTTATTATTATAATTCTATTACTCATCAAGAGAAATAGAAATGTAAATGTTATAATTTAAATAAACCAATAGAATTACCATTTGAAACGTTTCAGGAGAATCTTCAGAGAAGGAAGGGAGGAGTTATATGATAAACTGCATGATGCACTCTTTCGATATTGGGTCATTTATAATTTACTCATGTCGTCGTTAAATGCCCGGATTTCGAAAGAGTGTCCATTAAGCATTTATCATTTATTGTATTATTGTCACTTGTTGGAAGTAGGTCAATTGTGATTGCCTAATATTGATTCGGCGGGCAATGTAAGAATTCCAACAAGTGCAATTCAGCAATAAAACTTGGCTTGCCTTCCGACGATTGATTAGAGTAAGAGTCAGTCAGTAAGATACATCAAGTGAATAAAGTAATTGGTTTTTGATCGCGCGAATTATAAAAAAAAAAAAAAATTTCTGATGCTGCCTAGTTACATCTTTAACATCGCGATCCGATACCGCTCTACTAAACAGGAGGCGCTCCATAGTGCTGTGTGCGACATGTCGGTCATAGTTGGATAGTCGCCTATCCTCAGCTATCCATACAAGATGGAAGATTAGCTTTACCGCTAATCTGTCCTGGATCAAACCTTCTCTATCTAGATAGGGGAACGCCTCTGGGGGATTGAAGCCCTTAAGGCGCACGGTCTCGTGATACATATCATTGGGGTAGTAAGACCCGGAGATCAGATTATTTACCAAGTTCATCGCTCTTGCAATGTTGCCTCGAATCAACTTGATCAGGAAATTGTCCACTCTGTTTATGTTGTTATGCAGGACCTCATTGGAGTAAAAATTTTTGTACTTAGACTCTGGTGTTCTGTATGAACGAAGGCAAGCCCTCTTAAACACCCGAATCTTTTCCATCGAGCTTGGTCCCACGTTGAACCACACGGGACAACCATATGCGAGCATGGGCCGGATGAGGGCCATGTAGCAGATTAACTTCACCCTCGCATCGAGTTGGCTGTTATAAAACAGTCTCTTTGTAAGGGCGAAAACCGCTTTGGCTCTGGCCAGAGCAGCAACTATATGTTTGTTAAAATATAGATATTGGTCTAGCCAAAGCCCAAGGTATCTAACGACATTTCGACACGCTAATGGTTGCCTGTGCTGTCCCACGATTGAGAACTTTAGCTAATTCTTTCTGGTATCCGCTGAGGCCCCAGATAACGACTTCCTAAACAGGATGGTTTCCGACTTCTGAAAGTTGATTTTCAGCTTCTAATCGTCGCAATATCGCTTGATCTTATCCAAGTCACGTTGCAAGAGTATTACAATCACCTCGATCTTTCATCCTGATCTGTACGCGATCAAGTCTTCTGCGTACGCTATGGCATGGTGAAGAGATCCCACGAGATCACTCGTGTAAATGTTAAAGAGGATCAGCGAATTTACCGCACCCTGTTGCAGAGCATTTTTAATACCAAACGTAACAGCAGAAGTCACATTACCATTTTTCACAACGAACTGTCTACTGGTGAGCATACACGGGGAGCAAGACGAAATAGTGGAGTGTTGCAAAAAATGTGTAAGGAGCTGGAGGAGGCTCAACATACCACGTAGCGCAAAAGTCAACGTATACTACGAAGTGCAGTCTGTCAGGGGTTATAGTATATATGTCTCCCACATAACTCTCTACTCCAGTTCATACATGAACAAGGGTACCAAAAAAACCTTCCCTCTTCCTTGTGGTCCAGAATCCCCACAAACACACTACTCCCCTAGATGACACAACCTTAACAATTGCAGTACCTAATAAGACTTGGGAGGTTGTACCCTGTTGCGCATGGTAATTGTTTACTGTTGGGTTATCTGTAGCACCGAGGTGAGAAGAGTTTGGTTTTGCTGTGGAGATTAGTGTAGGTGGACCAGTAGAAATCTGGTATGCTTCTGTGTTATTATTTGAATTTTGTGTGGGTTTGCAAGAGAAATGGGTTAAAGGGGCTGAATGTGTGTGACATGAAGGATCAACCTGTGGTATGTAGTTAGTATTCGGGTGATTTTGAGTAGGAATGGAATGCAAGAGAGTGTGGTGTTTTTGTTGGCAGTAGTAGCAGCGTGTCTGGCTAGGACATTGCTGAGTAGGGTGGCTATATGGAAGACAAACACCTATTTGGCTAACTCTATTGCATCTCTCAGCGGGACTCATTTAACTAAACCTACTGCATTTACGCAGAGAATGTTGCCCCTTACTACACACCTTGCACCTGTATTTGTCCCTTGGCTTCTGTTGTAGGTGAAACGTGTTTTTGCTAACAGGACCCTTCGCACTATAACTTTTAGAAAAACCTTGGCTGGATCTGGGCTTTTGTTGTTCGACTGCCTCCAACGTCCGGGTTCTCGCTTCAAGAAACTCGGAGAATTTTTGAAAGGTTGGTAACTCCTTGTCCGAACATAATTTTTCCTTCCACAATTGCTGCGTTATGGGCGGCAGCTTCTGCAGGAGTACATATATAACAATTGTATCCCAATCTCCAGTCGAAACCCCCAGATTTTTAATGGAATGCAAGCACTCAGTGGAAACGTCCATCAATTGCTTCACTCCTTCGGCTGTTTCGTGGTGCAAAACCTTTTGGTTGAAGAAAATCTTAAGCTGCGCGTTTACTCAGATTCGCTTATGGTCATAGAGCGAAATAAATATAGACCATGCTTTGTCGTAGTTACGATTATCGATGCTAAGATGGTGGAGCAGTCGTTCAGCCTCACCTGACAGGCACGATTTTAAGCGGTGTAGCTTTTGCACTTCTGTTAATGAGGGATTTGTGTGTACTATCGACTCGAACATACAGTGGAAAGCTCGCCAGTTCTCAAAACTACCTGAAAATGTTGGCAGGTTGATTTTAGGGAGACGCAGTTCACTTTGAACCGAAGCTGAGTGAGCGGTACTTGAACTAGCAGCCTTCGGTACCTTCTCCAACGCATCAAAGAGAGCCGTTTTATACTCGAGATAAATTTCCCTTATATCATTAAAAAGCATTTGATTTTATTCAATAAGGTCCTTATCCTTATCCTCAGCTGCACCAGCCACCTTTTCATTGTTTAAAACTTGATGGAAGTTGTCTTCCAGAACCGTAAGACGACCATTAAGAATATTTTTGGTTTATCTGCCTTCTGGAGTGTTACCGAATTTGTAGAAATCACCACTAATAATGATTAACGCATTTTTTTATAATTTTATTTCCCTAGCGCTCATCTTTCCAATTCGGCAATAAAATGGCAATATACATATATGTAAGTATAAAAAAGGGCTAATATGGCTAAACTCACTCAACTTGATGATTTGTGGTACTCCTCAGGTGCTTGTAATTTATTGCACGGCGCGGGAATATGTACATATGTATATGTATTAAATGTTAATTACACGCCGCGGGAACCGATTTACACAAAAAACTCACAAGTGATTGTCTTTGGGTAATGTTTAAAATATTTTTTATTGTTCGAAAAATGTCACTAAAAGTTTCTTTTTTTATAATTTGCAGATATGAAACACACACACCACTGCATATCGGGTTAATCCGGCTCGAACGACCAAATGTTTCTCTAGATTTTTTAAAAGGAAAACAGGAGAAATTTCTCAATCCACTATGCTGGATTAACCCGCAACTGAAAAGTTAAATGAAAACCACTATTTTCTTTTACGTTATAACAGCGAATGTGCTCTGTATGTTTCGTTTAACTAGTATTTATAGATAAAGCTGGATTTTTACTTCTGACATATTAGACAATACGTACAAAAAAATTTAAGAAAATCGGAGATGAGTACTATTCGGAACTGCACCCTTTTTTTTAATTTAGTATGACAACAAAAAAATTTTGGAGAGGATGTTAATAATACTATAAAAATTTTTTTTTTTTTCTTCCAAATTTTACCTTTAACTCATGTTGCTAGTACTTAATAGCTATAAACAAATCAACAAAAAGATCAATTAAATGGTATGGTATGAACAAAAAGAGGGATAAGTGGTTTTTCTTTCAATTATTTATTAAAATCCCCGTAAACATGTAAAACGGTTTTCAATAATTCATCAAAAGGATCCAGTCTATTTTTATTCATCAATTAAAATTAAATTAAATTCAGATGATTTTTGGCAGTTATTTCGAAAAGGTTCTCCCCTTCAAAATTAACTCCCCAGCAGTGGATAAGTGGTGCGCTTCGCGCGATTCATTCATTTAAATTCCGCTCTCCGGAGTGGTTTAGACGCTCACGCGACTTCGTCGCTCCGCCAAGGATATGCCAACAACTGTCAGGCAGGCGCCTGGGGCTAAGTTTATTAGAGAACAGTCAAAAATCAATATTCTCAAAAAAATGCCTGCTATCACGTATTAAAATTTCATTGAAATCGGGGAAGATTTCCATTTTCTAAATAAAAACCGTTAAAACTTATATTTTTTTAATTTTAACACCCTGTAAAGACAAAATTAAGAATCGTTTCAAGTCCCTTTATATTAAATTGGGTATACATAGAACTATAAGTCGACTAAACACCCTTTAGTTGAGTTAATAAGGAAGAAACATGCATTTTACTAGTCAAAGCCGAAAACTTTAAAAAAAATTTAAAAATGCAACAACAAATTTCCTCTCCAAAATTTTGCAATTATAAGTAAAAAAAATTATTTGGTGAAGGAAAGTACACGAATTATTAACAATTGTGATAAATGCAATACGCGTAAATATGATAGAAAACAAGAAAAATATAAAGTTACACCTACTCCCAAAAGAATAAATGAAACGATTCACATAGACATATACCATATAGAGAAGCAGTATTTCTTTACAGCAATAGATAAACTCTCTAAAAAAGGTTTTGTGTATAAACTTCAATCCAAAAACCATTTACATAAAAGAGAATGCTTTACAGAACATTTTTACAAAAGTGGGAAAGCCCAAGACTATAATTTTAGCCAATGAATTCAACTCCGTAGAACTGAAAGATTTCTTGAGAGAGCTCACAATAGAATTGCATTACACGAAACCTAACTCACACACCGGGAACGCAGATATAGAACACCTTCATAGCACAATATTGAAAGGATTTCAACTAATTAAGAGATTAGGTGACACCACATGGGAAACCGTGCTGAGAGCTTTTAACATATACAATAATAGAAATCATAGTATAATAAAAATTTTTTTTTTTTTTTTTTTTTTTTTTCGGTTGCGCCTGGAGGTGCAGGAATCTTCAAAAGATACCAATAGCCCGTACCACTGGTTATGCCCGATTCATATATCTGACCTGATGTCATAAGTGTTGGCCAGTATATGCCTACGGGCTAAACCTCACCCCCCCAGAGAGGCACTATGAGAACCGGCCGCGCGTGCTCATAGTAGTAGGAAAGACGTTCCTCTCATTGTTTCATTATATGATTACTACGACTAAGTTACCTTAACAAGTAGTTTACGCTTCTGTAGTGTTAATCGCGTTAGGTAGGTAGCTTTCCAGCGAAGGCACCTACTAATACCGTCATTACATGCGGTTTTCCCTTACTGCGCCAGATCGTACGGTCTTGTTCTTTGTAGTCGGCGCTCGAGGTTTGTCACGTCCAGAGTACGGATTATTTCATTATTGCAATGAACATGAAGGGGAGTACGAAGTTTGTTAGCAAAGTTTGTTACTTCATCGCTCACGGTAGCAATTCCTAGATCTCTGTGAATATCACTATTCCTTATATACCATGGAGCATTCACGATTGCTCTTAGTGTTTTGTTTTGGAATGTTTGCAGTATAGTCATATTGCTTGGCTTAGTACAACCCCAAAGTTGTATACCGTATGTCCAAGATGGTTTAAGCACTTGCTTATACAGAAGCAGTTTGTTGTATACGCTTAACTTCGAATATCTTCCGAGCAGCCAGTACATTTCTCTAAGTCTGATTTCGAGCTCGTCGCGCTTCTTTTTAACATGTGATTTCCACTTAAGTTTTGCATCTAGTGTCATTCCTAGATATTTTGCCTCATTTGCGTACGGTATTTGTACCGAGTTAATGGAAATAGGTAAGTTGTTTATCTTTTTGTACGTAAAATTGACATGCGTTGACTTGGTCTCGTTAAGGACGATTCTCCAGGTCTTTGTCCAGTCGGATACTTTGTTTAAAGCACGTTGAAGTTTTTCCGTTGATGATTCGACTGACTCATCCGTTGCGAGGATAGCCGTGTCGTCTGCGAACGTTGCTACGACAGTCCCTTCATCTTGTGGCATATCTCTTGTGTAGAGCAGGAACAGGATTGGGCCGAGAACGCTTCCTTGCGGAACACCGGCATAGATTTCTTTGAATTCCGAGTATTCTGCCCCATGTTTAACACGAAAGAGTCTAATATCAAGGTAAGATTCTAATATTCTGTACAATTTATCTGGTAAGATTACCCTTAGCTTATATCGCAAGCCTTCGTGCCATACCTTGTCGAACGCTTGCGATACGTCGAGAAAAACAGTAGAGCATATCTTTTTCCCTTCCAGAGCTTTTTCAATTTCATTCGTTATTCGATACACCTGATCGATTGTGGAATGTTTAACTCGAAAGCCGAATTGATGATCCGGGATCAAGCGTCTTTCTTCAATTACTGGGTGCAATCTCTTTAGCAGAATTTTCTCAAAGACCTTAGATATTATCGGCAGAAGCGAAATGGGTCTATATGATTTCTTGTCGTTTGCACATTTCCCCGGTTTCGGAACCATAATTACTTCGGCGGCTTTCCATTGCCTTGGAACATATAGAATCCTCAAAGAAGCGTTTATAATGTAGAGTAACTTAACTAACGCTTTTTTCGGTAGCTCCTTCAAAACTTCGCCAGTGATTAAATCATATCCTGGAGCCTTGTTATTTTTCAGTTTTCTTATTGTCATTCGAAGTTCGGACAGGGATACGATTTTTAATTTAAAGTTGTCAGGTGCCGTATTTGCATTCGGATCTTCGATCAATGGTTGTCCATCGAATGGCTTGAACGTTTCCTCTAAATGTTCGGCAAATAATTCCGCTTTCTCTTTGTCTCCTTTTGCCCATTCGCCGTTAGCTTTCCTTATTGGTGGCGAGTGCATTACGGGTTTCCTTATGGACTTCAAGGCTTTCCATAGAGAATAGTTTGAACACTTATCGGCGGTCAAGCTCTCGAGGTAAGTAGAAGTCTCGCGATTTCGTAAGTCCTGCAGCACATTTTTTAACTTGTTACAAAGGTGGTTAAGATAAGTTTTATGCGGGGGCGCGCGGGATTGTTGCCATCTCTTGCGCGCTCTCCTCTTTTCTCGTATGAGGTCTTCAATATCAGACTGATATTTGACTTTACTGTCCCGTGTAGCTGTCTTTCGAAAAGGGGTATTTTTCCACGCTGCGCACTGAATGGCTTCCACGAGCTTGTCAATTTCGTCTTCTATTTCAAGTGGCGTCTTTAGCGGCACATTTAAAGCAATATTTTCCTTGCAGTCTTTTCTGAAAACATCCCAGTTTGTTTTGTTATTAGTTAACTTAGGCGGTCCTTCTTTTTTTGCTAGACTTCCGCCGATTTTCAGAGTGACTGCTGAGTGGTCTGAGCATAGATCATAGCATTCTTCTACTTCCGTCAGAGTTTTAGTTAACGCTTTTGCAATAAAGAAGTCGACGAGGTCAGGAATTTTGTTTTTGTCAGTGGGCCAATAAGTTGGCCTTCCCGTCGAAAAAAATTGCACCCCACGTTTCATACTGGCTTTGTACAGTAATCTGCCTTTCGTTGAATTACATCTTGAGCCCCAGAAAGTGTGTTTCGCGTTAAAGTCACCACCGATGATAAAGTTAGGCCCGAGTGAGTCAAAGAGGCGAATAAGATCGTTGTCCGCCATCCTATATCCCGGAGGGAAGTAACACGATCCGATCTGGTAGTCTAAATAATTTATTTTTACGGAAACTGAACTTATTTGCATAGAATCGAGTTCTACTTTTATGTTTTCGGAGTGCTTAATGCAGTCTTTTATATACAGTGAGGAACCGCCTCTCGCATTTTCCGAAGGATGATGCGCGTGATAATCAACGTAGCCTTTAATTTTAGGTCCAGGTCCTTTTTTTCCGATATCAAACATATGTCAATATTGTTTTTCCGTAAAAATATTTCTAATTCATCTATTTTTGACAGAATGCCGTTTGCGTTCCACGTTAGTATCTTAAGCAGCTGTTTCATATTCATGTTTTGTTGTTTGTCTTGCGAGGCTTGATCTCGAGCTTGCTCAATTTGTCGAAAATGACTTGATTAACCTTGGTTTGCTCCTCAAGTTTTTCTAATATCACAGCTAGTATTTGGCAGACCGGATCTGTTGTGGCTGACCTTGATGCGACTTGGGCGTACGATTTCGCTCCAGCCAATTGCGGTTTTTCCGTTGGACTTGGACCAGCGACGTTCTCTTGCGCAATTTTTATATTTTCCTTTATCGGTCTCGTCCTTTTGACTGGCTTAACGGTCTTGGGCTTATCGGTTTTAGGATCTTTTAAGCTCGGGTCCGGGTGTACCGTTTTTTTTAGAGTATCGCGTCTTTTTTGAAGTTCCTTGGCGATTTCGCAGCCTCGATAGTTCGCTGGGTGGTTTCCCATACAATTGGCGCAGACCGCTGGGACCTGCTTAGTTAAGTTGCACTCTTCCGAGAGATGTGTACCGGCACATTTTACGCACCGTGGTTCTTTCTGGCAGTATGCCTGCGTATGGTTAAAGCCTTGGCATCGCTTACACTGAGGTATCGATTTCTTGCCCTTACGCATGGGCTCGACTTTTACCTTGATGTTTAAAATATTTTTCATTTTGAAGATTTCGTCCACATTCTCGGTCCTATCAAAGGTAAGCATAAAAAGTGGGAGACCGCGTTTGACGACATTATCTTTGTCTCCTTCCGTACGTTGCTTTTCCTAATAATAAAAATGAAACCGAACGAAGTTAACGATAGGAACATAATAGAAATCAGAAATAGGATAATTCAGGAAAAAGTGACGAGGACCGAAAAATTAAACAGAAACAGAATCGATTTTACAGAAAGACGAGAAGAAGGATACGTAAAGAATTACAGACATGTTTGGAACAAAGCACAACCATACTATAGGAAGAAAAAATTAGAAAACGTGCATTTATCAAATATTAAAAAGGCAAAATTATTTGCAGGTAATGGGGATGCTGTTGCTGACAATAATAATTCCAATAGGGGGAGCGGAGCTGATGATATCACCTCTGAGGTCACAGACCGGAATGACAACGGTAACCATTAATGAAATAAAAATAGTTAAGGACTTCGACATTATCCTACATTTAATAGATCTAAACCAAGTAACAAAATTAGTGAACCAAATGGCGATAGACATCTCAAGTAACTCATCAAATACACTCACTTTACATTTTTTTAAATTAACAGAGAAGATTAAAATATTAACAAGAAATAGGTCAAAAAGAGGACTGATCAATGTGATAGGAAAAGCCCATAAGTGGTTGTTTGGGACTATGGACAACGATGACAGGGAACTCATAGATCAAAATTTGGAAATTAAAAAAAAAAATGATCATAATCTAATTGAAACAGTTAATAAACAGATATCTATAAACAGCGACTTGTCAGACAGTATACTAAAGCTAAAGAAAACTCTTGACGACGACCGACGCAAATTCGCAGACCTTTCCAAAGGGCTGAACAATATCGAAGAACAATTGATAAACAAACTAGAGGAAATGGAGGTCAGATTGAGAACAAAACTAATAGAAGACCAAATAGACATAATCTTGAACCAAATATCTATGATGAAGCTAGGACTAGTACGCCCTGGACTATTGACTTATGAAGAATTACAATCAGAAAACTTGGACATAGACAGACTACAAAATTTAAAGACAGTTATCATTAGAGTAGAAGATGAAATGCTAGTATTAGCAATCAAAATTCCAAATGCTTTTGATTTGGTAGACTTAAAAATAGATATACCGATACCAAACATGCAGCATTTGGAATTAGATTCAGAAAATATCCGATATGTAACTTTGAATAGTAATAATTATACTTTAAGAAATGATGTAGTGTATTCCAAAGATTTAATATTAAGAAACGATTGTACTCAAAGGAAAACCTGTATGCTAAGGAAAAATTATAATTTCGAGATAGTAAGTATATATTACAGATAATCTTGTCATTGTAAAAAATAATACATATGAAATCAAAAATTAATGTAACAAAAAAAAAAATTGAGCAATGTGTTAACTGTTCAATACAAATATATAATTGTAGCATTAAAATTGGAAATGAAGTAATTAGCAATATGGAAACGGAATTTAAATTTGACATAAAACTGAAGGAAAGAACAGAATTCAATCTTACTCAACATTTGCGTTTTAGCAATTTTACTTTAAAAGAAATAAGTAACATAAAAGAAATTCAAGAAATATATCTTACAAAAAAATACCTTTTTATATCTGCAGGAACTTCAGGTTTTATTATAATCGCTTTTATTATTATAATTCTATTACTCATCAAGAGAAATAGAAATGTAAATGTTATAATTTAAATAAACCAATAGAATTACCATTTGAAACGTTTCAGGAGAATCTTCAGAGAAGGAAGGGAGGAGTTACATATATGATAAACTGCATGATGCACTCTTTCGATATTGGGTCATTTATAATTTACTCATGTCGTCGTTAAATGCCCGGATTTCGAAAGAGTGTCCATTAAGCATTTATCATTTATTGTATTATTGTCACTTGTTGGAAGTAGGTCAATTGTGATTGCCTAATATTGATTCGGCGGGCAATGTAAGAATTCCAACAAGTGCAATTCAGCAATAAAACTTGGCTTGCCTTCCGACGATTGATTAGAGTAAGAGTCAGTCAGTAAGATACATCAAGTGAATAAAGTAATTGGTTTTTGATCGCGCGAATTATAAAAAAAAAAAAAATTTCTGATGCTGCCTAGTTACATCTTTAACATCGCGATCCGATACCGCTCTACTAAACAGGAGGCGCTCCATAGTGCTGTGTGCGACATGTCGGTCATAGTTGGATAGTCGCCTATCCTCAGCTATCCATACAAGATGGAAGATTAGCTTTACCGCTAATCTGTCCTGGATCAAACCTTCTCTATCTAGATAGGGGAACGCCTCTGGGGGATTGAAGCCCTTAAGGCGCACGGTCTCGTGATACATATCATTGGGGTAGTAAGACCCGGAGATCAGATTATTTACCAAGTTCATCGCTCTTGCAATGTTGCCTCGAATCAACTTGATCAGGAAATTGTCCACTCTGTTTATATTGTTATGCAGGACCTCATTGGAGTAAAAATTTTTGTACTTAGACTCTGGTGTTCTGTATGAACGAAGGCAAGCCCTCTTAAACACCCGAATCTTTTCCATCGAGCTTGGTCCCACGTTGAACCACACGGGACAACCATATGCGAGCATGGGCCGGTTGAGGGCCATGTAGCAGATTAACTTCACCCTCGCATCGAGTTGGCTGTTATAAAACAGTCTCTTTGTAAGGGCGAAAACCGCTTTGGCTCTGGCCAGAGCAGCAACTATATGTTTGTTAAAATATAGATATTGGTCTAGCCAAAGCCCAAGGTATCTAACGACATTTCGACACGCTAATGGTTGCCTGTGCTGTCCCACGATTGAGAACTTTAGCTAATTCTTTCTGGTATCCGCTGAGGCCCCAGATAACGACTTCCTAAACAGGATGGTTTCCGACTTCTGAAAGTTGATTTTCAGCTTCTAATCGTCGCAATATCGCTTGATCTTATCCAAGTCACGTTGCAAGAGTATTACAATCACCTCGATCTTTCATCCTGATCTGTACGCGATCAAGTCTTCTGCGTACGCTATGGCATGGTGAAGAGATCCCACGAGATCACTCGTGTAAATGTTAAAGAGGATCAGCGAATTTACCGCACCCTGTTGCAGAGCATTTTTAATATCAAACGTAACAGCAGAAGTCACATTACCATTTTTCACAACGAACTGTCTACTGGTGAGCATACACGGGGAGCAAGACGAAATAGTGGAGTGTTGCAAAAAATGTGTAAGGAGCTGGAGGAGGCTCAACATACCACGTAGCGCAAAAGTCAACGTATACTACGAAGTGCAGTCTGTCAGGGGTTATAGTATATATGTCTCCCACATAACTCTCTACTCCAGTTCATACATGAACAAGGGTACCAAAAAAACCTTCCCTCTTCCTTGTGGTCCAGAATCCCCACAAACACACTACTCTCCTAGATGACACAACCTTAACAATTGCAGTACCTAATAAGACTTGGGAGGTTGTACCCTGTTGCGCATGGTAATTGTTTACTGTTGGGTTATCTGTAGCACCGAGGTGAGAAGAGTTTGGTTTTGCTGTGGAGATTAGTGTAGGTGGACCAGTAGAAATCTGGTATGCTTCTGTGTTATTATTTGAATTTTGTGTGGGTTTGCAAGAGAAATGGGTTAAAGGGGCTGAATGTGTGTGACATGAAGGATCAACCTGTGGTATGTAGTTAGTATTCGGGTGATTTTGAGTAGGAATGGAATGCAAGAGAGTGTGGTGTTTTTGTTGGCAGTAGTAGCAGCGTGTCTGGCTAGGACATTGCTGAGTAGGGTGGCTATATGGAAGACAAACACCTATTTGGCTAACTCTATTGCATCTCTCAGCGGGACTCATTTAACTAAACCTACTGCATTTACGCAGAGAATGTTGCCCCTTACTACACACCTTGCACCTGTATTTGTCCCTTGGCTTCTGTTGTAGGTGAAACGTGTTTTTGCTAACAGGACCCTTCGCACTATAACTTTTAGAAAAACCTTGGCTGGATCTGGGCTTTTGTTGTTCGACTGCCTCCAACGTCCGGGTTCTCGCTTCAAGAAACTCGGAGAATTTTTGAAAGGTTGGTAACTCCTTGTCCGAACATAATTTTTCCTTCCACAATTGCTGCGTTATGGGCGGCAGCTTCTGCAGGAGTACATATATAACAATTGTATCCCAATCTCCAGTCGAAACCCCCAGATTTTTAATGGAATGCAAGCACTCAGTGGAAACGTCCATCAATTGCTTCACTCCTTCGGCTGTTTCGTGGTGCAAAACCTTTTGGTTGAAGAAAATCTTAAGCTGCGCGTTTACTCAGATTCGCTTATGGTCATAGAGCGAAATAAATATAGACCATGCTTTGTCGTAGTTACGATTATCGATGCTAAGATGGTGGAGCAGTCGTTCAGCCTCACCTGACAGGCACGATTTTAAGCGGTGTAGCTTTTGCACTTCTGTTAATGAGGGATTTGTGTGTACTATCGACTCGAACATACAGTGGAAAGCTCGCCAGTTCTCAAAACTACCTGAAAATGTTGGCAGGTTGATTTTAGGGAGACGCAGTTCACTTTGAACCGAAGCTGAGTGAGCGGTACTTGAACTAGCAGCCTTCGGTACCTTCTCCAACGCATCAAAGAGAGCCGTTTTATACTCGAGATAAATTTCCCTTATATCATTAAAAAGCATTTGATTTTATTCAATAAGGTCCTTATCCTTATCCTCAGCTGCACCAGCCACCTTTTCATTGTTTAAAACTTGATGGAAGTTGTCTTCCAGAACCGTAAGACGACCATTAAGAATATTTTTGGTTTATCTGCCTTCTGGAGTGTTACCGAATTTGTAGAAATCACCACTAATAATGATTAACGCATTTTTTTATAATTTTATTTCCCTAGCGCTCATCTTTCCAATTCGGCAATAAAATGGCAATATACATATATGTAAGTATAAAAAAGGGCTAATATGGCTAAACTCACTCAACTTGATGATTTGTGGTACTCCTCAGGTGCTTGTAATTTATTGCACGGCGCGGGAATATGTACATATGTATATGTATTAAATGTTAATTACACGCCGCGGGAACCGATTTACACAAAAAACTCACAAGTGATTGTCTTTGGGTAATGTTTAAAATATTTTTTATTGTTCGAAAAATGTCACTAAAAGTTTCTTTTTTTATAATTTGCAGATATGAAACACACACACCACTGCATATCGGGTTAATCCGGCTCGAACGACCAAATGTTTCTCTAGATTTTTTAAAAGGAAGACAGGAGAAATTTCTCAATCCACTATGCTGGATTAACCCGCAACTGAAAAGTTAAATGAAAACCACTATTTTCTTTTACGTTATAACAGCGAATGTGCTCTGTATGTTTCGTTTAACTAGTATTTATAGATAAAGCTGGATTTTTACTTCTGACATATTAGACAATACGTACAAAAAAATTTAAGAAAATCGGAGATGAGTACTATTCGGAACTGCACCCTTTTTTTTAATTTAGTATGACAACAAAAAAATTTTGGAGAGGATGTTAATAATACTATAAAAATTTTTTTTTTTTTCTTCCAAATTTTACCTTTAACTCATGTTGCTAGTACTTAATAGCAATAAACAAATCAACAAAAAGATCAATTAAATGGTATGGTATGAACAAAAAGAGGGATAAGTGGTTTTTCTTTCAATTATTTATTAAAATCCCCGTAAACATGTAAAACGGTTTTCAATAATTCATCAAAAGGATCCAGTCTATTTTTATTCATCAATTAAAATTAAATTAAATTCAGATGATTTTTGGCAGTTATTTCGAAAAGGTTCTCCCCTTCAAAACTAACTCCCCAGCAGTGGATAAGTGGTGCGCTTCGCGCGATTCATTCATTTAAATTCCGCTCTCCGGAGTGGTTTAGACGCTCACGCGACTTCGTCGCTCCGCCAAGGATATGCCAACAACTGTCAGGCAGGCGCCTGGGGCTAAGTTTATTAGAGAACAGTCAAAAATCAATATTCTCAAAAAAATGCCTGCTATCACGTATTAAAATTTCATTGAAATCGGGGAAGATTTCCATTTTCTAAATAAAAACCGTTAAAACTTATATTTTTTTAATTTTAACACCCTGTAAAGACAAAATTAAGAATCGTTTCAAGTCCCTTTATATTAAATTGGGTATACATAGAACTATAAGTCGACTAAACACCCTTTAGTTGAGTTAATAAGGAAGAAACATGCATTTTACTAGTCAAAGCCGAAAACTTTAAAAAAAATTTAAAAATGCAACAACAAATTTCCGCTCCAAAATTTTGCAATTATAAGTAAAAAAAATTATTTGGTGAAGGAAAGTACACGAATTATTAACAATTGTGATAAATGCAATACGCGTAAATATGATAGAAAACAAGAAAAATATAAAGTTACACCTACTCCCAAAAGAATAAATGAAACGATTCACATAGACATATACCATATAGAGAAGCAGTATTTCTTTACAGCAATAGATAAACTCTCTAAAAAAGGTTTTGTGTATAAACTTCAATCCAAAAACCATTTACATAAAAGAGAATGCTTTACAGAACATTTTTACAAAAGTGGGAAAGCCCAAGACTATAATTTTAGACAATGAATTCAACTCCGTAGAACTGAAAGATTTCTTGAGAGAGCTCACAATAGAATTGCATTACACGAAACCTAACTCACACACCGGGAACGCAGATATAGAACACCTTCATAGCACAATATTGAAAGGATTTCAGCTAATTAAGAGATTAGGTGACACCACATGGGAAACCGTGCTGAGAGCTTTTAACATATACAATAATAGAAATCATAGTATAATAAAAATTTTTTTTTTTTTTTTTTTTTCGGTTGCGCCTGGAGGTGCAGGAATCTTCAAAAGATACCAATAGCCCGTACCACTGGTTATGCCCGATTCATATATCTGACCTGATGTCATAAGTGTTGGCCAGTATATGCCTACGGGCTAAACCTCACCCCCCCAGAGAGGCACTATGAGAACCGGCCGCGCGTGCTCATAGTAGTAGGAAAGACGTTCCTCTCATTGTTTCATTATATGATTACTACGACTAAGTTACCTTAACAAGTAGTTTACGCTTCTGTAGTGTTAATCGCGTTAGGTAGGTAGCTTTCCAGCGAAGGCACCTACTAATACCGTCATTACATGCGGTTTTCCCTTACTGCGCCAGATCGTACGGTCTTGTTCTTTGTAGTCGGCGCTCGAGGTTTGTCACGTCCAGAGTACGGATTATTTCATTATTGCAATGAACATGAAGGGGAGTACGAAGTTTGTTAGCAAAGTTTGTTACTTCATCGCTCACGGTAGCAATTCCTAGATCTCTGTGAATATCACTATTCCTTATATACCATGGAGCATTCACGATTGCTCTTAGTGTTTTGTTTTGGAATGTTTGCAGTATAGTCATATTGCTTGGCTTAGTACAACCCCAAAGTTGTATACCGTATGTCCAAGATGGTTTAAGCACTTGCTTATACAGAAGCAGTTTGTTGTATACGCTTAACTTCGAATATCTTCCGAGCAGCCAGTACATTTCTCTAAGTCTGATTTCGAGCTCGTCGCGCTTCTTTTTAACATGTGATTTCCACTTAAGTTTTGCATCTAGTGTCATTCCTAGATATTTTGCCTCATTTGCGTACGGTATTTGTACCGAGTTAATGGAAATAGGTAAGTTGTTTATCTTTTTGTACGTAAAATTGACATGCGTTGACTTGGTCTCGTTAAGGACGATTCTCCAGGTCTTTGTCCAGTCGGATACTTTGTTTAAAGCACGTTGAAGTTTTTCCGTTGATGATTTGACTGACTCATCCGTTGCGAGGATAGCCGTGTCGTCTGCGAACGTTGCTACGACAGTCCCTTCATCTTGTGGCATATCTCTTGTGTAGAGCAGGAACAGGATTGGGCCGAGAACGCTTCCTTGCGGAACACCGGCATAGATTTCTTTGAATTCCGAGTATTCTGCCCCATGTTTAACACGAAAGAGTCTAATATCAAGGTAAGATTCTAATATTCTGTACAATTTATCTGGTAAGATTACCCTTAGCTTATATCGCAAGCCTTCGTGCCATACCTTGTCGAACGCTTGCGATACGTCGAGAAAAACAGTAGAGCATATCTTTTTCCCTTCCAGAGCTTTTTCAATTTCATTCGTTATTCGATACACCTGATCGATTGTGGAATGTTTAACTCGAAAGCCGAATTGATGATCCGGGATCAAGCGTCTTTCTTCAATTACTGGGTGCAATCTCTTTAGCAGAATTTTCTCAAAGACCTTAGATATTATCGGCAGAAGCGAAATGGGTCTATATGATTTCTTGTCGTTTGCACATTTCCCCGGTTTCGGAACCATAATTACTTCGGCGGCTTTCCATTGCCTTGGAACATATAGAATCCTCAAAGAAGCGTTTATAATGTAGAGTAACTTAACTAACGCTTTTTTCGGTAGCTCCTTCAAAACTTCGCCAGTGATTAAATCATATCCTGGAGCCTTGTTATTTTTCAGTTTTCTTATTGTCATTCGAAGTTCGGACAGGGATACGATTTTTAATTTAAAGTTGTCAGGTGCCGTATTTGCATTCGGATCTTCGATCAATGGTTGTCCATCGAATGGCTTGAACGTTTCCTCTAAATGTTCGGCAAATAATTCCGCTTTCTCTTTGTCTCCTTTTGCCCATTCGCCGTTAGCTTTCCTTATTGGTGGCGAGTGCATTACGGGTTTCCTTATGGACTTCAAGGCTTTCCATAGAGAATAGTTTGAACACTTATCGGCGGTCAAGCTCTCGAGGTAAGTAGAAGTCTCGCGATTTCGTAAGTCCTGCAGCACATTTTTTAACTTGTTACAAAGGTGGTTAAGATAAGTTTTATGCGGGGGCGCGCGGGATTGTTGCCATCTCTTGCGCGCTCTCCTCTTTTCTCGTATGAGGTCTTCAATATCAGACTGATATTTGACTTTACTGTCCCGTGTAGCTGTCTTTCGAAAAGGGGTATTTTTCCACGCTGCGCACTGAATGGCTTCCACGAGCTTGTCAATTTCGTCTTCTATTTCAAGTGGCGTCTTTAGCGGCACATTTAAAGCAATATTTTCCTTGCAGTCTTTTCTGAAAACATCCCAGTTTGTTTTGTTATTAGTTAACTTAGGCGGTCCTTCTTTTTTTGCTAGACTTCCGCCGATTTTCAGAGTGACTGCTGAGTGGTCTGAGCATAGATCATAGCATTCTTCTACTTCCGTCAGAGTTTTAGTTAACGCTTTTGCAATAAAGAAGTCGACGAGGTCAGGAATTTTGTTTTTGTCAGTGGGCCAATAAGTTGGCCTTCCCGTCGAAAAAAATTGCACCCCACGTTTCATACTGGCTTTGTACAGTAATCTGCCTTTCGTTGAATTACATCTTGAGCCCCAGAAAGTGTGTTTCGCGTTAAAGTCACCACCGATGATAAAGTTAGGCCCGAGTGAGTCAAAGAGGCGAATAAGATCGTTGTCCGCCATCCTATATCCCGGAGGGAAGTAACACGATCCGATCTGGTAGTCTAAATAATTTATTTTTACGGAAACTCAACTTATTTGCATAGAATCGAGTTCTACTTTTATGTTTTCGGAGTGCTTAATGCAGTCTTTTATATACAGTGAGGAACCGCCTCTCGCATTTTCCGAAGGATGATGCGCGTGATAATCAACGTAGCCTTTAATTTTAGGTCCAGGTCCTTTTTTTCCGATATCAAACATATGTCAATATTGTTTTTCCGTAAAAATATTTCTAATTCATCTATTTTTGACAGAATGCCGTTTGCGTTCCACGTTAGTATCTTAAGCAGCTGTTTCATATTCATGTTTTGTTGTTTGTCTTGCGAGGCTTGATCTCGAGCTTGCTCAATTTGTCGAAAATGACTTGATTAACCTTGGTTTGCTCCTCAAGTTTTTCTAATATCACAGCTAGTATTTGGCAGACCGGATCTGTTGTGGCTGACCTTGATGCGACTTGGGCGTACGATTTCGCTCCAGCCAATTGCGGTTTTTCCGTTGGACTTGGACCAGCGACGTTCTCTTGCGCAATTTTTATATTTTCCTTTATCGGTCTCGTCCTTTTGACTGGCTTAACGGTCTTGGGCTTATCGGTTTTAGGATCTTTTAAGCTCGGGTCCGGGTGTACCGTTTTTTTTAGAGTATCGCGTCTTTTTTGAAGTTCCTTGGCGATTTCGCAGCCTCGATAGTTCGCTGGGTGGTTTCCCATACAATTGGCGCAGACCGCTGGGACCTGCTTAGTTAAGTTGCACTCTTCCGAGAGATGTGTACCGGCACATTTTACGCACCGTGGTTCTTTCTGGCAGTATGCCTGCGTATGGTTAAAGCCTTGGCATCGCTTACACTGAGGTATCGATTTCTTGCCCTTACGCATGGGCTCGACTTTTACCTTGATGTTTAAAATATTTTTCATTTTGAAGATTTCGTCCACATTCTCGGTCCTATCAAAGGTAAGCATAAAAAGTGGGAGACCGCGTTTGACGACATTATCTTTGTCTCCTTCCGTACGTTGCTTTTCCTAATAATAAAAATGAAACCGAACGAAGTTAACGATAGGAACATAATAGAAATCAGAAATAGGATAATTCAGGAAAAAGTGACGAGGACCGAAAAATTAAACAGAAACAGAATCGATTTTACAGAAAGACGAGAAGAAGGATACGTAAAGAATTACAGACATGTTTGGAACAAAGCACAACCATACTATAGGAAGAAAAAATTAGAAAACGTGCATTTATCAAATATTAAAAAGGCAAAATTATTTGCAGGTAATGGGGATGCTGTTGCTGACAATAATAATTCCAATAGGGGGAGCGGAGCTGATGATATCACCTCTGAGGTCACAGACCGGAATGACAACGGTAACCATTAATGAAATAAAAATAGTTAAGGACTTCGACATTATCCTACATTTAATAGATCTAAACCAAGTAACAAAATTAGTGAACCAAATGGCGATAGACATCTCAAGTAACTCATCAAATACACTCACTTTACATTTTTTTAAATTAACAGAGAAGATTAAAATATTAACAAGAAATAGGTCAAAAAGAGGACTGATCAATGTGATAGGAAAAGCCCATAAGTGGTTGTTTGGGACTATGGACAACGATGACAGGGAACTCATAGATCAAAATTTGGAAATTAAAAAAAAAAATGATCATAATCTAATTGAAACAGTTAATAAACAGATATCTATAAACAGCGACTTGTCAGACAGTATACTAAAGCTAAAGAAAACTCTTGACGACGACCGACGCAAATTCGCAGACCTTTCCAAAGGGCTGAACAATATCGAAGAACAATTGATAAACAAACTAGAGGAAATGGAGGTCAGATTGAGAACAAAACTAATAGAAGACCAAATAGACATAATCTTGAACCAAATATCTATGATGAAGCTAGGACTAGTACGCCCTGGACTATTGACTTATGAAGAATTACAATCAGAAAACTTGGACATAGACAGACTACAAAATTTAAAGACAGTTATCATTAGAGTAGAAGATGAAATGCTAGTATTAGCAATCAAAATTCCAAATGCTTTTGATTTGGTAGACTTAAAAATAGATATACCGATACCAAACATGCAGCATTTGGAATTAGATTCAGAAAATATCCGATATGTAACTTTGAATAGTAATAATTATACTTTAAGAAATGATGTAGTGTATTCCAAAGATTTAATATTAAGAAACGATTGTACTCAAAGGAAAACCTGTATGCTAAGGAAAAATTATAATTTCGAGATAGTAAGTATATATTACAGATAATCTTGTCATTGTAAAAAATAATACATATGAAATCAAAAATTAATGTAACAAAAAAAAAAATTGAGCAATGTGTTAACTGTTCAATACAAATATATAATTGTAGCATTAAAATTGGAAATGAAGTAATTAGCAATATGGAAACGGAATTTAAATTTGACATAAAACTGAAGGAAAGAACAGAATTTAATCTTACTCAACATTTGCGTTTTAGCAATTTTACTTTAAAAGAAATAAGTAACATAAAAGAAATTCAAGAAATATATCTTACAAAAAAATACCTTTTTATATCTGCAGGAACTTCAGGTTTTATTATAATCGCTTTTATTATTATAATTCTATTACTCATCAAGAGAAATAGAAATGTAAATGTTATAATTTAAATAAACCAATAGAATTACCATTTGAAACGTTTCAGGAGAATCTTCAGAGAAGGAAGGGAGGAGTTATATGATAAACTGCATGATGCACTCTTTCGATATTGGGTCATTTATAATTTACTCATGTCGTCGTTAAATGCCCGGATTTCGAAAGAGTGTCCATTAAGCATTTATCATTTATTGTATTATTGTCACTTGTTGGAAGTAGGTCAATTGTGATTGCCTAATATTGATTCGGCGGGCAATGTAAGAATTCCAACAAGTGCAATTCAGCAATAAAACTTGGCTTGCCTTCCGACGATTGATTAGAGTAAGAGTCAGTCAGTAAGATACATCAAGTGAATAAAGTAATTGGTTTTTGATCGCGCGAATTATAAAAAAAAAAAAAAATTTCTGATGCTGCCTAGTTACATCTTTAACATCGCGATCCGATACCGCTCTACTAAACAGGAGGCGCTCCATAGTGCTGTGTGCGACATGTCGGTCATAGTTGGATAGTCGCCTATCCTCAGCTATCCATACAAGATGGAAGATTAGCTTTACCGCTAATCTGTCCTGGATCAAACCTTCTCTATCTAGATAGGGGAACGCCTCTGGGGGATTGAAGCCCTTAAGGCGCACGGTCTCGTGATACATATCATTGGGGTAGTAAGACCCGGAGATCAGATTATTTACCAAGTTCATCGCTCTTGCAATGTTGCCTCGAATCAACTTGATCAGGAAATTGTCCACTCTGTTTATGTTGTTATGCAGGACCTCATTGGAGTAAAAATTTTTGTACTTAGACTCTGGTGTTCTGTATGAACGAAGGCAAGCCCTCTTAAACACCCGAATCTTTTCCATCGAGCTTGGTCCCACGTTGAACCACACGGGACAACCATATGCGAGCATGGGCCGGTTGAGGGCCATGTAGCAGATTAACTTCACCCTCGCATCGAGTTGGCTGTTATAAAACAGTCTCTTTGTAAGGGCGAAAACCGCTTTGGCTCTGGCCAGAGCAGCAACTATATGTTTGTTAAAATATAGATATTGGTCTAGCCAAAGCCCAAGGTATCTAACGACATTTCGACACGCTAATGGTTGCCTGTGCTGTCCCACGATTGAGAACTTTAGCTAATTCTTTCTGGTATCCGCTGAGGCCCCAGATAACGACTTCCTAAACAGGATGGTTTCCGACTTCTGAAAGTTAATTTTCAGCTTCTAATCGTCGCAATATCGCTTGATCTTATCCAAGTCACGTTGCAAGAGTATTACAATCACCTCGATCTTTCATCCTGATCTGTACGCGATCAAGTCTTCTGCGTACGCTATGGCATGGTGAAGAGATCCCACGAGATCACTCGTGTAAATGTTAAAGAGGATCAGCGAATTTACCGCACCCTGTTGCAGAGCATTTTTAATATCAAACGTAACAGCAGAAGTCACATTACCATTTTTCACAACGAACTGTCTACTGGTGAGCATACACGGGGAGCAAGACGAAATAGTGGAGTGTTGCAAAAAATGTGTAAGGAGCTGGAGGAGGCTCAACATACCACGTAGCGCAAAAGTCAACGTATACTACGAAGTGCAGTCTGTCAGGGGTTATAGTATATATGTCTCCCACATAACTCTCTACTCCAGTTCATACATGAACAAGGGTACCAAAAAAACCTTCCCTCTTCCTTGTGGTCCAGAATCCCCACAAACACACTACTCCCCTAGATGACACAAACTTAACAATTGCAGTACCTAATAAGACTTGGGAGGTTGTACCCTGTTGCGCATGGTAATTGTTTACTGTTGGGTTATCTGTAGCACCGAGGTGAGAAGAGTTTGGTTTTGCTGTGGAGATTAGTGTAGGTGGACCAGTAGAAATCTGGTATGCTTCTGTGTTATTATTTGAATTTTGTGTGGGTTTGCAAGAGAAATGGGTTAAAGGGGCTGAATGTGTGTGACATGAAGGATCAACCTGTGGTATGTAGTTAGTATTCGGGTGATTTTGAGTAGGAATGGAATGCAAGAGAGTGTGGTGTTTTTGTTGGCAGTAGTAGCAGCGTGTCTGGCTAGGACATTGCTGAGTAGGGTGGCTATATGGAAGACAAACACCTATTTGGCTAACTCTATTGCATCTCTCAGCGGGACTCATTTAACTAAACCTACTGCATTTACGCAGAGAATGTTGCCCCTTACTACACACCTTGCACCTGTATTTGTCCCTTGGCTTCTGTTGTAGGTGAAACGTGTTTTTGCTAACAGGACCCTTCGCACTATAACTTTTAGAAAAACCTTGGCTGGATCTGGGCTTTTGTTGTTCGACTGCCTCCAACGTCCGGGTTCTCGCTTCAAGAAACTCGGAGAATTTTTGAAAGGTTGGTAACTCCTTGTCCGAACATAATTTTTCCTTCCACAATTGCTGCGTTATGGGCGGCAGCTTCTGCAGGAGTACATATATAACAATTGTATCCCAATCTCCAGTCGAAACCCCCAGATTTTTAATGGAATGCAAGCACTCAGTGGAAACGTCCATCAATTGCTTCACTCCTTCGGCTGTTTCGTGGTGCAAAACCTTTTGGTTGAAGAAAATCTTAAGCTGCGCGTTTACTCAGATTCGCTTATGGTCATAGAGCGAAATAAATATAGACCATGCTTTGTCGTAGTTACGATTATCGATGCTAAGATGGTGGAGCAGTCGTTCAGCCTCACCTGACAGGCACGATTTTAAGCGGTGTAGCTTTTGCACTTCTGTTAATGAGGGATTTGTGTGTACTATCGACTCGAACATACAGTGGAAAGCTCGCCAGTTCTCAAAACTACCTGAAAATGTTGGCAGGTTGATTTTAGGGAGACGCAGTTCACTTTGAACCGAAGCTGAGTGAGCGGTACTTGAACTAGCAGCCTTCGGTACCTTCTCCAACGCATCAAAGAGAGCCGTTTTATACTCGAGATAAATTTCCCTTATATCATTAAAAAGCATTTGATTTTATTCAATAAGGTCCTTATCCTTATCCTCAGCTGCACCAGCCACCTTTTCATTGTTTAAAACTTGATGGAAGTTGTCTTCCAGAACCGTAAGACGACCATTAAGAATATTTTTGGTTTATCTGCCTTCTGGAGTGTTACCGAATTTGTAGAAATCACCACTAATAATGATTAACGCATTTTTTTATAATTTTATTTCCCTAGCGCTCATCTTTCCAATTCGGCAATAAAATGGCAATATACATATATGTAAGTATAAAAAAGGGCTAATATGGCTAAACTCACTCAACTTGATGATTTGTGGTACTCCTCAGGTGCTTGTAATTTATTGCACGGCGCGGGAATATGTACATATGTATATGTATTAAATGTTAATTACACGCCGCGGGAACCGATTTACACAAAAAACTCACAAGTGATTGTCTTTGGGTAATGTTTAAAATATTTTTTATTGTTCGAAAAATGTCACTAAAAGTTTCTTTTTTTATAATTTGCAGATATGAAACACACACACCACTGCATATCGGGTTAATCCGGCTCGAACGACCAAATGTTTCTCTAGATTTTTTAAAAGGAAAACAGGAGAAATTTCTCAATCCACTATGCTGGATTAACCCGCAACTGAAAAGTTAAATGAAAACCACTATTTTCTTTTACGTTATAACAGCGAATGTGCTCTGTATGTTTCGTTTAACTAGTATTTATAGATAAAGCTGGATTTTTACTTCTGACATATTAGACAATACGTACAAAAAAATTTAAGAAAATCGGAGATGAGTACTATTCGGAACTGCACCCTTTTTTTTAATTTAGTATGACAACAAAAAAATTTTAGAGAGGATGTTAATAATACTATAAAAATTTTTTTTTTTTTCTTCCAAATTTTACCTTTAACTCATGTTGCTAGTACTTAATAGCTATAAACAAATCAACAAAAAGATCAATTAAATGGTATGGTATGAACAAAAAGAGGGATAAGTGGTTTTTCTTTCAATTATTTATTAAAATCCCCGTAAACATGTAAAACGGTTTTCAATAATTCATCAAAAGGATCCAGTCTATTTTTATTCATCAATTAAAATTAAATTAAATTCAGATGATTTTTGGCAGTTATTTCGAAAAGGTTCTCCCCTTCAAAACTAACTCCCCAGCAGTGGATAAGTGGTGCGCTTCGCGCGATTCATTCATTTAAATTCCGCTCTCCGGAGTGGTTTAGACGCTCACGCGACTTCGTCGCTCCGCCAAGGATATGCCAACAACTGTCAGGCAGGCGCCTGGGGCTAAGTTTATTAGAGAACAGTCAAAAATCAATATTCTCAAAAAAATGCCTGCTATCACGTATTAAAATTTCATTGAAATCGGGGAAGATTTCCATTTTCTAAATAAAAACCGTTAAAACTTATATTTTTTTAATTTTAACACCCTGTAAAGACAAAATTAAGAATCGTTTCAAGTCCCTTTATATTAAATTGGGTATACATAGAACTATAAGTCGACTAAACACCCTTTAGTTGAGTTAATAAGGAAGAAACATGCATTTTACTAGTCAAAGCCGAAAACTTTAAAAAAAATTTAAAAATGCAACAACAAATTTCCTCTCCAAAATTTTGCAATTATAAGTAAAAAAAATTATTTGAGGTGCAAATTCGATTTCCCATATTGGAAACTTCAGCCTTATTTCGTGTTGTGTAATTAAATTATTATTATATTTATTATCATTGTTATTACTTTTTGATATTTTACTTGTGAGAACTCTGTATGTGTATGTGTATGAGTAAAATGCGTTATTACGTTTTTCGATTAAGTGGGTATGAATAAACTATAAATGTGGTATGTGTTTGTGTATATGCGTATAGGAATTCATTAATTGTATGTGTGTGAAAATTCATGTTTAAGGAAATGTGTGCTATGGTTGTTATTATGTGTAGTGTAGTGTACTTAAATTAACGATTGATCGGCGGTTATCTTGTTGCTCGGAAGAGGACAGATTTTTGCGTTGCTGTAGACGTGATAAGTACTCCGAGCTCCACTGCTTCCAAAAGGTTTGATAGAGTTGCTGTATCCTTTTCCAACGATCGTTGTAGCGGATATTTCCATCGGTGGTGTCCGGTTCCGGTATACCTTGCATGGGTTCGCCTATTAGGAAGTGTGCTGGAGTTAAGGCGGTGAAGTCTTCGGGATTGCTGGTGAGTGGACACAAAGGCCTTAAGTTGAGGCAGCCTTCTATTTGTGCCAAAAGTGTTGACAACTCCTTTAACGTAAGTGTAGCGTTTCCAGCAATTCGTTTTAAATGGTATTTCACCGATTTAACTCCAGCTTCCCATAAACCGCCAAAGTGTGGCGATGCAGTTCGCCACACCTTCATCTTTCCATAAACCAACCACAATCGGAGGGTAAAGAAGCGGAAACACCAGTTGCAAGTATTTCTAGTAGTAGATTGCTGGCTATGCAGGATGCTGTAAAAAACAACAGTTCATTATATCGTTTGCTGTCAGTTACGCTTTATGGTCCAAATAAAGCCATCGACACGTGTGCTTTACTAGATGAAGGGTCGTCAATAACCATGCAGTCAGATTAAACATGCAATGCGTTGGAGGAAGACAGGTTCAAGAACCTTCAGTGCCAGTCAATGTCTACATCAGTGGAGCTGGTAAGAATAAGAAATATATGCTACGAGATATTTATGGAGCGTCAAATCAACTTACCTACTCAAATTTTGGATGAAAGCGAACTTCGTAGCCTCAACAGTCCCCACGGAAAATTGAAATTGCAGCCATATTCCTACGCCAAGCCTAAACTATTAATCGGACTAGATCACCCCCACTTGGGATTGCCAATGATCTCCAGGCGATCAACAGAAATTGTCCATACGATAAGTTTGTGTTTTATATCAGTGCTTGATCAAACTTAATCTTTCACTATTAATTCATACCAAAAATAGAGAGCATATACCAAACACAAAATCTTTGGTTCGTGCACCGCTGGATATTAAAGTTCTCATTCAGTGGTTGCTGATCTTGAAATATTAGGTAATTTAAATTTCCAGTTATAGGCATGTTTTGGTGAGACTACTCAGTGATGAAAAGTGAGTTGGGATGAAAAGCTTGTAACACTCTCTTTCAGATGGCGCTGAAAGAAACAGTTTTAAAGTCTTGTAGCCCACCGTAAATTACATTTCTTGTGTTTCGTTGAAAGAAAATGGACGGGGAGGAAAAATAAAAATATTATTTAAATAATAAAAATATTATTTTAATAGGATAAATATGTTTGTTTAGAAAATACATAATTTTTCTTTAGGGTGAAGAAAATTTTAATTTTTTGTACAGCGCGAATATTTTGACAACTAATGTCAGGCTGATAAAGAGCACATGCATCAATCTTCAGATATTAAAAAAAGCTACTAGGCCAGATTGACTGAGGACTGTTTTGGTGGGGAGCTTTCACTTTGCTTTGCATAATTCTCACCAAAACACGCCTAATGTCATAATTTTCAGTGACAGATTTGGTGCAAAGCTATTTGTGGAAGGTATGGAACCTAACCGAAATTCACTGACACCATGGGCCCAATTCCGCAAGGGTGAGTTTTTCACCCGTGTACACACTTAATAAAACTCACATTCACTGCCCGTGTACACAAATTCCAATTCATGTGATTCCGCAACATGCTGTGAGTTTGAATGTGCTGAATGAATAATTTTTGTTAGCCGAGTGAGCTGAATTCAGTGTGACGTTTGGGTTTTCCTTTTCATTACAATGTGAAGATTGCAAACGAATAATTTTTGTTCGTAGTTTATTGTAAAAATAGTTTATTAAAAGTAAAAATGAGCTCTACCTATAATGCCATTGTAAGGAGACACATTAGACGACAAAATCGGTATATTAAAGTAATTTTAATGAATTTGTTTTGTGTTATCATTTATATTTCCACAGGAGGAAATTAGTAAGCTCTCGTGATCCATTTGAGGAAACAACAGAACAGCAATTCATCGACTTGTTTCGTTTCCCAAAGCATCCATGTTTGGAATTTCTTGGAAAAATTCAACATCTTTTTTATAAAAAGGAGCGGCAATCTGCACTTAGTATTACTACTCGTTTCCTTTGTGCTTTGCGATATTTTGCCACAGGAAATTATCAGCGTGCAGTTGGACAAGATGGCTTGTGTGTCTCAGACATCAGTTCATCGCTGTATCCATGAAGTAGCAGAAATCCTTAATGAAATATCCCATGAATATGTGAAATTTCCAGACGAGCAAGAGCAAGCCACAATTAAAGCAGAGTTTTACAATGTAGCATCTTTCCCCGGGATTATTGGACTTATAGATGGAACTCACATTAAGATAACGGCACCAAAAAGTATGATCTTGAATACGCTTATTATTGTCGGAAAGGAGGTCATTCCATAAATGTGCTTTTAGTTTGTGACTCAAAATACTTGATTCGTTATGCGAATGCAAAGTTTCCAGGGACCTCACACGATGCTTACATTTGGCGCCGTTCACTTATACAAGAATTTTTCAAGACACAGTATGCAGAAGGGAAAAGGAATTTTTGGCTGCTTGGAGATAGTGGATTTCCACAGCAGCCATGGTTAATGACACCATGTAAAACGACATCTAATAGAGCAATGGAAAAGTACAATATTGCTCATAAAACCACGAGATGTATGATAGAACGCTGTATTGGAATTTTAAAAAGCAGATTTCGTTGTCTTTCTTCGCACAGAATACTCAGTTTCGATCCTGTTAAAGCGGGAAAAATTATAAATGCGTGTGTTGTTCTCCATAACATTCTCACAAAAGCAAATGTACCTATCGACATAATAAAAATAAACAAGTGAAGAACTGGAAACACCAAGCAACGATGGTCAACTTTCTCATTCGGACGACGCTAATATGTTAAGACAAGGACAGATAATAAGGCAGAATATTATTGAAACGAACTTTTCTTAATTTTTTTTTTATTGAACATATGTACATATATTATTTAGAATAAAAAAATAAATTTGTTACAAATTTTTCTTTTTTAATTCAAATTCTCTTTCTTGTAGAGATATCTCTCTTTCACGTAACTCAAGGAGTTTTGTTTCGTACTCCTTTTTCCAGTAATACGTTTTTTTATGTACTCTAGTTTCTCCTCCTCAATTTTCAAAATTTTTTCTTCGAAGGAGAATACATCTCGATTCTTCCCCGATGGCGCCCTTTTTCTCTTACGAGGTGTTGGTCTAATAGCTGCAGAAGATGGTCCTGCTACCGCTACTACTGGCATTTCGTCAGCAATCGAAGCTAGATCCATCTCTGGGGCAACGTCTAAGACTTCCCCAATCCCTGATGAAATAACTTCATCATCAGGAGCTCTTTCAAGTTGCGACGTCTGACTGGGAGTAGCTTTTGTTCTCTAAATTTGTAAAAAAAATTCAACAAATAAGCCATTCGAAAATGCTAAATCCATTTTAAACTTGTGGTAAGCTAAACAGCTCCGGAACATCTGCACCGCTTATTGCGGCGGGAGCTAATAGCCCAACTACATATGCGCTCTTCGAACGGACTTAGCTGTTTAATTTTGCTTGTTCCATTCACACCGCTTCTTTGAAAGGAAGCCTTTATTAGAGCTTCTTTCTCTTTAGCATGAAGTCTAAATGTAAAGTAAAGAAAATATTTTATCACATGAACTAAACAGTTTGATTAACTTACTTTTGGTCTCGCCAATACTTGCGCCATTGGTTAACGTCTTTCCAAGCACCTCCTATAGCGTTTAAATTGGTTTTCAGCATTTCCCATTTTGCGGCTTTCACATGTGCACCATCGAATGATTCAAATCTGCATTAAAAAAAGAAAATCAAATAAATACATAAAAGAAAATATAGTATTGGTTAAATAAACAAACCTATCGTGGGCAAACTCTATATTTTCCTCCATATATGTCAGCAAATACTCCTTTTGCTCATCACTGGCTTTTTTCATTTTTTTTGGTTCTCCCATTTTTTTTTCACACGCTTCATTCACGACCGAAAATAGAGTGAATAAATTCCTCCACTTGTGTACACAACTGTTTGACAACTGTCAAAAAAACCCACTTGCTCGCTTGCGGAATCGGAACAAGCCAGTGTACACATTTTTTCGTGTACACAGCAAAACTCACCCTTGCGGAATTGGGCCCCATGACTGATATCGATAAACACAATTCTACAAATTAAAAAAGAGACAAATCATCCCAAAATAAAATAACAGACAACAACAACATCCAAAAGAAACTTCAAACAAAAAACCAAACAACTGTAAACTACTGGCTAAGCAAACCCAAGGAGTTAAGGTCGTCAAATCGCTTCGACATCCTCAGCATGGACGAAGACATCAACTACAATAATACAGAAAACGAAACAACCGAAAAAATTAACCACCCCAGGAAAATGCAACTTAAGAGACCTAGAAAACCACCTCTGATTTACGTGCAAAGTGTTGAGTGTATTAAGATACTAAACAACGCTCCTAATGAAGTTGCAAAAGACAATTTTAAATTACTTTATTTAAATTAAGTACTAAAGAGCAATGAAATCAGAGTACAACCCCCTGAATCTTCGAAAAAATGAGTCGTACTAAGAAACATGCACCACTCCACTGACACAGAAGATACCAAGATGAAGCTAGAAAAAAAGGACATAAAGTCATGAATATATGTACATAACATATTACAGCGAAATTAAAAAAACATTTTCACTTTTTAATACTGAGGTAGCCATGGATACAAATAACAAAAAACATTTATGACATTACACATTTAGTCCACACACAACAAATCAATTATATTCTAGTGCACAAACTGCCAAAGATATCGACATACTAAAAATTATTGCACAACGGACTCTAAAAATAGAGCGCTCTTATACAGCTAGATAAGAGACAAATGCTGAAAGCCTTATCGACATCAGACCAGCTACATCCTACGCCCATGCTGCTGCATGCAAAACACCCCACCATAACAATCCCCGAGATTGCGGCAAACCAAATGATAGAGACGGTGCAACCAGCGACTCATTAAGTACTTCTGTAGTCGAAACTAGACACATTTCCCCACAAACTAGCAACAACAACAACCACCTCCACATTACTGTACTAAAAGAAATGATGAAGAACCTTATTCAACAAATGACAAATACGCTATAAATTCTGACCATAGTAATTACGAAACTTAATGGACCACATGCACAGCGAGCTTAATATCATCATCAGAAATTTTTTTTTTTGTTGATGAAGGTGAAAATCTCGAAAGACACAATGGGGTTAGAAACCCAAAGTAGTGTGGGACTCTAACCGCACTAAAAACACCTCCTTGATCATAACCAATCAACTAGTGATCGACAAAGATTTTATTTTCAACGTTTAGTTGGGTTTGAGAAGGTATTATAATTTAAATACGGGCTCTCATAATTGTCAAAAAAGTTCATGGGGCTTGGTTCTTCTTAACCTACGAATATTATTTCGTACATTTAAGACATCGTCTATCTCAGGATTGATATGCATCTGCAAACGCTCGTTGTGACGCATTGCGTACTTTTTAATTGTATCTTCTACGAGGTCAATCTGCAAATCTCGATGCAAGTCACTATTTCTAATATACCATGGGGCATTCACTATTCCCCGAAGGACCTTATTTTGAAATGTTTGCAACATTTGTACATTTGTTTTCTTTGTGCAACCCCATAATTGGATACCATATGTCCAAACGGGTTTTAATATCTGATTGTATAATAGGATTTTATTCTCAATGGACAGTTCTGAGTTATATCCTAACAACCAATAGAGTTTTCTATATCTAATATTTAGATCTTCTACTTTCTTTTTCACATGTTCCTTCCATTTCAGTTTAGCATCCAGATTCATACCGAGATACTTAGCTGTGTTAGAGTAAGGAACTACTTGATTATTAATAACCACTGGAAGATTCGTTATTTTTTTATTTGTAAAATTGATATGGATGGACTTTGACTCATTAAGTTTAATTCGCCATCGCTGCGTCCAATCACATATCTCGTTAATTGAATTTTGTAGCTTTTCTGTAGCTTTAGCCACACATCCATCTGTTGATAGAAGAGCAGTGTCGTCTGCAAATGTGGCTATCATGGTATCACTCGCATGCGGTATATCACTCGTATATAATAAATACAGGGTGGGTCCTAGAACACTTCCCTGTGGAACACCTGCTTGTATTTCTTTAAGTTCAGAATACACTGAGCCATAACGAACTCTAAAGAATCTATTACCTATATAAGATTTAAGGATCTCATAGTACTGTCTAGGTAGATCCCTATGAAGTTTAAACTCTAAACCCTTATGCCAAACTTTATCAAAAGCCTGTGCAACGTCCAAGAATATTGCAGAACAAATTTGTTTTTCTTCCAGTGCCTTTTCTATAACATTAGTTATACGATGCACCTGGTCTATCGTCGAGTGTTTATTCCTAAACCCGAATTGATGGGTAGGGATAAGCTTTCTTTGCTCTATAATTGGATCTAACCTTTTAAGAAGGAGTTTCTCGAAAAGTTTTGAAAATAACGGTAAAAGTGAGATCGGCCTATATGAGGTAACTTCTGATAAAGGCTTACCTTGTTTAGGAATAACAATAATTTCTGCTATCTTCCAGTGATGTGGGACATACCTTTGTTTAAAGCAAGCATTAATTATAAGCTTGAGTTTCAACAAAGCAGTTGGAGGAAGTTCCTTCAAAATTTGAGCAGTTATAAGATCATAACCTGGTGATTTTCTATTATTTAGATTATGAATACATGTCTCGATCTCTCTTAATGAAACATAAGGAATTTCCTTTTCGTCTACTCTGTTATAGAAATCAAGATCTTCATTTGCTACCCTAGGTGGAAACGGTTTGAAAACATTTGAAAGGTGCTGACAAAAGAGTTTAACCTTTTCCTTTGGATCGCCGATCCATTTCCCATCAGATGTTTTCAACGGGGGATCTTGCGCTTGAGGTCTCTTTAAACGTTTAGCAGCCTTCCAAAGGGAGTAGTCTGTGACTTTGTCAGCTGTTAGATTACAAAGGTATTTAGTTAGAGAATCATTTTTGAATTCAGTAATAGTTTTTTTAAGCCTATTATTGAGTCTATTAAAAATGGTTTTATCGCCAGGATATCTTGTCGCTTGCCATTTTCTACGAGCTCTTCTCTTTTCAAGTATAAGTTGCTTGATTTCTGCGGGGTATTTCACCGAAGCCTGTTTTTTTTGTTGATTAGTCGGTGTACTATCTTCTGCTGCCTGTTGCACATCGGCAATGAATTGTTCTGTTTCAATGTCAATATGTTTTGTAGTGACTAGTGGGGACCTAAGGTTAATGAAACCTTCGATGAGTTCTCTGAATTTACACCAGTTCGTTCTTTTGTTTGTTAGTCGTGGGTTTTTTATCTGTTCTATCGATAAACCATTGACTGTTAGGATTATAGGTGTATGATCCGATGACAGATCATCACTGCTTTTAACTTTAACTTCTTTTCTATTAATACCTTTCGTTATGAAGAAGTCGATAACATCTGGTATTTTCGCTGGGTCAGATGGCCAATTAGTTGGTGATCCAGTCGAAATAAATTCACAGTTAAAATTTCGCCCTGATTTGTAGAGCTTCCTGCCTTTTGTTGTTATTAGTCTTGACCCCCAATATGTATGTTTTGCATTAAAATCACCACCGATGATGAAGTTGTTACCTAACATTTGAAAGAGATCAATTAGGTCTTCCTCTGTAGGCGAGTGCTTGGGTGGGCAGTATATCGCAGCTATTTTAAACTCCTTGCCTTTAGTTTCTATATTTATTGTCGCTACTTGCATTGTTTGTTTTGCTATTTTTGGCAATTCGTAATGATCCAAAGTACTTTTCACGATCACAGCACTCCCTCCCCTGGCACTGTCAGCTGGATGAGGAGAGTGAAAACAAAGGTACCCAGGAATTTTAATCTTAGTTCCCTGTTTGAAATGAGTTTCAGAAATCAGGCAAACATCAATATCTTCGTTACATAGAAAAACCTGAAATTCAGGGATGTGTTGGAGTAAACCATTTGCATTCCACGTTGCGACATTTAGATTATTTTTAATCATTAATATTTTGTTGTTTTTTTCCTGCTTCTTTGCTTAGCAGTTTAATAATTTTATCCTGATTATCCAATCTTTGGATAATAGTAATAAGCATTTCCTTTATCGATATTTCCTCTTCCTTTCGTGTATTTTTCACAATTTGGGAGTATGATTTACTTTCTACAGGTATGTTCGTTTTAGCAGCAATTGGCACTTTGTCTAGTTTCTTGTTTTCAGCGTTTACTTGTTGCTTGCTTTTATTATTGGATGTATTTCGTTGGTTGATTTTAGTAGCTTTACTTTTCCTTTCTTGATATTCTTTTGCCATCGGACAGCCTCTATAATTTGCTGGGTGATCACCATGACAGTTGATGCATTTTGCTTTCTCGTCCTTCTTTAGAGGACAATTATTTGTGGGATGTTTTCCTTCACATTTAACGCAAGCAAAATCTCTTTTACAGTAACTTTGCGTATGCCCGAAAGCTTGGCATCGTTTGCATTGGGGTATTGAGTTTGAATTCTTTCGAAGTGGCTCGATCTTAACAACAATACCCATTATTGATTTTATGTTATATATCTTTTCGACTTCTTCTTGATTATGAAAAGAGAGCATAAAAAGAGATAATTTTCTGTTTATTGTCATTGGTCGCCCATCACTACCTCGTGTGGTTTCTTTTTTAATTAGGTTTTTGGCTTCCAAAATCCTAAATTTTTTATTACTTAAGTCTTCGACGATATCGTGTTCATCACACGAGAAGTGAAGGCCTCTGGCTACTACTTTAACTGGTCTAGTAGCTTTATTTTCATATGAGTGCCACTGGAACTTTGTTTTTGTCAATTCCTCAGTGATTTCTCTATATGTGTCACTGTCATCAACATTTATTTTCCATTTATTGTTATTATAGGATGTGAATTTACAAGACTTTTTCGTTTTTTTTTCTATTACTTTTTTTAACTCACCAAATCTGTCCACTCCCGAGATCATTATTGGTGGTGGTAATGGCTGTTTTTTCAAACCAGTGGTTAACTTTCCAAGCCTTTTATCACTTGTCTTACCTTGTAAATTTGCTTGTTTAGCATCCTGTCTTCTTGCAGATAATTCAGGACTGTCTTCTGCCTTGCGTTTTTTCGTAGGCCTTTTGTTTTTCTTTAGATGGCTGCCTATTTCCAGTGCGAGCTCCTCTTCATCTGTGAGGTATTCCTTTTCTCTACCCTGCTGGGCAGGTTGGGCCGGACAATTGTTAGAGCAGTCCAGAATGGTGACCCTTTTTTCCAGCTCTCTTATTTGGTTTTGCAAACTTGCAACTATTGCTTCAAGATTTTTCCTTGCTTTAAGTTCAGCTTGCCATTCATTGTAATAGTTGTTTGTTTTTATTTTCGCTTGTGAATCTGTTTTAGGTTCACTTTCAATTATACTGGTTTCAGTTCCAGATTTCTGTTTTTGTATTTTCGGAATACTTACAATTACAGCGCTATCTTCGGCTCTAAGGCTTTTTGACGCTATCATTTTTGGTGGAGTTCTCGGCGTTAGTGAACTCCTTCTTGAGTTTTGTTTATGTAGCAATAAATGGTCCCCCCCAGAATCCATGGGACCGACCTCCAAGGAGGGTGGATTTTCCAGTTTACCTGGTCTGCCACCTGGGGTATTTCTATCGTTTGTTTTGTTCATTGCCATATTTGTTCTGGTAACCGTATTTGTTTTATTGGGTAGTACAGTCATTTCTACACACAAACCCCCTGCCAGGAGGACCGGGTCATTTGTTTTTTTTTTTATTTCCAAGTTTTTCATCAGAAATAAAACAATTTATGAACGACAATCACGTTGATGTTCTACTAATAGCAAAAACATACTTTACTACTAAAAGCCTTTTCAAAATACCAGGATATAGCACCTACAATACAAATTACCCTGACGGAACCGCGCACGGTGGCAGAGGTATTATAATTAACAATAAAATCAGCTGCATTGAATTAGAACATCATAACTACGAACACATTCAATTGACTACAATTCAAATTAAAAGCAAAGATGGACCATTCGCAGTTTCAGCCCTATACTGCACACCTAAGAACATTATAACACTTCTACAGTACAAAGACTAAATCAAATCACTAGGGTGCAAATTCATAGCAACTGGAGCCTTCAATGCAAAACACATCGACTGGGGTTCAAGGATATCTACCAATAAAGGCAAAAATCTGCTAAAAGCAATCCTTAGAAACAACTGCAGATATCTAAATACCGGCGAACCTACAAAATGGCCTACTGACCCAAATAAAACACCGGACTTAATTGACTTTTGTATTATTAAAACATCCAACTAAAGACACTAAGCTTTAAATCTAGATTTGAACTCTCATCGGAACACTCTCATATCCTCATCTTGATTATATGTATTACAACATCTACAACTAAATGTACCACTACAATCGCTAAATGACATCGAACGAGCTGTAGTTCACTTTAACGACATACATAGTACGTAATCTGCTGCAGTAACTAAAACAACGCCAATCAACAGACCAAAAACACACAAGTATCCAACTATAATTCGACAACAGATAGATGAAAAGAGAAAACTCGGAAAACGATAGCAGATCATTAGGCTACAAAAAGATAAATCTATATACAACAAAGCAACCAAAGAACTCAAAGCTGAACTTAAGGCAAACTAAAACAAACAATTTAATTACTACTTAAAAAACTTGACCCCAACTTCTGGGACCAACGACTCATTTTGGAAAGCTACTAAAAAGTTCAAGAACAAAATCTCTATAGAAACCAGACGTATCTTGGGCCAGGACCAATCAAGACAAATCAAATATTCTGGCTAAGCACTTCGAAGAAGTATTCACAAACGAAAAGGACAATACGGCTGCTCCACCTCCACGACCAAACACACTCATCACCAATTTAAAGATAAAAAAATAACAATGACTGAAATTGAACACTGCACCACAAAAATTTACTACAATAAAGCTCTAGGATATGACTCCATTAACGGAAAGATTTTAAGCGAACTACACTGGGAGAAGCCTTCCTCCACCTACTCGTCTTAAAACCAATTAGAGCTTCTTATGAAGCGTAGGAGGCTCTTGATGTCAATATTCATCAGGTCGCCTGTATCATTATAATAGGGAGCTCCTAAGTTTAGTTTCCTTCTACGGGAGAGAGCTGGGCAGAAACAAAGAAGGTGAGGAATAGTTTCCTCCTCTTCTTCATCCATGCAGCTTCTACAGAAATCGTTCGCGAAGAGGCCCAGCCTTGTAGCATGCTTGCCTATTAGACAGTGTCCATTGATCACACCTATTGTGGTGCCGATATGCAATCTGTTGAGAGAAATCAAATTCTTAGAGCGTTTTAGATCCAGCTTTGGCCAAATCTGTTTTGTCGCTAGACATGTTGATCCACTTGTCCACCTAAGATTTGCACTCTCGATAGCATCCAGCTTAGGTTTGAGTTTGTACCTAAGGTGCCATTGTACGGCAAGATGGGTAAAGTTGTTCCTTCTTTGGCGAGTTCATCGGCCTTACAATTCCCAGGAATGTCTCTATGCCCCGGCACCGAACACAGGTGAATGTTGAACTGCTCAGCCATCTTTACAAGAGACGAACGACAGTCTAGGGCTACTAAAGAGTTTATAGAGGTCGATTCCAGGGATTTGATTGCTGCCTGGCTATCAGAAAAGATGCGGATATCTCTAGCAGATATCTTAAGCCAAGATAGGGCTTCTTTGATCGCCATTCTTTCCGCCTGGAACACGCTACAATGATTTGGAAGACGAAAGGAGAGCTTAAGGTTAAGCTTATCAGAGAAAACACCTGCACCGACTCCGTCTTTGGTTTTTGACCCGTCAGTGTAGAAGTGAATACAATCATATTCTAAAAATGCATCGTCCTCCCAGCGTGATCTGGAAGGGATGGTGACAAGGAAGTTCTTCTCAAAATTTAGACGTGGGATGGTGTAGTCCGTGTTTTCGGGAGAGATTTTGAATTTATTCAGAATAGAGGCGTGGCCGAATTCTTTTCTTGACCACTGTTGGGTAGCTTCAAGGCGAACGGCTGCAATCGCTGCCATTTGCTTGCTTTATATATCGAGGAGCATTAGATGGAATATAATGCCCAGGGAGTTGTACGTTATGCTCCGCTTATGCACAGACAAGCTGTACGTTGGACCTTACTTAGATAATCGCGATTTATAGCTTTATTTAAGGCTGTCCACCAGACAATCACCCCGTATGTGAGTATCGGTCTAATGATCGAGGTGTAGAGCCAGTGAGTAATTCGAGGTTGTAATCCCCATTTATTCCCAATGGCCTTCTTACAAGAGAAAAGTGCTACTGTAGCTTTCTTTACTCTTTCTTGAATATTAGGTTTCCAACTTAGCTTCCTATCCAAGATAAGACCCAAATATTTTGATTTATCAGAGAAAGTTAAGCTGGTTCCATTAAGAGAGGGATGGTCCACTAGCGGAATTTTATATTTCCTTGAAAAGAGTACTAGTTCAGTTTTGTGGGGGTTTACACCCAGACCACACCGAACTGCCCATCTAGTGAGCTTATTTAGAGCGTTTTGTAAGAGTTCCTTCAGAGTGTTTAGGTTTAGGTTTCCCGAGACGGCCAAAGCAACATCATTTGCATAAACGATCGCCGTGCATCCCTCGCCTTCCATGATTATCAATAGTTTATTGACCACTAAATTCCACAGAAGCGGAGATAGAACACCTCCTTGCGAAATGCCTCTACTAACAGATCTTCTGATAGACGTCCCACCCAGCATGGAGTTGATAATCCGACCATTGAGCAGTAGATTGATCAATTCGGGGAGTGAGCTGTCGACTTTCAGATCTGATAGTGCATCTGCTATCGCTGATGTATTGACTTTGTTGAAAGCGCCTTCTATATCCAGAAAGGCAACCATTGTATTCTCCTTGTGGAACAAGGAATATTCAATTTTGCGTACCAGTGAGTGCAATGCTGTCTCCACTGATTTGCCTTTGCAATACGCATGTTGGGCCGCTGACAGTAGCTTCTTATCAATACTGTTGCGTAAATGGATATCAATCAGTCGTTCCAATGTTTTTAAGAGGAATGATGATAGACTGATAGGTCTGAAATCTTTTGGATTTGAATGAGAGCATTTACCCGCTTTGGGTATGAATACAACTTTGACTTCTCTCCATATCTTTGGAATATAAACAACTTTGCAGAATCATCTTCAGCACCGGCATAATTATGTCCGATGACTTCTGCAACTCGGCAGGTATTATGCCGTCTGGTTCCGCGGATTTGTATGGTTTGAAGCTGTGTAGTGCCCAGTGGAGTTTGCTCAGTGTGATCAGGTTTGAGGAGTTGGTAATTTGTGGAAATGGTCTGCTGGAAACCATATTGTTAACAACTTGGGAACTGCCTGGGAAATGGGTGTCAAGCAGTAATTTTAGCGAATCTTCGCTGGGAGTAGTCCAAGTTCCATCCGGTTTTTTAAGGTAACTGGGTGTAATTGGATTTGAAGAGAGAATTTTCCTTAGCCTAGATGCCTCAGAAACTTCTTCTATTTTACCACAGAAGAGCCTCCAAGAAGTTCGTTTGGCTTTTCTTAATTCTCTTTTGTATATGTTTAGGGATGCCTTGTACGAGTCCCAATCTAGCGCGTCTCTCGTACTTTTGGCATTATTGAAGAGTTTTCTACAATTACTTCTTAAAGGGCCTAACCCTGCAGTCCACCAATGCGGCTTCTTTTTGCCCCTGGGTTTGATCAAAGGGCAAGAAGAAGACATCGCTGTGTTTAAGGCTGATGTTAAATCTTCAACCATGCGATCAAGTTCTTGGAGATTGCATGAGGGGTTAAGGTGATTTGAGGTAACTAAACAACTTAAAGTTGACCAACATATATTTGAGCCAATCAGTTCTGTGATAATTCCTAAAAACTGGCGGGCTAAGAGAGTCTACATATAAGGAGAATCGGAGGTACCTGTGATCCGAAAATGAAGGCTCGCTTGACACCTTCCAATTTCTAATACGTTGGACAATGCTAACAAAAAAGACCAAATAAAACTAAAATATAATCAACTGCCTTACGATTTTTTGTTCGCCGGAACTTCAGGAATCTCCAGGTTAAGGATTATACCTCTTAACTTGGACAACCTATATATTATCTTACTGACTACAAAAAGGTATACATATATTACTTAAGGGAATGATGAAGTTAAGATTAACAAAACATGTTTTTTTAAAACAATCGCAGCTAAGGCAGGCATAAAGGCCTGCTCAAATCAACGCGAAACGCGAGAGCGGGAAATTGAGCGAATTTCGCGCGGTAAATAATGACGTGATATGGCACCATGCAAACAGAAGCGTCAACTCAGAGAGGCGAATGTAGCGTTTTCTCGTTGGTTCGCTGCATGCACTATTTTTTCGGTGTCCCACGTGTGTTATTTCGAAGAAGGCAATGCTGTCAGTAAAAAAGTTATTGGAAATTATAAAAAAATATCCAGTAATTTGTACACGACTTATGAATATCGTCTTTGATAAGTTTAAGAATATCGGCAAAACAATCACTTGTCATCCTAAAATAAGGTAAGTGACCCAAATAAGGGCCACCTTATTGTTAATTTCTGAGGAAAAACATATTGCATGAATTCAGAAATTGGTATATGTATGTTTATTTAGCTATATTAAAACCATAATTTCAATTGTTAAAAATAAAAACTGAAGTAGTTTTGTCATCAAATTCCAAGACATGTACACGCATTTTTGTGCAAATATTTCCTCTAAATGCATTAATTAGTCATTTATCAAGCGAGATGTCTTTATTTCATTTCTGGGCTTTTGTAGGGTTTATCATTTAAGACTTTCGCCGAGATAGTTCTGAGTGGCTCTATAGAAATTAGTTAAGCCATTTTTTACCAGCCAAGGATTCATCGGCGTAAGAGGCATGGCATACCTACTTCTGCTAAACGCACAATCCTCTTAAATAGATCTTCTTGGTCAGTTCTGGATATTATTGACCGACCAAGTTTTCTCGCCCTAGAGCAGGTACTGAGTTGGTTCCGTCGAAGCCTTGTGTTGTGACAAAATACCTGCATTCACAGCACTTTCCATCTGCTCAGAAGTTCATTCTGCCTGCTTATTTGCATTCGAAGTAAAAAAGAAAAATGTTTTTTTTTTCATATTCCTAATAAGGCAGAGATAGATTTCTAGCGGGCCTTATAAGGAACACGTAACACTTTTGTTTGCTGACCCGTAAACAAGAAAACTATGAAAAATATTAAGCCAAAGCTGCAATGGTACTATAGCTTAATATGTTTTGTGCCATACTTAAGAAACAAAAAAACAAAACTTACACGAACATAAACAAGAAAAAATGCATTATTCAAATCACTTAATTTATAAAAATTAGAGTGTATCCACCTTCACTGACTTTTTACGACAGCAGACACACACGTTTGGGATAGAACAATTTTTTTCTGGTCATAGTCTCTCAGTTGTGTGCCCACAAACACATATATATAAACTTATTCCAATTGGTTAACGTTTTCCAGAATTTCCGGAGACTGGGCCTTATTTGGGTCACCTGCCTTATATATAAAATCTGTGTTCATCCTTTCGCAGATCTGACATAAGCATATAAAATTCTCTGTAACTTTGGCGATCTACATATGTATATTTATTTTATGAACCCATTTTCTTTGTTTGATATTATTTTAATAAAATAAAATTTTAGTGTCAGATCTTTGCAATATTATGAAAGACTTAATAAATATCTGTTCTTTTCTTCTGCTATTGCCATTAAAAGAAGAACTTCTTCTTCTGAGGAGGAGGAAAACGGAGAAAAAAAAAAAGATAAAAGTTTCGCTCCCGCTTCGCGTTTGGTGTGAATGAATAATAGTTTCCGCTCCTACATCTTTCTCGCACGAAATTCGCTCCCGCGTTTCGCGTTGGTTTGAGCAGGCCTTAAAAGTCAATATGATTACAAATTGTATTGGCTTCTTTAATGCAACGCGTAAGAAGTTCATTGAGACCATAATTTAGTCTATGTAAGTACATAGGTTCGTGAAAAACATTATGCGTTGGGCATAAATGTTAATTAATGATAACAGAAATGGGCAATTAATTTGAGACGTTAACCCTTTCGGTATTTTGATGCCATATGGCATCACTAATACCTTAACGCTAATTTTCTCTCTGGGAGCGAAAATATTCGGTTTTCGTTTTACTTTCAATTTCCTGAGGTATCTTTTCAAGCATTTGATGCAAAAAAAAAATTGGTGGCCAACAGTTAGTGTGCTTTTAGTTGCCATGCAAGGAACTTCTGCGAAAATTTAAAAAAATTTTCACCAGAAGACTATGCTTATGATTAATTTTTTTTAAAGATAATTATAAAATATTTTTAGATTTCCTAACTAAATGTGTAGGTAAAAAAAGGAGCGAGCAGTGGACGTACTCGAGGTCTATGTGTAAACATCTTATCACCGCAGTGTCCCCCCAATCGATGATATCCGAACGGACAAGGAACCTTCACGGGATACAAAGTATTTAATTTAAATAAATTTATTTATATAGATAACAAAAGCTTAAAACTCGGAGATTCATAAGTTTTTGATATTGAGTCCAGCTTGAGAGAGAAAAATGTTGAGAAATTACTTGTTAGTTTATTGATTTGAAATTATTATTACCAAATTGAAACAATTTTTGACTGTGAAAAGGATGGACATGCTCCCCAAGTTCTGCCCAAACATTTTGGTTAATATAAGTAGGCAGGAACTGAATTTAAAATTCGAATTTGCAGTGTTGGGTTAAACCAAAATGACGAAATGCCGTTAAAAATTTAGTATTGGCTATCATGGAAAAATATCTATTTACTATTAAAAAAAGCTTTACTCCCAGCACAAACCATTTTTCGGACAGAAAGAATTTACTACAGATGACGCCTCCTTTGCAATAGTCGGTTGTAATCCTCGGTAGCAAAATAAAAAATAATACGCAGCGTACATTTCGACGCATTAATAACCTTATCCTCGCGCAACTATATTTTGATGTCATTTCCGGTAACGACTTCCGTCCCATTTAGTTTCAAATCCCTCCGTATTCGTGTGTCAGGGGCGAGCGATAAGATGTTTACACATCAAAAATAATAAGCCTATACGTTGTCTTTTCAATTTGACATCATTTTCCAGCCATATGGCTGGATTACCTTTACAACAAAAAAGAAGTACCGAAAGGGTTAATATATGTATGTATCTCTAGTGAAAATAATTGAGAAATACTTACGGCGTAATTCAAGGGATTGAATGCTAATAAGCTGGCATTTAGTATTACACGAAGGCATTCTGATATTCCAGTTAAACCTGAACATGACAAGCCTTGCAAAACGTTTTTGAATTCTCTCAATCCTAATTGAATGAATGTTATAGAACGGATTCCAAACAACACAACAGTACTCAAGAATCGATCTAGGTTAGGTTGAGGTTAGGTTGAAGTGGCTGCCAGCTAAGATTCGCCAGCACACTTAGACCAAAGAGGTCCGTTGTGATACCACGTGGATCATGGGAGAAGCCTCCCTCCACCTACTCGTCTTAAAACCAATTAGAAGCGTAGGAGGCTCTTGATGTCGATATTCATCAGGTCGCTTGTATCATTATAATAGGGAGCTCCTAAGTGGAGTTTCCTTCTACGGGAGAGAGCTGGGCAGAGACAAAGAAGGTGAGGAATAGTTTCCTCCTCTTCTTCATCCATGCAGCTTCTACAGAAATCGTTCGCGAAGAGGCCCAGCCTTGTAGCATGCTTGCCTATTAGACAGTGTCCAGTGATGACACCTACAGTGGTGCCGATATGCAATCTGTTCAGAGAAATCAAATTCTTAGAGCGTTTTAGATCCAGCTTTGGCCAAATCTGTTTTGTCGCTAGACATGTTGAACCACTTGTCCACCTAAGATTTGCACTCTCGATAGCATCCAGCTTGAGTTTAAGTTTGCGAGTAGCGATTGGAATACCTAAGGTGCCGTTATCCGGCAAGATGGGTAAATTTGTTCCTTCTTTGGCGAGTTCATCGGCCTTACAATTCCCTGGAATGTCTCTATGCCCCGGCACCCAACACAGGTGAATATTGAACTGCTCAGCCATCTCCACAAGAGACGAACGGCAGTCTAGAGCTACTAAAGAGTTTATAGAGGTCGATTCCAGGGATTTGATTGCTGCCTGGCTATCAGAAAAGATGCGGATATCTCTAGCAGATATCACGTTTTTCTTAAGCCAAGATAGGGCTTCTTTTATCGCCATTATTTCCGCCTGGAACACGCTACAGTGATTAGGAAGACGGAAAGAGAGCTTAAGATTAAGCTTATCGGAGAAAACACCTGCACCGACTCCGTCTATGGTTTTTGACCCGTCAGTGTAGAAGTGAATACAATCATATTCTAAAAATGCATCGTCCTCCCAGCGTGATCTGGAAGGGATGGTGACAAGGAAGTTCTTCTCAAAATTTAGACGTGGGATGGTGTAGTCCGTGTTTTCGGGAGAGATTTTGAATTTATTCAGAATAGAGGCGTGGCCGAATTCTTTTCTTGACCACTGTTGGGTAGCTTCAAGGCGAACGGCTGCAGTTGCTGCCATTTGCTTGCTATATATATCGAGGGGTATTAGATGGAATATAATGTCCAGTGCCGCGGAGGGAGTTGTACGTAGTGCTCCGCTGATGCACAGACAAGCTGTACGTTGGACCTTACTTAGATAATCGCGATTTATAGCTTTATCTAAGGCTGTCCACCAGACAATCACCCCGTATGTGAGTATCGGTCTAATGATCGAGGTGTAGAGCCAGTGAGTAATTCGAGGTTGTAATCCCCATTTATTCCCAATGGCTTTCTTACAAGAGAAAAGTGCTACTGTAGCTTTCTTTACTCTTTCTTGAATATTAGGTTTCCAACTTAGCTTCCTATCCAGGATAAGACCCAAATATTTTGCTTTATCAGAGAAGGTTAAGCTGGTTCCATTAAGAGAGGGAGGGTCGACTAGCGGAATTTTATATTTCCTTGAAAAGAGTACTAGTTCAGTTTTGTGGGGGTTTACACCCAGAGCGTTTTGTAAGAGTTCCTTCAGAGTATTTAGGTGCTTTCCCGAGACGGCCAAGGCAACATCATCTGCATAAGCGATCGCTGTGCATCCCTCGCCTTCCATGATTATCAATAGTTCATTGACCACCAAATTCCACAGAAGCGGGGATAGAACACCTCCTTGTGGAGTGCCTCTACTAACAGATCTTCTGATAGTCGTCCCACCCAGCTTTGAATTGATAATCCGACCATTGAGCAGTAGATTGATCAATTCGCGGAGTGAGCTGTCAACTTTCAGATCTGATAGTGCATCTGCTATCGCTGATGTATTGATGTTGTTGAAAGCGCCTTCTATATCCAGAAAGGCAACCATTGTGTACTCCTTGTGGAACAGGGAATGTTCAATTTTGCGTACCAGTGAGTGCAATGCTGTCTCCACTGATTTGCCTTTGCAATACGCATGTTGGGCCGCTGACAGTAGCTTCTTATCAATACTGTTGCGTAAATGGATATCAATCAGTCGTTCCAATGTTTTTAAGAGGAATGATGATAGACTGATAGGTCTGAAATCTTTTGGATTTGAATGAGAGCATTTACCCGCTTTGGGTATGAATACAACTTTGACTTCTCTCCATATCTTTGGAATATAAACCAGGTTTAGACAACTTTGCAGAATCATCTTCAGCACCGGCATAATTATGTCCGATGACTTCTGCAACTCGGCAGGTATTATGCCGTCTGGTCCCGCGGATTTGTATGGTTTGAAGCTGTGTAGTGCCCAGTGGAGTTTGCTCAGTGTGATTAAGTTTGAGGAGTTGGTAATTTGTGAAAGTGGTCTTCTGGAAACCATACTGTTAACAACTTGGGAACTGCCTGGGAAATGGGTGTCAAGCAGTAGTTTTAGCGAGTCTTCGCTGGAAGTAGTCCAAGTTCCATCCGGTTTTTTAAGGTAGCTGGGTGTAATTGGATTTGAAGAGAGAAGTTTTCTTAGCCTTGATGCCTCAGAAACTTCTTCTATTTTACCACAGAAGAGTCTCCAAGAATTTCGTTTGGCTTTTCTTAATTCTTTTTTGTATGTGCTGAGGGATGCCTTGTACAAGTCCCAATCTTGCGTGTCTCTCGTACTTTTGGCATTATTGAAGAGTTTCCTACAATTACTTCTTAAAGGGCCTAACCCTGCAGTCCACCAATGTGGCTTCTTTTTGCCCCTGGGATTGATCAGAGGGCAAGAAGAAGACATCGCTGTGTTTAAGGCTGATGTTAAATTTTCAACCATGCGATCAAGTTCTTGGGGATTGCATGGGGGGTTAAGGTGATTTGAGGTAACTAAACAACTTAAAGTTGACCTATATTTGAGCCAGTCAGTTTTACGATAATTCCTAAAAACTGGCGGGCTAGGAGGGTCTACATGTAAGGAGAATTGGAGGTACCTGTGATCCGAAAATGAGGGCTCGCTTGACACCTTCCAATTTCTAATATGGTGGGCAATGCTATCGGAGGCAAGTGTTATGTCCAGTACTTCTTGCCTGTTTCTGGTGACGAAGGTAGGCTCGTTACCTATGTTGCACAAAATAAGGTTTGTACTTAGAATGGAATCGAAAAGTAACTCACCTCTTTTGTTAATGTCGGAACTGCCCCATACGGTGTGATGAGCATTAGCATCACATCCAATGATGAGACCAGTTTTTTGTATCCCCGCATCTGCAATCAGTCTTTCCAGGTTATCCCCAAAAAGAGAGTCCATGTTATCATGGGCGAGATACGCCGAAACCAAGTAGTAGGCACCGTCGGTTGTTTCTATTTTTATTGCGGTAGTATCTCGATCGCTGTAATTAGGGAGTAAAATTGCATTTAGGTTACTTTTCACCAGTATACACGATCTGGGTTTACCTTTGTTACGCATATATAGGGTGTAGTAGTTTGGAGTCTTGAGTCCACATACCATATTGTCCACGACCCAAGGTTCCTGGACCAAGACTATATCTTCCCTGTCCTTTGAGAGACGGAGAAGAAGGGCGGCAGAAGCCGTTATGGAGTGGTGTAAGTTAATCTGGACTAACTGCAGCATTGGTGCTACAATTAGGCAGAGAAGCCTCCACCACGGTGGTATTCAGGGCTTCCGAGTCCGAGGACGATTCCAAAAATTCGTCCTCACTCAAAAGCAGTGGATGTAATTTATTGAAGCAGTCATCCGTCTCCATGTCCGACAGTTTGTCTTCATCGACTAGAGACGGATTCTGCTTAGGAAGTGATGTTTGAGAGTCGTCACTATCCAAGGAAGGGAACGTGACAGGCTCGGGTACGTCGGTAGGAGGAGTGGAATCAGAAGGGTGGGGGGGCAATATGCCTAGGTCTGTTTCCTCATCTTTTTTGTACACCTTGATGGTGATAGGGTCAAAGCCGTAGTAGACGACACCACCAGTCTTCGCCAAAGGAGCCAAAGATTCTTTATTTATAACGATGATTGCGCATCTATAAAGACCTTTAGGCTCATCCAGCTTAGCGACTTTCCAGTTGTGCGTCGGAAGATCGGGGTTGCTTGTTCTTAGGATCTCTAATATTGTATCCGTGTTGGAGGGTTCGGCTGGGATCCAGGTGCGAGTTCTTGGTCTGCTCGGGATATCTTCCCTCGCAACAACCTCGAGCTTAGCACCTGGCCATACCTCTCCCAATTTGGCTATGGCTAGTTTGTAGAGGTCGTATGACCTTTGGTCAGCGCAGGCGATGAGCTTCACGTGGCCCTGATGCCATCCACCATCGCTGCATCTAGGAGGAGGACCTGGATTCTCCTTCATGATTTGAATAAAGACAAGCGGAAGTTTGGCAGGAATAAACTTCCACTTGTCGGGAGCTATCGAACCGTCTGGGTCGCTTTTGTCGATGACCGCCAGCACTATTTTGTCTTTAAGGACATCGCTGTAGGACATCGATGTGGCGTTGGGAGGCCTGGAAGAGGTGCTGGTGTTGTGCACCTTGGCTCTTTTAGAATCCGAAACGGATTCCTCCAACGATCTTTGACGCTTTGACGTGGAGTCGCCGCTTGTCCCAGCTTCGCTGACGATCTTCTTGGCCCATTCGATGCGAGCATTCATCTTTTCGGTTCTGTTGCATTCCAGAATGTCTCCAAAGTGCTTCAGAATCCGACTGGCCGTACGTCGATCTTTGTACGCCTGTTTAGAGGGAGCAGCGCTACGCTTTGCTCCCGAAGGGTCCTTAGAGGAATGTGGGATGGTAATGGTACCTATGGGCTCCACGCGGCTATTGGCAGTAGTCGGACCATGTAAAGCCACAGTCTTCTTACCAGCCAGCTCTTCAGGAGCTTTCCCGGTAAACAGCTTAGTCGCCGTGCTACCGTCCGGTCTTAAAGGGGCACCGGTCTTAACGTTTGTTTTTTGTTTAATTAATTTTTTTTTTGAGTTATTCATAGTGTTCCCACGAGTAGCGGAGAAAGGAGTGTCGGTCTGTGCAGAGATCCGCATTACACAGATAAGGCTAGCTAATCCGGAGGTCGCCAGGTATCCGAATACTCCGTTTGCGACTGAGCTATTTTTTGGGATGGGCTCCCAGCCAGGTTGATCCTCGGCACGGGTCGTATGACACCTTGATCCAGCCCACCGGAGGGGAAGGGGGAAAGGAAAGGATGTGAAACGGTAGGATTGGAGTTCGACTACATCTTGGTTTCGAATCTCATCTAGGGATTAAATCCCGAGAGTCATTGACCTCTACTAGGCCCTTACACCACGACGAGGTGTGCAGTCACGTAAGGGAAGAATCGATCTAACAAATGAGAAAAATAGAGATCTAAGGGCGGAAGCGTCCGTGAATTCCTTAGAATTTCGCACAATAAAACCCATCATGTGGCTTTTGCCACAATTAGATCCGTGTGGTAAAACTAAATTTTGTTGCGAACATCACTCCAAGATCTTTTGTCACGAAAACTCTTAACAAAGAAATGCAAGGACGATCAAGGGTACATCGTAGTAGAAACGCAGTCGATGCTGAGGATATGGAAGAACCATTGCTGCAGACTGCATAACGGCGACGACGACCAAAATTCCACTGTCAGGCGGAATGAACCATTCACCTGACCGTCCACCCGACCTGGATGAAGTAAGGATAGCGAGATCTAAGCTGAAATCCAATGAAGCTGCTGGAGCTGATGGCCTGACTGCCGAGCTATTCAAAGCAGCCGGGGATGATTTGATAAGAAACATGCACCAAATCATCTGTAAAATATGTTCGGATGAAAGTATGCCCGATGAATGGAACGTCAGCATTGTTTGTCCGATCCTCAAAAAAAGAGACCCTCTGATCTGCGCCAACTACAGAGTAATCTGTCTTCTTAGCATCGCATACAAGATATTATCTGCCGTACTATGTGAACGCCTTACACCGTTCGCCCTCAACCTGATCGGTCCATATCAGTGTGGTTTTAGGCCAGGAAAGTCCACCATCGACCAAATCACATTACGGCAGATCTTGGAAAAAAAAACCCAGGAGCTTCAAATCGATGCACACCACCTTTCCCTCGATTTTAAGGCCGCGTATGACAGCATTTATGAAGACGAGCTATATAGAGAAATGTCAGTTTTGGCATCCCTGCCAAACTCGTCTGTTTGTGCAGGAAGACGATAAAGAATGCAGGCTGCTCCACCAAGGTCGATAAAGACTTTGCCGAGACTTTTGATGTCAAAAGAAGTTTTAGACAAGGCGATGCGCTGTCATGCGACTTCCTTGACATCGTTTTTGAAAGGCGATATTGACAGGCGATATTGACATAATCAAAAGAACGCACCGTGATGTCAGTGGCGTGTTGGTGAGCATTGGGGCAGAATTGGCGCAGATGGGTTTAGGGGTTAATGAGGGCAAGACTAAGTATATGCTCTCATCAAGGAAAGACAACCAAGATTGACGTCTCGGACAGAACCATAGACAGATATATCTTTGAGGTAGTTAGGGACTTTATCTACCTAAACTCCGCTATGAACTCAGAAAACGACATCAGCGCTGAGATCAAACGAAGAATAACTCTTGCCAATCGCTGCTTCTTTGGGCTAAGAAGGCAATTGAACAGCCAAGCCCTCTCTAGAGCAGCTAAAGTGGCCCTATACAGGACTTTAATCTTCCTAGCCCTGCTTTATGGCGCAGAGGCATAGACTCTATCAAAAGCGGATGAGGTTGCTCTTGGCTGTTTTGAAAGGAAAATTCTTCGGGTGATTTTTGGTCCCGTCTACAAAGACTTAGACGGTGAGTGGAGGAGGAGATACAACTGTGAACTGTACGGGCTGTTCAACGACATCGACTTGGCCAGAAGGGTGAAGGTCGAACGACTGAGGTGGCTGGGTCATGTGGAGCGCATGGATACAAATGCTCCGGCCCGAAAAATCTTCGAATCCATTCCCGAGGGACGGCGCAGTAAAGGAAGACCGCGACTCAGGTGGCGCACGCAAGTGGAAGGGGACCTCAACCAACTTAGCGTGCGAAACTGGAGGCAGCTGGCTAAAGATTGAGCCGGCTGGAGACGCTTGTTGGTTGAGGCCCAGGTCCCCCCTGACTGTAGCGCCACCTTTAGTAGGTAAATGGACTAAAATGAAATAATTGGGAAATCTAAATTTGATACAAAGAGCTGAATGAAAGATAAAATTTGGATATATTACACGTACAAGAGAAAAAAAAATTTTAACATTGACATATGGACTGCTAGTAGTCAACTTCGGGTTGGTTAGCGCTCTTGTTGCCCAGTGGACAATTTATTAATTAGAGCTGTGATTGAAATATACGCAAAAGTGAAAATAAATAATATTGGCAAAAAGACTAATGTAAAACAACACATAAAATTGATTCGTAATAAATATACTAATATTGTGTAATTTATGGGGCAATAAAATGCATATATAACGATCTTTTATAATTTTTTTTTTTTGGTTCCATCTATTGTTAATTATGAGAACTAGTAAATTTTCGAGGTAACATCTATCGCAAACAATGCGTAAACAATTGTCTCTGTTCTCTGTCAACAGGTGTCTCTGTCAGTCTATGGAGAAATCCAAGATGATTGGAATTCTGTTCTACATTTTTTCGCTGGGCACCACGAGCGCTAGTAATGTTGGCGTCATTTTTTGGGCAGATATTGAATGAAACTAACATTACACTAGCAGTCCATGTATAGTATGTCAGTGGTTAGAATATCTGATTATTTGGATACGATCATGTTCAGCAAGTGAATCTATTACTTGTAATTTGTATAAATCTTTATTTTTTTATTTATTTATTTTTTCATTTATTTATCCATTTTTATTTTCATGGTTATTCATTTATCTGCGAAGCCTGAGGGGCTTATCTGAAGAAGATTGCATTTGAAAAGTTTGTTAAGTGAGCTTTAAGTTATCTTAACATATTTAAGGAAAAAATATTTTATAATTAAATAATTAAATGATTAAAAAGGAAAAGATATTAAGATATTATTATTAGTTCGTATTAGCAAGAAAAATCATTTAAATGCTTTTTGTTGGTCTTAAAATTTATAATATTTTTCAAGTTTGAAGGAAGCTCATTGAACACAGTTGGAACGCTATGGTTCAGTTGTCTTCTACCGTAGTTGTTGCTGCATAATGGTGTTTGTAGCATACCTGGAACTCGCCTTCTCGTGCTGTGTTGACGGTCAATGGGCCTTTTAAATCGGATGTCATCATAATGTTCTAAGCATAGCGTTATCTTGAAAATTTGTTTGACCGTCAGTACCTTCAAGGAATTTTCACCGAATGTGCTTGATGGATGTCTTCTGTTTTAGAATGGTGTTTTGAAGTTTTTGTAGCTTGTTTATATGTTTATTTGATGCGTTGCCCCAAGCAAGTATCCCGTACCGCAATTTTGATTCGACTAGTGCATAGTAAACTTGCTTCTGGACCTGAAGCGTCGAATAATGTCCTAAGTGGTACAGAGCGAACATTGCCTTTTTGAGATCTGAACGGAGTTTGTCGATGTGCTTGTCCCAAATGAAATGGCTGTCGATGGTGACTCCTAGGTATGTATAACTTTCGACAACTTCAATGGTCTGGTTCGGAAGTGTATTTTGGCAGATACTGCTACGAAAACTGATACTCTGTTGCGTTAATCTATGATGTGGCCCGCGAATATGCATCATCTTAGTTTTGGAGGGGTTCAATATAAGTCCATTGTCATGACACCATTCAACAGCTTTATCAAGCTCTTCTTGCATTATTCTCGTAGCAGTATCAAGACATAAATGTTGGACGACTAGAACGGTATCATCTGCGAATGCGAAAGGGGTGCTATTTTTGAAAACCCGAAGCAGCTCGTTGGTAAAAAGGATGAACACTATTGGTCCCAGTTTCGATCCCTGTGGTACTCCGAAAAGAACCGGTGTATCATTACTGAAACTGTCTCCCACCTTCACTCGAAAAGATCTTTCACTTAGATAGTCCTGCAACCAGTCAGCCAGTATAGCTCGGACGCCTAATCGATTTAACGCTGTTATTAGCTTTTTATGGTTCAGAGTATCAAATGCTTTACTGAAATCCATGAACAAAACAAGAGCATGGTGTTTTTACTCAAGCTTCCATTGATGGTATCTGCAAATTCTCCCATAAGTTTTCCCATGCTTTTGTTTTTTTGAAAACCAAGCTGTTTTTCGTAGATAAGAGAATGTTTTTCAACAAAGTTTTGGAGTCGCCTTGTCACTACTTCTTCCAAACACTTCTCAAGAGCCGGCAAGATTGATATTGGTCTGTAATTACTTAGCAAAGTAAGTCGGCATTTTTCCCGAATTTCGGAGGTAATCCAAGAATTTTGTCTACATTTCTTGCGCGATATTTTCGTCACCATTGAGTTCGCATAGATAAGTATATTGTATTTGTTTTAAAAATTTTCCATACATATCGTCAACATCATTTTCAGCTAACAGTGTTTCCCAGTCAGTTGAATTTATTCGTTCATCCATTCGTTGAATTCTAGAGACATTCTGAGCCCTAATTCCATAAAAAACTGAGGAAAAAATTGGTCTCTCTATCCTGCTTACCACAATGTGTTGTATCAATGTCGATGTTCCTCTTTTTGGATCGACTCTTGTATTTTCCTGGATCACATTCATCAACCCGTGTGCAACAAATATCTCTAAATAGTCTTTTACATCATTTCGATCAGATTTTCGAATGTCAATATTCATATCTCCCATTATCACGATATCCCTTTTATTATCCAGCTGTTCAAGTATAAGTCCCATTTCTCTAATAAATCCTTTTCTATTTAGTTTTGGCGGTCTATATATTCCATCTACATATTTAATTTTTTCTCCTTCTAGAATTTTCACTCGAAGACATTCGTAAGACATACTTTCAACATTTAAACGTTCGTATTTTATTTCATTCTTAATGAACATGACAATGCCACCACCTCTACGCTCATTCCTGTTAAGAAATTCCGCGTTAAATCCATGTAAAGAATATTTATCATTTGCCTCTTTTTGGATATTAACTTCTGCAAGGACAATAATTTTTAAATATTTCAAAATGTATTCCAATGTTTGCGCATTGATCTTATATTGAGGCATAAGCAACTAAAATTCATATTTTTAAAATCATTAAAAACATAACCGCTAAAACCGTGTATTACCACCCTATAATCCAAGTCTACTAATATATCATTCCTGTTTGTGTTCTCCATTTTAATGGTCAGTTAGTTATTCGTCTAGACATACACTCACACATAAGTAAATTGTAATTAAACATTTGCTATCAAACTTACGTCATCAACTGTCATTATTGGAACTGCATTTGTACTCTCGTTCTTTTTTGCTAATACTCTTCCCGCTGACTCCAACACATAGCTCCAGCTTACTGGTCTTGAGGCGATCCTCAACCTGCTACCGCTAGATATCTTCATGCAGACACAGGCAGCCACAAGCGCCCTAAGAATAAGCCAGTCTGAAAACTGTAAAAGAAATACTGCGGGTCACTCAACGATCCTACATATTTAGACTTCACGAGACCGTTCTCTTGCGCCTACCCTAGCAGAGGAGAATGGAAAAATTACTACCGAATGCGCAATCCATATCTGTGAACGCAGACGTCTCCGAAATGGACACTGGCGTTGGTTCTGGAATTTTCTCTGACCCGCTGGGAATAGCACGATCAATCCAACTCCCAAACCATAGCAGCGTTTTCCAAGCGGAGGTCCTTGCTTTTTCTCCTTTTTTATTGACAACCAGGATGCTATTAAAGCAATTACTGCCGTTGAGATAAAATCGAAGCTTGTGATGTGCTGTCGCGAAGAACTTAAGGCTTTTGGCACGCAGCATAAGGTCGTACTCTGCTGAGTTCCTGGACATGAAGCAATACCAGGCAACGAGAAGGCTGACGAGCTGGCAAGAGGTGGCTCTGCACCGAATTGACAGACCCATCCGTGAGAATCTCGCCTTATACACTTAAGCTTGAAGCAGCGAAAAAAGCCACGAGAGAGGCAAACTATAGGTGGAACTCCATAGAAACCTGCGTTATCGCAAGAAAACTATGGCCCAGTTTTGACAAAGCGAGAACCGAGAGACTTGTTCGGAAAGACTGGAAATTCATTTCCACCCTCGTGAGTAGAGATCAATTGACTTACACTTAAATGACAGCAGTTAAAAGACTCACTGACTAAGAATTATAAAAGACTTACAACTGACTAAAAGACTGGAAACAGTCTAAGAGTACTGAAGTCAATAAGCTTACAGTCAATTGACTGCTTTGCTGCTAAGTACTAAGCCAAAGTCTTAACTATTATTCAAAGATTTGAACAATTGACTGCGACTTATCTGACTGCAGTAACAAAGTAATGCAGTCTTTTACAACTCTGACAAGTTTCTGGGGAGACACTTCTTTAATAACCTAGAGGAACTCTCCAGCACGCCAACGGAATCTCTGATGAAATTCATCAAATCTACAAGATGGTTTGTATGTTTGTGAAGGACCACAAAACAGGTAAATTAGAAATTAAGTTGTATACATACATATGTTATAGACATGGGGTTACAACACGTAAGGGACGATTTATTTTCCCCCAAAAGGGTAACACAATGGGTCAGCATGGACCTGAATGTGGCGTGGAGAACTTCTCCCCGCCAGCCCACTTACCTAACCTAACCTATCACCACAATAATCATCAGAAGCAGCCGTAGGGATTATATTAGCATGATCATCGACAGCACTAGCAGCAACATCGGAAAATGAATAAACCAGTGATCGAGGAGCGTTAATACTTTGATCCAAATTCGTACAAACCGCAACATCAACAGCATTACCCGCAGAAGCAGCATCGGCAGCCAGGCGATCAGATTATTCAGTGCGACGATCTGCCGAAACAAACACACCTCCAAGAACAGCGCTTGAATGAAATGAATTGTTTTCATTCGCAGTAGAAGCAGCAACGTCATCATTTGTACCAGGAGCAACTGCATGACGATCGATGTCATGTGTCTCAGTTGACACACCTCGTAGATTTAGAGCTAAACCGTTAGTATTTCCAGAGAGAGTGCACTCGTTTTTGTCGCTCTGATAACAGCAGTGGCAGTAGTGTTTGGCTTGCTGACCCGTAGTTTACATTGAGAGGACAAATTAATGTTATTATTATTTGGTTTACATGCACTTGTTCGCCCGATGGAAGGAGGAGAAACGTTATTTCTGTTTTGGATACTGATGGGTGAGCGAGTTCAATGACCTTTAGATTTTGTTTAGACCGAGTAATAATTTACCGTACGTTGATGGACCACTATTGGATTTACCACTTATTTTTCGTTCAGAAAGAGAATTTTATGAATTCTTATTTTTGTTCATTTAATAAGACAAAGGGATTACTAATCTTTTGTAAGCACACAGATAATGAACCATTATTGCAGTCGTCACACCTCCAACACAGATTTACGTTAGAGTTAATTAAGTTTTTTGCGGTATCGCATATGTTGGCACAGGTTACATGAACCTTTGTCCAAAAAACACAACAAGAGATAGTACTCACACTGCAGCTTGCACAGACAAAGGGCATTGCAAAAAAAAAGAAGCAAAAGAAAACAAGAGAGCAAAAGAAAAACGCGTCTAGAACTGATTGTGCTTTACAATCGTTTTTATAATTGTTAAAACTTCTTAACAATACCAGCCGTATTATTCCACTTTCGTAAAGCAGCCGTCGCCGTGTGTGGGGACATCAAGGAGATTTTCCACTAAATATTGATTCAGTAGGAGAACAGGTGTGCCCAAAGATTTCTTTGGTGTGATGGCGATAATTCAAGGCAGCCAAATTTATATGAAATGGTTTTCATGACGTTTGGGACTGCGCGTTCACCTTGTCTAGCCCAATACCTGAAGACGACCAACGCTATGGAGCATCAAGGCCACCATCTTGCCCTAAAGGCTATCATGGACCATCACTAGGTGGATGATTTCGTAGATAGCTTTGAGTCCACAGAACAAGCCATCGAAATATCGCTGCAAATAAAGGAGATCCACATGGATGCCGGTTTCGAACGTTAAATTCGCCAGAAGTTCTAGACACTTTGCAAGGCAACAACTCTGCTGTGTTCGTTAGTGCTAAAGGTAGCCTGGAGACAGAAAAAATACTCTGCATGTTCTGACAGCCATCTACAGCCATCCAGCGGCAGTTTTAAGTACCAGCTACGGCTCCACCATGTCAATAAATATATCAACAACGTGGAGAAGAGCCCTACAAAAAGAGAACTACAAAGCGTCATAATGTCAGCTTTATTAACCATTGGAGTTAATAAGTCGTTTCATTATTGCTGCGAAGTTGCTGATGCGAGAAGTTTGGCGACACGATGTACGATGGGACGAGTCCCTGCCTAATGAAGTTCTCCTAGGGTAGAATAGATGGCGGTCAAAGCTGTCAAATGTAGCGAGGATGCCTTTGCTGCAGTGGCGTACTGGAGAGTAGTTAATGCAAATAATGAATGACGTTGACACGTCATTTGTTTGTTCGAAATCGAAATGTGTTCCGCTGAAGCCACTGACAATCCCACGTCTTGAGCTTCAGGTAGCCGTATTGGGAGTACGCCTAACGGCAACTATAATGGAGCAGCATTCTGTACGCGTTTCTCGCAGTGTTTTCTGCAGCGACTCAACAACAGTCATCAAATGGATTGGCAGTGAGCACTGTCTGTACAAACCGTTTTTGACGCATAAAATTGCGGAAATTTTAGCGGCTACAAGTTCATCCAATTGGAAGATGATATGAGAATCCTGCTGATGAGGCTACACGGTCAAGTGTTCATCCCGACTTCAGTGTCTCGTCACGTTGGTTAAGAGGTGCTAAATTCCTGTGTTGAAATAGGAAGGCGAGTGGCCTGGAAATGCCACAACCATCTCCAACGATCGTGAGGACGATGATGAAGAAGCTTCGCCCAAAATATTCATTGATCATTGTGAGTATAAATATCGAAGATTTTAATCGTTTTTCATCTCTTAACAGAGTCGTAAAAACAATGGCCTGGGTAGTGCGATTTTCGGATTGATATCGTAAACGCTCCCGTAAGAACGAAGTTAATAATCTAACAGCTTGAGAGCTTCAAGCAGCCGAAAGATTATTGTGTTGCCAGGCCCAATTGGAAGAGTTTCCCACAGAGATGAAACAAATTCGGTGCAATGAAGCAGTACCAAAAAGGAGTGCGCTGTACCAATTTTCACCCTATGGTCCATGGTAGAGTCGATGCAGCCAGCTGGCTCACTTATGCCGCCAAGCGACCAATCATACTGTCATCTGCCCATAGGTTTACGGCGCTAGTAGTTGCCGACAAACACTGCAGGATGAAGCACCAGAATAGTGATGCAACGATATGTGAGATCCGTCAGAAATACTGGATTTCCCGTCTTCGACAAACTATGCGCAAAATCGTCGACATTTGTTCTGAGCGCAGGATTTCCAAAGCCACACCAGTTACTCCAATGATGGGTCCTCTACATGAAGACCAACTTACGCCGTTTGTGAGACCATTATCATACGCTGGCTTAAATTTCTTCGGCCCATTTACTGTTTCGATTGGACGCTGTTCGAAGAAGCGATGGTTAGCTTTATTCAGCTGCCTGGTTGTGCACGCCATTCACCTCGAGATTGCCTACGATTTATCGACCGACGCATGCATTCTGGCATTCGCAACTTTTACAATTGCCGTAGAGTACCCGTAAAAATTCGTTCCGTCAATGGGACAAATTTCATTGGCGCTAACCAGGAAGCAATACGATTCTCTGAAGTGTTTGACTGTGACTGTGTACAAGACAAGTTGGCGGCCAAGGGAGTTAAGTTAAGTTTATCTGCCCAGCTAATTCATCGGAGGGCGGAGTGCGGGAGCGAATGGTACAATGTGTAAAGTGGATGCTACTCCATACTCTCAAAGAAGTGTCCCCACGCGAGTATACTCTGCAGTGCCTCGTATTAGAAGCCGAAAACTTCATAAATTTTCGCCCATTTACGCATTTGCCAGTCGAACCCGATCAAGAGGAGCCGCTCACGCCAAACCAAATACATCACAGACCTCGAGTGTAAATGAGCCACTGGAGAAACTATGCCGCCTAAGAAAACAATGGCGAATAGCCCGACAGCTAAGGGACCTTTCTGGGAAACGATGGGTAGCCCAGTTTGCCAACTTTAACACGCCGAGCCAAATAGTGACTTGGTGTTTGTCTGCGACGTGAACGTACCACGGAGGAAGTGGTGTCGAGACCGGATTGAAAGCGTGTATGCAGCTGTCGATGGAGAAGTTAGAAGTGCCGATGTCCGTACATATAAAGGAGTGATGAGATGCCGCGTCAAAGCTAGCCGTAGTAGACTTGAGTAGTAGTGAATCGGGGTCGATTAATGGGAGTGGGGGTATTGCAGAAAGACCAGCGTAATGTGAACGCAGCACTACTCTTTTTCCTTCCCTTTCTTTTTGACATTTATCTGTTTTGCCTTATCGTAATTCACCTTACGCGCGAAGTCCTTAAATTAGGCGCATTTGCCATCTGTCAGCCGGCAAGAAAGGAATGTGTTCGCGCTGAAATGGTGAAAATTGAATGAAAAAATAAAGAGAATGCAAAATGAAACAGTTGAATGAATATGATGAACAATGTTTATTCGCCGAGATAAAAAAGAGAGGTACCGTCCTCGCTGAAGGTTGATAATCGACTGCAACATTCCGCCCACCTTGGACGAATGGATTATGATGAGTTCAAAAATGGTGTGGTTCAGGCCGAGTTGTCGATAGAATCATCCTGAACTTCTAGTAGCGGAGATATCTTGACGATAGGGCGAGTCAACATTCCGTTAACTCTCTTGAGAGTCACAACGCGTACTTTACCGTCTGCACCGGGATGAACATTTGTTACTCTTCCCAGTTTCCATTTGGTCGGAGGTAATCTCTCATCTCTAATAACGACTACGTCACCCATCTTGAAATTGGAGCTGGAGTGAGTCCATTTCGATCGCTGTTGAAGTTGTACGAGATACTCTGAGCTCCACCTTCTCCAAAAATGTTGTCTCAGATTCGAAATTAGTTGCCATCTGTTCACTAGGCTTCCCCTAAAGTCAATCACATCAGGCTTTGGAATCGTCTTAAGCGGTTCCCCGATTAAAAAGTGTCCTGGGGTCAGAACATGAAAGTCGTTCACATCAGAGGATATTGAGCAGAGAGGCCTTGAATTTACACAAGCCTCTACTTCTTGCAAAAGCGTTGAATATTCTTCAAACGTTAATAAATTGTCTCCTAATGTTCGGCGTAGGTGATATTTGACACGTTTTACAGCGGATTCCCAATAACCACCCATGTGAGGAGAGGCCGGGGGATTAAAGTGCCAAGTTGTACCGTCGTCTGCGAGATGTTTGGCTAGCTCTTCATCCTTGATGGCTCGTGATAGCAGGTTGTTGAGTTCCTTTTCAGCACCAACGAAATTAGTGCCGTTGTCGCTGTATAACTCCTTGCAGTGACCGCGACGGGACACGAAGCGCTTAAATACAGCGATAAACGTTGATGAAGATAATTCGCTGGCGAGTTCTAAATGCATAGCACCAGTTGCCATGCAAATAAAAACTGCGATGTATCCCTTAACAGCTTTTGAGCCTCGTCCTTTAGAAAAACGAAGTTGTATTGGGCCTGCAAAATCCACACCACTGCGTTGAAATGGTCTGCAAGCGATAACACGGGGCATCGGCAAATCACCCATTAGCTGTTGTTGAAGTATGCGGGAGTGTCGGCGGCATTTTACGCACAACCTGAAAATTTTTCGCAGTATGTTACGAGCACCAATGACCCAAAAGCGACTTTGAAGCATTGCTTGCATAGCTTGCGGGCCGGCGTGGAGTGTTATGCGATGGATGTCTTCACAGATGAGCGTGGTGATCCTTGAGGACCCTGGTAGTAGAAGGGGATATTTTTTGTCCGGCCGTATCGAGGCATTGCATAGCCTTCCGCCCACCCCGAGCAGTCCTTTCTCGTCTAAAAACGGATGTAATTTTAAAAGTTTGCTGTAACGGCTTACAGGCTGATTAGCCCTGAGGCGATGAATATCATTTGCGAAGGAGGAAGCTTGAGTTAGCTTTACCCATATGATAAGGGCTTCGTCCAACTCTAGAATATGTAAATGTTTGCTTGTACGAAAGGAATGCCAACTTGTATTTTTGCGTTTTTCGATAGCAAGTCGAGTGTTGTACAGGAAACGTAAAACATAAGCAGTGACACGCTTCAACTTCCTCAGACACGAGTATCGATTGATGAGTTTCCAAATTAGGGGTGCTTGTGATGTACTTGTTATGTGAACTGATTCTGAGCGCTGGTCCAAGTTGGTTACAAAAATTTGTTGTTGAGGCCATAAAGGTTCGTGTTGTGATAGCCAATGTGGACCATTCCACCAGAGCGGGTGTTCAGCTAAGCAATGCGGTAGCACACCACGTGTGGCACAGTCAGCGGGGTTTTGAGTAGATGGAACGTGAAACCAGTTATCTGCGGGTATGGTTTGTTGTATCTGCGACACACGGTTGGCCACAAACGTACACCATTTGCCAGGTTGCTGTCGTATCCAAGCGAGCGCTACGCTCGAATCCGTCCATCCAAATACGTTCCGGATGTGAGTTTCCAAATTGGGTTCCACATGCTTGATCAGTTGGGCTAACAGTGCGGGGCCGCATAGCTCCAAGCGTGGAAGGGACAACGTCGTCGACTTCAGTGGAGCAACTCTTGTTTTAGCTGTTAGAAGTTGGACAGAAATGTTACCGTTGGGAGAAACTGTGCCGACATATACGGCAGCGGCGTAAGCAGTTTGCGATGCATCTGCAAAGCCATGTAGGTCTACTATGGCATTAGGGATCCCGATACCGACCCACCTCGGCACTTTGATTGCTGCGAGGCTCGTGATATGGTCCCTGTAGTGAAACCATTGGCGTTTGACTTCGTCCGGCACAACTTCATCCCAGTCCACCTTAGGCTTCCACAGACGTTGGAATAACATCTTGGGGATGATTGTACTTGGAGAGAGCAAGCCCAGCGGGTCGAACAATTTTGATGCCTCTGAAAGAAGTAAGCGTTTAGTAAGGTTTGTGGTGTGTAACTCATGAACCTGAACAGCGAATGCTAGATGATCAGAAGATGGTTCCCACTGGAGTCCCAGCGTTCGTACGCTATCTTCTTTTGAGAAATCCAAAGACTGCAGGATTTCGCGTTGATCTTCTGGTACGGCGTTGATGACAAGTGGAGAATTTGTTGACCATTTGCGAAGACAGAAACCACCTCGATTCAGAATTGCTGATACCTCAGCTTGAAGTCGGCACAGATCAGCTTCCTCAAAACAACCAGTTAACAGGTCGTCCATGTAGAAATGATGCAGTATTACTTTCATTGCTGCAGGATAGTCATGGCCTTCGTCGAGCGCGATTTGTTGAACACATTTTACTGCTAGATGAGAAGACGAGGCGACTCCGTAGGTGACAGTCAAAATTCGGTATTCGTCAATGTCATCGTGGGGAGAATCACGCCAGACAATTCGTTGGTAGTCTACGTGTTCTTCGTCAATTCTAACCTGGCGATACATTTTAGCCACGTCGGCACTCATGGCGAAACGATAAGATCGCAATCGTATCAGCGCTGTGAAAAGATCTGCTTGGAGCTGGGGACCAATCATTTGTGTGTCGTTAAGGGAATAACCAGTTGTGGTGCGGCACGATGCGTTGAAAACAACTCTCAACTTTGTTGTTGTGCTGGTTTCCTTGATGACCGCTCTATGTGGCATATAATAATGCTTGCCAGGTGCTGGAACATTACTCACCTTTTCCATATGACCTAGGTGTATGAACTCATGGATGAAATCCTTGTATTGAGTCCTGAGTTGTTCGTCTTTGGCAAAAAGTGCTTCCATTCGGGAAAGAGCGCGAACGGCAGAACGACGAGAATCACCCAAAGGGCAGTCAGACTTAAACGGTAGTTTGACTACATAGCGGCCATCCTCTCTACGATAATGTGTGTCCTCAAAGTGCTTTTCGCACAGCTGTTCCTCGATGGTAAGATGTTTAACTTCAGGCATGGATTCGATTTCCCAGAATTTAGAGACTGCCTTCGTTAGTGAATTGCCTGCATACATGCATACAGCGGTGACAGCGGTGCATGTGGCCCTCGTGTCGATGACTTTCCCAAAAAGAACCCACCCAAGTGTGGACTGCTGCGCAATAGGAGTACCGATGGGGCCCATGGTCATACCAGTGCGAAGAAACTGTCCCAGTTCATCCGATCCCACCAATATATCGATAGCGGCTGGTGTGTGGAAATAAGGATCGGCTAACCTTAGACGATTAATATGCGGCCAGTCAATGTTGGTAAGCTTTACGGGCGGTAAATCGTTGGTGATTTTTTGTAGAATTTGTGCGCGAATTGTTGTGATAAAGCTGTGGTCAAGCGATGATAGCGTAATTTCAACTTCACCCTTGGAAGTTCCAGCTGCAGTACCGCCTATCCCGTGAATCGTTGTTGTGGTCGGAGATCTTGTTAGATTTAGTCTTTGTAAGAGACTTTCGCGAATGAAGGAAAGATGTGACCCGTTGTCGAATAGGAGTCTGGCTTGTTGGTATCTTCCAGATTGATCAACGACCTTTACAATAGCGGTGCCAAGTAGCACTTGGTGTTCAGTGCGTGCAAAATGTGATTGTATAAATTGACTGGTTGTACTTGGACCTACCAACGTTGTTGTTGCTTCTTGATGTAGGAGAGTGTGATGGCGTGATTGGCACACACGACATGAGTTGTTACTGCGACAGTTATCATGGTTATAACCAGTTGAGAGACAGTTGATGCACACGTTTTTCTCTTGGACGACTGCAGCTCTTCTTGGAATTTCGAGAGATCGAAATTTGTCGCAGCTGTATAATTTGTGCCTTGAAGAACAGTAGATGCATGTGTTTTGTGATTTCGATGCTGAGCGTTGGTTGGGTTGCTCAGAAGAAGCTACCGTATGCAGTGAACCCGTTGTGGACTTCGGACGTTGTGGTTTAATTCTTGATTGCTGGTATGATTTGAAAGTAGAAACTGCTCTCTGATGGAGTGAAACTATTGCATCCAAAGAACGACATTTAGTTTCAATAAATGAGACAAGCTCCCATTATCTATGAGTTTCCATATCGAGTTTGCTGACTGTTAAATGGACCAGCCAATCGTCCCAATTTGTAACGGGTCTTCCAAGTGCTTTAAGACTCTGAAAATGTTCTTGTGTGGCATCTAAAAGTGCTTTCAGAGCAGTCGACGATTCGCTACTGACTTTCTTCAAAGCGAATAGTGCCTGGAAGTGCGAGTCAATAATGATGCGTTGGATGTTGTAGCGTTTCTTTAAAAGTTCCCATGCCTCTTCGTAGTTGCTATCGGTCAAAGGAAAACCTTTTACAACCTGGAGCGCTTCCCCTTGTAAACTACAGCGTAGGTAGTGTAATTTCTGTGATCCATTAAGTGAGGGTTCGTTGTGGATCATGGACTCGAAAGCGTAGCTAAATGGTCGCCACTCTTTTGGATCGCCAGAAAAATGCGGGAGGGGTATGCTTGGTAGTTTTATATCAGCTCGTAATTGCGATTTGCTGTTAAATGTTGATTGCGGTTGCGGACTGTCGATGTTTGCAGATTTCAGCTTCTTGGAAGCGCGTTTGTAATTCGTTAATGCTTGTCGATACCACTCTTCTCCTTGCTCCCTTTCTGCTTCCTGTTCTTTCAAAGTGTCACTACCACAAGAAAGTTCCACTTCGTTTTGAGCTTCACAAAACTGAGTCCACACGTCAGAAAGAAGTTGAAGATGTGATTCAATCTCAGCTTCATCGTAAGTTTCAGCTTTCTTACTCGCGGCGAGACTTCGTTTTATAGAATTGCGAGAACTATCGCGTTTTACTTGGCTACTTTTAGTCATGGTGACTGTACGCGTCCACGTTTTGCATTCGACAAACAATTTCTACCGCACGATGGATGACACGTTTGGCAAAAAACAGACAAGCCTAACGGTAAATTTTTAACTTTTCGTCACACCACTCAGCGTCTACAGCAGTAATTGTGTGTGTTTATGTGTGTATCAGATGGAAAAATTGAAAGAGAACTACCGAAACTACCGATATGTAATGAAAAATTTAATTAACTTAATTCTTTGCTGGTTGCAAATGATTTTATTAATATTTGGCGTAGAAGGACCAATGTTCGCGCTGAAATGGCGAAAATTGAATGAAAAAAAAAGAGAATGCAAAATGAAACACTCGAATGAATATGATGAACAATGTTTATTCGCCGAGATAAAAAAGAGAGGTACCGTCCTCGCTGAAGGTTGATAATCGACTGCAACAGAATGAAGTAAGACTGCAGTAAGAAATATACTTTAAAATATCATAATATATGTATGTACAAATAAATCTACATTTTTATTTGGAAATAAACGTTCAAATATTCATACTTGGATCTGAATTTGAATCTTTAAATTGGAAACCCTTCCGAGTTGCTTGCCGCTACAGAACCCTTTTACAGATCACATTCAGTTCAGCTTGCAAAATATGGGACGAACATATACATACCTATCGTATTTGAATAGTTAAAAAAACAATTCAACTTTATTTAAAACAAAGAAGATACCAACTTTATTTAAAAATTAACTATTTTTGAGTACAGCATTTTATTTACTCAATGCATACATAGGTATATACCACGAAACGAATTTTACAATTTGTTCGATAAAACGTACAGTTATATAAGTATACTTTTTTAAATATTTGATTTGGTAAATATATTCTTTACGAGAAAATGAAGTGCTATATACATATGTACTCATTATAATACATGCACGTTCCTGCCTCTGGATTTGAATTTATACATTTTGTTTCGAGTTGTTGATCAGTCAAAATACCAACAGTTGCATTTAACATATAACACTTCTATTAAGAACTTTAAAAACTACGGAAAATCTTCCGATTTTGAAAACCAAATTAATATGGGGCCTGGAAATAACTTAACGGTTAAATTATTTCCCATTTTGCGTGAGAAATAACTTCACATCATAAAAGTGCATTTGTTTCCCACTTGACGTGAAGTTCTTTCCCATGTGAAGTAAATTCCCGTAAAGTTTTTTCCCTGCACCAATTAATATTGCATTTCTTACGGTAACTAAATAAAAAAGAAATACTACTTTTGAATGACTTTTGACAACAAAAAAAGCAGTACCCATTCATGTGCACAGTACATATATTTTTACCAACATTGAAAACACAAACAATCTGTTTCGTGTACGAACCAAAAATATATGTACATATATGTATACATGTGTTTATACTTTTAATCTAGGTGTTTTTTTGGCTTCTTTCAAAATTTCCTTTACTATAAAATTCAATACAATACTATTGTATTTTAGTCAGAATGCGTCAAAATTCGATATTTTCACTAAAAAAAACTATGTTGTGCGCTTAAAATAATTATAAAAATCATACAATGGATTAAAAACTAAGAAATAAAATAAACTTAAAGTTTACGATTTGAGAAAGAAAAGTAACATATGCTTTTGTGAATATATTGCAAAGCAATGCAAAGCAATGCAATATATTCATTTATACGATATGGAAATTAAAGTTTCACAAATTAATTTGGTGTTATACTATAAATTATACCAATCCACCGTTTCGTGACGGTTGATTGAAAAAATGTTGCCAATGAGTAAGTAAGTAAGTGTTCATTAATGTTCAGCATAAGTACATACTTATTAAATTAACGTTTACTCTGTAAGTTACACATGATTGAATACATTTTTACTTATGTATTATGAAGAATTTTACATTGTGAATATGGGCAAATACGAAGTTTTATTAATAAAATTAAAATATAAGCAATATAGTTTTGGTCAACTAAAAATGCCCAAAATCGATCTATGGATACTACAGTTCAAAAATAATTACATTAGCTTTGTTCAATACACCTATTCAAAACAGGTCAGTACAGGTTTTTGTCTCCAATTCAATAGAAAACACCCAGAATGCGTTTTTGATTCTATCTAATAAATTTGATCCAAACAATGCCGTACAATATTTTCTGTATCTATTCTTTAGGTATAATACTGGTATGAAAAATGAATGCTGTGAAAAGTAAAAATAATTTAATTTTGATTATTACCGATTAAATTCACATTACAAAGATATTCTATTTATTTGTGCGGATTGATTCTGTGCCGCACTACTTTTCATGTATTGAATACAGCTATTATACCTGACTTAATTTGTATAATATGTATATTTATACATATTAATATTCCATTTCAGGTGCAAGAAACAATTTTCAAAACCCAGGCCGCACTACAAGAGTTTTTTTGTGTTGAAAAGTTATTTCATTGCTTTGTAGTCCACTCTCGTAAAAGCAAATAAAAGAAAATATGTACATTTTAACTATTCTATAGCTCTCTCTACATTTGATAATTTGCATCGATTAAATCATTCTTATTAGTTTCTTGAAAACTTAATCATGAATTCAATGCATTTTCAGAAATTAAGAGAGATAGAGAGGTTCTGATTGATTTCGAATGCATCTATCGAAATTGTCAACCTACATAGTTTTTAAACTTGAATTGGTATTAAAATATACATGCTAGAACTCTGTGTATATGTTGTGAACATATGTACATGCTCTGTTTTTAAGTAATAAAATATATAATGAGTGGCATGTCAAATCTCGATATAACATTCTAAACTATTTTTTATTGTGACTCTTGTGAATGCTGGTACCTTTAATTACCACATCGTAAATTGGAGTCAGGTCACTCACCTCACTCATATTCTGCCACGAATTATGTACAACAAAGATTTCTCTTGTACTTTAAATGAAATGTTAAATTTGGAAATATTCCGGTTAAAGCCGCCCGTAGACGATCAACATTATTGTGATATATTTTTATATTATTGGTCGTTTGTAGATAATATTGCAAAATTGTGCAATATATTGCGTTAAAATCTAAAATGGGCTTGATGTTTATTGATCGTTTAGGGGCCGCAAAACAGATACATATAAGTAAATAGACTGCTTTAATCGCCGTTTTCACTTGCAGTCCATTATTATTTCGCGTTTTAGCTATTTTAAAGTAGTATTGACCAGAGATCTACGTCTAAAAATGACAGAAAGCATTATATTGAATTATAGAATTTGCAGGAACCAAGCAATAACTTTCTGGTAGTTAATTAATTGAAATAACAGATTACAAAACCGTTGTGACATTATGAACAAAACTGATACGGATGTTAACGGGTACTCCTATATCCATAATTTTGGTGTATCCATGTACAATTAAAATAAAGAGTTCTGTTATATATTACTGCTTCAAATATATCTAAATAACGACATCAGGCAGGTCGTGCGGCCTGGCCTAGGCACGCATTTGGTTTTCGTGTACTATTTTTCTCTCCTTGTAATAGATTTCTTCGGATTCTTTGTCACACAATAGTAGTACTACTCCTCCAAACAGAAAAATTGCGGCTCCCCATCCAACACCATACGCCCAACCAAACTCCCAGATCGGTCTGTTGCCTGCATCAAATTATAAAAAAAAAAATATGGTTTCTATAATGTTACTTTATTTTTTGCAGTAAAATATAGTACAAAATGGTAAAATACCATATATTTATATGGCTTCGAACTTGGCTTCGAAGTAATTTTTTATGTCTATATAAATAGATTAAAATAATATTTACACTGAGTGGAAAAGGTACAGTATTTTTTTTAATGTATAGGAATTCCGTAAGACAAAGAATGAAAAGATAAAAAAATTTACAAATTTTTATTATTCTTATTAAGATTTATTCACAATTTCAATAAAGAATTTCTATATCGAATGACAAGATGAAATTAAAGCCAGGAAATAACTTGAAAACTTGGTCAAAAGTCTCCAACTACACGTGAAAGAACTCGAGGAGAAAGTCACCTTGCTCGACAAGAAAAGGTCAGCGTCCATTCAGCTAAACGAACAAAAAGTTTCAAACAGATGAGGACGAATTTGTGCTCGAAACTGAAAGAAAGACAAGTAAAATAACATCAAAAAAGCCAAAAGCAGAGAGTAGGCCTGAGACTTTTACACGAACTCAACAGAATGTAGTAAGAGTGGAGAAAATGGCAACACTGAGCACAAAAAATCGAAAAATAAAAGACATACCAGTTCAAGCTGTTCCTCACAAGAAAGCTAATGCTAAAAGCAGCAGACAAATTGAATTGCACCACCTCCAATCATGATCCCAGGATTTAAGATGTTTGGCGAGCTAAAGACCATCATTGGGAAAAATACAAAAAAAAGTATGCAAATATACTTCGTACAATAGGGATAATTGAAAAGTCAATGTCGAAGACACTGATGCATATAGATCTGTTACTGAGGAACTGAGTAAAAACAAAATTCAGTGGCACTCGTATGAAAATAAAGCTACCAGGTCCATAAAAGTAGTAGCTAGATGTCTTCATTCTGCGTGTGATGCAAAAGAAATCGTCAAGATTTAATGCAAAAAGGATTTTAAGCTCTGGAAGCCAGCAATTTAATAAAAAATGAGACAATTGAAGATTCCAATGGGAAATCAGTGATTTTGTCACTTTTGACAATAAAGAAACTGTCAAGAAGATATGCTAGAAGTTGTAAAAATTAAGCCACTTTGAAAATCCAAAACTGTCCCGTAGTGTTAACGTTGTCAAGCATTTGGGCACACACAAAAATATTGCAACCGCAACTTTGCCTGTGTAAAATGTGAAGGTAAACATGCAACTAAAAACTGTTCTCTAAATAAAGAACAGCAAGCTAAATGTGTCAACTGCTAAGGCAATCATCCTGCCTTAGCATCCAGAGGATGTCCAGATGCAAAAAACTTCCAAGAGTTTCCCTCTTGTAAACGCACTTTTTCCCCAAAGTTAACAAATAAAAAAAAAAAGATAGAAAATAAACCTAAAAACAAACCGGCCAAAAAATTGCTCAAAACAAAAGCATGGAAAATAGCAAATCCTATTCTCAAATTTTTAAAAATGTGCGGAAGAATGGGGAAATTTCTATGAAAGAAATGCTTAAGCTTATCCTTAAAAGAATAGATAGACAGGACTTTTCAATAAAGCAGTTATGCGAAGAATTCGCCCTCAAAAAACCATGATGGACAGAACATTTAAAATCGCAACATGGAATGCAAACGGTCTTTCACAGCACAGATCTGAATTGAACATCTTTTTCGACATGCAAAATATAGGCATTTGCCTGGTGACGGAAACACATTTCCCCATGGTTAAAAGTCCTGATATTAAAGCACCAAAATATACCTGTAACCAGGTTCCACATCCAACTGATAAAGCTAGATAAGGATCGGCTGTACTTATAAGGAAGAACTTAAGACATTATGAAGAAGTCAAGTTCATTAAGAAGAATATGCAAGTTACAACAATAAGTTTTTGCTTAAAAGATAAAGAGTTCAAGGTAGCAGCAATTTACTGCCCAGCCAAGCGTTCTCCAACTGAAGGAGACTCTACAGAAATTCTAAATGTGCTGGGACATAACTTTCTCGTTGGTTGTGACTTTAATACCAAACATACCCACTGGAGATCTAGGTTAACAACAATAAAAGGAAGAAGACGGTTATGACTTATCTTTTGAACAGAAAACAATCTGAAACAAAATGCTCCGCCAAGATAACGCAGTTTATATTAGAAAAAAGAAGGGCAAACCACGAGGTTCCCAGACGATAAGGCTGTGTTCAACCGTCTTTAGAATGATCTTAAAATACGGAACTATGAATTCAAAAATTATTCACTTAGTAGATTTCTACGAACCTTAACGACGGATGCGTCCACTGACTACTCCCTGTGGAAAGCAGCTAAACGTCTAAAAGGACCTCAGTTACAAAATCCAGCCTTGAAAGCACCAGGTAAAAAATGAATCAGAAACCCGAAACAAAAAGCTGACCTGTTCGCAGAGCATCTGTTGAACGTTTTTAAACCATTCTCGTCAAGTACGGCCACTGAAAATTGTCACGCTCAGAGAAATAAGAAGCATTTGTCAACAACCCTTGTCAAATAAAAGAGCACCAGGGTACGATCTAATAACTGCTCAGGTTTTGAAAGAAATGCCACTAAACATTAAAAAAAACTCCAATTTATTATAAACGTATGTCTTAAGGTGGGTTTCCACATGCCATTTAATTGACAAAGTTTGTCACCTCTCGTTTATGTCTTTAAAGGACGCCACTGCCAGTTCATTTCCACTTATCTCAATTATTGGCAAAAAATCGTTTGTCAGTTCATTGACAATTAAATTTTGACAAATGTCTTTGTCAGTTCACTAAAATCTATTTCCACTAGCACTGCCAATTTGGAATAGTCATCTCGTTGTCAATTGTGAATTGTGATATTGACGTGAGAAAAAAAATATTATTCGCAAACTTTTCGTCTACAATCTTTGTGCTATTTAGTGAGAATGGAAACGTAAGTATATAATTTTATATTGTTTATGTCAAGAAAAACAAATAAAATCGTGTACTATTTTTCTCTCCTTGTAATAGATTTCTTCGGATTCTTTGTCACACAATAGTAGTACTACTCCTCCAAACAGAAGGCTCCCCATCCAACACCATACGCCCAACCAAACTCCCAGATCGGTCTGTTGCCTGCATCAAATTATAAAAAAAAAAATATGGTTTCTATAATGTTACTTTATTTTTTGCAGTAAAATATAGTACAAAATGGTAAAATACCATATATTTATATGGCTTCGAACTTGGCTTCGAAGTAATTTTTTATGTCTATATAAATAGATTAAAATAATATTTACACTGAGTGGAAAAGGTACAGTATTTTTTTTAATGTATAGGAATTCCGTAAGACAAAGAATGAAAAGATAAAAAAATTTACAAATTTTTATTATTCTTATTAAGATTTATTCACAATTTCAATAAAGAATTTCTATATCGAATGACAAGATGAAATTAAAGCCAGGAAATAACTTGAAAACTTGGTCAAAAGTCTCCAACTACACGTGAAAGAACTCGAGGAGAAAGTCACCTTGCTCGACAAGAAAAGGTCAGCGTCCATTCAGCTAAACGAACAAAAAGTTTCAAACAGATGAGGACGAATTTGTGCTCGAAACTGAAAGAAGGACAAGTAAAACAACATCAAAAAAGCCAAAAGCAGAGAGTAGGCCTGAGACTTTTACACGAACTCAACAGAATGTAGTAAGAGTGGAGAAAATGGCAACACTGAGCACAAAAAATCGAAAAATAAAAGACATACCAGTTCAAGCTGTTCCTCACAAGAAAGCTGATGCTAAAAGCAGCAGACAAATTGAATTGCACCACCTCCAATCATGATCCCAGGATTTAAGATGTTTGGCGAGCTAAAGACCATCATTGGGAAAAATACAAAAAAAAGTATGCAAATATACTTCGTACAATAGGGATAATTGAAAAGTCAATGTCGAAGACACTGATGCATATAGATCTGTTACTGAGGAACTGAGTAAAAACAAAATTCAGTGGCACTCGTATGAAAATAAAGCTACCAGGTCCATAAAAGTAGTAGCTAGATGTCTTCATTCTGCGTGTGATGCAAAAGAAATCGTCAAGATTTAATGCAAAAAGGATTTTAAGCTCTGGAAGCCAGCAATTTAATAAAAAATGAGACAATTGAAGATTCCAATGGGAAATCAGTGATTTTGTCACTTTTGACAATAAAGAAACTGTCAAGAAGATATGCACTATTAAATCAATTATGGGAATAGTTGTAAAAATTAAGCCACTTTGAAAATCCAAAACTGTCCCGTAGTGTTAACGTTGTCAAGCATTTGGGCACACACAAAAATATTGCAACCGCAACTTTGCCTGTGTAAAATGTGAAGGTAAACATGCAACTAAAAACTGTTCTCTAAATAAAGAACAGCAAGCTAAATGTGTCAACTGCTAAGGCAATCATCCTGCCTTAGCATCCAGAGGATGTCCAGATGCAAAAAACTTCCAAGAGTTTCCCTCTTGTAAACGCACTTTTTCCCCAAAGTTAACAAATAGAAAAAAAAAGATAGAAAATAAACCTAAAAACAAACCGGCCAAATAAATTGCTCAAAACAAAAGCATGGAAAATAGCAAATCCTATTCTCAAATTTTTAAAAATGTGCGGAAGAATGGGGAAATTTCTATGAAAGAAATGCTTAAGCTTATCCTTAAAAGAATAGATAGACAGGACTTTTCAATAAAGCAGTTATGCGAAGAATTCGCCCTCAAAAAACCATGATGGACAGAACATTTAAAATCGCAACATGGAATGCAAACGGTCTTTCACAGCACAGATCTGAATTGAACATCTTTTTCGACATGCAAAATATAGGCATTTGCCTGGTGACGGAAACACATTTCCCCATGGTTAAAAGTCCTGATATTAAAGCACCAAAATATACCTGTAACCAGGTTCCACATCCAACTGATAAAGCTAGATAAGGATCGGCTGTACTTATAAGGAAGAACTTAAGACATTATGAAGAAGTCAAGTTCATTAAGAAGAATATGCAAGTTACAACAATAAGTTTTTGCTTAAAAGATAAAGAGTTCAAGGTAGCAGCAATTTACTGCCCAGCCAAGCGTTCTCCAACTGAAGGAGACTCTACAGAAATTCTAAATGTGCTGGGACATAACTTTCTCGTTGGTTGTGACTTTAATACCAAACATACCCACTGGAGATCTAGGTTAACAACAATAAAAGGAAGAAGACGGTTATGACTTATCTTTTGAACAGAAAACAATCTGAAACAAAATGCTCCGCCAAGATAACGCAGTTTATATTAGAAAAAAGAAGGGCAAACCACGAGGTTCCCAGACGATAAGGCTGTGTTCAACCGTCTTTGGAATGATCTTAAAATACGGAACTATGAATTCAAAAATTATTCACTTAGTAGATTTCTACGAACCTTAACGACGGATGCGTCCACTGACTACTCCCTGTGGAAAGCAGCTAAACGTCTAAAAGGACCTCAGTTACAAAATCCAGCCTTGAAAGCACCAGGTAAAAAATGAATCAGAAACCCGAAACAAAAAGCTGACCTGTTCGCAGAGCATCTGTTGAACGTTTTTAAACCATTCTCGTCAAGTACGGCCACTGAAAATTGTCACGCTCAGAGAAATAAGAAGCATTTGTCAACAACCCTTGTCAAATAAAAGAGCACCAGGGTACGATCTAATAACTGCTCAGGTTTTGAAAGAAATGCCACTAAACATTAAAAAAAACTCCAATTTATTATAAACGTATGTCTTAAGGTGGGTTTCCACATGCCATTTAATTGACAAAGTTTGTCACCTCTCGTTTATGTCTTTAAAGGACGCCACTGCCAGTTCATTTCCACTTATCTCAATTATTGGCAAAAAATCGTTTGTCAGTTCATTGACAATTAAATTTTGACAAATGTCTTTGTCAGTTCACTAAAATCTATTTCCACTAGCACTGCCAATTTGGAATAGTCATCTCGTTGTCAATTGTGAATTGTGATATTGACGTGAGAAAAAAAATATTATTCGCAAACTTTTCGTCTACAATCTTTGTGCTATTTAGTGAGAATGGAAACGTAAGTATATAATTTTATATTGTTTATGTCAAGAAAAACAAATAAAATCGTGTACTATTTTTCTCTCCTTGTAATAGATTTCTTCGGATTCTTTGTCACACAATAGTAGTACTACTCCTCCAAACAGAAGGCTCCCCATCCAACACCATACGCCCAACCAAACTCCCAGATCGGTCTGTTGCCTGCATCAAATTATAAAAAAAAAAATATGGTTTCTATAATGTTACTTTATTTTTTGCAGTAAAATATAGTACAAAATGGTAAAATACCATATATTTATATGGCTTCGAACTTGGCTTCGAAGTAATTTTTTATGTCTATATAAATAGATTAAAATAATATTTACACTGAGTGGAAAAGGTACAGTATTTTTTTTAATGTATAGGAATTCCGTAAGACAAAGAATGAAAAGATAAAAAAATTTACAAATTTTTATTATTCTTATTAAGATTTATTCACAATTTCAATAAAGAATTTCTATATCGAATGACAAGATGAAATTAAAGCCAGGAAATAACTTGAAAACTTGGTCAAAAGTCTCCAACTACACGTGAAAGAACTCGAGGAGAAAGTCACCTTGCTCGACAAGAAAAGGTCAGCGTCCATTCAGCTAAACGAACAAAAAGTTTCAAACAGATGAGGACGAATTTGTGCTCGAAACTGAAAGAAGGACAAGTAAAACAACATCAAAAAAGCCAAAAGCAGAGAGTAGGCCTGAGACTTTTACACGAACTCAACAGAATGTAGTAAGAGTGGAGAAAATGGCAACACTGAGCACAAAAAATCGAAAAATAAAAGACATACCAGTTCAAGCTGTTCCTCACAAGAAAGCTGATGCTAAAAGTAGCAGACAAATTGAATTGCACCACCTCCAATCATGATCCCAGGATTTAAGATGTTTGGCGAGCTAAAGACCATCATTGGGAAAAATACAAAAAAAAGTATGCAAATATACTTCGTACAATAGGGATAATTGAAAAGTCAATGTCGAAGACACTGATGCATATAGATCTGTTACTGAGGAACTGAGTAAAAACAAAATTCAGTGGCACTCGTATGAAAATAAAGCTACCAGGTCCATAAAAGTAGTAGCTAGATGTCTTCATTCTGCGTGTGATGCAAAAGAAATCGTCAAGATTTAATGCAAAAAGGATTTTAAGCTCTGGAAGCCAGCAATTTAATAAAAAATGAGACAATTGAAGATTCCAATGGGAAATCAGTGATTTTGTCACTTTTGACAATAAAGAAACTGTCAAGAAGATATGCACTATTAAATCAATTATGGGAATAGTTGTAAAAATTAAGCCACTTTGAAAATCCAAAACTGTCCCGTAGTGTTAACGTTGTCAAGCATTTGGGCACACACAAAAATATTGCAACCGCAACTTTGCCTGTGTAAAATGTGAAGGTAAACATGCAACTAAAAACTGTTCTCTAAATAAAGAACAGCAAGCTAAATGTGTCAACTGCTAAGGCAATCATCCTGCCTTAGCATCCAGAGGATGTCCAGATGCAAAAAACTTCCAAGAGTTTCCCTCTTGTAAACGCACTTTTTCCCCAAAGTTAACAAATAGAAAAAAAAAGATAGAAAATAAACCTAAAAACAAACCGGCCAAATAAATTGCTCAAAACAAAAGCATGGAAAATAGCAAATCCTATTCTCAAATTTTTAAAAATGTGCGGAAGAATGGGGAAATTTCTATGAAAGAAATGCTTAAGCTTATCCTTAAAAGAATAGATAAACAGGACTTATCAATAAAGCAGTTATGCGAAGAATTCGCCCTCAAAAAACCATGATGGACAGAACATTTAAAATCGCAACATGGAATGCAAACGGTCTTTCACAGCACAGATCTGAATTGAACATCTTTTTCGACATGCAAAATATAGACATTTGCCTGGTGACGGAAACACATTTCCCCATGGTTAAAAGTCCTGATATTAAAGCACCAAAATATACCTGTAACCAGGTTCCACATCCAACTGATAAAGCTAGATAAGGATCGGCTGTACTTATAAGGAAGAACTTAAGACATTATGAAGAAGTCAAGTTCATTAAGAAGAATATGCAAGTTACAACAATAAGTTTTTGCTTAAAAGATAAAGAGTTCAAGGTAGCAGCAATTTACTGCCCAGCCAAGCGTTCTCCAACTGAAGGAGACTCTACAGAAATTCTAAATGTGCTGGGACATAACTTTCTTGTTGGTTGTGACTTCAATGCCAAACATACCCACTGGAGATCTAGGTTAACAACAATAAAAGGAAGAAGACGGTTATGACTTATCTTTTGAACAGAAAACAATCTGAAACAAAATGCTCCGCCAAGATAACGTAGTTTATATTAGAAAAAAGAAGGGCAAACCACGAGGTTCCCAGACGATAAGGCTGTGTTCAACCGTCTTTAGAATGATCTTAAAATACGGAACTATGAATTCAAAAATTATTCACTTAGTAGATTTCTACGAACCTTAACGACGGATGCGTCCACTGACTACTCCCTGTGGAAAGCAGCTAAACGTCTAAAAGGACCTCAGTTACAAAATCCAGCCTTGAAAGCACCAGGTAAAAAATGAATCAGAAACCCGAAACAAAAAGCTGACCTGTTCGCAGAGCATCTGTTGAACGTTTTTAAACCATTCTCGTCAAGTACGGCCACTGAAAATTGTCACGCTCAGAGAAATAAGAAGCATTTGTCAACAACCCTTGTCAAATAAAAGAGCACCAGGGTACGATCTAATAACTGCTCAGGTTTTGAAAGAAATGCCACTAAACATTAAAAAAAACTCCAATTTATTATAAACGTATGTCTTAAGGTGGGTTTCCACATGCCATTTAATTGACAAAGTTTGTCACCTCTCGTTTATGTCTTTAAAGGACGCCACTGCCAGTTCATTTCCACTTATCTCAATTATTGGCAAAAAATCGTTTGTCAGTTCATTGACAATTAAATTTTGACAAATGTCTTTGTCAGTTCACTAAAATCTATTTCCACTAGCACTGCCAATTTGGAATAGTCATCTCGTTGTCAATTGTGAATTGTGATATTGACGTGAGAAAAAAAATATTATTCGCAAACTTTTCGTCTACAATCTTTGTGCTATTTAGTGAGAATGGAAACGTAAGTATTTAATTTTATATTGTTTATGTCAAGAAAAACAAATAAAATCTCCTTTATTTCAGTTCAACAATGTTAAAAAGGAAGCGAATCGCTCTTGCTTCTTTTGTTGTGTTGGTCGGATCCGAGTTGGAGCTGCAGGCAGAAGACGTCGAAAGCAGAAAAAGAAAGAAACCTGATCGTTGGGTCCAAAATTTGTTTTTTGAATGAGAGTCGTGCGGCTATTACGCAAAACTTTGCAATATGGAGCCGAAATTTTTCGGACGCGAAACGCGTATGAATAGAACTGACTTCGAGTTTATTTTGCAAAGGGTGAAACCATACATCACAAAAAAAGACACATTTATGCGAAAAGCGGTAAAACTAGCCGAAAGATTGGCCGTAACAATTCGTTATTTGGCAGCGGGAGCTAGTATGCAGGTCATGTCGGATGTTTTTTGCGTATTACCTACAACAATGTATCGGATTATTCATGAGACTTGCCCGATTATTCATAAATGATACATTAAAAGACGAGTTTTTTATTCTGCAGGCTCTGTACACAGTACACAAGGCGTGGATTCTACCGAAATATTTTCTTTTGATGTCGATGGAATATTCATTTTTCTATTTTACAAATGGAAAATATTTATTTATTTAATTTTTCCGGTTAGAGAAAAGATAAATAAATTCTTACCTTGTATCGCAAAATGTGTCTTTTGATTGACAAACAATTGAAAATGATGCCAATTAATTTTCACTGTCAATTAAAGACAAAGTGATATTTTGTTTGACAACTCAGCTATTTCCACTTGTCATGTAAATTCTTTGTCAGTCATTGACAAGCGCTGTTAGTCAATTCAATGACAAGCAGTTTTTCATTATTTTCACTTGCCAATTTTTTAATTGACGTAAAAATACGTCTTTTGTCAATTTCAAATCGATAAGTGGAAACCTAGCATTATACCCAAACAAAGAAAACCAACAACTGAAGTAACATCTTATATACCGATATCCCTTACACCAAATATGGCAAAGGTTTACGAAAAATTGCTACCGAAAGAGCTTAGCAAAATCAATTAAGAAAGAAGTCTAACCCCGAATATTTTTTTTTTTATAATTCGCGCGAGTTACATACATCAGCAGCAAAGAACCGACAATAACAGGAAATGCTGACATAGAGCTTGCCAATGACCTGCCAAGTGCACACCAAATCAAACCAAAAGCAAAACCGCTTGCTTGGTGATTTGTGTGTCGGTTATTCACATGAACTGATTTCCGTTCATGGTGTTGTTGCTGAATTAACATAATGTTAAGATAGGTCATAAGTAAGAAAGTAAGAGTGGAAGAAGAGAGTCTTGCTCGATCCGTTACAGAATAAAGTTATGCTGTACCATTGTATATGAAACTTAAGTATAGTACTATCATCAAGCAATATTTTTTAGTAGTTACTCCGACCGCTCTGGTGGCGTTTTCTCATTCTTCTAGAGCGAAGTAAAATATTATTAATCTCTGCGAATGGAGTTATAATCACAGAATGAGTGAGTGATGAGTGGAAACAAAGTAAACAAAATCTTTCTTGGGTTTTCATTCCCATTCAGAATTTTTGCACACATGTTACGCAACTGAGTGAATGACTTTGCGAAGAAAATTATTAAAGAAACTGATGAAAAAAAGGTACAAAGGTCAGTGAAAAGATGTATGTTTTTCTGATAAGGGAGTGGAGTGGTGGATGCGTATTATGCGTTATGCGTCAGGTTTTTAGTTCAAGTGGTGATCTGGTTAAGGGATGAAAAAACATATTTTCACAGCGGGGTGGTGGTGGGATTATGTGGTGGATGGACGGAGTGCCAGAAATTTATGATGGCTACGGATAGATTTGTTTGTTTTTGTTGTTGCACCCTATCCCCTGTTGCACGGACAAACGAAGGGCGCTGAATAGTTCAAATATTCTTTTCCACGTTACCCAATGAGATAGAATATTAAACGCGTTTTTTTTTCGAGGTCTCGCTTGTAGGCATAGTCCTCGCTCTTTAATAAGAACTGAAGAAATAATAATATTTATGAAATAAATAGTAGATATCCATTAATTAAAAAAATAATGAACAACTAGAAAAACTTAACAAACAAGAGTGAAAAAAAAGAAAATATGTATAACAAAAATTCGCAAAAAAAATCTTAACAAAACAAAGAAAGGATTAATATAGGTTGTATGTACATATGTACGTATAATAAAGTGAAATTTTCAATTCCTTACACTTTTAACTTCTTAATCGAAAATTTGATTAGACCACTTAAAATTAATTTGCAAATGGAGTGTCGTCACATTTTATACTAGCGGAAGCAGTCATTTTTAATTTTAGCAAAGCTTCAACCAAGTGTCCTTCGTGTCGTATTTTAACAAACTGGCTTTCAAAAAGTGTTTGTATACTTTTTACATATCTAAGCTTCAAATTCCAAGGAAGGAACAGTTAAATTTCCAAATTCGGATAATGTGTCTTAGGTGTTATAAGCTCGCAATTTTATTAACAGAGCTTGTTCTCGGAATTTGTCTGTTTTAACTATCATGAACGGAGTGCAGTTTTGACAATTAAGTTTCTTATGCAACTTGAAAGCTGCAAACCCGGCATAAAATGTAAGAGCCGCTTCTTGCAGCTTCTGAGAACATCCTTTGGACACAACTGTTTCTGTCTCTTTGGCATCAACATCAAACTCGTCATGGCAACTATTCATATGGTATTCGATACTGCTCACTTTAATCACTTTAAATTTTTGAAAATAATTTGCTTCAAATTTGTAATAAATCTGTAAGCTGAAAGGTTTCGTTCGTATGATCCCCTATTTGAACGAGCCATTGACAATAAGTTTTCTGCAACATCAGTATTCAGATGTGCAATAAGAAGGAATTGCTGGTCATTTTTAAGTTTTTCCCATATTAACTCTATAGCAAGTAAAGTTTGTAGTAACCCACCAAAGCAATATGACTTTTTCATTTTACCGGTAGACTCACATAATGATATCCACTGAATAGCAGTTTTAATGGACTGCAGAGTTTCACTATGTAATGAAATGGGTTGTCGATTAAATTTGCTTGTGTTTAAACTGCAACAGTTTAAGTTGTCGAAAAGATCATTTAAAAAAGTTGCCGTTGAAGCAACAATCTTCTTATTGGTATCAGTCTTAAAACAGTTTGCTGAAATTGCGTTGAAGACTCCAGCAGCAACATTATCGCTAAAAACTTGGGTAGCCAATTTCACTGACAACTTTTCAAAGTTTTTCGGGTTTGCATGACTATTCGTTAGTTTAGAGCATACCTGAAAGATATTCTTGGAATCCTCTTCAAAAAGTTTGAAAAGGATTCCCCACGAAACAACATCTTCAGATATTAAAATTGAATTCTTAAGCAAACAATTTCGCACGCTTTTGAATAAGTGGGGATAATCATATAAAAGAAAAATTTGTTGATTTTTAATTTAAAAAAAGGGCTTGGTTTCGGTTGTCCCAAGTAGTGTGTATGCTCTTCTGTTATTACTGCCTTGGTCACAGCAAACAGCAATAACTTGGAGACCACACTCCAAAGTTTTTGATATTGTTAACTTCAAAATCTCGGCAATATCATCAACAGGGCTAGGATTTCTATGTAAATACATATGTTTTTTGGATAAACGTAGAAGCAAACAAATAAGATAGTTTTCGAATCAGTAAATTTCCTTTAAAATGGCATTCAAAAGTTAGAGCATATTTTTGCATATAATACTATAAATGCATATAACTGAATTTTTTGGTTTATTGGACATACATATTTTTAAAATAAATGCATATTTTTAGTTCATATTTTCGTAATCTTTAAAGAACATGAAAATTCTGAAGCTCTTTCTATTAAAAAAAACAAAAGAAATACTTAACCAGTCACTGTTAAGAAATCATTTAATTTTTATAAGTTCCAATTATGGATTTCTTAATGAAAGTATCACTAAGCTACAGGAATGGAACACACTAAAAACCCAAATAGACTTGACGGAAGATGCATTTGCAAAAATTAATTCAGTCGAAGGTTCAATAGGAAATGTTTTAAATAAGAACGAAGTATACATAAAAATGAAAACAATCTCAAATATATTGACGTTGAAGAGTAACGAAGAAGAGAACCTGGAGAACTATTCAATAAGTGAAATTCTTTCATTCAAGAATGCTCCAGTTACATCTGTTGACGTTGAAAGATCATTTTCAATGTATAAGAGTTTTTCCGACCAAATAGACAGTTTTCTTTTTGAAAATTTCAAAAAAAAACTTGATGGCATATGTTAACAAGGCCTATTCAATGAATTTGGGCAATTAGTGCCTTATTTAAATGAGATTGAAATGCAATATTTTGATTTTCTTTTCAATTAAATGAAATTTTATGTTTATTTACTTCTGAAGTTTTTTTTTGTTATTGTTGTCAAATATAAGACTACATTTTTTTAAATTTTCAACGTCTTTTTATTATTTTTTAAAGCATATTTTCACTTTTTAAGCGCATTTTTTCTCATTTTATGTGCGTATTTTATGCGCATATTTTGTATTTTTTAGCGCATAAAAATCCGAGCCCTGATCATCACCTTTCCGGCATCCTATATAATAAGATGAGTAGTGTGTTTATGGGGATTCTGGATCACGTGGAACATGGAGCAATTTTTACGGTTCTGACATGTGATAATTCGGATAGTTTTTAGGTTTTGGCGTTTACTAGTACGATGATCTCGGATAATGCGATGATATAATGACATGTCTGGTTCTGGTGTCTGATAATCCGATGATATTATTCGATGATTTTTATTTCCTGTGGTTCTAGCTTCTGCTGTTTCTAGTACCCTCTTTTGCCGCTCCTAACAACCTTCAATATTCCTATGAATTATTTTCATATTTTCTGTTGTGGTTCTAGGTTGTGCTGTTATTACTGCCATCTTGTGATCTATGTACCTAACAACCTTCGTCTTCAATATTCCTTTGAATTATTTTCATATTTATCAACAAAGAAGAATGAGTATAATTTGGTCGAGCGGGGTACCGAACAGGGGAGGGAGACAAGGAAAACAAATAGTAAAAAACAATTGTACAGTACCAACCCCCACTACAACGTAGAGCATACCATGCAATTCTGATAATACGTTGCTATTTGAAAATAAGAAAACTATTGATAGCATTGGGAGATATTGGATACATTATGCACATGTGTATGACGATGTGTTATAATCGTTTTTGATATAAGAGATCTTTGAATATTTTTTGTTGCTAGGGTGTATGACGAAGATGCTGATAACGATTTCTAAGTGATTGTGCTGAGTGATCAGGGCACAAGTAGGGTTTAGGATAGTTATTTTATTTTCTTTATGAAATCATAAGTATCTGCTCCATTTTTAGATTATATATGTACGTATCAGCAGAGCAGTAGACACGTTGATACAAAAAGTGCGTTTAAGAATTATGAGTTGAACCGATCGCATGATGATGTTTCTAATAATGATTATTATGATAGGGCTGGGAGGACATAGGATTGCTGAAATTGAATGCACTTGTTCTTGTTTTTTATTGTGTGTTATGAATGATTGAACTGTGCTAAGGGTCAATAGGCAGAAGAATAGGAAAGGTTATGAGAGGTCAGTTTATGAGGGAGTAGGGCGCTACTGATAAAAGTTAGACAGCTTATTAAAACTATAAAAGTAGACAACTGAATCGAAAAGGTACATTTGTACGGTAATGTTATATGAGAGCGGTACAAAGCAGTTAAGCACCCAGTCAATTTAGTTTAAAAGTGGATCAAAGTGCTTCAAGAGACTATCTAAATAGCTCAAGGATAGTACGGTTCAGTTCGAATTCAGTACAAAACCAGTAAAAAGGTTCTTTCAAGTGGTACCGAAGTCCAAGAGCTACCGTTCAAGACAGTAAAGCAATATGTTGAACTTAAATACGGAACTGATAGATAAGCTTATAGATGTTACTGATGAGCTAAGGAATAAATATAAAGTTCTAAGAGCTGAAAAGGCTGAAATGGAATCTAAATTAGAAGAAACTTTTAAACCAATTACAAAACCCTTAAAAGAGCTGGTGGAAAATTCTATTTCAAATAGGGATTTAAAATATGAATCAAGGAAAGAGAAAGACGATAGTCTTGAAACACCTAAACCGTTCAAGATTCAAAGAATGCTCAATGATGATGATGATTTTAATACTCCAATGGGAACGTCAAACAATTAAGATGATACAACAGCGCATCTTAGCCGTCACCTTCACAATCGTAGAGAGCTTGCTGAAAAATATGATCAAGAAGAATTTCAAGAGCTCCCCCGCAAATATTTAGATTTGTACATAAATAATTCAAATTCTATTGACAAGGTGTATGGTGTGTATCATGAGAACGACTTATGGAAAATTGGGGACTCAGATTTCTCTATTCATGATAATGATATTCAAATAAAAGGAAAAACATACAAGGTCATCATACTGGCGGCGGTTTAATGCAATTGACCAACAATGAAAAAGAATATATCTATTGGAATGATCCAAATGATCTAGTAGATCGGTTGCGGTTACTTTTAGAGTTACAAGAAGCTGGAAATAATAATCACTCCAATGAGATTGAATCAATCATTAAACAATTAAAGGAAGCCGATATTATTGAATAGAGGCCGATGGCAGACGGGCTCCTGGCGGAAGCATGCGTGTACACCTGCTGCACGCCCTTCTATATCAAAAAACGGATACCAGTGCTATTATCCGCTTGCTGGAAAGGAAGAATGACAGAATATTTGCAAATAGCTTGATTTTACATCTGAACATAATTATGGATACCCCTACAATTAGGTCACAGACGACCTGACAGCTAAAAACCAATGTATAAATTGTTATTTAATAAAATAAAAATAAAAAAAACCAAACTGATATTTTAAAAGAAAACATATTTTTATTTATACTTAACTCCATTTAAGAAGTTATTTGACCGCAGCATATGTGACAATATGACTTCAATTTCGCCATACAAAATGGGATTGTACATTAAGATCTAATCTGTTTTGTACTACTCTTGAAGAGGCTCTATACAGCTTAGAACAGCGTCTAAACAGGTTCCTTACAGATTGAGACAGCTTTTGAACAGGTTCCTAACTGATTGCAACAGCTTTTGAATAGGTTCCTTACAGATTGAGACAGCTTTTGAACAGGTTCCTTACTGATTGCAACAGCTTTTGAACAGGTTCCTTACTGATTGCAACAGCTTTTGAACAGGTTCCTTACTGATTGCAACAGCTTTTGAACAGGTTCCTTACTGATTGCAACAGCTTTTGAACAGGTTCCTTACTGATTTCAACAGCTTTTGAACAAGTTCCTTAAAGATTGAAACAGCAGCCACTGCTTTTGAACAGGCTCATTACTGATTGAAACAGCCTTAGCACTGCCTTTAAACAGATTCTGTACACCTTGAGAACAACTCCTAACAGTACAGTACATTTTTCAACATCGAAACCTTTGATTTGTACTTAGGTTGCGCTAACATTCATGTTTGAGGACAGGTTTTTTTTTTTTTTGAATGTGTGCAAAATCTCAACGTACTGGTGACTAGAACGTTTAAGGGGAAAAAAAAAATCAAAGGAGGCAATCAAGAAATCAGTATAAATGTCCGAGATTGAGATTTTTTAAATTAGATCAGAAAAGACGGCATGGAGCTCATTTATAATTTTTTGGATGAATTCGTTAAGGAGATCTGGGAGTACCCCGAAGATGTCAATTTGCTGAGGACGATGATATCAAATCTTAAAAAAAAAACCCAGAAGCTAACTGATGCCAAGGCCTGCATCCAACAGGCGACACATCTTTACTATAAAGCACTAAGCGAGGGGTTCGAGCCGCCCTCATTAGGGAACATCAAAATTGTAGAGCTTTTAAAGCTAAATTAATAAAATAAAAGAAGTTTTTTTATTTTTTAATTATTTTTATTTCTCCTCATTAAGTTTCTGGTACTTTGAACTTTTTGTATCCACGTGTCTACTGCTCTGCTGATACATACATATATCATCTAAAAATGGAGCAGATACTTATGATTTCATAAAGAAAATAAAATAACTCTATCCTAAACCCTACTTGTGCCCTGATCACTCAGCACAATCACTTAGAAATCGTTATCAGCATCTTCGTCATACACCCTAGCAACAAAAAAATATTCAAAGATCTCTTATATCAAAAACGATGATAACACATCGTCATACACATGTGCATAATGTATCCAATATCTCCCAATGCTATCAATAGTTTTCTCATTTTCAAATAGCAACGTATTATCAGAATTGCATGGTATGCTCTACGTTGTAGTGGGGGTTGGTACTGTACAATTGTTTTTTACTATTTGTTTTCCTTGTCTCCCTCCCCTGTTCGGTACCCCGCTCGACCAAATTATACTCATTCTTCTTTGCTGATAAATATGAAAATAATTCAAAGGAATATTGAAGACGAAGGTTGTTTTAGGTACATAGATCACAAGATGGCAGTAATTACAGCACAACCTAGAACCACAACAGAAAATATGAAAATAATTCATAGGAATATTGAAGGTTGTTAGGAGCGGCAAAAGAGGGTACTAGAAACAGCAGAAGCTAGAACCACAGGAAATAAAAATCATCGAATAATATCATCGCATTATCAGACACCAGAACCAGACATGTCATTATATCATCGCATTATCCGAGATCATCGCACTAGTAAACGCCAAAACCTAAAAACTATCCGAATTATCACATGTCAGAACCGTAAAAATTGCTCCATGCTCCATGTGATCCAGAATCCCCATAAACACACTACTAAGATGTAGTTTGCTTCTAATTTTTGTTTAATCCCCTTAGAGTAAAAACCATTTCTTTGGAGGCTACAGTAGCGCTTCTACCCAACTCCCCGAAGTCAGAAAAGCCGTATACCATGTCATTTTTAATGTTGCAATCAAGTTCGGGTTTGATTGCCATTTCATCAAAAATTAATGTACATACATCTTTTCTCTAAGTTTGACATAGTTTCAGCCTTGCTCTTTAAAAGATGAATCATTTGGTTGGAAAAACCGGCCGGTAAACTTAAGGAAGAATGTCATCGAAAGATTGTGCTTGTAGATGGTAAACTAAATCCCGAGCTCACCAAATGGTGAACTTCAGACACGAATCTTTTTTGTCATTCGTCCAATGTGCATCTGCCTTTTGAAGAAGTTGCATATTTACAAAAGTGTTTACGTCGACTAGCTTATTTTGCAATTGCATGTCAACGTTTTTTTCTAAATTATAGTCCTTATCAACCTTTAATCGCTTTGGCGTATTGAAAATATACCGAGGTATGGTATTTACTATTCGCTCATTATGAAAACGAGATTCGGGAGAAGGAAACTGTGAATGAAAAATTTTCAAACTATTATTTTCAACGCTAGGTAGAGAAAAATCTTTAATAATATGTCATAGGTTCGGCAACTCTATTAACGGAAAGTGTGGTTGGACAGTTTTGCCCGTTTCATTTTCGTTTTGGTTAATATTTAATACGCTGGATGCACTAGAACTGTCTAAAGTGACTACTAAAGGAAGCTTTGTGTCTCTGATGTTATCCATGATTTTAAAACAAGACTCATCGATAGATACATCAGAGCAACTGCACACTGATATGGATGATATTGGAAGGGCATTTTTAGTTAGCAATTTTCGATGTGCTTCTATCTTTACATCTTTGCTATGGGTTTCACAAATAAAAAATTGTTTTTACAATGTACTACATTGGGCATGCTTTACCCAAACATCCCTTCTATGATTTTTAGGGACTTGAAAAAATGACAAGAAAAATTTTCTTTTGATATTGTTACAATCTTAATATGAACATTTAGACAATTTGAAAATCTTTAATAATTTTCTACTAAATCGAAATACAATTGCGTGCAAATGAAATGAAATGAAACAAAAATGTTTACCAGGAAATTATTTACACAAACTCCACAGCCATAAGTGGAGACTGAAGAGAAACATTATGTTTGTAGTGAAAACAAGCACAAATGAATGTGCTATATGTGTGTGCATTTTGTCCTCAATGAAAAAACTTCAACTTAAAAAAACTTTACACACAATCTTTTTTTTTATTCATCCCCAATGTGCATTTGCACTGCCAATAACTCAGATCGATGAGTTATTCGCAATGAAAAAGAAACACACACACACTCCGCACAGACTTCACGATCATAGGTGAAGAGGAAATATTATGTAAGCAAAAAGGAATGTGCTTTGTGTGTGTGTCTTTTTTTTTAAGCACATTCCTTTTGCTTTATTTCCATTATCACTCGGATTCATATGCACGATGAGCGTGCACCTACCATGGCAACAATTCAATTCAATTTCAATTTATTGAGACTAATAGTACATTGGTTAGTTTTGAATACAATTGTTTTTTTTTTTTTTAATTTACCGACTTTAATATAAGTATGTCTGGTGAAGCTAAATTATTTTTGCGAAAGATCAATATAAATGTGATATTTCAAATATGAAAATAATAGTTGCCTTGCATTCTTTTCGTATGTTTGCTCCCGACATACGTTCACATAATGGCTCTTAGCGGCCGACTTACAACTTATGACTAGAAATACTTACAAACTAAAGGAAAAAATACCAGGTATTTCTGTATATCTGAATTTAAAGAGCGTCAAAAGAAAACATGCAACACTACTTAACTGATAATATAAAATATATGACAGCAAGTAGAATGCATTATTAACAAAATATTTGGGCTCTCGAGTTTAAATTTATCAAGGACAAGAGTCTATGTAGTACGCAGGAATTAATCTTACGAGATTATTTTTGTTATATTTGTTTAATTCACGTGGACTATCCTCTTAAAGCAGGTAACGAAACCTTCTTGTAAAAGGGTAGTGTTAGGGCGCCACCTAATTCTGGTTCGAATAGAGCTGCGGATCTTACATTCATAAGATTGAAAGGTGATAGATAAAATTGGTTGTCGAACACGCTTTCGTTAATGTTTGCATCCCACAACGCTTTAATAAGGGGATTAGGATGGGCTGAGATAGATTGCAATTTCTTTTTGAGTGAGTTTATCATATATATAGTGAGAGGCTCCATATTTGCTTCATTATACAGGGTCACATTCGAGTACCATTTTTTGTTCGGTTTTCTGTGCTTACCACAACAAAATCTTAAGATCTTCCTCTCAAAGACTTCAAGCTCTTTTGCTGCTGTTGGTGAAATAGTAAACCAACATCCGAATCCGTACGAAATAATGGGCCTTATGAGCGTTTTATAGATCAGGATTTTGGTTTTCTTTGAAGTGTGTTTCGATGAGAGAAGTTGTTTTAGGAGACCAGAAGCCATTTTCGCTTTACCTAACACTTTTCTAGCATGCGTATTGAACTTGAATTTATGATCAAAATGTATGCCCAGATATTTGACTTCCGTTTTAAGTGGGATGGGAATATTCTCTATAGCTAAGGAGAGGGTCTTACTCTCTTTGACTGCCTTACGATGCCCTTTTCCATAGGTGTTTCTGAAACAAGAAAGATGACTTTTTCCCGCATTCAAAATTAAACCCCAAGATTTAAGGTACGACGTCAAAATTGGCAAGGAATCTTTAATTTTGTTCAATGCATCATGGGGCCTAACAGCGCTTGCCAATACTTTGGTGTCATCAGCAAACAGGATAGATTCAGGCTCCGATTCAGGATTATTGAAAGGGAAATCAGAGAGATAAATGTTAAATAATTTTGGACCAAGTAAAGATCCTTGAACTACACCTTTAAGCACTGCAAATTCTTCTGAGCATTCAGAACCAATACAAACAAAAGCGGTTCTAGAACTTAGAAAATCACTAACCATTCTGATAAGGGCATCAGGAAAGTTAAACCTTATCAATTTAAAAATAAGTCCCTTATGCCAAATTGAGTCAAAAGCTGCCTGCAGGTCTATATCTAAAACTACAGAACATTTTTTGTTTCTAAGATTTTGAATAATCTTATTGTTTAGTAAGAGTAAGCAGTGTTCGGTGGAGTGATTTTTTTTTAAACCAAATTGATTGTTTGGAATAACATTCATTTCATCACAGAAATGATCTATGCTTACAGCTAAAACTCTTTCAAAAAGTTTCCCTACATTGGAAAGTAAGGAAATTGGGCGAAAATCCTTGATATCTTTTGCACTTTTCTTTTTTGCTATTGGTATAACTTTTGATTTTTTCCAGATTGTAGGAAAGTAACCATTATTTATACAATGATTAAAAATGCAAGAAAGTGCAACATCCAGTGAGTATGGGCATTTTCGCAGAACAAAGTTTGAGATTTTATCGATACCATACGATTTTTTATTATTTATACTCATTCTATGTATATTTACTTTAATTGGCGAAGTAAATGGTAGCGCCAAATTATCTGAAGTGGTATTATATGCTGAAAACGATGTTAATCGAACATTCATATTCCTATTTCCAAACTCATTGACTGTCGAAAGAACACTGTTTGTTAAAGTCATATCAAAGTTAGGAGTTTTCTCCGAATATAAATATGAATAAACTTGCTTGAAAGCGTTAAGCTTGCTTTCAGCATCCGCTAGTTCTTCCCCATCAAGAGTAAGTATGTCCTTCGACGTATCTGTTCCAAAATATTTTCTGCCTGTTATTTTCTCGATTTCCTTAAAGGCTTGTGGACAAGGCTTAGTTTTTTTTAAACGTGCCCTGAATTCACTATCAAGATCCATTTTAACTCTTTCCTTTATAATTTTATTGAGACACTGAATCTGTGCTGAGAGTTCTTGGTATTCCGCGTTAACCCTATTTAAATGCCTATGAAAGATGCGTTTCAATTTTCTTAGCCAAATGCTTCGGATTTTTAGAAGACTCCTAGTCAACATTGAGATATTTTTATATTTAAGGTTCTTTGCAGTTACTGTAATAGAATGGTTTTCTACGCAATTAACAATTTTGCCATTGACTTCTCTAATGAGGTCATCAATAGCAGCATTAGGCAAATTCTCACCTGTTGGCATCCTAATTCGAGAGAGACTATTGTGGAGTTCAAGTCTAAAGGCATCCCAATTCGTACTTTTAAAGCTAGTAAAGCAAGTTGGGGACGTCAGTATTGGAAAAACGGTGAAAGTATTTAGTGTAATTTCTATGCCGTAATGGTCAGAAGGAGAAGCAAAGGTGTTGCAAATACTATTATTGGTATTAAGCGAACATGATACCATAAAAAAGTCTAGTATAGATGACGATCTCGGAAATGTTGGACTGTGTGGAGAAATGAGATCAATATTCAAAAATGGGCCATTGTAAAACCAATTGCTTATACAGTTTCCGTTAAAGTTGCTTGCAGTATCACCCCAATTTGGGTGCCGTGCATTAAAGTCACCACCTAATAATATTGCGTCGAATGTGTTTGCAATACTTAAAAGCCTATCCAATTCACTGGAAAGGTTTTGTCCAGCACAAGATGGTATATAGATACTGCCGAGGAGTATACGTTTTTGGGATCCAGAACGATTTCGACAGATTAATGAACCTAGACAAGCTGATAATACATCGCTGTGAAAGGACACTTTGTTCAGCTTAAACTTTTCCTCAATAACGATGGCTGTTCCCCTACCATCGTCATTTCTTATTAGGTTGTAGCCATCGAAAGAAGGCTTGTGTCTTTCATGTAGTCTTGTTTCAGATATGAAGCATATATGGGGTCTTTTAGTTTTAAGAATGTTTGTGAGTGATAATCTTTTTTCATGCGAGATAAGGGAATTTATATTAATCGAAATAGTTTTAATGGTTGTGGTTGAAGCCATCATACAACAATAGAGGCTACAAAGTCAAGATATGCAAACATCTTGTCTTCTTTAGTTTGTAATTTTTGATAATTTGGCCAAAACTGTCTGATTTTGCACAAGAGATCCTTAAAAGAGATGTTAAACAAACTTTTGGCTTCGTCTAGGAAGTCACTAATGTTAGTATTGGAGGGCTGTGAACAATTTGCCTTAAGAGGGGTTTGCAAGACTGTTTGTTGGATGGGTAATTTGCCCAAATTGTTAGTACTTTTGGCCATATCGGCAAAAGAAATATTGCTTGATAAAGCATTAACTGTGTTCTGCACATGAATTCTTGTCCGATTGGCCACAAATCTTGCATTTTGAGCCAACATCATTCTTTTTTCCTTGTAGCGTTTATAAGCTTCACAGTTTGAAGAACTTGCTGAGTGTCCTTCTAAGTTACAATTTGCACATTTTGTAACAGGAAGCTCTTGGTTGTTTTCTTTTAGGACCTTAAAAGATTGAATACAGACCTCTGACTCATGAAACTGACAACATAAGACGCAACGACTGTTATAGGAACAACATTCTCCTGTATGGCCAAATCTTTGGCACCGATAACAGCGAATAAGCACATTGTTACGTTTTTTTTCCCAGTGCACCTTTTGGTGGAGGAGATATCTTATGTTAATTAAATCTTTAGTGCTTTCTCCTATTTCTAGCTGGACTACAAAAATGTCCATAGCTTTTTTTTTTAGCGAGCGTAGCGAGCCCACCCACCCCAGCTTAGTATTGAAGTGACTAGCGGGCAAAAGCCTGAAAGTCGGGGAGAGTGAGCTCGCTACGCTCGCTAAAAAAAAAAAAAAAACTATGGACATTTCCTCGACTCATACACCGGACGGCCTTCGGCCTCACATGCAGGTGTTCAGGGCGTTATAGTTAGGTTTCTTTTCGTTTGACATTTACTATTTCGTGATGTTCTTCTTTCCAGGTTTTCATTTTTGTTTTGTTTTGTTCGTTTCTTCGTAATCTACTAAATTTTGTTTTAGATAACTGTGCTTCGCACTTTATACACTTTAACAGTTTTCGGTTCGTTTCACTGAATTCTTATTTTACTGAACAGAATCCTACCGACTGCGCCAGATAAATATTGAGAATCGAAAATTAAAAACACGAAACTTATAACTAATGGCAGCGCAATAAGACCAAATTGGCCTTATTTCACTTTACCGAAGTGTAATAAGGCCAAATGTTGAAATATGGCCTTATTTCACTATTGCAAAGTGAAATAAAGCCGAATTCGGAGAAGCTCAGGGAATTATCAGGAAAAGTAAAAGTGGGTATAGTTCGCCAATAATAGTAAGATCAAAAAAGCAAGATATATAATTAAGGTGTAAAAAAGTTTCGCATATTTTTCATCAATAAACCTGGCGAAAGGATACTCTCCTTGTTGTCCTCTCATCCTGTTTTAAGGTATTCAAATTATGAAAAAAAAACTATAGTTACAACTGATGCTAGTGATCATGCAATTGGAGCAGTTCTCTCACAAGACGGTCATCTGATATGCTATGTATCCAGAACGTTGAACAATCACGAGAAAAATTATAGTGTAACTGATAAAGAATTTTTAGCTGTAGTTTTTTCGGCAAATTATTTTAGACCTTACCTATACGGCAGAAAGTTTAAGATTGTCACTGACCCTGCACCAATTAAATATTTAAATTCGAAGTACAAAGGGAAGGAATTTTCCCAATGAAACCAAAGCTGGGCTCTAAAGTTACAAGAATATAATTATGACATTGAGTATCTTAAAGGCAAGGAAAATAAAGTGGCCGATTGTCTAAGTAGGTTGAAAAATAGTCCCCAAATTAATGTAGAACAGCAGTGAATCCATTATGGACCTGTCTGATACAATGCATTCAGTAGAAGAACAATTACAGGACCATATATTTATAAAAGAAGAGATAGTGTATAAATACAGAACTCAAATAATTTTAACTTATCGTCCGGAAAAAGAGATGGAGATAAAATATGGAAGGAGGATCATAGAGATCAATCCACAAAGTAAGGAATTAACCTTTAAAGATATATTAAAAAGGAATATTAAATTTGGACATATAGGCATATATTCAGAAGTAGATGATAGGGAATATATTACAGAGCTATTTTCAGACAATGTACGAATTAAGTTTAAGTTAAGAAATTAAGTTTAAGAAATAGACAGCGAAGAAGAATGCCAATAACAAATATTTCTGTATCATATATCAGAGTCGATGCATAGCGAAATAAATGAATGCTATTATAGTTTGAAAGAAAAGATATATTTCCCAAAACTCAGAGACCATATACAGCTTATAATAATCAATAGCGATAGGAAACCTATAAAGCCGACATTTTAAATTACACTAACTCCAACAGAAAAGAATGAAGTAATTCACTTAGACAACAATAGATAAAATAACGAAGTTTGCAGCCGCATATTGCAAAACAGATAGAAATTGGAGAACGAAGAAGGCACTTATGACAGAACATTTTGCAAAATTCGGAAGACCAAAGACAATAATAATGGATAACGAATTCAGAGCAGAACAAATAATAAATTATTTACAGAACGACAATATGGAGGTGCATTTAACAAAACTAAATAATCATACCGGCAATGCCGATATAGAGAGATAACACTCCACCTTGTTAGAAAAAATAACAGGGATCGAGGAAAATGAGCTCTCAACTGAAATGAAGATACAGATGGTTATATTAAACTATAACGATTGATATCATTCAACAATCAAATGCACTCCAAGGGAAGCAAAAGAAAAGATAAGCTACACTGAACTACAAGAAGGAATCAATAACGCCAAACATTATACATATACAATAAAAAAAAAATGTGACTAAAGAGCATTACAGGGAAAACAGATCTAATGGACATATACAAAACTATAAAAGACTCAGACATAAGGATGAACCATATTATATACTAGCTACTTTGAGAAATGTACATATAGCAAATATTAAACGACCTTTAAAATTCACAGATACCGTTCGTGGCAATAATATTCCTGATTATAATCACAGTGACCCAGGGACTTCTGCAAGTAAGTCCAATACATGACGAAATAGGTTATACCATAGTTAAAGTGTTGTTAATGATACTAATACCATTTTACCCTCGCGTGACTGCACACCTCATCGTGGTGCAAGGGCCAAGTAGAGATCAATGACTCTCGGGACTAAGTCCCTAGATGAGACTCGAAACTAAGATGTAGTCGACACTTAACCTTCCCTTCCCATCCTTTCCTTTTCCCCTCTCCCCTCCGGTGGGCCGGATCAAGGTGTAATACGACCCGTGCCGAGGATCAACCTGGCTGGGGGCCCATTTCAAAAAAAGGTCAGTCGTGAACGGAGTATTCGGATACCTGGCGACCTCCGGATTAGCTTGCCTTATCTGTGTATTGCGGATCTCTGCACAGACGGACATTCCTTTCTCCGCCACTCGTGGGAACACCAAATGAATAATTCCAAAAAACAAATAAAAAAACAGACAAAAATTGAGACCGGTTCTCCTTTAAAACCGGGCGGTAGTACGGCGCTTAAGCTATCTACCGACAAACTCCTGAAGTGCTGGTAAGCGGGAAGATTGTGGCTTCACATGATCCTACTACCAAAAGCAGCGCGGAGCCCCAAGGTACAAGTACCCTCCCACGTTCCACTAGGGACTCTTCGGGAACAAGGCGTCTCCTTGCTCCCTCAAAAAAGGCGTATAAAGATCGACGCACAGCCAGCCGCATTCTGGAGCACTTTGGTAATATTCCGGAGTGCAAAAGAACCGAAAGGGTGAATGCCCGATTAGAATGGGCTAAGAAGATACCCAGTGAAGAAGCTGGGACTAGCAGCGACTCAAAGTCAAAGCGCCAAAGATCGTTGGAGGGATCCGTTTCGAATCCCAATAGAGCCAGGGTACAAAACACCAGTATCCCCTCCAGGCCATCCAACGTTACATCGAAGTCCTTCAGCGACGTCCTTAAAGACAAATTAGTGCTGGCGGTCATCGACAAGAGCGATGCGGACGGATCTATCGCCCCGGAAAAATGGAAGTTGATTCCTGCAAAACTTCCATTGGTCTTCCTGGAAATCATGAAGGAGAATCCAGGTCCTCCTCCCAGATGCTGTGACGGTGGCTGGCATCAAGGCCATGTCAAGCTAATCGCCTGCAAAGAGCAGAGGTCATACGACCTATATAAGCTTGCTATAAGCAAATTAGGGGGGGTATGGCCAGGCGCGAAGCTCGAGGTTGTTGCGAAGGAAGATATCCCAAGTTGACCTAGAACTCGCACCTGGATCCCAGCCGAACCCTCCGATACGGATACGATCCTTGCGATCCTTAAAACCAGCAACCCCACATTACCGACGCATAACTGGAAAGTCGCTAAGCTGGACGAGCCCAAGGGTCTCTATAGATGCGCAATTATTGTCATCAATAAAGAGTCCCTAGCTCCTTTGGCGAAGACTGGTGGTGTTGTCTACTACGGTTTCGACCCTATTACGTTAAAGGTCTATAAGAGGGACGAGGGGTCCGATTAAAGTAAGATGCCTCCATACCCCTCAGACCCTACTCCTACATTAAATGACCAAGAGCCTTCCTTTCCATCTCTGGAAACAGCATCCGTCTCAAGTCGATGAAGACAATATGTCGGACATGGAAACGGATGATAATTTCGATAAAATGCACGCACTACTTTTGAGTGAGGATGAACTGTTGGGATCGTCCTCAGACTAGAAAGCCCTAAACTAAACAGTGGTAGAGGCCTCTCTGCCTGATTGTAGCGCTAATGCTGCAGTTAGTTCAGATTAACCTCCACCACTCCATTACGGCATCTGCCGCCCTTCTTCTCCGTCTGTCAAAGGATAGGGAAGATATAGTCTTGATCCAAGAACCCTGGGTTGTTAACAACTTGGTATGTGGACTCAAGACTCCTAATTACTACATCCTGTATGCGCGGGCCGAAGGTAAACCAAGATCGCGTATACTGGTAAAAAGTAGCCTAAAAGTAACTTTACTCCCTAATTACATCGATCGAGATACAACTGCGGCGAAAATAGAAACAATTGACGGATCCTATTACGTGGTATCGGCGTATCTAGTCCATGAAAATATGGACTCTCTTTTTGGGGATAACCTGGAAAGACTGGTTGCTGATGCAAGGAGACAAAAAACTGGCCTTATTGTAGGCTGTGACGCCAACGCTCACCATACTGTATGGGGAAGCTCTGATATCAACAAAAGAGGTGAGATACTTTTTGATTACATTTTAAGTACGAACCTCATTTTGTGCAACATAGGTAATGAGCCTACCTTCGTTACCAAAATCAGGCAAGAAGTGCTGGACATCACCCTTGCCTCCGATAACATCGCACAACGTATAAAGGACTGGAAGGTATCACCCTCTTTTTCGGATCACAGGTATCTCCAATTTTCTTTATATGTGGATCCCACTAGCCCACCTGTTTTTATTAACTATCGTAAAACTGATTGGCTCAAATATAGGGCAACTGTAATTAAATCAGTTACCTCAGAATACCTTAATCCTCCCTGCAACCCCCAAGAGCTTGACAACATGGTTGAGAATCTCACCCATGCTCTCAACACAGCAATGGCTTCCTCATGCCCCTTAATTCGCCCCCGAGGCAAGAAAAAGCCGCATTGGTGGACTGCAGAGTTAGGTCCTTTAAGAACTAAATGTAGAAAACTCTCCAACAATGCCAAAAGTACGAGGATTGCAATAGACTGGGACTTGTACAAGGCATCCCTAAGTATATACAAAAGAGAACTAAGAAAAGCCAAACGTAATTCTTGGAGACTCTTCTGTAATAAAATAGAAGAAGCCTCTGAGGCATCTCGGCTAAGAAAAATTCTCTCCTCAAATGCGATAACTCCCAGTTTCCTTAAGAAAAATGATGGGTCTTGGACGACTTCTAGCGAAGAATCGCTCAATGTTTTGCTTGACACTCATTTCCCAGGCAGTTCCCATTCGGTAAGCAATATGGCTCCAAATAGACCATCTGCATCAATTACAACCCCTTCAAACTTAGTCACACAGAGCAAACTCAATTGGGCAATTCACAGCTTCAAACCATTTAAATCCGCGGGACCCGATGGCATAATACCTGCCGAACAGCAGAAGTCATTTGACATTATCTTGCCGGTGATCGAGATAATATTAAAAGGCTTTCTCGATCTGGTGTATATCCCAAGGATATGGAGAGAAGTTAAAGTTGTATTCATACCTAAAGCGGGTAAATGCTCTCATACAGATACAAAAGATTTCAGACCTATCAGTCTATCATCATTCCTCTTAAAAACATTGGAACGATTGATATATGTCCACTTACGCAACAGTATAGATAGGAAACTACTGTCAGCGGCCTAACATGCGTATTGCAAAGGTAAATCAGTGGAGACGGCTTTACACTCATTAGTACGTATAATCGAATACTCCCTGTTCCATAAGGAATATACGATGGTTGGCTTCCTGGATATAGAAGGCGCTTTTAACAACGTCAACACATCAGCAATAGCAGATACACTTTCAGACCTGAAGGTGGACAGCTCACTTTGCGAACTAATTAATCTACTGCTTAATGGTCCGATTATAAATTCCAAGCTGGGTGAAGCCTCTGTCAGCAGTCCGCAAGGAGGTGTTCTATCCCCCCTTCTTTGGAATTTGGTGGTCAACGAACTATTGATAATCCTGGAGGGCGAGGGATGCACGGCGATTGCTTATGCAGATGATGTTGCTATAGCTGTTTCAGGAAAGCACCTAAATACTCTAAAAGAGATCCTACAAAAAGCTCTAAACAAGCTAACACGTTGGGCGGGTCGCTGTGGTTTGGGTGTAAATCCCCATAAAACTGAACTGGTACTCTTCACCAGAAAATATAAAATTCCGACAGTCGATCCTCCCTCTCTCAATGGTATCAGCTTAACTTTCTCTGAAAAAGCTAAATATCTGGGTCTTATCCTGGATAGAAAGCTAAGCTGGAAACCTAACATACAAGAAAGAGTCAAAAAGGCTACTGTAGCACTTTTTTCATGCAAAAAAGCCATTGGCAATAAATGGGGCCTACAACCTCGAATAACACACTGGCTCTACACCTCGGTCATTAGACCGATACTTACATACGGGGTAATAGTCTGGTGGACAGCATTAGATAAAGCTATAAATCGCGACTATCTAAGTAAGGTCCAACGCACAGCTTGTCTGTGCATAAGCGGAGCATTACGTACAACTCCCTCCGCAGCACTAGACATTCTGCTCCATCTGATACCCCTCCATATATTTAACAAGCAAATGGCAGCGAACGCAGCCGTTCGTCTTGAAGCTACCCAACAGTGGTCAAGAAAAGAGTTCGGCCACGCCTCTATTTTGAATAAATTCAAAATCCCACCCGAAAGAACGGACTGCACCATCCCTCGTCTAAATTTTGAGAAGAACTTTACAGTCATCATCCCTCCCAGATCAGTCTGGGAGAACGATGTATCTTTAGAAGATGATTCAATTCACTTCTACACAGACGGGTGAAAGACGGAGTTGGTGCAGGTTTTTTCTCTGATAGGCTTAACCTTAAGCTCTCTTTCCGTCTTCCAAATCATTGTACGGAATTAATGGCGATCAAAGAAGCCCTGTCTTGGCTTAGGTTAGGTTAGGTTAGGTTAGGTGAGGTGGCTGACCTGGCGATAGCCAGGACACACTTAGACCAAGGAGTAGGTCCATTGTGATACCACATATTTGGTAGACCGGAGGAAGTCAGCGGGTACTCGGGGAAAAACCTATGCTATCCCAGGGTGTTGTGACTGGGATTTGATTGTGCCTAAGCGGCTAAGTGTACCGTGAAGGTAGCGGGTGCAAGCGAGTATTGGGGGTGACTGACTCAATCGAACCCTTTGTACTGTTCTGCAATTAGCTAGGTAGGGTAACTGATTCAGTTTAACCCTAGTGCTGAAGGTACCGTGTAGGTAGTGGGGTGCATAGGAGTATTAGAGTGACTGATTCAATCGAACTCTTGGTACTATTATGCGGTTAGTGTTATCTAGGTGGGTGACTGATACAATCGAACCCTTATGACCTAGATAAACCGTGGAGGTAGCGAGGGTGCGTAAGAGTAGTAAGAGGTGACTGATTCAATCGAACCCCTTATACTGTTATGCACTTGAACTAAGTAGTATTAATGCTAATGGGGAGTTTGGTTTTTCTAGGTAGGGTGACTGACTCAGTCGAACCCTTGAACCTAGGTGAACCGTACAGGTAGCGAGTAGATTGCATATAGGTAATTTAGGTGACTGACTCAGTCGACCTTTATTACTGATATGCAGTCGTGAATGATGTGTGATTACTAGTGTTATTCTAGTGAGTAGTTAGTATTGTATTGGGGGTGCCGGTACGTCTCTGTTGTCAGCTAGAAGTAATCCGGTGCCTAGTTTGGCTAGCTCATCTGCTTTGCAGTTGCCTGGAATATCTCTGTGTCCCGGGACCCAGCACAGAGTAATGTAACATCTGTCCGCAATCTCGTTAAGAGATTCGCGGCATTGTTTGACCAACTTAGATCTTATTGTTGGCGTTTCCAGAGCTTTAATCGCCGACTGACTGTCTATGTAAAGGACGATAGACTTACCATCTATCGGGTACAAAGAGAGTCTGCGCGCTGCTTCACGAATAGCCGATACTTCCGCTTGAAAAATACTACAGTAGTCTGGGAGTCGGAGAGCTGCGTTTAGCAGAGGTACATCAGAGAATATTCCCAGACCTGTACCTTCCGATGTTTTGGATCCATCAGTGTAGATTTCAATTGCGGCGTTGTTTAGAATGTTACCGTTTTCCCATGCTGATCTGTCTGGGATAATGGTATTATATTTTATATTAAAATCAATAGACGGGGATAAGTAATCTGTATCCCTAATATTGGAGTTAAGTAGTATCTTCATATGGCCAATTGGTGAGTCTGACCATTTTAAAGATTCTTTAAGTCTTAAGGCTGCTTTAGAGGCTACCATTTTCCCGAAGATATCGATGGGAAACATGTGAAGTAGAGTCTCTAAGCCGGCCGTGGGAGTGGACCTGAGGGCCCCTGTGATGCATATGCATGCTGATCGTTGTACTCGTTCCATAGAGTTGGTATTGCTCTCGATATCAAGTGCAGGCCACCAGACGAGAACGCCATAAAGTAGAATTGGTCGAACTACCGCCTTTTTGCAGGTGTAGATGGCGATTTCTGCTTTCTCGGTTCGGTCCTGAATATTCTGTTTCCAGTTAAGTTTACTGTCAAGGGTTAGACCTAAGTATTTTGCTTTATCCGTAAAGCTGAGTTTCGTGTTTCTAAGCTTAGGCGGAGTTATGATTGGAATTTTGTATTTCCTAGTGAATAATACAAGTTCCGTTTTGGACGGATTTACGTTGACTCCAACGTTATCAGTCCATTTTGCTGTTATATCTAGCGCTGAGTCCATTAGATCTCTTAGGGTCTGTGGGAATTTCCCTGAAATGGCTATGGCGATGTCGTCTGCATATGCTACGACCTTGTAGCCTTTATTTTCTAGTGAAATAAGTAGCTTGTTCACTACTAGTGTCTTGGCTTAAGAAAAACGTGATATCTGTTAGAGATATCTGCATCTTTTCAGACAGCCAAGCAGCAATCAAATCCCTAGAATCGACCTCTACAAATTCGTTAGCAGCTCTAGACTGCCGTTCGTCTCTTGTGGAGATGGATGAGCAGTTCAACATTCACCTGTGTTGGGTGCCGGGGCATAAACACATTCCAGGGAATTGTAAGGCCGATGAACTCGCCAGAATAGGAACAACTATACCCATCTTGCCGGATAAAGGCACCTTAGGTATACCAATAGCTATTCGCAAACTTAAACTTCAGCTGGATGCTGTCGGGAGTACAAATCTTAGCTGAACAAATGGATCAACATGTCTAGCGACAAAACAGATTTGGCCAAAGCTGGATCTAAAACGCTCTAAGTATTTGATTTCATTCAATAGATTGCATATCGGCACCATAATAGGTGTCATCACTGGACACTGTCTAATAGGCAAGCATGCTACAAGGCTGGGCCTCTTCGCGAACGATTTCTGTAGAAGCTGCATGGATGAAGAAGAGGAGGAAACTATTCCTCACCTTCTTTGTTTCTGACCAGCTCTCTCCCGTAGAAGGAAACTCCACTTAGGAGCTATCTATTATAATGATACAGGCGACCTGATGAATATTGACATCAAGAGCCTCCTATGCTTCATAAGAAGCTCTAATTGGTTTTAAGACGATTAGGTGGAGGGAGGCTTCTCCCATGATCCACGTGGTATCACAACGGACCTCATTGGTGTAAGTGTGCCGGCTGGCAGCCACTTCAACCTAACCTAATCTACAGTCCGCGAAATTCATTTATACGCACTTGCTTTTTTCTGATTTGCTTTATAAAAAAGTTGTTCAGATAAGAGTTGCATCTTATTATGAAAAGTATGTATAAATTCATTATTTTAGATAACAAAATAAAATCAATCAAAACTACATGACATTATTAATTCAAACAAAAATGGTTTCTTACTGCGAAATGCGTTTATACGCACAGTAAAAGAAATGAAAAAAAATACGTTAATTAAATTTTGTTCTTAAAAATGCGAATTAGTATTTAGTGTGTCCTCCATTTTGTTGAATTGTAGCACATATTCTATCCGGCATAGAGTTTATGAGGTTAGAAATAATGTCGCTGCTTATCAGGTCCCATGTTCGCTTTATTTCCTCTCGAAGTGTTCGAATGTCATCAAACTGGCGTCCATTTTTATAAATTTCACGTGCCATTATACCCTTATACCTTTTCGATGGGGTTTAGGTCAGGACTGCATGCCGGCCAACGCATGAATGGGATGTTTCGTTGCCTGAACCATTCTTGCGAGTACTAAGAAACATGAATTGCTGCGTTGTCCTCTTGAAAATGTAATCTCTGTCACCAACAGCGTCTTTTAAAAATGGAATGAGAGATGAATTCAGCATTTCGCAGTATTTTTCGGAATTCATTTTAGGTGGAACGAAGCACAATTTCGCTTTTATAAAGGAAGAAAAAGCTCCCCAAATCATTACACTTCCTGCTCATTCTTGGTGGATGGTTATGGCGTTAGTCATGCCAATAATAACTGAAACCATCCGGGCCATCTAAGTTAAACTTATTTTCGTCAGAGAATATAACGGTTTTCCATTTTTCGTCCCAATTCATATGATCTCTGGCAAATGTTGTCGCGCTGTCTTATGAAGGGTCTTCAAAAAGAGGCTTTTTCAGTTGTTTTTTGTAAACCACATTTGGAGTACTCGATAAAATTTGTTGAACTCGGCGTTTTGTTATCGGCAAATCGAGATGAGCAACAATTTGGCTGGCAGTCATTTTGTTTTTGGTTGCTTCGACAATTCGATTTTTTTCCCTTCGAGTTATTTTGCTTCATCCCTTTCGACCAACATTTTTTCCATAAGATTTGCCTTTTTTTAAAAAGTTTCTTATGAGGCCTTCAGAACTATTGATTTCCCGTGCAATTTTCCTGTTGGAATCACCTCGCTTTTTCAAACCCGTTATTGTAACTTTTTCCTCCGTTGTTAAGTACTTTCCTTTTCCCATACTCGTTTTTTATTTCAATTTCAGTTAAAGATAATTCTAAAATAATTTTTTTATTTTAAAATATTTAAAAAAAATTTAAATCTTCAACCATACCATTTTACATATACACTCCTATCGTGGAATCCGCGCGCCGGGGGGAACTATTCACCGAAAAAAATATTTCGGCAGCGTCAAATCCGTTAAGTGAACAGTTCCCCGTGTCGGTAATGTGAATGAGTTTCACAGTATCGTAGAAAATGGCATATGTATATTCGGAAGTAGATGATAGGGAATATAATAAAATACAGCAATACATTAAAGAGCTATTTTCAGCCAAATACCTATCGTACACTATAAGATAGAATATATTATCCAAAATTGCAGGAACATACAGAACTTATTATTAATAACTGTGGAAAATGTCAGGGAATATGACAGAAATCCAATCAAATCACTCTTTAATATAACAGAAACACCAACTAAGAAAAATTAAATTATACATATAAATATTTCCATTATAAAAAAACAGGCTTTTGTTACCATTATCGACAAGTTAAAAAAATTAGCCGTTACATACTTAATTAATGATAGAAACTGGATTAAAAAGATTGCTATATTAGAAGGCTATCTGGCTACTTTTTATACACCAAGAAAAATTATTATGGATAATCTTCTCTATATATAAAACAGAGTGGCATACGTCAGTCGTACACAGACCTCCGTGGACTATACACGTGTTTCGGCTTTTGTGCAAAACAAAAATATAAATCGTGTAAGAACACATAGTTAGTTAGACACACCACGTTTAAGCGGCGATTTAGCCTAGTGGAGGTGTTAGTATAACGATGTTCATTTAATAAGTTTTTAAAAATAAATTTTCTTAGTCCTTACTTCGATAAGTTAATTTAATAAATAAGCCTAGTTCGTAGACGTCGAAAGACATAGTTTTAAGCGTTAGGTTTAGCTTAGAGCACCCGCACAGGGTCAGTAAGTTAGAAATACATTCCATAGTAAGTTAGTTAAGCTAGTTTTAAGTGTTTTTGTCTAGCATGTAAGTAATACTGAATTCCAAATAAAAATTGCATAAAAAATTAAAATGAAAATGGTGTTAGTATAACGTGACCCGACGGACTCGGGATCGATCCCCGCCGGGGGATAATACAAAAAGTGTTTGTGTGTTACGTTTTTTTTATTTCTAAATAAAAACTAAAAACAATTAGTGATAGACACAAAAAAAAAAAAAAAACAATAAGTATTGGATAGGAGAGAGAGGTCCGTGCTCCGCATAGCGGGAGTAGCGGACAGAAAAGAAACATCTGCCGATGAGGCTGTTATTGAAAGCCGTCCAATACCAACGGCTAGTGAAAGTACGACAAAGAGAAGGAGGAAGCTAAGGCCAACTTCCAATCTAGTTAAGCGCCCCTCTCTTTCAGCTTCTACCGAAAAGCTGCAAGGTGAAGTGAGGATGGGGGCGCCATCGACAACATCAGCAGCAGCAGTAAATGAGCAGAGTCTTCGATCGGTCGATGATGATGAGTTCCCATACGTCTCCGACTGTGGGGAAGGACGATACACGGGCAATAGTAACAGCTTCGCCTCATTAGCGGCTTCCGAATCGGAAGATGAGGAAGAACAGCTGGAGTGTCTCAGTAACAGCATACGTCAGCTGCAGCAGACGGTGCTCGCTATCAGGGCTAAACAAACAGCCAGAAGAGAGAAGGAGCAGCAATTAGAGCTCCATCGCTCCGAACAAACACAACAGCTGCCAGCTAAGCAGCAACATGTGCAGCAACCAAAACTGAACCAAACCCAGCCACAACAACAAACGCAGCAGTTAAAAAAAATGCCGCAAAAACAACAGCAGCCGCAAAAACAACAGCAGCAGCCAAAGCAGCAGCAGCCAAAGCAGCAGGAGCTACAACAGCAGCAGCAAAAACAGCAGCAGCAGCAGAAGAGCGCGAAGGTGAAAGTGCCTCCAATCAACACTTTTAAAATGGAGTTAAAAGAAACTATCAATCTATGTAAGTCGGCCATAGGCAATAATTTCTATATTAAAAGATTAAATGAAGATAGGCATGCTATCCACTGCAATACAGTGGAGCAGTATAAAAAAATAAAGAGCTTGTTAAAGGAATCGACGACAGAGTTCTTCTCCTTCACCCCGAAGGGGGAAAAGTTGCAAACAATGCTGCTGAGGGGGATGGATTCGTCTACCGAACCGGAGGAGCTCCTTCAGATGCTGAGGGAAAAAAAGTGCGACGGTCTTGAGTTCATGGGGGTCAAGCCGTTCACCACAGTAAGGGTCAAAAGGGAGAAGCGGAAATTACCATTCTTCCTGGTACAGCTTTCACTCAATAGCAAACTGGATGGTCTAAGGAGTATCAATGTCCTAGACTACCAGGTTGTAACCTGGGAAAGAGTAAAAATGAGCGAAAACATTCTCCAATGTGTTCGCTGCCAAAGGTTCGGGCACGCCGCGTCGAACTGCGAAATGCAGCCTCGATGCGTTAAGTGTGGCAAGAACCACAAAGCAGAAGAATGATCTCTTGGTCAGGATAGGGTAGCAGATAGGGCCCAACTCTCGTGTGCTTTATGTGGGAACTCGGGACACACCGCAAACTATCGCGGTTGTCCTAAGTTCCAGTATATGAAAAAAAATAAATCTGGCTCGCCAGCAGAAAGTTGAAGTGAAGCGTCCACCCGCTTCTAGTCAAACTCCAGCCGTCACTCCCGAATGGACCTATTCCCAAATGGCGTCAGGCCGGGGAAATACGGTACAACAACAGCCGAAGATTGCTGCACAGGCCCCAGTGCCTAAAGCACCTGAGACTCAGCCGGACCTGCTGGCCATTTTGCTCTCTATTCAAGGGCAAATGAGCCAGTTGCAGCGTCAGTTACAAGAGCAGGCGAAACGGGTGTACCAGATCTACGCATTTCTGCCGGGCTTAGCGCACCACCAGTCGTAATGGGTACGATGGCAGAGAAACCCTTGAAGATCCTTGCGGTGAATGTGAATTCACTGATAAGGATCGAGCGAAGAACTGTACTTTTTAAGTTGTTAGAGGACCAAAGCCCTGACGTACTTTTGGTTAGCGAAACTAAGCTATCTCAGAAGCACAAACTATGGCACAATAGATATAATATTATAAGGAGAGACCGACCCAACTCCATTCAAGGAGGAGGTGTTGCGTCTTCATTAGGAAAGATTTGCATTGCAAGGCTGTGTACAGCGGTGAAGTGCGCTGTCAAATGAGGAGATCGACAGATACCTACAACGAATGGACGAGACAATTAAACAAACGATGGACAGAACGATACCTCGGTATCAACAAACTGACAACGTAGACATAACCCGCTATGCAACAATTGACGCACTTCACGAACAAAAAAGTAGACTTCTGTCAAGACTTAAAACCTTGTACAGACGGTTTACTGACAGACAAAACTCGGAGGTCAGGACACTCAAGTCGTTGATTAAAAATCTCCAAATGTTGATTAAAGAAAATTACAGACTTTCTGTAAACTTGCATTGGAACAACAAAATTCGGGCTGTAAAATCCAACAACCCGAGTATGTTCCCGCAAATAAATAAATAAAATATTTCGGAGGAATAATCAAAACGACCTGCCGTGTCTCAAGATCCCCCGAACGACGAACAACGAACAAATACTTATAACAGCAGGCATAAATAGAGGGAACGTAGTCTGTGATGACAACTTCTTTGTGATCGAAGATCAGCAGGAGAAGGTAGAGGCTATAGGAGCGACTTTCCAGGAAGTGTATAAGGTGAATGATAGCATTTGCCCGAACCACGACCTGGAGAATCGAGTCCTTGTGCACAACTTCTATCTTCGAAATGATATAGAACACTGGCGATCAGAGAACATCGGCTTCACCGAGTTCAATGACGATAATATGGCAAACAATGTCATCGCCGATGAGGTGGTACATCCCCCGTTCATATCGAAGGTAGAACTCCAAGCGATCTTCGACTCATTGAGAAGTAAGAAAATCAACTTGAAAATCAACTTCCAGAAGTCGGATACCATCCTGTTTAGGACGTCGTTATCTGGGGCCTCTGCGGATACCAGAAAGAATTGGCGAAAGTTTTCAATCGTGGGACAACACGGACAACCGTTAGCGTGTCGAAGTGTAGTCAGATACCTTGGGCTCTGGCTAGACCAGTATCTATATTTTAACAAACATATAGATGCTGCTCTGGCCAGAGCCAAAGCGGGTTTCGCTCTCACAAAGAGACTGTTTTATAGCAGCCAACTCGATGCGAGAGTGAAGGTAATCTGCTACATGGCCCTTATCCGGCCCATGCTCGCATATGGTTGTCCCGTGTGGTTCAACGTGGGAGCAAGCTCGATGGAAAGGATTCGGGTGTTTGAGAGGGCTTGCCTTCGCTTATACAGAACACCAGAGTCTGAGTACAAAAAATTCTATTCCAATGAGGTCCTGTATAACAGGGCGAACATAAACAGAGTGGGTAATTTCGTGATCAAGATGATTCGGGGGCACATTGCAAGAGCAATGAACTCGATGAATAACCTGATCTCTGGGGCCTTCTACCCCAATGACATGTACCACGAGAGAGTGTGCCTTAACGGCTTCGTTCCGCCAGAGGCATTCCTCTATCTAGATAGAGAAGGTCTGATCCAGGACAGATTAGCGGTGCCGCTAACCGGGACGGAGAGAGAACTCCTTCGTCGGTTCCATACGATCCGGGGTAGCCTTTCTAAAGGGGTAAAGTTGGCCTTTTCACTATGGCCGACTTACATAGGTTAGGGAAGTTTTTAAAAAATAAATTTTCTTAGTCCTCACTTTGATAAGTTAAGTTAACAAATAAGTCTAGTTCGTAAACGTCGAAAGACATAGTTTTAGGCGTTAGGTTTAGCTTAGAGCACCCGCATAGGGTCAATAAGTTAGAGTTACATTACATAGTAAGTTAGTTAAGCTAGTTTTAAGCGTTTTTGTCTAGCATGTAAGAAATACTGAATTACCCAATAAAAATTGCATTGAAACTGAAATGAAATGAGAGTGGCATACGTAAGACCGTGCATGACTCGAGAACGGATCGCCCGATTTGAGCTTCCTTTTTTTTGTTGCGTTCGTCTCCGTCCAAGGAAACTTTTTAGGGCAAAAAAAAGAAAAATTCGGAAAAATCGATTTTCCATACATTTTGTATGGGGAACTTTTTTTTTTTTCATTTTGATCGTAATATTGCAATTCAAATGGTTGCAAAAGTTCAAAATTGGTAAAAGTTTCCCGGAAAATTATTTTTTTTTCATTTTGAAGTAATAATACAGTGAAAATAATTGCCAGAGCTCCAAATTTGGAAAATTTTTAATCGGAAAAACCGTTTTCACACACATTGGGGGTGGCAATGGTGTAGTGGTAGCGTCATCGTTTGTCGAGCTTATGGTTTACAGTTCAATTCCTGATGTCGGCAAGCATTATATGATAAGAAGCAGTCGAATCAATTGCGAAAGCTTATGAGAAAACTACTGCGAACACTGGCAGTAGGTTTGTCATATGGCTGGAGAAATTTTTCGCTCTGTTGATGATTGATATGCTTATGACATCAGGTGGACTGCGAAAAAAATACTGTGAATCAGAAGCGAAGGCAAAAAATAAATGACAACAAACGAATCTCCCCAGTTATTTTGGACACCACACCAATCTCGTTCTCGCTCTCTATCTATCTTTCCAACGCCCGCACCGTGTGAAAACATGTGAAAGGGTATTCATGACCCCTTGAGTGCGTGCAAATTAAAAAAAAAAAAAAAAAAAATTCATATGCAACAACATTGCCCACACATTCGTATACGATGCGACAGGTGGCCTTTTTGCTTCGTCATTTCACCATAGTCTAACTATACTAGAAGGCAGACTTCAATGTATTTCACAGATTGGCTCCACCAAGCTAAAATTGGTCCATTTCCATATAAAAGCTTGAATGTATTCTGACGTTCCAGCAAAATGAAATGTGAGGCTCTCACTCACACATTCCTATAAGTAGGTGGAAGATGGTTCCAGCCATTTTTTTTAGATCATTATTGTACATTTTGTTGTTGTTAAGGGGATGACAGGCTGCCCAAAATGTTGTGTTCGAAAGGAAAGAAAGAAACAACACGCTAAATTGTTAGACAGTGATGGCCACGTGCTCATTCACATGCATTCACAGACAGGAAAATTAAGGCTCCACCTATTTTTGACAATGGGCGGGCAGGGGAAATGCAAGTTTGCCGTCTATTATAAGTTGATCTGTTGTTGCTACAGTTGATGCTGCATTAAAATTACTTTTTGAGCATTAATTATCAGATTTTCGATATTCAAATTGTGCCAAAATCATTCGTGAACGATCGCTTCGTTGAAATCCTACAGGGTGCACCATGGAAAAATACCCCCAAACAAAAGAAAACGCCAGGCAGTTACGTCCAAACGTATCCACCGGAAATAAGAGAGCTGATCAAGGAGAAGAGAAAAGCGCGTAAAAATGGCAACGAACTCGGGTTCCGCAAAATAAAGCACACCTAAACAGTTTGTGCAAATCGCTAAAAAAAACCATAAAAAATTTTAAATATCATGGAATACAAAGATTCTAATTTTTCGCTTTGGAAGGCTATAACGGGTATTAAAAAACTTAAAATTCAAGCCGCCCCAATTAAACAAAAGTCATGATGAATGGGTAAGAGATGACATAGAGAAAACGCAAGTTTTTGCCAACCTTCTGGAAGAAACTTTTAAGCCGTTTGATGGATAAGCGCTTATTCAAAATATAAACCGATGCGTTTATAGTCAATAATGTTATAAGTAACGCAAAGCTAAACGAACTTAAGCAAGAAATAAAGAAACCGAAGTCTAAGAAAGCTCCTGGGTATGACCTTATCACAGGAGAGGATCTCAAAGAACTACCCAGGAAAGCTTTAATTAAACTTCTCTTCATTATAAATGCCGCGCTTAGACTAGAATATGTTCCCAACCAATAAAAATTCGCGGAATTTAAAATGGATTTTAAACCAGGAAAACCGCCGTACGAGAAAACGTCTCAAAGACCAATTTCGCTTCATCAAATTATATCTAAAGTATTCGAGAGAATATTAGTTAGGCGAATACAAAAAAAAAATACAAATACAAATTCTTGGCGCAACGGACCGTATGTGGTCCAGGGCCTAGCTTCTCGCGACCATTCGTGTTGTGCGTGTTATATTTTTTCACACAAATGGAAGGGACCTACAGTTTAGAGCCATATCCGAAAGGCAAATTGAGTAGCTTTCTCTTGACAGTTATTACTCTCGGATGTTTGTCAGACATTCGCGAGAGGTGGGACCGTGAAAAACTTTTTGGTGTTGTCTGGGATTCGAACCTCGAACCTCACGCTCAGCGATCCAACGCACTAACCACGGAGCCACGGCGCCACGGCGTTAGGCGAATACAGCCAATTATAAAAGAAAAACGTCTTATCTCGGATCATCAATTCGGGTTTAGAAGCAAGCACTCTACAGTTGACCAAGTACATAGAATAAAAGATGTAATAGAAAAATCACTTGAAGGAAAAATGATGTGCTCAAGTGTATTCCTTGACGTCTCTCAAGCCTTTGACAAGGTCTGGTATAAAGGCTTAAAGTTCAAATTGCGACCTATCTTACGAATAGATTATTCCGCGTCAAACAGGGATACGAATATTCAGACTTTAAGAAAATAATGGCTGGGGTACCGCAAGGTCCACTTTTCTATCTATTATATACGCAAGATATATCGCAAGTAGATGGCACTGCGCTAGCTGCATTGTGGTAGTTGCTATTATGTGTTCTAAATAATACACGATGGTTTACCACAATTCAAAATAATTTATTATAATACTTAATTAAAATGCGTTGAGTTAAGCAAGCGAACTAGACGGCGTAAAGTCAGAAAAAAAGAATGACCAGAAGAAGTCGTTGGTTTTGTTTTTAAATTCTTCGATGTGAGTGTTATGCCCTCTAGTCGTGGAATAGTTGCCACAGGAGCCCCTCTCGAGTGGGACGAGTGTTGAGCGAGATTCACGAAATTAACTCTCCTACCTTTTTTCGCTAGTTTTGTAAAATTTGATGTTGATGCTGTTAATGCTATTGGTGTGAACGGTTGAGTACTATTTATCGTCTCATCTAATGTTTGGGTTAAAGTGAGCGGCTGAGCAGTACTTGTTCTTTGTGTTGATGACGTTTGTACAAGTGGTGTGAGTGGAGCAACAGGATTGTTCTCGATGAAAGCTGGTTTCAGACGTTCCGTAGAAACTGTCATTGGATTTCCTTCTATATTTACCTTGAACACGAAGTCGGAGATGCGGTCAAGTATTTCATATGGACCGCGATATGGTGGTTCCAGTGGCTTCTTTACGCTGTCAACCCGGATAAAAACGTGCGTGCAAGTGTACAGAGTTGCATGGGAGAATGCCCTCTTCTTGTTGTGATGTGCTGTGGGTGCTGACCTTACTTCTCTCATGAACACACGAAACTGTTCGATAAATGCTTGAGGATCCGGACCAGAATCCTCGTCTATGAAGTACTCACCGGGAAGTCGAAGGGTGGTTCCATACAACATTTCAGCGGCACTTGCCTTTATATCTTCTTTGAGACTGGTTCGTAGTCCGAGAAGTACGACGGGTAATACCTTTGTCCAATTTTGCGAGCTGTGGCACATAATTGCTGCTTTTAAAGAACCGTGCCAGCGTTCTATCATGCCATTAGACGCGGGGTGATAAGTTGTGGTTCTGATTCGAGTGCATCCGATTAGTTTTGTCAGGGCGTTGAACATGCGTGATTCAAATTGTGAACCTCTGTGGCTGGTGATTGTTGTCGGAGCGCCGAAACGGCTTATCCATCCCCAGAAGAAAGCATCCATGACCGTGTTGGTGGTAATATCCTTCAGCGGAATTGCCTCAGGCCAGCGTGTGAAACGATCTATGAGCGTTAGACAATATCGGTAACCGTCAGAGGGTGGCATCATTATTATATCGACGTGAATATGTTTGAATCGCTCGCTGGGTACCTCTATGTGTTGTGGTATGTTCTTCACGTGGCGGTGTACTTTACTCCTCTGACAAGGCAGACACGAACGTGTCCAATCCCCGATGTCGCGGTTCATGGATGGCCAAACGTAGCGTTGAGTGATGGCCTTCTTTGTAGCACGGCTGCTGGGATGCGATGCGTTGTGTAAGTTTTCAAATACTTGTCGTCTTAACGGTAGTGGAATGAATGGACGAACGTTTTTGCTAGCGATGTCACAGTATATAGCTGCTTCCGGGTCAACTTTGAGTTTTCGAAGTTTGATCGCCGTAGTTGATTCGGATCGCAATAGTTGTCGTAACTCTTCGTCTTGTTTCTGGTGCTCAGCAATGTCGTTAGTTGAGATGATTGTTGGCAAGTTGATTGCTTCTATTCTGGACATCGCATCTGCTACTATGTTGAACTGTCCGGGAGTGTGTACAATGTTCGTCGTGAACTCGCTGATGTACTGCAATTGCCGTTGTTGTTTTTTCGATGCTTTGTCCGAACGTTGTAAAAACGCGAAAGACAATGGCCGATGGTCAGTAATGACGGTGATATTTTGACCTTCGAGTAAGTGTTTGAAGAACTTAATGCCTTTGTAAATTGCGAGTAATTCACGATCGTAAGCACTATGATTCAACTCAGCTTTGCTTAGTTTTTTTGTGAAAAATCCGAGTGGTTGAGGTTTGCCGTCGACGATCTGGTCCAGTGCAGCACCGATGGACTTATCAGATGCGTCGCAGCGTAGTGTTAGCGTTGTGTTTGGTACAGGAAATGCCAGCTGGACGGCGTCAACCAATAACTGCTTGCATTTTTCAAAAGCGTCTTCTGCCGTTCTGTTCCAGACAACTTCGGTTTTATCATTTTTTTTAACGGTTGGAGACAATTCGATGAGTGGGACGTGAACTTCAGCAGCGTTTGGCATGTTAAGCCGGTAAAAATTCCAAGATCCCAGGAATCTACGTAATTCAGCAACTGTTTTAGGTTTGGGATAATTGCGAATTGCCTCGATTCTGTTCTCTGGTGGTTTAATACCTGATTCGCTTATGGAATAGCCAAGGTAAACGACAGTCGGCTGTGCGAATATGCATTTAACAACGTTTATTGACAGTCCGTGTTGTTGCAGTTTCTCAAGGATGATTCGTAAATGTTGTTCGTGTTCTTTGAGGGTCTTCGATGCGATGAGGATATCATCTATGTAGACGTGGCAAAAATCGAGCCCCCGTAAAATCGAGTCCATAAGACGCTGGAAGGACTGTGCAGCGTTGCAGAGACCGAAAGTCATCACGTTAAACTGATACAGTCCGAACGGCGTGATGACAGCAGTTTTCGGCCGGTCTTCTGGTAGCATCGGTATTTGATAATATGCCCTGTTTAGATCAAGCGTTGAAAACACCTTACATCCGTGTAGATTTAACATAAAATCGCGTACGTTGGGAATGGGGTACCGGTCTGGGATGGTGATTTTGTTTAAACGTCGGTAGTCGCCGCAGGCGCGCCATTCCCCGTTCTTCTTTTGTACAAGGTGTAGAGGACTTGCCCCTTCACTCTTGGACGGCTCGCAGATTCCCTGTTGTATCATGTTGTTGAATTCGGTTTTTGCGATTTGCAGTTTCTCACCAGCAAGACGTCGGGCTCTTTCAGCAACCGGGTGACCTTTTGTTGAGATGTGATGGTGAACACCGTGTGTAGCTGTTTTGCACGTAGCAGGTTTTGTGACGCCATCGAATTCCTTAAGCAGTTTGTAGTACGGATGATCGAAATTAACTGTTGAAATGGTTGGTTGCGAGGAATAGATGAGCTTCGATGGAGAGGCCAGATTTGTTTCCGCATCGACAAGTCTTCGGCGACGTAAATCGACGAGTAGGCCATGATGCTTTATAAAATCTGCACCGAGGATTGGTTGAGTGACGTCAGCTATCGTGAATGTCCACGGGTAGGGTGGTCGAAGTCCGAGGTTTAATGAAATGGTTGCTGTTCCGAATGTATTAATGGTAGATCCGTTAGCTGCAAATAATTTGGATTTAATAAAAGAGTTATATCTATTGTCACCGCTTTTCTGTCGTCTAGGAATAACAGAGATGTCTGCTCCGGTATCTACCAAGAATTTTAGGCCGCTTGTTCGATCGGCAATTTGCAGGCGTGTTGTTGAAACACCTTCAGAGACGCCTGCGTGAGTGTCTGAAGGGTTTAATGGTTTAAAGCTGTTTGTTTTTGGAGGAAATCGCATGGATCTTTACATTTCCGTGCTTTATCCCCAAATTTCGTGTGGAAGTAGCAAGTTGTTTTTTCCTTCTGGTTACGAGAACGACTACTTGATCTGGACCGGTTCTTGAACTTGTATCGAAGGTCCTTGATCTCTTTACTGAGCGCGTTGACCTGTGCTTCAAGTCCTGACGTCTCTGTCCTGCTTATGGATGGTTTGGTATGGGTTGCAGCCATGATGGAGGGACGTGAAAAGTCAATGATTTTGTCGGCTTGAATTGTCAGTTTTGTTAAGTCGGAAACCTCACTGATTGCCAAGATTCCTCTGATTTGTTCTGGAAGTTGTTCAAGAAAGAGCGTACGAAGTACGTTTTCTGGGAATTGACTTCCGGCCAAATTCCTCAGGCGTTGGAGGAGGTTAGAGGGTTTTTCTTCGGAAATTTCGATTCCGTGAAGGAGACGTCGGAGTTTTGACTCACTCGTTTCATCGAATGACGAGATTAAGCGAGTCTTTAGTGCCTCGAAGCGATTTGTTGCCGGTGGTGAAGCTACTATATCAGAGACAAACGGGAGTGTGGATGCGTCCAGATTAACCAAAATGTAGTGATATTTTGTTGTATCCGCAGTAATTCTAGAAATAGCGAAAGCAGCCTCTACTTGTACAAACCATAATGAAGGATTTTCTCGCCCGAATGGTGGAATCTTTACGACTCGTACAGCATTTATTTCCTGTGCGTCGTCAATGTTGAGCTGTAATTGGCCTGCGTCGGCCGGTTGGCCGCCTTCTTTCTCCTGATTTGCCATGTGAAAACTGGATCGTCGGGGTCACCAATTTGTGGTAGTTGCTATTATGTGTTCTAAATAATACACGATGGTTTACCACAATTCAAAATAATTTATTATAATACTTAATTAAAATGCGTTGAGTTAAGCAAGCGAACTAGACGGCGTAAAGTCAGAAAAAAAGAATGACCAGAAGAAGTCGTTGGTTTTGTTTTTAAATTCTTCGATGTGAGTGTTATGCCCTCTAGTCGTGGAATTTGCTAGTTGCCACAGCATTTGCCGACGACACTACTATCTTGGCTGTAGGCAAAACAGTCGAAGAGACTACGGGAAAATTGCGAGAATTATTGGATAGAGTAAATGGATGGACAAAGATTTGGCGAATCGCAATGAATGAAACCAAATCCGTAAATTTTACTTACAAAAAAATAATAATTTGCCGATCCTTTCAAGCTCGGTTCGAATTCCGTTTGCAAACGAGGCTAAGTATCTTGGAATGACACTCGATGCAAAGCTGAAATGGAAGTCGCATGTAAGGAAAAAACGTAAAGAGCTAGAAAATAAATACAGAGAAATGTATTGGTTACTTGGAAAGTATTCCAAGCTTAATATAGAACACAAACTGCTTTTATACAAGCAAGTGCTTAAGCCAGTGTGGACATATGGTACACAACTCTGGGGTTGTATTAAAATAAGTAATTTTAATATTTTACAAACTTTTGAAAATAAAGTGCTAAGAGGAATTGTTAATGCACGGTGGTATATCAGAAACAGAGATATACACAGAGATCTTGGCATTAAAACAATCGATGACAAAATCAAAAATTACGCGAGAAAGCATAAAAGTCGACTAGAAATTCACGTAAATAATACAGTCCTTCAAATTTTGGATGACAGAAATTTACTGCGCCGTCTACAAAGCACCAAACTTTTGGACTTAGCGCGATTGTGAATAACCGCGTTTAATCTGCAAAACAAGCAGGACGAAACCTTTCAACTTGGCGAGATAAGGATTAACCGCGTTTAGATTGCGGAACATGAAGGATCTTTCAGTGGAAAGTAACCTGCCAAATACTTTTATTTCGTGACATAAAAATTGCTTGATAAGTTATTGCTTAGTTGCATTATCTAATAAATTTATATCGAAGGGTGGTGTTTTTGGCCAGTAAGAATCTGACACTACTATAAGCATGCGCTTGCTATTCTCATAGTGTCTATGGAAGATTATTTTCACCTACACTCGAAAAAAGAAAAAAAAATCGTGAACTATTATTTCATCTCAATCAAGTGAAGTTCAGCGTGATTTTTATGATCGTTTAGTTGCCAACTCATGTTTTGTGATTTTACCGGTGATTAAAGTGGAAATTTCAGTGATTCTGGTGAGTTTATCGAAAACATTCAACCTTTCTAATGTTCTAATGTTTTCAGTGCATTTGCGAATCAGATAATATTGCTTCGAGGGTGATAATTCGAGTTCCTAGACATTGTACATTCAGTGTTCGGGAGATATTATGCCTCACAACAGAAGATCAAACATTGGCTCACGCAGTCGCAATAGACGAAGATTGGCAATTCGTCGTGCAAATCAAACCCCTGAGCAACGCGCCGAAACGAATTAACAGCTTCGAGCACATGCGTCGCCAGTTCGTGCAGGACGAACTCAGGTGGAACGAGAATATCACGCAGCTGCTGAATGCCTGGGCAGCGCAATCTCGATCTGCTTCATCAAGTTGAATCAAACGCCAATCGTCGTGTAAGAAAAAGTGCAGTGAATGTCCAATTACATAGCGCTGATTTCCAATATGACTGCACGATTCACTACAGCGAACTACCGTGTGTCACGATTGGGTCCATGGATGTGATTTGCTTTACGGCGACTTACCAGAATCAAGACATTCCTGACGAATGCCCACAAATACGACGGTTTCTTTCAAATGACGTCATTCGGTGCGAATATTGCTGAAGAACGCTTATTTAATCCTTGCATTCGACATGACAATCTATAAATCACAAGACCAATATTTGGAAGTGTGGGATTAATCTCGAATTCCCATGCTTCTCGCATGGCCAATTATATATGTGGCATGTTCGCGTGTTAGAAAGCTTTCATTTTTGTTTATTTATGAGCCGGACAACAAAACAAAGCACGTAGTCTACTACAAAGCTTTGAATTGACCTGATATCTGATTCCCTGAACCTCTACATTCCGTGTAAATAAAAGGATATTGAATTGAATCGAATTCGAAAAGTGTTTCATTCAATCAATAATTGAAATTCAAGTGGAATCATTTGCTATCGATCGCAAATGTTCGAACAAAAAAACTAATTTCGGGTGGAATCGTGAACGCTCGAGATTATTTCAATCAAAAAATCAATTTTGGGCGGGATGAAGTTCGCCGGGTTCGCTAGTAAGTTTACATAAATCGGAACAAGATGTAAAATATTTACAGGAAAAAGGAATAGAAATACATTGGACAAAGCCCAATAGTCATACTGGGAATTCCGATGTCGAAAGGCTACATTTTACTATAATAGAAAAGGCAATAGAAGAAGATATTTCAGCTGAACAAAGGATACAGAAAGTAATAGAAAATTACAACAACATCATTAGTAGAAAAAGCAAAAAAGAAAAAAATACAAGAATACACAGAATACACAGTTGAAAGTTTTAATTAAAAAACGTGCATTTATCTAATATTAAAATAGCTCCTAAATTTGCAGGTAATTATAATAGTAATTATATAATAATCTTAATAATGAGGACAATCACAGTCCAGGGACTACTACAAGTACATCCTATATGAGAAGAAAACGGGTATGAAAAAATGAGAGTTAAACAAGTGGAGATAACTAATAACACTGACACAATTTTACATATAATAAGTTCATCTGAAATGAAGAACGTTTTAGATCAATCATCATTAATAGCCAATTCCAATAGTTTTCAAATAGATGCATCACAAGAATTAATGGTTGAAATAAATGAGCAAATATACGAATACAATGAAAAAGCTCTGTTTAAACATTTAAAGCATAGTAAAAATTGTATTTTTCAGAAAACATGTTTATTTGTTTGTACTAATGTAACTATCATAGAAGAATTAGATGATGAATCTATTTTGTTAATAAATATGAATAATGAAACTCTACTACAAGATTGAGATTAGATGATGAATCTATTTTGTTAATAAATATGAATAATGAAACTCTACTACAAGATTGAGATAAGCGAATTATAAATTTAACGGGAAACTATTTAATCAAAAATAAATTTTATAATAGGAAAATTACTGCAACCGATAAATACTATTATTCAACAAATAATGTAAAGGAAATTTTTGCGAAACCAATAAAATTTTATGAAATTATAATAAATAGTGTAGAAAATTTAAGACAAATTAAGGAACTGCAATAAAATAAAAATGCAATGTATGGTACTAATATAAGCCTAATGTTGATAATAATCTTTATGGCTTTAGGTATGATCTTTTATGTATCTTGGAAAACAAAAAAAAAAGCAAGATTAATGAAGTCAATAACATGAAGCCGGAGACTTCTGACTAAAAGCGAGGAGTTACATACATCAGCAGCAAAGAGCCGACAATAACAGGAAATGCTGACATAGAGCTTGCCTATGCCCTGCAAGGTGCATACCAAATCAAACCAAAAGCAAAAACGGTTGCTTGGTGATTTGGGTGTCGGTCATTCACATGAACTGATTTCCGTTCATGGTCTTGTTGCTGAATCAACATAATGTTCAGATAGGTCATAAGTAAAAAAGTAAGAGTGGAAGAAGAGAGTCTTGTTCGATCCATTACAAAATAAAGTTGTGCTATACTCAAGTTTCGTGTTTTTAATTTTCGATTCTCAATATTTATCTCGCGCCAAAGGGGGTATGAATACGCTTATGCTGATTTCGCAGGGCACTGGCGTTTGAAAGAAGGGGAAAGAGGAACAGAGGAAGTACCGCTGCACGTTTGCTTTAAATGCTTGAAGATTGTAGTGATAAGAAAACACAGAGCCTGGGACATCATTTCACATACATACAGTCACTGGCAAAATTACTTGCACAATGCAATGCTTACACCATATCATTTCAATAAAGTTGAATATCTTTTGAAAAATTCAATATTTCCGTTATGTTCTTGTTTATTATCAATCTTTTAAGTCATCTTGAAACGGTAAATAAAAAAACAAAATCAAATTTCTAACAGTAAACGTAAAAACCATAGAAAAGAAAGTGGCAAAATTATTGTAACATCACTAAACACAGGCAAAATTATTTGCACAAATGCAATTAACTGTTCTGGATATGTACCCATAGTTAAATTCTTCGACTATTCAATGCAAATCGATTAGTCATTGTTAGTAGTTTAGCGCCTTTCCTTCAGCCAATTTTTAAAACTTTTAAATGGCTAGAACTATGGAACTATCAACGTAGAAACGTGCCGCTATTGTTTCAGAATTTGAAACCGGTGCTTCGGCAGTAGAATTTTCGGCAAAATATTACTGCGGTCAAAAAATAATATATTACAAAACTGGAAAACAAAAAACTGGAACTGTAAAAAACCGAACCCGTTGAAGCAGAAAAAAGGTTACTTCGTAAAGGGAAGACAGTTGAATTATCATTCTTTTAAAAGTAACCCACGTGAAAAGGTTCGAAATGTGTTAACGGATTAAAACAAGGATTGTGAGAACAATATTAGTGAAAGAACGGTACGACTATGATTAAAGAAAATCCAAATTCAAGCTCCAAATAACATCAAGAAATAAGCAGCTGAGGCTACAATTTACTAGGGAGCATATTAACACACTAGCAGCTGTTTGGAGAAGTGTGCTCTGAACCGACGTGACTGCTTGTTCTTTGGATGGCAGCTATGGTCGAAAATTTTATTTCTGCAATTCAAAAACAATATCCAAACAACCCATAAAGCAACCAAACCAACCAACCAAAGCATTCCAAAGGAGGTCAAATTATTATATGGGGAAGCATATCGTATTGTGGTGTGGGACCACTTATGCGGTGCTCTGACCATATGACACAGTCACATTATTTAAAGATACTAAATGATGTTGCACTGGTGGAGTCCTCAATATTCATCGGGAGCGATTTCAACATGATAATGTATCCATACACGCTGCCTGGAACATCAAAAAGTTTTTAACGGAAGTAGAACAAGTAGCTTTAAAATGGCCTCCACAAAGCCCTGGCTTACATTTAGGTAATAGGTAATGGCATCTTGTGAAGTCTGAAATTCCACAAAACATTGCAAGATCTGCAGATGAAACATGGAACGATTTTATAACAGCTTGGAGTACTATTCTGGGAGAGCAAATTCAAAATTTGATAGACTCAATGCCAAGGCGCCTCGCAGAAGTTATTGCGGCAAAAGGAGGAAACAAAACTTATTAGATAATGCTATGCCCTCAAAACCATTGCGTCAATGTAAAAAAAATTCTCATTTTCGGCTTTCAGAAGCGTAAGCAGAAGTAAATTGTACTTGTGCAAATAATTTTGCCGGTGTTTAATGTTGTAACAATAATTTTGCCACTTTCTTTTCTATGGTTTTAACGTTTACTGTTAGAAATTTGATTTTGTTTTTTTATTTGCCGTTTCAAGAGGACTTAAAAGATTGATAATAAACAAGAACATAACGGAAATATTGAATTTTTCAAAAGATATTCAACTTTATTGAAATGATATGGTGTAAGCATTGCATTGTGCAAAGTCGCATTGCATTGCATTGTCGTTCGTACCGTATGTCCGAGGCTGGAATTGAGGGTGAACTGATGTGTGAACTGATTCGAAGCGTGACGCTTATTGCAGGTGAAACTTTGAAGGAGAGGAATGCAAGTGGCTATTTCGCGGGAGCATTTTTCGAACTTAGAAATGAACACTCCACGATAGACCAAGGGCATCGTGTTACGGATGTAGTGGAAAAAGCAATTAAAGAAAAACAAGTGTGTTCGGCACTATTTTTAGATGTTGTTCAAGCCTTTGACAATGTTTGGCATAAGGGCCTTGAGTATAAACTGCATAGGGATTTACGCAGCAATGGCGTATCAAACTCAATGAGACAAAATCAACTCACATAAACTTCACAAATAAAAAGATAAACAACCTTCCGATACTCATCAAAAACCAAATTGTACCCTATGCCAATACAGCAAAGTATCTTGGACGTAAAGTTAAAATGGAAATAGCACATTAAAAAGAAAAGAGAAGAACTAAACTTGAAATATAGAAAAATATACTGGTTACTTGGGAGAGACTTAGACATGTCTACCCAGAAAAAAATCTTGCTACATAAACAAGTATTAAAGCCTGTCTGGACGTACTGCATCTAATTATGGGGCTGCACAAAGAGCAGAAATGTTCAAACTATGCAGACATTACAAAACAAAGTCCTTCGTGGAATAGCAAATGCCCCTTGGTATTCAAGAAATAGCGATTTGCACCGTGACCTAGAAGTGGACACGGTGACGGAAGTGTTTGGAAAGCACGCTGTGTCTCACAATCAGCGATTGCAAAATCACGTCAACTCCGATTTAGACACCGTCTAAAATGTACGAGAAGAAGAAGATTGAGAAGAACCAACCAAGAGCAATTGAGAAGAACCAACCAAGAACCAACTATTAGACCTATACAAAGGGGGAGAGTCCATAAATTTTGTTCGTATAAAGGTAAAAGATATGTTTGGCACATTCACATTTTTGACAGATACAGGTGAAGATATTTCCGTGTTCAAAAACAATTCCATTAGAGAAATAAATCATAACGTAAAATGTTAGATAAGTGGCATAACTAACAGTGCAATATTCTCAGAAGGTGTATCTGAATTAAAACTATTGATAGGAGACAAAATACTAAAACATACATCTCACATTATAGATAGGGCAATGAATTTGACGACTGATGGAATACTAGGACGTGATTTCTTGAAGTTGCATAACTGTAAAATAGATTATCAAACATATGTCTTAGTAATCAATATGAAGGAAGAAGAAATCATATTACTTATGAAAATGGACATGAAGAATCTCAATAAAATAACTATACCGTCAAGAACAGAAGCCATTCAGAAAGTAGATCTTCTGCTGGATCAAGATAGTATCATCACTGGTAGTGAAGTAAAAAAAGGAGTATTCGTAGCAAATTCCCTAGTACCAGCAGAGGGTATTAAGTATATTAAGATTATGAATACAAGAGATACCAAAGAAACCATTGAAAATGCCATGATTAGTATATAAGTATTAAGTAATTATGAGATCCTAACTTGAATAAAGTTTTTACAATTTAGGATTAAAATTTTGAGTTCATCAAAGTTGGAATACCATGGGCTAATTGTCTTCGTCCATATTTGTTAAATACTGCAGGTATTACGAAAAGTTTTTGTGCTCGTCTTCTAGTATTCTGATTATGACGTATAGGTTGTTTGAAACGGGAGTCATCGTAGTACTCCAGGACTGCAGTCATCTTGAATATGCTCTTGACCACTAGAAATTGTTATTATACATATGTATATAAGTTTTACCAGTCGTCGTTGGAGACTATGTATTCTATCCAGATGCGTATTAGATGCATTTCCCCATGCCAAAATGCCGTATCTAATTCTCGATTCAGCCAGTGAGTAGTACACTTGCCTCTGGCAATCGTTCACAGACCTCCGTAGAGTATAAACGTGTTTCAGCCTCTCCGTCAAATAGTGGAAAAATATTAAATAGTGCAGTAAACACATTCCGTTTAAGCGACAATTTAGCTTAGGTGAAGTGTCGATCGATCGTGACCCGACGGACTCGAGATCGAGTCCCACCGGGGGAAAATGAAAAAATCCTCTTTTTTTATTTAATAAATAAATAAAATAAACAAAATAAAGTGACAGAGACACGTGAGTGAAGTGATGGATAGAAGTGAGCGGTCCGTGCTCCCAATAGCTGGAGTAGCGGACAAAGGTGTTATTACATCGGGCAACGAAGCAGCCAAATCAGGCCACTCAGAAACGGTGTCACAATCTGGGTAAGCGCCCCTCTCTATCAGCCTCCTACGAAAAGCTGCAGGGGGAAGGGAAGATGGGGGCGCCATCGATAATAACAACAGCAGCAATACAGAAACAGCGTCGGCGGACAGCTGACGATTACCCATACGTCTCCGACGGTGGGGAAGGACGATACACGGGGGACAGCAACAGTTTCGCCTCGTTGGCGGCGTCCGAATCAGACGATGAAGATGACCAGTTGGAGTCCCTAACAACCAACATACGTCAGCTGCAACAAAGGGTGCTGGACATCAAGGCCAATCAAATGGCCCGACGGGAGAAGGAGCAGCAGTTCGTGATGCAGCGCTCCCAGCAAGTACTACAGCCAGAGTCAGCTGAGCAGCAGCAACAAAATGTAGAACAGCCAAAACAGCACCAAAGCCAAAAGCAACAACAAAAACAAACAAAACAGCCGTTAGTAAAGCAGCAACAACAACAGCAGCAGAAGAGCGCGAAAGGTGAAGGTGCCCGCAATTAACACCTTTAAAATGGAATTAAAAGAAACAATCGAATTATGTAAGTCGGCCATAGGCAACAATTTTTTTATTAAAAGATTAAATCAAGATAGGCATGCTATCCACTGCAATACTGTGGTTCAGTATAAAAGAATAAAAAGCTTGTTAAAGGAATCGACGAGAGAGTTCTTCTCCTTCACCCCGAAGGGGGAAAAGCTGCAAACAATGCTGCTGAGGGGGATGGATTCGTCTACCGAACCGGAAGAGCTCCTTTAGATGCTGAGGGAAAAACAATGCGACGGTCTTGAGTTTGTAGGAGTCAAGCCGTTCATCACAGCAAGGGTAAAAAGGGAGAAGAAAAAGCTGCCGTTCTTCCTAGTTCAGCTTTCACCCAACAACAAACTGGATAGTCTAAGAAATATCAATGTCCTGGAGTACCAGGTTGTAACCTGGGAAAGAGTAAAGAAGAGCGAAAACATTTTACAATGTGTTCGCTGCCAAAGATTCGGGCACGCCGCGTCAAACTGCGAAATGCAGCCCCGATGCGTGAGGTGTGGCAAGAACCACAAAGCAGAAGAGTGTTCTCTAAGTCAGGATAGGGTAGCAGATAGGGCCCAACACTCGTGTGCATTATGTGGGAACTTGGGACACACCGCAAACTATCGCGGTTATCCTATGTTTCAATACATGAAGAAAATAAATTATGCTCGCCAGCAGAAAGTCGAAGTGAAGCGTCCACCCGCTTCTTCTCAAACACCAGCCGTCACTCCTCAATGGACCTACGCCCAAATGGCGTCAGGCCGGGGAAACACGGTACAACAACAGCCGAAGGTTGCTGCACAGGCCCCAGTGCCTAAAGCACCTGAAGCTCAGCCGGACCTGCTGGCTATTTTGCTCTCAATTCAAGGGCAAATGAGCCAGCTGCAGCTTCAGTTTGCAGGCGAAACGGGTGGACCAGATCTACGCACTTCTGCCGGGCTTAGGGCACCACCAGTCGTAATTGGTTCGATGGCGGAGAAACTCTTAAAGATCCTTGCGGTTAATGTGAATTCACTGATAAGGATCGAGCGCAGAACCGTACTTTTTAATTTGTTAGAAAACCAAAGTCCTGACGTACTTTTGGTTAGCGAAACCAAGCTATCCTAGAAGCACAAACTATGTCACAATAGGTATAATATTATAAGAAGTAACCGACCCAACTCCATTCAAGGAGGAGGTGTTGCGATCTTCACTAGAAAACATTTGCGTTACAAGACTGTGTAGTGCGGTGAAGTGCGGACGTTCCAGGAGCTGGAAGCGTGTATCGTGTGTATCCCCCTCCATAGTGCAAAAAGGTTGTACGTGGTCGCGGTCTACGATTCTGGAACTACTCAAACCACTTCATTTACAACAGAGTTCGAGACACTTTGTCGATGTCTTAGGCTGGAATCGGAAGAGAACTATTTTATTATGGCCGGAGATTTGAATGCCAAGCACAGTTATTGGGGAAATAATATACCGAATTCTAGGGGGAACCTACTATTCAATTGGTGGGGTCTGCACAATGCCGAGTATAGACTCGATTTGAAAGCAACCGATAGTCCGTCGTATCCTAGAGGCGGCTCCTATCAAACGAGATTGCGGAGTTGGAGGAGTTTGTCTAAACGTACCCCTACAATTACAGTAGGACGCGTTGAACACGCTTCTCCAGAGTATTGACAAGACCACTCTCCTCGAACTCGCTCTACCCACCGTCCAATAGGAACCTGTCAATTGAGGAGATCGACAGGTACCTACAACGAATGGACGAGACAATTAAACAAACGATGGACAGAACGATACGTTGCATTGCAACAATTGACGCACTTAACCAACAAAAAAGTAGACTCCTGTCAAGGTTAAAAACCTTGTACAACCGGTTTACTGACAAACAAAACCCGGAGGTCAGGACACTCAAGTCGTTGACTAAAAACCTCCAAATGTTGATTAAAGAAAATTACAGACTTTCTGTAAACTTGCATTGGAACAACAAAATTCGGGCTGTAAAATCCAACAACCCGAGTATGTTCCCGCAAATAAATAAATTATTTCGGAGGAATAATCAAAACGACCTGCCGTGTCTCAAGATCCCCCGAACGACGAACAAATACTTATAACAGCAGGCATAAATAGAGGGAACGTAGTCTGTGATGACAACTTCTTTGTGATCGAAGATCCGCAGGAGAAGGTAGAGGCTATAGTGAATGATAGCATTTGCCCGAACCACGACCTGGAAAGTCAAGTCCCTGTGCACAACTTTTACCTTCGAAATGATATACAGTACTGGCGATCAGAGAAACCGGTTTCACCGAGTTCAATGACGATAATATGGCAAATAATGTCATCGCCAATGTGGAGGTACATCCCCCGTTCATATCGAAGGTAGAACTCCAAGCGATCTTCGACTCATTGAGAAGTAAGAAATCCGTGGGTATCGACAGTGTGTTTAACATTGTGCTTCGACACCTCCCTCCAGAAGCGGTAAACATTTACACCATCCTGTTTAACAATGCGCTGAATAATGCACATTATCCGGCGCATTGGAAGACAGGGGTGGTATATCCTATTCCCAAAAGGGGTAAGGATACTTCCAATCCGGCGAATCTCCGGCCGAAAAGTCTCCTTCCGAATATCAGCAAGGTATTCGAAAAAGTGATCCATAGAGCGCTGTCTAAGTGGGTTGAGGACATGATTGACTTGGAGAAGGCCTTAAATACCGTATGGCTAGAAGGACATAGAGAAGGTTGGGCATAAGTAAGCCACTACTGTACATGCTTTGTAATATGCTCACCGGTAGATAGTTCATTGTAAAAAAATGGCAATGTGACTTCGGCTGGTGGTGATATTAAAAATTGTCTGCAACAGGGCGCGGTTAATTCGCCGATCCTCTTTAACATTTACACCAGCGATCTTGTAGGATCTTTTCACCAAGCTTCTCGTATAGCGTACGCAGACGACTTGATAGCGTACAGATCAGGACCAAAGATCGAGGTCATTGCAATACTCTTGCAGTGTGATTTTGATAAGATCAAGCGATATTGCGACGATTGGAAGTTAAAAATCAACTTCCAGAAGTCGGAAACCATCCTTTTTAGGACGTCGTTATCTGGGGCCTCTGCGGATACCAGAAAGAATTGGCGAAAGTCTTCAATCGTGGGACAGCACGGGCAACCATTAGCATGTCGAAATGTAGTCAGATACTTTGGGCTATGGCTAGACCAGTATCTATATTTTAACAAACATATAGATGCTGCTCTGGCCAGAGCCAAAGCGGCTTTCGCTCTCACAAAGAGACTGTTTTATAGCAGCCAACTCGATGCGAGGGTGAAGGTAATCTGCTACATGGCACTTATCCGGCCCATGCTCGATGGAAAAGATTCGGTTGTTTCCTTCGCTTATACAGAACACCAGAGTCTCAGTACAAAAAAATTCTATTCCAATGAGGTCCTGTATAACAGGGCGAACATAAACAAAGTGGATAATTTCGTGATCCAGATGATTCGGGGGCACATTGCAAGAGCAATGAACTCGATGAATAACCTGATCTCTGGGGCCTTCTACCCCAATGACATGTACCACGAGAGTGTGCCCTAACGGCTTCGTTCCGCCAGAGGCGCTCCTCCATCTAGACAGAGAAGGTCTGATCCAGGACAGATTAGCGGTGCCGCTAATCTTCCATGTTGCCCGGACAGCTGCGGATAGGCGATTTACCTACAACCGACACGTCGCACACAGCATTATGGAGCGTCTCCGATTTAGTAGAGCGGTATTAAGTCGCGATTTCCGCGATATTGAACGGCAGCGCCAGAAATTGTGGTGGTTAGGGGACGGAGAGGATACTCCTTCGTCGGCTCCATTTGATCCGGGGTAGCCTTTCTCAAGGGGCAAAGTTGGCCTTTTTACTATGGCCGACTTACATAGGTTAGGTTAGGTTGTTCAATTTTATGAAAAAAAAGGCACAGCACTTTAAAAAAAAATAAAAATAAAAAAAATAAATAAATAAAAAAAAAATAATAATAAAAAAAAGTTTTAAAAACAGCAGCACTGCAATTAAGTATGAATTACGTATTTTAGACTAAGATTAGTTTTTAAGGTTTATTTAAGGCTTCTAAGTTAGACTTAAGACTGTATTTTTATTTAATTTTAAGCAAAATCACCAAATGTTCGTTTACCATTTTTTTTTAAAAAGCTTTTCTTTGTTCTCAAGTAGTAAGTTAAGTTAATAAATAAGTCTAGTTCGTAAACATCGAAAGACATAGTTTTAAGCGTTAAGTTTAGCTTAGAGCACCCGCCTAGGGTCAGTAAGTTAGAGTTACATTACATAGTAAGTTAGTTAAGCTAGTTTTAAGCGTTTTTGTCTAGCATTTAAGAAATAATAAATTCCAAATAAAAATCGCGTTAAAAATGAATGAATGGCACTTGCCTCTGGACATCTGTTGTCACCAAGTTGTGATCGTGGCACCATCTTGACATTTGCTCGAATTCCTTCTGCGTTATTGCTATCGCCGTTTCGAGTTTTTGGTGTTTAACCACTATGGCATCTCCGTATGCATATGCAATCGATTGTTCAAAAACACGGAGAAGTTCATTAGTGAAAAGAACGAACAATATTGGGCCAAGTTTGGAATCTTGTGGAACACTGAAATGCTCTGCTTTTCGTCGCTGACTGTGTTTGCAATCTTCACCCTAAACTTTTTTTCAGATAAATAGTTCTGTAGCCACTTAGCTACCTTTCCCCTAACTCCGAGCTGGAAAATGCATTCTAGCAGCTTGTCGTGCAGCAGCGTATCAAAGGCTTTACTGAAATCTACGTACATAACTAGCACTTGGTGGTTTTTATTCAAGTCGGTGGTAATAACGGTCGACATCTCTCCCAGGAGTCTACCAGTGCTCTTTCTTTTTTGAAACGCATATTGGTTTGGTTGCAAAACATTGTGTTTACCTATAAAATTCTTTAAGCGATCAACGAAAATCTCCTCCGTTCTTTGCATTTATAAATTGCATCTTGTAGTAGCTCGATTTAGCTAATAGTATGCTTTTACTTACAAAGTTTCGAAAGTGCTAATATTCACGTTAGAAATCCTGGTTTCGTGGATTTTTTGCATCTCCGATACATTTCATCTTTTCTTCTGCACATTTGAACCATATCGGGTGTGATTCAATGTTTGTACTGGCGTTTCGTTTGTTTTGGATTGTATTTCTTGATTGTGTATATACGAGTATGTGGTTCATGCCGTCCACAAATTTGCTGTAAAGGCACTCTAGTTTGGTTTCTTCACAGAGCTGCTGCCAATCAGTTTGTTCAATCAAAAGATTTACCCTTTGTTGGTCGATTCGCCCAATCACTTCGTGTACACCTTCATTCACATTATCCTTAAATGTAGCATACATCAGCGCGTAGTTATCTGATATGTCTGTTTCAATGACCGCTGACATTATTTCGCTCTTTTTTATGGTGATCTATTAGTGTGGCGGTGTTTGTGCCAGGAACTACAGGAGTAGTTTCCTCCTCATTTCCCAATAGCCAATTACCTGTGAGTCACATACATATATTTTGTAGGTTTAAGTTCATGTCCCCCGAAACTATTAGCTCTTTTCTAAATTTTATATTCCCATAACGGTCATTATCAGTTCAAAAGGCGACCGTTTGGACTAAAAATTGCAAAGGATGTTGTCAATAGCGCTAAGCGGCTCACAAGCTTCATCATTTCTCTATGTAGATGACATAATAGTTTTCGGTCAGAATTTAAAAGCACACAACGACAATTTAATTAAAGTATTGAAAAGATAACGACAGTATAATTTAAAATTAAATCCTGGAAAATGTAACTTTTTGAAACCAGAAGTAGTTTAGCTAGGGCACTTGAACTCCAAAAGGAATATAAACTGACCCTTCGAAACATGAAGTAATTAGATCTTATTTGGTACCAACAGATGCTGCCGATGTACGAAGATTTATAGCATTTAGTAACTATTATAGGATCATCAAATACTTCGCAGACATAGCAAGACCGTTAAACCAATTAAAAAAAAAAAAAAACTATTTACTTGGACAGACGAGTGCGATAGAGCATTCAGCAAACTAAAGCAAAAATTGATAGCACCATCAGTACGAGCGTATCCAGATTTCTCAAAACCATTCATATTAACTACTGACGCCTCAAACTTTGCTTTAGGAGTCAATTGTCACAAGGAGAAATTGGAACAGATAGACCTATAGCCTACGTAAGAAAATCATTGAATTAAATAAACATGAATTAAATAAACCTATAATAGAGAGAGTTACTAGCAATCCATTGGGGTATAAAATACTTCAGACTTTATTTGTTTGGTAGAAAATTGACAACTTATACCGAACACAGGCCACTAGTAAGCTTGTTTTCCCATAAAAACCCGTCCTCGAAATTAACCAGAATGCGTGTTATTGACTTAATGGACTATGATTTTGAAATTGTATTCAAACAAGGGAAAATGAACACAAATGCAGATTCACTTTCGAGAATACAGGTAAATTCGGACAAATTGAAAGAAATGATACCAAGATAAAATGTTGATGTTGTTACCAGAGGAATGAAAACGAAGGATGAGATACCAAGCGTAAAAGAACAGTGTGCAAAAGCCTTAGACTCAAATGTGGGAACTGATCACCTTCACATATGGGACTGTACATCACTATCTGGCATAAGGCGGATGAAGAAAATTGAATTTAAAGAAATTAAAACTACAGAAAAAGGTAACAATAACAAGAAACACTGCAGTTGTCGAATTTAGCGATAATTCTCTATCGAAGATAAAATTGATTTTAAAGAAGCTAATATTCGTTATGAGCAATGCAGGTGCGAATAAACTAGCGCTAGCGAGAAATAGTTTAATATTTGAAAATGTGAACGTGAACGAATTCAAAGAGATATTTAATAAGCTGTAAAAGAAAAGAAACACTGGTGAATGTTTAGATAAACTTATTATTATATGAACCTCCGAAGCAGGTTACAAATGAAGAAGAAAAGCACAGATTAATTACAGCACATCATAATTCTAGAGTTGGAGCACATTGTGTTATCAGAAAGACCATTAAGACCTTCAAATGGATTCAGAAATATTTTCACCCTAAAATGTGAATTGACTAAATTTGTAAAGGCATTTCCGTTACAAACCAAAGACGCCATTAGTATTGCCAAGACAATAGTACAAAAAGTCATATTAAAATATGTATGTTTTAGAAAAATAAAGACAGACAAGGGAACAGAATTTACAAACGAACTACTAAAGAACATTTGCAACTTATTGAATATAAATAAAATATTGTCGACTCCTAGTAATAACTGTTATGAGAAAGCTTCTCAATATGCCTTTCGGATATGTCTTTAAACTGTAGGTACCTTCCATGTGTGCCTTCCAATTGTGTGAAATATATAACACGCACAACACGAATGGTCGCGAGAAGCTAGGGCTTGGACCACATACGTCTGTTGCGCCAAGTATTTTTTGTAAAGTCCAGGAATAATACAGAAGCTGCCAAAATGGGTTTAACTGTAAACGAGAGCAAAAGCAAGTATATGCTATCAGCAAGAAGGGACACACAACATCGATGAATTGGACAGAACGTCACGGTCGACAGCTATAACTTCGAGGTAGTAAGGGACTTCGTCTACATTGGCTCTGCTATAAATTCTCACATCTCGGCGGAAATAAATCGAAGAATAACTCTTGCCAACCGCTGTTTCTTTGGGTTGAGAGTAGAAAGACTCGAAAGACTAAGGAGACTCTTTATAAGACCTTAATTATCCCAGTCCTGCTTTATGACGATGAAGCATAGACCCTTTCGAAAGCGGATGAAGGTGTCCTTGGTCCCTCTGAGAGAAAAATTCTTCGTAAGATATACGGTCCCGTTCGCGTTGATGGGCTTTGGAGGAGAAGATTAAACGACGAAATTTACGAGCTGTACATCGACATCGACTTAGTCAAAAAATTGCGCATCTGTTGCCTAAAATGGCTAGGACATGTAGAGTGAGTGGACACCAATGCTCTGCCTTGCAGAGTCCAGAGGACGATCTTGCTCCATCAATGCCGGTAAAGACCTTACCGAGACCTTTCATGTCCAAAAAAGGCGACGCGCTTTCATGCGACTTCCTTAACATCGTACTTGGAAAAATAGTGCAAAACTCACGCGCCAACACCAGAGGCACAATCTTTCAAAAGTCCGTCCAATTACTCGCATACGCAGACGATATTGACATAATCGGAAGAACACAGCGTGATGTCAGTAGCACTTTCGTGAGTATTGTGGCGGAAGCGGTGAAGATGGGTTTATCGTTCATGAGGGCAAGACCAAGTATATGCTGTCAATAAGAAATGACAACCAACATTGACGTCTTGGACAGGGCGTCACCGTAAGCAGATATAACTTTGAGGTAGTTAGGGACTTTATCTACCTAGGCTCCGCTATGAACTAAGACAATGACACCAGGACTTGCCAATCGTTGCTTTTTTGGGCTAAGAAGGCAATTGAACAGCAAAGTCCTATCTCGAACAACTAAAATGACTCTATAAGAGACTTTAATCATCCCGGTCCTCATTTATGACGCAGAGGCATGGACTCTAACAAAAGCAGATGAGGTCGCTCTTGGCTGTTTCGAGAGGAAAATTCTTCGGTGATTTTTGGTCCACAGACTTAGACGGTGAGTGGAGGAGGAGATGTACGGCAAATCGAGCCAGAAGGGTGACGGTCCAACGACTGAGGTGGTTAGGTCATGTAGAGCGCATGAACACAAATCCCGCGGCTCGTAAAATCTACGAAACCATTCCCGAGGGACGGCGCAGTTGAGAAAGACCGCGACTCAGGTGGCGCACGAATTAAATTAAAGAAATAACTTTTGTTTAAAAAATATATTTATTTAAGGCTCATGTGCGTTGACAAATCTTAACTCAATTCTAACTTACAATTCTTCCCTTATAAATACATAGATAAGGCGGCGTCCATTATCTGTTGCATGTGTTGCATTTGAATATCGACAGCGTCAATTGTAACTCATTGATTTTATGTGTTGCAGATGATGACAAAAGGCGTCCGTCATATTTTATATATTTTATAGTTTGCAGCTGGGGACGAAAACGAGAGTGGACACTTGTCCTTTTTGGATTAGATAAACAATCGTCCATCTGCTGCTGTTATGTTATTCGGGTTAGTGTCGAGAAAGTGTGTATTTCTAATATGTGCGTCTCTAACATAACTCCTCCCCCCTTAGCTGGTTGTTTCTCCTGGAACAATCTTTTATAAAGTATTACAATTATGGCAAAGATTATAAGAGTTACAATTCCAAGTGTACCAAAGCGAATTTTTGAATGATTTGAATACTTTTCTATTATTCTATTAATATTATCAATTTTTGTAATATTCCGTCTTGTATTTTTATTAACTATTGTTGTTAAGTTTAACATGTCTTCTATGTCTTTTTTACCTAAACAATTTTTTATAGGTTTTAAGTGTCTGAGTTCTTTATTACTTTCAAATTTTAAAAAGTATTATTGTTTTTTTATTATTACTTCCCCTTTAATGACTATTTCTATAAATTCTTCGTTTATGATTGGAGTGTAAAAATATCTATCAAAAGTATAAATTTTATCTGGTATATAAAAATTCCAAGATCATTTGTATATTCTCCAATCGAAAGTTTAATGTTTTTTAGTCTAAATCTATATCAAAGTTTTGAATCTTTGAGGCCAAAGAGTCTACCGTATAAGTAAGGTCTTAAGTATTTAACCACACTATTGCTAACAATTCTTTTTCTGTTGTAGAATAGTTTTTCTCGTGATCGTTTAACGTTCGATATATATAGCTAATTAGGTGTCATTCTTGGGAAAGGACGGCTCCTATTGCATGATTGCTAGCATCTGTCTTTATTACGAATTTTTTTATGAAATGGGCTTATGTTAAAATGGGTTCTATTATTAGAAAATCTCTGAGTTACTCGAATGCTGTTCTGTATTAAGAATCGTTTACATCGATCATTGCATTCTTTTCAGGTGTCTAGTCACTGGGCCTGCTTTTTTAGCGTAAATCTTCTATAATACCCTGTCAGTCCTAGGAAGCTTTTAATTTGTTTCGGAGTTTTAGATATTTCTATTTTTTGTATGGTACTTACTTTGTCTGGGTTTGGTTTTACTCCGTTAGACGTAATTGTGTGTCAGAGGAATTGGGTTTCCTTCCTAAGGAAATTACACTTATCTTTTTGGACATTTAAATTATATTTCCTTAGTGATTCGAAAATTCAAAAGATTAAAGTTTAGCAAGTGTTCTTTTAACGAAGTGGAAAATGTGAGGATGTCGTCTAGGTAAACTACGCAGATTTTTCGTATTTATTCAATTAAGACTTCATTCATCATACATTGGAATGTCGCTGCGGCATTTTTTATACCGAAAATCATACGCAAACACTCGTAATGTCCGGATGGTGTCGAAAAGGCTGTATTTTCTGTATCCTGTGGATGCATTCTAATTTGGTGGAAACCTTTTGCTAAGTCCAATGTTGTGTTTTTGTTGTACTTTTCTTTATTACTCCGTCTTGGAGCATTTCTAATATGTAAAAATTCCTGAAGTTAGAGAGCTTCTTCATGGTTTAAATCTTTGGGTATGAGGTTTGTAATACTTAGATGATTTACACTCATTTGAGTTATTTTTATTTATTTTTTTGTTTGTTTTTGTTTTGTTTTTATTTATTTTTAAATATGCGGACTTAAAATCGATTACAGCTTCGATCGGATTTAGGATATTCGTGCCTAATATCCCGTCGAATATCGCATTAGTGAAGTTCAACAGCTTCCACGTTATCGTAGAGGTGGGCTCATTTAATACCTCAGGAAGAGGGGATATGATTTCTTCCGTGACTTGTGTCTTTGTATTCTAGGGTAAGTAAAGTAAAGAGCCTGAAGCTCTCGTGTCTACTAAAAGTTTAAGTCTATGTCCTTGTATGCGGACAGAAATTACGGAAAGTGCCTCGACCTCCCAGGGTTTTGCATTTGCATGGGGCGTGGGGTATTTCGCAAATGGTGGGAACTATTGAACCCAAATCTAAAATTCATGTTAGGTTTTCTTTGTCCTAAAACTTGAGCATTATTCGCCCTTACCTGGCCAGAATTATTAATATCCACTCGATAATTATTGCGATAATTATTCTGGTTATTAAAATTAAAAGAAGGTGGATTGTGCTTAGGTTGGAAGTTGTTCTGTCTTTGACCATGGTAATAGTTCCGAGTACTATGTTTCATGGGATTTAACGGAATTCTAACATTTTCATTAAGTTGTTTATATCTACTTAATAGGTGACATGCATTACTCAAAGTGGTATTGTTTTGTGAAATAATATTACTAGCCTGAGAGGCGTTTAAATTATTTATGAATTTATTTTGAATTTATTTGTTTACCTTTTTAAATACACTGAGTCCAAAAAGTCTCCGTACAGGCACCAGGTTTTAATACAAATAAAGAAATTTTCATAAATTACTGGTGTAAAAGAAAAAAAAAATCACCCAAAACCAAAGAAGCAATCTTGAAAAAATAGTCAATGAACAAAATGAAGAACTATTTATTGTAATAAGCTAAAACAAAAGTAATTGAATTCAACTCCTTAAAAATAATGAACAAAAAAGTCTCCGTACAGTACTTGTATAATAAAAATAATATATTCATCGAAACAAAATCGTTGCTCTGTAATATGTTGGTCCTTCTTTATTAACGATGACCTTTACCCCACTTTTTTTTCCCCTCGCGTTACTGCACACCTCGTCGTGGTGCAAGGGCCAAGTAGAGGTCAATGACTCTCGGGACTAAGTACCCAGACGTGACTCGAAACTAAGATGTAGTCCCTTTCCCATCCTTTCCTTTTCCCCTCTCCCCTCCGGTGGGCCGGATCAAGATGTAATACGACCCATGCCGAGGATCAACCTGGCTAGGGGCCCATTTCTAAAATAGCTCAGTCGTGAACGGAGTATTCGGATACCTGGCGACCTCCGGATTAGGTTGCCTTATCTGTGTTTTGCGGATCTCTGCGCAGACGGACATTCCTTTCTCCGCTACTCGTGGGAACACAAAATGAATTCGAAAAAACACTATAAAAAAACAAACAAAAATTGAGACCGCTTCTCCTTTTAAACCGGGCGGCAGTACGGCACTTAAGCTGTCTGCCGGCAAAGCTCCTGAAGACCTGGTAAGGGGAAAGATTGTAGCTTCACATGATCCTACCACTACCACAACGCTCCATCGAAGTCCTACAGCGACGCCCTTAAAGACAAGTTAGTGCTGGCGGTCATTGACAAAAGCGATGCGGACGGATCTATCGCCCCTGAAAAAAATGGAAGTTAATTCCAGCAAAACTTCCACTTGTTTTCATGGAAATCATGAAGCAGAATCCAGGTCCTCCTCCCAGATGTAGCGATGGTGGCTGGCATCAAGGCTACGTCAAGCTAATCGCCTTCGAAGAGCAGATGTCGTACGACCCATATAAGCTCGCCATAAGCAAATTAGGGGAGGTATGGCCAGGCGCGAGGCTCGAGGTTGTTGCGAAGGAAGATATCTCAAGCAGACCCAGAACTCGCACTTGGATCCCAGCCGAACCCTCCGGTACGGACACGATCCTTGCGATCCTCAAAACTAGCAACCCAACATTGCCGACGCACTACTGGAAAGTCGCTAAGCTGGACGAGCCTAAGGGTCTCTATAGATGTGCAATTATTGTCATCAATAAAGAGTCTCTAGCTCCTTTGGCGAAGACTGGTGTGGTGGTGTTGCCTATTATGGTTTCGACCCTATCACGCTAAAGGTGTATAAGAAGAACGAGGAGTCCGATTCAATCAAGCTGCCTCCACACCCCCTAGACCCTACTCCTACAACAAATGACCAAGAGCCATCTGTCTCCTTTTCATCTCTGGAGAGTGATGACTCCCAAGCGTCATTTTCCAAACAGCATCCGCCTTTAGTCGATGAGGACGACACGTCGGACATGGAAAGGGAAGATAATTTCAATAAAATGCACCGACTACTTTTGAGTGAGGACAAACTGTTGGAATCGTCCTCAGACTCGGAAGCCCTAGACTCCACAGTGGTAGAGACCTCTCTGCCTGATTGTAGCGCTAATGCAGCAGCTAATTCAGATTAACCTCCACCACTCCATTACGGCATCTACCGGCCTTCTTCTCCGTCTATGTCATTTCGGCGAATCTAGTCCATGAAAATATGGACTCTCTTTTTGGGGTTAACCTGGAAAGGCTGGTCGCTAATGCAGGGAGACAAAAAAATGGCCTTATTATAGGCTGTGACGCCAACGCTTACCATACTGTATGGGGGAGCTCTGATATCAACAAAAGAGGTGTGCTACTTGTTGATTATAATTTCAGTACGGCGAATCTAGTCCATGAAAATATGGACTCTCTTTTTGGGGTTAACCTGGAAAGGCTGGTCGCTAATGAAGGGAGACAAAAAAATGGCCTTATTATAGGCTGTGACGCCAACGCTTACCATACTGTATGGGGGAGCTCTGATATCAACAAAAGAGGTGTGCTACTTTTTGATTATAATTTCAGTACAAACCTCATTTTGTGCAACATAGGTAATGAGCCTACCTTCGTTACCGGAAGCAGGCAAGAAGTGCTGGACATCACCCTTGTCTCCGATAACATCGTACAACGTACAACTGGAAGGTATCAACCGTCGTATTCGGATCACAGGTATTTCCAAATTTCTTTATATGTAGATTCCATTAGCCCACCTGTTTTTAGAAACTATCGTAGAACTGATCGCCCCCGAGGTAAGAAAAAGCCGCATTGGTGGACTGCAGATTAAGGTCCTTTAAGAACTGAAGGTAGAAACAATGCCAAAAGAACGAGGATTGCGTCAGACTGGGAATTGTACAAGGCATCCTTAAGTATACAGGGTGTCCCAGTTAAGAGGTAAAATCCTTTAACATGAGATTCCTGAAGCTCCGGCGAACAAAAAATCGTATGGCAGGGGGGGGGGGGGGGGTCTATTTTCACCCCAATTCGAGTTATAGGCCGTCAAAGTGGGGCACCTCCGATTTGGACGTATAATCACTTTAAAATATATAACTTCTGAATTATAAGAGTTACAAAAACAATTTTATAGTTTGAAGAGACAATTCTGTGGCGAATACAACTGAGAAATCTTTTTGTAATTTCATACAGCCACAAAAAAGTGATGGCTCCTTAAAGTCAAAATTATGAACATTTCTTACTCTAATTATTTACCTAAAATGCATTTTTCTCAAAACTTTTACTAAACAAACAACTTTTTATTTAATAAAACTTTTTTCTTTGATAAATTTTCTAAGAATTATTCTTAATTTCTTTGACCATTTTTGTCGGACAAAAATGGCTTTTACTACAACTTCCGTTACTCGTAGGTGAAAAAGTAATTTAACATAATTTTTAGAAAATCAGTCAAAGATAAAAGTTTTATAATAAAAATAGTTGTTTGCTTTGTAAAAGTTTTGAGAAAAATGCATTTTAAGTTAAAGATTTGAGCAACAAATTTGTATATTTTCGCCTTTAAAGAGCCATAACTTTTTCTTGGCTGCATAAAATTACAAAAAGTTTTCACAGTTTTATGCGCCACTCTTCAAGATGTATACAACTGTTTTTGTAGCTATAATAATTCAGAAGTTATACTACTTAAAATGAATGTACCTCCAAATTGGTGGTGTCCCACTTTGTAGGGCTATAACTCCAACATTGTGAAAATTGACCCCCCTGCCTACGATTTGTTGTTCGCCGGAACTTCAGGAACCTCCAGTTAAAGGATTATACATCTTTACTGGGACACCCTGTATACAAAAGAGAACTATGTTAGGTTAGCTTAAGAAAAATTCTCTCTTCAAATCGAATAACTCCCAGTTTCCTTAAGAAAAACGATGGGTCTTGGACGACCTCCAGCGAAGAACAGCTCAATCTTCTGCTTGACACTCATTTCCCAGGCAGTCCCCATTCGGTTAGCTACATTGTTCTAAATAGACCATCTGCATCAATAACCATCCCTTCAAACTTAGTCACACAGAGCAAACTCAATTGGGCAATTCTTAGCTTCAAACCATTTAAATCCGCGGGACCTGATGGTATAATACCTGCCGAACTACAGAAGTCATCTAATATTATTATTCCGATTGTGTTGTCTCAATCTGGTGTTTATCCCAAAGATTTGGAGAGAAGTTAATGTTGTCTTCATACCCAAAGTGGGTAAATGCTCTCATACAGATCCAAAAGATTTCAGACCTATCAGTCTATCATCATTCCTCTTAAAAAGATTAGAACGATTGATTGATATCCATTAACGCAACAGTATAGATAGGAAACTACTGTCAGCGGCCCAACATGCGTATTGCAAAGGCAAATCAGTGGAGACGGCATTACACTCATTAGTACTAGTATCGAATACTCCCTGTTCTATAAGGAATATACGATGGTTGCCTTCCTGGATATAGAAGGCGCCTTTAACAACGTCAATACATCAGCAATACCAGATGCACTTTCAGACCTGAAGGTGGACAGCTCACATTGCGAACTGATTAATCTACTGCTTAGTAGTTGGATTATCAACTCCAAGCTGGGTGAGGTGTCCACTAGAAGATCTGTCAGTAGAGGCACTCCGCAAGGAGGAGTTCTATCCTCACTTCTTTGGAATTTGGTGGTAAACGAACTATTCATAATCGAGGCGAGGGATGCACGGCGATTGCCTATACAGATGATGCTGCTATAGCTGTTTCAGGAAAGCACCGAAATACTCTAAAAGAGCTCCATCAAAACGCTCTAAATAAGCTAACACGTTGGGTGGGTCGCTATGGCTTGGGTGTAAACCCCCACAAAACTGAACTGGTACTCTTTACTAGGAAATATAAAATTCCGACAGTTAACCCTTAACTCTCTCTCTCAATGGTATTAGCTTAACTTTCTCTAAAAAAGCAAAATATTTGGGTCTTATCCTGTATAGGAAGCTAAGTTGGAAACCTAATATTCAAGAAAGAGTCAAAAAGGCTACAGTAGCACTTTTTTCATGCAAAAAAATAGTCACCATCCCTTCCAGATCAATCTAGGAAAACGATGAATTTCTAGAAGATGATTCAATTCACTTCTACACTGACGGGTCAAACACCAAAGACGGAGTTGGTACAGGTGTTTTCTCTGATAGGCTCAATCTTAAGCTCTCTTTCTGTCTGCCAAATCATTGTAGCGTGTTCCAAGCGGAAATAATGGTGATCAAAGAAGCCCTATCTTGGCTTAAGAAAAACGTGATATCTATTAGAGATATCCGCATCTTTTCAGACAACCAAGCAGCAATCAAACCCTTGGAATCGACCTCTATAAATTCTTTAGTAGCTCTAGACTGCCGTTCGTCTCTTGTGGAGATGGCTGAGCAGTTTAACATGCATCTGTGTTGGGTGCCAGGGTAAAAACACATACCAGCGAATTGTAGGGCCGATGAACTCGCCAGAATAGGAACAACTATACCCATCTTGCCGGATAAAGGCACCTTTGGTATACCAATACCTACTCGCAAACTTAAACTTAAGCTGGATGCTGTCGAGAGTACAAATCTTCCGTGGACAAGTGGATCAACGTGTCTAGCGATAAAACAGATTTGACCAAAGCTGGATCTAAAACCCTCTAAGCATTTGATTTCTCTCAATAGACTGCATATCGGCACCACAATAGGTGTCATCACTGGACACCGTCTAATTTCATTTCTTCTAAATTGGCCATCCCGAGTGACCAAATCGGTTACATTAAATTGATTAAGTTAACCGCTGACTTAACTAAATTATGATTTATTAATTTTAAAATTAGTTTACCCGATGAAATATTCGCGCGCGCTCTAGATCCACTAAATTGGCCGTCGGGTATTCGTGTGAAGAAATTTTTTTCAAAAAACCGAATTGCTTTGCCCCTCCTAGCGATCAAAACATAAACATTGATCAGCTGCGGCCGCCAAGCACCTCCGCTGTTAAATATTCCGTTTATTACCAGAATGTTGGTGGTATGAGAACAAAGACGAAAGAGATGTTTGCGCACTCTCTGACCACCAATATGACATTATGGCTGCACCCGCATATTTTTTCGACGGAGATTTTTGACTCGTCACCAGGGACGTGCCGTGATGTTCTCAGCAGGGTGTTCTACACTTTTTTTGTTAGATAATAACGTCTGTACGCAAGTCCAAAACATTTAGTTTTTTTCACAAAAGTTTCCCAACCTCATCATAGAAACTGATCTTGTTTTTATTTTCTTAAGTAATATTTTTATCTATGGAAATCAAAGCTGTATCCTATAATCTTTCTTCAAGCGTGCGTCGTGTTTCTAGAATAAGATTTTATTCGCTTAAGTGCAGAAAACAATCTTTCAACTGAATTGCTTGTTGTTGGTATTGATAGCATTAAAGAGTTCAGCTTAAAAATTTTTGAGAATGTATCTTTTAAATTTATATACTAAAGGGATCCAAGTATGCGAAAATGCTTTGGAGTTGCGCACATTTAACTCATTCTTAAGCTTAACGAATTCAAAAAAAAAAAAAAAAAACTTTTCGTAAATACTAAAATTTTTTGATTCAATAATTCCAAAAATTTTAAATCCGTAAGGAATTGAATCTTACATCCATTTGTGTTGACAAAGTATTAAGAATTTCAAAATATACTCCCCTCTATCGCAACTCAAAACCTGTTAAATCCTTTAGATTTGGATTAACAACATTTTTAGCAAAATTGCACTAATTTTGAAACTGCGATCTGTTGTAAAATTTGCATTTTTGATACTTCAAATTTCTTACAGCAATATTGAATGTCCAATGATTTTGTTTGTAATAAGTAAAACAATACATCGGTAGGTAAATGAAAATACATACATACATGTACCATTAAATGTGTTGAACGTATGTATTAAGAAATTGTAAATCCTCCTGCTTCAGCACCCCAAGTAATTGCATCATCAATCATTTCTTCAAATAATATGGTCAAATCATAAGTATGAACTATATAAGCAAGTCGAGATGAAACTAATCTCGTGGGGACGACTGTTGGGAGTCTGCGCTTAACAATTTGTTCCAAAAAAAAAATTCTCTTAGTTGATTGGAAAAAAAGGGACGATAGTCTCGACAGACTAATAGTAATTATATATGAAGGAAATTCGCGAAAACAAGGTTTAAAATGTAAGCCTTACAGCGTGGGAAAATTACATTCGCTCTCTAACCCTGGCTTGTGTTCCATTTAAATCACTGGACATATGTACATAATTGCTGCATCATTGTAAGTTCGAGCTACTAGCTTTCCACTCCAATTTTAAGATTTGACTGAATCTATCAATTTAATGAAAAGTGTTGAATTGCTATTTGCTTTCGCTTCAGTCAATATGGGGTTCTAGGTTCTACAGAGCACATCGAACAATAACCAGTGTGAACATTAGCCGCTCTCAAAAATATTCGACTCACCCGGAGAGGTGGAATATTTATATTCCACTTCAATATTTTTTTATTCCACTTGGTAAATACACCTTAATAAAAAACAAATAAAAGTTTATTTTATACAAAACGTAAAACATGATAAACCAAATATGGGTAATACACCAATAAAAAAAATATTCCACAAATGGAATATTATATTCCACCATGGTCACACTGACAATAACTAATATGTGTTCAGGAAAGAGAATCGAACAAAATGCAACCGAAAAAACTTTTCTCATTCTCATTCTCACAGGCAACTGATGTGCGCCATGATCTGGAGAACCCAAATTCATGTATTTTTACAGGCGGGTTGTTGGGACTTTGAATGTGGTAGAATTTTTTTTATATGGAGATTTCCTTTGGGTTGGTGCTCTAGTAACTGGAGAACAACTTGGCGAGTCGACGTCAAACTGAATTGTTTGTAACACTTTGGTGTGGATAAGTTGCGCGAGCGCGGCGGTTTCGATTTGTGTGCTCCGAAAAAAGGAGAACATTGTGTTCAACTTCAATTTGTGTACGATGGTAGTTTTGGGGTTGCGATTGTGACTGTGGTGTTTGGTTGATTTGGCTATGCTATGACGGTGCGGCGCAACAGAGTGAACAGAAATGGATGGTAAAGCAGTATTTTTAATTTTTGATTTGCAACTCGATTTAATATTGTATACAAATCAATTTTGTATTAAGACGGATTTCGTTGGGGTGTGCGGAGAACACCTGCGCACCTTAGAATAAACGTCACTGCTCGTCACATGTGGTTTATCGGAAAGATCGCTCACACACAAGTAGTGAGAGAGGTGGGGGAGTTTTAATAGCTGTCTCATCTCTCTTTCAAAGTAGACAGATCATGTTGGAGCATCAAACGGTTGACGTTGAACAAATGTATAGATTTATTTGATAACGAACGTTGTTATCAGCTGTTTATTTTTGTCTCCTAAGTTTCGCCAGAAAGTGTTGCCAATGTGTATGAAAAACACATTCGAAACATTAGTAGTGTTGTTAGTCGCTTTGAAGCCACTCAACTACCTTGTGTATTGGCTGACTTCAATATTGGTGATGTCACTTGGAAGAATGTAATGGTGATGAAAATTTAATACCATTCAATGTGAAACATGAATGTGAACAAATAGTCATTGATGATATTCAATCTTTAAATTTATTTCAAATTAACGATGTTCAGAATAGTTTAAATAGAACTTTGGATTTAATATTTCCGAATAATGAAATTAATTTTAATATTTTAGAAGCTTTGGATCTTATTGATTCAAATAAGATTACCATAAAGCTATACTTTTGGAATTAAAATTTCTTAATTACACAATTCGAAGTAATAATAATAATAATTCCGCGTTAACTTATAACTTTTTTAAAACCGATTTTGTTGCACTTATGGATTATTTAAACAGTTTTGATTGGGATGCACTACTAAGATCCCCCAATTTAAAAAGTAATTATGATACATTTTTGGTAAAACGTAATAGCAAATCATTTTGGAATTATATTTATTCAAAAAGAAATACTTCAGGCTTGCCTAAAGTAATGGAGTTTGGAAATTTGGGTTCAACAGATTTAAAAGGCACTTGCGAATTATTTGCAAAATTTTTCGAGTCCGTGTATAATAGGTCTCAAGTGCAGTTAACGGTGGATCATAACACTCATATTCCTGAACTCTTAGATATAGGTGCGTTACAGTTTTCGGACGAAGATGTAATTAAAGCGTTAGAAAGACTTGATTTGAATAGCAACCCAGGGCCAGATGGAATTCCGGCGGTTACATTAAAAAATTGCTTATCTGCGTTCTTTTATCCACCTAAAATTATTTTTAACCAGTCACTTGCAACTGGAAATTTTCTCAATGAATGGAAATATTCTTTTATAATTCCAATTTTCGAGACAAAAAGTCGAAAACTATCGTCCTATATCAAAGCTTTCTGAAATTTCTAAATTATTCGAAAGCATTGTTAAGGAAAAACTTTCTTTTGCGGTTAAAGAAATTCTTTCTAGTAATCAGCATGGCTTCGTTCGAGGTAGGTCATGTACTACTAATTTAACTTTATTAAGTAATTATATTTTTGATAGTTTTGAGAATCGTTTGCAAGTTGATATACTTTACACAGATTTTAAAAAGGCCTTTGATAGAGTGCATCACACCTTGCTTTTAGCTTTAGGTTTTATAATTATTTAACTAATAGAAAGCAATTAGTAAAGGCCGATAGTATTACATCGCGCGTTATAGAAGTAACTATGGGCGTTCCACAATGTAGTCATTTGGGCCCGTTGCTATTTACTTTATTTGTGAATGATGTCCACGGGATTTTCTAATTCTGTAATGTTTTAACTTTCGCGGATGATTTGAAATTATATTCTAGAATAAATAATACATTTGACTTCATTCGATTTCAGTCAGATATCAATAAGCTGTCGGAGTGGTGTGGTCATAACGCTTTGGAACTAAATACATGTTTCAAAGTGCAAGATTTTCTCGGCATATCGTATTTCACTGCCACTTTTGAATGATTATTTTATGAACGATCTTAAACTTCACCGTCACAATGAAGTGAAAGATCTCGGAGTCATATTTGACATTGAATTGAATTTTTAATTGCATTATGACTACGTATGTAATTTCCAAGCCCAACTCTATGTTAGGCTTTCTTAACCTTAGAACCGTGTACCGCCATTTTAACATATTTCCGTGTTTTGGGAAGCTGTGCTCCCCACTGTGTTTTGATGAAGATTAAGCAATAAATGCATAATTTGAGACATTTGAATTTTTTCTTGTTATTATATATTATATCAATATGCATTAAATAAGATTAACTTATATGTTTACGTAAAATCAGATATCTTATAACTGTGTTGGGGAGTTGGTATGAACTCGTTTGGCCGGTGGTGGGTTTCGAGCGGCTGAACGTGGTCTGGATGGACCCGGTAGAGATGGACATGGTGTCGATGAACCTGATGTAGATGTCCATAGCCTGAATGAATCATCATCCTCGTCCAAAAATTCGTTGTCAGACGGGCTTTTGAACTTTGCAAGGTAGCACCGCCCGCAAGCTCGAATGTAATGCTTGACGCACGTAGGCTTGCAACATAGATCACAAATGGCGGTTGTTTTTGTATCTTTGTTTTTCGTGCGCAGTACCTTACATGGCTTACATCTAAGCAGTGGATTTTGAGTCTGTAGGAAGATGACGAGTTAGAGAAATTTATGTAAGAAAATTATTGATTTTTACCTGTATTTTTGGAAACTTTTTGGAGGGGATGACGTCTTTTTTTATATAGCCCATCAAATCCATTGCAATTTGCACGGATGGCTTTAGTGGAAGTTTGCACCGATTATCCAAATGCGCCTGAACCAACTTGTTTGCCAACTCTTTGAGGAAAACTTTTCTTTTCTCCGATTTGTTGGTATTCCAAGTCGGGTGACATAGCTCGAAGAGTCGAAAAGCTGCAAGTCCAGCAACGTCAACCATGTTTTGAAAGAGGACCATTGGCCAACGATTGGTTTTTCTTTTGCAGGTATAGCCGCGCACCATTTTGTCGAATGTGTCAACGCCACCTTTGTGCTCGTTGTAGTCATGAATAATAATTGGCTTCCTAGTTTTATCATGTATATGGTCAGTAGCATGGGCAGTCGACATTAGCAGAACATTTTTTTTTGAATCCGTGGTGTAGCTCACAAGCGTTACTTCATCCGAGAAGCAGAAAACCGAAGCGAATGGTCCCCTTTTCTTAGCTTCTTCGGTCGATGCAAACAGTTTTGGCAGCTCGCGTTTATTGGATCGAACTGTGCCGATTAGAGTTGTATTGTGGGCATACAGGTCTTTTGCCAATGGATAACTTGTAAAAACTTGAAAAAAAGTTATCCATTGTAATGTTTGCCCCTATATTCAAATGGCCCTGTGCAAGCCGAAGGACCAAGGCATGTGAAATTCCAGTCGATCGTTCATTTGGCTGTGTGCCCAAATAAATTTCGGCCGATAATGGGTAGTTCGTTTTGGAATCTACAAGCCAAAAAATTTTGATGCCATACTTTCCTGGTTTTGATGGTATATACTGTCGAAAGCTGCATCTATTCCTCGACGTTACCAACTGCTCATCAATCGTCAGCTCTTTGGATGGAACGAAAGCCAACTTCAAATTCGTTTGAAATAGAGTCCATACATGACGAAATGGAGCCAGCTTATCTTCTCGGAATCGAGCTATACGAGTTCTCGAATCATCGAAGCGCAAAAATCGACAAATTTTCTTAAATCGCTCTAATGACATCACTGCTCTATAAAATGGCATATGAGACTTCGCAAATAAATCTTTAGCTTGTACTAAATTTGATATTTCAGCTCCAGAGTATAGCAAAATGCCAATATACGCATAGATTTCATCGACGTAAGTATTATGCCAAGCTCGCAGCTTTTTTGGATTCTCTTGATGCTGATTATTTGCAATTGCCCTTTTGGCTTTTCTATTTGTTTCCAAAACAATTGATTCAACGATGGCAGTTGACAGAAGACACTTGAATGCAAAATGTTTTTCGACAAAAATCTCAGTGGTACAAGAAGCAGACTCCAATCTATTTCTTTTCATTCCTGCAGTTCTCGTTTGTTCTGTAGCGCTCGGCATCGACCACCAAGTAGTTTTGTCATTTTTGCCTTGGCCCATGTATTTCTGTCCACGAGTTGGCCCAATTGCAATTTGTGGCGCTGCCACTTGCACTGTCTCAACATCTGCATTTTCCATATCTTGGATGAGCTCTGCCAAATGGATGTCCTGTAGCGGCTCAAAATGTGCATGTGGGTCATCAACTTTAGAATCGTCGCTATCCAATTCATAAGGATCATCGTCAGAAGAACAATCATTAGCATGTCAAGAGAGAGTGAAGCTACAGGATGATCTCGTCCACCAATCGCTTCACTAACTTCACCCACGTCTTCGCCGATATCCCTGTCAAAATAATTAGCAAGCTCTTGTTGCTCTTCATCACGCTGAATATTTGCCAAATAAATAACTCTTCTATCCATATTTTTCTTCGAAATAATGCACTGCAACTAAATCAAGCGAGCAAACATGCAATAATAGGTGACAAATAAAGTATGTACATAGTAACACATACATATCTATCATTTAGTACACATATATAAGTAAATAATTTTTAAACTAAATAACAAACAGCATTGCTTTACAATTTTTTTTATTATTTTCAATGAATTTCCGACACAAAAATTATAAAAATTCTTAGACTTATTCACTTCAAACCGTAACATACAATGAAAACACATTTGAAACGGCACCAAATGTATTGAGTAAAGCCCTGGGGAGTACAGCTACCAAAACACGTATACAGGCTGTGTCGTTCTAGGATCTCTCACACGAAACCCACCGAAAAATTCCATCAGAATACACTATTTTTACAAAGCTAACGGTACAATACATCGAAAATGCTAAAATATGACGTTGGTGTGGAACAAATTGTGGCTTATATTCATTACTGAAAAGTGATTGGGGAGTCCAGCACCCCAAACGCGGTTCAAAGGTTAAACGAAATTGCAAAGACTTTCGAGATGTTCATAGCCTTAAGGCTATTTACTCCTCGTTAGTGAGACCTTATTTAGAATATGCATATATAGTTTGGGATTCACCATTTGATATTCAAGAGCTTAGATTAGAAAGATTTAAAAAAAAACTTCACGAGATACGCTATTCGTAAACTGAGTATTTTTGAATAACTCCCTAATTATGACGGGAGGTGCAAAATTATAGGCTTGCGAACCTTAACTTTCATTTTTATTCGCGATAGAATGAATTATCATATTGATTCACCAGCTTCTCTTATTAATGCATATGCTCCCCAAAGGTCTTTTCGGGTGAGAAATTTATTTTCCGCGTTAAGGCATAATACCAATTATGGTAGCAATGAGCCAATTTCAAGGTGCATATGCATGTTTAATCGGCTTTGCACCGAATTTATTTTTGCTTATCTCGGGTGGAATTTAAAAACTGCGTTTACTGAATTGTTTTCGATTAAATTTATTGTTTGAGGTATTCAATAAGATTGAAGATGGGTAGATGATTCCTAAGTCGCGCAACTAAAAACGGTTGTGTAAAGGGATACTGAGAGTAAACACTTAGAGAGCGTAGTGTTCTGTGTACTCTGTGATGGAAACAAAAAAAAAAAAAAAAACGCAAGCGTGCTACCAGGCTAGGCCTCTTGGCGAACAACTTCTGTAGAAGCTGCAAGGATGAAGAAGAGGAGGAAACTATTCCTCGCCTTCTTTGCTTCTGCCGAGCTCTCTCCCGTAGAAGGAAGCTTTACTTGGTAGCTCCCTCTTGCAACGATATAGGCGACCTGATGAATATTGACATTAAGAGCCTCTTACGCTTCATAAGAATCTCACATTGCTTTTAACGAGTAGGTAGAGAGAAACTTTCTCCCATGATCCAATGGACCTTTCATTGGTCTAAGTGTTTGGCGAATCCTAGCTGGCAGCCATTTCAATCTAACCTAACCTAACCCGGTTTTTCATGAAATGAACTAGCTTAGAGGTGGTCTATGGCCAATTTTTGTCCATTCCTCCATTAAAACGGCTTTGAGTCGATTTTTACTCGTAATGGTATGCTGAAGAAATAAATCCTCCAAGAGTTTAGGTTAGGTGAATGAGCAGGATGTTTCATTTGCCTTGAAGCAGTATCAGGTGATATAAATGTAATCCTAGGTGTACCACAAGGATCAGTTCTTGGCGCGTTGTTATTTATAATTTATGTTAATGAAATGCCAAGTGTTGTTAAATGTTCCCAATTGTAACTTTTTGCAGATGATGGACTATTGTATGCTGTGTGTAATGACATAAATGAGTGTATTGAGAAAATTAACTTTGTCTTGAAACAATTAGATAAATGGTTTCAGATGAAAAATTAAGTCTAAACGTAACCAACTTTCTTTTATTTTTTTTTTATTCTATCGAATCGTCGTTAGCCCATTAAACTGCTGGAATATACTGGATCCAAGCAAATCTTGGTACATTGGTATCAGAAGTGGGATATTCCAGCGAAATGTCCCAAGACTCTTCCCAAAAATTGGACGAAATCCTTGGCCGCTTAACCTCACTGACGGAGAATGTGCTCAAATGTGAGCGCCGATATCACAGAATTAAAAGCTGAACAGCAACGTCAATTGGAGGAATTGCGAACCCTGGGAGGAACAACTTTTGTGGAGAAAGCATTTCAATGCTCTACACCAGAGGCTCGGATTTCATCTCGAGCACCCATGCTAGTAACTCAGCCAACTGGCGGGACTATCGTATTCAATTTGAAATTGTGGCCGCTTGGGACGATAAACAAAAAGCGCAGACTTTAGCTTCCATGCTTCGAGGTGAAGCTGTGTCCATTTTATCCAATTTGAATGTTAGCGATCGCGGCGATTATGAAAAACTTATTGCTGCATTGGAGCTGAGGTTTCTTTCGCAAGAGGCGCATGTTTCTCATGCAACCTTAAGGAGTAGGCGACAGCGTTACAGAGATTTGTGTGCTTTTGGGAGTGACGTCCAGCGACTTACGCGTATCGTTTTTAGTGATTGCCCACCCGATGCCCAAGAAAGAATTTCATTGATGCAGTTTCTAGATGGTATCTCCGACCGCTCTGTGCAGGATGCAGTTCGTGTGTCGAATCCGACGACATTAGCTGAAGCGTTGAATAAGGCTATTTCCGTTGAAGCGGCACATATTGCAACACAAGCCAGTCATTTAAACCGGTCGGTGTCAATCGCAGATAGGGATCCGAGTTTAGAGACTATGCAACGATCCAGTTATGGTGGATGGAATCCACGTAGGGAAAAGAAGCAACCAAATAACATGCCGTCGAGTTCGGGAAACATGGAGCAGTCAACGTCGAGGGGCACCCGTTGATTCAGCCGAAAAGTCCCCAAATATTCTCCGTAAGCAGCGATTATGAAACGAGCGGATTCATCGTTTCTGCTTGTGTGGGTAGTGTGCCTTGTAAGCTGCTGGTCGATACTGGTTCCTCCGTAACTATCGTAAATAGAGAAATCATCCCAGCCACCGCACGCTTATCTCCTACCAAAGCAGTTATTAAAACAATATGTGGAAACACCGTTCACGTGTCCAACGAGTGGAGAACAACTATACAGCTTGGCAAATTCAAACGACGAGTAAAGGTAATGGTTGTTGATTTCTCTCTCTCTGCCCAAAGTCAAGGGATTCTTGGTGTTGATGTATTGAAGTCATCTAAAGGCATTATTGATTTCTCTTCTAATGTCTTGTCAATCAGCGACAATCGTATTCCGTTGGTCAGCGAGCCCAACCACTCTTCCAAAATTAGTCGGTTAGTCGGAAATTAATTAGCAGTCCATGTAAACTATGTCACATTCTATTGTTCTGCCACCGCAAAGAGAGACTATTATCATTGGTAAAACCTCTTGCAGTGCACCTAACGAAGGTTTAGTCACTCCGGTTTACAGCAATTTGCCGAAAGGAGTTTTGGTCGCCAAATCGATGAATCGCAATCAAGAAGGTAAAATTGCCGTTCGTATTGCCAATGTTGCCGATTACGCTGTAACCCTACCATCTAATATGAACATCGCTACATTTGAGGAGGCTTTTCAAGTACGTGAAGGTGTCAGTCGAACAAGTGCTTCCATCGTACCACCATTTAGCCACTTATTGACTAAAGCACAAGCGCATCTCAGCACCTCGCAATTTAAGGCAGGAAGAGAGCTACTATTTGAATTCCAAGACATTTTCTCTTCAGGGCCGGATGATTTGGGTAGGACAAATATCGTCCAGCATACAATTGGTGTTGGTTCTGCGACACCTATTAAACAACCACTGCCATTGGCTAAGCAAGGGGAATCCCGATTGCTTGTCGAGGATATGCTGAAGCGTGATATTATCGAGCCATCTTCGAGCCCCTGGGCATCTCCAATCGTGATGGTGAAAAAGAAGGATGGGTCCACGCGGTTTTGCGTAGATTACCGCAGACTAAACAGTGTGACCGTAAAGGATTCATTCCCTCTACCACGAATTGACGACACGTTGGATGCAGTGGCTGGTTCAACTTGGTTCAGCACGGTTGATTGTCAGTCAGGGTATTGGCTGACAAATGTGAGAATTGTGAACAGGCTTTTCATCGCCTAAAAGGGCACTTGGCGACGCCTCCGATATTGGGACATGTACATCCTGATTGTCAGTTTGTTCTGGATACTGACGCTTGCGACTTCAAGAGGGCAAAGAAGTCGTTATTGGTTATTTTAGCAAAGCGCTCAGTAATCCGGAGAGAAATTATTGTACCACGCGTAAAGAGTTGCTCTCCAAAGCTATAGAACATTTTCACGTATATCTCTATGGGCGTGAATTCTTAATTCGTACCGATCATGCCGTTCTTACATGGTTGTTATCTTTCAAGAATCCGGAAGGTCAATTGGCACGCTGCACAGTGCGTTGACCAGTGGACAAAAATCAAAAAAATGAATGAGTGATTTAAAGCTGCAATGTTGTGGAGCTCAACTAATATATGTTTAATAATTGTTATTTGTTATTAGCAATCGTTTATTCTTTTCTTTTTGGTATATTAGCGGCATTGTTATCAGCACTCAAGGTAATTTCAGCTCGGGTTCTGGTTTGCAACTAGATTTTGGTGCGCCTTAATTGATCTCGTGTTAAAAAGTTACTGCTATTATCAATTTTTTTTCTTATATATAATAATTATTGATACCTTTAGAGCTGGTATGAGTGATTTTCAAATTATATTTTAATGAAATTAGTCTTAACATTGATTAATCAAATTGCTGTACTTTGTAATAGTATAAACTTTCATTGCTACTTTTTGCGATCCTACAAAATATTTAACTTTTTGTAGGACAAGGTCAAACCATAAAAAATGATAATTTTTTGGAAAAATGGGTTTCTATTAGAAAAATCTTTAGAATTGAACAACTCACTGGCTTTATATTGAATGAGTTAAGAATAAACAATTTTTCTAATGCAATTAAAAGTGATTTGACCCCTAAAGTCAAGATTTTTGACTCAAACCTTGACAGGCGATGGAAACAATTATCGCGAAACCACGCTCTACTTATCAAGCGTCATGGACTTTGGTAAAAAGTGATTCTATACTTCCTTGTGGTATTTTAAGTATTCTTACCAATAATGCTTCTAAAGGTCAACTGAGAACTACTCACGGAAGACCTCAGAAGTTATTCGAAGAAGCTTCCCAGAAGAGGATCTTTTGCTCTCAAACACGAATGAAGTTCTTAAGTTCGCAGCGGTACTGTCTGGATGTTTATTTGGTGGTGGGATCGATCGTGACGATAATAAAACCGTTTTAACTCCGTTGTATTTAGATCAGAAAAAAATATAATGTATTATGAGCTGTTGTTAATGCACAAAAATTGTTTTCCCAGACTTAAGAACTCTTAAACAAGACTGGAGAAAGTACTACTGAAATTTCTCAAATACTTCATGACACAACTGCTACGTTGATCTGTAAGTAAGACGGAAGTTCCAGGTCAGTACAAACAACTCTTTACTGATTCAGAGATCGCAGACGAATTCCTTTTTCTTATAGCGCTTTCTCCTTTGGAATTGGTTGAGGACAGTACTGATATGGAGCTTTGGAAAAGTCCCCGTTCTTCTTCGACTACCTGTTGTAGACCAATATTCAAAGACCACTGCAGAACTTGTCAGAAATTGTCAAAAGAAGACAATAGGGACATTAGAGAATACATACAAATGCCGGAAAATTCGAATTCATCATTGTGTTATGCTTGAAAAATAAATTTTATGATACTTTTCTTCTAGTATTAATAAAAGTTACAAGCTAAAACAAATGATTTTCCGATATTTTTGTTTGTAATGGTCAACCGTCTTTCTTTTGTTTGTCATTTTGCGGCCGGTCCGGTCGTCTTGAAGGTATCACAGAGCATCTAAATTCTCTGTGTTCAAAAAACTTCACTTTCTTTTGTATTTTCAAGTCCTATTTTACACACAGAAACCCTATTTTTTTAAATACAGATTTTTGTCCACCATCTCCATACATTCGACGCACTGTGCGCTGGATAGAGCGACTTCAGCAGTATAGTTACAAAATCGAACACCGTGGTGGTAAGAAGCATTTAAACGCAGATGCGCTGTCTCGTTGGCCATGTTTCGCAGATGGTTGTCTACACTATACAGCAAAAGAACACCGTTTTAGGGATGAACCTGTGCACTCCGTAAAACTCGGTTGCTGATGGATAGTGATCTCGACCCTGAACTGATAATATAGGCGCAAGGAGAAGACGAGGTGTTGTCACGTGTTACTAAGTGGGTCAAGGATGGAAACAAACCAGCTTGGAACATCATTTCAGGGGAAAGCAATCTTTTGAAAGCATATTGGGCCCAGTTCGCAGCGTTGGTGCTGAGCAATGGTATTTTGTGCAAGAAGTGGGTGTCATTCATCTCCAATGAGTCGCCGAGACTTTTGGTCATCGTTCCTAGGCCGCTGGTAAACCAGGTCATAAGACTGTTTCACGATACCCCTTTCGGCGGACATTTTGGATCCAAGAAGACACTGGAGATAGCAAGGACAGGATTTTGTTGGGTCGGTGCTGGCCGAGATGTTGCTCAATACTGTAGAGAGTGTGACGTGTGCGCTGCTAAACAAGGTCCAAAGAGCAAAACCAAAGGTAAATTGCAAATCTATTTATCAGGTGAACCTTTTCAGCGTGTCGCTGTGGACATTTTGGGACCGCTGCCTTGTACTCGGAGGGGAAATAAATACGCCTTGGTTTTAATGGACTACTTCACGAAGTGGGTTGAGGTCTTCACTCTGCCCGAATATACCGCCGAAACTGTGTCCAGGAAGTTAGTGGAAGAGGTTTTCTGCCGTTTTGGTGTACTGACGGAACTTCAATCTGACCAAGGGAGAAATTTTGAAGCCGAAGTATTTCAAAATGTAATGCAAATTATGGGAATTCACAAAACCCGGACTACGCCATTACATCAGTCGGATGGGCTATTTGAAAGGATGAACAAGACGATATTGCGGTTTTTATCGAAGTTTGTAAACAACAAAAACGACAACTGGGACAAACTTTTGTCGCTGTGTGCTATGGCGTATCGAGCAGCCCAGCAAGACACCATCCAGCAGTCCCCTTTTATGATGCTCTTCGGTAGGGAGATGAGGCTTCCTCCCGACTTACTTTTTGGTAATCTTCCCGACAAAATAACAGTTCAGGGCTACGCCAAGAAGCTACAGGAACATTTGGGAGAAATTCACCACCGAGCAAGACAGCAAATGCATCAAGCTGCTACTAAAATGAAATCCCGATATGACTTAACATCAAACGTTCCCCGTTTTCAGGTTGGGCACTTCGTCTGGTTTCATAACCCTAAGCGAAGGGTACGTGTGTGTCCCAAGTTGCAATCGGACTGGGAAGGCCCTTATCGCATTATGGAGCTCCTGACAGATGTTACCGTTAAAATCCAGAAGACCCCGCAATCCAGACCTAAGATTGTACACATCGATCGTTTGGCTACCTACCAAGGGACTAATATCCGCGCCTGGGAGTCCAGTGGAGTCACTTCCAATGGATAGGCTTCGGTCTAAGAAGGGGGGAATGTAACGATCCTAACGAACAGAGCTACCAAATATAGGGAATATTGGTACATAGGTGTCGGATGTTGTGATCTGTCAAATAGAAGATAATAAAAAAATAAAGAGAATAAGATCGGCCGAACACGCGGTCTAGTAGATGTTACAAAGAAGTTGTTTTCTTTTATTTTTTTTTTATTCTATCGAATCGTCGTTGGTTCATTAAACTGCTGGAATATACCGGATCCAAGCAAATCTTGGTACAATATGTTAAATGTATTAAAATGGCTCAGTGTAAAACAAAGGACAATTATGAATGTACTTATTTTTGTATTTAAAATGAAGAGCGAACTGTTACCGAGTTTTTATGTGATAAAATATTATATGTTAGTAATGTTCACGATTATAATGTACGCAATAGAAATAACTTCCGTCTTCCTTTCTTTAGAACCGAAAAAGCACAGAATACAGTTTTTATAATGGTTTTAAAATGTTTAATGAACTACCTGATGAATTAAAGCTAGAGAGTCAGCTAGTAATATTTAAGCGCAATATCACCACATATGTAAAAATGAATTATAACTAGAGTATGATCTTCCTTTTTCTCTGTTTGTATTAAATTTAAGTACTCTATTGTAATAGAATAGCGAAACATTGCTAAATAAACAATAAACAAACAAATAAACAAAAAAACAAACAATATCTAAATGGACATGATGGGATGTAATGCGGGGTTCGTTGGTGAATGGTCCAGCCAAAACCCAACCGAAAATAGTTTTTTGTGCTATTGGGTAGCCTTGATTACTATTAACGGATTGCCCTTGCAAAATTTCCCAAGCTTTATCTGCGCCTAGCAATATATAGATTTATTGGACGAAGGATCGGCTAAGTTCAGTCGATGCAAGTGATTCCAGTCTTCGATGGTGAATGAAGTCGTTGGCAAATTTGTTGTTACATTTGATAGAATATAAGTATCAACTGAGATACTATATAAATCGCAGCGTGAAGTGATAACCATCGAGATAATGACTCTGGATTTACCAGCGCTGGTAGATCCAATACCTCTTATTGGTATACGAGCGTTTCTTCGTTTAATCCCGAGTCTTTGAGCCCATGACTCAGTAACGAAAGATACCTGTTAGCCTGAATCAATCAAAATCCGAACTTGTTGGTATTTTCCATTGACGTCCAGAACTTTTCCTAGCGCCGTGGGAAGTAATGTTTGAGTTAAGGGGTACGTAACATTGATGGAATGGTTATTAACTATTGCTTGTGATGATGTCGAGGAAAGCTTTAATGAAGTATGTATATGGGCTTTGAAATTTAGTAGTTTGGGAATGACGAAGAGAAGTGGTATCCAATTGTGGATTGAACGAATGGTAAGTGGTTGTGTCTGTGGGGACGAAGTCTGTAGTTTGGCCCCGATTAAACGAAGTGCTGCTTATTGGTGGATTAACCGAGCGATTAGTGGTTGTATTCACTGAATCGTCATGAACCAAGCTATGGTGGCGTGTATTGCATGTTCTACATCGAAATTTGGATTGGCAGCGGGCTGACGGGTGTCACTTCGAAAGCAGTTAAAACAAAGTTTGTTAGTTTTAACAAACTCTTGGTGGGATTGTAAATCCATGTCAAGAAACGCTTGACACTGCGGGAGACCGTAGTTTGCATTGCACTTGGCACATATTGATGCGGTCGAAGCATACATGCTTCTTACCACTGGTTTTCTCGGTCGATTGAGTTCCCGAACACTTGATCTACAGCTTTCTAAGGCCTCGCACCGACGGACCAAAAAGTCTAACAACTGTTCAATGGTAGGATAGTCCTCAGAAAAATTTTCCTCAGACCGTGCTTGACGAGTTTCAGGGTCCAGATGGTACCAAAATGTAAATAAGCCACGGATCCCTGGTAAGCGAGTTAATAGCTGTTAGACCTCGGACAATTTCATCAGCTCCGTCTGATATTTTTCGTAGAACATTAACGTTAGAGGTATGAAGAGACGGTAGCTCCATAAGTGCTTTTAAGAAATTATTGACAATATGACGCGGCCTATCATAACGCTTCTCAAGTTTTCCAGAGCCTGGTCATATGTACCGTCGCATACCGTTAGATGGCTTAAAATACTTAACACCTCACCACGAAATCAAAAATTGAAATTTCCGAATCGGCGATAAGTTTGGTTTGGCTTTAACAATACTTTGGAAGTTGTCCCGAAACGTTGGCCATTCTCGATAATTGCCCGAAAACGGCTCAATTCTAACGGACGGAAGGTAACTGTCATCACGTGTTCCCGAAGAAGTTGATTGGATTAAAGTCTCAATTAAAGTTATTTGCTGTGCAGCTAATTGGCCAACGACGTTATTGTTTTTCTCGACCTTTTCGCGATTAGTTATTGCCGATAGCAAGCCTGACTTGACAAGTATAACCTTTGACTCGAATTCTTCAAATTCTGGCGCAGGATCGGTATAGATTTCACTGTCAGCAAACGAATATAAACGTTTTTGGGAAGCCGCGAACTCTTTCCATAAATCATCCACTTTATACATAGTAACGAATCTTGAGATCCGTTAACGAGATTGTGTCCGAAATATTTTCCGTAAAATAGAAACTAGTTACCTAGTTTTGTTAACGAACCCTTTAAAAGACCACGTGTAGCACGAAGTGCGGGCAATGTCATTGGCTCCGCCATTTTAGAAACTTTTTTTTTTTTTTGGTATCAAAACGTCTTTACCGAACGATTCAACAAATGAATTATTTCATACGAGATTAAAATTGATTTGAAGTTGATCTGTCTGTAAAATTGTGCTAGAGTTCTGCATATGTGCAGTGCTGTGCAAAACAATAGCAACTTTTGTATTGACGAGAGAAAAATCCATTTTAACCGTATAGTTATTGATATTTGGTAGAGATTTGATTATAATTTTGTTCACTCAAATAACAGTAACAAATAGCCCTACTTCAAACAAAACAAACAATGATAAGAGTAAAGAAAATTAAAACCAAAACGGAATACAGCATTCTTTAAGTGTGCAAAACAATAGCATCTTTCCACGATAACGGATTTATGCAACGGTTCTTTATGGAAAACTAGCTTTTGGCGGTAGCTTCACTTTTAGCAGCTATTACTTGTTTATAAGACAACATACATATTTCAGTAGTGCCCGGTACCTTGACGAAATTGCTTGCAATGGCCCGCAATAAATACAACAGCAGTATAAATTAAAATTAAAAATTATCGAAGTATAAAGTAGTGATGTAAAATGTGAATACATTTGACTACTCGTACTCATTCTTTATTTTTTTATAAGTACTCGGATAAAAGTAACGAGTACTTAATACTCGCGAGTACCACCTATAGAATACTTTGGAAACTATGCAAATACAATTCTGTTTCTTTTCTACGAACCGAATACAAAAGTAATCTCTTGCCTTGTTTCCCTCAATATTGTATCCTGCTCTAACAAATATAATTCATTAGAAACAGATTTCTCTTTTCACTTTTGCCAAGCCGTGTGTTTGCTTGAAAGTAAACAAAACATATAGCGTGTCCGTGCGTATAATTTGTCTGCCTCCTTGTGAGGTGATATTGTTTTGTTGACATATTTTACAAAGGACAATCTTATACGATTATAGTATTGGAGTAGCGCAAGTAAGAAAATCTCTTAAAATAATTCTTGTTGGTAGTGCAAGAGAGAACGGGTATTCGAATACATATCTGTGGCGAATAAGAATCCCCTAAAATGTGTTGGGTAGTGCAAACAGAATGAGTAAGCAAATACGTATCTGAGTACTTTGCAGGTAACGGGTACGAATGAGTACATGGTAGTAATGAATACGAATGAGTACATGGTAGTAACGAATACATTGTACCGAATGAATACTTTTTTTACACCACTAGTATAAAGGGGGAGCTTCTCAAGCTTCACTTGCCAAAAAATACAATTTGAATAAAGGAATAATTTCACGCCTAGTTAAAAAGTTTAAAGACACCGGCTCTAAACAAATTTTTGACGTCAAAACAAATTGGAAAATCCTTAAATTTAAGCATAGATTCAAGTACCATACGGAGACAAGCCTTAGAGAACAATTTGAGAAGTTATTGAGCAGCGAAAAAACCAATGCTCACGAAGACCCACTTAAAAAAAAGGTGAACTACTAGTGCTATAATATTATGGTCTTTATTAACAATAATGTTAGATTAATTTTAATCTTAATAGATTAAACTCACTTAAATTGGTCAATTGAAAATTAGAAAACTGTACCTTTTAGCGACGAGTCAAAATTCAACCTTATAAATTCGGATGGAGCATGCACTGTACGACGACAAAAGGGCAAGCGTCTTAACCCACAAAATTGCAAGGTATCAGCTAAGCATGGAGATGGCAGCGTGATGGTCTGGACTTGCTTTTCCACTAATGGTGTTGGCCCTTTTCATCAAATAAACGGAATTATGGACCGTTTCATGTATAAGGACCTTCTGGAAACAGTTATGTTGCCCTTTGCCGAATGGGAAATACCGCCTCGATGGGTGTTTCAGCACGACAATGACCCGAAACACGTCGAAGTTGGTTAAAGGATATTTAGAACACAATGGTGTTCAAGTTCTTGATTGGCCGGCCCAATCTCCAGACTTGAACCCCATTGAAAATTTATTTGGAATCCTTAAACGTCGGGTGGGGGTGAACGGTTTCAAAATAAGGCCGAATTGATGGAAAAGTTGCAGAATGAGTGGAAAAGTATACCGGAAAGTGTCTTGGAACACCTAATATTGTCCATGCCGAAGAGATGCGCCGAGGTAATAAAAAACAAAGGATATTATATAAAATACTAATGAAAAATATACTATTTCTTTAAAAGTTGCTATAGTTTTGCAGAGTCTGAAATTTTGAATTGATTTTTCTTTTTTTTGCTATCATATAAGATTTTTTTTTACCTAAAGTAAGTCACAGCCGATAAGCCGAACATATTACATTTAGGAGAGCAGCAAAGAGAATTTAAGTTACACTAAACAGGTTCATGAAAACAAGAAACAATTAGCTGTAAACAATTAGAATATAATCATAGGGCAAATAAAGTTATGTTTGGCGCGTTTGACGATATAGAAAATTTGAAATAATAATAAATAAATTTAAATTAAATTGAACAAAGAATAATCTTAAACATATATTAAAAAAAAACCGTTCTTTTATTCTTTAAACTCTGCACAGAAACTCTTCTTTTCAAAGTAAGGAAGCATGGTTAGTACATCTTGAAGACCTGCGCAGCAACTCTTTCGGAACAAACTTATGATGACCAATTGTTTGTTATATGTACCTCGAAATTATCCTTTTAAAAACTACGCTTTTAAATTTAAGAAATACTGTCCTCATTGTACTTTAAAACCACTGAAAAAGAAGAAAACTCCTTGAAATAAAACACCACATTCGATCACGTTACAAGAGAACACTTCTTTTATTTGACATAATTTATTTTATACTGTAATTTTTCTTATATACAATTGCCCTTTTACTACCTTGATTATTATAACAATTTTGACATTTGTTGAACATAATGGAAAATTCTGTTTGTCTATAAATAGAAATTGCATTTAGGTGCAACATGCATTTATGACGTTAACGTCTTCAAAACAATCTCGACAGGAAATACTAATATGCAACCTTCCGCAGAAAAGCCAATATGGCTTCGCAAAAAATCTAATATTGTAAAAAGTTTTGTGAAAAATAAATTATTTTGAATTTGAAAAAATAAAAAGATTATGTCTGACAGTTAGGCAGTAATTATAGCGCTTGATGCCCACATTGACAAATACAAATTGGAAGTGCATACGTAAACTAAACAAATTGGACAGAAGACGTAAAGTTCCTTCTACTGGGCCATGCCAGCATAGAGGGTAACGAAAAATACTCATTAGCAAGGAAAGGGGCGGTAGAACCCCCTTTGTAGAATCTTAGTCCTTCTGTGGAACGAGGGATCTAACTTGTGTATCCGCATGAGTGTGTCGAATAAAAAGAATACGAAACCTACAATTAAGAATCCATTAATTTATTCATATAAAATAAGATAAAATATGAAAAAAAAGAGTACCACGAAGTGCGAGTACCAAAATTAGAAGGGAAGAAAAACCGCATGCGTAGTTTTGACGATTAGAAAATAGGGACATCCGTCAGAACTCTTCAGTAGGTGTGCTGTTATTCTTTTATTCTTCTGTTCAGGCAAAAACATAACAAAACTCTTCAGGAATTTAGAGAAACGAAACAGGATTGGGGTCTGAAGTAGAACTCAAGGAAGAGGCAGGCGAAGAAATTATGTGGGAGCTATATTGCCACTTAGAAGAAGAATCGCTTTCGCGATTTTGAAGAGATTTGGGCAGAATACAAATTTGTTTAGAGAACCAAAAAGCGGTAAACATAAAGATAGGGAGAAAGACAGACGGACATCACGCTATTTATAGAGATAATTTTGCATATTGTCACATAATGAAATGCTAATAAGATTTGCCCTAAGTATGTGACCTCCACCCAGTAAGCAAGGACAGTTTTCGCCACTCTTGTTGTTTGGGCATCAAACATCAAGCATGCGAAGAACTTGAAATAAATTTGTGGAAATAAAATTGAAATGTGTTTTATAATCTTGAATTAATAAACTATAAAACTATATTTTTATAATAAACTATAAAACTATATGGGCGCGGTGGCATAAGTGGGTAGTGCGATGTATCGCTGAGTGGGAGGTTCGACCTTCAAATTCCAGAAGCATCAAAAGTTTTTTCATGGTCCCACCTCTCGCGAATGTCTGACAAACGTCCGAGAGTAATAAATAACTGACAAATGTGCCTTTCAGATATGACTCTAAACTGTAGGTCCCTTCCATTTGTGTGAAAATAGAACATGCACAACACGAATGGTCGCCAAAAGCTAAACCCTGGACTACATGGACCGTATGTCCAAGTATTTGTAATTTTTGTGTTAAACTACATATATGTTTCCAATAGCGTGTTTATTATTTCTGTGTCACATTCAATATGTGTACCCAGTGGGATGATGTATAAAAATATGTACATACATAAGTGACATCTTCAAAATTTGTTTTGATTACGATCATTATATAAGTTTGATAGTGATATTTAATCTTTTGAAGGATTTGGATATAGGAGGAATCATAATGAATTAATAAGAATGTTCAATCCTAGATAGAGCAATGTTTTTTTTGCATTATTATAATTCCATTGTAATACCACAATCGGAAAAATTCCCCACTTAATCGTTAAAATCGGAGAAATTGATCGCTGTGTTGATAATTGATATGCTCATGACATCAGGTGGATCGGGAAAAAAATACTGTCAATCAGAAGCGAAGGCATAACAAATAAATGACAACAAACAATCTCCTCAGTTATCTGGACACCACCCCTGGAGCTAATGTGTGAAACCCAATACACCTGAGTTTCAAACCACTACACCAATCTCTTTCTCTCTCTATCTATCTTTCTTTCAACTGTGCACTATGTATAAATATTAAAAGGGTATTCATAACCCCTTGAGTCCGGGTAAATTATAAAAAAAAAATCACTTAGACCGTTGTAAAAGAAAGCTCCTAAGTGAAGCTCACTTCAATGGGAAAGCTGAATAGGTACAAAGAAGATTATGAATGGCTTCTTCTTATTCTTCGGCCATGCATTTTCGTTTGAATATATGCCTACGCCATTATTTTAATTGTAATAGATACAAACATAAAGGATCAGAATCCTTAAGACAGTTAAATGTAACCCAGAGTCTATAATTACTAACTAGTAAAGGAGTTTTGGTTACTTTTTTGCGCTATCATAATAATTGTGCAATTACTTGGTTTTTTTACTGTTAATAATGTGCCAAGCAAGGCAACTCTTCAGTGTGTAATCTTTTTTTTTTACATACACATAGTCTGGGCAACAACGGTAGCCGACGTACGCCAGAAAATATTGATGCAGTGAGCTAGAGTATTTGTAAATGTCCGGGCATCTTGCATCGCCGCCGTGCACAAGAATTGGGAAATTGAAAAATATTTTTAAAAGAGTTTGCATTTGAGCTGTGGGCAGAAGCGACCACTTGGCCGACATCATATTTCATACATAATGTTAGAGGCAGTGTTCCCAGCTTTTCTAAATAAATTTCATCTTTTTGCCTTTTCCCGCTTTTTTAAGTCTATTTTTCCCGCAATATTTTCCTTTTTTAAACAAGACAAAAGAAACACAAATTTGTATGTTTGAACATAATAACAATCACATAATTAAGCATCTATTATACAAATATAATCAGCTTTTGGAAAAAAATCCGAAGCGTTAAAAATATTCCATTGGATCGCGTATCACCTTCCTAGTATTTGTCTTCGGACAGAAATTATCAACGTGTATTAACGCATGGACTTGACTTTTTTCAAGTTATAGCCCGTCGAAGTGGGACACCTCCGATTTGGAAATATAACCACTTTAAATGGTAAACGACGTCATTTGGAAGCAACTGTTGTATATTTGTATGTTGGCCATGCGTAATGGCTCTGGTGGTGGGACCAATTGTGGCTACTTCACTTTCCCATCTGCGCAACACAATCCAAGAGTTTCGCCCCTGAAGTTCAACGCCTTACAATGACAAACGATTGACATTTCTCCAATTACTGGTCTGTCCGCACTGTTATCGATTTCCGAATCGTAATGGGATGCCCCTCGTTCCAGGTTTTCGCCGTCGCGACTAAGAATAAGATTTAAAAAAAAATGGTTAGAATCTGCTTGGAATGAAATCCGTTTTAAAAAACAAAATGAGGCTTGGCTGCAGACATCAATTGGCTTCAAACTTTTTGATAAAGTAACCCCGTCAAAACAGCGAGGCGGCCGCCCAGAGAAACCGATTGAAGAAAGCAGCGATCGAAGCAAACGCCTCAAAACGGAAACAATGAGAAAAGAGGTGCCAACTTCGCAATTAGGATTTGTGGCAAAGGCGAATTTAAGAGCAGCGGGTCATCCAGTTGCAGCAAAATTAGTAGAGGAGTTAGTGCATTCACCTCAGCGCGCAATTAATTATAAAAATGCTTACGGTAAACGTAAAGAACAACAACGAACTCGGCAGATGTCAGGGGAAGAAGCACTGTCCGGATGTGATTTCTGCTGCACTTTTTCCAATAGGCCAACTGTCTAAAGAAGCACAGAAAGCCAGGAACAAAGATTTAAAAATATATCGCGAGAGCTTTTCAAGAAAATGTTCCCGCAAAAAATGTTATTAAAATAGTTTTAATTTAATGATCCACTGAAAACAAGCTTCAGAAAACCACCTAAAAAACAGCTTAAATTATTTCAAAAAGAAGATTTCGATTTACCCATTGCCCCAAATGTTTGTTTTTCTGAGAACTCTAACTCCAACATTAGCGATGAAAGTGAGAGTAATTGCTTATCAGATGAATCTGAATTTTAGTTTCCTTTTGAAAATATGTATGTAAATAAATAATAAATAAAAAAATAAAAACAACTTATATTATTTATAATACACATATAGTTTCAAAACATGTATTACTAAAAATGCGGAACTATTTTCTTTTTGTTTTTTGAATTTTTTGATTTTTTTCCTTCTTTGAAAGTTCAAAAATCATAAGTTAAACAATAATCGAAACTAAGATGTAGTCGACACTTCACCTTCCCTTCCCATCCTTTCTTTTTCCCCTCTCCCCTCCGGTGGGCCGGATCAAGGTGTAATACGACCAGTGCCGAGGATCAACCTGGCTGGGGGCCCATTTCAAAAAAAGCTCAGTCGTGAACGGAGTATTCGGATACCTGGCGACCTCCGGATTAGCTTGCCTTATCTGTGTATTACGGATCTCTGCATAGACGGTGTTAAGGTAAGCGGGAAGATTGTGGCTTCACATGATCCTACTACCAAAAGCCGCGCGGAGCCCCAAGGTACAAGTACCCTCCCACGTTCCACTAGGGACTCTTCGGGAACAAGGCGTCTCCTTGCTCCCTCAAAAAAGGCGTACAAAGACCGACGCACAGCCAGCCGTATTCTGGAGCAGTTTGGTAATATACCGGAGTGCAAAAGAACCGAAAGGGTGAATGCCCGATTAGAATGGGCTAAGAAGATCGCCAGCGAAGAAGCTGTGACTAGCAGCGACTCTATGTCAAAGCGCCAACGATCGTTGAAGGGATCCGTTTCGAATCCCAAAAGAGCCAGGGTACGAAACACCAGTATCCCCTCCAAGCCATCCAACGTTACATCGAAGTCTTTCAGCGACGTCCTTAAAGACAAATTAGTGTTGGCGATCTATCGCCCCGGAAAAATGGAAGTTGATTCCTGCAAAACTTCCATTGGTTTTCTTGGAAATCATGAAGGAGAATCCAGGTCCTCCTCCCAGATGCTGTGGCGGTGAGTGGCATCAAGGCCATGTCAAGCTAATCGCCTGCGAAGAGCAGAGATCATACGACCTATATAAGCTTGCTATAAGCAAATTAGGGGAGGTATGGCCAGGAGCGAAGTTCGAGGTTGTTGCGAGGGAAGATATCCCAAGTAGACCTAGAAATCGTACCTGGATCCCAGCCGAACCCTCCGATCGGATACGCTCCTTGCGATATTTAAAACCAGCAACCCCACATTACCGACGCATAACTGGAAAGTCGCTAAGCTGAACGAGCCTAAGGGTCTCTATAGATGCGCAATTATTGTCATCAATATAGAGTCTCTAGCTCCTTTGGCGAAGACTGGTGGTGTTGTCTACTACGGTTTCGACCCTATTACGTTAAAGGTCTATAAGAAGGACGAGGAGTCCGATTTAAGCAAGATGCCTCCACACCCCTCAGACCCTGCTCCTACATCAAATGACCACGAGCCTTCTGTCTCCTTTCCATCTCTGGAGAGCGATGACTCTCAAGCGTCATTTTCCAAACAAAATCCGCTTCTAGTCGATGAAGACAATATGTCGGACATGGAAACGGATGATAATTTCGATAAAATGCACGCACTACTTTTGAGTAAGGATGAACTGTTGGGATCGTCCTCAGACTCGGAACCCCTAAACTCCACAGTGGTAGAGGCCTCTCTGCCTGATTGTAGCGCTAATGCTGCAGTCAGTTCAGATTGACCTTTTTTTATAATTTACCCGCCCTCAAGGGGTTATGAATACCCTTTTACATGTTATTCACATGGCGCGGGCTTTGGAAAGATAGATAGAGTGAGAGAGAGAAAGAGATTGGTGTCGTGGTTTGAAACTCAGCTGTATTAGGTTTTCATATTAGCTCCAGGGGTGGTGTCTAGAATAACTGGGGAGATTTGATGCTGTCATGTATTTTTTGCCTTCGCTTCTGATTCACAGTATTTTTTCCCGATCCACCTGATGTCATGAGCATATCAATTATCAACAGAGCGATCAATTTCTCCAGCCATATGACAAACCTACTGCCAGTGTTATGCCTTCGCAGTGGTGTTGTCACAAACTTTCGCAATTGATCGGACTGCTTCTTATCATATATTGCTTGCTGACATCAGGGATTGAACTGTGAACCATCAGCTCGACAAACGATGACGCTACCACTACACCATTGCCACCTCCACCACTCCATTACGGCGTCTACCGCCCTTCTTCTCCGTCTGTCAAAGGATAGGGAAGATATCTATTGATCCAAGAACCCTGGGTTGTTAACAACTTGGTATGTGGACTCAAGACTCCTAATTACTACATCCTGTATGCGCGGGCCGAAGGTAAGCCAAGATCGTGTATACTGGTAAAAAGTAGCCTAAAAGTAACTTTACTCCCTAATCGATCGAGATACAAGTGCGGCGAAAATAGAGACGATTGACGGATCCTATTACGTCGTATCGGCGTATCTAGCCCATGAAAATATGGGCCCTCTTTGTGGGGATAACCTGGAAAGACTGGTTGCTGATGCAGGGAGACAAAAAACTGGCCTTATTGTAGGCTGTGACGCCAACGCTCACCATACTGTATGGGGAAGCTCTGATATCAACAAAAGAGGTGAGATACTTTTTGATTACGTTTTAAGTACAAACCTCATTTTGTGAGATTCTCAACCATGCTCTCAACACAGCAATGGCTTCCTCATACCCCTTGATTCGCCCCCTAGGCAAGAAAAAGCCGCATTGGCGGACTGCAGAGTTAGGTCCTTTAAGAACAAAATGTAGAAAACTCTCCAACAATGCAAAAAGTACGAGGATTGCATCAGACTGGGACTTGTACAAGGCATCCCTAAGTATATACAAAAGAGAACTAAGAAAAGCCAAACGTAATTCTTGGAGACTCTTCAGTGATAAAATAGAAGAAGCCTCTGAGGCATCTAGGCTTAGAAATATTCTCTTTTCAAATCCAATAACTCCCAGTTTCCTTAAGAAAAATGATGGGTCTTGGACAACGTCTAGCGAAGAATCGCTCAATGTTCTGCTTGACACTCATTTCCCAGGCAGTTAACATTCGGGAAGCAATATGGTTCCAAAAAGACCATCTGCATCAATAACCATCCCTTCAAACTTAGCCACACAGAGCAAACTCAAATGGGCAATACACAGCTTCAAAGCATTTGAATCCGCGGGACCCGATGGCATAATACCTGCCGAACTGCAGAAGATATTTGACATTATCATGCCGGTGATCGAGACGATATTAAAAGGTTGTCTCGATCTGGAGTATATGCCAAGGATATGGAGAGAAGTTAAAGTTGTATTCATACCTAAAGCGGGTAAATGCTCTCATACAGATCCAAAAGATTTCAGACCTATCAGTCTATCGTCATTCCTCTTAAAAACATTGGAACGATTGATTGATATCCACTTACGCAACAGTATAGATAGGAAACCACTGTCAGCGGCCCAACATGCGTATTGCAAAGGTAAATCAGTGGAGACGGCTTTACACTCATTAGTACGTAAAATCGAATACTTCCTGTTCGATAAGTTGATGGTTGCCTTCCTGGACATAGAAGGCGCTTTTAACAACGTCAACACATCAGCAATAGCAGATGCACTTTCAGACCTGAAGGTGGACAGCTCACTTTGCGAACTAATTAATCTACTGCTTAGTGGTCGGATTATCAATTCCAAGCTGGGTGAAGTGTCCACTAGAAGATCTGTCAGCAGAGGCACTCCGCAAGGAGGTGTTCTATCCCCCCTTCTTTGGAATTTGGTGGTCAATGAACTATTGATAAGCCTGGAGGGCGAGGGATGCACGGCGATTGCTTATGCAGATGATGTTGCTATAGCCGTTTCAGGAAAGCACCTAAATACTCTATAAGTGATCCTATAGAACGCTCTAAACAAGCTAACGCGTTGGGCCGGTCGCTGTAAATATAAAATTCCGACTGTCGATCCTCCCTCTCTCAATGGTATCAGCTTAACTTTCTCTGAAAAAGCTAAATATCTGAGTCTTAACCTGGATAGAAAGCTGGAAACCTATAATACAAGAAAGAGTCAAAAAGGCTACAGTAGCACTTTTTTCATGCAAAAAAGCCATTGGCAATAAATGGGGCCTACAACCTCGAATAACCCACTGGCTCTACATCTCGGCCACTAGACCGATACTTACATACGGGGTAATAGTCTGGTGGACAGCCTTAGATAAAGCTATAAATCGCGACTTTCTAAGTAAGGTCCAACGCACAGCTTGTCTGTGCATAAGCGGAGCATTACATACAACTCCCTCCGCGGCACTGGACATTCTGTTCCATCTGATACTCCTCCATATATTTAGTAAGCAAATGACAGCGAACGCAGCCGTTCGTCTTGAAGCTACCCAACAGTGGTCAAGAAAAGAATTCGGCCACGCCTCTACTTTGAATAAAATCAAAATCCCACCCGAAAGAACGGACTACACCATCCCTTGTCTAAATTTTGAGAAGAACTTAACAGACACCATCCCTTCCAGATTACTCTGGGAGAACGATGTATCTTTAGAAGATGATTCAATTCACTTCTACACAGACGGGTCAAAGACGGAGTTGGTGCAGGTGTTTTCTCTGATAGGCTTAAACTTAAGCTCTCTTTCCGTCTTCCAAATCATTGTACGGAATTAATGGCGATCAAAGAAGCCCTGTCTTGGCTTAAGAAAAACGTGATATCTGTTAGAGATATCTGCATCTTTCCAGACAGCCAAGCAGCAATCAAATCCCTGGAATCGACCTCTATAAATTCTTTAGTAGCCCTAGACTGCCGTTCGTCTCTTGTGGAGATGGCTGAGCAGTGCAACATTCACCTGTGTTGGGTGCCGGGGCATAAACAAATTCCAGGGAATTGTAAGGCGATGAACTCGCCAAAGAAGGAACAACTTTACCCACCTTGCCGGACAATGGCACCTTGGGTATACCAATAGCTACTCGCAAACTTAAACTTAAGCTGGATGCTGTCGAGTGTACAAATCTTAGGTGGACAAGTGGATCAACATGTCTAGCGACAAAACAGATTTGGCCAAAGCTGAATCTAAAACGCTCTAAGAATTTGATTTCTCTCAAAAGATTGCATATCGGCACCACAATAGGTGTCATCACTGGACACTGTCTAGTCAGCAAGCACGCTACAAGGCTGGGCCTCTTCGCGAACGATTTTTGTAGAAGCTGCATGGACGAAGAAGAGGAGGCAACTATTTCTCACCTTCTTTGTTTCTGCCCAGCTCTCTCCCGTAGAAGGAAGCTTCACTTAGGAGCCCCCTATTACATCGACACAGGCGATCTGATGAATATCGACATTAGGAGCCTCCTACGCTTCATAAGAAGCTCAAATTGGTTTTAACGAGTAGGTAGAGAGAAACTTTCTCCCAAGATCCACGTTGTGTCACAATGGACCTACCATTGGTCTAAGTGTGCCGGCGACTCCTTGCTGGCAGCTACTTCAACCTAACCTAACCTAAAATGACACGGAATTGTTTTCACAATTACTCGTAGACGAACCAAATCTGTCGAAATTACCTTGTTATTCTTCACTGAGAACTTTACAATATTGAAATCCTCGTGTATCAAAACTAACCGAGTATCGCTAAAAACATTTGAATGAATTTGTGGTTATGTCTAAGCCCGCAGTCAATTTACCTTAATAAACCAAAACATGAGAACAAAACTAATCGTGTATGTTGAAATATGATATGAAAATATAATTTTCAAATTAAAGACCAATAATAATTAACATTCCGTGAGTAGTAAAACACTCACAAAAGTGGATATGGATCTGTACAATGTGTAAAAATATCGTGCTCGAAGTTAGTGCATTAATATGTTTTTTTTTTTATTTCTGGATTTTAAGAAATGGTTACACTTGTACCTCATCAGGTTAGAGAAGATTTTTACTAGATTTTCTTAACTCAAAGTGTAAGCCCAATAAAGTGGTGAAATACGAATGGAGGGAGCAACATTACTTTGATTTAACTGTTGATAGCGATCATTTGTATATGCATATGTACTTAGATATGTACACTGAGTCTACGGCTATTATTTCTCTATTTCACAAATTTTGACTTAATACATCGTATGGGATAGGATATAGAATAAATAGAATTTAGTTTAGAGGGAGTTTGTGTTAGTTTTATATACCTCGAGTCATACGCAGTTGAATTAACCTCTTTGAGAAATATATTACTTACCTAAATTAAGTTCAGCTGCAAAGCACACAGGGTAAAGAATCAATGCTGTCAGTACGGATAGAACTAAAAAAAAAAAAAAAAACCTTTAGATTTTTCATTAACGTACATAATTTCAATTATTGGTTAGTTTCGAATCTATTGAAAATGGACATTTCTCAAATGCTGCCTTATGAGAGCTTTAGGAAAAAATATTTATAGGTCATGTGTGCACAGTTACCATTTAAAGACCAAAATTAGGAATTTTTGAAGTGCAGCTATGTACATTTGTATATTAAGCCCGTATGAAACTAAATTTGTTCCTCATTTTTAATTGAGTGTCAGCCTTGCATATAAGAGACTATCATCTTTTGTTTTCGTATGGAGCAGAACAGAATCACAAATGGCAAAAATTAATTGGAAATTTAGGTTTCTGTTTTTTTTTTGAACTGTTTCAAAACGATTGCTATTAAAAAATTTATATTAAAAACACACAAAATAAGTAGAACTGGATCCATTAAAAAAAAAGCTGCCAGTGGCTGAAAAATGTAGTTTGGATTACATTTTTAATGCATTTTTTTTGACGTTTTCACATTTATTAAGTTAGTGTGTACGCACTCACACTTAATGGAAATTTCAATAGTGAATTTTTCGTACGGCTCTAATTTCATTTTCAGAGCATTAAAAATGTGAAAAAAATGTGGTACCATACGGGCTTTATAAAGCGTCTACACAGAAATATTACAATCCATTAAAAACTGACTAATGCATTTGGCTAAGGCTGTATATAAAACACCGTACAGCTTGCCTCGCTTTCAAAATCCAGTAGTGGCTGCGAAGATTGTGGAGCATCAACTGCGTCCCGCCATAAAGTATTCTCTGATGGGCTTGTTGAATGAGCAACCAAGTCAGTGCTCCGGTTTTCGGCAAGATACTTGGGAAACGATGCTCATGGGGTACTGCAGCCCTGCTTAGTCGACCATCGACATGTAACACACCGCAATCATCCATGTAAGGGTTAAGTGAAAGCAATCGACTGGAACAGGGAAGCCTATAAAAATTTCATTTCATTTTTAATGCAATTTATATTTCGTAATTCAGTATTTCTTACATGCTAGACAAAAACGCTTAAAACTAGCTTAACTAACTTACTATGTAATGTAACTCTAACTTACTGACCCTATGCGGGTGCTCTAAGCTAAATCTAACGCTTAAAAACTTTAAAAACTATGTCTTTCGACGTTTACGAACTAGGCTTATTTATTAATTTAACTTAACGAGGTGATGACTAAGAAAATTTATTTATAAAAACTTAGTAAATGAACATTTTTTGTTTCTTAAAACTAAATAAAAATACATTCTTAAGTCTAACTTACAAGCTACCTTATCTAAATCTTAAATCTATCTTAACCTAACATACGTAATTTACGTAAAATTTTTTTTTTTTGAGCAAAGTGCTGGGTTTTTTTTTTTTTTTTATAAAATTAAACTTAACCTACCCTAAACTATGTAAGTCGGCCATAGTAAAAAGGCCAACTTTACCCATTGAAAAAGGCTACTCCGGATCAAATAGAACCGACGAAGGAGTTCTCTCTCCGTCCCCTAACCACCAGAATTTCTGGCGCTGCCGTTCAATATCGCGCAAATCGCGACCTGATACCGATCTACTGTACCGGAGACGCTCCGGAATGCTGTGTGTGACGTGTCGGTTGTAGGTTAGTCGCCTATCCGCAGCTGTCCGGGCAACATGGAAGATTAGCGGCACCGCTAATCTATCCTGGATCAGACCTAATCTATCTAGATAGAGGAACGCCTCTGGCGGAACGAAGCCGTTAAGGCACACTCTCTCATGGTACATGTCATTGGGGTAGAAGGCCCCAAAGATCAGGTTATTCATCGAGTTCATCGCAATGTGCCCCCGAATCATCTTGATCACGAAATTATCCACTCTGTTTATGTTCGCCCTGTTATACAGGACCTCATTGGAATACAATTTTTTGTACTCAGACTCTGGTGTTCTGTATAAGCGAAGGCAAGCCCTCTCAAACACCCGAATCCTTTCCATCGAGCTTGCTCCCACTTTCGTCAATTCTTTCTGGTATCCGCAGAGGCCCCAGATAACGACGTCCTAAACAGGATGGTTTCCGACTTCTGGAAGTTGATCTTTAACTTCCAATCGTCGCAATATCGCTTGATCTTATCGAAGTCACGCTGCAAGAGTATTGCAATGACCTCGATCTTTGGACCTGATCTGTACGCTATCAAGTCTTCTGCGTACGCTATAGCATACTCTTCATCCTACAAGATCGCTGGTGTAAATGTTAAAGAGGATCGGCGAATTTACCGCACCCTGTTGCAGACCATTTTTAATATCAAAAGTACCAGCAGAAGTCACATTGCCATTTTTCACAATGAACTGTCTACCGGTGAGCATGGTATAAAGCATGTATAGCAGTGGTTTACTTATGCCCAGCCGACTCAACTTGTAGAAGAGTCCTTCTAGCCATACGGTATCGAAGGCCTTCTCCAAGTCAACCAGGCAGGCACCCGTGCATTGTTTCTTGCTTTTGTTCCATTGGATATCCGACACCAGTTTAGACGCGGCATGTATAGTATCATGCCCCGCCTTAAAACAATATGCATGTCCTCAACCCACTTAGACAACGCTCTATTGATCACTTTTTCGAATACCTTGCTGATATTCGGAAGGAGACTTATCGACCGGAGATTCGCCGGATTGGAAGTATCCTTACCCCTTTTGGGAATAGGATGTACCACCGCTGTCTTCCAATGCGCCGGATAATGTGCATTATTCAGCGCATTGTTAAACAGGATGGTGTAAATGTTTACCGCTTCTAGAGGGAGGTGTCGAAGCACAATGTTAGACACTCCGTCGATACCCACGGATTTCTTCCTTCTCAATGATTCGAAGATCGCTTGGAGTTCTATCTTCGATATGAACGGGGGATGTACCACCTCATCGGCGATGACATTGTTTGCCATATTATCGTCATTGAACTCGGTGAAGCCGATGTTCTCTGATCGCCAGTGTTCTATATCATTTCGAAGATAGAAGTTGTGCACAAGGACTCGATTGTCTAGGTCGTGGTTCGGGCAAATGCTATCATTCACCTTATACACTTCCTGGAAAGTCGCTCCTATAGCCTCTACCTTCTCCTGCGGATCTTCGATCACAAAGAAGTTGTCATCACAGACTGCGTTCCCTGGATCTATGCCTGCTGTTATAAGTATTTGTTCGTTGTTCGTCGTTCGGGGGATCTTGAGACACGGCAGGTCGTGTTGATTATTCCTCCGAAATATTTTATTTATTTGCGGGAACATACTCGGGTTGTTGGATTTTACAGCCCGAATTTTGTTGTTCCAATGCAAGTTTACAGAAAGTCTGTAATTTTCTTTAATCAACATTTGGAGATTTTTAATCAACGACTTGAGTGTCCTGACCTCCGAGTTTTGTCTGTCAGTAAACCGTCTGTACAAGGTTTTAAGTCTTGACAGAAGTCTACTTTTTTGTTCGTGAAGTGCGTCAATTGTTGCATTGCGGTATATGTCTACGTTGTCAGTTTGTTGATACCGAGGTATCGTTCTATCCATCGTTTGTTTAATTGTCTCGTCCATTCGTTGTAGATATCTGTCGATCTCCTCATTTGACAGATTCCTATTGGGCGGTGGGGAGAGCGAGTTCGAGGAGAGTGCTCTTGTCAGTACTCTGGAGAAGCGTGTCCAGCGCGTCCTACTGTAATTGTAGGGGTACGTTTGGACAAACTCCTCCAACTCCGCAATCTCGTTGGGAATTGTAATTTCGGCACTGAGTCCGCAATGGTCACTGTCATACTCAAATGTGTGTAGGCAGTTTCTCGTTTGTCGGTTCGTGTTGGTCAGTTGTAACCGTACGTCGAACAGCAGAAGATCCAGATAGGAGCCGCCTCTAGGATACGACGGACTATCAGTTGCTTTCAAATCGAGTCTATACTCGACATTGTGCAGACCCCACCAATTGAATAGTAGGTTGCCCCTAGAATTAGGTATATTATTTCCCCAATCACTGTGCTTGGCATTCAAATCTCCGGCCAAAATGAAATAGTTCTCTTCCGATTCCAGCCTTAGACATCGAAAAAGTGTTTCGAGCTCTGTTATAAATGAAGTGGTTTGAGTAGTTCCAGAAGCGTAGACCGCGACCATGTACAACCTCTTTCCACTATGGAGGGGGATGCACACGATACACGCTTCCAGCTCCTGGAACCTCCGCACTTCACAGCTGTACACAGCCTTGTAACGCAAATCTTTCCTAATGAAGATCGCAACACCTCCCCCTTGAATGGAGTTGGGTCGGTCTCTTCTTATTATATTATATTTATTGTGCCAAAGTTTGTGCTTCTGGGATAGCTTGGTTTCGCTAGCCAAAAGTACGTCAGGGCTTTGGTCTTCTAACAACTTAAAAAGTACGTTTCTTCGCTCGATCCTTATCAGTGAATTCACATTCACCGCAAGGATCTTTAAGGGTTTCTCCGCCATCGTACCCATTACGACTGGTGCTGCGCTAAGCCCGGCAGAAATGCGTAGATCTGGTCCACCCGTTTCGCCTGCAATTCTAACTGACGCTGCAGCTGGCTCATTTGCCCTTGAATTAAGAGCAAAATCGCCAGCAGGTCCGGCTGTGCCTCAGGTGCTTTAGGCACTGGGGCCTGTGTAGCAACCTTCGGCTGTTGTTGTACCGTGTTTCCCCGGCCTGACGCCATTTGGGCGTAGGTCCATTCGGGAGTGACGGCTGGAGTTTGACCAGTTGCGGGTGGACGCTTCACTTCGACTTTCTGCTGGCGAGCTAAATTTACTTTTTTCATGTATTGAAACTTAGGACAACCGCGATAGTTTGCAGTGTGTCCCGAGTTTCCACATAATGCACACGAGAGTTGGGCCCTATCTGCTACCCTATCCTGACCTAGGGAACACTCTTCTGTTTTGTGGTTCTTTCCACACTTTACGCAATGAGGCTGCATTTCGCAGTTCGACGCGGCCCGAACCGAACCTTTGGCAGCGAACACATTGCAAAATGTTTTCGCTCCTCTTTACTCTTTCCCAGGTTACGACCTCGTAGTCCAGGACATTGATACTCCTTAGACTATCCAGTTTTCTATTGGGTGATAGCTGTACCAGGAAGAACGGTAGCTTTCGCTTCTCCCTTTTTGCCCTTGGTGTGGTGAACGGCTTGACTCCCACAAACTCAAGACCGTCACACTCCTTCTCTTTCAGCATTTTAAGGAGCTCCTCCGGTTCGATGGACGAATCCAACCCCTCAGCAGCATAGTTTGCAACTTTTCCCCCTTCGGGGTGAAGGAGAAGAACTCCGTCGTCGATTCCTTCAGGAGATTCTTAATTTTCTTATACTGATCCACTGTGTTGCAGTGGATAGCATGCCTATCTTCGTTAGTACGTTTTATGAAAAAGTTATGACCTATGGCCGACTTACATAATTCGATTGTGTCCTTTAGTTCAAGTTTGAACGTGTTGATCGGAGGGACCTTCCTGTTCCTGACCCCCTGTTGCTGTTGTTTCTGCTGCTGCTGTTGTTGCTGCTGCTGTTGTTGCTGCTGCTGTTGTTGCTGCTGCTGTTGTTGCTGCTGCTGTTGTTTCTGCTGCTGCTGTGGTTGTTTCTGCAGCGGCTGTTGTTGCTGCTGCTGTTTTTGCTGCTGCTGTGGTTGCTGGTGCGCAGTCAGCTGTTGTTTTTGCAGCATAGTCTGCTGTTGTTGCTGCTTTGTTGGCAGCGGCGTCAGTATTTGCTGTTGTTGTTGCTTTTCTTGGGAGCGCTGGAGCTCGTGCATGCGCTCTCTCTTCCTTCGTGCCATTTGTTTGGCCTTGATGGCAAGTACAGACTGCTGTAACTGGCGTATACTTTTTGTTAAGCTCTCTAATTGCTCATCCTCATCATCTGACTCGGATGCTGCTAGTGAGGCGAAGCTATTACTATCGCCAGTGTATCTTCCTTCCCCACCATCTGACACGTAGGGGAATTCGTTATCTTGTGCTGCTGCTACTGTTGTTGTTCTTAATTTCGATGGCGCCTCTACCCTCCCTTAACCTTGCAGCTTCTCAGTTGAAGTTGACAGGGAGAGGCGCTTTACCAAATTGGGAGTAGGCCTCAGCTTTCTCCTCCTCTTTGTTGTGATGTCAGTGGACACCACTGTTGCTACGCGGCTTTGCATTACCGCATCATCGTCCGATGTTGTCGTAACTTTTGAATCCGCTACTCCCGCTATGGGGAGCAGGGAACGGTCACTGCTTTCCATCGCCTGACTGCGATCAATTGTTTTTGTCACTTTCTTATTTATTTTTTAAAGAAAAAAAAAGTTCACTTTTTATAGGGATTGAACCCGTGCCTACTGGTCACGGTCCTTCCGCACTTTTTTTTTTTTTTTTTCATTTTTAATGCATTTTTTATTTCATAATTCAGTATTTCTTACATGCTAGACAAAAACGCTTAAAACTAGCTTAACTAACTTACTATGTAATGTATTTCTAACTTACTGACCCTATGCGGGTGCTCTAAGCTAAACCTAACGCTTAAAACTATGTCTTTCGACGTCTACGAACTAGGCTTATTTATTAAATTAACTTAACGAAGTAAGGACTAAGAAAATTTATTTTAAAAAACTTAGTAAATGAACATGTTTTTGAGCTTGCTTAAAATTAATTTAAAATAGTCTTAAATCTAACTTACAAGCTACCTTAAATAAACCTTAAAAACTATCTTAATCTAAAATACGTAATTTACGTAAAATTTTTTTTTTTTGAGCAAAGTGCTGCGTTTTTTTTTTTTTTTTTTTTTTTTTTTTGTTTTCTCAAAGTGCTGTGAAAATTTTTTTTTTTTTTTTTATTTTTTATAAAACTAAACTTAACCTACCCTAAACTATGTAAGTCGGCCATAATAAAAAGGCCAACTTTGCCCATTGAAAAGGGCTACCCCGGATCGAATGGAACCGACGAAGGAGTTTGCTCTCCGTCCCCTAACCACCAGAATTTCTGGCGCTGCCGTTCAGTATCACGCAAATCGCGACCTGATACCGATCTACTGTACCGGAGACGCTCCGTAATGCTGTGTGCGACGTGTCTGTTGTAGGTTAGTCGCCTATCCGCAGCTGTCCGGGCAACATGGAAGATTAGCGGCACCGCTAATCTGTCCTGGATCAGACCTAATCTATCTAGATAGAGGAACGCCTCTGGCGGAACGAAGCCGTTAAGGCACACTCTCTCGTGGTACATGTCATTGGGGTAGAAGGCCCCAGAGATCAGGTTATTCATCGAGTTCATCGCTCTTGCAATGTGCCCCCGAATCATCTTGATCACGAAATTATCCACTCTGTTTATGTTCGCCCTGTTATATAGGACCTCATTGGAATAGAATTTTTTGTACTCAGACTCTGGTGTTCTGTATAAGCGAAGGCAAGCCCTGAGGCAAGCCCTCTCAAACACCCGAATCCTTTCCATCGAGCTTGCTCCCACGTTGAACCACACGGGACAACCATATGCGAGCATGGGCCGGATAAGGGCCATGTAGCAGATTACCTTCACCCTCGCATCGAGTTGGCTGCTATAAAACAGTCTCTTTGTGAGAGCGAAAGCCGCTTTGGCTCTGGCCAGAGCAGCATCTATATGTTTGTTAAAATATAGATACTGGTCTAGCCAGAGCCCAAGGTATCTGACTACACTTCGACACGCTAATGGTTGTCCGTGCTGTCCCACGATTGAAAACTTTCGCCAATTCTTTCTGGTATCCGCAGAGGCCCCAGATAACGACGTCCTAAACAGGATGGTTTCCGACTTCTGGAAGTTGATCTTTAACTTCCAATCGTCGCAATATCGCTTGATCTTATCGAAGTCACGCTGCAAGAGTATTGCAATGACCTCGATCTTTGGACCTGATCTGTACGCTATCAAGTCGTCTGCGTACGCTATAGCATGGTGAAGAGATCCTACAAGATCGCTGGTGTAAATGTTAAAGAGGATCGGCGAATTTACCGCACCCTGTTGCAGACCATTTTTAATATCAAACGTACCAGCAGAAGTCACATTGCCATTTTTCACAATGAACTGTCTACCGGTGAGCATATTACAAAACATGTATAGCAGTGGTTTACTTATGCCCAGCCGACTCAACTTGTAGAAGAGTCCTTCTAGCCATACGGTATCGAATGCCTTCTCCAAGTCAACCAGGCAGGCACCCGTGCATTGTTTCTTGCTTTTGTTCCATTGGATATCCGACACCAGTTTAGACGCGGCATGTATAGTATCATGCCCCGCCTTAAAACCGAATTGGTTATCCGGAACTATATGCATGTCCTCAACCCACTTAGACAGCGCTCTATTGATCACTTTTTCGAATACCTTGCTGATATTCGGAAGGAGACTTATCGACCGGAGATTTGCCGGATTGGAAGTATCCTTACCCCTTTTGGGAATAGGATGTACCACCGCTGTCTTCCAATGCGCCGGATAATGTGCATTATTCAGCGCATTGTTAAACAGGATGGTGTAAATGTTTACCGCTTCTAGAGGGAGGTGTCGAAGCACAATGTTAGACACTCCGTCGATACCCACGGATTTCTTCCTTCTCAATGATTCGAAGATCGCTTGGAGTTCTATCTTCGATATGAACGGGGGATGTACCACCTCATCGGCGATGACATTGTTTGCCATATTATCGTCATTGAACTCGGTGAAGCCGATGTTCTCTGATCGCCAGTGTTCTATATCATTTCGAAGATAGAAGTTGTGCACAAGGACTCGATTGTCTAGGTCGTGGTTCGGGCAAATGCTATCATTCACCTTATACACTTCCTGGAAAGTCGCTCCTATAGCCTCTACCTTCTCCTGCGGATCTTCGATCACAAAGAAGTTGTCATCACAGACTGCGTTCCCTGGATCTATGCCTGCTGTTATAAGTATTTGTTCGTTGTTCGTCGTTCGGGGGATCTTGAGACACGGCAGGTCGTGTTGATTATTCCTCCGAAATATTTTATTTATTTGCGGGAACATACTCGGGTTGTTGGATTTTACAGCCCGAATTTTGTTGTTCCAATGCAAGTTTACAGAAAGTCTGTAATTTTCTTTAATCAACATTTGGAGATTTTTAATCAACGACTTGAGTGTCCTGACCTCCGAGTTTTGTCTGTCAGTAAACCGTCTGTACAAGGTTTTAAGTCTTGACAGAAGTCTACTTTTTTGTTCGTGAAGTGCGTCAATTGTTGCATTGCGGTATATGTCTACGTTGTCAGTTTGTTGATACCGAGGTATCGTTCTATCCATCGTTTGTTTAATTGTCTCGTCCATTCGTTGTAGATATCTGTCGATCTCCTCATTTGACAGATTCCTATTGGGCGGTGGGGAGAGCGAGTTCGAGGAGAGTGCTCTTGTCAGTACTCTGGAGAAGCGTGTCCAGCGCGTCCTACTGTAATTGTAGGGGTACGTTTGGACAAACTCCTCCAACTCCGCAATCTCGTTGGGAATTGTAATTTCGGCACTGAGTCCGCAATGGTCACTGTCATACTCAAATGTGTGTAGGCAGTTTCTCGTTTGTCGGTTCGTGTTGGTCAGTTGTAACCGTACGTCGAACAGCAGAAGATCCAGATAGGAGCCGCCTCTAGGATACGACGAACTATCAGTTGCTTTCAAATCGAGTCTATACTCGACATTGTGCAGACCCCACCAATTGAATAGTAGGTTGCCCCTAGAATTAGGTATATTATTTCCCCAATCACTGTGCTTGGCATTCAAATCTCCGGCCAAAATGAAATAGTTCTCTTCCGATTCCAGCCTTAGACATCGAAAAAGTGTTTCGAGCTCTGTTATAAATGAAGTGGTTTGAGTAGTTCCAGAAGCGTAGACCGCGACCATGTACAACCTCTTTCCACTATGGAGGGGGATGCACACGATACACGCTTCCAGCTCCTGGAACCTCCGCACTTCACAGCTGTACACAGCCTTGTAACGCAAATCTTTCCTAATGAAGATCGCAACACCTCCCCCTTGAATGGAGTTGGGTCGGTCTCTTCTTATTATATTATATTTATTGTGCCAAAGTTTGTGCTTCTGGGATAGCTTGGTTTCGCTAGCCAAAAGTACGTCAGGGCTTTGGTCTTCTAACAACTTAAAAAGTACGTTTCTTCGCTCGATCCTTATCAGTGAATTCACATTCACCGCAAGGATCTTTAAGGGTTTCTCCGCCATCGTACCCATTACGACTGGTGCTGCGCTAAGCCCGGCAGAAATGCGTAGATCTGGTCCACCCGTTTCGCCTGCAATTCTAACTGACGCTGCAGCTGGCTCATTTGCCCTTGAATTAAGAGCAAAATCGCCAGCAGGTCCGGCTGTGCCTCAGGTGCTTTAGGCACTGGGGCCTGTGTAGCAACCTTCGGCTGTTGTTGTACCGTGTTTCCCCGGCCTGACGCCATTTGGGCGTAGGTCCATTCGGGAGTGACGGCTGGAGTTTGACCAGTTGCGGGTGGACGCTTCACTTCGACTTTCTGCTGGCGAGCTAAATTTACTTTTTTCATGTATTGAAACTTAGGACAACCGCGATAGTTTGCAGTGTGTCCCGAGTTTCCACATAATGCACACGAGAGTTGGGCCCTATCTGCTACCCTATCCTGACCTAGGGAACACTCTTCTGTTTTGTGGTTCTTTCCACACTTTACGCAATGAGGCTGCATTTCGCAGTTCGACGCGGCCCGAACCGAACCTTTGGCAGCGAACACATTGCAAAATGTTTTCGCTCCTCTTTACTCTTTCCCAGGTTACGACCTCGTAGTCCAGGACATTGATACTCCTTAGACTATCCAGTTTTCTATTGGGTGATAGCTGTACCAGGAAGAACGGTAGCTTTCGCTTCTCCCTTTTTGCCCTTGGTGTGGTGAACGGCTTGACTCCCACAAACTCAAGACCGTCACACTCCTTCTCTTTCAGCATTTTAAGGAGCTCCTCCGGTTCGATGGACGAATCCAACCCCTCAGCAGCATAGTTTGCAACTTTTCCCCCTTCGGGGTGAAGGAGAAGAACTCCGTCGTCGATTCCTTCAGGAGATTCTTAATTTTCTTATACTGATCCACTGTGTTGCAGTGGATAGCATGCCTATCTTCGTTAGTACGTTTTATGAAAAAGTTATGACCTATGGCCGACTTACATAATTCGATTGTGTCCTTTAGTTCAAGTTTGAACGTGTTGATCGGAGGGACCTTCCTGTTCCTGACCCCCTGTTGCTGTTGTTTCTGCTGCTGCTGTTGTTGCTGCTGCTGTTGTTGCTGCTGCTGTTGTTGCTGCTGCTGTTGTTGCTGCTGCTGTTGTTTCTGCTGCTGCTGTGGTTGTTTCTGAAGCGGCTGTTGTTGCTGCTGCTGTTTTTGCTGCTGCTGTGGTTGCTGGTGCGCAGTCAGCTGTTGTTTTTGCAGCATAGTCTGCTGTTGTTGCTGCTTTGTTGGCAGCGGCGTCAGTATTTGCTGTTGTTGTTGCTTTTCTTGGGAGCGCTGGAGCTCGTGCATGCGCTCTCTCTTCCTTCGTGCCATTTGTTTGGCCTTGATGGCAAGTACAGACTGCTGTAACTGGCGTATACTTTTTGTTAAGCTCTCTAATTGCTCATCCTCATCATCTGACTCGGATGCTGCTAGTGAGGCGAAGCTATTACTATCGCCAGTGTATCTTCCTTCCCCACCATCTGACACGTAGGGGAATTCGTTATCTTGTGCTGCTGCTACTGTTGTTGTTCTTAATTTCGATGGCGCCTCTACCCTCCCTTAACCTTGCAGCTTCTCAGTTGAAGTTGACAGGGAGAGGCGCTTTACCAAATTGGGAGTAGGCCTCAGCTTTCTCCTCCTCTTTGTTGTGATGTCAGTGGACACCACTGTTGCTACGCGGCTTTGCATTACCGCATCATCGTCCGATGTTGTCGTAACTTTTGAATCCGCTACTCCCGCTATGGGGAGCAGGGAACGGTCACTGCTTTCCATCGCCTGACTGCGATCAATTGTTTTTGTCACTTTCTTATTTATTTTTTAAAGAAAAAAAAAGTTCACTTTTTATAGGGATTGAACCCGTGCCTACTGGTCACGGTCCTTCCGCACTTTTTTTTTTTTTTTTTCATTTTTAATGCATTTTTTATTTCATAATTCAGTATTTCTTACATGCTAGACAAAAACGCTTAAAACTAGCTTAACTAACTTACTATGTAATGTATTTCTAACTTACTGACCCTATGCGGGTGCTCTAAGCTAAACCTAACGCTTAAAACTATGTCTTTCGACGTCTACGAACTAGGCTTATTTATTAAATTAACTTAACGAAGTAAGGACTAAGAAAATTTATTTTAAAAAACTTAGTAAATGAACATGTTTTTGAGCTTGCTTAAAATTAATTTAAAATAGTCTTAAATCTAACTTACAAGCTACCTTAAATAAACCTTAAAAACTATCTTAATCTAAAATACGTAATTTACGTAAAATTTTTTTTTTTTGAGCAAAGTGCTGCGTTTTTTTTTTTTTTTTTTTTTTTTTTTTGTTTTCTCAAAGTGCTGTGAAAATTTTTTTTTTTTTTTTTATTTTTTATAAAACTAAACTTAACCTACCCTAAACTATGTAAGTCGGCCATAATAAAAAGGCCAACTTTGCCCATTGAAAAGGGCTACCCCGGATCGAATGGAACCGACGAAGGAGTTTGCTCTCCGTCCCCTAACCACCAGAATTTCTGGCGCTGCCGTTCAGTATCACGCAAATCGCGACCTGATACCGATCTACTGTACCGGAGACGCTCCGTAATGCTGTGTGCGACGTGTCTGTTGTAGGTTAGTCGCCTATCCGCAGCTGTCCGGGCAACATGGAAGATTAGCGGCACCGCTAATCTGTCCTGGATCAGACCTAATCTATCTAGATAGAGGAACGCCTCTGGCGGAACGAAGCCGTTAAGGCACACTCTCTCGTGGTACATGTCATTGGGGTAGAAGGCCCCAGAGATCAGGTTATTCATCGAGTTCATCGCTCTTGCAATGTGCCCCCGAATCATCTTGATCACGAAATTATCCACTCTGTTTATGTTCGCCCTGTTATATAGGACCTCATTGGAATAGAATTTTTTGTACTCAGACTCTGGTGTTCTGTATAAGCGAAGGCAAGCCCTGAGGCAAGCCCTCTCAAACACCCGAATCCTTTCCATCGAGCTTGCTCCCACGTTGAACCACACGGGACAACCATATGCGAGCATGGGCCGGATAAGGGCCATGTAGCAGATTACCTTCACCCTCGCATCGAGTTGGCTGCTATAAAACAGTCTCTTTGTGAGAGCGAAAGCCGCTTTGGCTCTGGCCAGAGCAGCATCTATATGTTTGTTAAAATATAGATACTGGTCTAGCCAGAGCCCAAGGTATCTGACTACACTTCGACACGCTAATGGTTGTCCGTGCTGTCCCACGATTGAAAACTTTCGCCAATTCTTTCTGGTATCCGCAGAGGCCCCAGATAACGACGTCCTAAACAGGATGGTTTCCGACTTCTGGAAGTTGATCTTTAACTTCCAATCGTCGCAATATCGCTTGATCTTATCGAAGTCACGCTGCAAGAGTATTGCAATGACCTCGATCTTTGGACCTGATCTGTACGCTATCAAGTCGTCTGCGTACGCTATAGCATGGTGAAGAGATCCTACAAGATCGCTGGTGTAAATGTTAAAGAGGATCGGCGAATTTACCGCACCCTGTTGCAGACCATTTTTAATATCAAACGTACCAGCAGAAGTCACATTGCCATTTTTCACAATGAACTGTCTACCGGTGAGCATATTACAAAACATGTATAGCAGTGGTTTACTTATGCCCAGCCGACTCAACTTGTAGAAGAGTCCTTCTAGCCATACGGTATCGAATGCCTTCTCCAAGTCAACCAGGCAGGCACCCGTGCATTGTTTCTTGCTTTTGTTCCATTGGATATCCGACACCAGTTTAGACGCGGCATGTATAGTATCATGCCCCGCCTTAAAACCGAATTGGTTATCCGGAACTATATGCATGTCCTCAACCCACTTAGACAGCGCTCTATTGATCACTTTTTCGAATACCTTGCTGATATTCGGAAGGAGACTTATCGACCGGAGATTTGCCGGATTGGAAGTATCCTTACCCCTTTTGGGAATAGGATGTACCACCGCTGTCTTCCAATGCGCCGGATAATGTGCATTATTCAGCGCATTGTTAAACAGGATGGTGTAAATGTTTACCGCTTCTAGAGGGAGGTGTCGAAGCACAATGTTAGACACTCCGTCGATACCCACGGATTTCTTCCTTCTCAATGATTCGAAGATTGCTTGGAGTTCTACCTTCGATATGAACGGGGGATGTACCACCTCATCGGCGATGACATTATTTGCCATATTTTCGTCATTGAACTCGGTGAAGCCGATGTTCTCAGATCGCCAGTGTTCTATATCATTTCGAAGATAGAAGTTGTGCACAAGGACTCGGTTCTCCAGGTCGTGGTTCGGGCAAATGCTATCATTCACCTTATACACTTCCTGGAAAGTCGCTCCTATAGCCTCTACCTTCTCATGCGGATCTTCGATCACAAAGAAGTTGTCATCACAGACTGCGTTCCCTGGATCTATGCCTGCTGTTATAAGTATTTGTTCGTTGTTCGTCGTTCGGGGGATCTTGAGACACGGCAGGTCGTTTTGATTATTCCTCCGAAATATTTTATTTATTTGCGGGAACATACTCGGGTTGTTGGATTTTACAGCCCGAATTTTGTTGTTCCAATGCAAGTTTACAGAAAGTCTGTAATTTTCTTTAATCAACATTTGGAGATTTTTAATCAACGACTTGAGTGTCCTGACCTCCGAGTTTTGTCTGTCAGTAAACCGTCTGTACAAGGTTTTTAATCTTGACAGAAGTCTACTTTTTTGTAAGTGAAGTGCGTCAATTGTTGCATTGCGGTATATGTCTACGTTGCCAGTTTGTTGATACCGAGGTATCGTTCTGTCCATCGTTTGTTTAATTGTCTCGTCCATTCGTTGTAGGTATCTGTCGATCTCCTCATTTGACAGATTCCTATTGGACGGTGGGTAGAGCGAGTTCGAGGAGAGTGCTCTTGTCAGTACTCTGGAGAAGCGTGTCCAGCGCGTCCTACTGTAATTGTAGGGGTACGTTTGGACAAACTCCTCCAACTCCGCAATCTCGTTGGGAATTGTAATTTCGGCACTGAGTCCGCAATGGTCACTGTCATACACAAATGTGTGTAGGCAGTTTCTCGTTTGTCGGTTCGTGTTGGTCAGTTGTAACCGTACGTCGAACAGCAGAAGATCCAGATAGGAGCCGCCTCTAGGATACGACGGACTATCAGTTGCTTTCAAATCGAGTCTATACTCGACATTGTGCAGACCCCACCAATTGAATAGTAGGTTCCCCCTAGAATTAGGTATATTATTTCCCCAATCACTGTGCTTGGCATTCAAATCTCCGGCCAAAATGAAATAGTTCTCTTCCGATTCCAGCCTTAGACATCGAAAAAGTGTCTCGAGCTCTGTTATAAATGAAGTGGTTTGAGTAGTTCCAGAAGCGTAGACCGCGACCACGTACAACCTCTTTCCACTATGGAGGGGGATGCACACGATACACGCTTCCAGCTCCTGGAACCTCCGCACTTCACCGCTGTACACAGCCTTGTAACGCAAATCTTTCCTAATGAAGATCGCAACACCTCCCCCTTGAATGGAGTTGGGTCGGTCTCTTCTTATAATATTATATTTATTGTGCCATAGTTTGTGCTTCTGGGATAGCTTGGTTTCGCTAGCCAAAAGTACGTCTGGGCTTTGGTCTTCTAACAACTTAAAAAGTACGTTTCTTCGCTCGATCCTTATCAGTGAATTCACATTCACCGCAAGGATCTTTAAGGGTTTCTCCGCCATCGTACCCATTACGACTGGTGGTGCGCTAAGCCCGGCAGAAATGCGTAGATCTGGTCCACCCGTTTCGCCTGCAATTCTAACTGCCGCTGCAGCTGGCTCATTTGCCCTTGAATTGAGAGCAAAATCGCCAGCAGGTCCGGCTGTGCCTCAGGTGCTTTAGGCACTGGGGCCTGTGTAGCAACCTTCGGCTGTTGTTGTACCGTATTTCCCCGGCCTGACGCCATTTGGGCGTAGGTCCATTGAGGAGTGACGGCTGGTGTTTGAGTAGAAGCGGGTGGACGCTTCACTTCGACCTTCTGCTGACGAGCTAAATTTACTTTTTTCATGTATTGAAACTTAGGACAACCGCGATAGTTTGCAGTGTGTCCCGAGTTTCCACATAATGCACACGAGAGTTGGGCCCTATCTGCTACCCTATCCTGACCTAGGGAACACTCTTCTGTTTTGTGGTTCTTTCCACACTTTACGCATCGAGGCTGCATTTCGCAGTTCGACGCGGCCCGAACCGAACCTTTGGCAGCGAACACATTGCAAAATGTTTTCGCTCCTCTTTACTTTTTCCCAGGTTACAACCTGGTAGTCCAGGACATTTATACTCCTTAGACTATCCAGTTTGCTATTGGGTGATAGCTGTACCAGGAAGAACGGTAGCTTTCGCTTCTCCCTTTTGGCCCTAGCTGTGGTGAACGGCTTGACTCCCACAAACTCAAGACCGTCACACTCCTTCTCTTTCAGCATTTTTAGGAGCTCCTCCGGTTCGATGGACGAATCCAACCCCCTCAGCAGCATTGTTTGCAACTTTTCCCCCTTCGGGGTGAAGGAGAAGAACTCCGTCGTCGATTCCTTCAGGAGATTCTTAATTTTCTTATACTGATCCACTGTGTTGCAGTGGATAGCATGCCTATCTTCGTTTATACGTTTAATAAAAAAATTATTGCCTATGGCCGACTTACATAGTTCAATTGTATCCTTCAGCTCAATTTTGAAAGTGTTGATCGGAGGGACCTTTCTATTTTTGACCCCCTGTTGCTGTTGTTTCTGCTGCTGCTGTTGTTGCTGCTGCTGTTGTTTCTGCTGCTGCTGTTGTTGCTGCTGCTGTTTTTGCTGCTGCTGTTGTTGCTGCTGCTGTTGTTTCAGCAGCGGAAGTTGTTGCTGCTGCTGTTTCTGCTGTTGCTGTTGTTGTTTTTGCTGCTGCTGTACTTGTTGCTGCTTTACTGGCAGCTTCTGCTGCTGCTGCTTGCCTTGCTGCTGCATTGTTTGCTGTTGTTTTTGTTGCTGCTGCTGCTTTGCTGGCAGTTGCAGCTGTTGTTGTTGTTGATGTTGGTGCTCTTTCTCCCGCCGAGCCATTTGCTTGGCCTTAATTGCGAGCACCGCCTGTTGGAGCTGCCTTATGCTGGAGTTAAGGGACTCCAGCTGGTCATCTTCGTCTTCGGACTCGGAGGCAGCCAGGGAGGCGAAGCTGTTGCTTTCCCCCGTATATCTACCTTCCCCACCGTCGGAGACGTATGGGTACTCACTATCGTGGGCAGACCGATGACGCTGCTTTTGTTTTTCCGCTGCTGTTGTTGTCGACGGCGCCTCTACCCTCACTTCGCCCTGCAGCTGTTCGGTTGAAGCTGATAGGGAGAGGCGCTTTACCAAGTTAGGAGTTGGCCTCAGCTTCCTCCTCCTCTTCGTACTAATTTCGGCGGCCACTGTTGCTGAGCGGCTCTTATCAACAACCTCATCATCCGAGGTTGTTATTGTTCTTTGATCCGCTACTCCCGCTATGGGGAGCAGGGACCGGTCGCTTTTTTCCATCGCCTGATTGCGATGTTTACCACTTTTGGTGTTTATTTTATTTTATCTTTTTTTTTTTTTTAAGGAAAAAAAAGTCCACTTTTTATAGGGATTGAACCCGTGCCCACTGGTCACGGTCCTTCCGCACTACCACCAGGCTAACTCGTCACTTGAGAAAACTCTGTCTTTTTGTGTACGTAAGCACTCACTCCGATTTAAGAAACAAGCCGAAACACGTCTTACTCCCGTGAAGGTCTGTGAACGACTGGGAAGCCTATAACCACTCCGAGTTTGATGGACTTCTGACGGAAAAGCACTTTTTTGCTCGATATGAATGAGTTTGTCCAGTGCTTCGACTAATTCATCTGCGCTAAAAACTACCTTTAACAAGTGCCGTCGTTTCGGAGTCCAACATTTGCACCACTGTGTACAATAGTCGATTAAGCGTTCAGTAAAGGCGATTACTTGACCATCTATTCGTCGTGTTGTTAACTTGGGACCAAATATTGCTACCGCTGTCAGTGAATACACTTTCTTCTCCTCTTACACAGCACCCAATTCATCCTGTTTAAGCTGTTCATCTTGTTCTGAGTCCATCCATCATCCGCTCCGGGCCATGCCACCATAAGCGATGTTCCAACAGATACGCTGCTCCCATTCCACGACTAGCGTAATCCGCTGGATTTTGGGCTGCCTTCGCAACCAGCATATCACGATTCGAGAGTCCGACCACACGTAGCAAGGTGTATCCGTAAGGATGACAGCCAACAGATGCGCTGTACAGAGCTCTAAGTGGGGAATTGTAGCACCCTTGAGTGGTGCCACCTTTGTGCGGGCTATCAGCAGCGAGATACGTGAGGCTTTCCTAAAGTCAGTTGTGTTCGTATATATAACAGCTAGCGTCACAAAAGCCGCAAAGCGCTGTTAATTCTCCAGCCCCCATCCCAAGCCATCGGGGTATCCGAACACGGTTGAGCACGTCGAGTCCATTCCGAAATTGAAGCCAAGTTTCATGCAATTCGACTGGCAATGCAGCATCCCAAGTGATGCCAGTTACCGAAAGGGTTTGGATAAATATCTTCCCAGTGATGACAACCGGTGCTAGGAGCCCAGTGGGATCGAAGAGTTGAGATACTTCACTAAGTACACGTCGTTTTGTCAGGCATTCATGGTGTGGTTTGAGGTTTACGCTGAAGAATACCTCGTCCGTGACTGGATCCCAGCGTAGACCCAGTACAGGAGCAGTCGGAGAGTCATTGATTAGCTCTGCAGTAGAAGAATTTACACCAGTAAAGTTATTAATTACCTGAGTGCTGTTGGAGTTCCACTTCCGTAGCTTAAAATGTCCATCCGACAGAATGGTGTCGACATCGGCAGTTAAGATCTCAGCTTCGTTAACATCGTTGCAGCTAACCAAGAAATCATCGACATAAAATGACGTCAGTATTGTGACTCGCGCAGCTACTGCCTGATTCTGGTCAACCACCCTGCTGTAATCATCATATGCGCATTGATGAGGTGCACGCACTGCGTTGTAACAACTGGAAGCCATGCCAAAGGTAACAGTTGTCAACCGATAAATGCCGATGTCTTCGGTGGGTGATTCTCGCCAGAGAATACGTTGGAAATTTCTGTTTTCGGAGTTACCAGTACCTGCCGGAACATCTTTTCGATATTTGCGGTGAGCGCAATGCGAAAACGTCTAAAGCGGAAGATGATGTTGATAAGTGAGTCCTGAATCGTTGGGCCCACTAACTGGATGCCATTTAGTGAGCCACCAACACTAGTTCGCGCCGAAGCATTGAAAACAACGCGGAACTTGGTTGTAACAGCGTCATGTGGGACATAAAAACAGTTTGTGTGATCGCCAGATTGTTCAACGCGTTCCATATGTCCAAGCCCGAAGTATTCACGCATGAATGCTACGTACCTCTCTCGTAGCTCGCTGTTACTCGCCAATCGTCGTTCCAGGCAATGAAATTGTCGCAATGCTTGCGTATATGATTCTCCTAGGTCCGGGGCATCACGGCGAAATGGTATATGCACCATGTATCGTCCATCCTTCGGTCGAGAGTGCGTCGCTGAGAATATGCGAACACACTCGTCGTCTCCAACCTCATTCTTGGGCACTTCTTCCAACTTCCAGAAGTTTTGGATAAGCTTATCCAGAGTTATGTCATCCCCATATACCTGAACATGAAACGTACGCTGGATCAGCGTCGACAATGGTTCCGGGGAAGCTGGACCAAAGACAACACAGCCCAAATGAGTACGCTGAGCATGTGGCTCGTTCGGCTTCCCACTGATGACATCGCTTTGTACAATAAGACCCCACACATCCGCTCCAATAAGGGCATTAATGCCGCCAGGTGTTCCATAGTGGGCGTCAGCAAGTTTGAGACCGAGCAAGTGCTTCCATTGATTAATGGCGATCGGGGTAGATGGGATGATCGAAGTTATTGACGGTATGATTAGCGCATCGATCGTCAGGGTGAAATCAGAATGTATAGAACAGAGTGTGAGCGTAACGCTGGCTTTCGTTCTAGTTCTATGGGCAAAGTCGCCAATTCCCTCCACTGCTACCTCATATTTGCGTCTGCGAAGATGTAGATGGTTAGCGAAACGGTCTGAGACAAAATTTACGTGCGATCCAGGATCGTAGAGAATACGAGCCAAGCGCTGCTGATCTGGTGACTGTCTAGGAGCTCTGGTTGGGAGCTCTGTACTTGAACCTCTGTCATCGGCACAGCTGGTGTTGACGTCCTGGGTTTACGACAGAAGATCGTGTGGTGCTTACGACCGCATTGCCGACATCCACTTGACGAGCATTGCCTTGAAGAATGTCCATGCTTGAGGCAATTGAAGCATAAATTCGACGTTTTCAGAGCCTTAAAGCGCTGTTCTGGTCTCATAGTCATCAGTGATTGACAGCGTCCAACCCTATGAGGACCTTGACAATACGGGCACCTTCCTTTCTCCTTTGTGGTCACATGTGATTTCACTGGATGATGAGTACGATGTTGCTGTCGTGCCGATGAAGTTTCTGATCGATTTGGCATTCTTATAACCTCTGTAGTGGGACAATGTGCACGTGTCTCTAAGAATTTGAGTAAAGATCACAAACTCGGGATCGCATTAGAAGAACAGCTCATGTGCCACTCACGCTGCGTTGTGCTAGGAAGCCTCGACACAACTATAGGTACTGCTGGTCCATCCCACTGGTCAACCGGCAGCTTCATGACACGTAAGGCACGCAAAGATTCGTGCACCGTATCGACGATAGTCAACAACGTCCTAGCCGTTTCGTCCGTTGCCGGCTTGATGTTGAGAAAGCGGGAAACGTGAATTTCGGCTAAAAGTATTGGGTTGTAGTACAACCCCGTCCACACTTCCTCATATCCACCAGAATATATAGCGCCAATTAATGGGACCTTGGTAGCATTGACTGCCTGTCGGAGTTTACCCATTTTATACGCTTCTGGGAAATCCATTTCGTGAACCAGCGTCTGAAATGTGGCTTTAAAAGATCCAGTTTGACATCAAACCTTTGCGCTGTCGGTGTGGAGTCGTCCGTCTTTGGCTGCAGTGGCACAGTTTTGATCTCCAATAATTTGCGGTTAAGTTTGATGCACGTCGCGTTGTACAGCTTCTCCACCTGTTCCCACAACTCTGCAAGTTCTATGAACTCGCTTGTTTTGGCACTACCAACCAATAGCTGATGGTTTATCACAAAACGATAAACGAACGTAATATGCCGTGACGGCTTTCAGCTCTTGGTTCAACTGGGAACTGTCACAATCTTCGTAGTCGGGTGCTAGTACGCGTCCATGAATACGTTTAATCGCACTATGTGCAGCCATACGCAAGTTGAGTTCCGCCATAGTTCTGAACTTCCAAGCGCGAAGTCACACGTGCAAAAAAGTGTCTTCAAAAGCGCGGTAGAACGGCAATATTCTACTATTTAGTAGTACGCAAATGCGCGGTAAAACAAAGACGACCAACTGTATGCGCTAGCACGGTAAAATGAATCCAGTTGTTTGCAGTATGTCCAAAGTTGAATGTGTAAATCCAAGTGTCCACTCGTATGCCAAGCGCAGACCAATGAAATTATTTCCAATTGTAGGTGCGCCCAAGCGCGGTAAATCCAATAAAGACAATTAATATATGTATGTATATTCCTCATACACATATATATATTCCTCACAGGAGGCATCAAAAATGTTGAAGATAAATACAAATTTTTGGTAAGTTCAACCAATCTTTATTTTAACCTCCTTAACCTTTTTCCAACCATGTTCTCGCAAGGTTCAGACAAGGAGAAGGAAAAACTAAAAAAGGAAAAGAAAGTAATGCATATGACAGTTTTCAGTTTAGCTATAGATATCGCCGGTAAAGCCAAAGTGAAAACAGGACTACCCTTCTCAGTCTGCAATAAATAAATCTCAAACATTCATAGTTTAAAGACAACCAAAATCTTGTTAGGAAGGTCGAGGGGGGAAAGTACTTTCTATTTCATCATTCAATGATCTTGCACTTATTTAGTGCATTTTTCTTTATATATTTTTTTTTAAAGAATTTTAATGATGATGATAACAAGGATGACATTCCAACTAAATAAAAAAAAATGTAAGAATATTTTCACTGATAGTTTATACATACTGTAATACACAATAAGCTTTTTGTTGTCCATCAAAATGTCAAAAGCTTGCGAGAAAAATTTTCATCATTTGATTCATTCCTAAGCATTCTAGATATTATTATTCTATCTGAAATTCAGATTTATGGTTTTGAGAAAAATTATTACCATTTGACTGGCTTTAAGTTCTTTGTGAACACAAATGAAAGTTATGCAGCAGAGGATGTCGGATGTTTGTATAATAAGGAACATCGTTTTCAGCATTTAAGACCACTTCAGATAATTTGCCTCTACCATTTACTTCGCCAACTAAAGTAAATGTACATAGAATGAGCATAAATAATAAAAAATCGTATGGTATCGATAAAATCTCAAACTTTGTTCTGCGAAAATGCCCATACTCACTGGATGTTGCACTTTCTTGCATTTTTAATCATTGTATAAATAATAGTTACTTTCCTACAATCTGGAAAAAATCAAAAGTTATACCAATAGCAAAAAAGAAAAGTGCAAAAGATATCAAGGATTTTCGTCCAATTTCCTTACTTTCTAATGTAGGGAAGCTTTTTGAAAGAGTTTTAGCTGAAAGCATAGATAATTTCTGTGATGAAATTAATATTATTCCAAACAATCAATTTGGTTTAAAAAAAATCAGTCCACCGAACACTGCTTACTGTTAGAAACAAAAAAATTTTCTGTAGTTTTAGATATACCCCTGCAGGCAGCTTTTGACTCAATTTGGCATAAGGGACTTATTTTTAAATTGATAAGGCTTATCTTTCCTGATGCCCTTATTAGAATGGTTAGTGATTTTCTAAATTCTAGAACCGCTTTTGTTTGTATTGGTTCTGAATGTTCAGAAGAATTTGCAGTGCTTAAAGGTGTAGTTCAAGGATCTTTACTTGGTCCAAAATTATTTAACATCTATCTCTCTGATTTCCCTTTCAATAATCCCGAATCTGAGCCTGAATCTATCCTGTTTGCTGATGACACCAAAGGCAAGCGCTGTTAGGCCATACCTTAAATCTTGAATGCGGGAAAAAGTCATCTTTCTTGTTTCAGAAACACCTATGGAAAAGGGCATCGTAAGGCAGTCAAAGAGAGTAAGACCGTCTCCTTAGCTATAGAGAATATTCCCATACCACTGAAAACGGGAGTCAAATACCTGGGCATACATTTCGATCATAAATTCAAGTACAATACGCATGCTAGAAAAGTCTTAGGTAAAGCGAAAATGACTTCTGGTCTCCTAAAACAACATCTCTCATCGAAACACACTTTAAAGAAAACCAAAATCCTGATCTATAAAGCGCTCATAAGGCCCCATAGCAGCTAAAGAGCTTGACAACTTTGAGAGGAAGATCTTAAGATTTTGCACAGAAAACCGAACAAAAAGTGGTACTCGAATATGACCCTGCGTAATGAATCAAATATGGAGCCTCTCACTATATACCTATATGATAAACTCACTCAAAAAGAAATTGCAATCTAGCTCAGCCCATCCTAATCCCCTTATTAAAGCGTTGTGGGATGCAAACATTAACGAAAGCGTGTTCGACAACCATTATATCTATCACCTTTCAATCTTATGAATGTAAGATCCGCAGCTCTATTCGAACCAGAATTAGGTGGCGCCCTAACACTACCCTTTTACAAGAAGGCTTCGTTATCTGCTTTAAGAGGATAGTCCACGTGAATTAAACAAATATAATAAAAATAATCTCGTAAGATTAATTCCTGCGTACTACATAGACTCTTGTCCTTGATAAATCCAAACTCGAGAGGCCAAATATTTCGTAAATAATGCATTCTATTTGTTGTCATATATATTACATTTTTAAATTAAGTTATACAGAAATACCTGGTATTTTTTCCTATAGTTTGCAAGTATTTCTAGTCATAAGTTGTAAGTCGGCCGCTAAGAGCCATTATGTGAACGTATGTCGGGAGCAAACATACGAAAAGAATGCATGGCAATTATTATTTTCATATTTGAAATATTACATTTATATTGATCTTTCGCAAAAATTATTTAGCTTCACCAGACATACTTATATTAAGTCGGTAAATAAAAAAAAATAAAAATAACTGTATTCAAAACTAACCAATGTACTATTAGTCTCAATAAATTGAATTGAATTGAATTGAACTGTATAAAATAAGGATGACCTTCCATTGGAAAGAGGTTAGATGCACTACAGATTCAGCGTCAGAAGAGTGAGTTTGTCAAACTTAGCTCGATGGAAAGAAGGCGATTTAAATACGCTTTACGCACAGGCAAGGATAGAGGGAGTGCTCTTTGCCAAAACCAAAAGCTTTTCCGCCCCTTCCTCTCACCGCGAAACCAAGCGGGTTAGATCCGAGGATCAGACTCCACCGGCTTCGGCCGCCAAGAAGGTCAAGGCAGGACCTACACCTGATGCCCCCTTTAGCCAAGTGGCTAGTGCTGTCAGGTTGGGTGGCATCCCGTCAAACCAACCACTATCAACTGAGCAAATGAAACTTTTCAAGTGGCGGTCATAGACATCTCGATTGACATTAGCAATAGTGACATGTGACCGCATTTTTTTTGGCTCACATCTCAAATCGGGATGGCTAACATTTATCTGCGCAGACAGTACTACTGCAGGGTGGATGCTCGCGTATTTTGAGAGTATTAGAGCTAAGAGTGGACTGAACGTTACGCTAGTGGAAGAGGGATCTTCTCCAAAACCACACATCGTCAGAGCGTTCTTTCAACGGAGTCTTCAGCTCTCCTCTGCAAAAGTCCTGGTAACGATTACTGCACAAAAATTGCAGACCAACTCATGGAAAGTAATACAGAGGGAGAAGGAAGGTTCGCACCTCCATCTCGTGTTGGAAATTGATTACGCCTTCATGAAAAGGCTCAACTCATTAAAAGGCAAAATTAATTAATTATATATCTAACATAATACACACACTCCAAATTTACAATAATGCACAGTCGACCCTCTTCAACGATCTCTTAATCACATAATCCGATACCACAATAAATTCTTCATGCGTCATTATTCGCGTGGGTGCACTTGTATCCGTTATTCATGACTCGAATAAACGCTGATGTGCAAAAGTTGACACAAGTGTTCATTTAAAAGATAAACTGCACACGATCGCCGGGATGTTGGTCTACGAAGAGGATCGACTGTGGATGGACTGTACAGTTAGTATGTAACCAACCACTGAATAAAGAAGATTCCAATATAATCAATAACGTAAAAGAAACTAGTTTTATTTTTCTAATTAACTTAAAGGCCGCTCGAACTTAACATTAACTTATAGGACCACCGACAAAGTTCCAGCGTCTGACGGTAGTACCTCTGAAAAAGAGAGTCGGATCACCACCTGCTGTCGGAAATATGTCCGTTTTGCAGGATCGACGGACTACTCCTTCGACTAACAGTACCACTGGGTTGTTAACGGTTCCAAAACAATCCCCGCGGAACAGAAGACCCACGAGGCCCTTCGACCAGCAGCGCCACTAGGCATGTTGGTCCCAGCGGTTCTGGCAGCAGAACTGTCAAAACGGTAGCTAGATCAATGGGTTACTACCGTAAAGACGGTACAAATTCTATAGGGCGTGTCCGCTACTCTTAGGAAGCGGTTCGCCAATGATAACATAACCCTTGGTCTTATCCAAGAACCTTGGGTTATATGCGGACAAATAAAAGCTCTACGGAAAAGGTCCAGTAAGTTAATTTTTAAGTGCGGGGAGCCAGTACTGTTGTGTATTAATTTTAAACAATCAAAGGATGTGTAGACAATATAACTCTTTATCAATACTACTTCATTAATACTACTTTAATAATTAACTTTATACGAGTTTAATAATGCAACTATACATGGTGATACGTGCTGTAGGTTGGGCGGCAGAGATAAGAATATATCAAGATGACTGCCGAATAATGACAAAATGACAAAGATTTAGCTTTGTTCGTTTGATAGTGTAGTAGTGTAGTTTGTATCAAGTACCAAAAGAACGGTCTGTTTAATCGTACAAATATTAACTTTCTTCCAATTCCAGAATTCATCACGAAGGACCTGGTAATTCTATTAGGAGAAGTCCCGACCAAAAGGGGAGCAAACATCGGCAAATTTCCTCGGCGTCGATGGCAACATCCCATCCATAGAGCTCCAAGGACTTATACAGCATTGCCAAAACAACCACCTGCATTATATAATAGCTTGCGATGCAAAAGCGCATCATGTAATATGGGGCAGTAGTGGCATCAACAGAAAGGGTGAGTGTCTTTTAGAATACTTTATTAGTAGTCGTGCAGATATTTTGAATAGAGGCTCTGAACCTGCCTTCATAAATGCGATTGGGGAAGAGGTACTTGACCTCAAATTGGCATGTGTCTGACGAAGCCTCTCTGTCCGACCATTGACACATCAGGTTCGACATTCAAGGCAAACTGTCACATTCTTCTACTAGATACGGTCCCAACTCCACGGACTGGAATCTGTATCGAAGACTTGTCCTCTCAAAATGCTTGTTACATCTATCGAGTCCATAGGGGACTTAGACGAAGCAGTATACTAATGATGTGTTGATTACTTACTACCACGACAGCTGTGTTCACAAGACGAGTCTGTGTAAAAGTAATGGTGGAATGACCAGCTTGCCAAACTTAAGAATAAAGTTAGAAAACTCTTCAACTCTTCAACTCTGCTAAACGCACGAAGAGTTGGGACGATTATACGTCCCTTCTTTCTGAATACAATTTAGAAATAAGGCGATCTAAACGCCTGCTACATGGAAGAAATTCTGCGAAAACATTGCTGACTCGTTAAAGACCATGTTAACTGTGTAGGTTTAGTAAAAAAAAAAAAAATTCGATGGCACCTACACGTCGGACGTATGAACACTCTCAAAACATTGGGCTAGGTTAGGTTGAAGTGGCTGCTAGCTAGGAACCGCTAGCACACTTAGACCAATGGTAAGTCCATTGTGTTACCACGTGGATCATGGGAGAAAGTTTCTCTCTACCTACTCGTTAAAACCAATTTGAGCTTCTTATAAACCGTAGGAGGCTCTTGATGTCAATTTTCATTAGGTCGCCCATATCGTTGTTATAGGGAGCTCCTAAGTGAAGAGCTGGGCAGAAACAAAGAAGGTGAGGAATAGTTTCCTCCTCTTCTTCATCCATGCAGCTCTCAAAACCTTACTTGAGGCTCATTTTCCAGGTTCGTGTACTCGTGTACCACCACTGGCGACGCGTGAGTTAAAAGTGTAGGCGTTCAGTTTATAAAATTTTATTTTTTTCTTAAATATTTCATAATAATTCATAGGTACACTGAATTATTACTTATACATATTCTTAGTCCAACCTTCTAGATGTGTTCACAAATATTTTAATGAAATTTTCATAGAAAGAATCTTCCGACTTGTTTTTCTCTCAAAAGTTTTTTTTTTTTTTTTCAGTGGTAATTGAATTGAAAGACTCGTCAGCCTATTTCGCCCTATTGTTGTTCTTGAATATGTTTTAATTCTTTTAAGTGTCGAAAAAGATCTTTCAACTGATGATGTTGTTAAAAGAAAAGTTAGTACCAGTTTACAAAATTTGAATATTTCTGGAAAAAATGAAATCGAGTATTCTGTTAAAAGTTTTTAAAAAAAATTGCTTAAGAGCAAAATTGTTAAGCTATTGTTGTTTATAAATAACAAAAAGTTCATTTTTTAAAGCAAATATATCAAAAAATTAAAAAATTGACCATATCAACTTTGAGATAATTTTCGTTTTCACAGCTCCACTCGTTCATATTTTTCCAGCACGAATAGAACGCAAAGGCAACAAAATTACACACGGTTTATTTTATGCTTTACTACACCCAACGACCATACGTACTCCTACCTCCTATAGTATACCTACGTGCCTTATACCTTCATTTTTCATATCCATCCACAAACCCAGAATTGAGTATGTACGATTGACTTGAGAAAACTCACACCTTTTGCTTGATTTCGTTCACAGTTAAGATGAACGAATTTGTTGATACGAAGTGCGTTATACTTTTTTTTGCATCTATTTTTGATGGATATATTTTGTTTTCAACTCAACTGACCGAGTCGAATGAATGCAAAGTACTCGTATTGCTGTCGTAGGGTAGTATTACTTTTGTTATGAACTATGATTTGGCTTAACCCTCTCGGTGGGGGGCAATGTCTCGAGGTAAAGGGACCAGCGGGGTAGATACTATCTCCCCGATGACCCTCGGTACGTGGTGAAGAACCACATCCTTCCCGAGGTGTCCCGGCTGCTTACTAAATACGGCGGATCTAAAGTGGAAAACTTGAAAAAAAAAAAAAAATAAAAAATTGCAGGTGTTTAACTACCGTGCCCAAGGGATGAATGGCACTACGTTAGTGTGTCTTCTAACGTTGAACTTTAGTTAAATTGGGCACCTCTGGTTTCAATGTAAGTCCCTGCCGCTGGCATGCGGGGCTTTGCCTTCGGTATACTCCTTTCCCTAGCTTCTCGTGGGAACAAAAATAATCCTAACATATATAAATCACCTAAAGAGCTTGATGCAGCTCTAAACTCCATCATCACCATGGACATTGGTCCTACAGAGGACCTCTCCTCAACTGCTAGAGCAGAAGAGGACGATCTCGTTATCAGTTCAATGGAAGAAACGGTCCTTTTCTTGAAGACTCCCCACAACCGTCGGCTGATCCTCAGCCCTCCACCTCAAATTCTCCAACTGATCGACTCAGTGGTGCCGCTCGCAAGCGCTTCAAATACTTGCTCTCTAAGAGAGTCTCCGTTGAAGAAGCTACAGAGAAAGCCAAAATCCCCTGTGGTCGCAAGAGAGACCGTTCAAAGCCTTCTCCATTGGCCTCTCAGCTAAAAAAGGCTAAAACGGAATCCGTTAGCGGACATGGCCCCTAATCCCATTCAACTCGCTCTACAAACTTCATTTCCCACTTTTAAGCAGGTCCTTGAGATTATCACGGTAGGAATCATCGCCTCAAACTTCCCGGAAACTTTGCTTAACAACAAACAAATGACCTCAATCAAAGACACCATCTTTGATAGGATTTTGGACCTCAATGAGGGTACTATTCAGCCTAAATTCCGGGGAACAGATTTCCGGCCAGGATGGCTTGTCTTAAAATGCAAAGACGAGGCAACGGCAAATTGGGTCAAAGGCATTGTCCCTAGCATCGCTCCATGGGAAGGAGCCTCACTTAAAGCACTCGATGAGAAGAGCATTCCTCGCGAGCATATTATAGTGGGACACTTTCCGGCTAACCCTTAAGATAAGATCCTTAGGGCAATCACTGCCCAAAACTCGGGACTTCCCGGTTCCGAATGGAGGTTTATAAAACGCGAAGACAAGGGTAACTTTACCATACTGACTCTCTCCATTGATCACAAATCAATGGAATGTCTGAAGAAGGTTCATTTTAAGGTAGATTGGTGAAGACATTCTTCGGCATAAACAACTACCCTACAAACCCTTAGACCCTGCTATCCTCATCGCTTACCCCGTGGAAAGCGCTCCACGCACTGTTGAGTTGGAACCTATCGACACCCGGGCTGTCGCTACCACTTCCTTCCCCACTCTCCACAACCCAACCAATACCACCATTGCTACAAGTAACAACAACTCAAAGCCTGATCCTGCACCCTGCTTAGATCCTCACAGATCACCTAAGACTATAACTCCAGGAAGAAAGGTTGTCTCCAGATCTGGAAAAACCTCTTGTAGCAACCCGTCGAGTAGCTCTACAACTACACAAAGGGTAGCTCAACACAAAGATAGAGGAGTTAAAGGCAAAGCTAGGCAGAGGATCATTAAAGTTCCTCCAGGCTTCTCCTCCTCCCAGTAACCTCAATTATGAATAACACCAGATTTTTAGAAATAAACCTGCATCACGCCAAAGCAGCCTCTGCGGCCGCATCTTGTAGGTTTATTAAACACAACTTGGATCTCCTCCTAATCCAGGAGCCGTGGATCCGTGAAGGCAAAATTAATGGCCTCCCCACCATCTCATGTAAGTCAATTTTTGACAACAGGCAACCGAGCTGCCATTCTAATCAGTAATGCAATCAATTTTCTCCCTATTCCACAGTTCATTAACAGAGATCTGGTTGCTGTCTCAGCAGACTTAGCAACAAACAGAGGCCGACAATCCATCATCATCGCCTCTGGATACTTTGCGAATGAAACACTGGCGCCACCTGACGAAGTTGCAAAACTCTTCGAATACGGTAAGAAGACTGGTCAGCAGATAGTGTTAGGATGCGATGCAAACGCCCATCACACAATCTGGGGGAGCACAAACATCAACAAAAGAGATGAGTCTTTACATTATTTCTTAATTTCCCTGAATCTTGAGCGAATACAAAATAGCTCTCAGCTCTTATAATTGTGCAAGTAGGAAATCAAAAAGATTGGATGACTTTTTGCGAAAGCATAAACGATCTTCCGACAGCTATTAGGGACGGCAGCAAGAAAACTCTGAGTTTACTTCTACAACCTCACGAAGAAAATTAGCGGTCTTCAGTGAAGGAGGACGCTTTGCATTAGGCTTGCAAGTGAAACGAGAAAAGAAATCAAAGCGAACATCGATCCAACAACAATTAACATAGACAGTATTGTAAACAAATCCAAAGGTGACATTGCTATTCGATGTGCGGACAAAAATTCGTTAGAGAAGTTAAAAACCCAAGTGGAAAATAACTTAAATAAGAATTATGAAGTTAAAATACCATCACTGGTTAAACCAAAAGTGTGCATTATGAACATTGAGAACGATGAAGTCGAAAATGGCGTTGGTTAAAATCTTTAAAAATAAAAACAAATGGAGGAATTTAAATGTTGTGTTGGAAGTGGATAGTGAGGGCGTTACAAAAATCATGAGTCTAGAAAGAATTAGAGTTGATTGGGTAAAGTGCCCAATCAGAGAATTCTACGACATTACAAGACGTTTTAATTGCCAAGGGTATTACCATAAAGCAGAAAAATGTAAAAATAAAATAGCGCGTGCAAAATGCGGTGATAGCCATAAGTTTAAAGACTGTAAAACTGATCTTGTAAAGTGTATCAATTGTGCAAAAGTGAATGAAACTTTCGGGTTAAAGTACAACTGTGATCATGAATCAAACAATAAAGATTGTCCAGTTTTCTTAAGAAAACTTAGAGTATTAAGAGAATCTATTACATATTAGCAACCAAAGGGGCTAAGATTGGTGTATCTTAACATTGAGGGTCTCCTTAACAATTTTGAGGAGCTTAAAGTTCTAATACTTGGAAAAGTTTTTGATGTTGTTGTGTTGTCAGAAACCCATATTACCAAAGACATATTAGACAAGGAGATCAAAGTACCGAACTATACTACATTCAGATGTAACAGTGTATCGTCTCATACAGGAGGAATTGTTATATGCGTTAAAGAGGATCTAAAATCAGTGGCATTGTCGAAGAAAGACGATAATATGAATGTGTGGTGGTTGTCAAATTATGTTATTACTAACAATTACACATGTGTAATAACAGGAGTTTATAGGTCGCCGTTCTTCGGAAAAAAATTTTGTGAAGAATTTGAAATAATATGCGAAGAATTAAGTGACCTAAGGAAAGATATTATTATAGTGGGTGACTTTAATATTGATTGGTTTCAAATTAATAGCACGTATAGGAAAAAATATATCAAACATTTTAAAAAATAACTCATATTGCCAAATTATGCAGACTGCGACAAGGATAACTAAATCATCTAGCACGCTAATAGATTACGTGATAACAAATAATAAACGCATTAGTGCTTCAATTGTCCCTGATTTGCAAATAAGTGACCATCAAACAATTGCTGTTGAAATTAATAATGGAAATAACACAAAATTAACGACAGAGGCAGTTAAAATAAGGTTTATACATGTGATTAAGTATAATAAAGAACATTTTCGTGAAGCTTTAGGAAATAGTCAAACGAGTGCAATAAACGGTGAAATGGATATTGATTTAATTGGAGAGAGCTATTTTTTAAATCTATTGACGATACCACAGCAGTTTATTGTTAAAAGCGAAATTAATCATAACAACTGTAAATGGTTCAACAAACGGCTTCAATCGCTAAGAATACTTAAGATTAGAAAACATGCAAAAGCGGTATTGTGCAATTCGGAAGGCAATTGGCTAGACTACAAATTAATAAGAAATAAATACAAGAGTGAAATTAAAAAGTGCAAAGAATTATTTATTAAACAGAAAGTGCAGTGTTCGACTGACCAAAAATCCATGTGGAGAAAATTAAAAAGATATGTTCTAAAAGACGAAAAATGTAGTGAAAAAAAAAGTTAATAACGAAATTCTCGCCGATGATAAAATCATAGCTAACAAATTTAATAACTTCTTTATTAGAAGTATAGTGTCGATAAGTGTCTCTATTCCGTTTGTACCGTTCTTTTACAATGTCAATGATACAAATTTAGTCTTCAATTTTCAATCTGTGACGCACCAAGATATTAAACTAATTTTAAAGCAAATGAAAAACAAAGTTGACTTTACATACATATATGAGCCCCAGGAGATTTCTTGACAACTATGATATACTCGGACCACTTTTATTCATGATTATTAATAAATCATTAGAAACAAAGGTATTCCCAAAAGCATGGAAGAAATCTTTAGTGACATCTATAAGAAAAATATGCAATACTAACCTATGTATGTGAAGAGTTTCGTCCTGTTAATTCGTTGCCATTATGTGAAAGTGTTTGAAAAAAATCGTCTTTAAACAGTTAGATAATTATTTTGAATCAAATAAATTAATAATTGACATTCAGTCAGGATTTAGAAAGAACCATTCGTGTGAAAGTGCAATAAATTTGATTACTGATAATTTTAAGGAAGAAACTGACCTAGGGAAAAAAGTGTTCTGTGTTTTTCTCGATTTAAAACGAGCATTTGAAACAATAGACCGACAAAATTTAATCAATATGGAATTAAAGGAGGTGAAAGTGATTGATTCAAATCATACCTTAGTAATAGAACCCAATGTGTTAAAGTTAATGGTGAACTGTCATGTTCAAAGGATGTAATGTTTGGTGTATCCCAAGGATCAGTTTTGGGAACGTTATTGTTTATAATATACATAAATGACATGAAAAGTGCAATAAAAAATGGAAAACTAGCATTGTTTGCTGATGATGCAGTGATATGCGTTGCGGATAAAAATTACTTAGAATGTCAACAAAATGCAACAAGAACTGGAAAGTGTTTCTGAATGGCTGAAGATGAATAAATTGAAACTGAATGTGACAAAAACCAAACAACTGATCATAAATAAACGACAAGGAGAGGATGTGAGACTGAAAATTGACGGTGAATATATTGAACAAATTGATGGAATCAAGTATTTAGGTATAACAATCGATGATAAATTGACTTTTAGCAATCATGTTGATCATTTATGTAAAAAAATTGCAAAAAAGATAGGCTTTTTGAAAAGAATAAGAAATGACATATCTACATTAGGTTAGGTTAGGTTAGGTTGAAGTAGCTGCCAGCTAGGAGCCGCCAGCACACTTAGACCAATGAGGTCCGTTGTGATACCACGTGGATCATGGGAGAAGTTTCTCTCTACCTACTCGTTTTAAAACCAATAAGAGCGTCTTATGAAGCGTAGGACGCTCTTGATGTCAATATTCATCAGGTCGCCCATATCATTATAATAGGGAGCTCCTAAGTGGAGTTTCCTTCTACGGGAGAGGTGGGCAGAAACAAAGAAGGTGAGGAATAGTTTCCTCTTCTTCTTCATCCATGCAGCTTCTACAAAAATCGTTCGCGAAGAGGCCTAGCCTTGTAGCGTGCTTGCCGATTAGACAGTGTCAAGTGATGACACCTATTGTGGTGCCGATATGCAATCTATTGAGAGAAATCAAATTCTTAGAGCGATTTAGATCCAGCTTTGGCCAAATCTGTTTTGTCGCTAGACTTGTCCACCTAAGATTTGCACTCTCGACAGCATCCAGCTTAAGTTTAAGTTTCCGAGTAGCGATTGGAATACCTAAGGTGCCATTGTCCGGCAAGATGGGTAAAGTTGTTCCTCTCTAGCAGATATCACGTTTTTCTTAAGCCAAGATAGGGCTTCTTTGATCGCCATTATTTCCGCCTGGAACACGCTACAATGATTTGGAAGACGAAAAGAGAGCTTAAAGTTAAGCTTAAAAGAGAAAACACCCGCACCGACTCCGTCTTTGGTTTTTGACCCGTCAGTGTAGAAGTGAATAGAATCATCTTCTAAAAATGCATCGTCCTCCGAGCGTGATCTGGAAGGGATGGTGACAAGGAAGTTCTTCTCAAAATTTAGACGTGGGATGGTGTAGTCCGTGTTTTCGGGAGAGATTTTGAATTTATTCAGAATAGAGGCGTGGCCGAATTCTTTTCTTGACCACTGTTGGGTAGCTTCAAGGCGAACGGCTACAATCGCTGCCATTTGCTTGCTATATATATCGAGGGGCATTAGATGGAATATAATGCCCAGGGAGTTGTACGTTATGCTCCGCTTATGCACAGACAAGCTGTACGATGGACCTTACTTAGATAATCGCGATTTATAGCTTTATTTAAGGCTGTCCACCAGACAATCACCCCGTATGTTAGTATCGGTCTAATGATCTAGGTGTAGAGCCAGTGAGTAATTCGAGGTTGTTTACTAGGAATTCTGCTAGAAGGTTCTTCTCCTCTGATTTCATCAGTTGGGCCATTTCCACGCAGAAGCCCTACAAAGCTCCTGGTGGGGATGGAAGCTTCCCTGCCCTTCTTCATCACGGCATCGATATTCTCTTGGAATCCCTAGTGTCCATCTTCAGATCCAGCTATGAACTCAGCTACATACCGACTACATGGAGAAAGGTAAATGTAGTGTTCATACCAAAAGCTGGCTGCAGATCACAATCAGACCCTAAGGCCTTTAGACCTATTAGTCTCACCTTGGTGTTTTTTAAGGTAATGGAAAAAATTATAGACTTCCATATAAGTAATTCCGCCTTATCAGAACTCCCTCTAAATAAACTCCAATTTGCATATCAACCTGGTAAATCTACGGTCTCAGCATTATACCATCTAGTCATCACCATTGAAGAAACTCTGTTAGAGAAGGATATCCCCCTCTGCTCTTTTCTAGTAGTGATGTAAAATGTGAATACATTTGGCTACTCGTACTCATTCGTTATTTTTTTATAAGTACTCGGATAAAAGTAACGAGTACTTAATACTCGCGAGTACCACCTATAGAATACTTTGGAAACTATGCAAATACAATTCTGTTTCTTTTCTACGAACCGAATACAAAAGTAATCTCTTGCCTTGTTTCCCTCAATATTGTATCCTGCTCTAACAAATATAATTCATTAGAAACAGATTTCTCTTTTCACTTTTGCCAAGCCGTGTGTTTGCTTGAAAGTAAACAAAACATATAGCGTGTCCGTGCGTATAATTTGTCTGCCTCCTTGTGAGGTGATATTGTTTTGTTGACATATTTTACAAAGGACAATCTTATACGATTATAGTATTGGAGTAGCGCAAGTAAGAAAATCTCTTAAAATAATTCTTGTTGGTAGTGCAAGAGAGAACGGGTATTCGAATACATATCTGTGGCGAATAAGAATCCCCTAAAATGTGTTGGGTAGTGCAAACAGAATGAGTAAGCAAATACGTATCTGAGTACTTTGCAGGTAACGGGTACGAATGAGTACATGGTAGTAATGAATACGAATGAGTACATGGTAGTAACGAATATTATTGCCAAGCTCTCATGCATACCTAAGCTCTTTGAGAGCATCGTGTACGATGTAATGTCTTTCCACTGCAAACCAATTTTCTCCCCAAAACAACACGGATTCCTCAAAGGGAGGTCAACAACCACTAACTTAACCGTATTCGTGTCTAGTACACTGAACGCTTTGGAAAATGGCAATCAAGTAGATGTTGTAGCCACAGATTTTAGTAAGGCTTTTGACAAAATTTCCCATCAAATTATTCTCTTTAAGCTGAAAGCCCTTGGATTTCAACCGCGGTTCATCTCATGGATCAAATCGTACTTAGTGGACCGTCAATACAAAGTTCGATTCAGATCAACAGTATCAGACCCTATCACAGCAACATCGGGCGTCCCTCAAGGCAGCCATCTTGGACCATTAATCTTCATCCTTACAACAAATGATGCTGAACGTGTCATCCAGAACTCTGATCTCCTGGTCTACGCTGATGATATGAAAATCTTTAAACGTATATCATCTGCCACTGATTCTCGCCTACTACAGGGTGATCTAGATAGCTTCTCCATCTGGTGTAACAAAAATGGCTTAGAACTTAATGTCAATAAATGTCACTCCATCACCTACTCCCGCAAGCGTCTCCCAACACCAGCTAGGATCTACTTCATTCGTGATGAGCCTGTACCCTCTGTCACGTCTGCACGTGATTTGGGCGTTATCTGCGATAGTGAACTTAACTTTCGATCACATATCGACAATGTCATATGTAGAGCCAATTCAGCACTTGGATTCGTGAAACGCTGGTCAAAAGAGTTCTCTGACCCCTACGTAACAAAATCCCTTTATCTCACTTTCGTCAGACCCCTCCTCGAGTATGCTAGCCAAGTGTGGTCGCCACATTATGCTACCCATATCATGAGAATTGAGGCTGTCCAGCGTAGGTTCATTCGCTTCGCATTACGCGGTCTGTCTTGGGCTGATAACTTCAACCTGCCACCCTATGTGGATCGTCTTAGACTGATTAATCTTCAGTCATTGGAGAAACGTCGTGCTGCTGCCGACATACTTTTTATTCATCAGTTGTTATCTGGCAACATTGATTGTCCCGCCTTACTTCAAGCGATTTTTCTTAATACCAATCCCCGCAATCTAAGGTCTGTTCCTCTATTCCGTATACCTCCTCATCGCACTAACTATGGGTACAACGAACCATTATCAAGAATGCTGCGCAAATCAAATAACGCGGCGCATATTTTTGATTTTAATAGGAGTAAATGCGTACTCCGTAATGCCCTAACCATACCTAACCTCCAATCATCCTCCTTAATCTCCAATCATCCCTCTTAGTTACTAGGTTTAGTCCAGCTTAGTCTAACCATTTAGCATTTAAGTCCTGTCCTTTTCAGTTCTAAGTTTATATGGCCCTCAATCTCATCCATCCTCCCCTCACTTATTATAGTTTATAAGGCTCTAGTTTGTAAGTTTAGTTTGTTTAAGTTTATGGCTTGTATTAAGCTTAATAAAGTGCCCCCCTGGGGGCGTCAAAATCAAATCAAAATCAATACATTGTACCGAATGAATACTTTTTTTACACCACTATTTTCTAGACATCTCGGGTGCCTTCGATAACACGACGTTTCAATCCATCAGGGATGCTGCTGATGCTAAAGGAATTGACCCGCAAACCACCAGCTAGATATGCTCCATGCTCAGTAGCAGGATCTTCTCTGCCAAGCTCGGACAATTTTCGATCTCCGCAAAAACCACTAAAAGTTGTCTCCAAGGAGGAGTTTCATCTACCCTGCTTTCGTCCATTGTTGTGGACTAAATCCTAGACGACCTCAATAATTGCGGAATTCTCACCCAAGGCTATGTTGACGACATAGTCATTATAATCTTCCGGTTATCATTTCTTAGTCTAGTCGCCAAAGAGTAACGACGCAAAATGTCAAGTTGCATAGTGTGTAATAGTAAAATTGGAAGAGATTCGAGCAAAATAAGTTGCAATGAGTGTAATAACTTATTTCATGCTGAGTGCGCGAAACTAAAACCGGACGATATTAAATATCTCACATCATCTAAGAAATCGTGGTTTTGTGCTACATGCACCAAAAAAAAAGGCGAAACAATACGGGGAGATTGTCAATGTCATCGACAGCGACATTTGCTAGCGATACCAACAGTATTACTCTAAAAGAGCTGTACAACCAAATCATCGAATTAAAAGAAACGCTTTCCTCTACAGTAATCACTCTGGAAACAATGAACACTTGTCTCATTGCTTTGGAGCTGTCAGCGAAAATTGCGAATACAATTAAAGAAGAAAATGAAAAACTAAAGACACAGTTAGATGAAAGCAAGGATACAATACAAGGATTGCGAATACAATTAAAGAAGAAAATGAAAAACTAAAGACACAGTTAGATGAAAGCAAGGAACGACTGGCGAGAGCGGAGTGGTTGATGCATTCCAACTATTTGGAAATACGAAATGTTCCCGCGGTGGACAATGAATGCGTTAGTGACACAGTTGTTCAAATCTTGAATACTGGGCTTGGCCTTCAAATAACTGACGGGGACATTGACCTGTGCTATCGACAAAAGAAGCGAGAGACCGGGATGCTATCTGATTCTGGTGTTGTTGTATTAAAGACAGTTCGAAGGTGTATGAAGGAAAAAATTCTCTCTCGGGTTTATGCAAATAAAAAACCAATTAAAGCGAGTGTACTTAATTCTTCTGCGGAGAGAAATATCTACATCAACGATTGGTTATCCACTGAGACGAAACATCTTCTTCATCAGGCTAAAGCGGCAAAGATGAAATTCGAATATGCTTTTCTTTGGACACGAAACGGGAAAATTTTGATGAGGCGTGAAACTGGATCTGAGGTTAAATTTATCAGGAGTGTGGAAGATCCTCAACTTTTTTTTTTTTTTTCAATTAATCAATAGTTCTTATACAAATAATGAATCTTTTAAACGACCTCTATGATCCAAATATTCCAAATGAGAGCAATGAGTTTTATGTTGGTTCTAGTTTCCTTAGTTCACGTAATGATTTAACAGTTGTATCAGAACATTAGAAGTTTGAGAAAAAATTTTAATAATCTATGTGTCTACTTAGAAAATTGTTTTATTACATTGCCTCAAATTATAGTTCTGACAGAAATCTGGGTATATAATCATGAAATTTCTAATTTATCTTTACCGGGCTATACTGTTTACGCTAAATACAATGAAAACTATCCTTCGGGTGGCACAGCTGTTTTTGTTAGGAATGATCTTGTAGTGGTGTCTACTCCAGATATTGATAGTGCGGATTGCGTTTTATTAAAACTGAGAATTGGTAAGAATTTCATGTATTTTGTGTGTGTATATCGACTTCAATTTGTTCAAAGTGCTATTTTCCTTAAAGATCTTGAGCGCCTACTGTGCTCTATTAACTGTGAGAATGTTTGCTTAATTGCAGATATAAACATCGATATTCTTAATCTACCAACTACTAGTGATGACTATATGCTTCTCTTATCATCAATGGGCTTTCAATCACTTATAAACATCGCAACAAGAATAACAAATCACTCGAAATCCTGCATTGACCATCTCTTTTTCAAATCTAGAGTCTTTTCGAATATCTGTCCGTATATCTTAGAGCTTGACATAACTGACCACTTTTCTATTGGCATTGCTTTTAAAGATGCTTTGTGCAACTCTTCTGTTGGCAATAGATCCAATGAGTCTTCTAAGACCCATAATAAAGGACAAGTCAAAATAGATTTTTCAAAACTCAATCATTACTTGTCCCTAGAATTATGGACTTCTGTCTATGATAATGACTGTCCTAATAGTGCTTTTCGGTTTTTTTACAGAAACTCAAAGAGTACATTAATGCATGCACAGTTGTTAAACAAATAAAAGTGCGCAACAAAATCAAACCTTGGATCACTGAAGAAATCTGTGTCAAAATCAAAGAAAAAAATAAATTCTTCGCAAGAAATAAAAATAAAATGAGCCTACCTTCAGTTAAACAAAAATATAAAGAACTCCAAGCAAGTGTGAGAAATCTTGTTGACTGTCAAAAAGTTGCGTATTATAGAAATATGTTTTATGAAAATCGAACAAATCCCAGAGAACAATGGCGCATTATAAATAATATGCTAGGCAGAGACAAAAATGAGAATAATCTGAAATTTCTGAAGATAGGCAGTAAAATCACCACTAGTAATGAAGATTTAGGCAATGAACTGAATACCTTCTTTAAAAATATAGCCGATGCTTCAAAGCCAGGAATTTCTGTGAAGTTAAATAAAGAGAATATTAAGTTCTTACTAGATAAACCCCAACCCTCCTCCTTCTTCTTCGGGCCAGTGAGCAATTCAGAACTTCTCTTTGTCATAAATAGCTTAAAATTGAAAAATTCTTGTGGGATAGATGGTATAAGCAACTTAGTTATTAAAAAGATAGGAAAGTCGATTCTTAACCCATTAAGTTACTTAATAAATGAGAGCTTTCAACGTGGAATATTTCCAGAATGCCTCAAAACGTCAATTATCATCCCAATCTTTAAAAAAGGAGATTCTAGTGATCCTAATAACTATAGACCTATTTCATTATTATCGGTTTTCTCAAAGATCTTCGAAAAGATTATAGTGAGCAAAATGCTCAACTTCTTTGAAAAAACTTCTTTCTTTAATAAGTCTCAATTTGGTTTTGTTAAAGGCAAATGTACTGAAGATGCAATTATTGTGTTTTTGGATAAAATTAACAGCACATTAGACAGAAATTTGAAATCAGCTGCCCTGTTTCTGAATTTAACTAAAGCCTTCGATTTGGTTAATAATTTTATATTGATCCAAAAATTAAGCTATGCTGGCTTCAGAGGTCCCATAATTGAGTGGTTTAAGTCCTTCTTGGTAACAGGAAACAACAAGTGAGGGTAAATGGAGTCATAAGCAAGGAAGAGCTTTGCTCTAATATTGGCGTCCCTCAAGGATCAGTCCTTGGACCAATCCTATTTCTTATCTACATAAACTCAATTTTCAGTTTACCTGTTAATGGTCACTTAATTGGTTATGCAGATGACCTTGCACTCTCGTATGCTGATAACTCTCTGAGAGCAATTCATAACCACATGAATTCAGATCTAAATTTGCTCGGAATCTGGTTTAATAATTATCACCAACTTGTACTGAGCACGAAGTCTAAAGCGATGTGTTTTTCTTTAACCTCGGCAAATACTGTGATTGATGATGTTATTTTTTATCATCCTACCTGCGACAAGGTCTATTGCACAAACAAATGCTTTATTTTTGAGTTTGTTAAAGAGTTTAAATATCTAGGAGTTTTTATAGATAATAAATTAAGCTGGAAGTCACATATAATGTTTTTGAAAAATATACTCTATATAGCATTAAACAAAATGTATCATCTGCGTAAACTGTCTCCACATAACTTGCTCACTTCTATCTACTATGCTTTGGTCCACTCACGGCTTGAATATGGTCTTGCATGCTGGGGGTGTGCCTATGTTAGTAACTTGATGCCTATTATGTTAGCTCAGAAAAAGATACTAAGACTGATGTTTCATAAAAGTAGATTTGAGCCAGCTATGCCTTTATTTCAGTCAGCTAAAATACTTCCACTTCGATATTTCTTTATTTATAAAGCGCTCAAAGTCTTCTTCGTCAGAAGTGGAAATTTTCACTTTAGAAAAAATGAGGTTTACTCACTAAGAAATATGTTTTCCGTAGACGTCCCACTAGTTAATAAAGAACACAGTAGACGTTCTCTCAATGTTATTGCACCTTACACTTTCAACAAGCTGCCGTCTGAAATATCCAGTCTGGTTGAACACGGTCATCAATTTATGAAAAAACTCAAAGATTGGTTGCTATCAAGATCTGAAGTAGAAACCCTATTTCAAGTTTTATCTTAAATACTACAACATTTATTAAAATCTCGTTGCTTTCTTTCTCGTTACGAGTGCCTAATTTCAACCATATTTTCTAAATAATTGTCTTTAAAATTACCTGCATGTGTCTGAATATTCTATTAATACACATCTCATCGACATCGCGTTTTCCTACTCCTTGCGGCTTTTACATTACCTAATTTTATAATTTCTTATAGCTATACACTTGCTACTGGTTGTTTTATAACCACAAAGTGTATTAACATAATTTCAATAACCCATGTTCTATATACCCAGAGTTACTGTTTATAAAATAAGTATGTACGTAGCATAATATTTAATTTTGTTATCAATGAATTTATTAATTAATTATCTAGTTACTTACTAAGTTATTTTATGAATATTTAAATTTGTTAATGAATGGTTATTTTGAAATTAAACAATAAACAATAAGGGGCAAGAAAAAAAACCAGGATCTGTGATCGGATACAACATGCCCTAAACAAAGTTAGCAATTGGTGTCAGACAGAAGGTGATGTAATCTGGCAGCATTTTCGTAGCGTATTATCGGCGATATGTTGGCTGCCCTAACTTGACACCTGCTGTCATAAAAGCACACTGGATTTTTTCGCGCCTAACCTAAGAGAGTCCCGCTAAAAACCTCCAAGCCTTAAGAGCTTACAATTTTCCTTTCCCTAGTTTTATAAGTTGTAATTAAAGTAATAAATAAAAGTTGTATTACGATTGAAGTTCAATCTCTGTCTTGATTTCCTTTGAAAAACTTCCTAACTACAACATCTTGGCGACGAGGTAAAAAAAAACTAAGAACCCATGGATCCAAAATTGGTGATTTGCAAAAACCATCGTCATCCACGACATCTACGACATCCACCAAAATCCCACAGTTTCGCGCATTTTCGGTGGAGAAAGAGACCTGGGATAATTACTTATTCCAGCTTCAGCAGCATTTTATGGCGAACTTTGTAGAAGACGACAGTCTTAGGAAGGCGCATTTTTTGTCAACCTGCGGAAACTACGTTAACGAGGTTCTCCAAAAACTTTTCGAGACCACGGATGTGAGTATATACACATTTAAAGATTTAACAACCAAATTGACACGTCATTTCCAAACCAAACTGCATGTGCTCGCATCGAGGTGTAAATTTCTACGACAGAAGATGTCACCTGGACAATCTTACGCCGATTGGATTGCGGATTTACGGGGACTTGCCAGAGACTGTAAGTTCGTCTGTTCAAAGCAAGGCTGTGGTACCTCATATGCCGACTGCATGATAAGAGACATGATCGTCTACTACACCCCGCACGAATCCATTCGCATGGCGGCAACACAGAAGAAAGACCCAACGCTAGAAGAAATTGAGGAGTTAGTCACAGCATTCGAGTCCACCCAGACGGCCGCTGAAATTCTAAAGGGAAACATTACATCGACAACTCCATCAACAGCCGAAATCAACCAACTTAGCCATAAACGTGACCGTCAATACTCAAGTAAGTCAAATGAACATTTTTTTGGTAGGAAATCCTGCCCTGGCGGTCTAATTCATCACGATCGAGATCAATGCAAGCACATGAACTCAGTGTGTAATAATTGTCAGCGGCGAGGGCACATAAGTACCGTTTTCATGTCAGTAAAAAACACTGAAGTAGGTAGTCGTACGAAGGCGCGACAGCGATCCAAAAGCCGCGGACGTAGGTCATTGTCACAGTCGCTTGCTAGACACGAATATGAAAATCGCTCAAACCCCAGTCGTCGTCGCAAACATGCGGAAACAAATCACTCAATCAATGAGGTACTCGAATGTGGACTCGATGAAGGTTCGTCAACACAGTGGGAGGTCGAACGAAAGGGGCGTACAATTTTTGTGTCGCTTCACGTTAATCAGCAACCAATGGTTTTTCAGTTAGATACCGGAGCAACCTGCTCACTGGTGGGTCTTGAAGGGTATCAGGCTCTTGGAAATCCTCACTGTGAACCTACTCGTCGTTCGTCGAAGGCTTATGGAAGTGTAAGCGTCCCGATCAATGGGGTTGTAGAAGTAGTAGTTCGTTGGAAAAAAAAAGGGGAATCAGTTTTGCAAATGGCAACCGAATCAAGAGAGATGCTTGCATCTGAAGCAAAATCTATCTGCGAGAGATACAAAAAAGTTTTTAGTCCAGAACTGGGTTGCAGTAAGCTATTTGTAGCTCATTTGACGTTGAAGCCAAATAGTCAGCCGTAATATTTTAAGCATCGCCCTGTTCCTTTCGGCCTGAAAGAAGGTGTTCGGTCTGAGATTGAACGTTTACGACGATTAAACATTCTCCAACCCGTCGAGACTAGCCAATGGGCAGAACCCATAGTAGTCGTGAAGAAATCTAACGGGAGCTTACGTATTTGTGGAGATTTTCGAGTTACAATTAATCCACAAATAGAGATCGATCGTCACCCTATCCCCAGAATACAGGAACTTTTCCACAAACTACAAGGTGGTCAATACTTTACAAAGGTCGACTTGTCCGACGCGTATCTCCAAGTCCCTTTAGACGAAGAGTCTAAGAAGCTTTGTGTCATAAGTACTGAATTTGGTCTTTTCGAGTACCAACGTTGACCTTTCGGAACTTCGAGTTCCACCGGAATTTTCCAACGGTACATGGAACAATTAACCTCTGACATAGACTTTTGCACGTCGTATTTAGACGACATTATAGTTTCTGGACGAACAAATGCGGAGCATCTGCAGAACCTCCAAACAATCTTGGAGCGTTTAGAACGGCATGGATTGCGATGCCGGTGGGAAAAATGCCAATTTGCGAAGAGTGAAATTGACTACTTAGGTCATATAATCGACGCTGCAGGTATACGTCCTTCAGAAGCGAGAGTTGCAGCGATCCGAGATTTGCCTAAACCTAGAAATTTAAAGGACCTAGAGGCATTCATTGGCAAATTAAATTATTACAATCATTTCATTAAGGACTTCGCCCAAGTAGCCGCCCCACTCAACAAACTGCGATCATTAAATCAGCCTTTCGTTTGGGCGAAAGAGCAACAACGCGCATTCGACCAATTCAAGGAAAACATTTTGAATGTATCGCGATTTCGTGATGACTTACCAATCATCCTAGCTACGGACGCATCCTCACACGGCATTGGTGCCGTAATTTCCCATGTCTATCCAGACAAGACGGAAAGACCTATCGCTTTTGCATCGAAAACGTTAGACGAAGCTAAAAAAAAATACAGCCAGATAGAAAAGGAGGCCCTTTCCATAATTTACGGAGTTAAAAAGTTTCGCCAGTATCTTTATGGTCGTCAATTTGAATTGGTTACAGACCACCAGCCGCTGGTCACCATTTTCAGTCCGTCCAAAAAATTGCCACATATGACGATCCAACGTCTCCAACGATGGGCACTCATTCTAATGGGATACACGTATACCATACGTTATCGTCCCGCAAAACAACACGGGAATGCCGACTGCCTGTCGCGGTTGCCAACTGGACCGGATGAGATTTTTGACCGCACCGAAGAATCTGGTCACCAATTGGATGAAGTTTGCTCAACGCTGATTGAAGATTTTCCTATAGATTCCAACACCATAGCAAAGGCCACACAGAGCGATCTGGCTCTCACGAAGGTCATTAATTTTATCCAGAAGGGATGGCCAAACGATCCTGGAGAACCTAACATTTCGTTATTACCCTTTTTTCGCAGGAGATTTTCTTTTGAAATATGTAATAATGTTCTTTTATTTCACAGTGGAAACCCTAGAGTAGTTATACCCAAGCAGCTACAACCGAAGGTACTTGCACTTCTTCACCATGGACACTGGGGACTCACCCGTATGAAGCAGATGTCAAGGCGATATTGCTGGTGGCCAAGTATTGATGACGATATCACCAGCGCGATTTCGCAATGTGTCGCATGTCAAACCAATGCCAACAATTCACCAAGGGAGTACTCCAGCTGGCCATCGACTGAAGAAGTGTGGGAACGAATACACATCGATTTTGCTGGCCCTTTCCAGAATCAGATGTGGTTGATTGCAGTCGACTCGAAATCCAAGTTCCCCTATGTTGTTCGAATGGCATCTACCACGTCAAAGGCAACCATTCAAGCCTTGCGATCAATTTTTGCAATAGAGGGCCTTCCCAAAACCCTGGTGTCTGACAACGGCACTCAGTTTACATCGAGCGATTTCCAACAGTTCTGTCGAGCTAACTATATTCAACACGTGACGTCAGCACCTTTTAATCCAGAATCCAACGGCGCAGCTGAAAGGATGGTGCGTACATTCAAAACCGCACTTCGAAAAAATTTACTGGATACACCACAGTGGGACGAAGCTCTTTCAGTTTTTCTTTCGACGTACCGAACTACACCTGATGATAGTGGGACATCGCCTGCAGAAAAGCTTCATGGAAGACAACATCGTACCATTCTGTCTGCAATGGTCCCTGAACCCAAGAAAGTGAAGGAGGAAGTCAAGACTAAGTTTTCCTGTGGCCAACCGGTCTTCGTACGTCAGTATCAACGTAAACAGAAGTGGATTGCTGCAGTTATAGAGAAGAACCTAGGCAGAAGAATGTATTTGGTAAAGTCCAACACAGGTACTTTCTGGCGCCACCAGAATCAAATGCGATTTCGTACTCCAGCTGAAAACGAAGACGTCCATCCTTTTGAAATAGTACCAAACCCTATTAAGAAACAGAACGCAGGAGTCATTCAAGCAGCACCAAACGACAATCGATCTAAATTCAACAACTCCGACGTTTTAATGTATCCAGATTCAGCACCAACCAACATCAATCTAGATTCACCCCAGCCGTCCAGTCCAGTCCGAAACGTGAGTCCAGAAAACCTGGCAGGAGATCTGGAACTCGCACCAGAGCTGCGACGATCTGAGCGCCTACGCGCTAAACAGGTCAAATTTAGTCAAAAATAAGTGTGAGGGAAGCTGATGTGATCTGGCAGCATTTTCGTAGCGTATTATCGGCGATATGTTGGCTGCCCTAACTTGACACCTGCTGTCATAAAAGCACACTGGATTTTTTCGCGCCTAACCTAAGAGAGTCCCGCTAAAAACCTCCAAGCCTTAAGAGCTCACAATTTTCCTTTCCCTAGTTTTATAAGTTGTAATTAAAGTAATAAATAAAAGTTGTATTACGATTGAAGTTCAATCTCTGTCTTGATTTCCTTTGAAAAACTTCCTAACTACAACAGAAGGACTAACGGTTAACCCTGATAAAACCGTAATCATTCCATTCACCAGGAGCAGATCCTTAAATCTCCGCACACTATCACTACGTAATGTACATAAAGATTTCTCTAAAGAAACAAAATATCTTGGGATAACTATAGACCAGAAGCTAAACTGGAAACCTCATGTACATAATAGATAGAACCATTGAAAAGGCAACAAAAGCCTTCTGGGCCTGCTCAAGGTTTTCGGTAAGAGATGGGGATTAAGACCTAAAATAATCTACTGGACTTATCTCACAATAGTCACGCCGATAATCACCTATGCATCGCTAGTATGGTGGGATAAAACTAATCAAATCACCATCCGATCTGCCCTACAAAAGGTGCAACGATTAGCATGTGCAGGTATTATGGGCGCAATCCGCACATGCCCTACACCTGAGGGGAAGTTCTTTTAGACCTTCCACCACTACATATAAGAATTATGAAGACTGCTAGTGCAATAAAGCTTCATCTCCTATGTAATAATACTAACACCAATCTAGTATGACATATGAAAATCCCGCTACTATCATCGCCAGCGATCTGCTCCTCGGATTTCATGCCAAAAAGAATCCGTCTCAGTCACCCTTTCAAAGACATTATACCGGACCGCAGGTTTTGGGATAACCCTCTCATCCCTTAAACCACATCTTCAATTGATTGGTACACTGACGGTTCGAAAATGTCAAATGGGGCTGGAGCCGGTATTTTTGGTCCTAACTACAAACTCTCCAATTCACGTGGACAATATTCTATTATCTTTCAAGCAGAGGTCTATGCAATTGAGCCATGTGCCAGAGAATGCATTAGCCGAAACCTTCGTAGATCACAAATAAATATAATGTCAGACATCCAAGCAGCTCCTAAAGCTTTAACATCTTTCAATATTGAATCTAAGCTGGTTTGGAATTGTCTGCAAGTACTCCTGCAGCTTGCTGCTCACAATAAAATTACTCTTGTGTGGGTCCCTGGACATAGGGGTATCCTTGGCAACGAAGCTGCTGATAAACTTGCCAGGCTAGGTGCTCAGCGCTTCTACAGAAGGTAATCGATCTCATCCTGCCGGGTATGATTGCTCTAATTAGAGCCAGCTACAATTGGGAATACATTCCGACCACCTGGAGACAGGTAAACATGATCTTCATTCCCAAACCGGGCAATAGGCCCAGTGAGCTGCCTAAATCCTACAGTAGTAGCTGAATAGTGCCTTTCTTTTTAGCGTTCTTTGCCATAATGCTAGTTTAAGCGAATTTCTGTTTGATTTTTCCTTTTATAACACCGGTAATCTTCTGTCGTGTCAACCCACGGATTCGCATGCACACTTGCGGGACAGTTTTAAGATGTGAAATGTGTCGCTAGATGTGATTTATCCCCTTAGTCACCTTTTACCACAAGTGCTATTCATCTGGAGGCGCTGCTGAGGTATTCTTGGCCCGTTCCTGCACAGGTCCTGGAAGGGTCGTGGTGCCAAAGTGTACAAGGGCTATTTTGTACTTTTCATATGCCTGGCAACCAAGGCCTGACATATCGAGTTGGTATCGGACCTAACAACTTATGCATTTTTGGCAGCCTTCAGGCGTTTCACCGCACGCCGAGTAGTACATATATCTCAATGTCTATAACGATTGCGGAACAAATTTCGTAGGAGCATATATGGCATTGCAAAAGCTCTTAAGAGAACGCAAAATGACTGGAAGAAAGCCGCTGGTACATTGGCGAATTTTGGCACTCAATAGCACTTCATTCCCTCCGCTTCCCCACATTTCGATGGATTATGGGAAGCCGGGGTGAAATCAGTCAAGTACCACTTAAAAAGGATTGTGGGAGAGGAAAAACTTACATTTGAGGAGTGCTTCACGCTTCTGCCCCAAATAGAAGCGTGTTTGAATACAAGGCCTCTGTGTCCTCTTTCAGACAACGTGGATGACCTTGAAGTTATCACGCCAGCACACTTTCTGGTTGGTCAATCACTGCACACATTACTGAATGATTGTTGCTTAGCATAGGAAAACCTAGTGTAAGAATCTTGTATAAAAGGGGAGTGAATTTTTGAATAAATGACCACCATGTCACCATGTCTGCGGTTTAACCAAGTCTATGTAATGGTAGCATACCCCAAGATAACAACACCAACTCAACATCTACAAATGTCATCGCCCAGAAACGTCACGGCAAGAGAAAACGTCAAACAAGAACTCTACACACGCGCTCGACATAACCCACTACTCTCAACCAGCGTTTTAACCTACAAATGAATTTATTGTTTAATTGAAGTTTTTTCATAGTTTAAATAAATATTTGAAGTCAAACAGAATAAAGACGCGTTTGATTTACATGGTGCCGAAACCCGTATATAAAAAAAAAAAAAAAAACAAATTAAAAATATACCGAGGTTGTGCGGAAAGCGCTACTCACTCTTAGTGCACATAATCGATACTGCTGCAATTTTCCTTTTGTATGAGGTCACTTTCATAGCTCCGGTCCAAACTGGTGATCCATAAAGCACCACGGATGTAATTACTTTGGCTAAGAGTAGTCCGCGCAATGGAGGCACCCACCCGAGAGGATTTTTTGCTTAAATGCTCCAGATGTTCAAGAAATATAAGCTTTGGGTCAATCATAACGCCAAGGTATTTAATAGCTGGTATGGATACTATCTTATGTCCACCTACTGTGAGGGTTATGGTTTCTCGTTGCTTTTTGCTAGTAATTAGTACAGCTTCCATTTTATGTTCAGCTTACGTGAGGCCCACTGATGATAGCCAATTGAAATGGTTTCGTTGCGAATTTGGACAACTTCTTCCAGTAGTTTTGCTGTTACAACTATACCAGAAGGACCAGTAGGGATGCAGTAAAGTAGGAGGGTTATGATGAAAAGAAATTATTACAAAACTGAATTTGTTGGGGGCGTATTAAACGATCTTAAAATAACAGATCATACGTTTTTAAAAACAAATCAAGCAATATGTGTTATTTTACCACATTTTTATACTTTGGTCTCTTAAATTATTTCTTAAATGTGAAAACGAAATATTATTCGCTAAAATGAGGAAAATTTTTGATTTTGAACGCAATTACTCATTGTTTGCTCAGAATTCAAAAAAATTTTGGGTAGAATTAGGAAAAACTAAAAATATTATTGACAAACCAATGTTTTTAAATATTACCAAATCTATGCTAACCAAACGGTAGTGCATCAGCTAAACGATTTTTTTTGCGATTGGAAAATATTAAAATCCATAGTAAAAACCGTTTTTCTCATAAAGTAATAAATTCATTTATGTCCTATAATGAAATAATAAAGACGTTAACTTGCCAACATTTCATACAATTCACAACTCACTGGTGATTTATTATTATTATTATTATAAGTTTATTGACAACGAAATAAATTACATTGACAATAATTAAGAAATTTAGCTTGAGCAGCTAGGGCTTTCAGCTAGTTGAATATAAAGTTTGTTTTATAAAAGGTTTTCTAAGTTGAGTGCTGTCATCAGCCTATATACATTATTTACATTTTCGTATGTGATTTCGGTTAAAAGGTCGGATAAATTTTTTTGAGCAATAGTATTACAGGTGAAGTTTATTTGTTTACATGAGATGAGATGACTTATGGTAAGCGTTTGGTTTTCATTACATAAGTGGCAGAGCGGGGCGGTTTCGTTAGTGATGAGATGTTTGTGGGTCAAGTTGGTATGACCCATCCGCAGTCTGATATATACTTTTATCTTTTTATGTGATATATTTCCAGGGTAGCATGATTTATCAGCATTAGGGTTGAATTGCTTGTAAATGTGTTGATAGGTTGACCAGTTTGTTTTTCTCTTATATTTTCAAGCCTTCAGTAGATATTTTTGTATGTCTTTTTTGTTGTAGGCGAAGAATGTTGTAAGAGGTTCTTTTAAAGCCGACTTGGCAGCAGCATCTGCGGCTTCGTTTCCAATAATCCCGCTGTGCCCTGGGACCCAGCAGATTTTTAGTTTTCCACTTCTAGATATGAGTTTGTCACGAATGGATTCGATGATGTCGCTACCATTGTCTATGTTTTCAATAGCTGTTCCGGATGATAGGCTGTCCGTGAAAATGATAGTCTTATTGTTTTTGGATGTATTAATTGCAGTGAGGATGGCGAAAGCTTCTGCTGTAAATATGGAGGTAAAGGTTGGAAGAAGGCCTTTACAAATGACTGATAGGTCCTCTCCAATGACAGCGAATGATGTTCCGTTTTGCGTTTTTGAAGCATCAGTAAACATAAAGTTCCATCCTTGTTCTTTATGGTTTTCTACAACGTCCGAAAACATGGCTTTAAAGACTACGTTACTTGTTGATGTGGTGGAGTGCTTGCTGAGGCCGGTGTGTATGGAGTCTTTCGGTAAATTCCAAGGGGGACAGAATGTTGACATAAAGTTTTGAATGACAATTGGAATTTCAAGGTCTTTTGCGGATGTAAGAGCAGATACTAATGTCGATTGAAGTCTTGGGGTTTTTCTTCTTTTTACAATTTTTTTGACGTCGTCGTGAATGGGTGACCTTCTGGAGGAATTTAATTTTTGTATCGTACACGAAGGAAGATATTCGATTCTCTCTGTAATATGTGGCAATCCGGCGTCAGTTAGGAGGTTTCGAATTGGAGTTGTGCGAAAGGCCCTCATACCGCTCCTGATGGCTGCATGGTAAGGTGTTGTGATGAGTTGAGTTGTTGATTTTGAACATTTACCATAAATTGCTAAACCATAGTCGATCTTAGATAAAATTACAGATTTTATTATGTTTATGATAGTATTAATGTTACAATTGCTGTTCTTAGAGGAAAGGTATTTTATAAGTTTAACTCTAGTGGTAAGGTTCTTTTTCAAATTAATACAATGGTTTTTAAATGTAAATTTAGAGTCGAATATAACGCCAAGTATTTTGGCGAAGTTTGATTGATTGATTATATTTGTGTTATTTAATTGTACTGAGATGTTCTTATTACAACTATATTTTTTACATAAGTGTAGAATTTCACATTTTTGTAGCGAAAGTTTTGAGCCTGAGTATTGACCCCATTCTGAAAGGTTTTGAAGAATATTAGTGAACGTGGTAGCAAGAGACGTTAGGTCGTTGCAACTGGAGTAAACTATGAGGTCGTCAGCATGGAGTGTATGATCCACTATCTTGTGACGGGCAACTATTGAGCTGATTTTATTGAATGCAATCATAAAAAGGACAACGGATAAGGGCGATCCTTGTGGATCGTTTTTTAGTTTGTGAATCGTGGAATAGTTACCATTCAACTTGACGCGAAAGAACCGGTCACATAAAAAGGATTTAATGTAATTCAAGATTTTGGGACCAATTTTCCAATTAATTAGTTGTTTCATAACTGCATGTATGCCAATGCGATCAAAGGCTTTCTCGAAATCGATTAGAAGGACTGAGACATGTTTTTTTGCTGAGAGAGATGAGGCAATGATTTCGTCCAAATGGAGAAGTGCATCGATGGTTCCGCGTTCTTTTTTGAAAGCCACTTGGCGACAGTCAATAAGATTATTTTTTTCCAGGAACCAGAACAATCGCTTGGCTATTATTTTCTCTAAAATTTTACCTGTGCACGGGAGGAGCGAAATTGGGCGGTATCCGGAAATATCAGAAGGGTTTTTGTTCGGTTTTGGTATAGGCACAATATTGGCCTCTTTCCATGCATGTGGAATTATATCATGGTTAAATATTTGGTTGTATAAGTCTAATAACCTTTGTTTAAAGGTTGTGGAACTGTATTTAAGCATGGAATAGGATATGCGATCAAATCCAGGTGTTGTACCTTTGACTAAGTGTAAACAGCTTTCTAATTCTGTCATATTTAAAGGACATTCAATTAGAGCTGCGGAAGGGTTGATTGGGTAAGATGGGGTTACTTGGTTCATTGCTGATTGCTTTTCTCTTATGAAAGTGGAGTGGAAGTTTAAATCATCACTGGAGTGTTCCCATGTTTTCGCGAAAAACTCAACGATTTCCTGTGAACACGTAATGTTCTTTGTTTCATTTTTGATGACTTTGATTGAGTGAGGCACATAGTTTCCAGTGAGGGTTTTTATATCAGTCCAAAGCTTTTTCGATGTGGAGTTTGGGTTGATGTTCGAGGTGAATTTTTCAAAACTTGCTATTTTTTCTGCTTTTACAGCTTTACGAAACTTTGCGTTTGCTTTACGGTATGATACAAGGTTATTATCAGTAGGATGTTTCTTGAATAGTCTCCAGGCTCTTTGTTTAGTTTGGCGGAGGTCACCTAGTTCTTTGTTCCACCAGGGAACAACCTTTTTGCGAGTCTTGTTTGTTGACTGTGGGATAGCCGCGTTTGCAGCGGATCTAATACATTTCTGTATGATGGCAGCTTCTTGATTCTTCTTCTATTGCAAGAAGTTTCCCTTTGTGAAATTTCTTTTGAGAGAGTTGATTGAAATAATTCCCAGTTTGCTTTATCCAAGAGAAATCGTTTTTGCAATTTTATGGGTGTTATATTTTTGCCTAGGGAAATGGTCGTGGTGATCGGAAAATTTATCGCTTCCATGTAGGTGTTCGGAGATGGACCATGTGGAGTTTGGAACGAGAGATGGTGTAACAAGGGTAAGGTCAACGTGTGTGAACGTTTTGTGTGTCGACAAATGTGTCGGCCGACCGTCATTTAAGATAGCAAGACCGAAATTGGTGACAAAGTGTCCGATTATTTTACCCCGGCTGTTACATGTACTCGAGCCCCATGAATGGCTCCATGAGTTAAAATCCCCGGTAAGGATGATGGGGCTATTGATACCGTTTAAAATACGATCAAGGTCATTGCGAGAGAATTGTTGTTCTGGGGGGATATAAATACAGATAACAGTGAGTTTAATGTTTAGTTCTATTTGTACTCCTATGGCTGCTATCTTTGAATTGATTTGGATAAAATTGTGGGGAATAGATCTGTGTACAAGAAGAGAAATCCCTTGCTTGGAGGAAGTGTTGAAGCACAGATAATAAATATACCCAGATGTCTCATTCATATGGGAAGAAGTGATATATGAAAACGAAATTCACTAAAAAAAAGCTTTTTAAAAAGCTTAAACTTCTTACAAAAGGGGAAAAAACAGAATAGCAGTGGCATGGGGCTCAGTAATGATCCCAGAGATCACCTGTGCGTCACCCACGCTTAACCAGGGAGACAGATCTAGTCTTGCTGCAGACCGGTCATAAGGTTCAGCGTGCGTAGCTTAACAAAGAGCTTCAATTTTTTTTAGAGAGGTGAGTGGAACCCTTATAAAGAGGACAGCCTATGACGTATGCAATTGTGGCCTCCTTCTTACAAGTTCATCAGCTTTCCAACGCCTACAATGTCTATCGATAGCACGCAGTGCTATCCAGTACTAACACTGTTCTAGTACGATAGACTCGTTGACAGTTAAATGCTGCGACGCTGCCTTACAGACCCTGGCCAGACAAAATAAGTTTTAATTTGGGTGGGCACCCGGTCACCAAGGTATTGAAGGCAAAGAATCGGGCAAATTAATGATTGGGAATACCAACTTCTTCTTGAACGCTGGGAAAATGTCCCTGGCCTAGGCCACTAGGCTAGGCCTATTCGCTTACGACTTCTGTAGAAGCTGCATGGATAAAGAGGAGGAAGAAACTTCTTCTTTGTACATGTGAAACTCTCTCCGCTCGTAGGAAACTGCATTTAGGTGCCTACTTCTTCATTAACCTTGGCGAACTGGCTAATGTTAGCATTAGCAGCCTCCAGCGCTTCATAACTAGCTCCTCCTAGTTCAACGGGTAGCTAGCTCTCTTTGGAGATGCCGATCCTGTGGTAACACAATGGACCTTACTGGTCTAAATGAGGTTGCATATTTGCAGCTCGCCACGTCAACCTAACCTAAGCTATGTATATAAAATGTAGGTGGATACCGGACCCTGCAGTTTCCCTTTTCGTCTACCTTCCACCAGTCACAGTATATGTACATATGTTCCACGTCTTTCAGACAAGTCTGCAGGTATTATCTTCCTGCTTAGGTGGCGCTATGGAACCTGAGCCTCAACCAACAAACCTCTACCGCTATCCCGAAAGAAGTAAGGTCTGTCAGCAAAAACTGGCCGCGTATTCCTACAAGAACACCTCAAGAAACTGGGTATTAAGCAAAGTGGAGACTCTAGATTCGGCAGAGATGTTGAGGAAACCCCAAGGCACTTTCTAAAGGAATGTGAAGCACTGATTCACAAAAGAAGAAAACGCCTGGATGCTTACCAACTATTAGAAGAAAATCCACTCCAGATACTCTGATTCCGGGTAGCATAATAGATCCATAAAGACAGCAGTGCACCCACACCCCTATAACCAAACAATAGATAGCGTTCACTGCCTACCTATATTATGGAAAGGAAATAAAAGCAACCATACAACAAGGCCTAAATTGACAGTCTATTGCAGAAGGACAAGAAAATTCTTGTAGGATTGATTAAGGACATACAAATCTGTGTTGCCACATAAAATGCTAAAATTGGCGAAAAACGATTTTCGTTTTCTAGTTGTCAGGACTTCTATGATCTTAGGCATAAATTCCTTCGAAGAATGTGATAGTATGTAGATAGACTTCAGCCTGAAAAACCGTAGTATATGCACCGAGTGGTGTAGCCTTAACAAGGCTTCCTCCGCTTCCTTGCTTCGCATGGACGATTCGATGATTCTTCTGACCGGCATCCGTTCAATTTAGAAATTTTCCTCATGATTTGGGGCGTAGCCAGTGAATATTGAGTGGAGCCACGTATATCAAAGCTTTGTTGTAGGTTGGAGATGTCTAGACCATGAAGTAGAACATGTCATTAAAAAGCGTGTTTGGAAGGATTTGGGTACTCCAATTAGTATTCAGGAAACCAGATCATTAATACTAAGACTGGCAAAAGATTCTGGAGGACCAAGAGAAAATAGTTCTGAGATTCAACCCTTAAGGGGACGATGGAGTTCCATGTACAGGGTTCGCTCCCTATTCGTTTTTCTTTTCCGCTATGTGGCTGATGTTGGTCTTGCGCCGACGGGGCTCCACCAGTCGAGTCACAAGGAAACACACTACCTATAAAACCGGGGCCTCCTGCTTGGATTACATTACTTCCAGAACAATGAAAAATCATCTGGTTAGCCGGTGGGTCATATTTTTAGATACATCATGCCTTCAAGGTGACTCTGATGGGTGTACATAGAGCGAAATCATTGACAAAACCTGTTTATGTACCAAACCAAATCCCGAATAAAGACCTTCAGTCCACCATTATCCAATGTCATCACGTAAACCTAATCAGGGCTTAAAAACGAGGCAAAAACTCGTCCCTCCTCCAAACAAGTCTTAGGTCGTCTTCAAAATCACCCCGATGTCCTAAAGTTTGATGCTCAAAAGACTACCAGGCTTTGAAGAGTATTCCATAAAAATGAACATAAAACTGCTTTGGGTTAGGTTAGGTTAGATAGGGTCATGAGGAAAACCTCATAAAACACTACGCACCAAATCTCATCACAAAGTGCAACGAAATGATTGACTTTTCCCGCCCTTCAGTTACACCTTTTCATATACAACGCATACGCGTTTGCAAAACTTCCATTCATGAAAATTTATTCTTTTGCTGCGGTGGTATGGAAATCTCACCGTTATGCAATTTCATCCCCCTTCCCGCATACCCCTTTACACTTCGGCACCTCGTTCGTTTGCATGTCACAACACACGATGAGAAAAAGAACTTTTCCCACACGATTGAACGGAGTGAGGAAAAAGAAAAAGCTTTATTTGTTGTACTTATTCTGAAAGCTCTTTGTCTGCTACGACGTTGTCTGCTACGACAAAAATTTGCTTCATTTTTTTGTATGGGCGTGCGACATCTGGGTAGTTTATTATCTGTGGTTGGAGGTTAAGTTATGGAAGCAGGAAGAGTATTGTTTTGGACAGTAAGGTTTAACATTGTGTTTGATATGTGTTTCTTGTAAAGATATAATGCATGGATTGATATCATTGATAAGGAGTTGCAATTCGTGATAATTGTTAGAAAAACCATTCAGGTTCCATTGGAGAACCTTAAGTGATTGTTTAACATTGAAGTAGGGTTTTGAATATTGTTTATTGGAGGGTGCGGGTTGGTCAAAAGATTGATTTGAGTGTGTCCGCTGATCGAGAATCGAGCCAACCGAGTTCCGAGAGGAACCCGGCATGTTCGGTTCCCGATCAGCGGAGTTGGTTGAGGAATAATAGTTGTGTTTATTGCTGGAGGTCATGATCATTAGATTCTGACGGCTTAATAAAATATGAATTTTGTTTTAATACGAGATTGAGTGAAGCTTGATATTGGTGATTGTAATGTGTTGTTATTTGAAAGTGTAGTTTGTGGTATTGAATTTATATTAAGATTATTACTAGGAGAAGTTGGAGTAGTTTTGGAAGAGTAAGGTGGGTAAGAAGTGGATGCAGTTGTGGTAGATGTTATTGGGTTGGAAGTGGTTGCGGTGTATGATGGGTGTGGGTTGCCAGTGGTTGTAATTGAATTTATAGGAGTGAGGTGTGTTGATGAAGTTATTCTTTTGGTATGTTCGTGGTGAGCTTGTGGGTTATTCTTGGCTGGATTGGGTGTTGTCATTGGGGTGTCTTTCGACGAAGAATTTGCCGAGAGTGTTTGCGAGTCAAGTGTTTGATTCGGTGGATTTTGAGTATTATTTACCTGGGACGGGATCGTTGTTTTTTTAGGGCCAGTGTTGTTTGCTACAGTTGAAAAGGTCAGTGGAAGAAAAGTTGGAGGGTTTTGCTCTTTGTAAATTTGTTTGGCTTCAGCCATACTGCATTTGCGAATAGTTTTAATTTTTAGTATTTCTTTGGCTTGTTGGTATCGTTGGCATGACTTAGAGGAGGCTGGATGATTCTCACCGCAGTTGGCACAGTATATGCGGGTGCATTCCTGAGGTGCGTGTGGTTTTAGGTTGCAATTAACACATAAGAGTTCGCTGGTGCATCTTTTCGCTGTATGCCCTAGAAGTTGACATTTCTGCCAACGCATTGGGTTTGGGAAGTATTCCCTAACTTGAACGTTATACCATCCAATGTTGAGAGTGGTAGGAGGTCGGAAGAGGTCAAAAGTGAACAAGACTAAGCCGGTAGGGAGTTGATTTTCATTTACAGTTTTCTTAAATTTAAACACGTCGGTCACCCCTTGTGACTTCATTTCGGATATTATTTCGCTTTCGGGGACGTTGTTGAGGTATGGAGCATACACTGTACCTTTTGATGCGTTTAGTTGACTGTGTAACGACACAGCAATAGGGCATAAATTGGAAAGAGATTTTTTAGATAAGAACAGATCGGCAATTTTCTTTGACCTAACGAGAACGAGTAGACTTCCGTCTCGAAGTTGGGTTATTTGATCATATTGCGAGCTTATTCCATCAATTGCTTTTTTGAGCAGGAAAATGCTTAAGTTGGTGAGAGGTTTATTTTTATCGGTTGAGGAAATTATAATAAATTTAGGGTCATCAGAAAGGGACTTTGTAGGGAAAACATCCATGGGCAAAGAGGAAAAATTGTTCTTTTTCCTTCTCTTGGTTTTTGGATCGGGTGGGGGATCAGGATCTAGATCTCTAAAACGGTTGCCCGAAGACACACGTGGCACAAAGGCCATGGCACTGAAGTCTAATTAAATAAACTGGTTGTTGGTTTTAGTTTGCACACGCGTGTCAGAATGAGATAAGAAAATGAACGCTTTGAATAAGAGGTTTGGATAACGGGATCGCACAAAAGAAAATCAGAACACTGTTGGTTGAACGATGTAACCGAGTCGAGTGCTAGTCGATGACTGTCACTGGTGATTTAACTTTTTAAGAATGATCTGAATGCATAAAAAACATTCAGCAATATATGAAGGTTCTTCCAAACATAAAACATCAGTATTTTTATCTTTATTTACTAATATTTTGTTACTTTTTTTTCATAACGACATTCTTTTTTATTTTAATAATTTTTGTTATTTTAATTGTTTATGTTTTGTTTATATGTATATCAAATAATGAAGAGCACTAAATTTAATGCCTACATCCACCAAAACACATCCGATACGTTTTAAATATATATTGGAGATGCCATCATTACATAATTCAAAGCATTAGTACCGTTAATAAGTACCGTCGCGCGACGCGAATACGCTTCGCCATAAACACAGCCTTATTCTTGGTACAATACTTCGTCTTGTACAGTTTCCGGTTTGTTGCACGTCAGTTCGTGTCAGTTTGTTCCTCGTTGTTCCTTACATTAATTGTTTTTGATTGTCTCGTCTGCTCGAAATGGAAGCCATTTCCATTTTTAACAAGGCTTTGGAATGAGCTGAAGATGAGCTGGTTAGCCAAAATGACATTAGTGTCTTAAGGCGCCTTGGGGAAAAAACAGTGAGTATGCTTTTGGAGAAAAAGAAGATGCAAAAACAAATGACTGATTTTTTCCATTAAATTTCGTATCGGTAATGCCCGTGCTCAGTCAATATTTAATGTTACTTTTTATGCCATTACCTTTTATTTTATATGTTCCTATGCAATAACTTTTTGTTTAAAATTAAATAAATGAATTAAATATACTGTCATGTAATAGTAAAAACGCATTATTATTAATTTGTTAAAGATAAGACGTTTTAAAATGAAAATCTACAGTGGAATTGCCCTATTCTTTTATTAAAATTTGACCTTCGCAAACGTGAACTCTCCCGCAAACGTGAACTCCCTTGGTTTTTAATTGTTCACGTTATCGAGAGTCTACTGTACTTGGATGTGCTCACCACAGATACCATAATTAGAACAACTTTGTTGACCTGTTTGTGGAGATAAATTGTTGGCTATTGAAGAAAAGTAATTATTGAAAGCGGTAGCAAAATCGAATTGATCAGAAATATTGTAGGCCTGGTAGTACAGAAATTTTTTTTTAAAATGCTATTAACAACTTGCCATTCACTCTTTAAATTATCTTTAGCAAAAAAGAATCGTTTCTTGTAGTAATCATCATGGCACTTACGAATTTCTTTTTTAAGTCGAGAACATAATTTTTTGTGTCGATCACTTAATCCAAAGTTGTACGGAACGGACAGCATTCTTTTGGCAATGGAAGCTCAAAAACAAGTAACTTCATTACTAAACGGTGCTGGAATTAAACTTCATAAATGGTGTGCAAATCATCTATCACTGCTTAAGGGTGTCCCAGCTGAGAATTAAGAGATCACCCCTTATTTTAGTGAGTCAATAACTGTAAATTAAAGACCTCAAGTGTGATTTGGCAACCGAAGTCAGACCAATTGTGTGGAAGAGCCCAAATATCTAACACTGTCTCAGTCACGAAACGATCAGTCAATTTAAATCTCGCACGTATCTTTGACCCACTAGGAATCTTCGATCCGGTGGTTCTTAAGGCAAAAATCTTCATGCAACAGCTGTGGCATCTGAAACTATCATGGGACGACGAATTATCAGAAAACTTAAGGGAAGAATGGATAACCTTTAGGAACAGCATATCCACGTTGAATCAGACAAAGGTCCCCCGACACGTCTTCAATTAAAAGAATCCAACGCCCATACAAATTCACACAGCTGTGTATCTACGGTCAACGTATCAGGATCGATCGAATCACGCATAGCTCCAGTTAAAAGTCAGACTTTTCCTCGACTTGAATTACGCGTCTTATGAACTAAGCTCACAGCCAGGGTCAAGGAGGACTTAAGATTTCGAGACACCTCAACACACTTATGGACAGATTCACAAATTGTTCTTTCTCAACTCAACTCAACGTCATCATCATTCTACACATTCGTTGCAAATCGAATTGCAAAAATTCAGGAAGTTTTCTTGGCAACCAAATGGCGTCATCCAAGGAAAACCCAGCATGCATGAATATAGTATTTGGCTTTATGGTCCATTATTTCTGCGATTTGAAATGTAAACGAAAACTCTCTGCCTTGCAGAAACAAGGGCTCACAAAACTGCATATGGTACTTTCGAATGGTACTTAACATCATATAATCCGTTACTTGGCTTTTCTTCTATCAATCACCTTGGCACCATCTGGATCTGCATACGTCGCAATCGAATGACGTCAAATCAAACAAGCCCAAGGTCCACACCTATCCCGCAACCTCGACAAATACGGGCACAATACGATGTCAATGTAACATGAGGATACAGTTGAACGGAATTCCGTTCATGAATGAATATGTAATTTCAGTTAAAAGTCTCTTAATAACGCAATACACCAGAATAAATTGCAGAACGATAGGCTAAATACCTATGGGCAAAAACGATCGACGGGACAATAGTAATTGACAGTTTTCGGGTTACGTGAAGCCGTGAATCATTAAAACGTCAATAGTGCTTTTTCAAGTTTACATGAAGCAAAGCTATCATCAGACGATTGTCGTCATACGTGATGAGAGCCATCCGTAAGCCAGACCAGACCATTACACCAATTTGCACGGTCTAATATTTCTACCTCAAATAACCTACCGAAACAGTACTCCCTGACTATGATGTCGGGGATGGTGCAAAACATGTCTCTTTTTGAAATTGAGTCAAGACAAGGTGTCCTCATGGTCAATTGTTTTAAACTTATATTTTAGTTGCAGCTTAATAGCACACCTAGCGGGCGTCGTCCTAATGAAGTTTTGTAGGGGTGAAAGCCCAATGTCTGCTTCTAATGCTGCTGTAGGGCAGGTACGCATAGCGCCTGTGATGCCAAGACAGGCAATTGTCTGTAACTTCTGAAGCTTAGTTGCCGCTTTCCGTTCAAGAACTTTTCGCCATCAAACGATAGCCGCGTACGTGATAATGGGCTTCACCATCATTGTATACATCCAACGTATCATTTTTCGATTCATTTGGCCGAGTTCGGCCAAAAAGGCGTATACAGGCCCACATGGCCCTAGTGGCACGCTCGATAGCGCACTTGATATGAGAATTCTAGCTGATCCGTTTGTCAAGGATGACCACGAGGTATTTAACCTCACTGGAAAAAACTAGGGTGGTACCTTTGATGGTGAAAAGTCCTAGATTGACCAGTCTTTTTTAGTAAAAGGCACTAGAACGGTTTTGATGGATAGTCCTTCTCTGCTAAAACGTGTAGCAAAGCAAATTGAATTACGCTAGAGATGGTCGTCGTGTGCTTACCGCTAATAAATACCAAGTCCTCCGCATAACCAACTGCGATATAGCCTGATCTTTGAAGATCGACTAGAAGATTGTGGCCACAGTAGGGCGGAAAGAACTACTCCTTGGGACCACACTTAGAAGTGGTCACAAAGACTGACTCTCGTCTAAAGGCGGAAGTAATAATTCGAATTTCAAGCATGGCCCTTATCCAATAGTTGGACATATCCTCAATACATCTGCTATTAATTGCTCTTGCTATTGAGGTGCAGCCAGTATTACTGAAAGCGCCCTCAATGTCAAGGAAGGCACACAGCTATTTTCTTGAAACAAAATGTTCTTTTCATCTTCTTCACAAAGTAGTGAAGTACACCTTCCGTGGATTTACCCGTCAAGAGTGCAGAGGGGTAGATAAATATAACCTCTAATATGAACGTCAATGAGTCTCTCTATAGTTTTCAGAGCAAATGATGTCTCTTCCCAATCACTAACAAAAAAGGCAGGCCGAACGTACTGAAAATTTCGCGGCATTTTTTAATTGTGGTTTCTATCGTCAAATTGGGTATAAGGTGGACTTCTGGCCATTTCGCTTCTGGTCGCGTTAGCTAACAATCCGTATGAATTCATGACCATATTTTCGATATCACGATCCATATTCTCCCACCAACAATATCCCCTGACGAGCGTTTTCATTTTGGTCATCCGGAAATGAGCAGAGTGCAATTCAGCTAACACCCGATGCCTTAATTTGTTTGGGATATATACCCGTATATTCCTCATTAAACATCCTTGTTGCAACCCGAAATGCCAAATCGGTCTCGTGACTGACATTCACGCCCAGATTGCAACGCTTCTGTCAATGTTTTTACTCGGGGGTCTTGAGCTGTGAATTTACTTAATTCGTATTGGCAATTTTTCAGAAGGGTTGATTTCAACTAAATCGATTTCTTCAACCCCATCGCACTTTTTTGCTACAGGCAATCGAGACATAGCATCGGCATTCGCGTTGTCTTTAGCCTTTTTATATCGAATTTCGTAATTGAACGATTCCAGGAATATTGCATAATGTTGCATTATTGTCGCTGATAATGTAGATAATCCTTTTTTAGGCGAAAATATCTGTGAAATCGGTTTATTGTCAGTAACCAAAATCAACCGCCTGGCGTAAACGTACTGATAAAATCTTTTTATTCCAAATATATTGGCATAAGTTTCTCGGTCCACTTGGCTATATCTTTGTTGCACATTGGATAGTATTTGTGAAGCGTACTGAATTGTTCGCTCGCTCTTGTCAGGATAGACGTGGCTTAGTACAGCGCCCACTCCATACGGACTAGCGTCTGTTGCTAACATCAAGGGTAATGTTGGATCATAGTGAGCTTATACGACCTCTGACTGCATTTGTGTTTTTACATCTTGGAATGCCTTCTCACAGTGTTCATCCCAGTGGAATTGTATCTTTTCCTTCAGGAGATTATTAATAGGGTACAAGAGTGCTTAAGTTATTAAAAAACTTTCCATAATAATTTATAAGTCCAACGAAAGCCCTTACCTCATCCTTACTACTTGGTCGTCTCATGTTTTGGATAGCATCGATTTTACTTTTCATCTTGTGAATACCATTTCTATCAATCACGTACCCACAATACACAGGCACCAAGTCGGACGGGCTGGTGATGCTAAGCTCAAGCAACTGTGGGGGTCACAGGTGGCGGATAGTGCACGGCCTACAGAAATGAAGGTTAGCTGCGAATACCCAATAAGCAGTCCCCGACCAAGAGCGGCAGAGAAGGAGGGCGTGGCTGAAAAGGTCAAAGGAACCCCTATGAACTCTCTGTGACAAGACGAATAAGCACCGTCTTCCATATATGTGCTTCCCACCTCATGGTGGCTACGAGGGACACAGTTTTGAGCAAATGGCGAGATCCGGACGCACCCGCCACACCGTGAAGCGAGCAATCTCTCACCCCCGGAAGAGAGGTTCCACATAGATACGTGTATATATATATCTACACACATATACATTACAATTTAAGCGTTTTTCCAAAAAGGAAAAACCCAAACGATCACAAAACATTAAGACCGAGCCCAGTAAGGTCTTAATTATGGCATACTGGAAAAAACGAATTGGAATAAAAGCTATGAGGGCTGACGTTTGTAGTATTCTGTTACCTGAGTAAGCGGGAGTGAAATCTTACTGAAATGGCTTTCTGGCTAATGCTGCAAACGCCTCCGTCCCACTAAAACCTTGACAGGCCTCAAAGTACGTTCAATGTTTCGTCGCCATTAAGTTGGTGGTGTAGGTTCAGATGTAACATTCCTGATTAGCACCGATCCGGCTTGACACAAAACCCCATAAGGGCTTGTGCCAACCCTCGCATGACCTCACTGCTTGCAAAGACAACCATGGGATCCCTAGGTGACTACACATCCGAGCATTGATAGCGGCTTTGAGTTGGGACCTATTAGAAATGATTACAAATACAACAAACAAAAATACCGGAGGAAAAATGGAGGAGAACGAGGAAAACCCCTTTCAGAGGGGCTCAAGAATGCTGAGGTCACCTGTTGGCCAAGTAGCAGCAGTACAAGGAAGCACGGAACGACGCGAGTCTCCCACAGTAAGAAACGTGACGGTCGAACCATCCGCCCAGCAGTCTGATTTCCACAAGCTAGGTGAGCAAATTAGGGGGCTAGCAGAAATGCTGGAAGACGGAAAACGACGCACGATCCACCAAGCGATGCGAGACGCCATTGAAAGGATCAGAGCTCTCTACGAGCTCTCGGCGATCCAGCTACACGACGAGAAAGCGAAGGCGGTGATTCGTCAAAATAACTCCTCACAAACCTCGCCCTGGCTAAAGTCAACACAAGAACCTTAGAGAAGGCAGGTTGCAGACAGCGAACCTCCGGAAGCAGAAACACCCATCAAACGGTGTTGCCGTCAGCGAACCCCCGGAGGCAAAGCGGAAGGAGATACATCCATTAAATGGTGCGACAGGCAACAAACGCCCGGAATCAAAGCGGAAGCAGAAGCATGCATCTTTGGCAAACACCAAGCAGGATGATATGACAGCCGGCAGTGTCGAGACTCAGCCACAGATAAGCGGGTAAAAGCAACGACAAACAAACAACAGGCGACAGAAAAAGACGAATGGTTAAATGTCACCAAGAAGAAGACCGTAAAAAAAAGAAGGCAGCAAGAGGCCACAAAAACTAAACCGGACGCTATCGTCATCAAAGCAACAGGGGCTTTTTCTTACGCGAATATACTACGTAAAGTAAAGGCAGACCCCAAACTGGAAGCTGTTGGAAAGGCGGTCTCTAGAATCAGGAGGACACAGAAGGGAGACCTCCTAATACAACTCAAGGAAACGGGAACGAAGACCACCGAGTTTAAAGGCGTTATCAGCGAAGCCTTATCGGATCAAGCAAGTGTAAGGACACTCACGCACCGTACTACACTAGAGGTCAAAGACATCGATGAAGTCACTACAATGGATGGCATAATCGATGCCATAAACCTCCAGTTTGGAGTGAAAGCTTCACCAGCGGACTTTTTATCCCTGCGAAAAGCGTACGGAGGAACACAAACAGCAACAATCACCCTTCCCGCGGAAGACGTAAGAAAGCTGATAGAAGCCGGAAGAATTAAAATCGGCTGGGTTAACTGTCGCATCCGCGAACGGATTCGGCTTAAAAAATGCTTCAAATGCCTAGAGTTTGGTCATCTAGCCGGGCAATGTAAAAACGAAGAAGACCGCTCGAAGCTATGTCGAAAATGTGGAACAGAAGGCCACATTGCAAAGAATTATGAAAAGGAGCCATCATGCATGTACTGTAGAAAGGATCACTCAGAAGATGCAAAACATGTGGCCGGTAGCAGCAAATGCCCGGTCTTCAGGAGAGCCATCAACACTAAATCATCATGAAGATAATACAGATTAATCTGAATCATTGTAAGATAGCCCAGGACCTTCTGACACAAACGGCTAAGGATGAGGGAGCGGACATCATATTGATTAGCGAACCTTATAAAAATCTCGACAGTAACATTTGGATTGGCGACAAAACCAAACAAGCTGCAATATGGATATGTGGAAGGCATGCCTTCCAAGAAACTAATGAACAGGCGGATGGCTTTGTACGGGCAAAAATAAATGGTATTAACTTCTACAGCTGTTATGCTCGACCAAGCTGGACGACGACTGAATACCAGACAATGCTAGATAACCTAATGACCGACGCACGCGGTAGAACCCCAGTGGTAATAGGCGGTGACTTCAACGCATGGGCAACGGAGTGGGGTAGCAGGCTCACCAATGCCAGAGGGCGCATTCTACTGGAAACCTTTGCGCCACTGGAAATAGTGCTCGCAAACAAGGGGCGCGCAAACACATATCGGAAAGCAGGTATGGGGTCAATCATTGACATAACCTTTGTGAGCAACTCTCTTCTGCGCAACACCAAGTGGCGACTCAGCGAGGAAAACACACATAGCGACCACCAGGCGATATTGATCGATATTAAGAAAGCTCAACCAACCTTCCAACGCCCTAAATTAACAGGCCCAAAATGGAAGGTAAAACTCTTCGACAAAGACACTTTCGAGGAAATGATGAACACCGATACCATAACTCTCAGCGGAACAGCGGAGGTTCTCTCGTCCCAACTCACCCGCACTATCATAACAGCGTGCGATGCAGCAATGCCCAGAAGAACAGTTAGTAGAAAAGGGGCACCATGCTACTGGTGGAACGAGGAGATAAAAACACTCAGGGCAAGATGTTTACAAGCCCGACGCAGAGTCCAACGATCGAGGGGAAGAGCTGACTTTCAGGAGCGTCTAGACACATTCAAACGGGCGAGACGCGACTTGAAAATTGCGATCAAAGAGAGCAAAACAATATGTTTTAAACGAATCTGTAACGAAGCAGACATAAACCCTTGGGGTATGGCGTACAGAATGGTGATGACAAAGATGAAAGGTCATAGGTCTCCACAAATAACTTGCCCAATTATGTTGAGATCAATAATAGAGCACCTATTCCCCCATCGACCATCTACGCTGTGTGATATAATCAGGGGCACCAACGCAGAGCACATCCCTGCTATTACACGGGAGGGATGCATGCAGGAAGATAGGAAGCAACAAAACGCCTGGACCGGATGGCATTCCCAATATGGCAGTGAAAGTGGCTGTTCACAAGAGGCCGGAAATTTTTATAGCCACGATGCAAAAGTGTATGGAGGAAGGAGTTTGTCCTGAGCCATGGAAGCTCCAACATTTGGTACTGCTACCAAAAGGAAACAAGCCACATGGAGAACCATCGTCATATCGCCCAATATGTCTACTCGACACTTTGGGAAAAATACTTGAACGAATAATATGCAACAGACTGCTCGTGGTAGCAGAAGAGAAAGGAGGAAGGGTTGTTGAATATGCGAATATTCGAGTCGGAAATCAGACTATAAGATCCAAGGAAGCACTAAAATATTTAGACGTAATGCTCGACAATAGATTAAGGTTTAAAACACACGTGGAATACTCGAGCAAGAAGACTTCACTACTACAGGCAGCCCTTTCTCGAATACTGCCAAACATCGGTGGCGCTGGATATGCTAGACGGATTCTACTATTCAGAGTGGTTAGCTCGGTTCTCCTATATGCTGCCCCAGTTTGGGCGGCGGCATTAGCGACGACAGAAACACGGAGAAAACTGTCGTCAACATACAGGCTATGCGCGATAAGAACAATCAGCGGTTTCCGAACAATATCGGACGAAGCAGCCTGTGTCATAGACGGAATGATCCCCATCGACATTCTCGCAAATGAGATGGTAAGGATCAACGAAAGGACAATCTCGAGTCATCAAGAAGCAGGTACTGTCAGGAGAATAAAGGAGGAGGAGAAGGCAACGTCACTAGCTATGTGGCAAGCCAGGTGGGATAGCAGCACAAAAGGCAGATGGACCTATAAACTGATTCCCACCATCGAAGTCTGGGCCAAGCGAGTGTATGGGGACTGCAAATACCACCTCACGCAGTTCCTTTCGGGTCACGGCGGCTATCGCAAGTACCTACACAGATTCGGACATGATAGCTCACCTCTCTGTCCACACTGTCCAGAGCAAGAGGAAGACACAGAGCACGCAATATTCCACTGCAGTCGATTTACAGAATGGAGAAACAATCTGCCAAGTCCACCGTTCATTATAGACCAAATGCTGCGGTCAGAGGAGAATTGGCTGGAAATCTGTACACTCATAACGAATGTACAAAAAGAGTTCCGAATAATTGAGAGAGCAAGGAGAGCAGAACCCGCAACACAAGAAGTATAGCATGAATTGCTAACCAGCCCCGCGAAGTAATACCTAACGGCAGTCCCGCGGGGAGAGTGTTAGAAGTGTGCAGGGTGTGTATTCGGGTTTGCGAATCGTGCATGCTAGCTAATGATGTGCAGAAAGTAATTATTCGATACTTAATATTCGATACTTGAATTGAGTATCGATACCGAATACTACTCAAAGGAAGTATTCGATACTGATACTCATTTCATACTCATAGGTATACTCACAAACACTAACCCCAAAGAAGCAATATAAAGTACACATGTATAATGATGCGAATACGCAGCAACACAACAGCAGCAGCACGTCTCGTCTCTCCCCCTGTCCATTATGCTCTACATGCCAATGTGTTCCATTTTCTCTTCTTCTGCACTCTCTTCTCTCAACAAACGTCTCACAGTCATATCATGTTCCATACATCACAGTTCCAATTTGATTACTTTTCTGCACAACAATACACTTCCAAACTGAGTATTGAGTATCGAATACCATAGGAATCGTTGCGCTGTTTGTGTATGTAACTTTGACAAAAATTCCGTATCGTCGTCATAGGTCATACGTTGGCGGATGAACGCAGCAGAAATTGTCAACCCTTTTTTTTTATTTTTCCAGTGTTTGCTTTGTATGTATTTGTTAATTAAGGTATATGTATATCAATATAAATACATAATTAGTAATTTATTTAATAAATAGGTTTAGCAATTGCTAATATGAACAGGAAAAGGAGTAGCATTTGGTTGCATTTTGCGATGGAAGCGGAAGGAAAGGCAAAATGTGATATCTGCAAGAGTATGTTGTCCTACAATGGTGGTGCAACATCAAATTTAATTAAGCACCTAAACACGAAGCATCCTACCTTAGTAATAGGAGAAAGGTCTGCTTCGCGATCATCGCTTCAGGATGCTGTTTCCTCCTTTTCAACCAATTATGACACAACCACTGCAGCAGGTTCTATTCCAACGAATACACCCGTTATTTCTAAAACCCATATTTGTGATGTCGCAGCTCCATCAAGTAATCATCAAAATGAAAGTGGTCCTTCCACGTCAGAACAAGAGAGGGCCAGGCTGATATCGCGTTTGGTTAGCGGCGTGCGAAATCAACCAAAGATAAGTTCATACACCACGCGGCTCCTCTCAATTAATCGCAAAAAAAAAAAATTACTGACCTAATATTTAACATGATTGTTAAAGATCTTCAACCCTTTTCAATGGTTGAAGATTAGGGGTTTAATGAATTAATGGCAGAACTTGAGCCATCGTATAAAATACCTAATCGAACAACATTTAGCAGGAATTTATTGGAACAGCGGTATGATGAGGCAAAGGAGTTGGTGAAAAACCTTATAAAAGGGAAAGAAGAAATAACTTTGACGGCGGATACGTGGACTTCTTCTTCAACAGAAAGCTATATGGCTATCACTGCACATTTCGTTGATAAAGAGTGGACCATTAATTCCCTTTTATTTGATTGTCTTGCATTTAATGAGCGTCATACAGCTGAAAATATTGGAAATGAGATAATTAACATTGTTTCAAGTTGGGATGTTTCTGAAAAAATAAACGCCATTATAACCGACAACGCCTCAAATATAAAGTCCGCAGTAAGATTAACAGGATGGCTTCATTTGCCTTGTTTTGCACACATCCTGAATCTTATAGTCCAAAGTGCTTTAAAAGATGTTGAAACTATTCAAAAGAAGGTGAAGCGAATAGTAGAATTTTTTCATCGTAGCACCACAGCCGCAGAGAAATTGCAATCGCTGCAAATACAGATTGGAGGAAGTAAACACCCGCTGAAGCTTATTAATGATGTTGTGACAAGATGGAATTCGACATATTATATGTTTGAAAGGTTTTGCAGCGTTCAGGAATCCATCGAAGCTGCTCTCGGACTTTTGCACAACCCCATTGAATTACTTCATCAGGAGGAATGGAGTTCTTTGCGAGAATGCTGCATTATTTTAAAACCTTTCAAACAAATGACATCAGAACTAAGTGCCGAGAAAGCTGTTACAATTTCGAAAGTCATCCCGTTGGGTATTGCATTGCGCAGAGCAATAAATAAAAACACAGCCTTACGTTCCGATACAGCGAAAAGACTAAAAGAATCGCTTTTAGATGGATTGCACCGTCGTTTTGAAGGCTTGCAATTTAATAAAATTTTGGCAAAGGCAACGTATTTGGACCCAAGATTCAAAAAGAAGGGATTCGACAGTTCCACTGCGATTGCGGGCATCCAGGAAGCTCTTCGTGCAGAAGTTTCCGAGGTAATCACATGCTGCCGTAGGAAAGACCATGTTCCTGCTGCCACACAAGCCGGTACATCCTCTGGCGAAGAAAGGGAACCAGATCTTTTATGGGGAGATTTTGATATTGATGCGGGCTGCGTCCAATCTACTCCATTGTCGGCAGGAATAATAGAAATGCGGCAATATACCGAGGAACAGGTTATTCCTAGACAAGAGAACGCGTTAGCTTGGTGGAAATCGCGGGAAATAATTTACCCAAATCTCGCAAAATTAGCTAGAAAATACTTAGGTATTGTAGCTACTTCAGTTCCTAGTGAAAGGATTTTTTCAAAGGCTGGATTGGTGGTTTCTGATAAAAGAAGTAGACTAAAATCACAAAATGTACAAAAAATTTTATTTTTAAATGTTAACTCCAAATACATATGTAAATAATCATTTAAGAAATTAACTATTACTATTACTTTTATCATTATTATTATTAACTATGAATTTATTTGAAACTTTCTTTTTATTATTTTATTTTATTTATAGTGCCAGAAATATAATTTCTTTTAAGTTCATTTACCATCTGTTTAATTCTTGTTATGGACTTATAACGAAATAAAATGAAGTGTAATGGTACGTGACACACTGGTTCCAGAATCAATTATGACTGCGAAACAAAGTACTAAGTATCGAATACCAAATACCGAATACTGAATTTGAAGTAATCAGTAATCATTCGTTACTCAAAAGTAATCAAATTGCACACCACTAATGCTAGCAGCTACTAGTATCTTTGGAAGATTACCACATCCTTTGGCGCAACCAAACGTACCCACAATACTCAATACGATCTGCCATAAATTCAGAGTTATCTAGATTAACTCGCATATTGTAGTGATTTAACGGATGAAGGACTTCCTCTAACCGTTGTAGGTGTACCCAATCACTCTCTGCAGTTATTTTGATATCATCCAAAAATACTTTTACGCCAGGAATGTCCTTAAGAATATGCTCCATATGCCGCTGGCATTTTGCTGGAGCACAGGCAACACCAAACATCATTCTTTTTGGTCGATATAACCATTTATGTGTGTTTAACGTTAGATAATCGCGATCATCCGGGTGTATTTCTAGTTGTAAGTAAGCTGTAGACAAGTTGATTTTTGTAATTTTTTTTCCACCCGCCATTGAGGCGAATAATTCATCGATTGATGGTAAATGATACTCGTCAATCTGAAGAAATTGATTTATTGTGACCTTATAGTCACCACATATTCGCACCTGATCGTTCTTTTTACGTACAGCGACAATTGGTGTAGCCCATTCACTTGTGTCTATCTTCTCCAAGATGTCCTTTTGAGCTAATTTTCCTAACTCATCTTTCACAGGCTTAATTAATGGAAATGCCACCTGACGAGCATTTATTAAAATTGGCGTTGTCTTCCTCATATGTAACCTTGCCTGTATACCTGCAATCTTTCCAGTTGTCGGCGAAAATTTTTAAGCGTATTTTTTTATGAGTTCTTTTACGTGTTAAAAATTTTGTCCCAATTTCGTTGATTTCGTCGCGATCGTACTATGCATTTTTAACTTTTGCGTATTGGAATTTGTTTGAACGTTTACCAATATGTATCCAGAGCACTCGATTCTATTGCCACAAATACTCACCAGTTCCGTATCATTTTTTTGTAAATGCAATTTTCCAAAGTGTCTCTGCGCGTCCGCCAAACCGAAAACCGTCACGGGAGATCCAGTATCTATTTGAAAGGTGAAAGGTAAATTATTAATTAAGAGTTCGCAAGACATTTTGGAACGAAGTGTAACCTAAGCTGGATTATCGATTTGTAGCATATCATCTGATATCTGACAAATTTCGTCGACTCGAATATCTTCTGGCTCCGCTGTTTCCTCTATTTGGTTGGTTACTCCGCGTTTGTTACGTTTCGCCTTGAAACAAGCGCGCTGCAAGTGCCCTTTTGTATTGCAATACGAGCAAACCGTGTTTACAAATCTACATTTGTTTACTAAATGCTCTGAACTAGCACACCGGTAGCATGTTAGCATTGTTGAAGCTGCTTGTCTGAATGGTGATTTTGAGCCTGCTGACCCCGCTTCACTCGTACTTGGCTTTTTTTATTCCTTTCTTTTATCAAATTGAGTTCCTTATCTTTGTGCAATTCAGCTCCGCCTTTTTCTGTTTCAATTGCTTTTGCGGTCTCCAAAGCTGCTGCTAGAGTTATTTTTTGCTTTTCTAATAGCCTATTTTGTATGCGTTGTTTTTTTAGGCCGAACACAAACTGGTTTCGTAAAGCGGTATTTAGGTAATCATCAAAATTACAATCAGTTGATAAGCGCCGCAATGCGTTAAGACATTTTTCACACGTCTCTTCTTCCCGTTGCTTTCTAAGATGAAAACGGTAGTTTTCTAAAATGTCGTTTGGAGCTGGATCGCAGAATGCCGTTAACGTTTGGATGATTTTATCATAAGACTTAGCTGATGGCTTCTCCTGTGCCATTTTATCTCACAACACATTTTAAGCTTCACTTCCCATGTAATGTAAAAGTAATTGCACTTTCATATCCGCTGGATGTTGAAATAATGTAATCGCCGTTTCAAATCCGTCTATCCAGCGACTCCATTTGATGTTTTTGTCATAGGGTTCAATAGAAAACGGTGTCTGAAGCGATTGTACCACAATTTGCTGCTGTGGTGGCGTGGGCATTGTTTTTTTTTCTGGTTTAGCTTAACGTTAGCATAAAATATTTTTTTTTATGTCCTCGTCGCCACTTGTATCGTAACCGACAATAAAACACACAAGTCCTGGGATTATTATATATAATTTATTTTAACACAGTAGTACTTAACTCATCACTGTCTATAAGCATACTGACTTCAACTAGCTACTGTTTCAGTGGCAATGTCAAAGAGAGAGAGAGTGAGATAAAAGAAGTTTATGAGACACAACAATGTTGATCGGCGCCTCTCCATCGTCACCGATCAACAGCTGATTCCTACCCATCGGTATCCATTCTTCGCGCAAATATCGAACGGTACGGTTAACCGATCTAATATTATATGTATAACAACAAACCGCACGTAAGCAACACTATCCGATGCGTAGAAACCCGACGCGTACCAACGCATTCGACCCGAAACATTTTATGCACAATGATTTTCATTAATTGCACTTACATACATATGTATAATTAAAATAATATTTTTTTTACACTCCACACAAACTCAAGATGCCACATTTTCTTTTTTTGCATTCCACTCAACACAAAATAATTTCGCGAAAAAAAAAACCGAAAAAGGGCGCGAAATGAACTTTACTACATACCAACCGGTAAATGTCCATTGATAACCGCGCGGAACTAAACTTAATAAAATTTAATACGAATATATGATATGAATAAAATATATGTTGAATAAAAGGGCAAACTTATCTGTGAACCGGAAACATCCCTCGTCGACACCTCACAATACGAAAAAAAAAAAAATAAATAAATTAATAAAAAAAAAAAAAAAACCAACTAAAAAAACCACACTTCTTAACAGAACACCACTTACTATGTTGTTCTTATCCAAATCATCCCATTCATAAACCCAATGCCAGTACGAAAGGGAACATTGGACTACGATGGGTACTTATGATGGTAGAAGGAAGAGAAGAAGAAGAAGAGAACACCGATCATCTCATTAATAATCCATCATTCATATCATGCGTTTCTCGCGCTCCATCCCTTTCCATTCATGTCGATGGGGTTGTTTCAATTCACTAATCCCATTTCTCTTTGCATGTAACCAAACATTTGCATTCAACATGTAATAGATGGGATCAGCAGCAAAGGTCACAGGGTGGTCCTGAAGAAAACATTAACCGTGGCGATGGAAGACATTTATGGGCAACAATCTTTGCGAACTTCGTTCACGGCCGGGGAGAATGTTGGCGACAAGTAATAATTAACAAATAAAATACATAGTGACGTAGCTATAGATTTGACATTTTATACGGAACAACATAAAACATAGAATATAACACGTTTAACCTAAATTGTTATACGCTATACATTTACATACACTAATTAAATTAAATATAAAAATTGTAATTGTTTGTATTTATATAACATATAGGTGGCATTTTGGCGCCAAAACGAAAATGTATAAATATAAGTGAAACAACAAATATAGACATTGTGAACAAAGGAGCGTTAGCGTTTAAATTGGCAAAGAGAAAAATTTTGGTTCGATAATATTAATCCAGTAGCAACATATATATTTTCCATTAAGAAAATCCGTGGTAAAAACACGTTGACTCAAGTCGTTGATAAAAAAACCTCCAAATGTTGATCAAAGTAAATTACAGACTTTCTGTAAACTTGCATTGGAACAACAAAATTCGGGCTGTAAGCTCCAACAACCCGAGTATGTTCCCGCAAATAAATAAATTATTTCGGAGGAATAATCAAAACGACCTGCCGTGTCTAAAGATCCCCCGAACGACGAACAACGAACAAATACTTATAACAGCAGGCATAGATCCAGGGAACGCTGTCAGTGATGACAACTTCTTTCTGATCGAGGATCTGCAGGAGAACTAGTAGAAGCTATAGAAGCGACTTTCCAGGAAGTGTGTAAGGTGAATGATAGCATTTGCCCGAACCGTGAAATGGAGAATCAAGTCCTTGTGCACAACTTCTATCTTCAAAATGATATGGAACACTGGCGATCAGAGAACATCGGCTTCACCGAGTTCAATGACGAAATTATGGCAAATAATGTCATCGCCAATGTGGAGGTTCATCCCCCGTTCATATCGAAGGTAGAACTCCAAGCGATCTTCGACTCATTGAGAAGGAAGAAATCCGTGGGTATCGACGGAGTATCTAACATTGTGCTTCGACACCTCCCTCCAGAAGCGGTAAACATTTACACCATCCTGTTTAACAATGCGCTAAATAATGCACATTATCCGGCACATTGGGAGACAGCGGTGGTACATCCTGTTCCCAAAAGGGGAAAGGATACTTCCAATCCGGCGAATATCCGGTCGATAAGTCTCCTTCCGAATATCAGCGAGGTATTCGAAAAAGTGATCAATAGAGCGCTGTCTAAGTGGGTTGAGGACATGCACATTTTTCCGGATAACCAATTCGGTTTCAAGGCGGGGCATGATACTATACATGCCGCGCCTAAACTGGTGTCGGATATCCAATGGAACAAGAGCAAGAAACAATGCACGGGTGCCTGCCTAGTTGACTTGGAGAAGGCCTTCGATACCGTATGGCTAGAAGGACTCTTCTACAAGTTGAGTAGGCTGGGCATAAGTAAACCACTGCTATACATGCTTTATACCATTCTCACCGGTTCACAGTTCATTGTGAAAAATGGCAATGTGACTTCTGCTGGTACGTTTGATATTAAAAATGGTCTGCAACAGGGTGCGGTTAATTCAACGATCCTCTTTAACATTTACACCAGCGATCTTGTAGGATCTCTTCACCAAGCTATAGCGTACGCAGACGACTTGATAGCGTACAGATCAGGACCAAAGATCGAGGTCATTGCAATACTCTTGCAGTGTGACTTCGATAAGATCAAGCGATATTGCGACGACTGCAAGCTGAAGATCAACTTCCAGAAGTCGGAAACCATCCTGTTTAGGACGTCGTTATCTGGGGCCTCTGCGGATACCAGAAAGAATTGGCGAAAGTTTTCAATCGTGGGACAGCACGGACAACCATTAGCGTGTCGAAATGTAGTCAGATACCTTGGACTCTGGCTAGACCAGTATCTGTATTTTAACAAACATATAGATGCTGCTCTGGCCAGAGCAAAGCGGCTTTCGCCCTTACAAAGAGACTGTTTTATAGCAGCCAACTCGATGCGAGGGTGAAGGTAATCTGCTACATGGCCCTTATCCGGCCCCTGCTCGCATATGGTTGCCCCGTGTGGTTCACCGTGGGAGCAAGCTCGATGGAAAGGATTCGGGTGTTTGAGAGGGCTTGCCTTCGCTTATACAGAACACCAGAGTCTGAGTACAAAAAATTGTATTCCAATGAGGTCCTGTATAACAGGGCGAACATAAACAGAGTGGATAATTTGGTGATCAAGATGATTCGCAAGAGCAATGAACTCGATGCAAGAGCAATGAACTCGATGAATAACCTGATCTCTGGGGCCTTCTACCCCAATGACATGTACCACGAGAGAGTGTGCCTTAACGGCTTCGTTCTGCCAGAGGCGTTCCTCTATCTAGACAGAGAAGGTGTGATCCAGGACAGATTAGCGGTGCCGCTAATCTTCCATGTTGCCCGTACAGCTGCGGATAGGCGACCAACCTACAACCGACACGTCACACACAGCATTCCGGAGCGTCTCCGGGACAGTAGAGCGGTATCAGGTCGCGATTTGCGTGATTTTGAACGGCAGCGCCAGAAATTCTGGTGGTTAGGGGACGGAGAGAGAACTCCTTCGTGGCTTCTAATAGATACGGGGTAGCCTCTCAAGGGGCAAAGTTGGCCTTTTTCGTTTTTACTTAGGGCCGGCTTACATACGTTAAGTAGGTTAGGTAGTTTAGAAAAAAAATTAAAAAACTCGCAGCACTTTGCGTAAAAAAAGTACGTATTTAATTACGTAATTAGAATAAGGTAGTCTTAAATTTATTTTAAGGTAGATTGTAAGTTTTAGATTTAAGATTTTAATTTTAATTTTAATTTAAAAAAAAAAAGTTCATTTACGCTCTACGCTCGCTAAAAAAAAAAACAAACTATGGACATTTACTAAACTCACACACAAAACGGTCTTCGGCCCCACATGCAGGTGCTCTGGGCTCCGCTACGCGGCATATGTCACGGCGCCGTTATAACTAATTGCAGCGCAATAAGACTAAATTGTTCTTATGTCACTTTACTAAAGTGACAATGTAAATTTTTTGGGAAACGAACTTCTAGCTAATTTCGGGCAATGGTAGTTAGTTCCAAGTGGGACTTTGTTCGTAGGGCCAATACTCCAACAATTTAAAAACAGCAGAGAACCATCTTTTACATGGGTTTTCATGAATTAAACAATCTTCAAAAAAAAAAATTTCGACTAAATGGCTTTCCTGAAGCTAAATAAAGTACATTCATTCATTCAGAAGAAGAAGTCCTCCAGATATTAGAATCATTGACCAAAACCATGTTCCAGAAACATTCTATGGATGTGCCATGAGGACCACAAAAAAGGCACGATTAGGGGTTTATTCTCAACCTATTTCCATTACACTATTAAATAGAAAAAATCTGAGGCCAGAAGTGCCCTCAGAATCAGCCAAACAAATGACTGGAAACTAAGCATGATTGAACATATTCCGACCTATATAAATATCTAGATGATGTAAAAACTACAGTAGACTACTTAGACTTTGAAAGATGTGTAAGCTTAAACACGAAGCTTACTCTTAGTGAGGATGATATCTGTGTGGCCGCGGGGACGGGGAAAAAAATGAGGGCACAATCCACTCTCAATGTCACTTCCCAGGGCTCTGCCATATCAGACATACATAAGTCCCTTGGAAGATACTTTTTCCATGATATCGAAGAACTATATGGCATATATTATATCAAGGATATCTGCAGGTTTATTCGAACTTAAATGTGGTTCGAAACCCGAAGGCAGTATGAGAGTGCGGACTATACTGACCTAAGTGTGGCGAAGAGGGATCTGTTCCCCTCGCCAACCCAATTACTTAACCTAACCTAACAGGTCCATTTTACTACCCGGCAGTAAACTCTTTTTTGGTGTAATAAGTAGTAGGAGAAACTAAGATTTTATTATGATATGTGGCTGTGATTGCTATCCCCGGCGGTTCGAACTTACATCGGCTACATCGCAAACAAGCAAGCAAAGCATCATAAAAATTGTGACATGTTAAAGTTGTATATGTATATGCAATAGGAAGTTTTTCCGGATCAGTGCAAATTATTTAGTAATAAAATATCACATTAAAACAAAATAATTTGTAATGTTCTCCAAGCATTCAAGGAGGCGAGCACTAAAAAATAAAAACGGTCAATGTTACAGTAAGCGAGGTTGGTAATATGATACATACATAAATACGAACTTCTCAGTTATGGAATATATCAAATACGTTAGCAATACTTAATGCTGTACATGCCTGTGATGAAATACTAATTTTAACTACATACTATCGGCTTAGAATATTCAGTTGTCAAGAACTGTTATTCATATTTAGATAAAAACATGGTACATCACTGTTAAACTCGTTTGTCGTTTTTAATTAAATCGATATATTCAACAACAGTTCCTAATAAGTAGAGCAATTTTCGTCCTATGTACTACGAGTATTAACATTATAATTTACTGTATGTTTATAAAATTTAATAACAATATACGCATATAGATACTTACGCGACAGTAGCATTACCAACACGGCAATCCTGTAACAACGGTATTTATTATTATGATTTTGACTTTTAAGTCCCATCCCGGTTACTATTGTTGCAACAATATCCGTTATTAAGGTAATTATGCACAATGTTGCGGTCATTTTAATGTATGCTATTATGTTTTAAAAGAGTAAAGATATCGAGCTTAGTTACACCAAAACAAACACTAGCTTTGAAAAATACTTACTAATATCTCTGCTGGGGTAACATCCCGGAGGATCATGTAAATTAAATGGAAGAGGTGGAAGTACATCTTCTTCGATACAATGGACGAAAAGACCTTGTCGCCAGCCTTCGGCCATAAGCCAATCAGTGGAAGCAAGAGCCATTATCATTAAAATAACCACAATTACTCCACATATGAATGCAATAACCTAACACAAATTATGCAATACATGCAAATGTAGTTTTATATTAAAAATGGTAAACGTTTACCTTTAAGGGCCGTGTAATCGTTATTGTTTCAATTGTTGTTGTAGGTGCCATTTTAGATGGAGATGGTTTATGGGAACTATAAAATAGAAATTATACTTATGTTTAGATGCAATTGTTGATTATATAACTTTGTATTACCAACCTTATAGAGGATCTTTAAAAGCATTAACAGTTACAAGAATTCCAATATTCCAATACTAGTTAGTCTTTTAAAAACACACTGAAAAAGAATCTACCGAAAAACGATTGTCTTAATTTGTTAAATATCTGGACAACATGCATAAATACCCTTTCAATCACTAAATTCATAACTGCAAGTCGATGAAAAAGAAAAATGTAATTTAGATATACGCAAATATATTTTAGTCAAATAGGTATCAATTTTATATTTATTATGAAAACAATTATAATTTAAGTACTGCGACTTACCAACTTTCAAAGAATGAATTAAATACTAATAATAGCTTAAATTACAAAATCTTTTGAAATAAACTATTTATAGCAAATTTGAATATGACATACAGTCATGAACGTGAGCATCGCATTGATGATTATCAAAAATCTCTTCAATAGTGAAGACTTTGTACAGTAAGTGTTTTTGTCAGAAATTTTAGTTGGGTTTTGGAGTTGTTTTTCAATATATTATTATCGAAAGCGGATATCCTCGGTCATTTCAAGAAAAAATATTCGTAAGATTTACGACCCCGTTTACCTTGACGGGCTTTAGAGGAGAAGGATAAGATTTAACGACGGAATTTACGAGATGTAAAGCGACATCGACCTAGTCAAAAAACTGCGCACCAGTAGCTCAAGAAGATGAATAGGACATGTAGAGCGAATGGATATCGATGCTCCCGCCCGAAGAGTCTTCGAATTTAACCCGGAGGGACAACGCTGTAAGAGTAATTTAAGAGCATGTAAGTGTTTTAGTAGAAAGAGAAAAAGAGAAAGTGTACAGCTCTGTCTATTCATGATTTATTGACTGTGATCAACGATGAATAGTTAGTTGCTAAGTTGTCACCGTGGTAAAACAATGTAGTAATAAAGAAACACTAAACTTTAAAGTCTTTAATTTTTTACATCCTGTTACATGGTGTCAGATGTGAAAGAAAAGTGTAAATAACTAAAGAGTGTAATATAAAACATTGTGTATCAAGTAATACTGATTGATAGCAGTACAACATTAGTAGAGAATGGCGGAACAATCAATTCGAGGCCCTAGTGAAATGGATTTCTATGAGCCAGCAAAAAATTGGCCCATGTGGAAACAAAAATTTGAAATTTTTCTAACTGCGGCAGGGAAAACAGGAGCTGAAGAGTCGCTAAAGGTAGCCTTGTTTCTTCACCACATTGGAGAGAGGGGCATCGAAATATTTAATGCACTTGCCCTCCCCGCAGAACAAAGAATATTATCAATAGTGATGACACGCTTTGAAGACTATTGTATCCAGCGACGCAATATCGTAATGGAGACCTACAAATTTGGCTCGATCGTACAAAAACAAGATCAGCCGTTTGTGGAGTTTGAAACTGAAGTGCGAAATCAAGCCAAATTCTGTGAATTTACTTGTGAGGCTGAGGAATGTCAGCAGTCATACGTTAATCGAATGATTAAAAATAAGATCATTCTGGGTCTGGAGAACAAAAAACTGCGGGCAAAACTATTGGAGTCGAGTAGTGACACCCTGGAGGCGATTATCGAGAAATGTAAAATTGCGGAGTTATCAGAAAAAAATAAGAAACTGTTATCTGGAGATGAGAAGGAGGTGAAAGTGGATGCAATTAAAGCGGTTACCACATGGAAAACAAAGAAAGCAAGTGGAAATCGACAGAAGGAGAGAGATGTACAGCTATGCGATCGATGTGGAATGACAATAACGGGACAGCATGACAAATTTTGTCCAGCATTAGTGGAAGGTCGAAAGTGTCGAATATGCAACAAGGCTGGACATTTTGCGGTAGTATGCAGAAATAAGTACAGCAGCCGACGGTCAAATAGCGGAAAACAAGTGCATGCAGTCGAATGCGAAGCAGATGAACGAGAGGAAAAGAGAGATGCAGCGAGATTATCTCAGTCAGCCGAGCGGCGTGGAATAAATTCAGTTAATAGGCGATATTATGATGATGAAGGTAAAGTAATTATTAACATTAAAAATAAATCGTTTGTAAACAATGTTGATTGTAGACGTATAGGGCCGATAGGGTGGTACCAACAAATGAAATTTAACAATGTGAAGGTCAAGTTCAAACTGGATACAGGTGCCGATGTGAGTTGCTTACCCTTAAAATATGTAGAAGAAATGAATTATTTGCATTTAGTTAAAAAATCTGAAAATAATCTGTTTGCTTATAATGATACTTAAATAAATTATTTTGGCATAATTACTTTGCCATGCATTATAAAATTAACAAAAGAGAGCATGCCCATTCGATTTGAGGTAGTTGACAGCAAATTTCAGCCCATTCTGGGTCGTGCCGACTGCGAGTCGTTGAGGCTAGTTAAGCGAATTGAGGTTATACAAAACAATCAGAGAGTTAAGCTGCCCGACTCGAAAGAAGGATTTATTAAGCAGTTTGATGACGTTTTTGAAGGTTAAGGATGCATTCCAGGCAAGTGCAGCATCCAATTAAAACCAGGTTCGGAACCAGTACTCACTTACAAAAAGAAAATACCATTCAATCTTCATGAGCGACTGAAAGCTCAATTAGAGGCAATGGTCAGCGATGGTGTAATTAGTTTGGTAGAACACCCGACAGATTGGATTGGGTTGAGAAAGCGGATGGATCACTACGTTTGTGCTTGGATCCGCAGCCGCTGAACGCATGTATTCGCCGCCCACATTTTGCCGAGTCTATTACTAGCCGACTTACAAACAAATCGGTTTTTACAGTAGTAGACCTAAGCGAGCAACCTGATGCTTCGAAGGGTGGTGTAGGATGTGTTCTGTTACAAGGAGGACAACCGGTAGCATTCGCTTCACGAAGGTTGTCTGCAAGTGAGCAAAAGTGGGCTTAGATTGAGAAGGAACTCCTAGCTATTGTCGTTGCATGTAAAAAGTTCCACTACTATATCTATGGCCGGGATGTAGTGGTTCATTCAGATCACAAGCCACTTGAGAACTTAATCAAGAAAGAACTAGATAAAGTAACTGCTAGGCTGCAGCGCTTGTTTATGTTCCTATTAAAGTACCCGGGTCTTAAAATAAAATATGTGCCCGGAAAACAATTGCTGCTGGCTGATTGCTTGTCAAGGGCTTATTTAAGTGCGTCTGCTATAGATAAAACCGAATTAAATTATGTCGTTCATAGCCTTGTTAATAAAGTCTGTATGTCCGAAGCAAACAAATACAGTTATCAGGTAGCTACACGGAGCGATGAGTCCTTAGGTAGGATATTGAGAGCGGACTATGTAGGGACTATGAGAGCGAGTGGCCAGATTACAAGAAGCTCAGTTCAGAATGTAAAAAATTTCATAAAATTAAAGACGAGATAAGTGTGAATGAGGAGCTGCTGTTTTTTGGTGATAAGTTAATTGTACCTGAAAAGCTTAGGGGTCAAGTTATGGAAATGTTGCATGCTTCGCACTTAGGTGTAGAAAAAACACGACTACGTGCACGTAGGCTGTTTTATTGACCGGGTATGTCGAGGGACATTGAACAAAAAATTCAATTGTGTCGAATTTGTGAAAAGCATAGGTACAATAACTCAAAAGAACCTTTGAACCAGCATGAATCACCCAAGCTTGCATGGGAAAAAATTTCCATGTGGCGAACATGGTGGCGTGTCATACTTGGTTATAATTGATGCATACTCCAACTGGTTGTGTGTTGAGAAGCTTCGGGATAAGTCAGTAGATCATATTAAAGATTTTAACTTCTCGATTATTTGCCAAGTTAGGTGTTCCACTAGAGATTCGATCGGATAACAGTCCTTTTAACAGCCGCAAGTTTAGGGAACTGGCAGAAGAATTTAACTTCAGACTTATATTTTCAAGCCCGCGATATCCTCAGAGCAATGGGCTGGCAGAAAAGGGTGTGGCAATTGCCAAGCGAATACTTAAAAAAATTTTAGAGGAAGGAAAGGGAAATGATTTCCAATACCGAATATTAGAGTATAATGCCACGCCCTTGGCTCATATGTTGCTGTCACCTGCTCAACTTTTCATGGGTAGAGAAATTAAGACAAAAATTCTAACAACAACAAACAATTTGAAACCACATGAATTAAGCTTGAAGCTTAAGTTTTGAAACGCATAGAAAAGAAAAAGCAACTTCAAGTTGAATATTACAATAGAACATCAAAACCTTTATCCAATTTGAAAGACAACGATAGAATAATGTTTAAAAAAAATGAAAAAGACTGGTTGTATGGTACAATTGTAAAAAAGGTTAATGAAAGGTCATACATAGTTAATGATAGCGAAGATAATCTTTTTAGACGGAATAGGCGACACATTAGAAAATCACTTAACAGTGTTTTAGTAAAAAGAGAAAAAGAGAAAGTGTACAGCTCTGTCTATTCATGATTTATTGACTGTGATCAACGATGAATAGTTAGTTGCTAAGTTGTCACCGTGGTAAAACAATGTAGTAATAAAGAAACACTAAACTTTAAAGTCTTTAATTTTTTACATCCTGTAGAAGACGTCCTAGCCTAAGGGGCGCGAGTTATGTACGTATTCAATGATACTCACATGGCTGATATAACACACGCAGAAACATTAAACTCGCATTCAGTTCATTTCATTAATCTTGTAATCGCAAACCTAAAGAATGTCTAATGTAACACTTTTGTTTTTCAATGTCGGAGTAATGTAACACTTTTGTTTTTTAATGTCTGAGTAATGTAACACTTTTGGTTTGGCCAATAAATTGCAATCTAAAAATTTTTTTTGTAAGTAGACGAGGACCTCAACCAACTTGAAGTTCGCAACTGGAGGTAGTCATTCAAGGACCGGGCTAACTGGAGAGACTTGTTGGTTGAATCCCAGTTTCACCCCGAATTGTAGCCAAAAACTAAAGTCAGTTAATAAGTAAGCTAGGATATTTGGGTATAATGTAATCCAAAGAAATTAAGTTTTATACTAAAAAGTGAAGAATGCTTTAAGCTTTCCCTTTTTAATAATAGTAATTTCTTGATTTCCTAGATGGGACGTGAAACCAAATGATATTTATCATAATATTGAAGCCAACATTACGGAACACCACACAGAGACAACTGATGCTTTGCTTGATTTTAACGACCGCTTGATTTTTAACATTCACATCAGAACCCCGAGATAAGACACGTGCTTCTCAGGCGACCCGGCACGTCCCCAGGTGGCGGATAGGGGAAGGCCACGTAGTGCTGTAGAGGAATATACCTCCGCGGACCAAGAGCAAAAATCTACCCAATTCAAGGTGTTGTGGAATACGTGGCGAGGACTGAATGGTGCAGGGAATGAATAATAAAAATGTGCATCGCGAATGTAATGTCTCTATGAGATACCGGGCGACCTCTCATAGTAAGCAGTCTTACACCTGTATGGGAGCTCTGCAGGTGATGACCTTACTTTCTCGCCTTACTCGTGGGAACTACATGAAAAATAACAACAATAACAAAAACCAAAAACAAATCAAATAAACAAAAACAATTCACGAATATGTTAACGGAGTCAGATGAAGAATCTCTACTCCGTTCATCTATTTCTGAGATGGAGACAGAGGAAATTCCCTCATCTTCAAAAATCATTGCTCAGACATCCAAAGCAACAAGCAATGAAAACAATGGCAATGCAGACAAGCCCTGAAAAACGCTACAATGATCAGGGAGGCGGAACGATAATTTGCGGTTGAGCTTTTCGGAGAAAACACCACATCCCACCCCGCCTTCGGTCTTAGAACCATATGTGAAAAAGTGTTCCGAGCTACCATCGATAGGGGGAGAATAGTCCCATACATCCCGTTCAGGGATGCTCGTACGGAAGTTACGGTCAAAACACATTTTCGGCGGGGTGTAGTCTGTATTTTCGTGTTTGATGTTAAGGAGATCAAGGATCGAGGAGTGGCCAGTGTGATAGCTGGACCACTGAGAGGAGGCTTTCAGACGGATGGCCGTACAGGCAGCGATCTGTTTACTGAAAATGTCTAGGCGCAGCAACTTGAACATAATATCCAGTGCCGCTGAAGGAGTAGTCCTCAGTGCACCACTGATGCACATGCATGCAGATCTTTGCACCTTAGCTATTTGAGTGAGGTGGACAGCCCTGTTAAGAGCGGACCACCATACGATCACGCCATAGAGTAAAATAGGCCTGATAACGGACACGTACAGCCAGTGAGTGATTTGAGGTTTCATACCCCAGCTCCTACCTATAGCCTTTTTACAGGAGTAGAGAGCTACATTGGCTTTCCTGACGCGTTCTAGTAGATTGGCTTTCCAGTTTAGTTTTCTGTTCAAAATAAGACCCAGATATTTTGCCTTGTCAGTGAAGGTCAAACTGGTGCCATTTATCTTGGGAGGGTCTATGAGTGGAATTTTATATTTCCTTGTGAAGCGGACGAGTTCCGTTTTGTGTTAACCCCCAGTCCACATTTGGAGGCCCATCTGGTGAGCCGAAAGAGAGCATATTGGAGGATTTCCTTGAGAGTATTTGGGCAGCGATAGCAACTTCATCAGCATAGGCGATCACTTTTCATCCTGTCTTGTCTAGGTCCACCAGTAGCTCATTTACTACCAGGTTCCACAGAAGAGATGACAGGACATCACCCTGGGGTGTACCGCAGCAGACAGTTCTTCTAGCCGATGCACAGCCCAGCTGTGTGTTAATAATCCTGCATGTGAGCATTTGATTGATCAACACTCTGAGCGAAGTATCCACTTTCAGATCTGTAAGTGCGTCGATGATCGCTTTTGGTTCAACGTTGTTAAACGCACCCTCAATGTCAAGGAAAGCCAGCATAGTATATTCTTTAATACTCAAAGATTTTTCAATGATGCGCACAAGCGAATGTAAGGCTGTCTCAACCGATTTGCCTTTGCAGTATGCATTGTGGGACGGCGAGAGCAAAATTGGGTTAATGCTCTGTCGTAAGTGGATATCGATTAGCCTTTCTAGAGTTTTAAGTAGAAATGACGATAGACTAATGGGTCGGAGATCTTTTGATTCCACATGCGAGCTCCTTCCTGCTTTAGGTAAGAAGATGACCTCCACCTCGGTCCATAGTTGGGGAATATAAACCAGATTTAGACAGCCTGACATGATGACTTTGAGCCATGGAAGCACAATGATTGTTATCAAAACTGCTAAAATAATTCCAATTTCAGAGCACACCACAAAAAATCTAGTGGCAGCTGCCATTGAACTATCCGTTGAAGGAGATAAGAGAGATGCAGTAATATGTTCAGCTTACCTACCAGGAGACTCCAAAGACCTGGAGTTTCTGTCACTGCAGGGACTCGTGGACTACTGTGGCAAAACAAACCTTCAACTTATAATTGGATGCGATGCAAATGCTCATCACACCATCTTGGGTAGCTCGCATATAAACAAAAGAGGTGAGTCTTTTCTAGAATTTATTAATAAAAATAATCTTGATATTATAAATGACGGAAATAACGCCACCTTTATGAATAGAGTTAGGGCAGAAGGTCTTGATCTCACCATCAGCACCTCATTCATAAATAAGTTTATCGAAAATTGGCATGTTTCAACAGAACCATCCTTGTCGGACCATCGCCAAATTCGCTTCGATATTAATTTTGGCACTAAGCACTCTCAAACATATAGACAGGCAAAATCCACAGATTGGGACCTTTATAGTCTAGAACTCATGGATAACTTGAGCCGTTGCAACAAAAATATTAGAAACATATATAGCTTAAAACTTGGTTGTGGGAATACAAATCTAGCAATCAAATCAGCCTACCACCAGGACTACCCAGAGAAAGAAAAATCAGGCAATCGCCTAACACCGTGGTGGAACAAAAAGCTCGCCAACCTAAGGAAAGAAGAAGAGCTAAAAGAGAATCTTTTAGAAAGTACTGCAAGGGTTTTTTTGATATTCTCAGCAGTGCCCGCATCCATAGACTGCTCTCTAAACAGCACACTAATCAAATCGGGTTAGTGAAAAAGCCAGATGGCACCTATGCGGAAAATGGTCTACAGACGCTACAGCTCGAAACACACTTCCCAGATTCCACTATCGCTCCCTTGTCGCCAGCCTATCCTCCCAGAGCAGGATCATAAGACCAACTAGAGAGGACTGGCAGAGATCAAAGGAAATTTTCCACGAGGAAAAAATATTATGGGCCATAATTTTTTTTTTATACTTTGCACGCACTCAAGGGGTTATGAATACCCTTTTACATATTTTCACATGGTGCGGGCATTGGAAAGATAGATAGAGAGAGAGAGAAAGAGATTGGTGTAGTAGTTTTGAAACTCAGGTGTATTAGGTTTCCCATTAGCTAGAGGGGTGGTGTCCAGATAACTGGGGAGATTTTTTGTTGTCATTTTTATTCTTTTGCCTTCGCTTCTGATTCACAGTATTTTTTTCGCAGTCCACCTGATGTCATCAACCATCAACAGAGCGAACAATATGACAAACCTACTGTTATGCCTTCGCAGTAGTGTTGTCATAAGCTTTCGCAATTGATCGGACTGCCTATAATGCTTACTGACATCAGGGATTGAACTGTGAACCATCAGCTCGACAAACGATGACGCTACTACTACACCATTGCCACCCTTTCTTCCTTTTAAGGCCCCATGAGAAGACGGAATATTCCCAGCTCTCCTTTAAAAATGCACCCCACATCTAGCACCACTTCTAATCAACATTTTTAGAACTAGTTTTGCGTGGGGTTATATACCAAAAAGTTGGAAAGAAGTTACGATTAAGTTCATCCCTATCACTAGATAGCAACAAACTCAGGGTCACTGCTGCGAAAGGATGCTCCCAAGAAGGAGTCCTCTCCCCCTTATTATGGTCCACCGTAGTAAATGAACTACTGAAAATACTTAGCAATGAAGGCTTTTATGTTCAAGGTTACGCAGATGACATTGCGTTATTAATCAGAGGAGAATTCGAAGAAACAATCTCGGATCTCCTCCAGAGGGCCTTGAATCTTGTTGTTGACTGGTGCCAAAAAGTCGGCCTTAACGTCAACCCAAAAAAGAGCACCATAGTTGTATTCACCAAAAGAAGAATGCGAGATAGATTAAAAGCACCTACACTCTTTGGTGGAACAATAGAATTCTCTAAGGAGCTCAAATACCTTGGCCTTACACTACATGAAAAACTTACCTGGAACTCTCACCTTACAAAAGCAATAGACAAAGACAGGATCTCATTATGGACCAGCAAAAGTCTCATTGGTAGAAATTGGGGCCTAAATTCCAAAATGATGTTATGGCTATATACAGCAATAGAAAGACCGATTATAGCATAGCAGCACCAGTATGGTGGCAAAAAACAAAGCAACACAGGACAGGCTCAATAAATTACAAAGACTAGTTTGTGTATGCTCAACAGGTGCAATGAAAACTGCTCCTACTGCAGCGTTGGAAGTTATTCTTAAGTTACCACCTCTACATCTTCATTTAAAGAAAGAAGATATGGTTAATGCCTTCATGCTCATCGCCGAAGATGACTCAAACGCCAAACTAGTTCACTCGGATATTGCACTTGAGTTCAACAGTAATGAACTACTAGGAATAACAATCACGGACAAATGTCTGCCAAGATTTAACTTCAACCACAACTTCAAGATTACATTCCCAGATCGCAATAACTGGGAACAGAACAAACTTACATTTGCCAATAACTCTCATGTATGGTACACAGACGGATCCAAGGCAGATGGAGGAGTTGGGGCTGGAGTATACGGCGCTACTACAAAAATCTTCATTCATTCATGCATGGAAAAGAGTAACTCCGTATTCCAAGCTGAGGTATTTGCTTTAGAACTATGCATCAGAGAAAATATAAACAGATCTATAACCAATAAGAACATTTATATTTTATCAGATAGCAAGGCTGCTCTACTGGCAATTAAAGCTTATGAAATAACATCCAAACTAGTATGCGACTGCCTTCAGTTACTCTTATCGCTAGCCAGCACAGAGTTCACCTCATTTGGGTGCCAGGACACAGTGGATATGAGGGAAATAAAAAGCCGACCTGCTAGCCAGAACAGGAGCTGCGTCAAACTTTATAATGCCAAGACCATTCTGTGGGTTACCAGTGAGTACGGCTAAAAGCTGTATCAAAGATTGGCTAAAAGAAAGGGCGAACCATTACTGGATGGAAACTGAAGGTAACAGACAAGCCAAAATCTTTCTACCAAACACTTTCCTCAAAAGAACGAAACAACTCTTACAACTGAATAGGAGTCAGATTCGTATAGCCACGGGTTTCCTAACAGGCCACTGTCAAGTGAAAAAACATCTAATGGCTATGGGAATAGCACAAGACAGCATCTGCAGAATGTGCAACGAAGACGAAGAATCAGCAGAACACATCTTATGTCACTGCAGCTGTCTAATCAGAACACGTCATCGTTATTTAAGGTAAATTCTATCTGGAAGCTGAAGACCTATCTGCAAGCTCACTCAAAAGCATAGTAGAATTCATTACCAAATCGGGCATATTGAGTGAGCTTTAAGATTAGAGAAAATCACAATAGGGCATTTGTGGCCGCAGTGATAAGATGACATATTCCCACCTCTTTAACAATCTATAATCTACAATCTACCGCCTGTAATTACTTGAGGCTGCTGTTCGGAGGATATCTGGCTTTAATCCAAGAACCACTATTACAAATGTATGTATGTATATCCAAAACTTGTTGAAAGGATTATTTATAACTAGCTGACCCGTGCTCGCTTTGCTTCGCCCCTTGCCAGTTTTAAGACAGAAATGTATTCAGCTTCTGAATTCCCCATGAAATAGATTTGTAAGAAACTGAGATTAGCATTACTGTTCCGATGAGGTGGTAAACTTGACCCTGAATCTTAAAAGTGGGCATAAAGTTGCCTTCTATTATGCGTTTAACACCAAAGGAGGTAATTTGAAAGGCTGAGTTAAATTTTCTAGGACTCTCAAAAAAAAAGTTTTTGACGAAGGATGATCACCCAGTGGAATGCTCTTTGGTGGTTCCGGCGATGCACAATCATTCAAAATAATGATTTCTCTGAGCATTACTTTTCCGCTTGAACAACACAATCTAGCAGATTCTTTGGCCACTTTTATGCACCACAAAAGCAACAAACCTCAGACATTATACCTATGTACATGCGGCTCCATTTCGTATGAAATGAAAACATGAACTTTTTTTTAGGTTCCACGGTAGGGCAACATTTTCATCAATGACAATAAACCGTTCACTAACAGAACCAAGTCTATTAACAGTGGAACTTTGTGCATTTTCGCCTTATTTAGAATATCAGGCTTAGAATATCTCTTACTCATTTTAGTTGACGCCACACAGTCGTCGAAATACAATTACCAACTGATGGGCCAGCGCACACAGGATCAATTCCCCCGGGGTAAAACTGAGTTTTTAGAAAACGGAAGGCAAGTGCACAGTATAAAACGGGGTAAAATTTCCATCTAGCGTTGAAGTGGTTTAACATCGGGGTAAACCAATACACAAGTTGTCAATTTCGAGATACATAACAGAAATACCACTACAATGAAAATCGGTTCATGTATTCACAATTTTACCCGGAAGTATTCATCCAGTGTGCGATTGCTGTCTTTATTTATTTATTTATTACTAGATGGGCAGTTCGGTGTGGTCTGGGTGTAAATCCTCACAAAACTGAACTAGTACTCTTTTCAAGGAAATATAAAATTCCGCTAGTTGACCCTCCCTCTCTTAATGGAACCAGCTTAACTTTCTCTGATAAAGCAAAATATTTGGGTCTTATCCTGGATAGGAAGCTAAGTTGGAAATCTAATATTCAAGAAAGAGTAAAGAAAGCTACAGTAGCACTTTTCTCTTGCAAGAAAGCCATTGGGAATAAATGGGGATTACAACCTCGAATTACTCACTGGCTCTACACCTCGATCATTAGACCGATACTCACATAAGGGGTGATTGTCTGGTGGACAGCCTTAGATAAAGCTATAAATCGCGATTATCTAAGTAAGGTCCATCGTACAGCTTGTCTGTGTATAAGCGGAGCATAACGTACAACTCCCTGGGCATTATATTCCATCTAATGCCCCTCGATATATATAGCAAGCAAATGGCAGCGATTGCAGCCGTTCGCCTTGAAGCTACCCAACAGTGGTCAAGAAAAGAATTCGGCCACGCCTCTATTCTGAATAAATTCAAAATCTCTCCCGAAAACACGGACTACACCATCCCACGTCTAAATTTTGAGAAGAACTTCCTTGTCACCATCCCTTCCAGATCACGCTCGGAGGACGATGCATTTTTAGAAGATGATTCTATTCACTTCTACACTGACGGGTCAAAAACCAAAGACGGAGTCGGTGCGGGTGTTTTCTCTGATAAGCTTAACTTTAAGCTCTCCTTTCGTCTTCCAAATCATTGTAGCGTGTTCCAGGCGGAAATAATGGCGATCAAAGAAGCCCTATCTTGGCTTAAGAAAAACGTGATATCTGCTAGAGAGGAACAACTTTACCCATCTTGCCGGACAATGGCACCTTAGGTATTCCAATCGCTACTCGCAAACTTAAACTTAAGCTGGATGCTGTCGAGAGTGCAAATCTTAGGTGGACAAGTCTAGCGACAAAACAGATTTGGCCAAAGGTGGACCTAAAACGCTCTAAGAATTTGATTTCTCTCAATAGATTGCATATCGGCACCACAATAGGTGTCATCACTGGACACTGTCTAATAGGCAAGCACGCTACAAGGCTAGGCCTCTTCGCGAACGATTTTTGTAGAAGCTGCATGGATGAAGAAGAAGAGGAAACTATTCCTCACCTTCTTTGTTTCTTCCCAGCTCTCTCCCGTAGAAGGAAACTCCACTTAGGAGCTCCCTATTATAATGATATAGGCGACCTGATGAATATTGACATCAAGAGCCTCCTACGCTTCATGAGAAGCTCTAATTGGTTTTAAAACGAGTAGGTAGAGAGAAACTTCTCCCATGATCCACGTGGTATCACAACGGACCTCATTGGTCTAAGTGTGCTGGCGACTCCTAGCTGGCAGCCATTTCAACCTAACCTAAGATAAAAGAATTCGACAATATAATATTTGGAGATGAAAAAGTTGCGTTGGACAACTTTCGTCTAATGGTAAGAAATTTTTTGGGATCCAAAGGAACCGAAAATTCCATCGAACTCGTGGAAAACATGTTACCATTATATGAAAACATAGGCTGTCACATATCTTCAAAGATCCTCCATTCACATTTAAATTTTTTCGCCGATGACTGTGGTGTTGTAAGAGACGAACACGGTGAGCGTGTTCATCAGGATGTTTCTAAGATGGAAAAAAGACATCAGGGCAAGTTAAACCCTTCGATGCTGGCGGATTCCTGCCGGGCCTTAGCAGGAGATGCTCCTCAGTCAATTTACAAGACATCAGCATCAATCATCAAAGAGGTGGCACATTTCTTCCTAATTAATAGCATTTCTACTGGTTTTTTTCGTGATACTTTTTTTTAAAAATGGCAACCATTATTGAATTATATTCTTATAAAATAGAAAAAAACGATAAGTAATAAACCAATTTTGATGAACAACAAAAATGGTGAGTTCAAATTTGTTGCCCAGTGTTATATTATAAACGACTAGCTGATGCCCGCGACTTCGTCCGCGTGTGTTACTATATTAACAATATTTCGAGGCACAACTGCTTAGCATCAAATCACTTGCGCAAATGATGCGCGGCTGTTGCTTACTTTACATTAAGGCAGTAGTGGAAACTTCCTCCCCGTCCGGCACATGCGCACCACAACTGTTTCTCTTCACAGTGGCAAGAGAACACGCACATAGTGTTGGGTAGGACACATATTTGTTATGAATTTGTATGCTGTGTTTGTATGAAGCGGTACAATGTCTCACATCAATTGTGGTGTTGTTTTTAATTTTCCTCAAATGAGTTGCAATGCTGTGTTCACCTCGCTGGTTGGTCGTTGAGAGAATGGCACCATACCTCAAAAGAGGTGTTGCTTTACAGTTCATTTCCACTTATGTCAATTATTGGCAAAAAATCGTTTGTCAGTTCATTGACAACGAAATTTTGACAAATGACTGTCAGTTCACTAAAATCTATTTCCACTAGCACTGCCAATTTGGAATAGTCATCTCTTTGTCAATTGTGAATTGTGATATTGACGTGAGAAAAAAAAATTATTCGCAAAATTTTCGTCTACAATCTTTGTGCTAGTGAGAATGAAAACGCCAAGTATATCAACAAAAAAAGACCATCTGTTCCCCATCTGGGACAACGTTTCTCTTGATAGCTTCAACGGCGAAATAGTTAAGGAGTTCATCATCGAATGGATGAGAATATGTATATGTATAGCCACAAACTCTATGAGCTGCACAAAGATGTGGATGTAGTCCAATAGGCGTAGATATGTTGGCAACATTGGCTCGGCCATATCGAGCGCATGGACAAAAACGCTCCAGTCAAGGGGTTCTTCAAATCCCAGTCCCTATGTTCGAGACGACCAAAAAAACTGAACGCCTGCTTGAGGGATTAAGCTATCGCACATGCCATAGAGCTTGGTCTAGTTAATTGGAAGCAACCTATCTGAGATCAGCAACGATGGAGGACTACCGCTTCTCAGGCACCAACTCTTGACTGGTCGGGGACCCGTTAAGTTCGTAAGCTAACATCTTACAGGTGGGTTTCCACATGTCATTCAATTATACAAAAATGATACATTAAAAGACGAGTTCCTTAAAGCAAAAAACATTTTCTGCAGGTTCTGTACACTGTACACAAGGCGTAGATTCTGACGAAACATTTTCTTTTGATGTCGATGGAATATTAATTTTTCTATTTTACAAATGGAAATTATTTATTTATTTAATTTTTCCGGTTAGAGAAAAGATAAATAAATTTTACTTTGTATCGCAAAATGTGTCTTTTGATTGACAAACAATTGAAAATGATACCAATTAATTTTCACTGTCAATTAAAGACAAAGTGGTATTTTGTTTGTCAACTCAGCTATTTCCACTTGTCATGTAAATTCTTTGTCAGTCATTGACAAGCGCTGTAAGTCAATTCAATGACAAGCAGTTGATGAATGAAAAGTATGTCGGCAACATCACGACGTTTTTCCAATGACTGAAGACCTATCAGTCCAAGTCGATCCACATAGGGTGGCAGGTTCAGGTTATCAGCCCGGGACAGGCCGCGTAAAGCAAAGCGAATGAACCTACGCTGCACAGCTTCAATTCTCGAGGTATGGGCAGCATAATGCGGGGACCATACTTGGCTGGCATACTCAAGGAGGAAGATTTTCATATCATCGGCATAGACCAGAAGTTCGGAGTTCCGGATGACACGCTCGGCATCATTTATTGTAAGGATAAAGATAAGTGGGCCGAGTTGGCTGCATTGAGGGACACCCGTTGTAGCTGTAATAGGGTCCGATACTGCGGATCTGAAACGGACTTTGTATTGACAGTCTACTAAGTAGATTTGATCCATGAGATGAATCGCTCTTGAAATCCAAGAGCTTTTAGTTTGAAAAGGATGATTTGGTGATTATCAAAGTCTTTGCTAAAATCAGTGGCTATGACGTCTACTTCATTACCGTCTTCCAAAGCTTTCAGTGTACTAGACACAAATTGGGTAAGGTTGGTTGTTGTCGACTTCCCTTTAAGAAAACCGTGTTGTTTTGTGGAGAAGACAGGCTTGCAATGAAAGGACATTACATCATACACGATGCTCTCGAAGAGTTTAGGTATGCATGAGAGCTTAGCAATAGGCCGATAATTAGAAACATCGCTCTTGCAACTCTTTTTATGGATAGGGGTAATATAAGCGTCCTTCCATAATTGAGGAAAGATGCCTTGAGAGATTGAAAGTTTCAAAAGGACAGTTAGGGGGTATATAAGATGATTCGCGCATTTTTTTAATACTATGCCGGGGACACCGTCAGGACCAGGGGAGTAGTCTTCTTTCAGTTGTTTAGTCTTATTAGCAACCATTTATGGGATTACGTCTACGGAGACAAGGGAGGTATGTAGAGAATTGTTCAAATAGCAGAAAAAATCAAAATCAGGTTCACTTACGTAGTCAGCAAACGACAGGCTGAAGAAGTGAGCAAAAAGATTGACAATTACTTTAGGGTCTGCGGAAAAAGAGTCTGAGTAGGTGAGAGTAGATGGATAGCCGTCAGATTTTCGTTTGATGTTTATAAATTGGAAAAAGCTCTTGGAATCGGCAATTAAGTTTGATCGCATTGTTTTAAGGTATTTAAGATAGAGCCTTTCACAAAGTTCAGAGAATTGGGTATATGCACAGAGGTACTTATAGAAATCAGAGTCAGATTTGGATTTAAGATACGATTGCCATAGTTTGTTCCTATTGTTACGAAGGAAACGTAGTTCCTTGTTGTACCAGGGTGGTGAAGACGAGCAATTTTTTTTAGGTAAATATGGCACCGATTGGACAAAACAGGCAAAGATATTTGCGTAGAAAATCGCGAGGGTATGGTCGATTGGTAAACGGGTAGATATGGGACTTATGTTGAGAAGTAAGCTGTTGAGTTTGACGAAATCAGCTATACGAAAATTAAAGCAGTAAGTGTATTCTGAGATTGGGTTTAAATTATTATTGTATGAAAAGGATAGAAATAAGGGAGGGTGAAATCGGTCCAACGTCGAAAGAAGATGATTGCTTTCAGTGACTGTAGAATTGCAGGCGTCAGACGAGAAGATGAGGTCAAGTTGCCTATTCAAGTTGTTTCGGATGCCACTTACTTGGAAAAGGCCAGAGTCAGAGAGACAATCAGTAAGTAAGATTTCATTGTCATCCGATAGAGACCATTGAAGGTGGGGAAGATTAAAGACCCCCAAAATAATGACGTCATCACAGGGGTCCATTGCATCACTTATATCGTCGATAGCATCAACAGCAAGCTGGTAAGATGCAATTGGTTGGGATGGATGTATATAGCAACGCATAATGTAAAGAAAGCGCTTGGGTAGGGATATCTTGACGCATATAAACTCAAAGTCGGAGGTGTGCGAACTTTTGAAAAAAGTGGCATCGAGGCGGTTGTGTATTGCCAACAGGGTTCCGCGGCCAGATAAATCGATATGTGTTACAAGTCCATCACTGCGAAAAGTGTTGAAAGCAGCAGGAAACAATTCTCTGCTATTGATATCGTGGGTTAGATTTGTTTCCGTCAGGGCGAAAATATCATAAGGGAGTTTTTGAGAGTAGAGAAAAACGTCGTGTGTTTTGGTGCGTAATCGTCGGACATTTTGATTAATAAAGAGACAAGAATTTTGGTGTAAGTTTTGGATTGAAAGCGTGAGACAGAGGTCGGGGAACAAGGGTGTGTGAGCGAAAGACTGTGTATCAGCGGTGATTAGGGACGATAATATTTATTTGAGTCGGCCCTGCTTCTTTGAAGGTGGGAAGTCCTTTTGGAGCTGAGGTAGGAGGCATATGAGGATAGATCTTCAGAAACCTTTTGAGGTGAGATATTAAATGCATCGTGATAGTTATTAAAAACACATCGTAATTTACGTAGATCAGTAGGAAGACCTTCTTGCTGAATGGCTACCATGATGTTCGTTTTAGTTTTGCCATCGATGCAGACGAAATCGGGCTTATTATGAAGGTAAACAAGATAGAGACGTACATTATTATAAATTCTGTGGTCCCTTAACCGAGATAGGGTGTAACGACTTTCGATGGAGTCAGCGGAATTCCTCGTGTTTTACGACGGGGGGAGAAGAGGGTCGAGAAAAGAAGGAGAAGGATTGGCTAGAGGATTTGGGTTGTAAGTGTCAGTAAAAGTTACCCCGAGTTTACCCCGCCAGAACCAGTGTGCGCTGGCCCATTTGGTTAAACTGAATACAATACTGAAAATGTGTAAACTTAATTCCTTTCCTCAATTCAACATCCCCAGTGGGAATCGCTACCACAGCACACACAGACACAACATGCACACAACCAGTGTTCCCAGATTTTCTAAATGAATTTCCCTTTTCTGTATGACATTTTGCCCTTTTTGCCCCTTTTCATCAGTATTCATCAGTATTTTGCCCCGCAATATTCCCATTTCTTTAATGAGGGAAAACACGTATTGAGCCTCTATAATACATACATATTCCGAGATATCGAGGTATCCGTTCGGAAAAACTTCCGAAACGTTAAAAAATTTGATCGGAACGCGTATCGCCTTCCTAGTATCCGTCTTCGAACAGAATTTATCAACGTGTATTAACGCATGGACTTGACTTGATACTTACTTACGATGTTCGTAATATAAATAATTTGTTGACAACGAAGATTTATGCATATTGGTGACTTATTATTATAAGATTTTGTGAATTTGAAAATAATATGTCAAATACGCGTTTTCTCCTTTTTTGAGTGTTTCCAGTTTTCTGCTCAAAAAGCGCCAAAAGTGGCACGTTCCCCCACAATCTGGGAACACTGCACACAACCCATCTAGCATGTAAAACGCCAGCCACTCGACTCTGCTCATAAAGATAGCGAAGAGGCAACGAAAGGAGAATAAAGAACAAAAAAATTATTATCACCACTGAGACGTGGTTGGAGACATGATCAACGAAAAATTAATCAAATTCTGAATTTTACAAATGATATTTTTGATATTGCTCAGCTTCTAGATGACGTAGAATCATGATTTAGGACTTGAAATTCGCGTCTTTAAAAACTCTAAACGACAAAACTAATTAAAATCGACAAAAGCAAAGGCATTATGTGTAAGTATATAATTCATATATGACATAATTTCTATAACACCATTGTAATTATATAATTGTTGCTGTTAAAGAATTGCTCCAAGTACAATATGACTCTGGTGGTGAATGATGTCAGTACGGTAGTGATGATCAGATGACGTGTCTAAATGCTTACCTTGCCACCAAGACAACACAGAAAGCTATTTTCAATCAGTGAGTGTAAATTGGAGTGATGGCTGGGTGTTGTGGGATAGGGTAGACACTGATTGGTTTTAACCTGGCAAAGCCCAGTGTTGTAACTGTTGCCACACCTCAACTGTGCTTATATTACCTCCAAGTGGTAGCCATCGGATACTGGCTGTTGTCCACCCGGATCCGGCTTGCCAAACTTATAAGCGCGAGTCTTGATCAAGAGAAAATAGCAGCACTACAAACACGACAGCGAACGAATTCCCTCGATGGAATCAACGGTGGCGTCTCATTTTCCACAACGGAAACAACACCTTATCTCGGCTACTTCGACATATTCGAAGCTCAGGTCGATAAGGATTCTTCAGGTACTAGTCAGGGTCCTGGAAAAGAGATGGTGGCGGATGAGCCCTTAATGGGCCAACGGCAGCGCTCACATCCCCGAAGTGGGTTACTGTCATCGTTTTAACCGGCCCCTCGTCCTAGGGGTCTCAACAATGGACCTGGCCCTCCAGGTTGGAGGTTGTGCCGTCGGGGTAACTTCCCTACCACGTAAAAAAAACTTTAGTTATGAGAGACACACAACATGCCTCGGATAATGGACCTCAAATGGCAACACGACCCAGAACGTCAAAGGACTATGAATTAAGAGTATGCACCTGTATACCCCCGGCGTTACTCAAAAACTTGAATCTGTCCTCGAGCGGTATAAGGCAGATATTACCGCGATCCAGGAAATACGATGGATAGGATCAGGTATACAGAAACGACAAAACGACAAAAACGACATCTATTACAGCTGTCACAAAAGATTGCACATGTTAGGATGCGGATTCGTCGTGGGAAATCGGCTTCGGTCAAAGATCATTGACTTCAAGCCGATAAGCGATCGCCTAGCTGTGATCCGCATCAGAGGCGCATTTTAAAACATAAGCCTAATATGTGCACACGCCCCTACCGATGAGGCTGAGGATCCCATCAAGCAGGAATTTTACGACCTCCTGGACGGAGCCTACGGAGCCTGTCCGGAGTATGATCCGAAAATCGTACTCGGGGATTTCAACGTCAAAGTCGGTAAGGAAAACATCTTCGGCGGGTTAGTTGGCAAGCACAGCCTCCACGATACGACAACAGATAACGGCTTCCGACTAACCGACTTTGCAGCAGCACGTAATACGGTGATAAGTAGCACTGGGTTTCCAAGACTACGAATCCACACAGCAACCTGGCGCTCCCCAGATGGTCGAACCGCCAATCAAATAGACCACGTGCTAATTAATGCAAGACACGCATCAAATATCCTGAATGTACACACATTCAGAGGGACCAACGTCGAATCTGACCATTTCCTTGTAGCAGCAAAATTCAGAGCTCGACTGTCCAACGAAAAGAAGCTGCGAACCGCCCAGAAAAAGAAATTTAACGTTGGACGCCTTACCACGCATGGGGAAGCTAGAGACTACAGAGAGCGCCTGAGCGAGAGACTCTCCACTGTGCACCCACCATCCACAAACGCCAACAATCTGTGGACCTAGTACCACGACATCATCAAAGAGGTAGCCGAGTCCACCGTTGGATACCAACCACCGCCGAAAAAGAACCCGTGGTATGATGATGAGTGCGTACGGAGGAAAAAGGTGACGGAGAATGCACACAAACAAACGTTGCGGCGCAAAACTAGAGGGAGGAGAAAAAGATTCTGCGGAGGAAGAAAAGGGCATACGCAGTCTCCCAGCTCAATGATATCGAGGAGTGCCGCGATAGAAACAACATCCGGATATTTTATAGAAAAGCCAAACAACTGGCAGTTGGCTTCAGACCCGGAACGCAAGCTCTTCGAAATAGTGAAGGAAACCTAGTCACCGAAGCACAGGGAATAGTAGATGTTTTTAAGCAGCACTTCCAGCAGCTGCTAAATGGGCATCATGTAGAGAGAGTGGTAGGGGAAGAAGAACACCCGTATTCAGTCTACGAAGAAGCAGTTCCCCCTCCAAGTATAGAAGAGGTCGGCACAGCTATGAAAAAGCTGAAGAATAACAAGGCCGCCGGCTCTGATGGACTGCCAACAGAGCTCTTCAAATACGGTGGTGATGTTTTGGTAGGGTGCATGCACCAACTCATCAGCAAAGTATGGGAGGATGAAAGCATGCCCGATGACTGGACATCTGCCCCATCTACAAAAAAGGCGATCCTATGTCCTGCAAAAACTACAGAGGCATATCCCTGCTAAATGTCGCGTATAAGATCCTATCCAACGTAATATGAAAACTTCACCTTAAGGCAAATCCTGGAAAACACCAACGAATTTCAAGTCGAGACTCACCATCTTTTTATCGACGTCAAAGCCGCATATGATAGCATATATCGCCGTGAGCTCTACATGGCGATGGCCGAATTCGGGATCCCACGCAAACTAATCCAGCTTTGTCGCCTCACGCTGGAAAACACGCGATGCAGTGTGCAGTTTGGAAACAGTTCTTCTGAACTATTCCAAACTTGTACCGGATTTCGGTAAGGAGATGCGCCACCATGTGATTTCTTCAATCCAGTTCTGCAACAGATAGTGCGCAGGGCAGGCGTCAACACGGAAGGCACTATCTTCAACAAATCCGTCCAGCTGCTGGGATACGCAGACGATATTGATATCATCGGTCGCTCCCAGCGTGCCATCATAGAGGCTTTTTCGGTAATTGAAGAACAGGTCGTGAGGTAAACGAGGACCAAAGTACATGTTGTCAACAAACAAAGCAGCATCTGTCCACCGCCTAGGACAAAACGTCACTATTGACAGCAGTAACTTCGAAGTAGTTGAGGAGTTTACCTACCTCGGACTAAACATCAACTCCACGAACGACACCTTAGGTAGGTAGGTAGGTGACTGCATTAGCAGGGGTGTAATCTCACTCGGGCCTCAACGGATTGTGTTCCCCCCGGCGTGGGATACCTGAAAACAAAAGAAATGATTAGTTAGTAGCAGGGGTGGCCCTCCTGAACCACCCCGATTTCATGATGAATTTTAGGGTAGTTTTAGGTGGCGTGTTTGCTAGTTTGAAGTGTGATTTTCCGAGGGTTGAGTATCTGGTTCTGAAGAGGTTTGGGCATTCGCAGAGAAAGTGTGTTGAGTTTACCTCTACCTCTACCTCTGTGACGCCACAGCCTCTGCATAGGTTGGTGGTGCTGATTCTCATTTTCCTGAGATGGGCCGCCATTGAATTGTGGCCAGTAAGGATTCCAATGAGGAGTGACAGCTGTGGTCTGTTTAATGGTAGGAATTCGTTGGTCCTATTTTTGTCAAATTGGGTCCAAAGTTTTCTAGAGACTCGGCATGAGTTGATGGTATTCCACCATGCCTTGGCCTTATTTAAGAAGTCTGTACAGAGTTGTCTGCTTGTAGGTCATTTGATTCTGAGCCTTTCCTGGCCAGTTCGTCGGCCATCACATTCCCGTGGATACCCATATGGCGCGGGACCCAGCAGAGCGTGAATTTACGCCTCGTGCTGAGGGATTTGAGTTCCTCTTTGCATATTTTTACCAATTTAGATTAGATGGTGCTGGAGGTAATGACTTTGATGGCTGCTTGGCTGTCTATGTAAAAATCAATATGTCTGTTGTTGTTCAGTGTGGAATGATGTCGGCAGGCCTCGGTAATACCGTGAATTTCCGCTTGGAACACACTTGCGTGGTTTGGGAGTTGCATGAAGCGGGCAATTGAAGGTTCCACTGAGAAAATACAGAATCCCGTACCTACGTCCATTTTTGATCCATCCGTGAAGATAGATACGGAGGTGGGGTTTATGATCTCACCATTTGTCCAGCTTTCCCTGGAGGGAAATTTGGAGTCGATGTTGAGGTTGAAATCCAAGTGGGTGGCCATGTAGTCTGAAGGCTCGTTGGCGTTTATCGACTTGGTAATGGTGCTGTGACCGATTTGGTTGTTTTTTCATGTCCAGGTTTCTCTGAGTCGTAGGGCACTTTTAGCCGCTACCTCTTTCGTGAAGAGGTCAAGTGGGCATAGCCCGAGCATGGTTTCAAGGGCGGCGGTAGGTGTTGTCCTAATAGAACTAGTCGTGCCTATGCAAGCTAGACGTTGTATTCTGGTGAGGGTGTTCAGGTTTGTGGCTTTAGCGGCTGCAGGCCACCAGACCAGACAGCCGGACGTGAGGATGGGTCTGACGATGGCTGTGTACATCCAGTTGATGGTAGCTGGTTTAGGACCCGATTTTTTCCCGAAGATTCTGCTGCAAGTGTAGAAAGCTATCGATGCTTTCTTTGTACGCTCAAGAATATTGTCTTTCCAGTTCAGTTTTCGGTCTAATATTCACCCTAAATATTTCGCCTTGTCAGAAATTTGGAGTTGAGCTCCATTTAGTCTGGGTGGTGCGAATTCGGGTATATTCCTTTTATTTGTCAAGAGGACTAGTTCGGTTTTTTGTTCATTGAGGCCAAGTCCGCAGCGCTTGGCCCAGTTGTTTAGGGCGTTGAGCGCTGTTTGAAGCAGATCAGCGATTGTGAGCAGGAACTTACCCGACACTAGTAGGACGACATCATCGGCGTAAGCAACGGCCCTGATCCCGTTTTGGTCTAATTTAATGAGGATTTCATTTATGATTAGGTTCCAGAGTAGGGGGGATAAGACACCGCCTTGGGGGGTACCGCGTGAGGCCGCTGCATTTGCATGGCTGCTACCCAGTTCGGATCTGATGTTGCGAGTATTAAGCATACATTCTATCAAGTCCGATAGGATAGGGTTCACGTGCGTCTGGTCTAATGTTGATCTGATTGATTGCATGTTGACATCTAAAGCGGCTGGAGTGTACTCTTTGTGGTGGAGAGATTTTTCAATAGTGGTAACCACCTGGTGTAGCGCTGTCTCTACAGAGCGGCCCTTCATATAGGCATGTTGGGCATGTGAGATGTCCCTAGGGTTTAATTTGGAGGGGATGTGGATGTCTAAGATTCTTTCTAGGGTTTTTAGCAGGAAGGATGTTAGACTAATCGGTCTAAAGTCCTTTGCTGTGGTGTGGCTGGGCTTTCCCGCTTTGGGGATGAAGATGACTTTAACTTCTCCCCATGACTGAGGAACGTAAGTGCAGCTGATGCAGCCTCTGAAGATGCGTGTCAGCCTTTGAGCTTTGCAGCATCATGGGGATAATACCATCCAGTCCTGGCGATTTATACGGGTAGAAGGAATCAATGGCCCACGCCACTTTCTTTTCGTCTATTATATGGTAGATTGATTGAGCACAGTGTTGTGCCGTTGAATTGCTGACCCGATCAGTGTTCGAGTTAGTGAAGGAGCAACCAGGAAAGTGGGTGTTTATAAGTTCTCTTAAGGTGTCGGAACATGATTCGGTCCAGGTGCCGTCCTGTTTTTAGAAAGAACTTTTCTGAGTCTGGCGGCATCTTTGGTGGCTTCGATGTCGTTACAAAAGTTTTGCCAGGCTGCTCTTTTGGCGTAGATAGTTCTGTTTCTGAAGATCCTTTTACTTTCTTTGTAGTGGTTCCAGTCATTGGGGTTTTTCGTATTTTCAGCAAGGTTGTACAACCTTCTCGCATGTTTGCGTAGTGACGCCAGTTCGTTTGACCACCATAAGGGGTTGTTGCGACGCTTGCCTTTAGATAGGGGGCAGAATTTTTAACGACATCTTAGTGGAGATCCGACGAAGACTAACCCAAGCAAACCGCTGCTACTTCGGTTTAGCGAAACAACTGGGTTCAAAACTCCTAACTCGGAAGACAAAATGCGTGCTCTACAAAATACTTATCCTGCCAGTTCTGCTCTACGGTGCCGAGTGCTAGACGATAAACAGGAAAGCAGAGCAGATTTTGAATACTTTCGAGAGAAAAATTCTTCGTCGAATATTCGGTCCCATATGCGAGGAGGGCGAATGGACAAGATATAACCGCGAACTCTATGAGCTGTATCAAGATGTGGATGTAGTCCGGAAAGCCAAAACACGTCGACTACACTGGCTCGACCACATCGGACGAATGGACAATAATGCTCCAGCTAAGAGGATCTTCGAATCCCAGCCCCCAGGTTCGAGACGACAAGGAAGACCGAACCTCCGTTTTAAGGACTAAGCTATCGCGGATGCCAGAGCTTGGTCTGGAAAACTGGAAGCAGCGTGCCCAGGATCGAAGAGGATGGAAGGCTGCTGTGTCTCAGGCAGAGACCCTCCACGGGTTAGGAGCCCGTTAAGTAAGTAAGTAAGTAGAGTGTAAATTAGCTCAAGTCCGATGTCCATCTATGCGTAAATACATGCATCTATCGATTTCATTCGCTGAAAAGAATATGTCAAATGGGTTTTTTCCTTACGCTGTTGTTGGACGACATTTTGCCAAGAACAAATTAGAAAGGGTACTGCAAAAGAAATTGTAGTCTGCTGCTGAGTGTCAACCAGGTTCTCTCAATTCTGTAACTGAAACTAAAAATAAGGGACTTTCTACAGTGTGCTTACTCTTCGATTCGATAGATCTCATCCACTAAGCAGTCCAAGAGGAAGAATGTACCGAAAAAGGGGGCCATCGACCAAACCACCAAAGCGATAGGCTCCTAAAAAAACATATTAGGCTTGCGAAGATGAGCTCGTTGAGTAACTTGAGTAAAAAATTAGTAGAAGATAAGACCATCTGATGATATCTTATATAAATAGGCAATACTTCAGCTGGGAGAACCCATTTTTCTAATTATAAGGACTGAAAACAGTTTGCCTGTCGCGAAATTTCTACTAATTGACGAGTATAGGACGAGTATAAGACTGCTAGGGCACTCAAATAAATTAATCCCTTCAAGGTACCCGCACCCCTTGAGGGACAGAAGCAAGAATAGCCCTCAGATAAGAGATTTCTGTTGTACGTAACATTAGTGTTGCAACGGAACATTAACTTAAATCATCATACCGGACCCACAAGGATCTAGAATTTTAAATCTAATGGATTGGCGTGGACTCCTCGAAGCAAATTTTCCTAAAAATGTGAATGTTTTTACATACAATACATCAAAATTAGAATATGATTAAAACTTTTGCTACTCCATATTTTTTAAACAGAAATGTAACCGCAGGACCTTAAATTGTGGTTTTGCTTGTAGTATTAGGGTATAATAACAACTTATATTCTTACATACCGTCAGAAAATTGCATTAAAATTTCGGATTTTTCCGTTAAAGTTAAATGTTTACGAGACATTTTTACAAAAAGAAAACAAACAACCCTAAATTTCGTAGCATACATGTATGCATATAATCGCGCAATAGATACAACACGTTGATTAGAACAAACGGCAGATTAAGACTACATGTAACTGCATCTACATATTGGCGACTGCACGCCCCTTATTAGTTTTACCTTATTTTTGCTTGTTGAAAGATTCTGAGGAAATAAAAACATGAGTTCATTATATCGAAATTTTTTTTTGTTCACTCTTTAGAATAGCCTGTACAAAAATATTGTGTTCTCAATATATTGAAGTTCACTATGACGAGTGTTTACTGTATTTCTGTCTATTACTTCCTACTTTGAGCCACGTACATCGAATAAATGTTTTCGTCTATGTCTGATGATCGACTGTTGCAAACCAGCTACGCAATTGACTTTGTCAATGGTGATGAAGGTGGGCAACGATTAGGCCAGAAAAGAATGAAATGTGAAGATGAAACGTTTAAAATAAAGTAAACTTCTCCACAACAAAGCCTCATTTCATTGCACATCAGTGTCGCAAATAATTGAGATTTTGTTGAGGTTCAATCCCTCCTTTTTTCTTTCCTTTTTTTGATCTGGAATTCTCGACGATTTCTAAAACTATCTTGCCCTCTTAAGGGCGTGATAACTTCTGAGATCAAATTGATCTCTTTGTACCCGATAAATGGTAAGTCTATCGTGCTTTACTTAGACAGTCAGTCGGCGATCAAAGCTCTGGAAACGCCAACAATGCCGCGAATCTTTTAACGAGATTGCGGACAGATGTGTGCTGCGTTCTGGGACACAGAGACGTTCCAGGCAACTGCAAAGCAGATGAACTAGCCAAACTAAACATCGAATTACTTTTAGCTGATAACAAAGACGTTTCAGCACTGCCAATACAAACGATAAAACTTCGCATGTTTACCGAGGCACAAGAAATCGTAAATAACAGGTGGAATAACTTAATAACGTGTATATCGACCAGAAAGATCTGGTCCATACTAGGGATAAAGAAAACTAAAAGGCTCGTATATTTAAACAGAAGAAATATAAGCCTCACAGTAGGAATAATTACAGGACACTGCCTGATAGGAAGGTACCTCCTAGGTACATGCCCAGTTAATCTGAGAAAGAGGCCACTAGGCAATTACTTCGTCGATAGATTTATATCAAAACCTAACTGGTTTAGCTGACACTACAACATATGTACATTTTTACACCTCCTAGCATCTGAAAGTAATTCATAGTTATCTGTAACATTGCAATAGGCTAGATTGATTCAGTCACCATCCCCATCCGTCATCGTATTGGTCATCACCTACCCATAAGAGGTAAGTACTTTTATTTTTTTTTTATAATTCGCACGCGCCAAAGGGGGTATGAATACCCTTATGCTGATTTCTCAGGGCACGGGCGTTTAAAGGAGGGGGAAAGAGGAACAGAGGAGTTACCGTTGGACGTTGGCTTTAAATGCTTGAAGGTTGTAACGATGAGGGAAAAAAGAGCCTGGAAGATCATTCCACCTGTGTGTCGTACGGCTTATGAACGAATCCCTGTATTTGACAGTACGTCCGAAGTTGGGCTTGAGGGTGAACTGATGTGCATTCGAAGCGTGACGCGTATTGCGGGTGAAATTTTGAAGGGGGGGAATGCAAGTGGCTATTTAGTTGGAACATTTTTTGTGGAAAAAGCGATAAAACAGGGAAAGACAAGAGACATTTCTACGATGTTCAAGTGAGTCTATAGAGCGCACAATGTCTCTATCGCCTATTAGTTTTATCGCGCGGTTCTGGACCCTATCTAGCATGTACTGCAACAGTCCCTCCAAAGTGCGACATGTGACCCTCTCACAACCTACTAGACTAGCACTAGTAAATACACAGCATTCTCGACTGCATATTAGTAACAGAGGTTGATTGAGTCAGTCACCTCTAATATGTACCTTTATGCACTCTACTATGTTACCTACACGGTACACCTAGGTTTAAGGGTTTGATTGAATCAGTCACCCTACCTAGTCAAAACCAAATTACCCATTATTATTAATACTACATAGTTCAATTGCATAACAATACAAGAGGTTTGATTGAACCAGTCACCTCTATTACTCTTACGCACCCACATTACCTCCACGGTCCACCAGGGTATGGTCAGATGGTGCGAAGAATCCCAGGTGAGTATTTTAGAATACTTTCGAAGCCTCCATCAATCATTTAAATTAGACAATGTAATAAAAGCAGTGAAAAAACTAAATACAGACATTTTTGGGAATTGCCGTTAGGAAATGAAGAAATAAGTAAAAGTGGATGCGCTTTGTGGGCGCCGTGACTCGAGTGGTTAGTACGTTGGAGCGCTGAGCGAGAGGGTCAACGATCGAATCCCTGAGAACACCAACAATGTTTTCTCACGGTCGCATCTCTCGCGAATGTCTGACAAACGTCCGAGAGTAATAATTGCCATGAAAAAGCTTCTCAATTTGCCTTTCGGATATGGCTCTAAACTGTAGGTCCCTTCCATTTGTGTGAAAAATATAACACGCACAAGACGAATGGTCGCGAGAAGCTAAGCCTTGGACCACATATGTACATACGTCACTTCCACTAAGTATTTTTTTTTTTTTAATTTTTGGATACGCTTTGTATTATGCATGTTGTTTTATGAAGGACAAGTTATTAAAGAATTTCATTATTATTATTATAATTTATTAACATAAAAATACAAAGATTATATGCTAATTTTAAAGAGCAATAGCTGCATAAGCTTTCCACTCAAAAGATAAATGTATGGACTTAGATAACTAATTTATTAATGTTAAGGTATTTTTGAATCTTTAAAATATTTTCGATAGTGATAGTGTTTAAAAAGGAAAAAAATATTCTGATTTGGAGGCAAGATGGTATTGATTTTTTGAGAAATACTGCATGTTGAGAGGCCAAGTAAGTGTGAAATGTTTACAATGTTGTTACAGACTGGACACAAGGGTTGGACATCTTTCCTTAAAATGTGTTGGTGGGTTAAGGTAGTATGCCCAAGACGAAGTCGGATAAAGTTTGATACCGCTGCTCTGGATATATTTGTTGGGTAGTGGTTGACGTAGCCGCTCTACTTTAGGATTTTGTTCTTTTTAATAATTTGGTCGATGTATTTTTGAAGGTATCTTTGAAAATATGTCAAAGGTGAAAAGGGGTGATTTATTGCAAGATTTTGCGGCTTCGTCCGCGTACTCGTTGCCTGGTATACCAATGTGGCTAGGCACCCACATAAGTTTGAGTTTGTTGGGGTATCTTATGAGAAGGTCCCGTCTCTTATTAATCAGCCTGCTGTTGTGGTTTGGGTTGGAGACGGCTCGGAGGACTGAAAAGCTGTCGGTGCATATCACTATTTTAGAGGTGACCTGTGGAACCATTTTAGCAGCTACCAGGATGGCTAGCGCTTCAGCAGTAAAGACTGATGAGAATTCCCATAAAATGCCTTTAAGCAAAGTACCATTTTCTTCGGTTACGGCAAAGGAAGTGTTATAAGCGGATTTTGAGCCATCTGTAAACAGAGGAGTCCAACCTTCAAGCTTGAGAGTTTCCATTGTTTCTACAAAGGTAGAATAATAGACTCTTCTATTGGTGTTGTCTTTATTGTACACTGTAAGCTTAAGTTCAAAAGATTTTTGGTTAATGTTCCAGGGAGGGAGTGTTGGAGTGTGCCCTTTAACGCGTTTGAAGGGTGAACCCATTTCTTTGGATAAAACCTTGTTGATTGTGGATGGAAGACGCTTATTCTTTTTTAAATTATTAGTTGAATCGATGTCTCTGTCAATGATGGAGTCTTTGGAAAAGATGAGTTTTGCTATGATTTTCAGAATACTTTCGGATTGCCTCTGTTCCAAAGTGGGAAGGCCTGCTTCCGCCATGATGTTGTCAATTCTGGTCGTACGGTAGGCGTTGATGCTTCTTCTTGCTGCCTGGTGGTATGGAGATTTGAGAAGATTTAAAGTCGTACTTGGGCATTTGCCATAAATAGAAAGACCATAATCTATTTTACTTAATACTAGAGATTTGGTTATGTTACGTAAGGTGTTGACATGAACATTAAGTTTTTTATTAGATAGGTAACTTATAATATTACTTCTAGCAGCTAGGCTCTTTTTAAGGTTCAAACAATGTGGTTTCCAATTGAACTTACAATCAAATCTTAAGCCTAAAATATCCAAATTTTCTACGCTTTCTATATTTACATTGTTGATGGCTAACACAAGTTTAGGACACGATAATTTACGGCATATGTGTAAGAGTTTACATTTATTGAGAGAGAGCTTAGCGCCAGAGTTATTACACCAATCAATAATATCTTTTATAACTTTTAAAAAGGTATTTTTTGTATGTACTAAATCATTGAATTTACATATGAGTAAATATCATAAGCATAAATGCAATGGTCAAGGCGATTGTATTTATCAATAATACTACTGATGTTAAAAGCAATTAAAAATAGCACTACCGATAAAGGTGATCCTTGTTGTATGCCATTGGCAAGTGGATACGTAGAAGAAAAAGAATTATTAACCTTAACAGATATTTTCCTGTTCGACAGAAATGATTTGATAAAACCATATATTTTGGGACCAACCAATGAAGGAGTTTGTTCAATATTAAGTGAATCCCTATTCTGTCGAAGGCTTTCATGAAATCTAATGCGAGTACAGATACGTGATTCCGCGAAGACAAAGCATTTGATACGTAATGATCGATATGTAGTAAGGCGTCCGAACACCCTTTTTTTCGTTTGAAGGCAACTTGGTTTGGGCTGATTAATTTTTTGATTTCTAGGAACCAAAAAAGCCGTTTAGCAACAATTATTTCCAAAACTTTCGACATACATGGAATGAGAGAAATTGGACGGTATCCGTCTATAGAGTCTATAGGCTTGTTTGGTTTTGATAAGGGAATGGTTAGGTTAGGTTAGGTAGATGGGTGCCTTGTGACATAGTCACTGCTCACTTAGACCAGGTCGGTCCATTGTGCCCAATCTTTTTAACCCTGGAAACATGAGAAAAACCGCTGTTAGAACCACCCAGATAATGATATGAATCTCAGAAGGTCCGCCAGCTCTACATTTCCTAAGTCCTCCAGTTCCGAAAAGAAGTAACTCCCAAGAGTCCTCATTCTTATGACGGATAGGGCAGGACAATCACATAGCAGATGACGAACAGATTCAATTTCTTCTTCGTCCCTGCAACTTCTGCAAAAGTCGTTATGTAGCACACCGAGTCGTTCTGCATGAACGCCGATAGCACAGTGTCCAGTAATTATGCTAGAAACAACCAGTGCGTTATAACGACTAAGTTTTACCAGAGAGGTTGATCTCTTCTTGCTGAAGGCCGGCCATAGCGCCCTGGCCGTTGCGCATGTTTCCAGATGAACCCAGCGTCTGTTTGCTCGACCGATGGCTTCATCTTCTATCTTTTTCCGTAAGGTGCTGATTGGGGTTACTACAAAAGGGAGGGCCCGCGATAAGTGCAGCGCCGATCCTTTCCTAGCAAGCTCATCAGCCTTTTCATTTCCCTTGATACCCATGTGCCCTGGTACCCAGCAGAGGGTCACCGCATTGGCTCTGGATATAAGGGAATGATATTAGCAGTTTTCCAAAAATGTGGAGTGGTGCCGGTTTTTAGTATTGCATTGTATAGTGTAAGAAGCCTAAATTTAACATTAGGTGGTAGATTTTTAATCATAAGATAGGAAATGCGGTCTCTACTTGGGGTTTTACCTTTTAGAACACTTAAACAACACTCCAATTCTACGTATGTTATAGAAACTTAAATTTTTTCCGCTAGTGTGTTGCCAGGAGCTAGAGGTGGCGTATTGGAAAGGCTGTTGTCTTTTAAGTTCTTGAATGATGTTGAGAAGTTGTTATCTTTTGAGAGGTTGGACCAAGAAGAAGCGAAAAAGTTGCCTATGCCTAATGAGGAAGATATTGGACCCGTAGGTGTTTCTAGACATTTTATTGTACGAGGGATGTGGTTACCAGTGAGGCAGCGGATGTTATGCCAGATTTTAGCGGTGCGAGAGTTTGGATTGATCGTTGAGGTAAAAATAGCTAGAGATTTAGCTTTGCTTATTTTCATTTCTCCCCTAAAAAGCGAATTTGATTTTTTGTAGGCTAAAAGATTAGAAAGAATAGGGTGCTCTTTAAAATGTCTCCAAAGTCTCATTTTTTCATTTCTCAAGTTCTTGAGAACAGGGTTCCACCAGGGAACTGAGGAATCGAAATGTTGGCTGCGTACCGAATCGATTTTTGTATTTTTTTGGCCGCTTCTTTGTTTGTGTTGGAAGATGAAGTTTTAACGTTTAAGTATTTGTTCGTTGTAATTTGGTAACGATCCCAATCAGCCAAGTCGGTTTTAAATTTTGGACTTGGAAGAATGTTGTGCTTGTTTGGGCTAATCTGTATCTGTATTAAGATAGGAAAGTGATCACTATTATGAAGGTCTTTTAATGAATTCCAGGAGGTTAGGGGATAAAGGTTGGGTGAACAGCATGATATATCGATATGGGTGAGGGTGTTATGTGTTGAGAAATGTGTTGGGGAGCCGTCGTTTAAAAGCATAAGGTCAGAGCTCTGTAAGAATTCTTCGATTATAATTCCACGGTGGTTAGAAACGGGAGAGCCCCATAGGACGCTCCACGAGTTTACATCTCCACACAATAATATAGGTGTATGTATATGATTTATGATGTTTTCAAGATCAGAACGGGAAAAGGTTTGTTTGGGCAAAATGTAAATAGCGACGATAGTGAATTTAATTGTTAAATTTACTTGTACAGCAAGTGTTAGGATGGTTGAAATGATATTAATTTGCACATGGGGTATGATCTTTTTAATAAGGAGAGCTATGCCCTGTTTACCGGTTAAGTTTTGGGGAGAGTTATGAAAATAACCCGAATAAGATTTCGGAATAATTGGGGTAGATTGAAACGCAATATGTGTCTCTAGGAGAGATAAAGCACATGGCGATCTTTCTTTTATTAGCAGGTTGAGCTCGTCGAAGTTGTTAGTATATCCTTGGATATTCCACTCGAGAGTTTTTTTAAAGTTTTATTGTTTGTTATTTGAGGGTGGTAGGTTGCATGACTCCGCTGTCCAGAAGTTGAAGCACCGAGGCTCCTTGAGGAGCCTGAGTGATTCAACTTCAAGACAGCAGAGTCAGGGTTGGGGTTACAGTTGTGTTTTTTATATAGATTCATCATCATCAGTTTCGGTGTTGGGTATAAAGTAGTTGTGAGATTGGAGAAGATTATGTGTAGTTTGCGAAATAGGTGAGATGGTTGAGATAGTTTTAGAGTTTGTAGAGATTATTGGCGTATTTGTTTGTGTATTGAAATGTGAGGTTTGGTGGTTTAGACTGGTGTTTTTAATATTACTTGCGGGGTACTGTTTTGGTTGAGAGAGATTTTTATTTGAATTTAAATGTGTATCGATTTCATTATTGATTGTACTAGATGCGGAAGGTGTTGTTGATGGAATTGATTCTGATTCAGGTTGTACATGGGTTTTGTTGTTATTGATTTTGGATGTTGTAGCAGTGGGAGTGAGTATTGTGCTAATGCTTTGTGAAGGTAGGGGAAGGTTTGAGCTTTTGGGTGGTGGATTAGTTAAGTTGGCGTAGGCTACATTTGCAAAAGAGTTTTGATTGAAGTTTGACTGTAGGGGGTTTTGTTCTTCGTACAAACATTTGGCAGCCATGGTACACTTTTTCTTTGTTTCAATTTGTAATATTTCCTTCATTTGAATATATTTAGGACAGTCTTTAGAATCGGATGGGTGGGGGGCGAGGCAATTGGCAAACATTTGTCTGGTACAAGCAGAATCCGTATGTAGGGGTAAGTTGCATATGTTACATACTGGAGTGGGGTTAGTGCATTTTTTTTTTTTGGTGTGGCCTAGAATTTGGCAGTTCCGACACCGCATAGGATTAGGGAAGTATTCAGACACTTTTGCCTTGTACCAACCTATTTCTACTATCTCAGGAGGTTGAAATGAATCGAATGTAAAGAGCATCAATCCAGTTGGTTTGGGTTGGAATCGACAGTTTTAGTGAACTTGTATACCTCTGTAACGTTTTGGGACTTCATTTCGGAAACGATCTCTGATTCGGGCACATTTATGAGACATGGTGCATATACTATGCCTTTAGAAGCGTTGAGTTGATTATGCAATGCGATTACAACAGGACATAACCCCGAAAGATTTTTTTTTGACATGAATATATCAGCAACTTTTTGGTTTTTGGTCAAGATGAGGATTTTACCATCTCTAAGTTGGGAAATTTGTTCGTATTCAGTACTTATCGCGTCTATGGCTTTTCTGAGGGCGAAGATACTTATTGAAGTAAGTGGTTGATTTACACTTTCAGGGGAAATGACGATGAATCGTGGATTTTTAGACAGGGTTTTACTTGGGAGTTCAGGGAAATCATCGAATGGTATATTAATTTTATGTTTTTTTTTTTTTTTTTGCACTTGGACCCGATAGTGAGACTTCAGAGAGTCCGTCAAAACGGTTCCCAGGTTTCATTTTTGGCCCAGAGGCCATGTGGTATTTATGAAAAAACACTACACACGCGATGGATTAGCGCTTTGTACTCAATGTGTGAGAGAAAGGAAGATAGAAAAGTTGTTTGTTTTGGATTAAACGGGATATAGGGAGATTAGAAAATAAGCGCGACGAGAGCAGCTAAGTTGACTATAGGTCCGTAAGGCACGAAAGCTAGTCGGTGACTGTTAAAGAATTTTAAGATAATCTTGCACAAGCTATTAAACTGACAAAAAAGAAGGATAATATGACTATAAGGAGACCTTCCAAAGTTGGGAAGGATAGGATTGAAGACGTAGTCGATGATTATGGTCTAGGCGTAAAGGACGATAGAGGCAAAAATTAGTAGAATTTCGCCAACTAAATTAATTAACAATCATTAATACATGCCTCGAACTCTCTCCGAGAAAACTTTACACATTGACCCAACCAAGTTATACAGCAGTGAGAACAATTAAAAATCAAATAGAACCCGTACCGAAACCTGTAGAGATGAGGAAGGAAACCTGGTAGTAGAATCACAGTCGGTGCTGAAAATATGAAAAAACTTTTTCTGCAGACTATATAACGGTGATGAGGACCAACATACCGCTGTCTGGCAGAATGCTCTATTCAACATAGACAATGATAGCCAAAACTTCCGTCCACCTGACCAACACGAAGTGAGCATAGCTGTAGCATAGTTTATACTACAAAAGGAGTACATAAAATTTAAATGGTGATTGAGATATCAATTAGAACATTTGGTCATTCGAGAAGTTAAGCGAAGTTAAGCTGCCGTTCACATAAGTGCGAAAAGTGAATTAAATAAGTGAGACAAAAAGAAGATTAAAAAAAAAAAAAAAAAAAAGTTGATAAAACGTTTATAAAGGTGAAAAAGTGTTACAGTGCAAAGAAGTAAAACAAAATGAATACAGACGACTTGATTCAGAAGCAAAGGGACAGGGCGGAGTGGATAAAGAAAGTATCGCAGGAGTTCACCAGAGAGCCCAAAGTACGGAGAACGAAAGAAATTGTTCAAAAACGATTGGACGACTTTAAATTTCATTGGGATGAATTTAAGAACAGAGATAAGCATATACGGGCGCAACCGGATTTTTCGAAGAGCCATCCTTATGTTAAAGCTAAATTCTTTGAGCAAATAGAAGCAATAGTACCCACGGTACGAAACAAACCAGGTACAAGAATGAACGAAATTCTAGAGGAGGAGAAGGAGGTACAAGAGACGATTCCAAAAGTGAGTCCCAGACGTGGAGCAGAGAAGACCAATGGAGTGGAAAGAAAAAGAGGTCCAGTGCCATCAACCAACAACGATTCAAAACACACCAATACCATAAACTGCAACGAAGAACATACGAGAATATTACGGCGACAAGAAGAGCACAAACGATCATTCTTCAGATCAGTGGATAGGATGGAGAAATCATCGCGGGCATCAAAAGCACACTATAGCTATAAACAGCAGGCAAGCCAATGGGTGACTATAGTAGAAACGCATAACGACATTATAGACAATACAGTAGAAATATATGAAAATGTTATGGCGAATTAGCAAAAGATCGACGAATTTGAGATATAGCATGCAGTCGGAACAAGGCAAGACGGCACGTCAGAGAATACGCATCACGAGCTGAAATTACCCGTTTTTAAGTTACCCTGTCCTGGCTGAAGTGTGATGTGTGTGACTATCTGTCAGGGAGATATTACCATTTTCACTAACAGCCAAGCGGCAATCAAGTCCCTGGAATCGTGCTCCTTTACCTCAAAGGCAGCCTTCGACTGCCGTCTATCTCTTATGGAGATGACAGAGCAGTTCAACAGTTCAGAATAGTAGGCACCTATGCTGGGTGCCAGGCCACAGACATTCCATGCAACTGCAGGGCAGACGAGCTCGCCAGACAAGGTACTACTCTAAGGATTCTGCTTGATAGGCAATCCCTAGGTATGCCCCTAGCTACATGTAAGCATCTTCTAAAGCTGAACGCTATTAGCAAGACCAACTTCAGATGGGAAAACGGCTCGACGTGTTACATTTCGAGACAGATCTGGCCTAGGGTAGATCATAAACGTAGAGCCGAGTTGTTACTGGACACTGTCCTATAGGAGCTAAGAAAACTTCTGAGATTCATACATTTATCTGGGTAGTTTAACTTAGCAGTCGAAGATTGATATTTAGATTCCGAGGGTTTTTAAATATTGGGCACAATTGAATTTTAGTGGTCTAAGTGAACCGTTGACAATCTGTCAACAAGGGTACCCATTTATGTACCTAACCTAACCTACCCTGCCCTTATCATACGACAACTACGCCTCGGCTTGGAAATCATTACAAGATCGATACAACAATCCAAGGCTACAAGTCTCTGCTCTGCTTAGTCGATTATTATCGCAACCAACACATTCATCCGAGTCAAAGTCTGCGGCTGTCATCAAGTTATTAGACGACACCACCCAGGAGTGCTTGCATGAAGAGCTTGGGAATCTCAACAACCCACTGGCACCCGATGCTGATCCACATTTTGTTAAAAAAAAATGGATAAGTTTACGTACGCGCTATATGAGCAGTCACTCACTCACGAATTCCAAGCAATTGCAATCAATGGCTACATTCCTTACGTTCCTAGAAAACCGATTCCAATCATTAGAAGCATTGAGCAAAAAATTAACCTTCAATGAATTCAACAATCATCGCTCATCAGGAACACAAAAATCACTCACCACAATATCAAATACAACTTCATATGAATGTAAATGTTGCAAGGAGCAGCATCAATTGTTCGCTTGCCACATGTTTTTGCAAATGACGCCTTCACAGAGATTTGCCTAGTCAAAGGTTCTAACAGTTGTAATAATTGTCTTAAGGATGGGCACACATCCTCCAAATGCTCTTCTAGAGGTTGCAGAATGTGTAACAAAAAACACAATTCACTTCTGGAGCTCATCCAAGTTTAGTTTAGCTTAATTTATTTGGCTTTTGTAAAAAAAAAACCATTTAGCCATTGTATATTAATACAAAAAGTGTTATGTTTTGTATAAAATCTTAAACTTAAAAATTGTCTTTAACATAATTGATAATGAATCTCTTGAAAGATGTTAGATTTCCTTCATTTCTTATAGTAATTGGCAATTCATTGAACATTTTGAAGCCTTTATATTGCAAAGAATTTTGCGATCTTCCTTTCAGAAAGTTTGGTGTCTAAAATTATTGGCTGTTCTTAATAAATAGGGTTATACTTCACGAATATATTGCACATAATTTAGTAAATAAAAAGGCATTAGGTTATTTTTAATTCTATAAATTAACAATAAAACATTCATTACAATTCTTTGTTTGACTGAAAACCATTTTAACGAATTTAACATGAAACGAATTGACACATATCTATTGTAGTTTAAAATACATCGCATGGCTTTATTTTGTAACAATTGCAATCTTTGTACTATACTACCCGGACATAAAAACAAAATTGAGGAACAATACTCGAAGTGTGGTTTAATTATTACGTTATAAATATTTATTGCACTTAATTTAGATATGTCATTTCTTATTCTTTTCAAAAAGCCTATCTTTTTTGCATTTTTTTTTACATAAATGATCAACATGATTGCTAAAAGTCAATTTATTATCGATTATTATATATATTAGGTCTGTTCGCGTACCCTCCCAAAACAATGAATTTTTACGAAAAACTACAAAATCCTGCTCGCGTACGCAAAAATTTCGTAGTATGGGTTCGATTACTAAGGTATATTTGACCCAATCATTTTCACCTCCTTTAATTCCATATCGTTTGAATTTATCTAATAAAATTTGTCTTCACACGAATGGTTCTTTCTGAATCCTGACTGAATGGCAATTATTAATTTATTTACTAGCCGAAAGCCCTGGTAGCTAGCGCTTTACTTTTTAAATATTGATCATGTAATTTATTTATGCTTCAATAAAGTAATAATAATAATAATATAATAATAATTTATTTGATTCAAAATAATTATTTAACTGTTTAAAGACTATTTTTTCAAACACTTTTTCACATAATGGTAACGAATTAACAGGACGGAACTCTTCACATAGTTTAGTATTGCATATACATACATATATACATATATTTTTTATTTTTTTTTATATATAGGGAGCAAAGTAGTCCGCCTCCTCGTGTTGCTCCCCGGGCAACGTATAAAATACGGCAAAATGGACTACAAAAACATGGATTAATCGAGCAAAAGTAAAAAAACTATTAAAGCAAATCAGTGTAAGCAAAGTCACTTGGCAAATGAGTAAATTTCAAGTTAAATCCAAAACATCCAAGCGAAAAAATAAATATATATATAATTTAATCAAAAAGTGCAATTTAAAGAGCGAGTGCAGTATATATGTTACAGACAAAAATAAAATTGTAAATATAGAGACTATAAAGAATTGTGATACCCCTGCTGCAGGGAACTAACCTAGTTAATTAATAGTTGACCAATGAAATTATTTAAAACACTACATTGGAACGCAGGTGGACTTTCAAAATCAAAGAAAACCGCTGTGTAAAAACATCTTACAGATAACGACGTAGACGTCTTCAGCAGGTCATAGAAGCAAACATCTCCGAAGAAAATACTGCAAATTTACCGGCTACAACACATACATTTTACCTAAACATCGACAAATCGCTAGCGGAATTTTGATTGGAGCCAAAATCAAACTAATGGCAGACTTCAAAATAGTAAAAACTATGAACAATTTAGACACCTCGGAAATAGCGAAGCTAGAAATCTGGATAAATAAACACAAATTCACGTATTACAGCATATGTAGCCCGCCCAATAACACATATTTTGAACCTGAACATCAGAGATTGCAATAACACCATCGTCACCGGAGATTTCAATGGTCACTCACAGAAATGGGGATACAACGACCTCAACCCCGCTCGAAAGGAAATCGAAAACTTCATAGATGGTAAGTCGTACGAACTACTCTACGACCACAATGATCTCAAGACATTTATACACTATACAGGGCACTCTACAATCCCAGATCTAGTTCTAGTAACGTCAAATCTAATAACTCTTTGCAAAAAACAGGTCAAGACGCAGGCAGTGGCCATAGAATGCTGGAAACCTCAATCAAACTTAACCTCAAACAAGATGAAAGTATAATTGACAAGAGCGCTATACGTACTCAATGCAACTTTAAAAAAGCAAACTGGGACCGCTACAACAACCAACTGCAAGTCCTCCTGCAAAACATCAACCCACAAGAAAATGCTAACACCAACATGAATCTTTTCTCAAAAAATATCTTCCTTGCTGCGAAACAATCAATACCAAGAGGGAAGACCAAAAAATACAAGAGTTTTTGGAACAAGGACCTGCAAACTCTCAAAAAGAACAAAAACAAAATCAGGACAGAAGCAGAAAAAACCGAGAATCCAGCACTGGTACAGAAATGGAGAAAACTAAACGCTCAGTATCACCGAGAAATAAACATAGCTAAAAAACAAACATTCACAAACTTTATAACTGACCTAAACTATAGAACTAAAAGCTCTAAGGTATACCAATATATTAACAGTTTAAACAAAGGATTAAAACAAACAAATAAAAGCCATACACAAAACATTATCCACTATAACGGCAAAACTTTAAGTAAAGACATCACGATAGCTAACTAGGGTTGCCAGTTCTCCCGATATTCCGTGAGTCTCCCGGTTTTTTTTACCAATTTCCCGGTCTCCCGGAAACTCTAAGAAGTCTCCCGATTTTCCAATTTTTTTATTTTTACTTTCCCAAAAAATCACGACAAGTTCAGAAAAAGTTTTATTACGAAGAAGTGTAATCAGCGCCTAATGTAAGCATACAAAATAATTTGGCATTACTCTTTCTTGATTTTTTAACATTGACATTTCCAAAAATATATTTGTTTGCTAGAAGGGGAATGGTGGCTTAAAATTTTTCTACGCAAAATATCAAATGTAATGTACCTAAGTAATGTTTGTACAAAAACCTGAAATAAAATTACAAAAATATTTTATACTAAGGAGTAATGAGTTTTTATTTATTCTCCCGATTTTTTCTCAATCTCCCGATATTTTTCCTGAATCTTCCCGATTTGCTAAGAAATATTTCTGGCAACCCTATAGCTAACGCACTAGCAACATACTACAAGAAGACATATGAACTAAACAACGATTTAAAAAAACATCAGCGTAAATTCAACAGTGACAATGCTACTGCACGGCAACCAAGCCTTTTCTCGGATAATTTCACCACCGCCGAACTGGACAACGTTATAAAGAAACAACCCGGATGTGACGACATCTTCCCAGAGATGATCAAAAATTTAAACAAACACAACGGATTAACACTCCTCAAAATATTCAACACCATCTGGAATACAGAAGACGGAATCCCAACAAAATGGAGAAAAGCGATAGTCCCAATATTAAAACCAGGTAAACCTGCAAACCAAATTACAAGCTACCGTCCAATCTCACTTACCTGCATTTCAGCTAAACTGATGGAAAAAATCGTCATAAACAGACTAAATTATCACCTAGAAACATAAAGGCTATTACATACAGAACAAGCCGGCTTCCGCAAAGATTTCTCCACCATACAACAAGTAACAAACCTTAAACAAAACATAACAAATTCTTTTAACAACAGGAAAAGTGTGATCGCCTTTTTCATAGACTTTAAAGGAGCCTTTGATGGAGTATGGCGAGAAAAGCTCTACAAAAAAATTTTTAAATATGAACATCGGGAGCAAAATTCTAAGATGGATCAAATGCTTCACCAAACAACGCTGTGTCTCAGTCAGGTGGAATAAGATAAATTCAAAATGGAAACAAATCAGGGTAGGTGTTCCACAAGGATGTGTCTCTAGCCCCATCCTCTTTAATAATGAATGAAATATGAACATCGGGAGCAATATTCTAAGATGGATCAAATGCTTCACAAAACAACGCTGGGTTTCAGTCAGGTGGAATAAGATAAATTCAAAATGGAAACAAATCAGGGTAGGTGTTCCACAAGGATGTGTCTCTAGCCCCATACACTTTAATATATATATAAATGACCTAATTAAACAGTGTCTTGGAAACAACATCGCCATATACGCAGATGACGTGGTTATTTGGACGGATGCGGAAAACAAGAAGGACATCATTCAAAAACTGAAAACACAAATACTACAAGCCACAGAAAAATTAAAAACCTGGTCCAAAGAGAACAACATGACAATCAACACTAACAAAACCTCTTACCAACTATTCACATTAAAGCACAAATTGGAGGACATCGAAATCCAAATCAACAATAAAGCAATAGAACGAAAGTATCCCACATCCTATCTCGGGCTCTGCTTAGACTCAAAACTAAACCTAAATGAGCAAATTGAAAAAACAAGGACCAAATCAAACATACTTAAAAGGGTAGCAGGATGCAAGTGGGGCGGAACTATAGACTTACTAAACCGGACGTACAAAGCATACATTAAACCAATAATAAAATACGGAGGAGAGCTATTCCTACCGTCTCAAACCAAAAAAGGGAAAAGCTAGAAACAGCACAGAACAACGTCCTCAGAATAATTACAGCAGTCAAAACCACACCAGTAACAGCTTTAAGACGATTTATAGGGAACGCGACAGTAAAAACAGAGCACAATATACAAGCAGCACAATTGTACGAGAAAATAGAACTTCAACGAGAAAATTTCCCGTGGCTGAATAATCATCCTGTCAAGTTTCACCTCAAGACACACCCGCACTTCTCGCAAACAGCTAAAAACATCCTCGAACAGATCGGTCCTTCGCCGAAAATCGCCCCGATACCACCACGTACGAACCCATTAGACCTCATATCTATGGAAGTAAATACTAATCCCGTACTACCAGTCAACAAACATCACACAACAACAGAAGCCATACAACAAATCGCACTAACAACAATCAATGAAAAGTATCCAAACGAAACCTGGCTTCGAATATACAGTCACTGGCAAAATTATTTGCACAATGCAATGCTTACACCATATCATTTCAATAAAGTTGTATATCTTTTGAAAAATTCAATATTTCAGTTATGTTCTTGTTTATCATTAATCTTTAAAATCATCTTAAAAGAGTAAATAAAAAAACAAAGTCAAATTTCGAACATTCTAACATGAACGTTAAAACCATGGAAAAGAAAGTGGCAAAATTATTGTATCACTAAACACAGGCAAAATTATTTGCACAAATGCAATTAAAGGATTCCACACACCGCCGCGATAGCGATAACTATCGCCACAGCGATAAACAACCGAGCACACCAGCGCGATAGCGATAGATAGCGATAGACGTCTTTTCTCAGTTCTATTTGTGTTCTCAGAAACTAAAGTTCCTACCTTCGAGTTGGAAATGTAATTTTTCCACATCCACCATTGCGCGATAGAGCAATAGAATGCAACATGCAGTGAGAGCCACGATATATCGCAATCTATCGCAACAATCGCCGATATTATCGCACTCGGTGTGCATGGACAAACTTGAATATACGTGTTGCGATAGATCGCTATCGCTATCGAAATCGCAATCGCTATCGCTATCGATAGCGATAGCGATAACTATCGCCACAGCGATAAACAACCGAGCACACCAGCGCGATAGCGATAGACGTCTTTTCTCAGTTCTATTTGTGTTCTCAGAAACTAAAGTTCCTACCTTCGAGTAGGAAATGTAATTTTTCCACATCCACCATTGCGCGATAGAGCGATAGAATGCAACATGCAGTGAGAGCCACGATATATCGCAATCTATCGCAACAATCGCCGATATTATCGCACTCGGTGTGCATGAACAAACTTGAATATACGTGTTGCGATAGATCGCTATCGCTATCGCGGCGGTGTGTGGAATCCTTAACTGTTCTGAATATGTACCCATAGTTAAATTCTTCGACTATTCAATACAAATCGATTAGTCATTTTTAGTAGTTTAGCGCCTTTCCTTCAGCCAATTTTTAAAACTTTTAAATGGCTAGAACTATGGAACTATCAACGTAGAAACGTGCCGCTTTTGTTGCAGAATTTGAAACCGGTGCTTCGGCAGTAGAATTTTCTACAAAATATTACTGCGGTCAAAAAATAATTTATTACAAAACTGGAAAACAAAAAACTGGAACTGTAAAAAACCGAACCCGTTAAAGCATGAAAAAGGTTACTTCGTAAAGGGAAGACAGTTGAATTATCATTCTTTTAAAAGTAACCCACGTGAAAGGTTCGAAATGTGTTAACGGATTAAAACAAGGATTGTGAGAACAATATTAGTGAAAGAACGGTACGACTATGATTAAAGAAAATCCAAATTCAAGCCAACTTCATACAAAAAAAGGTCCAAATAACATCAAGAAATAAACAGCTGAGGTTACAATTTACAAGGGTGCATATTAACAAACTAGCAGCTGTTTGGAGAAGTGTGCTCTGAACCGAAAGTGCTTGCTTGTTCTTTGGATGGCAGCTATGGTCGAACATTTTATTACTGCAATTCAAAAACAAGATCCAAACAACCCGTAAAGCAACCCACAAAGCATTCCAAAGGAGGTACAATTATGGTGCATATGGAGATGCATATCGTATTGTGGTGTGGGACCACTTATGCGGTGCTCTGACCATATGGCACAGTTACATTATTTAAAGATACTAAATGATGTTGCACTGGTGGTATCCTCAATATTCATCGGGAGCGATTTCATCCCTCAACATGATCCATACATGCTGCCTGGAAAATCAAAAAGTTTTTAACGGAAGTAGGACAAGTAGCTTTAAAATGGCCTCCACAAAGCCCTACTTGCATTAAATAGAAAATGGCATCTTGTCCAAAATTCCACAAAACATTCTAAGATCTGCTGATGAACCATGGAAGGATTTTATTACTGCTTGGAGTACCATTCCGGGAGAGCAAGTTCAAAATTTGATAGACTCAATGCCAAGGCGCCTCGCAGAAGTTATTGCGGCAAAAGGAGGAAACACAACTTATTAGATAATGTTATGCCCTCAAAACCATTGCGTCTAAGTGTAAAAAAATTTAATTTTCGGCTTTTAGAAGCGTAAGCAGAAGTAACTTGTACTTGTGTAAATTATTTTGCCGGTGTTTAGTGATGTTACAATAATTTTGCCACTTTCTTTTCTATGGTTTTAACGTTTACTGTTAGAAATTTGATTTTGTTTTTTTATTTACCGTTTCAAGATAACTTAAAAGATTGATAATAAACAAGAACATAACCGAAATATTGAATTTTTCAAAAGATATACAACTTTATTGTAATGATATGGTGTAAGCATTGCATTGTGCAAATAATTTTGCCAGTGACTGTACACGGACGGATCTCTATTCAATCTCTATTCTATTGTGAAAAATTTAGTCACTATTTCGCATTACCAGCCAACTCTACCGTATTTGAAGGAGAACTCACAGCCATAGAATATGCCCTAGAGCAAATTCTTCGTAAACAAGAAACTTCAAAAAATATCGTTTTCCTTTCGGACTCAAAATCCGCTCTGCAATCACTTACCAACTACAACACCCAAAAAGAAACACAAACTACAAGGAACATCAGACGAACATACCACCACCTACAGCAAGGAGGGCACTGCGTCAAACTACAGTGGATACCAGCCCATGTCGACATACTAGGAAACGAAACAGCAGACATACTAGCCAAGAAGGGAGCCAACATCATAGGCAGAACCCCAGAGACGTAGCCACTGATAAGTAGACTGCAAAGAATAAAAACACATCTCATACACAAAGAAGCCAACAACGAACAAGCAGCAATACTAGGGAAATGTTACGAAAACATACATGACTTCTACAACAAAATATCTCACGCCCCAAAGAAGGAAGCAGTCGCACTGATTAGATTAAAAACTGGACACAGCTGCCTAGCTTCGCATCTCAAAAAAATTGGAAGAATAGAATCTGACATATGCAGCCACAACAAATGAAATACAAAACGAAGACCACCTCTCAAGATGCCCGGCGTTGCACCAAACTATGAAGCAAATGACAAATATCTCCCACCTTTACTGGACTGCTCGAGAAAAAATGGCCTAGGCCAATTTTCTCCATTGGAAAACAACAACAAATTTTTTTTTGAAATGTGTCACTAAAGATTTCTTCCATGATTTTGGGAATACCTTTCTAATGATTTATTAATAATCATTAATAGAGCTGGTCCGAGTATATCACAGTTGTCAAGATCATTTTTACAGTCTTTAAACTTATGGCTATCACAGCATTTTGCATACCCTTTTTATTACATTTTTCTGCCTTATGGTTATACTCTTGGCAATTAAAACATCTTGTAGAATTCTCTGATTGGGCACTTTACCCAACCAACTCTAATTTTTTCTAGACTCATGATTTTTTGTAAAGCTCTCACTATCCACTTCCAACACAACGTTTAAATTCCTCCAATTTTTTTTTATTTTTATCCAACGAGATCTCGCAGTTTTGTGATTTTATTTAATTTAAAATCTCATTTGCGACTTCAACGGTTTCAATGTTCATAATACACACTTTTGGTTTAACCAATGATGGTATTTTTACTTCATAATTCTTATTAAATCTATTTTCCACTTGGGTTTCTATTTTTTTAAAGAATTTTTGTCCGCACATCGAATGGCAATGCCACCTTTGGATTTGTTTACGACACTGTCTATGTTAATTGTTGTTGGATCCATGTTCGCTTTGATTCCTTTTCTCGCTTCACTTGTGACCTGATCACTTTTTTTTGGATAGATAAGGACAGCCGGTTCCCTATTTCTTAGAACTTCAGAGAATGATTTTTCCTTTTGTTTCTTATCTTCCTTTTCTGAAGAACTCTATTCACTTTTTTCATTTCATTAACCGATTTTGAGATACATATATTCGACACTTTCCTTAATCATGCACATTTATTTGTATTCAAAATTAGTTCATGTTTAAGTTCGTTTACCGTTTTTGAAATAGATTGCACTTACCATTCAGAATATCGACTCGTTGTATCCAAAGTTCGATAGATGAAAATTGTTTAATAATTTTACACTCCTTTTACTAATAAAATAATTACTTATATAGCTTAAAAACTTAAAAATAATCCAAGCTAAATGCAACCGCTATACAGCCCAGTTAGTACAAAGAATCAATCGATATATACACCTACCCCACAGTACCTGGGGCAAGCAATAAGGGCTCCGTCAAGCAAACCAGTCACCTCGAAATATTATTCACCTACGGCCATAACATCCACAATGGATTGGCCTGCTTCACTTACAACCCAAGGAATACCCAAAACTCAGTGATATGTGTTCCTAAGTCTGCCATCATCAATTTAACGAACTATTATGGAAAATCAATAAAACGTAAGGCTGTGCTGGAATCTGGATCACAAATAAAAGTTATGACAGAAAAAACAGTGAAGAGGCTTGGATTGGCAGCAACTTCACAAACCATGAGCATTGGAGGTATTGGTGGGCAAAACCAGCAGGCCCAGAGCAGAGTAATCGTACAACTCGGATCACGGCATAATGATTTCTAAGCAAGCTACTTGTGGCATTAATATGTACATTATCAGACTCTGACCTGACTACTCAATTAGAAATATTATGGAAAATGGAAGAACACGAACAGGTCATACAAGTTATAACAAAACAAGAATCCAGATGCGAATCCTATTTTAGCCAGAACACAAAGAGGAACAAGGAAGGACGTTTCGTTGTGAGATTACCATTTCCGGGGAAACCTGAAAGCTCAGGAAAATCAAAAGACATCGCCATTCGCCACTTCTTCCAGTTAGAAAAGATCCTCTGCAAGGATCCAAATTTAAAAAAGCAATATCAGCAGTTCATGAAGGATTACTTGGAGTTAGGGCATATGCAAGTGATCCAGTCTCAAGTCTTAGAAACACCGCACTATTTCTTCCCACATCATTGCGTCCTAAAGCCAGACAGTACGACGCAAAACTCCGAATGGTATCTGACGGCTCTGAAAAAACTTCAACGAACATCAGCCTTAACGAAATCCTAGGAAACGGACCGAAGTTGCAATCGGAGCTTTTCGCTATTTTATTGAGATTCCGAATGCACCGATTTGTATTTACAGCCGATATAGAAAAGATGTTTCGGCAAATAATAATCTCAGAGGATGACCGAAGGTATCAGCAAATTGCTTGGAGGAACGATTCTAGTCAACAACTTAAATACTATCAATTATCAACAATTATCTATGGGACTACGAAATATCCACTAGGAGCTGCAGCATTAAATTAAAGGACGAATTTTATATACTATCAGTTATCAACAGATACCTATGGGACTACATCCGCATCCTATCTTGCAAAGAAATGTATACAACAATTGACAACTCAACATGCCTCGAAATATCCACCGGGAGCTGCAGCATTAAAGACGAATTTTATATGGATGACATAATGACTGGCTCTAACAGCTTAAGAGAAGTATTGGATATTCAAGAAGAATTAACGACGATATTGCAATCAACGGGCTTCAAGTTAAGGAAGTGGTGCGCGAATCACTCACAACTGTTGCGGCAATATACTTAAGAAGACATAGCCTTACAAAAGGACATAGTCAACGATGGTAACGCCCGCACTGTGTATCAACATTAAAAGGGTGTTCATAACCCCTTGAAAATTGGGTCTCACTTGGTTGCCTGTAAAAGACGACTTTCAAATCAAAACCTCGCGAGTGGAATCAAAACAGATAAGAAAGAGAACAGTTCTATGTGACATCAAGCCGTGTGGCACCGGCTATATAATAGCGCAAAAAATCAATTATCAGAGCTTAAGGATATCCTTCAAGGCAAAACATCTCAAGAGAAGATCGTCAGTCTCTGCATCAAAAGGGGGACGGACTTTTGCTTCATATCTCCTAGGGCACCACATTTTAGAGTTATTTGGGAAGCCGCTGTCAACTTAGCTAAGTATTTACTCAATAGATATATGAGGAGTTTGTTAGCATATGAGGAGTTTGTTAACATATGAGGAACTTGTAACAGTGATGATTGAAATAGAGGCTATACTCAATTCAAGGCCCACCAATGCTCTATCACCAGGACACTTTTAATTGGCGAACCTCTTACAAGCACTGTGGACGCAGACGCAGCGGAGAATAGGAGTAGCCTTCCTCTGTGATGGAAGCAGATAGTGGACATAAAACACAAATTTTGTCAGCGATGGAGCCATGAGTATCTTAGTGAGCTACGACATCGATACAAGTGGAAAACAGAACTTACCAACATAAAACCAGGAATGATGGTGTTAGTAAAGGAAGACAATCCTGGAATGGCAGCTAGGACGAATAGTTTATTTCGATATACGAACATACTGGAAGGAAGGCGACACACTAAAGGCAGGGGTATATGAGCTCAAAACGCTATGTGATTCCTTCTTCGACAAGAGCCTTTGCACCTTCAGACTGACCTTGATGAGAACAATCAAATCTTTCTCAGCTCGATAGAGCAATATCGGCGAACATCAAAAAGGGCAAGGAACCATTGGAAATATGGCAAGCGCACTATTCGGCGTACTTGATTCTGAATATGCAGACAGATGGCGGCTACTATAAACACATTGAAGGAAAATGACGACAGTTTGCTCCAGCTAATAAAAAATTAAACATCCATAGTTGACGCTACAAATAATATATTGCATAAATCGAAAGAACAAATGGAAGAGAAGCTGCGAGCATTCAACAAATACATGAACCAAACAATAGACAGTAGTAACAAGATACTCCAACAGATAAATGAGCAAAACCTATTTCAAGCATTTTTATCTATGACAATGCAATCTATGATGATAACCCACAAGTATCAGCGCATTCAGTCCTATCTCCTGGACTTATTAATTGACGGCCATCATGAGAAAGTAAACTCGCAAATACTCTCCACAATAGTGTTGTGCGTGTTATATTTTTCACACAAATGGAAGGGACCTACAGTTTAGAGCCATATCCGAAAGGCAAATTGAGAAGCTTTCTCTTGACAGTTATTACTCTCGGACGTTTGTCAAACATTCGCGAGACGTGGGACCGTGAAAAAACGAACCACTTGAGCCACGGCGCCCACACTGCAGGCAGCAACAAAAAATATTACATTTTAACTTATTAGAGGAAGCGCAACAACAGATGATCTGGGGGAGTTGAGAAACCGAATAGACGACCTGAAGGCGGAGGAGCAGCTTGATGATGACAAGGGCTCGTTTAGTGTACATCATTATTAAAGTCTTATTTTAGCGATATCTGTAATTATTTTTACAATCATAGCTAGACTTAAGAAATTAAAAGAAAACTCCAATCCCTAAACCTAGAACAAGTAACGTAGCAATAAACTTGGAAGAAATAAGCTTGAGCACTGTGGCTCAAGGAGAGGGAGGATGTTAAATCATACATTTAACAGACAAATTATATCCCTAGTAATAATTTTCTAGTCACCTGTATTCCAGACATATTCTTTTCCCACAGCCAATTATTGCTGACACTCCACATTTCACCTATCCCAACTATGCGCTCCCACGCTAGTGCATTGGCATACGCATAAGGCGTCACGTTACGATTGCATAATCCCAACATCAGGCTGCGACGTTATTATTATGTTTTACATATTGCCCGGGTTTGGTACTTTTTCATTTCATTTCATTTGTGGCTGAAACCACAGCTTACCCGTCCGTAGAGCCCTCATCCATAATGGAAGCTATTGGACCGACGGGTGGCGGGCTTGCTGATGATTCACCACAGTTATAGTATTAGTATTTTTAATACTTCGTGCTTTACATTCGAAATATGAATACATATAAATTCATTAATAAAAATAACAGTACGAGAAAGAAAAAAAAAAATAGATTATAATTACGTATAGAAAACAGCTAACTTGTTTGTATTTGAAATCATCTAAATTACGTGTAGGTTTTGATATTGTTGGTATTGCGCAATGGGTATGGTTGCACCTCTCCGACCCTATGACACCTCTTGTCAAAAACCTTGGCGCGGCTCCGTATTTAACCTTAAACACAGCTATTCAGGCAATTCATCTCTAAAAGGCTGCAAGGGTAAAGTACTCTAGCAGTATTAAAGCGGAGTAACAGTAGTTTTTTCGCTATATATGAGTAAAGTTGAGTAAAAAAAAGTAGTTTCTTGTAAAGGAATTTAAATATTATTTTAAGTGAAGAGACGTTCTTACAAAGTGAGTGTAAAGGCTTCAACTGCGAGGTTTCCGAAACGGCAATATAAGAGGCTTTGAAGAAAATGAAGGACAGAATGTCGGATATCGCGATGGAAGAAAATAAGGAATTGAAGGCAGCCAACGTTCTTATAGCTTCATTGACACATGTAAATTAATTGTACCATTAAGTTTGAAAATGAAATTAATTTTAAAATTGAAAAGATTGTTTTTATTGAGTATATGGCTGCATTCTTAGAGTATTATACGTGATTCATAAAAGCCATATAACAAGCCTTATAATAAGGGCTATAAGGTAGCGAAAGATTTTATATATAATAAGGTTTACATAGGGTACATAACTAGTGCTAATTTTATGCCTTGTAATAAGGTATAATATAAAGTATGGAAAATATTCCCTTGGGCCGGCTGCCGTTGATCGTGGAATAACAGGAAGCGCTTGTCGAAAATCGCCTGCTAGCAGAATCATTGCGCCTCCAAAACGTTTTGTGTTACTGCGCAAATCTTTCATAGTCCGATCGAGTGCCACCAATGCTTGTTTGTGTGCCATTGTGCATTCGTCCCAGATGATAGGTTAGGTTAGGTTAGGTGAGGTGGCTGACCTGGCGATAGCCAGGACACACTTAGACCAAAGAGTAGGTCCATTGTGATACCACATATTTGGTAGACCGGAGGAAGTCACCGGGTACTCGGGGAAAAACCTATGCTTATCCCAGGGTGTTGTGACTGGGATTTGATTGTGCCTAAAGCGGCTAAGTGTACCGTAAAGGTAGCGGGTGCAAGCGAGTGTTGGGGGTGACTGACTCAATCGAACCCTTTGTACTGTTCTGCAATTAGTTAGATAGGGTAACTGATTCAGTTTAACCCTAGTGCTGAAGGTACCGTGTAGGTAGTGGGGTGCATAGGAGTATTAGAGTGACTGATTCAATCAAACTCTTGGTACTATTATGCGGTTAGTGTTATCTAGGCGGGTGACTGATACTATCGAACCCTTATGACCTAGATAAACCGTGGAGGTAGCGAGGGTGCGTAAGAGTAGTAAGAGGTGACTGATTCAATCGAACCCCTTATACTGTTATGCACTTGAACTGAGTAGTATTAATGCTAATGGGGAGTCTGGTTTTTCTAGGTAGGGTGACTGACTCAGTCGAACCCTTGAACCTAGGTGAACCGTACAGGTAGCGAGTAGATTGCATATAGGTAATTTAGGTGACTGACTCAGTCGACCTTTGTTACTGATATGCAGTCGTGAATGATGTGTGATTACTAGTGTTAATCTAGTGAGTAGTTAGAGGGTCACCTGTCGCCCTTGGGAAGTGACTGTTGCAGTACAAACCTCCTATGGGTAGATGGTGACAAATACGATGACGAGTGGGTATGGTGATTGAATCATTCTAACCTAATGCTTTGTTGCAGATAACTATGAGTTGCTTTACGATGCTAGAAGGTGTAAAATATATATGTGTATATATGTGTATAGTGTCAGCTGAACCAGTTAGATTTTGATATAAATCTCTGTAGATTTATGATGTCTATGTTGGACAGATCATTTAGATCTTCAAAGAAGTAATTGCCTAGTATTTTCTTCCTTAAGTTAGCTAGCGCTGGGCATGTTCCTAAGAGGTGGAGGTTATTTTCCTCCTCTTCCTCATCTCTGCAACTTCTGCAGAAATCGTTTGACAGGACTCCTAATCTGATGGCGTGCCTACCTATCAGGCAGTGCCCTGTAATTATTCCTACTGTTAGGCTTATGTTCCTTCTATTTAATGACAGGAGCTTTTTAGTTTTCTTTACGTCTGGTATGGGCCAGATCTTCCTGGTCGATATGCACGTGCTTAAGTTATTCCACCTGTTATTTACGATTTCTTGTGCCTCATTAGACATTCGAAGTTTTATCGTTTGTATTGGGGGTGCTGGTACGTCTGTTATCAGCTAGAAGTAATCCGGTGCCTAGTTTGGCTAGCTCATCTGCTTTGCAGTTGCCTGGAATATCTCTGTGTCCCGGGACCCAGCACAGAGTAATGTAACATCTGTCCGCAATCTCGTTAAGAGATTCGCGGCAGATTCACGAATAGCCGATACTTCCGCTTGAAAAATACTACAGTAGTCTGGGAGTCGGAGAGCTGCGTTTAGCAGGGGTACATCAGAGAATATTCCCAGACCTGTACCTTCCGATGTTTTGGATCCATCAGTGTAGATTTCAATTGCGGCGTTGTTTAGAATGTTACCGTTTTCCCATGCTGATCTGTCTGGGATAATGGTATTATATTTTATATTAAAATCAATAGACGGGGATAAGTAATCTGTATCCCTAATATTGGAGTTAAGTAGTATTTTCATATGGCCAATTGGTGAGTCTGACCATTTTAAAGATTCTTTAAGTCTTAAGGCTGCTTTAGAGGCTACCATTTTCCCTAAGATATCGATGGGAAACATGTGTAGTAGAGTCTCTAAGGCGGCCGTGGGAGTGGACCTGAGGGCCCCTGTGATGCATATGCATGCTGATCGTTGTACTCGTTCCATAGAGTTGGTATTGCTCTTGATATCAAGTGCGGGCCACCAGACGAGAACGCCATAAAGTAGAATTGGTCGAACTACCGCCTGGTACAGCCAGTGTACTATTCTCGGTTGAAGACCCCATATAGGACCAAAAGCCTTTTTGCAGGTGTAGATGGCGATTTCTGCTTTCTTGGTTCGGTCCTGAATATTCTGTTTCCAGTTAAGTTTACTGTCAAGGGTTAGACCTAAGTATTTTGCTTTATCCGTAAAACTGAGTTCCGTGTTTCTAAGCTTAGGTGGAGTTATGATTGGAATTTTATATTTCCTAGTGAATAATACAAGTTCCGTTTTGGACGGATTTACGTTGAGTCCAACGTTATCAGTCCATTTTGCTGTTATATCTAGCGCTGAGTCCATTAGATCTCTTAGGGTTTGTGGGAATTTCCCTGAAATGGCTATGGCGATGTCGTCTGCATATGCTACGACCTTATAGCCTTTGTTTTGTAGTGAAATAAGTAGCTTGTTCACTACTAGTATCCAAAGTAGCGGAGAGAGAACACCTCCCTGGGGTGTGCCTCTGTGTGCTAGCCTTTTAGTTGAGTAGTACCCGAGCTCGGACAGAATTTGTTCTATCCAGGTCCGGAGGCAGTGATCAACTTCCATATGTGCGAGTGCACTTGCGATGGATTCTGTTTTGACGTTGTTGAAGGCTCCTTCAATGTCAAGAAAAGATACCATAGTAAATTCTTTAACGGCTAGTGATTTTTCAATTGTACCTACTAGCGAGTGTAGAGCTGTTTCCACTGAGAAACCTTTACGGTAAGCATGTTGGGAGTTGGATAAGGTATGTTCCTTGAGTTTCGAGCGAATATAATTATCAACTAGTCTTTCTAGAGTTTTTAAAAAGTAAGAGGAGAGACTAATTGGTCTGAAATCTTTGGGAGTGTAGTGCGAGGTCTTACCGCCTTTCGGTATGAAGACCACCTTAACTTTTTTCCATGAGGAGGGGGTGTAGCCGAATTTGAGGCAGCTGTTGAAGATCTGGTATAGCCAGGGGGTTAAAAGTTTTATGGCTTTTTGTAGTTCCACTGGAGTTATACCATCCAATCCTGGGGATTTGTATGGATGGAAACTATTAACAGCCCATTGTAACTTGTGAGTGTTAACTATTCCATCCGGAACATCCAGGTTTGAGTGCGGGTGCGATATAGGTATGTTTGTATCTATCGAGTTTCCTGGGAAGTGAGTATCCATGAGAAGATCTAATGTTTCTTCTGTGGACTTGGTCCAATCACCGTTAGGTTTCTGGATAAAGCTAGGCATATTAGGGGATTTGGAAAGTATTTTCCTCAATCTACTGGAATCGTTTGTCTTTTCTATATTACTACAGAATAGTCTCTACGATTCTCTTTGAGCTTTCCTTAACTCTCTTTTATATACCTTAACACTGTTCTTATAGTTGTCCCAGTCTTCTGGAGAACGTGAATTCTTAGCTAAATTAAACTGTTTCCTACTACTTTTTCGTAGTTTTGCTATGTTTGCATTCCACCAAGGTGGCTTGCTTCCATTTTTGTGTCTACTGATCGGGCAAGCTTTTAAGAAGGCTTTATTCATTGATTTGGACACTTTGTCTACCATTTGGTCAATTTCGGATGGTGAACTTGGTTGAAAGATTTCATTGTTAAGTTTTTTGTCCCAGATGATAATCTAACAACTCTGCAATACTTTCGCCATTGCAGAATTCTTTGAAATGTTGCATGTCGGTTCGTCAGTTAGTTGTAGATTCAACGGCAGCTTCAACGCAGAATGAGCCGTTCGACCACCTTCCAACAATGTGGCTGCAATACCAGAAGAGGCAACCGCCAGCGCAATTTCTGATCTCGAACGAACCGAAACGAACAATACTGAAATAAGGAAGGTTTTACCAGTTCCGCCAGGCGCATTGATGAAGAAAATGCCTCCGTTTCGGTCGTTAATCGTTTTCATCAAAGTGTTGTAAACGTCCTTTTGCTGGGGTAAACTGTTCATCCAACGTTGAAATGGTTTAACATCGGGGTAAGCTTCTAGGTGAAATACATTCAAGCTTCTAGGTGGACCAATTTAGCTTGGCGGAGCCAATCTGTCAACTGCATCGAAGTTTGCCGTCTAGTATATGTACATACAGTGATGTGCAAAATAATAGGGACACTTCTACGCCAATGTTTCAAAAGCTTCCAATTTCTCTCAACGTTGACCGAAGTAAATAAAACTGACGAGATCTTAAGCATTGCTGTTTGCAAAACAAAGTGCAGTCCATTATACCTAAATATTCATCATGCATTTTAATTGTGTCATTAGTTTTGCGAAGTGCGCTCGATTTTGGCTGTGAAAAATAATAGGGACACCTATATGAACAACGGCTAAAATTAATAATTGATTGTTTTAGTTTTACTTTTTTGAACCTAATATGTAAGATTAGAGTTTATTTTCACAAAACATTATAAAACTTATGATTTTAATAGAAATTAGTGATTAAAAATGGGTCGGGGAAAAGCATTGTAAGGCTAAGGGGAGGAAGCTGATTAAGGATCTCCAGAATAAGGGTTTGTCTTACCGAGAAATAGCTGAAATTGTTGCGTCTTCCAAAACAAAGGTGGAAAACGCCTTAAAGTGGCAATCTAAGGCAGAAACTCGCGAAAGCCTAGAATGTTTGCCTCTCTCAAAAAAACGGTATTCCGCTACTCAAAGGCGGAACCTTTGCTTCATCCAGCGCTCTGGAAAAGATTTTAATCTGGATGTCGACACCCCCTGAACATTCCAGCTGGCCTGAATCCAAATGTGGCAATATCCTTGGGTCTGATGAGACCAAAGTTAATTTATTCAATTTATTTTTATTTCCTAGGTGGGAAGCTTCCACCTAAGACTTGCCAGAAGCGTGTCGATTCGATGCCGCGACGTTGCTTGGCTGTTATAAAGAACAATGTCTTTTCAACGAAATACTGAAGTACTTATTTGAAAAAACAATTCATTAATTATGTTATAACATTCATTTTATGTTTTAGTTCGTATTCGGAGTAAACAACTTTAAGAATTAATAGCTGTCCCTATTATTTTATTTAGCACAGGCAATTTAACAGGATTTGAAACTTTTTCTTTTTATTTTTATAAATTTTGGGGCAAACTGTCTATTTTTATAGTATCAACATTCTAACCAATTAATATAATTATAGCTTGTCATGAAAAAAAAGAGGTTTTTAGTTTTTTCGCGTTTTCTAATATGCTAATGGCTGTCCCTATTATTTTGCACATCACTGTATGTAGTTAGTCCATGGTGAAATGACGAAGCAAAAAGGACACCTGTCAAATTGCATTTGAATGTGTGGGCAATGTTGTTGCATGTGAATGTGTGGGAAAAGGGTTTTTCCGATTAAAAATTTTCCAAATTTGGAGTTCTGGCAATTAATTTCACTGTATTATTTCTTCAAAATGAAAAAAATGATTGTCCGGGAAACTTTTCCCAATTTTAAACCTTTGCAACCATTTGAATTGTAATATTACGACCAAAATGAAAAAAAAAAAGAAAATTCCCCATACAAAATTTATGGAAAATCGATTTTTCCGAATTTTCCAATTTTTTCTTCAAAATTTTCCAATTTTTTCGCCGTAAAAATGTTCCTTGGGCGGAGACGAAAATAACAAAAAAAAGACAGCTCAAATCGGAAAATCCGTTCCCGAGTTATGAGCGGTCTTACGTATGCCAACTCTTTTTTATATATATAAGATAAGAAGAAGTATGTTGTATGTTGCGCAACATTCCTAATGAGTACCATTCCTTATATGATAAGCATTATATTGCATTGTAAAAAGACTTATAAAGATTAAAAATTTTTGCTGGGATGGTAGTTTCGACTACCCTCAAGAATTCCTTACTCTCAGCCCAAAAAGTCCTCCGCAATGGTTTTGCAATAGGACGCGACTTCAAGTCAAAAAGTATGGCAGAAACATCATAAATACTCAAATTCTTACAAAACAAATTCCCGCAGCAGAGAAGGATGCCCTTATTCCTAGGATTGCAATGACACCAACGGATCTGCTTTTCAGTTCACATGTTGAGAATATTGTAAAAAAAATAGCAAAAAAATAGGTTTCTTTGGAAGAGTTAGAAGTAAGATATCATTTATGAGTGCAGTGCACATATGTAATATTATGATCAAACCTCACTTTGAATATTGTTCTTCAGTTCTCTATCTTTGTTATAATTCTATGATTATTAAACTACAACGTTTGCAAAATAGGGCAATGAGAATTATTTTAAAATGCAACCGGTACACTCCAATTAGATTGATGCTTTAATGTGGTAAAATGTAAAACAAACAATTTTTTTCAATGTTTTAAGTTTTATTTTTAAAATTATTAATTAAATATTGAGGTAAGAGGTCAATTACCTCAATATTTAAAAAAAATATCTCCGATATGTAACGGATTCTCAACCCTATTATTTAAGAACCGGCGATGATTTTAGGTTGCTACCTTATCGAGATAATGTTACGCAAAATAGCATAGTATATAAAGGTTGCCAGTTGTATAACTCATTACCAGCTGAATTAAAAAATGAATGTAACTTTAAAAGATTTAAAAAACTAATTACATTAGATGCACCCTATCTTATAACTAATAATAACTAACCATGTTATAATTTCTGATATACACATTAGGTTAAGTTTAAATTTGTAATTATTTGTTATTTATGGATTTTTTAATAGCAATATTATGCTAAATAAATTAAATAATAATTAATTAAAAAAAATCGTTTAAGAAAGCTTAGCATGGAGTTGGAGTTGAAAAATAAAAAATGAAAAATTAAATTTATAGTCAAAAATGACTCCGAGATCGTTCACTTCATTGTAACTGTAATCTATATATATAAAATGATAGCTAGGTCCGTCGATGTGCGCGCATTACGCTAAAACTACTGGATAGATTTTAATAATTTTTTTTTGTTTAATTCCTTAGACGCTTGGTCTCAATCTGCAATAAAAATTATCATGATATTCTTTTTTTAATATCAAATTATTAAGGTTTTCATAAAAACGTAGACGGTAATTATTCGATCGTTAGATTTCCGGCATATCCTCATTTTGTTACTTCCCATATGTGGTGTTGAAGAGAATCAGAATAAGAGAACGCAAATACACAATACAAACACTTCGCATTCACATTCTCATATAAGGTTCTCACGTACACGAAAGAATACAACATTTACTTTAAGACTATTTCTTCACAGTAGATTCTCTAAAAAAAAAATTATTTTTTCGAAAAATTTTGTTGTTATGTTTTGTCCTAAAGGGATAATTTTTTTCGACCTGAAAAGAGCATAATGCAAAAATACAGTAGACTTAATTTTATGGCAGTAGATTCAAATTTTGAAATAAATGCAGTAGATCTACTGCAATTGCAGCAAAACGGCAACGCTGCGATTTAATTCAATTTATTTGCGGAGAATATAATGTCTCTACTCCTTTGAGGAAAGAATAAAGCAACAACTCTATTGAGGTATGGTGCCATTCTCTCAACGACCAACCAGCGAGGTGAACACAGCATTGCAACTCATTTGAGGAGAATTAAAAACAACACCACAATTGATGTGAGACATTGTACCGCTTCATACAAACACATCATACAAATTCATAACAAATATGTGTCCTACCCAATACTATGTGCGTGTTCTCTTGCCACTGTGAAGAGAAACAGTTGTGGTGCGCATGTGCCGGACGGGCAGGAAGTTTCCACTTCTGCCTTAATGTAAAGTAAGCAACAGCCGCGCATCATTTGCGCAAGTGATCTGACGCTAAGCAGTTGTACCTCGAAATATTGTTAATATAGTAACACACGCGGACGAAGTCGCGGGCATCAGCTAGTCGTTTATAAAATAACACTGGGCAACAAATTTGAACTCACCATTTTTGTTGTTTATCAAAATTGGTTTATTACTTATCGCTTCTATCTATTTTATAAGAATATAATTCAATATTGGTTGCCATTTTTTAAAAAAAGTATCACGAAAAAAACCAGTAGAAATGCTATTAATTAGGAAGAAATGTGCCACCTCTTTGATGATTGATGCTGATGTCTTGTAAATTGACTGAGGAGCATCTCCTGCTAAGGCCCGGCAGGAATCCGCCAGCATCGAAGGGTTTAACTTGCCCTGATGTCTTTTTTCCATCTTAGAAACATCCTGATGAACACGCTCACCGTGTTCGTCTCTTACAACACCACAGTCATCGGCGAAAAAATTTAAATGTGAATGGAGGATCTTTGAAGATATGTGACAGCCCATGTTTTCATATAATGGTAACATGTTTTCCACGAGTTCGATGGAATTTTCGGTTCCTTTGGATCCCAAAAAATTTCTTACCATTAGACGAAAGTTGTCCAACGCAACTTTTTCATCTCCAAATATAATATTGTCGAATTCTTTTATCTTAGGTTAGCTTGAAATGGCTGCCAGCTAGGAGTCGCCAGCACACTTAGACCAATGAGGTCCGTTGTGATACCACGTGGATCATGGGAGAAGTTTCTCTCTGCCTACTCGTTTTAAAACCAATTAGAGCTTCTCATGAAGCGTAGGAGGCTCTTGATGTCAATATTCATCAGGTCGCCTATATCATTATAATAGGGAGCTCCTAAGTGGAGTTTCCTTCTACGGGAGAGAGCTGGGCAGAAACAAAGAAGGTGAGGAATAGTTTCCTCTTCTTCTTCATCCATGCAGCTTCTACAAAAATCGTTCGCGAAGAGGCCTAGCCTTGTAGCGTGCTTGCCTATTATACAGTGTCCAGTGATGACACCTATTGTGGTGCCGATATGCAATTTATTGAGAGAAATCAAACTCTTAGAGCGTTTTAGATCCAGCTTTGGCCAAATCTGTTTTGTCGATCTGCACTCTCGACAGCATCCAGCTTAAGTTTGAGTTTGCGAGTAGCGATTGGAATATCTAAGGTGCCATTGTCCGGTAAGATGGGTAAAGTTCCTTCTTTGGAGAGTTCATCGGCCTTACTAAATAGTTTATAGAGGTCGATTCCAGGGATTTGATTGCTGCCTGGCTATCAGAAAAGATGCGGATATCTCTAGCAGATATCACGTTTTTCTTAAGCCAAGATAGGGCTTCTTTGATCGCCATTATTTCCGCCTGGAACACGCTACAATGATGACGGAAGGAGAACTTAAGGTTAAGCTTATCAGAGAAAACACCTGCACCGACTCCGTCTTTGGTTTTTGACCCGTCAGTGTAGAAGTGAATAGAATCATCTTCTAAAAATGCATTGTCCTCCCAGCGTGATCTGGAAGGGATGTTGACAAGGAAGTTCTTCTCAAAATTTAGACGTGGGATGGTGTAGTCCGTGTTTTCGGGAGAGATTTTGAATTTATCCAGAATAGAGGCGTGGCCGAATTCTTTTCTTGACCACTGTTGGGTAGCTTCAACGCGAACGGCTGCAATCGCTGCCATTTGCTTGCTTTATATATCGAGGGGCATTAAATGGAATATAATGCCCAGGGAGTTGTACGTTATGCTCCGCTTATGCACAGACAAGCTGTACGTTGGATCTTACTTAGACAATCGCGATTTATAGCTTTATCTAAGGCTGTCCACCAGACAATCACCCCGTATGTGAGTATCGGTCTAATGATCGAGGTGTAGAGCCAGTGAGTAATTCGAGGTTGTAATCCCCATTTATTCCCAATGGCTTTCTTGCAAGAGAAAAGTGTAGCTTTCTTAACTCTTTCTTGAATATAAGATTTCCAACTTAGCTTCCTATCCAGGATAAGACCCAAATATTTTGCTTTATCAGAGAAAGTTAAGCTGGTTCCATTAAGAGAGGGAGGGTCAACTAGCGGAATTTTATATTTCCTTGAAAAGAGTACTAGTTCAGTTTTGTGAGGGTTTTCACCAGATCACGTCGAACTGCCCATCTAGTAAGCTTATTTAGAGCGTTTTGTAGGAGTTCCATTCTTTATCTTAAAAAAGGTTTCTTATCTGTGGTCCTACCTAAAAATAATATCCTTCTTAATTTTCGCTTCACTCAATGTTGGAGATTTTTACCGTAAATATTGAATAGTTGGCCCATTCTTGCCCAAGCCCTTAAATCTTCCTGCATTTACAATCACCAATCTTCTTTCCGGAAATAAATAAAAGAGCATCGTTTGCAAACAATATCGTTGATGTAAATAATAAAGAGCAGAGCGCCAAGAACTGATCCTTGAGGCACTCCGAGGGTCGTTTCAATACTGCTAGACATTACTCCATTAAATCTTGTTCTCTGAGACCTCCTGCTAAGTAATGACTCAAACCATTCCAGTTCCTTGCCTCCAACACCATAGATATGAAGTTTATTCAAAAGAATGCTTCTGTCAATCGTCTCGAACGCTCGACAGTAACCATAGCTCTTCGCAGCAAGCTCCTCTGTCCAACTAATCAGAACGCTATTCAGGGCTGACTCGCACGAATGTTTTTTTCGAAATCCCGACTGGTTTTCTATAAACAGGTTATTACTTTCGAAATAGGCCTCCAATTGAATTTGAACTATTTTTTCCAACACTTTCTCAAATATAGGTAATGCATTTACTGGCCGAAAGTCTTCACATTTGTTGGTTCCTTTTACTTTTCCAACGAGCGTAATTATTGATTCCTTCCACGACTCGGGGAAAGATCCCCTACTCAAAGATTTGTTTATCAACCGTAAAAGTACCTCTTTTGATTTATTTATTATTATTTCGCCTTATAAGTTATAATCTTATTTTAGACTACTTCTAAAAAATTACAAAATTACATTTTTTTTTTAATTATAAATTTAAATATATAGAATTCATTATAGCGGTTTTACAAAGCACTCTAGGCATATTAAAATCAATAGCGTTACTGTGCAAATTGTAATTGACAAAAACCGTAGTTATAGGATCATTTTGTCCATAGTTCGTTTTGTGTCTATAAATAAAAAAAAAATGTTCTCTAGGTCGAAGAGTGCGAATAGGAGCATATATATTAAACATCGATAGTAAAAGCGAACAATCAATATGAGCATTTATAATATCGTGAGCAAAAAGTACCGAGTAATAAATCCTTTTTTGTGCAAGCGGTTTTAAATTAATTAGCGCACATCTTGCTTCATAAGAGGGCATATCATTGTTCCAATTCATTTTACGGAGAGCAAACTTCGTAAATCGTTTTTGAATACTCTCTATACGTAATTCATAATTGTGATAATAAGGGTTCCAAATAATGCAACAACATTCTAATATTGAACGAATTAATGAACCCTCTACCTCCGAACCCAGTCACATAGCTATTAGAAATAGCTAAACAAACAGTGCCACCCTCTACCTCCGAACCCAGTCACATAGCTATTAGAAATAGCTAAACAAACAGTGCCACGGTCTAAAACCAAACCTTCCGACATTCCTAAACCTAACCCACCCACAATCTTCAATGCTGCCATGACCACAAGTCCTAAGCAAGACAGCCAATCCGCAAAAAATGCAACATATAATCAGCAAAGCTCCAAAACATTGTCAACTTTACCCGATGTAGACATGCACCCCATTTCTACCCCAAAAGATAACTCAGTCTTACACAAAGCAAACTATCACAATCCTAATAAAACAAGTCCAACTCGCAATTCTGAATCCATCTCTGTTAGCCCAAACCCAACAGACACTAAGAATAATCCAAATCGTTCACACTCTTTCCAAAACAATAAGTCTCTAAACGCTATCCAATTAAACAAACACACACACAAGCCAAACCCAGCTTCAACAGCAATTACCCAACACACCACACCTTTTGACTCACCCATGTCTTCTTTCACACAATCGCTCCTCAAAAATAACGAATACTTCATTCCCACTTCGCAACACGATGATGACATCTAATAAAACTTTTATCACTACCAATTCTGACTCTGCAGTTCAGATATTGAACCGTCCGAGCTCGACTAGTAGCTCGGGCGTTTCAACATCTGGACTGCAGAGTCAATGCTTACCATCTTCTTACTTGAGCCACCGTGATTTTTCACAATATACTTCGGATTATATTGTCCAAAAGTCCCTGGTATCAACAAAAACAGTACTAAAAGTTCTACAATGGAACTTGGATGGTTATTCTAATAACTATCATGAACTGCAGTTACTGATAAACGACCTCCGACCTTCTATGATATCGCTTCAAGAAACCCATTTACAAGTAAAAGCAAAACCTTTCTCTCCGAAGCAATGTGCTTCGTTTTTTCACAACCTCCCAACTAACATGACAGCCAAGCAAGGGATAGGACTCCTAGTCCACAAATCTCTTCCCCACAGATTTATTGAAATCAACTCCCCAATATCAGCTGTTGCCGTTTTAATCGAATTAAAACAGAAAATCACAGTCATATCCTTATATATCCCTCCGGATCAAACCTTTTGTGTCTCCGAAATCGAGAATATAGTAAATGCCTTTCAACCCCCCTTACTGACTTCAATTCCTGGAGCCCCCTTTGGGGCTCTCCACATACCAATACAAGGGGCAAAATTGTGGAGGACTTCCTAACACACTCCAACTTGGCCGTATTGAACGATGGTAAGCCTACCCACTTCTTCACTCACAACACACTCACCCACGTGGACCTATCCCTAATTTCCGCACAATTATACCCCAATACCACATGCACAACTCTTCCGCACTTACATGGTAGCGACCACTTTCCCCTAATGACCCTAAACCCAAGTCGACTTCCAAAATTTCAAATTGATAAAGCCAACTGGCCCCTGTTTGAAAAAATTGCGTCAAATATCATTACATCTACGATTCCATCCTTTAACATCAATAAAGAAGCAGCCCTTATACATAAAACCATAAGAAGCGCAGCTAACACAGCTATTCTATTCTATTAACAGTTTTTGGTTTTTTATGTATATGTATTTTTTAAGACCTTCGTAATTCTCATTTATGCCTGCATGCATTGTTTCGCTTCGATGGTACTTATGAATCTGTTTCAAAGCTTCAGCCTCATCTTTCATACCTTTAGCGAAATAAAAGCATTTTACGAATTTAACAATTGGGTTAAATAGCTCTATTAGTTTCAACTGAACCAGATTGTACTCGTGCTCAGTAAGCTCAGAATATATACCTACTTTACCTCTTTTTACATACCTTCTAAAAATATCCGTCATAAAATCGTTTTCTATATCTTGAGAACTAATAGGTTATATATATATATATATATATTATATATGTATTTTCATCTTCTTATCAAATACTTCAGATTCCTTACTCTTATTATTTGTTAAAATTATTTGCGTAAAAAACTTATTAACTACAGTATCTTAAATTGGAAAGTGATCAACTTGTTCCTCCTCTTGAGAGTGGATTGTGTTATCTAAACTCATTTGATCAATTTCAAACATTTCCTCTTCAGTTTGGACTTTCTCTGCCTCGTCAGATTTGAACGTCTCTGTCAAATTAATTTCACCTGTATCTGGGTTCATTCTACTTAAAAAATCTGCTGCCTTATTGTCTTTGCCCTTAATATATCCGATGTAGATATTATATTCTCCTAACTTCAGAAGCCGATGGCTGGGTGTTGTCTGATAGGGTAGACACTGATTGGTTTCAACCTGGCAAAGCCCAGTGTTGTAACTGTTACCACACATCAACTGTGCTTATATTACCTCCAAGTGGTAGCCATCGGATACTGGCCGTTGTCCACCCAGATCCGGCTTGCCAAACTTATAAGCGCGAGTGCTGATCAAGAGAAAATAGCAGCACTATAAACACGACAGCGGACGAATTCCCTCGATGGAATCAACGGTGGCGTCTCATCTTCCACAACGGAAACAACACCTTATCTCGGCTACTTCGACATATTCGAAGCTCAGGTCGATAAGGATTCTTCAGGTACTAGTCAGGGTCCTGGAAAAGAGATGGTGGCGGATGAGCCCTTAATGGACCAACGGCAGCGCTCACATCCCCGAAGTGGGTTACTGACATCGGCTTAACCGGCCCCTCGTCCTAGGGGTCTCATCAATGAACCTGGTCCTCCAGGTTGGAGGTTGGGCCGTCGGGGTAACTTCCCTACCACGTAAAAAAAATTTAGTTATGAGAGAGACACATCATGCCTCGGATAATGAACCTCAAATGGCAACACGACCCGGAACGTCAAAGGACTATGAACTGAGAGTAGCAACCTGGAACGTACGTACACTGTACACCCCCGGCGCTACTCAAAAACTTGAATCTGTCCTCGAGCGGTATAAGGCAGATATTACCGCGATCCAGGAAATACGATGGATAGGATCAGGTATACAGAAACGACAAAACGACAAAAACGACATCTATTACAGCTGTCACAAAAGATTGCACATGTTAGGATGCGGATTCGTCGTGGGAAATCGGCTTCGGTCAAAGATCATTGACTTCAAGCCGATAAGCGATCGCCTAGCTGTGATCCGCATCAGAGGCGCATTTTAAAACATAAGCCTAATATGTGCACACGCCCCTACCGATGAGGCTGAGGATCCCATCAAGCAGGAATTTTACGACCTCCTGGACGGAGCCTACGGAGCCTGTCCGGAGTATGATCCGAAAATCGTACTCGGGGATTTCAACGTCAAAGTCGGTAAGGAAAACATCTTCGGCGGGTTAGTTGGCAAGCACAGCCCCCACGATACGACAACAGATAACGGCTTCCGACTAACCGACTTTGCAGCAGCACGTAATACGGTGATAAGTAGCACTGGGTTTCCAAGACTACGAATCCACACAGCAACCTGGCGCTCCCCAGATGGTCGAACCGCCAATCAAATAGACCACGTGCTAATTGATGCAAGACACGCATCAAATATCCTGAATGTACACACATTCAGAGGGACCAACGTCGAATCTGACCATTTCCTTGTAGCAGCAAAATTCAGAGCTCGACTGTCCAACGAAAAGAAGCTGCGAACCGCCCAGAAAAAGAAATTTAACGTTGGACGCCTTAGCACGCATGGAGAAGCTAGAGACTACAGAGAGCGCCTGAGCGAGAGACTCTCCACTGTGCACCCACCATCCACAAACGCCAACAATCTGTGGACCTAGTACCGCGACATCATCAAAGAGGTAGCCGAGTCCACCGTTGGATACCAACCACCGCCGAAAAAGAACCCGTGGTATGATGATGAGTGCGTACGGAGGAAAAAGGTGACGGAGAATGCACACAAACAAACGTTGCGGCGCAAAACTAGAGGGAGGAGAAAAAGATTCTGCGGAGGAAGAAAAGGGCATACGCAGTCTGCCAGCTCAAGGATATCGAGGAGTGCCGCGATAGAAACAACATCCGGATGTTTTATAGAAAAGCCAAACAACTGGCACTTGGCTTCAGACCCGGAACGCAAGCTCTTCGAAATAGTGAAGGAAACCTAGTCACCGAAGCACAGGGAATAGTAGATGTTTTTAAGCAGCACTTCCAGCAGCTGCTAAATGGGCATCATGTAGAGAGAGTGGTAGGGGAAGAAGAACACCCGCATTCAGTCAACGAACAAGCAGTCCCCCCTCCAAGTATCGAAGAGGTCGGCACAGCTATCAAAAAGCTGAAGAATAACAAGGCCGCCGGCTCTGATGGACTGCCAGCAGAGCTCTTCAAATACGGTGGTGATGTTTTGGTAGGGTGCATGCACCAACTCATCAACAAAGTATGGGAGGATGAAAGCATGCCCGATGACTGGACAATCAGCTCCATATGCCCCATCTACAAAAAAGGCGATCCTATGTCCTGCAAAAACTACAGAGGCATATCCCTGCTAAATGTCGCGTATAAGATCCTGTGGTTTCCGGCCCGGCAGATCGACGATAGACCAAATTTTCACATTAAGGCAAATCCTGGAAAAGACCAAGGAATTTCAAGTCGAGACTCACCATCTTTTCTTCGACTTCAAAGCCGCATATGATAGCATTCATCGCCGTGAGCTCTACATGGAGATGGCCGAATTCGGGATCCCGCGCAAACTAATTCAGCTTTGTCGCCTCACGCTGGAAAACACGCGATGCAACGTGCAGTTTGGAAACAGTTCTTCTGAACTATTCCAAACGTGTACCGGATTTCGGCAAGGAGATGCGCTATCATGTGATTTCTTCAATCTAGTACTGGACAGGATAGTGCGCAGGGCAGGCGTCAGCACGGAAGGCACTATCTTCAACAAGTCCGTCCAGCTGCTGGGATACGCAGACGATATTGATATCATCGGTCGCTCCCAGCGTGCCGTCATAGAGGCTTTTACGGCAATTGAAGAACAGGCGAAACGAGTCGGTCTTGAGGTAAACGAGGACAAAACAAAGTATATGTTGTCAACAAACAAAGCAGCATCTATCCACCGCCTAGGACAAAACGTCACTGTTGACAGCAGTAACTTCGAAGTAGTTAAGGAGTTTACCTACCTCGGAGTAAACATCAACTCCACGAACGACATCTTAGTGGAGATTCGACGAAGACTAATCCAAGTAAACCGCTGCTACTTCGGTTTAGCGAAACAACTGGGTTCAAAACTCCTAACTCGGAAGACAAAATGCGTGCTCTACAAAACACACAAAACACTGCCAGTTCTGCTGTACGGTGCCGAGTGTTGGACGATAAGCAGGAAAGCAGAGCAGATTTTGAATACTTTCGAGAGAAAATTTCTTCGTCGAATTTTCGGTCCCATATGCGAGGAGGGCGAATGGAGAAGAAGATATAACCGCGAACTCTATGAGCTGTATCAAGATGTGGATGTAGTCCGGAAAGTCAAAACACGTCGACTACACTGACTCGGCCACATCGAGCGAATGGACAATAATGCTCCAGCTAAGAGGATCTTCGAATCCCAGCCCCCAGGTTCGAGACGACAAGGAAGACCGAACCTCCGTTTTAAGGACCAAGCTATCGCGGATGCCAGAGCGCTTGGTCTGGAAAACTGGAAGCAGCGTGCCCAGGATCGAAGAGGATGGAAGGCTGCTGTTTCTCAGGCAGGGACCCTCCACGGGTTGGGAGCCCGTTAAGAAGAAGAACCTCAGAAGCCACCTTTGTAAGCTATGATTTATATCCATCCCTTTATGCTTGGCTTGTAACCATTTAAGGGGTTGATGGTCTGTCATTAAGTCAAACTTTCTTCCATAAATATACGGTCGAAAGTAATTTACAGCCCATACGATTCCCAATAACTCTTTTTCTGTCGCTGAGTAATTCCTTTCATGAGAATTTAAAGTTCTGCTAGCATAACAGATTGGGTGTTCGTCTTGAGACAAAACAGCACCTAAAGCATAATCACTAGCATCGGTCACTAACTTAAACTTTTTGCTAAAGTCTGGGTATCTAAGTACTGGTGTTTCGGTTGAAAGTCTTTTTAATTTCACAAAGGCATCAATGTAATTTGAGTCGTTCTTGTTAATTTTGGCATTCTTTTTTAGATACTTTGTCATTCCATGTGCAATTTTTGCATAATCTTTTATGAACTTAAGGTAATATCCTGTTAAGCCCAAAAAGGATTTGATTTGTTTAGGGGTTTCTGGAAGTTAAAGTTTCTGAATGTTCTCAATCTTACTCGTATTAGGTTTGACTCCTTCAGTAGTCAAAATATGACCTAAGTATTCCGTCTCTCTAGCAAAAAATTTACATTTGTCTACTTGTATTTTGAGGTTGTGTACTCTGAGTTTATTAAAAACTTTCCTTATGTTTTCAGCATGTTCATCAATGTTTGTACTGAATATTAGTATATCGTCCATATATACTACACAGATTTTATTGATGTACTCTCTTAGGACTGAATTCATCAGACGCTGAAAAGTAGCCGGGGCATTTTTAAACCCGAACGGCATCCTATTCATACTGCCCTAATGGTGTGGAAAATGCTGTTTTTTTTCGATCCTCTTCTCTGATTAGTACCTGATGAAAGCCCTTGGCTAAGTCAAGAGTTGTAAAATACTGAGCTCTACCTAATTTTTCTAGAATATTCTCTATATTTGGGATAGGAAATTTGTCATCAACAGTAACTTCGTTCAGTTTACGGTACTCGATGACAATTCTACATTTCTTTTTCCCTGAATTATCCGATTTTTTGGGTACTATCCAGAGAGGAGAGTTATATGGCGAATTACTTTCTTTAGTAATTCGTCGATCTAGCATTTCCTTAATTTGCCTACTTATCTCTTCTTCATGAATTTGGGGATACCTATAAATTTTCGAATAAATAGGATTGATTACTACATTTTGTTATTATTTCGTGTCTTATCTCATGAACATGGGAAAGCTTTTGACCTTCTTGAAAAAACAAATCGCTATTATCTTCTAAAATACATTTCAATTTTTCTATTTCTTCGATATTAAATACATCACCTTTCGAATATTCTAGTAAATGGATTTCATTTTCCGTATAAGGACATGAATTTAAAAATTTTATTTTTCTCCCATGGACTTCCAAAAGTTCTTCATCTAAGTTAACAATTGCTTGGAGCGGTTTAAGCAAATTTAGTCCTATGAGTCCATCGAATTCTTTGTTCTTAAAAGTTGTAAGCTTCCAACTGATCCATTTCTCTTCATAAAATTCTAAAGGTAATTCTGTTATTATTTCTGAATCTACTATTGTTTGACCGTTAAGAGTATTGAAATTAATTATTTTATCTAGCTTTAGTCTTTTGTATTGTGATAGTTTAGTTTTGTCTGGAAGGGTTGTCGTCGAACCAGTATCTATAAGGCATTTAAGTTTGTCGTTACCTATTGTCAATTCTACTATCGGTAAGTATGTACTGGAGGCGGCAATTGAAAAATTACCTCTTCCTGTTCTTGTCTTTGCAAATGACCCACTTCCATCGGCTCTACTCTATTTATACTGTCTTGAGTTTCCACTAAAATTCAAATTATTATTGTTCAATATACTTGTCTCTGTTCAGTAAAATTGCGTATTCAATATAGTTGTCCCTTTTCTTTTTTTACTGTTGTCCTTTATACTTTTCATTTTCCTTCATTCGTTTTTTTGTCCTCTAATACTGCGGAACCCTTGAGATCGAAAAATAAATAATTTACAGTCCACTCGTTTGTCTTTATTTCTCAAAAGTTATTTTCCGGTCTAACATTTGGTCCATCGACCAAATGGAGGATATCATGCAAAGAATCCTCAACAGAATGGATGACATGGAAAAGAATAATAAGAAAATTCTGGAAAGAATATCTTTCCTTGAAAAACTAAACAGTAACAAAAAAACTGTTTTTTTTAAAAGATCCTAATGGCTAAAAACATAAAAATATTGTTATGGAATGCCAATGGTCTCGAGAATCGCAAAGACGAATTGCAAGCGACTCTCGATATAAACAAAATTGACCATACCATACCCCACATCCTCACTGTACAGCAAGAGGAGGGGCAGCAGTTATGATTAAGGAAGGTGTTAGCCACGATGAAGATGAAGAATATCAGTCGTGTGAAATACAAGCCAAATCCGTAAACATAAAAACAAGCAGCGGCAAGATAACGGTAGCAGCGGCATATTGTTCTCCTAGCTATAGGCAGAAACAAAACGATTTTAAAAGCCTCTTCCGTAAATTTGGAAACAAATTTATAATAGGCGGAGATTTCAACGCAAAGAACAAATTCTGGGGATCAAGATTAACAAATACAAGAGGAAGAGAACTCCTTGAATCTATAAAAGAAAGCAATGCTAATCACCATTCAACGGGAAATCCTACTTTCTGGCCCACAGATAGGAACAAAATCCCGGACGTTGTCGACTTCTTTATAACTAAGAATATCTCCTCAAATACTACCCAAGTGCAGGAAGGGCCAGATCTTGACTCAGATCACTCGTCTGTGCTGCATACACTTGGAAATAAAATTATTATGAAGGAACGTAACCCATGTCTAGTGAACAAGCTAACTGACTGGATATATTTCAGATATCTGCTGGAGGAATGCATCGAACTAAGAACAACAATCAATACAATAGAGCAACTAGAAAGTGAAGTTTATACTTTCACCCTAAACATACAAAATGCTGCTTGGGCTGCAACGCCTGAATCAAATAGTAAAGTAAAAAGAAACGTATATCCCAAAGAAATATGCGACATAATATCTGAAAAGAGGAGAGCTCGCAAACGCTGGCAATTGTCGAGAGCGCCTAGTGATAAAAATAGACTTAATAGTTTAAACAATACGCTAAGAAAAAAGATCACAGAATTGAAAAATGCGTCGGTGGAAAGATACCTTACAAATCTGACAAACGATGCTAGTACAGAATACTCACTGTGGAAGGCTACAAAAAAAATGAAAAGACCAACGGCACACATCCCGCCAGTTAAAAACAGCAGTGGAAACTGGGCAAAAACAAACAGACAAAAGGCCGATTAATTTGCTAAACATCTTGAAAGCGTCTTTCAGCCTTATGAAGATAATGATTATCTCACACAAACGGAAGAAATGTACGAAGATGAGAGGTTAATCCCAGCAGTAACCTCTAAGGAAATAGCCACAGAAATAAAAGAGAAGATCAACCCGAAAAAAGCTCCGGGATTTGATTTAATCACGGGTGAAATTCTGAAAAAACTGCCTAGAAAAGGTATGAAAAAAATAGCACAGATAATAAATGCAGCGTTCAGACTAAGGTATGTTCCACGCATGTGGAAGGTAGCGGAAGTTATTATGGTACCAAAGCCGGGAAAATTACCCAGTGAAGTTACCTCATATCGTCCGATTTCATTGCTGCCAATACTGTCAAAGATCTTCGAAAAAATTCTTCTAAAACGACTCCATCCGATTATAGAAGAAAAGGCACTGATACCAAACCATCAATTTGGTTTCAGAAATAAGTACTCCACTATAGATCAGGTCCACAGAATAACTGACAAAATAGAAAAAGCCTTAGAAGAAAAACAAATATGCTCTACCATCTTCCTTGATGTAACACAGGCTTTTGATAAAGTATGGCATAAGGGATTGGTCCATAAACTAAAAAAATATCTTCCAAGACAATACTCAGAAATACTAGAGTCATATATAAAGCAGCGATTATATAGAATTAAGCAAGAAAATGAGTACTCCGCATTAAAATGTATAAAATCTGGAGTACTGCAAGGTAGTGTGTTAGGGCCTGTGCTGTTCCTCCTATACACGAACGACCTACCACAAAATGACGAAATTACTGTTGCCACATTTGCAGACGATACTGCTGTACTTGCTGTCGGAAAAACCGTGCAGGAAGCTACCGACTACAAAGGACAGTAAATGAAATATCTGAATGGACCAAAAAATGGCAAATAAAATTAAATGAACTGAAGTCAATCCATGTTAACTTCACGAATAAAAACGTACAACACATACCTGTGTACATAAATAACAAAGTAGTTCTGCATTCGAACTCAGCTAAGCACTTAGGCATGACTTTAGACGCGAAGTTGCGCTGGAAAACTCATGTTAAGAAAAAACAGAATGAACTAAACATTCGATATAAAAAAATGTATTGGCTAATAGGGAGGTATTCATGTCTCTCAATATATAATAAACTGCTTCTCTATAAGCAAGTTTTAAAGCCAATATGGACATATGGCCTTCAGCTCTGGGAGTGCACAAGTAAGACGACCCTACAAAGCATACAATGCTTCAAAAATAAAGTACTACGCAATATTGTTAATGCGCCATGGTGCATACGTAACGCTGATCTGCATAGGGATCTAAAAATTGAAATGGTAGAGGACGAGGTCAGGAAGGTCGCAAGAAGACATGAAGGTAGGCTTCGCAACCATACTAATTTAGAAGTAGTCGAACTACTTAATAATAACAATCTAGTTAAAAGATTACGAAGAACAAAACCATTCGAACTAGTTAACTAGGGGAAAAAAAAAAAAAATAAAAATTAAAAATATATATACATATATATATTAAAAGAAATATATAACATAATCACCTGACCAAGTGATAACGAGCTAAAAAACAAAAGGTAACAGACCAATGTTAGTTCCTTATAACATAAAATTATAAGTAATATAATAATTGTATCGTTTTATTAACCTCGCATAATTAAATTCGTTGGTGCGCAGTGGAATTTACCACTCACACACATACACATACAATCACACATTGCAAAAGTGGACACACTTAGGTTCCACAAGCTGCAAATAGTATCGGTGGTGTATTGTTGTTCTGTACTGTGTACTGTGCTCTCTTTTTGCACTTCAACTACGCCACGACAATCTACCTATCGCACTTTTACTCTCTCTCTCTCTAACAAGTGTCATGTCAATCGAAAAGCTAAAAGCATCCCGTGCTGGGAAAAAAGGATGTATCACGAGAATCCAGACGAAAATTCAGGAAAAACAAGAATCGATTACCGCCAGGGATCTGGAGTGCTGTCTTCAACTACTGGAAGGATATTTCACCCAATATCTTGCAATTCAAGATGCTATCGATGACCTTCTCCCTGCGAACAGGGAAGAGGAGGACTACAGGGCAAGTGTTGAAGAGTTATATTGTTCGTCAAATCACAAATTCTCGCACTTTTAGCACAACCGAAAAGTATCTCATCCAAACATGTTATTGCTCACCCCGTTTCTGGAGATGATCTTCCAAAAATAAAGCCACCAACGTTCTCGGGCGAATATACGGAGTACAACACGTTTACTGCAACGATTGACTCTAAAGCAATACCAACAATTAGGAAATTTCAATTGTTGGTGGATGAGTGTTTGAAAGGCGAGGCGAAGTTAACCATCAAGTCGTTAGATGTTATCGAGGAGAATTATTCGAAGGCGTTGAAGTTGTTAAAAGGGCGCTATGATAACAAATGCATTGTCTTCCAGTCTCATATTCGGGGACTGTACCATCTTCCATCAGTTCCAAGGAATTCGGGAACTGAACTTCGTCGTTTCGTTGATGGAGTGGAGGGACATCTCGGTGCATTAAGATCATTGGGTACAGATACTGATATCGTTAATGCACTCCTGCTTTATATAACATCACTCAAGCTGGACACTGAAACGCATGCTAAGTGGGAGGACTCTTTGACATGGAAGGAGTGTTCATTGTTCCTCACCAAGCGGAGTCAACAACTCGATATAAGAGATCCTCGCAGCAAGACAACAACAGCTGTGTCATTATCATCGTCGTCGTCATCGAAGACCTACCTTTCGAATAGTGAAGCCAAATTTAAAAATCGTCGCATAACTTCATTAGCCGCCGTTGAGCTGCGTTGTGCTTTCTGCAATTTAAAACAACACACCATATCAGATTGCAACAAATTCGTTAAGCTTTCTGTATACGAACGGTTTCGGACTGTCAAGTTGTCGAAGTGGAGGGTATGTAGCGAACCACATCACTCACTACTTCATCGCTTTCAGGTTGCAGTTTCAAATTCAGTGCAGACAACCTCAAGCCAGAGTATTGCTAGCAATCCCAACCTTGGCACATCGAATTCCAATGCAAATCTTATATCATCTGCACTTCATTCCACCACACTGAAAGGAAATTCAAGAAACCACGTATTTCTGGCTACTGCTTTAGTAAATGTTAAAGCAGCAAACGGTGAGTACATTCCGACTCGTGTACTCTTGGACTCGGGATCGCAGATAAATTTAATTTCAATGCACTTGGCACAAAAGCTACGTTTGAAGCTTATCAATTTCAGCGGAGAATTAGGTGCAATCGGAAACATCAATTTGCCAGCTCGTCACAAAACATTTGCTTCAGTAAAGTCAAGATTCAATGACTTCAAAACTAACTTGGACTTGTTGATTTTGTCATCGATAACATCAAATCAACCCGAAGTTCACATTGACATCAGCGATTGGTGCATGCCTCCAGATATTTCGTTAGCCGATCCCAACTTTAATAGACCTCAACGTATTGACATGCTCATCGGAGCTGATATCTTTTTCGACCTGTTAGCCGATGGTCAGATAAATTTGGGAGACGAATTTCCCGTACTTCAAAACACTTTGTTCGGTTGGAGCATCGTCGGCAAGTTCACTCCCAAAGGCGCCATCCGGCATGATTGGAGTTTGATTGCACATGCGCGTGAAAGCATGTACAAATCCAATGGAACTGCAGATATCGCACTCAACGAAATGCTACAAACGTTTTTAACAATCGAAAATGTCCAATCAAATTCGCCAAATTGGACCGAGGAACAGATAGCATGTGAGAACTTGTTTTGCAAAACCACTCAGCAAAGATCCGATGGTAGACTAGAAGTACATTTACCATTTAAGGAGGATCTCAGTGCCCTTGGGAACTCAAAGCAAATTGCAGAGAAACGCTTCTTAAGTCTGGAGAGGCGTCTCGAAAAAGTTCCTGAAGTAAGAGATCAGTATATTTCATTCATGCGAGAATACGAGTCTCGACATATGGAAGCTGTCCCATCGAATGAGATTACAAATGTACGATACTATATACCTCATCAATTTGTTCTTCGCCAAGAAAGTTCGTCAACACGATTGAGAGTTGTCTTCGATGCGTCCTGTCGAACATCATCCAATGTATCACTAAATGATATCCTTATGGTGGGACCTACAGTGCAACAGGATTCGTTCTCGTCAGATTGCCTTGACTGCAGATATACCGAAAATGTATAAGCAATTTTTCGTTCGGCCTACAGATACGAATTTTCAAGCAATCTTGTGGCGTGAGAATATGAATTCCAACATTAATGTCTTTCGATTGAAAACAGTAACGTATGGCACGTCATCAGCACCATACCATGCCACACGATGTCTTTTATATTTGGCTCAGAAGCATCGGGACAAATTTGCACTCGGTTCGGCGGTAATGGAGAGGGATTTCTACATCGATGATCTCATCTCTGGTGCTGATACATTGGAGGAAGCTGATGAGATTCGTTTCCAGATTGAATCAATTTTGCACACTGCTGGACTTGAATTGAAGAAATGGTTTTCCAATGAGGGTAAGCTGTTGAACAAAATTCCTTTACTTTATCGCGAGACTCCATTGAGGATTAATGATAGCGATGTCATCAAGGCTCTTGGTGTAGTTTGGGAGCCTTCAAAGGATGAACTCCAGTTTGTCAATCCATTAATGTCGGTGCAGAGTGCCAATATCGTCACTAAAAGAACCGTATTGGCAGACGTGGCAGGTTATATGACCCGTTGGGGTTAGTAAACCCAGTCATTGTATTGGGAAAGATATTTTTTCAACGACTGTGGATTTCTAAAATCGAATGGGATGAAGAGGTGGCCGATGACCTGAAAGAAGAGTGGATCAATTATCGTTCACAACTCGATGAACTTAAAAGGGTACATGTTCCCAGATACATATTTTCAAAGGACGCTGTTCGTTGCGAGTTGCATGGGTTCTCGGATGCCTCTCTCAAAGCTTTTGGCTGTTGTCTTTACGTCCGCATCGTGGATGTGCTGGGAAATATAAGTGTTAATCTTTTAAGTGCGAAGTCCAAAGTTGCACATGTGTCCACTCAAAGTTTGCCCCGGTTGGAACTATGTGCTTCATTACTTCTATCCAAACTGCTTCGTCGAGTAAGGGAATCCTTTGACAAGAAATTCGATCAAATCGTATTGTGGACAGATTCAGAAATTGTCCTCAATTGGCTTGCTGACCATCCTTCGACCAGTGTCCGCTATACAGGAACTGACTGCGGAAGCAACATGGAGGCATGTCAATACGAAATCAAATCCAGCCGACATCGTATCGCGGGGATCAATGGTTGCAGAATTGATTGAATCCTGTTGGCTTAAAGGTCCAGATTTCCTCTATCTTCATGCTAGTGAGTGGCCACTCAAGGAGAAGCAAGCGGTGGTCAATATCCCTGAACGGCGTAAGATAACATCTGTATTTCTTGGGTTAGCACACAAAAATAATTCTGGCTTTGACAATTTAATTAAAAATCATAAATTCATTACAAGTTATAAAAAAAATTATTCGGTTCTTCGCCTACTGCTTTCGATTTTTTGAGAATTTAAGGAGAAAACGTCAAAACCAAGAGTTATTGCTAGGTGAATTTTCAGCAGAGGAGTACGAAGTTACTTTGCTTAAAATCGTATTTTGTGTTCAGCAGAGTTGCTTCGGAGACGAAATAGCAGACCTTCAATCAAAGAATCACGTCGTTACTTCGAAGAGTCCCATCAAGAATATTAATCCATATCTTCACATCGGTCCTTTGGTGACTTTGATATGCGTTGGTGGACGGCTGGATCTTTCAGACTTACCATATGATGCGAAGCATCCAATTTTGCTGCCAAAGTCTCATCCGTTTGTCAGAAGTTATCTTGATTTTTTACATCTAAAAAACCATCATGCCGGAGCTCAAGCGTTGGTATCAATTTCCAGAAACATGGCGACTAGTGTGGTGCATAATTGTTTGCGATGCTTTCGAATGCGGCCTAAGTTACAAAAACAAATTATGGGTAATCTACCGGCTTCCAGGGTATGTAGTGGACGCCCATTTCTAATTTCGGGTGTGGATTTTTGCGGCCCATTCTCTACTTCTATGAAATCTCGTGGGATTCCTACTAAAAAATCTTATATGGCAGTCTTCGTATGTTTCGCTACCAAGGCTGTTCACTTGGAGATCGTCTCGGACCTGTCGACAAATGGATTTCTGGCTGCTCTTAGACGATTCATTTCTCGTCGTGGTATTTGTTGCCATCTATACTGCGATAATGCCACTAATTTCGTGGGAGCAAGAAATGAATTAGCAGAACTACGAAAACATTTCTACAATGAACACACTCAAACATCAATTTTAAGAATTTGTGCTGATGATAATATCGAGTTCCATCATATACCACCTCGTTCACCACATTTTGGAGGTTTGTGGGAGTGGGCAGTTAAGTCAGCAAAGAGGCCTCTTGTCAGAACGTGTACTTCGAGTTCGCTTACGTTTGAAGAACTCTCAACTGTAGCAGTTAAAATAGAAGCCATTCTAAATTCACGGCCTCTCACTCCATTAACTTCGGATCCTAGTGATGAACAAGTGCTAACTCCTGAGCATTTTTTAATTGGCGGCCCTCTCACTTCATTCGCAGAGCCAGACGTTACTAATATCTCCCGTCTTAATCGTTGGCAACAAATAAATGCTGTTCGACTTCACTTCTGGAAGCGCTGGTCTCAGGAATATGTGACCCAACTTCAACATCGCTACAAGTGGAGTTGTAAATCAGGTGATGTCAGACCTGGTATGATGGTTCTCGTGTCCGATGACAATTTACCTCCTCAAAAATGGTTACTCGGTCGTATTGCTGAAACTATTCCCGGCAAGGACGGACATGTTCGGGTCATACGCATCAAAACTAAATATGGCATCATATCGAGAGCTGTACACAAGGTGGCACCATTACCATTTGAAGATGTGCCTTAAAGAATACGGGATTCTTTCAGAGGCGGCGGCATGTTCAACATACTTGTCTCTGTTCAGTATAATTGCATATTCAAAATAGTTGTCCCTTTTCTTTTTATACTTTTCATTTTCCTTCATTCGTTTTTTTGTCCTCTAATACTGCGGAACCCTTGAGATCGAAAAATAAATAATTTACAGTCCACTCGTTTGTCTTTATTTCTCAAAAGTTATTTTCCGGTCTAACATTTATTATTTCTAAACTGCTCTGAGGTTCTATTAAAGTTTTGAGCAAAGTTTTGTCTAACCTGATCGGAGTTTCTCTCATGGTTTTGAAATTGATGGTAAGATGCACTGTGGTTATTTTTATTATAATTATGACCTTTTTTATTTTGAGCAAAATGGTTTACATTTTTATTAAATCTACTTTGCCTTATCATTCCATTCTCTTCCAAAGTAAAGAAGGCTTCTCGAAGATTACTAATATTTCTGCTTAATATTATGCTGGCTAAACTTGGGTCTATACCATTTATAAATGTTTTTAACACTATTGATTCATTCACTGAAGGTGAGAATTCTACTGGCTTTTCAACATCAAATTCGTACTTAGAATTAAGCTTATTTAGAATATCTTTAAGTTTATTAAAATATTCACTTACATTATTGTAATTCCTACAGCTAACAGCCTGATGGTAAAGACTGTGATAGGTTTTCCTTATTCCGAAGCTTCTGGTGAGCTCTGTTTTTATTTCCTCCCACGTTGGACTGGTCCCAAGTGTTCTGATTGCTTGAAGAGCATCTCCCTGTATTTTATTTACTACATTCCTCTGTAGTATGAAATTGTAGAGGGCTTGATCTTCTCGGAAAAGCGGTAAGAATAGCTCTACTTCTCTTATGAAGGATGTTAGTTCATAGCCGTCTTTTCCATTAAATTCCCTTATTCTGGCGGCTTCTCTTATCAACTCGGATACAGGTATTTGATATTGTGGAGCAGGTGTTGGTGCTGTTGTTGATTGTGCTGGTACTGGTGGAGCATTCATCTCGATTTCTTCCGGTAGTTCTTGATAGGGTTTAAATAATGTCTCTTTTATTTTAACTGTCTTTGGCATTAAATTAAAAATTTTTTTTTTTTTATTTTAAATTGGTTCACTTTTCACTTTGGTGTTTTGGTGTTTATCTTAAGAGCAGTGTTCTTTTGATCTTTTTTTGTTTTCACTTTACTACTTCCAATCTTTTGATATGGAACTATTTTCACCGTTTCACTTTGCAGTTCCTTTATACATATATTATTTAAAAAAAAAAAACCTTCGGAATTCTTATATTAGAATTTAGAATCCTACCGACTGCGCCAGAAAAGAATTTTCTGCAAGTTAACACAATGAAAAAAAACAAAAGTTCAATTTATGACAAAAAATGTATTTTTATTTGTAACAATCACTTTTTAACTGCCTCGGTTCGCGATCGGTGAATGACTCCCCGTTGTTCTTTTTCTGTGCCTACTCTTCAACATATTTGCCGAGATCAAATATGCCGATTCCAGTCGATGGCGATTTCCGTCGTAGATGCTGATTTGGTTGAACTGGAATTAGGTCGCGGTGTTTTGGTGACTGTTGTGGCTGGGGTTGTTGGCACTGACATAACTCGCGCAGTTCCGCAAATCAGTCAAACTCGCCAAAAAGACTTGCTTTGAAAACTTTACTTCAAACATTAATCCAGAAGCCTCATGTAAAACACTCTGGAATAGCATAAGATCGCTCACTGGCGATTATATTCCCCGCTCTATAAGTATCATCAGATCGGAAACAGACACACTATCCTCTCCAACTGATATCGCCCAACATTTCGCCAAGACCTGGTCTAATCAGGCCGATGACTCCAATTTTTCATCTGCCTTCCTCCAAGCAAAATATTCTGCAATCAATCACAATCCACCTCACCCAAACCATCCGTCTCCAGCTACCTCGTTGGAACTTCCTATCCAACTTATAGAACTTGAAAACTGTCTTCGCACGCCTAAAGGGAAAACGCCCAGCTTCGATAAAATTGCATACCCGATGATCAAAAAAGCCCCTTTAGTTCTCAAACAACGCATATTATTGCTCAATTTGATTTTCGAGAAAGGAATTATCCCCCAAATATGGAGGATTGCCAGCGTGGTGCCAATTCAAAAACCGAACACAACAGCTACCGAAATCGGTGGATATCGACCTATATCGCTCTTACCATGTGTTGGCAAAGTTCTTGAGAAGATTATCTCAAAAAGGTTATTCTGGTTTTTAGAAAAAAATAACCTAATAAATATTAACCAAGTCGCTTTCAAGCACGGTCGAGGTACCACAGATTCTCTACTCCACATCGATGATTTTGTTTCATCTGCTTTATCATCCAAGAATCATATAACAATTCTGTCAATCGACTTTGAAAAAGCCTTCGACAGAATTGGTATTCACACAATTCTAAACAAACTCATCCAATGGAAAATAGGTCCAAAAATGTTCAACTACATCAAGGCATTTCTAACTAACAGGCAGTTCCGAATAAAATTACAAAATGTGCATTCTCAAATCTACAGCTTCAAAAATGGTGTTCCGCAAGGATCACCACTCTCAGTTGTTGTTTTTATGATCGCATTCAATGAAATAAGCAACATTCTACAAAATTATAACACCATTCGGTACTGCCTGTATGCCGATGACTTAATCATTTTTTCTAAATGTAAAGATTTAATAAAAACTACCTCCATATTCTCTACTATACTAGCAGATTTAGACCAGTGGTGTAAACTCTCTGGCTCAAAAATTTCTTTAGATCAAACTAAGATACTTCATATTTGCAAGACAACGAGCTGTTCAAAACACCTAACACTTACTTTTAAGAATACAAATATCTGTAATGTTAATTCACTTAGGGCCGTTTTATTCACTATTGTTCAACTTGCCGAAAAATCTCAAGTTAGCTAACTCCAGAGTTGAGTTCAACTCGAGAGTTAAACGGCAAGTTGAAAAATGTTTTTTTCACTATTTCAACACCCGGTTTGGAAGTTGTAATGAGCAAGTTGGCGTACTTGCTCTTTCGAGAAATTACCTGGGATATTTGTGAGAAATGATACATAATATGTCAGTCTCAACTTGGGATTTGAAATTTTTGATTGTTGAAGTGTTATTCGAAAACAGTTACGTTTAAAAAAAATCAAAACAATAACTGAAAAAGTAAAAAAAACTGAACAAATGGATAAAAGTAAGGGAATCAAAAACAGAATAGCAAAAATAGTGTACACGGCGGAGGAGGAAGATTGGCTCGTTAAGAATGCTCTGGAGTACAGTTCCATTATCGAAAATAAAAAGACGGACGGTGTGACGAATCGCGACAAAGACAATGCGTGGGAGAAAATTGCAATCGCATTCAATGTTGCGCCACCTGGCCAAGTATGCAGTTGCTTTGCACTTATACTTTTTTATTTTATTTCATTCTTTCTATCCGTTTTTCTCGCAGGAAAGAGCTTTGAAGTCTCTGCGCTAAAAGTATTCCAAAATTAAGCAGACGTTGAAAGATCGTGCTTGTTACTTTTTAAGAGACGCCAAAAAGACCGGTGGTGGTCCGCCCAAAAAGGAACTACCAGCACTGAGCGAACCACTGCAACAATTGGCGGTGCATTTGACGCCTTCTACCTTGGGCAAAAAATCAACTTGCTCACGACAAAGAGTTTCAACGCCTTCGTTTGTCCACTTTTCAATCTACAACATTCAATGACACCAGTCACAAGAATATAATTGAGTAATTTATGTTTGTTTAAGTTTTCAGTTTTTCAATAAAATTCCAATAATAAACTGTATTTTCACTTTTATATTGTATTAAGCTAGCGATCTAACATTGGCTGAAAATACGTCCGAACCAATCGAGAGCGAATGTTGTTAGTGGCTGTCGATGGTGGTCCCAAAAGCGTAGCCGACGGAACATGTGCGGCGGCTAGCCCATCGGCGAATCCAGAAATAATTTGGACGAAACATTTGAATATGTTTATATCAGAAATTTATTTCCGACCTCCGATGTCAAGAGCGAACAGTCAACAATTAGAGTGAATAAACAGAAATTAAACAAAATCCCAAGTTTGCTCGGATAACTTCTACTATTTCGGGGAGTTGAGAAATCAAAAGTTGACTAACGTCAGATTTTCTCAACTTTTGAATATCGAAAGTTGAGAGAGTTAACTTTGAGTGAATAAAAGCAATTTCTCAAGTTGACAATAAAAATCCCCAGGTTATGTTCAACTTCGAGTGAATAAAACGGCCCTTAGCATATTAGGTGTTATTTTTGATTCTAAGTATAACTTTAGAGAACACTGCCTATACTTAAAAAAAAAAGCGAAGCTACCAAATTAAATATAATTAAATATATATCATCTAAGCATTCTTGTTCACATACAAATACTATAATTAGAGTAATTGAATCTATTATCTTGTCGAAGATTGATTACGGTTTAGTCTTTTATGGTAAATGTTTAAAGGCCACTCTCCAACTTTTCAAGCCTCAATATCACTCCGCGGTACGGACCGCTCTTAAAGCATTCAGGACGACCCCAATAAAATGCATGTTAACCGAAGCTGGTCTCCTTTCGGTCGAAGAAAGACTCGACTACCTCACGGCTCTTCTCATCCCGAAAATTGCAACATCTCGAGAATCACCCATCATACTGGACGCCAAAAAAGCACTAACTTGGAAGAAAGTACCACAACTGCCATCAGCAATTTACAATGCACTGCACTCCTCGCTATGGTCCGAAATACCAATCAATATTGAAACCCATAAAAATCCTAGGCATCCTCAATGGTTATTCGACGAATCCTCTATTATCCGCCACCTTCACAGCTACCACCGGACAGCTACAAATAGCGAGATATACAAAGCGATGTTCAAAGACCTAACGCAAAAACACATAGACACTGGTTGGACCTTACTTTTCACCGATGCTTCGAAGACAAAAGACTGTACCGCTTTTGCAGTGGTTGATGGAAACAGTGATGTTCTCCTAAAGGGTATATTAAACCAATTCTCTTCTACTTTCACTGCTGAAGCCCTTGTAGTATTCCATGCTACAAAACTATTTCCAAACAAAAAGATAATTATTTGTAGCGACAGCCTATCCACAATCTCCGCCATCCAAAATATAAACAACAGGACACCAATAATAGAAGGGATCAGGGACAGCCTAATCACAAGCAAACACAGGCTTAAAATCATTTGGGTTCCTGGTCATGCCGGAATCATAGGGAATGAACAAGCCGACAAGGCTGCAAAAGCTGCAACAACAGAACCACTCATCACTTTCTACACTCCCAACAAAAAAGACCTCCAAATAAAATTGAAAACCTTGTGGAACAATTTAAGACGGGATAAGTGGAAGGAATACATCCATCATTACTCAACAATCCATCCCCAAGCAGAAGTGGCACTATATCCTCCAAACTGCTCACAAAATAAGATAAAATGTTTCCTACGCCTTCGCATGGGCCACACAAACCTCACACACAGTCATCTGTTGTCCAGAACCGATCTCCCAACTTTCCTTTTTTGCCATAATAACACCGTCCTCTCTCCCAAACATCTACTTGAATGCCATAAGATCAATGACACAGTCAAATGCTTTTCCACCACTCCACTTGCTGAACTATTAAAAACGCCAACCGAAACTAATATAAATAACGTATACAAGATATTAGTAACTTTAAAAATTAACAAACTTATTTAAAAACTAACTAGCCGATAGCCATGGTAGCTAGTGCTATTTTTTTTTCTTAATATTATTATTGTAATTTAGTTACTTAATAATAAAGAATAATAATAATAATAACAAAGACTTAAGGGTGTAAGGATCATAAAAGTTCTTGGACTTTCTAAATAAAAAACCCAGCATGCGATTAGCCTTTTCGATTATATAATCCATACGTAAGGAAAAATTTAATTCCGCATCAAAAATTACTCCCAAGTCTTTTTGATCAGTTACTCTCTTTAGTACCGTTTTTTGAATACTGTAATCAAAGGCAATTGGGAACTTTTTTCTATAAAAACGAATAACTTAGCATTTATTTATATTAAAATATAAACCATTCCGAAAACACCAGTCATTAATACGATTAAGATCATTTTGCAAACGGAGCGCGTCAGAAACAGAATTTACGGAACTAAATATTTTTTAGATCATCTGCGTATAAAAGACATTTTGATGTTAATACAACCGATAGGTCATTTATGAACAGAAGGAAAAGGAGCGGACCAACCTGGCTGCCCTGAGGGACAACAGAGTAATTCAAGATCACCTTGGAGCAAACAGAACTAGTTTTAACATATTGTTTGCGATTCGTTAAGTAACTGCCAATCCAACTTAAGATACTAGAATGAAATCCTAACATCTCAAGTTTCTTCAAAAGTACATTGTGTTGGACACGGTCAAAGGCTTTGGAAAAATCTGTGTAGACACAGTCAGTTTGTAGACGTCTTTCTATGATATGGAGACAGTAATTCGTAAGAATTGCTAAGTTTGTTGCAGTCGATCTACCACTCATTGCAGTGTGGTCTAACGTAGATAATGACTGGAATGAATATAGGCGTGCGCGAAATGATTTCAAATCTGCAATCGATCGAGCGAAAAACAATTTCATTTCCAATAAAATTCAATCGGCCAGAGATCAGAAGTCAATGTGGCGAATCATAAAATCACTCGTCCTAAAGGATAAAAAATGTGCAATAAAAAGTGTAGTGTTTGAAAATGTGTTAGTAGATGAACCAGTTACTATGGCTGAAAAGTTTAATGTTTTCTTTGTGGAGAGTGTCGTTAATTTGAATAAAACTATCCCAACCATTCAGTATATAGGCATAGTTGACGACGTAAACATAAACTTTAGTTTCAATTGTATATCGCCAAATGAGTTGAGAACCGTCTTGAAAGATATGAAAAATAAGAAAGATGCCCATATGTTAAGTGTTAGTATGATAAATGACTCGTTTTACATCATTGGTCCAATTCTGTGTAATATTGTTAACAAGTCCTTAAATGATGGAGTTTTCCCAGACTGCTGGAAAAAATCGATGGTGGTGCCTGTTGAAAAGGTGAAGAATTCCAAAAGACCAGATGATTTTCGACCAATTAACATGTTACCCAGTCCCGCCAAAATACTTGAAAAAATTGTACAGTTACAACTGCAAAAATATATGGAGAACAACAAATTTTTTACCGATTGCCAATCAGGATTCCGAGGAAGTCACAGCTGTGAATCACTAATAAATCTTGTTATCTCTGAGTGGAAAACCGAAATGCTTAAGGGGAAGTCAATCGTTGCAGTTTTTATCGATCTTAGAAGAGCCTTTGAAACCATCGACAGGGATATTCTACTGGCGAAACTGAAGAACTACGGAGTGAGAGGGAAAGAGCTGCAGTGGTTCATTTCGTATATGCAATCCCGTGAGCAGATAACAAAAGTTGATGGAGAAGTATCTGGAGCTGTAAAAGTCGAGCTTGGTGTCCCACAGGGTTCAGTACTCGGAGCATTGTTGTTTATAATATATGTCAATGATATGCCGATGGTGATTAAATATGCAATTTTAAAGCTGTTTGCAGATGATGGACTTCTTTATATGTCTGGTGAAAGTGCTGATGAATGTATAGATGCAATAAATGAGGATTTAAGTGTTTTAAATAATTGGTTTGCAATGAACAAGCTTAGTTTAAATGTATCTAAAACAAAATGTATGATAGTTAATGGAGAGTCCAACAAACCCGTATTAATTAATAATGAAATTATAGAAAAAGTAAATGAAATGAAGTATTTAGGAATAATTTTTGATGTAAATCTAGATTTTAAATCACATGTGGACTATGTATCTAAAAAAATTAGTAAAAAGATCGGTTTCTTTGCAAGAATAAGAAAGAAAATGTCAATGCTGTGTGCAATTAACGTCTATAATGCTATAATTAAGCCACATTTCGAGTACTGCTCAACAGTAATTTTTCTAGGGAACATTTCAATGTTAGATAGACTACAAAAACTTCAAAATAAAGCTATGCGAATAATTATTAGATGCAACTGGCGAACACCGATAACTGTTATGTTAAATATTGGTTAACTGTTAACCAAAGAACTATTATGAATGTCTGAATATTTGTATTTAAAATGAAAAACAATCTCTTGCCAAATTATCTATGTAGTAAGTTATTATATGTCCGTGATGTACACCAATACAATGTGAGAAGTAGATTCGACATACGTCTTCCTCTTTGTAGAACACAATCTGCTCAAAACATGCTTACTTATAATGGATTTAAACTATTTAATGAATTGCCAAGTGGCTTAAAATCTGAAAGAAACTTATTTAGATTTAAGAGAATGTTAGTTCAATATGTGAAATCAAAATTTGTATATGTAATAATTTTAATTTGTAAATATTTATTTTTATAACTTGTTATTTAACTAGCATAATGTTGCTAAATAAAGAAATTTGGTTACACACAACGGTATAAAGCCTTTTTTTACAACAGCTTCAAAAATTTTAGGAATCAGTTGCAATTTGGCTATGGGCCTATAGTTTTCAATGTTTCCTTCAGAACCATATTTGTGAATATGAGTAATAAATGAATGTTTCCAGCAATTAAGAAATTTACCCAACTTAAGAGACATATTAAATATAATTTTAAGTGGGTGAACTAAGCTATTCTTACAAGCCTTAAAAAATAATGGTGGGAAATTGTCAGGCGCAATACTTGTACTAGACTTAAGTGACGATAGTTCAATAAATATATCTTCTTCCGATAAAGATAAAGAAACAAAATTAGTAATTCGGTCACTACTAGAAAATGAACTACAATCAATAGCTTCATTTACGAAATTTGATTGGAAAAATGATGCAAACATGTCACAGATTTCATTTAGTTGGTCACTAAGAACATCTTTATACTTCATAATAGATGGTAAACCAATAGAGTTTCGCTGTGTGTTTATGAAAGACCAGAAGACTTTTGGATCTCGTTTAATTTTAGTTTCCATAGGAGAAACGAATTGGATATAAACAATTTTTTTTTAAACATCATATTCTTTGCGTAAACGCAGAAATTTATTACGCGCGGTAGGATCAGATTTATTAATTTACATGCTTTAGTCCCAGCATTCTTCAGCCTAGATAAACTGGTGTTAAACCAAACAGGCTTGTTTGACCGTTTTACTTTCTTTATTGGCACAAACCTAGAAATCGCGTACTCAATTATCACTCAGTAAAAGCAATCTCTAAATTTTCAGAGTCTAAAATATTTTGTCAATTTACCGAGCTTAAAAAAATATTTATAGCATTATAATCTGCTCTAACGAAATCGAACTTTGCACTTTCGAATTCTGTGATTAGAGGTTTTAAGATTGACACATTAACTGATATTTCCAACGCATCATGGAAAATACTATTATTAAGCAAAGGAAAATCAGCTGGGCTCAGAGAAACCTCAAGCTCTTCATTTACAAAGATTATATGATAAGAGGCAGTCGAATCAATTGCGAAAGCTTATGAGAAAACTACTGCGAAGGCATAACACTGGCAGTAGGTTTGTCATATGGCTGGAGAAATTGTTCGCTCTGTTGATGATTGATATGCTTATGACATCAGGTGGACTGCGAAAAAAATACTGTGAATCAGAAGCGAAGGCAAAAAATAAATGACAACAAATAAATCTCCCCAGTTATTCTGGACACCACCCCTGGAGTTAATGTGAAACCTAATAACACCTGAGTTTCAAACCACTACACCAATCTCTTTCTCTCTCTCTATCTATCTTTCCAACGCCCGCACCGTGTGAAAACATGTAAAAGGGTATTCATAACCCCTTGGGTGCGTGCAAATTATAAAAAAAAAATATGAGTTTTGTAACTTGCTTTATCAGCAATGGGGGAATGTATGATACAAAAAAATATAAACAAATTAAGTCTGTATTTCCAGAAAAATAAAAATCAACACATACACAAATTTGTTCAATCATATCCGATGCATCAGACAATGCAATTTCTTTACTCTTAAAACATGTTCGTACAGCAAATAATACACCACCACCCCTCTCGCGACCGGTTAGAATGGAACACCTATTACGGTAGACTTCAAAGTCGTCGGTAAACAATTCCGAAGTTAAAATTCCACTATGCAACCATGTCTCTGTTAACGCAATCACAGCATACGAGCAATCAGCAGCAGCAAGAAAGAAGTCCATGATTTTAGATCCCATTCCTCCCACATTTTGATAATACAATGAGAGAGGACAGAACGCATTTGGCAATGATTCATTAGCAGTATCGGCAGCAGTAGCAATAACAGCAGGAGAAGAAGAATGCATTATGTTTGAGCATTTAGGTTTAGAGAGCGCATTTCGTTTTTTGGAAGAAATTTAAATGAGCGCACTCTGATACCATTGAGCCACATATTAGAATTAAGAAAAATGTCTATCATATCTTCTGGAACGCCAAGTTTAAAGAACGTAACACTTGTCTTATGTTTTGCACATTGATGAGTTCAAACTGGAATATTGAGCTAGAGATATCAGCACTCAGGGTGAACTGTGTACAAGGAGTTGATTGGTTAATGTTCAAAACACTTATTATAAAAAACTTGTTGAATGCATTAGCAATGTTCTCATCACCGTTAATGCACGCTCCGTTAAAGTATATACCCTAAGTCGGTTGTCTAGTTTTATTTAAAACGTAAGTTTTTATAACCCTCCACATTGTTTTTTGGTCTTTAGCTCTAGCAATTTGATTTTTGATGCTGATGTCTTTTGCTCTAACTATGTATCTCTGCTTTATATTTATTTCTCACACCGCGGTATCTAACCCAGCTATTCTCATTGTTAGATGTTCTAGCTTTCTGATATCTTGCTATCTTCTGACGTTTTAAACTCCTTAGTCTTGCATTGAACCAGTTGTTTTCACTCCCACCTATTACCTTAGAACGAACTCGGGTTTTAGCTACTCGCACCAGCTCATCTTGAAGCCTTCTACCAATTATACCTGGATCTTAGCTGTATAGCCCAAAGTCGCAGATTATTATCAGCTGATTTAAGAAATAACATTTATTATACTTTAAGAACTGAATTTTGTTTTTCTCGTTTTTTTCTATCAAGTCCGAGATGAATTAACAGTGTCTCATGATCACTAATTTTAAGGTATAGGTATAGGTGTTCGATTCATCAGACCAGTCAATATTAAAATCACCAGCTAGAATAAATTGCATGTTAGACATAACTAATTCCTCTATCCATTCTAGGAACACGTCACAAAATACTCCCGCAGATGAACTGGGTGAACGATATACTCCAGCAAGGAGGACTGATTTATTGTTGTTTGTTATTCTTACTACAAGCAGATACATATATATAAGTAGGTATAGTAATTTCTTCAATAACTTTGACTTCGAAATTCTTTCTGACATGAATGCATAAACCACCAGTGTGCTTTGACCCGCTACTGCATCTAAAGGGTGTATGGAACTCCTCCAAGAGAATCTCGTCGTTCTCCATATCAACTGTTATGTGAGTGTCTGAGAGTAATAAAAATTACACTTTTTTCCCATAACGTTTTGTTCTGCCTTTGTTAAATTGCCGGTCAGCCCTTGAATATTGCAGTACACACCTGTCAAAACATTTGATTGCTAAACCACAAATCTATTTTTTTTTCGGTCTGCAAGAGCTTCTTATAAACTGAGCAACTTATGTCACGGCTGTCGGGATACTTTTCATTGTATCGTACACAATTAATACATTTCGATTCTGACGAATTACATCCCCTAGTGTCGTGCTAACCACCACATTTTGCACATTTAACTACGTTTTCCATACTTTCTGGTTATGATAATAATCACAGCAATTATAGCATCTAAACAGATCAAAGTGCTCAATCACTCGACACTTTGCCCAACCAAGATTAATTCTCCGATTTTCCAGTACATACATATTTGTGATCATGCTCTTCTAGCTCAATGATGAAATGCCTCTCTGTTTTTGTTTTTAAAGTCCTTTACACATTTTACCATTCCAATAATCTTGTTTTGCTTCTTCCAGTTCTTCCTTACACCACTTTTCACTAATGTCCGTTATCATTACTCTTGGACGTTTCTTACTAAAAATTTTAACACCATACTTCTCCCCTAGCTTTTGTTTCACCTACGTTTCTATTTTCTGCACTGTGTCTTCACCTCTACAGTTGATTGTTATTGCGCCCGCTCTTCTACCAGACGCACTATCAACTTTAAGAGAAAGCAGGATGTATTTGTTCTTTTATTTTCTTTGTATTCGCATTTACCTGTTTATTTTTAGGTTTAATGTAAATTGCTTGTTTCAGCTGGTCGGCATAATTCAATTGTTCTTCATTCTTCTTTGATACATTAATTTTTTTTACTCCTATCTGAATATCATTTTTTAATTCTTTTACATTATTTATCACCATTTCATTGTCTATTGCTTTGTACTTTAAAAGACTCGGTAAATTCACTCACTTTCTGCACTTTTCTTACACTTATTTCACATTTTTCTTGAGCTTTCAAAATAGCTTCCAGTCGCTTGTTATACCACCCTTCGATTGCTTCAAGCAAGACCTTTATTTGTTTCATTTTTTTCGAGTGATTCTTCGAATTCAGCTTTGTACTCCATTAAGTATACTCCGTTCTTTTTTACGAGTTCTTGCATATCTTTCAATACCAAGTTCACATTGTGTATGTATGTTATACAGTCATCACATCACACATATACTTTACAAAAGTGTTGGTACTAATCACATTGGAGCTGAAAGCGTCTAACCCGATACATTTTGTATTGATGTTCTATATTTTGTATACCAGTCTCGCCCCGAATTGTAATTTTACATTTAGCACAATCCTGCATTTTGATGAGAAATTCCCAAAAAAAAAAAAAATTAATGCGGAATTGTCTTTGGCTGCTTATTGGTTCGATTCGCCAAGGACCCAGCACTAGCTAACTTTTTAGCTAGTGAACTTCGAACTTAATTGCAAAGACTATCGAGATGTTTATAGCCTTAAAGCTATTTACTGCTCGTAAGTGAGAAGCTAGGCCCTGGACCACATTCGGTCCGTTGCGCCAAGAATTTGTATTTGTAGTGAGACCTTATTTAGAATATACATCCATAGTTTGGGATTCACCATTCGATGCTCAAGAGCTTAGATTAGAAAGAGTTCAGAAAAACTTTACGAGGTATGCTATTCGTAAACTAAATATGTTTGAAGAAAGCCCTAATCAGGACGGGAGGTACAAAATGATCGGCTTGCGAACATTAAGTTTCAGACGTAAGGCAACTTCATTTTTATTCGCGATGTAGTTAATTCATTCATTGATTCACCGGAATTGGTTTCTCTTTTTAATTTATATGCTCCCCAAAGGTCTCTTCGAGTGAGAAATTTATTTTCCGCGTTAAGGCATAGTACAAATTATGGTAGCAATGAGCCAATTTCAAGGTGCATATGCACATTTAATCGGCTTTGCAAAAAAATTGATTTTTGCTTATCTCGGATAGAATTTAAAAACTGCGTTTACTCATTTCTTTCTGATTAGATTTATTTTATTTGAGATAGTTTACAAGATTGAAGTTAGGTAGATGATTCCTAATTCGCGCAACTAAAAACGGTTGTGTAAAGCGATACTGAGAGTAAACACTGAGAGAGCGTAGTGTTGAGTGCTCTGTGATGGAAAAACTAAAAAAAAAAAAATAATGCTTCTTCATGACGGTGAATGAGGCACAGATCAGTAATTTTAATTTACTAAGGGTGATCTTAAGGATTTGTCCCATGATCAACTTTATCTTGCATTACCAAGAGTGGACCCAAGGAAAAATCAGAAAAATCAGTGCTTGCTTCTTCCTGCAATGCACTTCAATACCTATTTTTCTTACAATTATTTTTTGTGGAATTCATTATTTTAGATACGATAACCATATATAAATATTTTTTTATTAGTCAACAAAAGTTTTTTAAGAACTTCGCGAAGCAAAGCGAGCCCGAGATCGTTAGTGTATATACATTAGTGGCCAAATAAATGTTACCACGGCTTTTTACATAGTAATTTTACTTGCATAACACTGGTATAAAAACTTTGGCATGGCCTGGAAACAGCCACGATTTAAACCCAATAGAAAATTGTTGGGCGCTGTTAAAACGATTCGTAGTGAAGTGGAACACTAAAACTAAGGAGGGATTTAAGAAGACAAGAAGTTTGGAAAAATGAGACAACTGAATATTGCCAAAAGCTCATTAAATCAATGCCTGACAGAATTGCTGCTGTCATTAAGGCTATAGGTGGACGCACGAAATACTAGCTGCTTTAACAATGTTGACCGATTAACCCTCTTGTCTTAACAATTTGTTTTTTTTTACTAAGAATTATTTTTTACTATTTTTTTACTTCAAAAATTATTGTCTTGTAATAGGTAACCATTGAATTTGTATTTGCTCAAAAACAGTTTTTTTTTCTTTGTGTATAAAAACTAAAATGTATTAAATAGTATTAAAATCCAATTACCCATTCAAGCCATATAAAACTATTAAAATAAGAGCCAAACTTTTTAAAAAACAGACGTAGTTTGAGAAATTTCCTAACAAAAGGGAATGGTAACATTTATTTGGCCACTAGATTTCTCCTTGTACAGAGTGCAATATCTTTAATTTATATTGTCTTCGATACAACTTTTTACACTTGTTTTAAAGTACTTATGTATTATAGTGTGGAAATAGCTCATGAACTGAAAGAGCCCTTATTTCCAAGTTTTCCTTTATTCATTCAAAGCTACAGACAAAAACATTGTGAATTTCTTATTTTCATGCAAAATATTATTTAATATTTTTGGTTGTATGTACGAGGCGAACAAAAAACTGTAGTAAGCAAAAGTTCAAAGCATCTGGACGTACCTCTCCTTAAAATATTCCAAAGTAACAGAATCGGAGTCAAACTCACTGCAATCTGGCAAGGAGTCGCTATCCAATGAACTGAACCCACTTAAAATATTTTGTTGATTATAACATTGAGGAACACCTCCAGACATTTTTTTTTAGATTTTTTTGACTTTACGCTAAATTATATGTATATGCACCATTAAGATGGCGCTTGTTGTAATGAAGAACTCACTAGTATTTCCACTTTCGCATTCAAACTAAAAATATGCTTTTTGAGCTCTGTAGTTATGTAAACATTATGGTTCTTTACATTCGTAAATTATACAGCCATCCACCGAAGTCCAAAGATATGAGAGTATAATTTAGACTGTGCTAGTATGGAACTGTCATCTGCAATACACTAAGCCAGAGAACGCATATATGTAGGCCTTGCAATCCTCCCCTCACAATCGAAAAAAAAAATGAACGGGATGCCAGAAAAATTAAAGGTGCGTATGTGTACAAGCCCCCTTTAATTTCTACCTGTCAGCTACACATCCACACTTGGATTGCACTCTGTGGGACTGAAGTATGTATATCTGATTGCTGCTTACGTTGAAATACTATATACATACATATATGTATATATCGATGGCTGCTAATATCAGCCGCTGGCCAGGGTATTCCTAGTTGACAACCGTCATTCCTCATCTCTAACTACACATTGCAATTGAATTTCGAGACACATCCAACTTTCCAGTCTCATTCCAGCTAAGTAAAATACTACTATATACATATATGCCTAGGTTGAGCCCGGGTAGAAATGTATGTAAACGCATGTCGAGTCGGAACCAATTCGACTAAAGAGTGTTGGGTAGGGCACGTTTTTTGTAACAATTTTGTATAAGGTACTCTTTTTAGGAAGTGAAGTGGTACAAACAATGTCCCACATCAGCTGAGATGTATGTACATACACGAATGACAGAATATAAGATTGCGCTGTTAGGTGTACAAAATCAATTCTGCGCATGACGTCACTGGTGACCAGCGATTTGACAGCTGTTTGTTTTTGGTGTAAATTCATCAATAATTGCTTTAAAATGTATAACTATTAGAGGTTTTTAGTTGTTACGTAACGTTATTCTTGTTAATAGAATTTATATTCACTGTGTATTTTGCGTTGGGTTATATAGTAATTATTTTGTTTATTACATATTTCTTTCCCTTAATTTTACCAATTGATTTAACTTCGTGGCCTTTGGACCGTAAAGTGCAAAAAGTAATCCATGCCGTTATGTGGAATTACATATGTATGTTAGAGTGCCAGTAATTGACTGCGACCCATTTAAGCAACAATTTGACCAGTCTACAAAAAGGTTGTAATCAAGTGTTACAAAATATAACAATAATTAGTTTATATTGATGGTTTTTATTCATTTTTTATGAGAATTCGCTGCAATTTCCCCATTTAATTTCCTTATCCTAAAAAACATTTGGGCTCTAAGAAAACCTTTCGACTTTTTAAAGGAAACTATATCTACCCCTACGCACTGCCACTTGGACATAATTAGCAGGAGCTAAGGTTGAGTTCGATAATACGCAGAAAGTTTAGCGGGGCTTCATCTCAAAAACTCAAAACAGAAACTTTTCGGGCTTCATCGAGCTGCTGACAAAATTTTCATGACAGGCTCAATAATTTCGGGTGAAATGTCCACTTCATGTGCCCAGCTCTAGAGATCCCGAACGCCAGGAAGCGGAAAATTATTCTTCCGAAGCAGCTTATATCCCTTAGCACTTGTGAAGTACAGCGTGAGGGATTTTTGCTATATCCGCTTCAGACTAATGTATCCTCTTAAAGCTGCTCTTCAGTTTATTTACCTGGGATGCAGCAAATATTTTTTTTTAATTTATCCTCCATATTGATACATTTAAATCCTGTTTTTTTTTAGAAGGTTCCCTTAAAACATCCCTTTCATTTTGTATGGAGTTCTTCTGTTTAAAGCTCGAGCTTGCACCCAGTTGCGGCGAGATGAAACGGAAACTGTTTCAGCTTTCGTCTCTATAGTTGGAATAGTTTTTGTCTTCAGCTAATACCCATTCTTCTTACTAAGTCTTGTAAATTTTTCGAATTTAGGTTTGTATAGATTTAAACTAAGGTAAAATAACAAATTGAGCAGAACAATTCCGGGATGTTCTCGCACTGAATTGGTCTTATTGTCGGCAAAAATGAACCCATTGCTTCCCCAAGACTGTCATTAGGAAAGCAATAAAATCGAGTATAATTTTCAATCACTCTGTTGCAATTATTACAATTAAATACCACACACCATTATCATAATATAATACTTTTGTTCCATTCATAACACAAATTTTCAAACGCGCCAACATTCAATCGATAATCCGGATCACCAGTGATGTCACAGGTGTCAGAAAAAGAAAAAAGAACATGGTGGATGTGCTCAATGCATAATCTTATATTCTGTCATTCCTGTGTACATACATACATGTACATGTGAAATATGTTATTGGGAATTTATTTATATTTTTAGATTTTATATACAGGTATTTATTTTTATATTTTTATATTTTATATACAGGTATTTATTTTGGCTAAAAACATGAGTTATTTTGTTAGAAGTTATTATTAAAAAAATAATTTTAATATGAGACATTTAAAATCGTAAGTACTTCGACTTACATTATGGGACGTAATAGAGATTGTTCAAATGAAAATCTATGTTTATTTAGGAATCGGAAAATAAATAAAAATAAAGCATATACTTATATTACATATCGCACTAATTTTTCAAATTTGAGATGACATCATATTCAAACGTATAACTCAATTCCCTACGCGTCAATAAGACCGTTGTTAGAATAGTAATTTTTCATGATTGAATGACTATAGTAAACCGCCACCGATATTGCATCCACTTTAGTTACGATCGAAATTTGTATTTTGAGTTACAACAGTATTATATTATTAGTACTGTATTATAATTCAGAAATAATAATGGAGACACTTATTTCCAGCCTCACTTTTAACCCGCCAATGGTGACCTACTGGTCTGTGAGACCGGGTGTGTTAAAAAATTCGAATAACTTTATTCTCCGTTATTGTTTTTTGTTGCAATTTCGACCAGCTGCCGCATTGCACGTCCCCCACCATCAGTTCACGTCGAAACTGCTTAGTGAGCACACGTTGTGTACTTTTTTTACTAACCGTGTATGTAAGTAAAATAATCAAGGATTAATTTTTTATTATTAGAAAAACCAAGTATTCTTGCCATAAATGTCAACAATATTTGTGTTTTGAACACGTAGTGTCGTATTGCAGCAGCTGTTTACCTGAAGAAATTTTGTTTTTGAGATGTATTTTTTGTTATTTTTTGTTTGGAAGGATACCAATTTTTGTTTATATTGTAAAAGTTCCTAATGTCGAAAGACTAAAAAACGTTATTTTCCTTTATGAATATGTGATTTTTTATTTTTTTTCTTAATTTTAAAAAATGTATTACAAGAAACATGGTTATTTTTAATGCTCTAATTAAAAAATTGTAATATTGAAATAAAAGAGCTTATGTTGATTAAATATCTTTGTTTTATTGTCAAAGAGCATATATTTAAAAAAAAACATGAACTATTAGTAACACGTTTCGAAAAATCTTCAGTTGAAAACCCCGGTGCGTGAGACTGGCGTCACCATTGATCAAAGTCAAATTTGCGTCCCCAATCGCGGGTTAATTGTATTGTCTTGTCCTCGCACTGCAGTACAATCGTCCCATACATGACAACAGAAACGAAAATATCGCACTAAAAACAAAATATGACAGTTGCAGTTAATGAGCCAGCGCACACACTGCCAGATTCTGAGTCAATTTCTTTATGATCGGTTAACAATTTGGTAGCGTCAATTCGAATTCAATATGCTGCGGTATTTTTTAACAAATTATTTAAAATTTGTATTTAAATTCATGAGTTTAAGTGCATAGAATACAAATACGTTGAATTGAGAAGGAAAAATCCCGAGTTTTAACGAGAATTTAGCTTAAAAAGTTTGTTTAAATGGACAAGGACCATATGCCTACCTTTATTATGAGCTTATTTATTTGTAGCCATAAACACAGGTTTTGCAAATCACTTTCCATGTCTTCAACAAGTATACTTATATTTTTGCCACTAACAAACAACAGAGCGTCATCAGCAAACAGGGACATTTTACACTTCTTTAATACTTTACAGATATCATTTACGTATATTAGGAACAACAAGGGGCCAAGTATAGTTCCTTGTTGGTCACCAAAACATGTATGTCTGAGACTAGAAGTTGTACTGTTTACCTTAGTTTTTTGAGTTCGATCTGACAGATAAGATTGAAACCAACAGAGTTCTGTACCTTTTACACCATATTTAGACAATTTTTTCACTAATATAGGCATTTCTGTCAAATGTTTCAATTGCTCTTTGGAAATCCAAGAATATAGCTCTGATTTTATTACTACTGTGTCCCTCTTCTTTCAATGTCATTATAAGCCAATTTAGAGACGTTTCACATGAATGCTCATGACGAAAGCCTGATTGATTTTCAAATAACAAGTTGGTACCACAAACGTATTTGCAAAACTGTTCATAGGCACTTTTCTCCACTATCTTTTCCAGAATAGGCAACATATTTATGAAATGAAATATGTATTAAATGTATCGGCATTTATACTGTTTTCGCGTTCAATATTATCACCAAATCAGACTTCATTAATTTCTATATTTTTTTCTCTTTCAGCACTAATTTTTTTATCGTTCTCCGCATTGATTTTTGACTGTGGCATGATTCAATTCTTTTACATAAGTATGTAATTTCTTTTGGCAAGGGATAGTTTATTTTTATAAATGTTCCATAATCATCCCAATCTTCTCCTTTATTAAAAACACGCGCTTTTACGAAACACTGATTTTTTTTTGTTTAAGCTTTTTTAGTTCATGTGTAAACCAGTCACTATCATAGTGGTCTATTTTTTTCTTAATTGTTTGTTTTTTAACACAATACATTAAGTTTTCTTGTAATGCAACTGACAACATGTTAAAGTTAGTATTATAATTAAATTGTTCACATTTTTCGATTAACAAATTTCTAAATTAATTTTTATTATATTTATTTTGTTTTATCTTTAATATTATTTTTTTTGACAACTTTTATTTTTATCAGGATTGGTTATTTAATTTTTATCAGGATTGAATTTTTAATTTGTAACTTGAAAAATGGATTTAAATAAATAATAAATAAATAAATAATTCGTGGTCACTTACTTTCAACTCTGTATCTCGGTACAAACAGGGTATCTGCCCAAACATATTTTTCCTTAGGAGAGATGGCTAAGTCAACTAACGATATTGATCCTAGCCAAAATCTTGTCGGTTTGTTGATGATTTGTCTCAGATTATTTTTATCTAATATTTCATTTAATGCGTTAATGTAAGTATAGCTACTACCGAGAAAATTTATATTTAAATCACCAAGGATAACTATATTAAATTTCGAATGTAACACCATTTCAATCCAGTCGGAAAACACTGTACGGGTTTGGAGCTACAGGGAGATCTATAAAATATTGCAACCGTTTCTCGAAATTTATTTAAATTTCAATACATGGATACCACATTCTCATCGCTATATGTTCTTTATTGCTTAATCTGTACAGGAGATTTTTTTTAATATAGAAAATCACTCCTGACTATCGCAGTCCTTTATTGCATGTTCCCCTCCGCATTTCGAGGAGAATGCAAATAGTGTGGCTTTTATAGAAAAAAAAAAATAGAATTTGGTGTCTCGCTAGAGGAGCAACATCCCACATGTGTTGCGATGAAAATTCTTTTTCTAAACTTGATAACAACTATACGGGAACAGTTCGTTTTGTTGATGAAAAAGCAGTTAATATTAAGGGAATAGGCACCGTTGATCTAAAAATAAAAATCGGGAATCAATGCAAACGAATCTCACTATTTAATACCCTGTTTGTTCCGAGTCTCAAGAGTAATTTAATATCAACAAGCAAAGCGACAGATAATGGTTGTTGTGTTACTTTTCAAGACAGTTATGCACGCATTACGAATCAAAATGAAATTTTTCTCGAAGCTCATAAGCGCAGTTGGTTGTTTTTAGTTGAATTAGTAGAAAACATATATGAAAAATATGAAAATATGAAAATTGTAATCAAATTTATAAGCATGATAAAAGTAGAAACTCGCATAAGAATTTAACTGAACTGTGGCATGGAAGTTATGGGCACCTTAATATGGGCTCTTTGCTCAAATTACGAAACGAAGGAATGGTATTAGATTTGCCTAATTTTACGAATCCAAAAGTCGATTGTGTTGCATACCTTAGAGTGGAGCAAACTAGACTGCCTTTTCCAAAGAAGAATGAGAAATCGTCTAGCGCTCTATTAGATTTAATCCAATTTGTGTGGTCCAATGCGGGTGAAGTCAATAAGTAAAAGTTTGTATTTTGCCACATTTACCGACGATGATAAGAACGAGTACCTAAGCATGTTCAAACAATTTAAATATTTAGTGGAAAATGAAACCGGCAGAAAAATAAAGACACTCAGAAGCGACAATTGATCTGAGTTATTAAGTAAAGATTTTACAAAATTCTTAATGGAAAATGGAATAAAACGTGATATTACTGTAGAGTATACACCGCAAAAAAACGGCATTGCTGAAAGGATGAACCGAACATGAGTTGAAATTGCTAGATGCATAATGATAGAGGGAAACTTAGGTTAGGTTAGGTAGATGGGTGCCTTGTGACATAGTCACTGCTCACTTAGACCAGGTCGGTCCATTGTGCCCAATCTTTTTAACCCTGGAAACATGAGAAAAACCGCTGTTAGAACCACCCAGATAATGATATGAATCTCAGGAGGTCCGCCAGCTCTACATTTCCTAAGTCCTCCAGTTCCGAAAAGAAGTAACTCCCAAGAGTCCTCATTCTTATGACGGATAGGGCAGGACAATCACATAGCAGATGACGAACAGATTCAATTTCTTCTTCGTCCCTGCAACTTCTGCAAAAGTCGTTCTGCTTCATCTTCTATCTTTTTCCGTAAGGTGCTGATTGGGGTTACTACAAAAGGGAGGGCCCGCGATAAGTGCAGCGCCGATCCTTTCGTAGCAAGCTCATCAGCCTTTTCATTTCCCTTGATATCCATGTGCCCTGGTACCCAGCAGAGGGTCACCGCATTGGCTCTGGATATCTCGTTTAGGAGTGACTTGCAGATTCTTACAAGTCTCGGCCTGATTACCGCGGAGTCCAGAGCCTTAACGGCTGCCTGGCTGTCTATATAGACAGTGATCGTTTTGCCAACGATATTACTCTCGCGAATAATTTCAGCAGCCTGTAAGATGGCTGTGACTTCGGCCTGAAAGACGCTGCAGTCGTCGTGAATTCTAAAGGAGCGGTTTATTCCTAGGGCTTTACAATAAACTCCGGCTCCCGTGCCAATGTCCATCTTAGAACCATCGGTATAGAATGCCAGCTCCTTTTTCATGCTCCAGTACATTCTGTCAGGAATTCTTGTAGCGAATCTCCTTTCAAAAGCTAATATCGGGTTCATGTGATCAGTTTCCGTCGACCTGTTGGTAGTCTCCCATCGAGACAAAATGGATGCATGACCATAGAGACTCGATGACCATAGTCCACCTTCTTTTAGTCTTACCGCGGTTTTGGCAGCCAGACTGCTACAGTATAGATCGAGCGGAATGAAACTAAGCATGGTTTCCATTGCCGCTGTCGGTGTTGTTCTCATTGATCCCATGACTCCGATACACGCTGCCCTCTGGATTTTGGTGAGGTTTGAGAGCTGGTATTGCTTCTCAAGTACCATCCATCATACTAATGAACCGTATGTGAGAATAGGTCTTACCACCGCCGTGTATATCCAGTACACCACAGCTGGTTTAAAGCCCCACGTGTTACTGAACGCCTTCTTGCAAGCATAGAAGGCTACGCTTGCTTTTTTGATGCGTTCGGTAATGTTATCCTTCCAATTTAGTTTGGAATCCAGTATTACGGCCAAGTATCGAGCTGAACCTGAGAGACTTAGTTCAGTACCACCGATATTTGGGGGTCTGAAGGTAGGGGTTGATCTTTTCTTAGTGAAAAGGACTACCTCCGTTTTTGAGGGGTTCACTCCCAGTCCTTTGCTACCAACCCACTTATCCACTAGTTGTAGTGCGAGATTGAGTCTTTCACTTAGGACTGAAGGAAATTTTCCCGAGACCAGGATGGCGACGTCATCGGCATAGGCCGTCACGTTGAAGCCGTTATCCTTCAATGTTACCAAGATCTCATCCACTACAAGGAGCCATATAAGAGGAGACAGAACTCCGCCTTGGGGGGTTCCTCTGCAGACCCTTCTCCTGACGGTTATGTCTCCTTGCGTTGAATATACAACTCAGAGGGAAACTTACCGCAGTATCTTTCGGCAGAACTAATACATACCGCAGCTTACTTACGAAACCGGTGCCCAACCACAATTATACTTAATATGACTCCAGAACAAATTTGGACAGGCCGTAAAGCCCGTATGACACTACATTTTTTTCGCATTTTTAATGCTCTGAAAATCATATTAGAGCAGTTCGAAGCATTTACTACTGAAATTGCCATTAAGTGTGAGTGCGTACACACTAACCTAATAAATATGAAAACGTCAAGAAAAATGCATTAAAAATGTAACCCAAACTACATTCTTCAGCCGCTGGCAGCTTTTTTTTTGACATTTCTGCATTAAATTTAGTCACTGCAAAACTAAATTGTTTTGAATTTGCGAAATGGATCCAGATGTACTTATTTTGTGCGTTTTAAATATAAATTTATTAATAGCAACTGTTTTGGAAATGTTCAAAGAAAAACAAAAACCTTAATTCCCAATTAATTTTTGCCGTTTGTGATTCTGTTCTGCTCAATACAAAAAGAAAAGCTGACAGTTTATTATTTTTATGCAAAATACTTAATTGCTTTCCTTTTGTTAAAAAATCCTCGTTGTCTCTTCTATGCAAGGCTGACACTTAAACATGATTTAATGCATGAAGAAAAACTTAAGTATCATACGGGCTTAAGCCAATAGTCAAGCATTTTAGACGAATCGGATGTAGAGCATTCGCCTTAAATAAGAAAGCAGGAAAATCGAAATGGGAACCACGAATCGAAGAAAATGTACATATTGGATATTCAGGTGAATCCAAAGCTTACCGTTCGTAGAAACGAGGCACTAGAGTTGTTATCAAAAGCCGAGACGTTCGATTCATTGATTAAGTCAACTTCAAGGAGCAATCAAAGGAAGAAGACCAATTTTATGAATTTATTTTCAAAAGACAAAAAGGAAATCAACGAGGATATAAAAAAAAGTTTAATGAGAATACCAAAACTGATCATGACGATCAAGATCAAGGTTGCATTAAAGAATTCAAACGAAAGTGATAATGATGTATTTTCTGACGTAACTGATGATAATGAGTTGATTTCAACGTCTAAGGATTCTGAGGCAACACCTATAAAGAGCAGACATAGAAAGCGCACAGTGATTAAAAATATTGCTGTGGAGAAGGCCAACATGGCTGTTCGTGAAAATGATCCAATTAATTTGAGCAAAGTTAATAAATCAAAATTTTGTAGGCAATGGCTTAATGCCATGAAAGATGATGATAATGCTCTGATGAAAAATGGGACTTGGGTACTATGCAACTTTCCACCTGGAAGAAAAGTTATCGGATGTAAATGGGTGTTCAAGTCCAAATATAAGCCTGACGGAAATGTAGACCGGAGGAGGGCCCGATTAGTTACTAAAGATTTCGCACAAAAACACGGCGTTGATTATACTGACACGTACGCACCAGTTGTTCGGCACAGTTCTCTGCGCTTAATATTTCAGTGGAACGTGATTTAAAGTTGCATCAGCTGGATATTTCTACTGCGTTTTTAAACGGTGACCTTGAGGAAGAGATATTTATGCCACAACCTGAAGGCTTTCTTTGTGGCGATAAAAATAAAGTGTGTTTGCAAAGGAAAGCCATCCATGGCTTAAAGCAAGCAAGTAGACAGTGGTACAAGGTTTTGCTGCTGTTTGAATTTACTCAGCCAAACTACGACAAATGCGTTTATTATAAAAGAAGAGGCAGCGAAATGACAATTCTTACAGTTTATGTCGATGACATTGTAATTGCGTCGAATAATCAGAAAGGCATTAAAAGTCTTATCAATTATTTACAAAATGTTTTTAAGTTACGAAATTTGGGGCAACCATCAACATGCGTAGGGTTAAAAATACAACATGATAGCGGAAATATCGCTATATCCCAACCTGAATAAATTAAAAATCTATTAGTTAAATATGGAATGGAGTGTTAATTGATAAACTAAGGCCACCTTACCGCTGGTGGGGGGTGGTTATAGTTAACAAATGAAACACCTTACTATTGGAGTTGTCGTATTCAAATCCACCTTAAATTTTTATTCTACCTCCTTTTATACAAATTATTTACAGTATAAATTATGCTGACATGCATATATTGTACTACAAAACTTAAAATACGTGGGAACTGCTGCTGACTCGGCGGCGCTGACCAAACCTGATATTAACGCAAAATTCAGTACAATTTCCCGCGGTGTTTGTTTCCAATTATGTAGGTGCATATGTACGCAATTTTACAGGAGAATTCAAAGAATGTGAAGATACCGATGCAAGCGAAAATTAAATTAGAAATAAAACCGAGCGTCCAAGGTGAAGATCTTAAAGTTTATCCTTCCAAATACCAAGAACAAATTAAATCTTTATTACATCTCTCCGTGTTTAATCGACCAGACATTGCATGCAGTGTTAACATGCTTTCCCAATATTGTCAAGATCCACTGTAAGCAACATTGGAACGCAGCTTGTCACTTATTACGTTATCTAAATTAAATAAGAGATGCAAAGCTATTATTTAGAAAAACTGGTACACCACTATTTTGTTTTGTAGACGCGAGCTGGGCTAAAGACTTGAATGATAGAAAATCCCAAACTGGGTTTTGATTCATATTTGCAGGTGCAGCAATAATAAGCAATACCTACTGGATGAACTGGGCTACGCGTGTAATAAACCGATTGTGATCTTCTGCGATTCTCAGAGCGCCGACCATCTTCCAAAAGTGCATCGCATTATTCCAGAACAAAGCACATCCATTATAAATACCACTTTATCAGAGAGGCCATCGAGGAGAAAGTTGTTGAAATCAAATACTTGCAAACGAATCAGATGCCTGCTAATGAACTTACCAAGCCTGTTACCAGTACAAAGCATCTTTATTGTTTCAACAAATTAGGAATGCAGTTGTACTGATTCTCACATTGCGGAGGAGTGTTGAGTTGAGAATCTATTACATGCTAATATTATAATATTTTGTATCAAATCAGACAGATCTCCAAATTTAATTTTCAAGAAATACGCTTGAGCATGTTTGTTTTCCTTCGAGTGCTTTCTCGACCACGTCAGTAATGCTATGCACCTGGTCAATCGTCGAATGCTAACTTCTGTACCCAAACTGGTGGTCAGGGATAAGATTATTTTCTTCGATAACTGGTTGGAGGCGCCTTAGTAATATCCTCTCGAAAATTTTGGATATGACTGGAAGAAGCGAAATTGGTCTATACGTTTATATCTCATTAGGCTGTTTATCTGGTTTCAAAACCATTATGACTTCTGCAACTTTCCATTGGCTCGGTACGTGTTTTAATCTGAGCGCAGCATTTATAATATGTAGAAGCTTAATCAATGCTTTTATAAGTAAAACTTTGAGGATTTCTCCGGTGATCAAATCATAACCAGGAGCTTTCTTAGGTTTTAATTTCTCGATCTCATGTTTGAGTTCCCTTAGCGTTGCACTAGTGGGTCTGAAATCATCAGATAGTAAATCCGACCTATTGATGTTGTCGTTAACCACTTGACCATCGTACAGTTTAAAGGTTTCTTCCAGGTGGACCGCATAGACGTACGCTTTTTCTTTATCTTACTTTGCCCATTTATTTTGATTTAATTTAATTGACGGCGCGGGGACTTTTGGCCTTTTTGTGCCTTTTACAGGTTTCCAAAGTAAATAATTGGAATCTTTTTTTGCTGTTAAACCTTCAAGGTAAGAGCGTATCGCACGATTCTTAAAATCCTTTATAGTCATCTTTAACGAATTGCACAGACGAATCAAATGTGCTTTATGTTGCGGAGCACGACTCATTGCCATTTGTTACTCGCTTTTCTTTTTTCCTTAACCAATTCTTTAATTTCCGGAGGATATCGTAAACCGTATTTGCCCGGTGTTTTTCTTGGATTAGGCGTACTATTCCAAGATGCGAGCTGTACGATCTCAACGATGCGATTAACTTCAACCTCAAGTTCATAGGGTGTCGTAAGTGGAACGCTCCTAAAGCCTTCCCAGTTAGTTGTTCTACCAGTTTATCTCGCTGGCTTTAGGGTATAGAGCAGTTTTTCGCTTAATGTCAAAATAGCTGGGGAATGATCAGACGACAGATCAAAGCCCTCTTTAACTTTTATGTGGTTAGTAGATATTCTTTTCACAACGAAAAAATCGATCAGGTCAGGTATTTTCGAAATATCAGCTGGCCAGTAAGTCGGCTTACATGTCGAATGGAAGTCACAACTGTACTCCATACCTGCCTCATAGAGCATTCTAACTTTTTTCAAGCTGTATATTGAGCCCCAGAACGTGTGTTTTGCATTAAAATCGCAGCCAATAATGAAATTAGGTTTCAACGATTTAAACAAGTTAGTAAAATTACTTTTTTCAAGCGTGGAACGCGGTGGACAGTAGATAGATGAAATTTTAAGAGTACGCTGACTATTTTTTACTCGAATCGTGCACAGTTGGAAAGCTTCAAGCTCTATCTTTAGGTCTTCGGATTTTCGATGCAGTTTTTAATAAACAGGGATGATCCGTTTCTCGCTTTTCCCGAGGGTGGCAAGCGTGGTAATCATAATAGCCTTTTATTTTTAAATGCTATTCGTTTTTAACGTGGGTTTCAGAAACCAAGTAAATATCAATATCTTTTTCGCGCATGAATGTTTCCAATTCGTCAAGTTTTTGCCGAAGTCCATTTGCAGTACAGTACATATTTTTAACATTCCTTTTTCATTCATTTTCTAGTTGAAGTACGCATTTTCCGTGAATTATTTTCGAGCTTATCCAGCCTATCGAGAATAATTTTATTTATTTTGCTTTGTTCTTCAAGTTTCGCGAGAATAACTGAGAAAACATGAGAGAAAGGGTGGGTCGAAATTTTAAAATTTTTTGTTTTTTTCGGATGCCGCAGCCTGAGCGTAAGTCTGCACTCCTGCTGTCCGAGGACCAATACTCGGTGGCTTTTCCAATTGTAACTTTTCAGTACCGTTTCTTTTGAGAACAGGGGTTGAGGACTTTTCAGTTGTCACTCTTTCTCTCGCCTTTTTGTGCTCTGAACCTGGTAGTTTTAGTTTACCGACTTTCTTCTGCGCGTTCTTAGGCTTTGGCTTAGTTTGCGGTTTCGATTTTACATTTATGGGCTTAAGAAGCGCATCTCTCCGTTTTTGCAACTCTTTAGCTACTTCGCAGCCTCCGTAATTTGCCGGACGCTTACCCTTACAATTACCACAGATTGCGGAGGTCTGTTTGTTTACTCCACAAACTTGGGAGAGGTGATTTCCGGCACGTTTCACACATCGCGGTTCTTTTTTGCAGTACATTTGCGTATGATTAAATCCTTGGCAACGTTTGCACTGCGGAATCATTTTTAAATTTCTACGCATGGGCTCTATTCCGACCACAATACTTAAGATAGTTTTTATTCGGTAGATATCGTCAATATTATCAGACTTATCGAAGGTAAGCATAAAGAGCGGAAGTCCACGCCTTACCAGGATGTCTTTGTCTATTTCCGTTTGTTGCTTCTCCTTCAAGAAGCAACAAGTAGAGGTCAATGACTCTCGGAACTAAGTCCCTAGATGAGACTTCCCGCTCTCCCCTCCGGTGGGCCGGATCAAGGTGTAATACGACCCGTGCCAAGGATCAACCTGGCTGGGGGCCCGTTTCAAAAGAAGCTCAGTCGTGAACGGAGTATTCGGATACCTGGTGACCTCCGGATTAGCTTGCCTTATCTGTGTATTGCGGATCTCTGCACAGACGGACGTTCCCACGTTCCACTACGGACTCTTCGGGAACAAGGCGTCTCCTTACTCCCATAACTTTCCTATACCCGCGCATTGGTCTGTGAGACCGACAAATTACGCTTTTTGGAAAAATTTTAGTAACGGTGCAATTTAGCGCAGTGTACCTTATTTGTTAAATACTATAACTAATATAAACTCGTTTTATTTCGATAACAATATATCACTCTACTGATTAAAACAAATTTCGTAAAAATATTTGAAGTAGAAGAGAAACTACGGGCTCTTGAATTTCGGTCCCAGAGACCGTGCGCGGGTATACGTGTTATTTTTTTTCACGCGGGTATAGGAAGGTTAAATAAGGCGTATAAAGATCGACGCACAGCCAGCCGTATTCTGGAGCACTTTGGTAATATACCGGAGTGTAAAAGAAAGGGTGAATGCCCGATTAGAATGGGCTAAGAAGATCGCTAGTGAAGAAGCTGGGACTAGCAGCGACTCAACGTCAAAGCGCCAACGATCGTTCGAGGGATCCGTTTCGAATCCCAAGAGAGCCAGGGTACAAAACACCAGTATCCCATCCAGGCCATCCAACGTTACATCGAAGTCCTTCAGCGATGTCCTTAAAGACAAATTAGTGCTGGCGGTCATCGACAAGAGCGATGCGGACGGATCTATCGCCCCGGAAAAATGGAAGTTGATTCCTGCAAAACTTCCATTGGTCTTCTTGGAAATAATGAAGGAGAATCCAGGTCCTCCTCCCAGATGCTGTGACGGTGGCTGGCATCAAGGCCACGTCAAGCTTATCGCCTGCGAAGAGCAGAGGTCATACGACCTAAATAAGCTTGCTATAAGCAAATTAGGGGGGTATGGCCAGGCGCGAAGCTCAAGGTTGTTGCGAGGGAAGATATCCCAAGTTGACCTAGAACTCGCACCTGGATCCCAGCCGAACCCTCCGATACGGATACGATCCTTGCGATCCTTAAAACCAGCAACCCCACATTACCGACGCATAACTGGAGGAGGAGTCGCTAAGCTGGACGAGCCTAAGGGTTTCTATAGATGCGCAATTATTGTCATCAATAAAGAGTCCCTAGCTCCTTTGGCGAAGACTGGTGGTGTTGTCTTCTACGGTTTCGACCCTATTACGTTAAAGGTCTATAAGAAGGACGAGGAGTCCGATTTAAGCAAGATGCCTCCACACACCTCAGACCCTGCTCCTACATCAAATGACCAAGAGCCTTCTGTCTCCTTTCCATCTCTGGAGAGCGATGACTCTCAAGCGTCATTTTCCAAACAACATCCGTCTCTAGTCGATGAAGACAATATGTCGGACATGGAAACGGATGATAATTTCGATAAAATGCACGCACTACTTTTGAGTGAGGATGAACTGTTGGGATCGTCCTCAGACTCGGAAGCCCTCAACTCCACAGTGGTAGAGGCCTCTCTGCCTGATTGTAGCGCTAATGCTGCAGTTGGTTCATATTAACCTCCACCACTCCATTACGGCATCTGCCGCCCTTCTTCTCCGTCTGTCAAAGGATAGGGAAGATATCGTTTTGATCCAAGAACCCTGGGTTGTTAACAACTTGGTATGTGGACTCAAGACTCCTAATTACTACATCCTGTATGCGCGGGCCGAAGGTAAACCAAGATCGCGTATACTGGTAAAAAGTAGCCTAAAAGTAACTTTACTCCCTAATTACAGCGATCGAGATACAACTGCGGCGAAAATAGAAACAATTGACGGATCCTATTACGTCGTATCGGCGTATCTAGTCCATGAAAATATGGACTCTCTTTTTGGGGATAACCTGGAAAGACTGGTTGCTGATGCAGGGAGACAAAAACTGGCCTTATTGTAGGCTGTGACGCCAACGCTCACCATACTGTATGGGGAAGCTCTGATATCAAAAAAAGAGGTGAGATACTTTCTGATTACATTTTAAGTACAAACCTCATTTTGTGCAACATATTTAATGAGCCTACCTTCGTTACCAAAATCAGGCAAGAAGTGCTGGACATCACCCTTGCCTCCGATAACATCGCACTACGTATAAAGAACTGGAAGGTATCAAAGGAACCCTCATTTTCGGATCACAGGTATCTCCAATTTTCTTTATATGTAGATCCCGTTAGCCCACCTGTTTTTATTAACTATCGTAAAACTGATTGGCTCAAATATAGGGCAACTGTAATTAAATCAGTTACCTCAGAATACCTTAATCCTCCCTGCAACCCCCAAGAGCTTGACAGCATGGTTGAGAATCTCACCCATGCTCTCAACACAGCAATGGCTTCCTCATGCCCCTTAATTCGCCCCCGAGGCAAGAAAAAGCCGCATTGGTGGACTGCAGAGTTAGGTCCTTTAAGAACTAAATGTAGAAAACTCTCCAACAATGCCAAAAGTACGAGGATTGCAACAGACTGGGACCTGTACAAGGCATCCCTAAGTATACACAAAAGGTGGTCAGGTGCGTACCTGTAGGGTAAAGTCATTGGACGATCCCTTCAGGCAAACGTTTTAAGAAGACTCACTGCCTCCTCGTGGCGGCCACCGGGCAACGGCCCTCATGCTGTAGCAGTTACCATCCAGCCGAGGAACTTGTTACTGTGCTTATGTGCCTCTCCTGTGCCCCGGCTGAACGGTTGCGGCAACGGCATGAAAGCCGGCTAAAGTGAGCGACGAGGGGAGTAAACCCCAATATTAAATCCCTAATCCATGGTGGAACAGCATACGCTGAGGGATGCATGGCTAAGAGGGTGCTTAGTCGTTAGTGTGCGAACATCGAATACCTGGCTACCTTCGGTTTCAAGCCAGCCTTCCTGTGGCATGCCGGGCTCTGTCATGGGCGACCTCCTTTCCCGGAGACTCGAGGGTCCAAAATTAATAAACAAAATATAAAAAACTTAAAGACCGATGCATCTCTTATCGCATCAGCCTCGGGTTCTGCTGTTGTAGCTAGAGAAGCTTTAGTGCTCTCATCGGCCAACAATACAACGGCCTCTAATTCTCGGTCTGCTGCTGAGCAGCCGAACAACGTCAGGAAGTCAGAAGGCGATGCCATATGGGCCCCATCTGAACCCTCCCAAGACCCCAGAACTGTAGAAGTGGAGTCGGCCACTTCAGATTCTGAAGCATCTACCCTTGTTGATGCCTGTAGCGTCGTCTCGGAGAAATCCGGATGCTCGTCCATTGGGAAGAAGCTAGACGGACTACGGATCCAGCATCAGAAGAGTGGGTTCGTCAAACTCAGTTCAGCAGAAAGGAGGCAGTTATATATGCTCTACGCATAGGCAAAGACAGAGAGAGTGCTCTCATCTATGCCAAAACCGCCCCCCCGCCTCTTCCGCCCCCTCCGCTAAACGCGAAAACAAACGGCTTCGGCCTCCAAAAAGGTCAAGGCAGGACCTGCACCTGATGCTCCCACTTTTAGGCAGGTGGCTAGTGCTGTCGGGTTGGGTGTTGTCCCGGTTGACCTATCAACCCAGCCCCTCTCAAATGAGCAGATGGCTCTTTTCCAAGAGGCTGTTATAGACACCTCGATTGAGATAAGCAACAGTGGCATGTGGCCGTCCTTTTCAGGCTTGCATCTCAGATCGGGGTGGCTAACATTTATCTGCGCAGTCAGTTCTACTGCTGAGTGGATGCGCTCGAACTTCGAGAGGATTAGAGCTAAATGTGGACTAAACGTGACGCTGGTGGAAGAGAGATCCTTCCCAAAATCACACATCGTCCGAGGGTTCTTTCCACAGAGTCTTGAGCTCTCCTCAGCGAAAATTCTGGCGACAATCGCTTCTCAGAACGCTGAGTTGCAGGCCAACACATGGAAGGTCGTACAGAGAAAGAAGCAGGGTGCGCTCCTTCCCCTCGTGTTAGCGTTAGACGACGCTTCCATAAAAAGGCTCAACCATCTTAAAGGTAAGATAAACTACCGATTTAATTTTGTCAAGCTGATCCTTAAAAGCACCGAGGTTTCAGCGTCGGACAGCGGTATAGTTGAGACAGCGAAGGCTGTACCATTACGTGCAGTGGAAGCTATGCCCACCCTGCCTTCTAGTAGCAATGCCACACTCCAATGGAACAGGCAATAACATCAGCCTCGTCCATCACCAGCGCCACTGGGCATGGTGATCAAAATGTTTCCGGAGCCGTCCCTAAAAAGCAGGCCCCAGGACCAATCTCTTCGACCAGCGGCGCCACTGGGCATGTTGGTCCCACTATCTCAGGCAATACATCTTCTAATTTGCCAGCCAGACCAATGGGTCACCGCAAAGAAAGCAGAAAAACATCAGCCCCTTCGACCGGTAAAGTGACCGATTCACCTCATCCAACAAGCGGCGCCACTGGGCACGCTTATTGGAAGGTTACAGAGCCGAGTAGAAGCAGACCACAGGGTCTTTTTACTCAGGCTGCTTGCCGTAGAGGAAAGGGTCCTAAAAAGGCCCAACTACTCCGGCAAGCTAGATCCTCGAAGGACGATTAATGTGCACAATAAGGGTGCTACAGGTGAACCTGCATCACGCTAAGGGCGCGTCCGCTACCCTTAGTAAGCGGTTCACCGAAGAAAACATAACCCTTGGTTTTATCCAAGAACGTTGGGTTATTTGCGGACAAATAATAGGTCTACGGAATAGGTCAAGTAAGTTAATTTTTAAGCGCGGGGAGCCAGTACCAAGGGCGGCCTGCCTTATAAGCACAAATATAAACTTTCTTCCAATTCAAGAATTCATCACGAAGGACCTGGTAACACTTCTAGTAGAAGTCCCGACTGAGAGGGGAACACAAAACATCGTGTGTGCCTCGACATATTTCCCCGGCGACGACGACAACATCCCGCCTACAGAGGTCCAAGGACTTATACAACACTGCCAACAAAACAACCTTTACTACATCATAGGTTGTGATGCAAACGCGCATCATGTTGTATGGGGCAGTAGTGGCATCAACAGAAGGGGTGAGTGTCTTTTAGAATACCTAATTAGAAGTTGTGTAGATATTTTAAATAGAGGCTCTGAACCTATCTTCATAAATGCGGTTCGGGAAGAGGTACTTGATCTCACCCTTGCTAGTCCATTTATTTTATTGAAAATTGGCATGTCTCTGAAGAAGCCTCGCTGTCGGACCACCAACACATCAGGTTCGACATTCAAGGCAAACTGTCACATGCTTCTAGTAGATATGATCCCAAGTCAACGGACTGGAATTTATATCGAGGACTTGTTCTCTCAAAATTGGATATGCTCGTTACACCTATCGAGTCCATAGGGGACCTAGATGAAGCGGCATACCAATTGAATGATGTGCTGCTTACTTCCTACCACGACAGCTGTATTCATAAAACCAGTTTGTGTAAACGAAAGGTTCCCTGGTGGAATGATCAGCTTGCCAAACTTAGGAAGCAAGTTAGAAAACTCTTCAACCATGCTAAACGCACGAAGAGCTGGGACGAATACAGGTCCGCTCTTACTGAATACAATCTAGAATTGAGGCGATCCAAACGTGCTACATGGAGAAAATGTTGCAAAAACATTGCTGACTCACCAGTAGCAGCACGAATCCACAAGGCACTCGTTAAAGATCATGCTAACTGTGTAGGCTTACTAAAAAAATCTGATGGCACTTATATGTCGGACCGTATGGACACTCTCAAAACCTTACTTGAGGTCCATTTTCCAGGTTCGTCTACCCATGTACAACACATGTACCCGAATGTAACTGACCATAGGGTCGGTATTGCTAACAGAGCAAATAGTTTATCCGGAAAAATTATTAGTCCAGATAAGGCTAAATGGGCGGTTAGCTCCTTTAAACCTTTTAAAGCTCCCGGCGGTGACGGTCTCTTTCCAGCACTCCTGCAGAAAGTTATCGACCTCATCATGCCGGGTATTATAGCTTTATTTAGAGCCAGCTACAATTGGGGATACATCCCGACTACCTGGAGACAGGTAAACGTGATCCTCATACCCAAGCCGGGCAATAGGCCCAGTGAGCTGCCTAAATCTAATAGACCCATAAGTCTAACATCATTTGTTCTCAAAACGATGGAGAGACTCATCGATGTTCATATTAGAGGTCGGTTAGATCTGTCTACCCCTCTGCAATCAAGTCAATTTGCATATAGGAAAGGTAAATCCACAGAAGGTGCTCTTCACTACCTTGTGAGGAAGATTGAAAGAACTCATGGTTCTAAGGAAATAGCCCTAGGTGCCTTCCTTGACATTGAGGGCGCTTTCGATAATACTGGCTACAGCTCAATAGAGAGAGCAATCAGTAGCAGAGGCATCGAAGACTCGACCAGTAAATGGATAAGAGACATGCTTGAAAGTCGAATTATGACTTCCTCCTCGGGAGGAGTTTCAGTGTCTGTAACCGCAGCTAAGGGCTGTCTCCAAGGCGAAGTTCTCTCTCCCCTTCTATGGTCACTAATCATAGACAACCTTCTAGTCGATCTTCACAGATTAGGCTATATCGCCATTGGTTATGCGGATGACTTGGCGATACTTATTAGTGGCAAGCACAGCACAACCATCTCCAGCGTCATGCAAGGTGCTTTACTACACATTTTAGAATGGTGTAGCAGAGAAGGACTATCCATCAATCCCTCCAAAACTGTTCTAGTGCCTTTTACTAGGAAAAGACTGGTCAATCTGGGACCTATCATTATCAAAGGCACTACTCTAGCTAAGACTTCACTGGAGTCAAATACCTCGGGGTCATTCTCGACAAACGGCCCAACTGGAATTCTCATATCAAGTTCGCCATCGAGCGTGCTACTAGGGCCATGGGGGCCTGCAGGCGCCTGTACGGCAGAATATGGGGTCTAAATCCAAAAATGATACATTGGATGTATACAATGATGGTGAGGTCTATTATCACGTACGCAGCCATCATCTGGTGGCCGAAATTTCTTGAACGGACAACGGAAACTAAACTTCAGAAGTTACAAAGAATTGCCTGTCTCGGTATCACAAGTGCTATGCGCTCCTGCCCGACGGCAGCTTTAGAAGCAATGGTTGGGCTTTTACCCCTTCATATCTTCATTAAGAAGACAACCGCTAGGTGTGCTATCAAGTTGCAGATAGAATACAAGTATAAATCAGGTGACCATGTGGGACTCAATCCCCAAAAGAAACATATTTTGTACCATCCCTGACACCATGGTCAAGGAGTACTGTTTTGGTAGGTTATTTGAGGTAGAAATATTAGATCGTGCAAATTGGTCTAATGGTGTTCCAGCATTAGACCCTAGATGTCTAGTTTGGGTCACAGACGGATCGAAAATGGAATCTGGAGTTGGAGCCGGTGTCTTTGGACCCAACACCAAAGTCTCGATACCTATGGGAATGCGTCCCACGGTATTTCAGGCTGAACTACATGCCATTGAAATCTGCGCTAGGTTAAGCCTTAGTAAGGGTGTTAAGGGCTCTAGAATATATATATTCTCAGATAGTCAGGCAGCACTTAAAGCGCTGTCGTCCAATTTAGAGGACTCCATATCAGTTAAAAGCTGCTACGATGCACTGCAATCCCTGCCGAGACTAAACGAGGTAAAACTTGGATGGGTCCCCGGCCATCAAGGGATTGCAGGCAACGAGCTAGCAGATGAACTAGCTAGGGCTGGCTCAGAATCTGCGTTCAGGGTTGAGACAATCCAAATTACTAATCAGACCCTACTCATATAAGGATATACTTAACCTTAATAAGGAAAGTATCAGGAAGCTAGTGGGCTTTCTCACGGGCCATTGTGGCTTGAGATACCACCTTAACAAACTTAACCTGAGCTCAGAGACGGACTGTAGGTTCTGCTCGGAGGAGGACGAATCATCCGAACACATTCTCTGCAATTGCCCAGCATTACATTGGTTAAGGAGACGTATTTTCCATAAAGAAATATTTACGCCAGCGGAAATGAAAAACTCTGCTACTAAGAACCTACTATCCTTCATTAGGGAGTTAGACGGTCTCTTAGACTAAGAACACCCTTATGATACAATAGATCTTCTAGGTCGCAGTGTCTGCCACATGGGCAAGGGTTATATCTAAAAAAAAAAGTATATACAAAAGAGAACTAAGAAAAGCCAAACGTAATTCTTGGAGACTCTTCTGTGATAAAATAGAAGAAGCCTCTGAGGCATCTAGGCTAAGAAAAATTCTCTCCTCAATTCCAATAACTCCCAGTTTCTTTAAGAAAAATTATGGGTTTTGGACTACTTCTAGCGAAGAATCGCTCAATGTTCAGCTTGACACTCATTTCCCAGGCAGTTCCCATTCGGTAAGCAATATGGCTTCAAATAGACCATCTGCATCAATGCCTTCAAACTTAGTCACACAGAGCAAACTCAGTTGAGCAATTCACAGCTTCAAACCATTTAAGTCCGCGGGACCCGATGGCATAATCATCCAAGCTGGGTGAAGTGTCCACTAGAAGATCTGTCAGCAGAGGCACTCCGCTAGGAGGTGTTATATCCCCCCTTCTTTGGAATTCGGCGGTCAACGAACTTTTGATAATCCTGGAGGGCGAGGGATGCACGGCGATTGCTTATGCAGATGATGTTGCTATAGCTGTTTCAGGAAAGCACCTAAATACTCTAAAAAGAGATCCTACAAAACGCTCTAAACAAGCTAACACGTTGGGCGGGTCGCTGTGGTTTGGGTGTAAACCCCCATAAAACTGAACTGGTACGCTTCACCAGAAAATATAAAATTCCGACAGTCGACCCTCCCTCTCTCAATGGTATTATAGTAGATTATGGTCGACGTTAGCGATGCATTAGTCGTGTATAACAGAAAGTAAACAAAAAGAAATGTCAAAGAAAGGAATATGGAAATAAAGATAAATGAAGAATTAGAGTAAAGAAGAATAAGAAAAATTTAAGTTAGTCTAAGTTCAGCATTCGGAGAATATACAATTGTGCTTCTTTTAAGCACCACATATTTTTTTTCGTTTTTTTTTTACTCCTTAATATTTTATTTGATTGAGATCTACAGGTTATGGGCCCAGATCTCTCGATCTGTCGAATGTAATGGAATTAGTTTTTGCTAAAATAAAACCATTTGATGGTCGCAATTTTGATTCGTGGAAGTACCGGGTGGAGAACTTTCTCGAAGCTCTGAATGTTCTTGACGTTTTGTCGCATACAAAACCAGAGGTCACGGAAAGTATTGATGGCGGTGTTACGGTATCTAAAGATGTGGAAAAATGGGAAGAAAGAAACGCTATGGCTAAAAATCTAATTATATGCTTAGTTGATGATAATCACTTGGAGTATTTAAAAGGCAAATCGACGGCGAAAGAAATGTGGAACGCCCTCATCTCCACCTTCTCAGGGACAAATATGGCAAAGCAGAACATGTTGCGCACTCGCTTAGATAGGTTAAAGTATGAGTTGGGAAGTGACATGAAAAAGCAAATTCGATGTGTGCACAAGAGAGTTAACTGCAGCGGGTGCTAAGTTAGATTCTAATGAAATTATTTATTATTTATTTAAATCGTTCCCAGAAGATTTTCAGCCACTAATAACGGCTCTCGAAAATATGCCGGATGACACTTTAACCTTGGAGTATGCTAAGTCACGCTTATTGAATGAGGAGATGCGACAACAGGTTAACAAAGAGGCAGTCGATAACGATGTTGGTGGGGAAGCAGCTTTCTCTGCACGGTTTGCAGGAGAATGTTTTATGTGTAAGCGAAGGGGCCACAAGAGTTCTAATTGTCCCCAAAGAGTTACGAAGTGAAATTCTAGAAAGAAAGGTTCGTTCTCTAGAAACCCTAGGGATAGCAGTGCGGTTGCGTTTATGGTGGCGAATGGGAATACTGAACGAAATATTTGGTTGTTAGACTCAGGAAGCACACGGCATGCAACAAATGATCTGGATGCGTTGACTGATGTTGAGGAGCTTGCAAATCACATGGTAATTAGTACCGCTGAACAGGGTGGTGCACTGAAGGCAACACACAGGGGCGTGTTGAAGGGCTACACTTATGTGAATAAGACGAAGGTTGCTATTGAGGTTAAGGAGGTGTTGTATGCAAAAGAGCTTCGGGTGAATCTTCTTTCGATCAAGGCACTTCAAGAGAAAGGTCTCGATATTTATTTCATTCGTAGTCATGATGCCGTAATAAAATTCAATGGAAGAACTGTTGCTACAGGTGTTCTGTCGAATGGCTTGTATGAGTTGGAGCTATATCCCACGAAAAACCAACTCAACGTGTGCAAGGTAGACGACGTATGGCATCGCAGGCTGGTTCACGTGAACGACAAGTACCTAGAACAAATGAGGACTATGAACATTTTAACTGGCTGAGTATATGGAAAGGAGAAGGTTTCGTGTTACCCATGTGCTGCAGGGAAACAAACAGAAAATCCCTTTTCAGGGCAAAGGCCGAAAACTACATAGATTCTCGAAAGAATCCATACGGATGTGTGTGGTCCAATCACACCAAGTACATATGAAGGTCATAGGTACTTCGTGACTTTTCTTGACGATTATAGTCACTTTGCTCAAGTGTTTTTAATTCGACAAAAATCAGATGTTTTTCAATGTTTTAAGAAATTCGAAAGTCATGTAACAGCGAAGTTTGGAAGAAAAATCGTTTACTTGAGGTGTGACCAAGGGACTGAATATATGTCGAATGAACAGAAGCGTTTTTACAGTGAGAAGGGTATTCAATTGGAACCTTCTGTAGGTTATTGCCCGAGACAAAATGGTGTTGCAGAGCGCTTCAACCGAAGTGTAGTAGAGAGAACTTAGAACTATGATGATGGATTCTGGCGTTAAGAAAGAAATGTGGGGTGAAGCGGTTCTCACAGCAAATTATCTGCTCAATAGGAGTCCAACAAGGTGTGTTGTGAACAAAACACCGGCAGAGTTATGGTTTGGTGTTAAACCAGATCTCAAGAAATTGGGAATTTTCGGATGTCAAGCATTTGCACATGTGCCGAAGGAAAAGAGAAGCAAATTCGATGCTAAATGTAAGGCGATGATGATGGTTGGATACGGAGTCAACGGTTACAGACTTTGGGATTCGGATGCACGAAAATTGTTGTTGCAAGGAACGTTAGGTTCGATGAAACATATTTTCCGGCGAGGGACACAAACAATGATGAGTCAAAGACGATTTTTGTTGGTAAAAGAGTAACGTCAGTTCCAGAAGGGGATCCTGTAAAGCAAGATAGATGTGACAGAGAAACTGAAGACGCAGGTGATGAAGACGCAGGTGATGGCGATGCTGGTGATGGTGACACAGGTGGTGGTGTTACAGCTGGTGACAAGGCAGAGGACGACTTGGATGAAACAATGGTACAGGATAGTGAAGAGTCAGCAGATTTTAATTTTGAATCCGCTTCTGAAGATGCACAGCAATTGGCGCTCCGGCAACACAAGAATTTGGCAAGTCAAAGGCAAAGTTATCGTGAGCGCAGACCTCCAGGCAAGTTAACATATAAGAATGATTTTGAACAGATGAATCTGTCTCAGTTTAATTTTTCAGTTGAGCCAAAGAATTTTAAAGAAATTGATCAGAGACCTGACCGGGAACATTGGAATGCCGCTGTTATTGAAGAATTGCGTTCTTTGGAGAAGAACGAAACATTTGAACTAGTGGAGAGAAAACCTGATATGAAAATAATCAGCTGTAGATGGGTTTTTAAGTTAAAAACTGACAAAGACGGTAAACCACATACATATAGAGCTCGATTAGTAGCAAGGGGTTGCGATCAAGAGTATGGCATTGATTACGATCAAACCTACGCTCCCGTGGCAAAGTTGGCAGCCATTCGTACTGTGCTGTCGGTGGCTATACACAAAGGATATTCGATATGTCAAATGGATGTACGAACAGCGTTTTTAAACGGAGAATTGCAAGAGACCGTGTACATGGAACCACCAGAAGGTATGAAGGTCTAAGAGGGAATGATCTGCAAATTGAAGAAATCACTGTATGGTCTAAAGCAGTCTCCTCTCTGCTGGTATAAGAAGTTCCATGACGTAGCAATACAGATTGATTTGATTTTGATTTTGATTTTGATTTGATTTTGGTGGGGGCGATAGCCCCCATTTATTTGGCTTAATACAAGCTACAGCTAACTTAAAAACTAAGACTAACAACTAACTTAAAAACTATGACTAAAAGCTAAGGAAAATGGTTGAGGAGATCAGGTTTGAGGCTGGGAGTGCTACGATTGAAATCGAAATGGGTGAGGTTTGAGTTAACCTTCCGCAGCATACGGGAAATTGGTTCATTGGAGCCATATAAGGTGCGATGGGCTGGTAAATAGAACAGCCGAGGGCATCGTAAGTTCCGTGGGTTAGTATTGAAGAAAATTGAGTTATAAAGAGATTGGCAATCGATAGAGCCAGAGAGAAGTCGATGAATGAAAAGAATGTCTGCAACATCTCTGCGTTTCTCGAGGGAATTCAAGTTGATGAGGTTGAGTCGGTTTTGATAGGGAGGCAGGATAAGTGGGTCGTTCCAAGAAAGACCTCGTAGGGCAAAACGAAGAAAACGACGTTGGATGTTTTCGATTCTGGACACATGCACTTGCTGAAAGGGGCACCACACTTGACTCGCATATTCGAGGAGAGGGCGGACAAAGGTAATGTAGAGGGATCTAGTCACGTAAGGGTCGGAGAATTCCTTGGACCACCGTTTGATAAAGCCAAATGAGGAGTTAGCTCTAACAATTATCTCGTCAATATGGGAACGGAAATTTAATTCCCTATCGTACAATATTCCAAGGTCACGCAGAGATTGAACGATGGATATAGGCTGACCATGAAGAAAATAAAGGCGGGCAGGGGACATGTGGTGTTTCCGTGATAAGGTAATAGATTGGCATTTGGTGATATTGAGCTCTAAGCAATTTTTAGAGCACCAGTTCGAGAAACTGTCCAGGTCTTTTTGGAGGAGACAGTAGTCCTGTGGTGAGATGGTTTTAAAAAATTTGGTATCATCCGCGTAGAGAGAAAGGGAGGAGTGTTTTATGACCCTATCAACGTCGTTAATAGTTAGAATGAAGAAGAGAGGACCATGATGGCTGCCTTGTGGAACACCAGAAGTGGCCAAGAAAGGGGCTGATAGGACTGATCTAAAGCGAACACTATAAAAACGATTTTCAAGGTAGGATGATATCCACTTTAACAATATGGGTTCGAAACCGAGGGCAGACAATTTGAAAAGAATTAGGTTATGAGATATCTTATCAAAAGCTTTGCTAAAATCAGTTGCAATAACGTCGACTTCTTTGCCATTCTCTAAGGCTGTGAGGGCAAAAGACACGAATTCGACGAGATTTGTCGTAGTAGATCTACCTTTCAGAAAGCCATGTTGATTAGGGGAAATGAGAGATTTGCACTGAAAGCTTAAGGCTTCGTACAAAATACTTTCAAAGAGTTTAGGTATATGAGAAAGTTTAGCAATGGGGCGATAATTTGTTACTTCGCTCCTTGAACCCTTTTTGTGTACGGGGGTTATGAAAGCTGTCTTCCAGATCTGCGGAAATTCTCCTTGTGAAAGAGAAAGGCGAAAGAGGTGAGAGAGAGGGAGTGAGAGATTGGATGAAAATTTTTTAAGAAAAATGGCGGGGAGACCATCCGGGCCAGGCAAGAATTCATCATTAAGACTTAGCAATTTATTTTCGATAAGAGCAGGGTCAAAGGATTGATGCAGAAAAGGACCTACGGAGAAATTAAGAAGGTAATTGAAGTAAGAGGGGTCCGGTATGAAGGAGTTGTCGGCGAAAGATTGTTTGAAAAAGGTGGCGAAAAAATTGGCAATGGTGTGTGGATCATTTGATGATGTATTATCAAAGGATAGAGAGGGAGGGTAACCGTCAGATTTTCTTTTACAGTTGACGAATTTGAAAAAAGACTTAGGATCATTTATCAGATTTGATTGCGCGTTATTTAGATAGCGCTGATAGAGAGAGTTAAAAAGCTGAATGAATTGAAGGTAAGAACCGAGGTAGTTGGAAAAGTCAGAGATGAAATTGGTACGAAGAAATACTGCCCATAACTTGTTTCTTTTGTTACGTATAGCGCGAAGTTTACGGTTATACCACGGGGGAGATGTGGATGATGTTTTGTGGCGTGACAAAGGGACATAGAGAGAGATAGAATTAAATATTTCCCTGTAAAAAATGGCGAGGGCATCATTTAAAGATAAATTTGAAAACTCAAAGGAAACCCTACTCAGATAGGTATTAATTTTGTGGAAATTCGCTTTATGAAAATCGTAAGACAAGACTGTGGAAGAGTTGGAATGGAGCGGAGCGTTATGGAAAAATGAGAGAAGAAGTGGGGGATGGAAGTTATCAATAGTCGAAAGGGATAGAGGGCAATGCGAGACTGAGGAGTTAATGGGGTCAGTTGTGAAAATAAGGTCTAATTGCCTTCCCATGTAGTTTAGGACATTGCTAACTTGACGTAGGCTTGAATCCGTAAGTCGATCTATGAAGAGACATTCCTTAGTTGAGTTGGTATTAGAAGCGAAGAAAAAGGATTCATCATCGGAGGGAGTCCAGTGTAATTGGGGCAAATTAAAGTCGCCAAATATAAAGATTTCGTTGAGGGGATCAGATAAGTCGGTTATTTGATCAATCGCGTCAATGGCAAGTTGGTAAGATTCGATAGGTTGGGCTGGAAGGATGTAACAACACATAACGTACAGGGATCTATGGGGAAGAGTTATTTTTATTGAAACAAAGTCTATCTTAGAGGAAGAAGAAATAGCGATGAGAGACGAGTCAAGGTCGTTGTGGATGGCAATGAGAACGCCTCGAGAGGGAGCGTCAACCAGGGGATGGTCGTGGTCATCGTCTCGAAAAACATTGAAAGTAGAGGGAAATAACTCTTGGCTCTTTATGCTTGGGATCAGGTTGGTTTCGGTCAGAGCATAGATATCGAAGGGGAGAGCATGTGATTGGCGCAAGACAGCTTGGGTTTTTGAGCGCAGGCCCCTTACATTCTGGTAGTAAAAGGTAAGAGGAAGACTATTATAGGCGGGAGGTTGAGGTGATGGTGATGGTGGCAAGTTATGGACGAAAAAATTTATTGTGGTCATTACGGCTCCGTTGGAGATGTGACATCCTTTTGGAATGTACGTAATTACCAAAAGCAGCAAGATCATCCGCTACTTTCTGGGGAGACATATTGAAAATCTCATGGAACCTTATATAAATTTTCTTAAGACTGTTCAGTTCAATGGGCAGTCCTTCCTGCTGGATGGAAACCATAACGCTGGTCTTAGTTTTACCTTCAAAACAAACCGAGTCAGATTTGTCGTGAAGATACGCAAGAAAGAGGCGTATGTTCTCGTAAACTTTTTTTTCTCTAAGCCTGGAGAGTGCATAACGACATTCTGTGGTATCTGCAGTTTGCTGTGTGAGTTTAACCGGAGGGGGCAAAAGGGGATCAAGAATGGGATCGGTTGGGGGGGAGATTGAAGAGGATGATTTTGATGAGTCAGTAGGTGTGGGGTTAAGGATATGAGAGCTAATGAAGTTAGGGTATTTTGCTCCGGTTTTGAGGTTGAAATTAGGAAAAAAGTTGCTGGTGGGGGTAGGCGGTGCTGGGGCTCGTTGCGGTTGAGAGGTAATAGTGTGGGTGGATGGGGTTAAATTAAACGAGATACGCTTCTGCTTAGGCTTGGGGGGGACGATGGCAGAGAGTTTATTTAAAGAAGAAGGGCAGGGTTGGTGGGGGATGGGGAATGAAGGGATAAAATTAGGGAATACGTTGGTTTTGAGGGACCAGTTAGGGTCAAGATTGGTTAGGCAGTTGGGAACAGGATTTGGCGACTTATTTCTAATCTTAAATTTATTTGTGCCCTTATTAATAGACTTAGGTTTATTCCTGAAGAGTTTATCGGTCCATTTGCAGATGCGCATCTTACCAAGGTTGAGATCTGTGCTATTGGGGTTCTGGAAAAGCCATTCATATCGATTCGGGAGATCGAATTTGAAATTTCGTTTACTTTTGTGGTTGGATGGCAGGAACAATTCACAATTGCTGATGGTGAAACCGAACCTTTTTTTAAAATATTGGTTAATCCAAGCAACATCGGCGTAGTGAGGGGCGCCTTTGATGAAGAAAGTGGTAGCCATCTGGTTTTTCAGACTAAGTTTATCCAATCTACGCTGCCAATCGGAAGGAGTCCATGTAGTACCAAACTGTTTGATAAGTTCTTGTTCTTGGGGTGGCGGCTGGGGGGATGACACGGCTGCAGATTCTGGGGTTGCAGTGGATGAATTTGTTGGTTGAATCGTCCTTTGGAGACAGGGGGAAAATGAAGAGGGGGGAATGACTTCGGTGTCCAATAGTTCAGCCAAGATTGAAGTATTGTATTGAACATTCGGGTGATACTGGGTATGTGCTGATATATTGTCAATTTTGGAGCACAACACTTCAATGCGACTTTCGATATCGCAAAAAGTCGACCGTACCGCGGTTAGTTCGTCACCGACGTCGTTGATCTTATCGAAAATTATGTCGAACATTGGATCTGATTGTTTGGCAGAGGGTTGAGGATTTGTAGGGGATTGAAAATGGATATCTAAGTTTTCACGCATGGAGTAAACGGCTTCGCACGATTTATGGATAGAGTTAGTTTGCGTAGTAGACATCGCTTTCAGATCACTTATCAAGGAGCTAAGATGGCACAGTGTGGTTTCATCGTTTCTGGACCTCGCGGAGTCCAACTCGAAAAGACCGGCGATTTGTTTCTCGATATTGGTAAGCTTAGATTTAATAACGCCAGTTGAGGAGTGAACCGCAATACTTAAATCGTCCACACATCTCACGCAATTATCGAGGTTGGAGAGTTCGGACGTAATCTTTTTAGCACTACTGTTATGGAGAGTTTCATTAGAATCACTAAGGCACTTAATCGCCAGGAGCACGTGCGATACAGTGATATTTTTGCATTCATCACAAAGAAAGAATAGGTTGATCGGGATTTCTCTGATGAAGACCGTGTTTCTTTTGTTTAGACCGACACAAGCTGCATGGAAAGATTTCCCACAGATTCCCTTGCAAGCAATCCAGTCAGCATTGCTATCGTTGATTGGGCAATTGGAAATTCCACAAGGCATGGCAGAAAAGTTGGGTCTTTAAGGTCAAGGAAAAGAAATGAAACACAAAAAACACGATTAAAGAGCGCGTCAGCGAAAACAGAGCACAATTGAATGGGCGCGAAGTGGGTCAGATATAAATTATGCGGGAAACTGCTAACACGGTGAGAATTACCGAATTAATAATAAATTAATTTGAGGAGCACAAAGAGAAATGAACTGAACACGGTTACGGTCAATTGACAACTTGGGTTTATGAGAGCGCAACATGACTACTTGTGTGTATGTGAGACGGTGTAATACACATGTTAACTACTTAGTCTTATATGTTGATGACTTATTGCTTGTAAGTAGTAACAAAGAAGAGAATAATGAAGTTAAGAGCATGTTGGCAAGAGAATTTGAGATGAAAGAATCAAAAGGGCTGGAGCAATTTCTTGGCATTGGAATCAAATACAATGCCGAAGAATCTTGGTTGAGCATGTCACAGAAGAAGTCTATTAAAGACTTACTAATGTATATGAATATGAAAGATTGTAATGGAGTGTCTACTCCAATAGATCAATCAACAAGATTAAAGAGAGTCGAGGATGATGCCAAAAAAATAGTCGTACCGTATAGAGAGCTCGTGGGCGCCGTGGCTCAAGTGGTTCGTGCGTTGGATCGCTGAGCGTGAGGTTCGAGGTTCGAATCCCAGAGAACACCAAAAAGTTTTTCACGCTCCCACCTCTCGCGAATGTCTGACAAACGTCCGAGAGTAATAACTGTAAGAGAAAGCTTCTCAATTTGCCTTTCGGATATGGCTCTAAACTGTAGGTCCCTTCCATTTGTGTGAAAAATATAACACGCACAACACGAATGGTCGCGAGAAGCTAGGCCCTGGACCACATAAGGTCCGTTGCGCCAAGAATTTGTATTTTTGTATAGAGAGCACATTGGAAAGGTCATGTATATGATGCCGTGTAGCAGACCAGATTTGTGTTTTGCCATATCTCAACTGAGTCGTTTCCAGGACTCTCCAGGTGTCGATCATTGGCAGTGCGGAAAGAGATTGGTGCGTTATCTCAAGGCTACGATTAATTACGAATTGTTTTACAAAAATCATCCCGATGCAAAACCTTTGGTAGGATTCGTTGATGCAGATTATGCTTCAGATGAAACTGATCGGAAATCCACCAGTGGTTTTCTATTCAAAGTTTTTAGAAATGTCGTAAGCTGGTCGTCTAAGAAGCAGCAAGTTGTTGCTTGTTCTACAACTGAAGCAGAATATGTGGCTTTGGCATTGGCTGTACAAGAAGGTGTTTGGCTGCGTGGATTGTTAACTGATTTGCACATTGATGTTGATGTTGTAAAAATATTTGAAGACAACCAGAGTTGTATAAAAATGGCATACAACATGGAAAACAAACGTGTAAAGCATATTGATGTTAAACATCATTTCATACGGCAGAAAATAGAGGAAAATGAAGTAACGTTGCACTATGTGAACACGAAGGATCAAGAAGCAGACGTCCTTACAAAGCCTTTGGCAAAACCACAATTCCAATACCTCATAGAAAAATTAGGACTAATGAATCGAGAAGGGGTATAGTAGATTATGGTCGATGTTAGCGATGCATTAGTCGTGTATAACAGAAAGTAAACAAAAAGAAATGTCAAAGAAAGGAATATGGAAATAAAGATAAATGAAGAATTAGATTAAAGAAGAATAAGAAAAATTTAAGTTAGTCTAAGTTCAGCATTCGGAGAATATACAATTGTGTTTCTTTTAAGCACCACATATTTTTTTTCGTTTTTTTACTCCTTAATATTTTATTTGATTGAGATCTACAGGTATCAGCTTAACTTTATCTGAAAAAGCTAAATATCTGGGTCTTAGCCTGGATAGAAAGCTAAGCTGGAAACCTAACATACAAGAAAGAGTCAAAAGCAAGCATTTTTTTCATGCAAAAAAGCCATTGGCAATAAATGGGGCCTACAACCTCGAATAACCCACTGGCTCTACATCTCTGTCATTAGACCGATACTTACGTATGGGGTAATAGTCTGGTGGACAGCCTTAGATAAAGCATTTAATCGCGACTATTTAAGTAAGGTCCAACGCACAGCTTGTCTGTGCATAAGCGGAGCATTACGTACAACTCCCTCCGCGGCACTGGACATTCTGTTCCATCTGATACCCCTCGATATATTTAGTAAGCAAATGGCAGCGAACGCAGCCGTTCGTCTTGAAGCTACCCAACAGTGGTCAAGAAAAGAATTCGGCCACGCCTCTATTTTGAATGAAATCAAAATCCCACCCTAAAGAACGCACTACACCATCCCTCGTCTAAATTTTGAGAAGAACTTTACATTCACCATCCCTTTGTTGGTGGGGAAGCAGCTTTCTCTGCACGGTTTGCAGGAGAATGTTTTAAGTGTAAGCGAAGGGGCCACAAGAGTTATAATTGTCCCCAAAGAGTTACGAAGTCAAATTCTAGAAAGAAAGGTTCGTTCTCTAGAAACCCTAGGGATAGCAGTGCGGTTGCGTTCATGGTGGCGAATGGGAATGCTGAACGAAATATTTGGTTGTTAGACTCAGGAAGCACACGGCATGCAACAAATGATCTGGATGCGTTGACTGATGTTGAGGAGCTTGCAAATCACATGGTAATTAGTACCGCTGAACAGGGTGGTGCACTGAAGGCAACACACAGGGGCGTGTTGAAGGGCTACACTTATGTGAGTAAGACGAAGGTTGCTATTGAGGTTAAGGAGGTGTTGTATGCAAAAGAGCTTCGGGTGAATCTTCTTTCGATCAAGGCACTTCAAGAGAAAGGTCTCGATATTTATTTCATTCGTAGTCATGATGCCGTAATAAAATTCAATGGAAGAACTGTTGCTACAGGTGTTCTGTCGAATGGCTTGTATGAGTTGGAGCTATATCCCACGAAAAACCAACTCAACGTGTGCAAGGTAGACGACGTATGGCATCGCAGGCTGGTTCACGTGAACGACAAGTACCTAGAACAAATGAGGACTATGAACATTTTAACTGGCTGAGTATATGGAAAGGAGAAGGTTTCGTGTTACCCATGTGCTGCAGGGAAACAAACAGAAAATCCCTTTTCAGGGCAAAGGCCGAAAACTACATAGATTCTCGAAAGAATCCATACGGATGTGTGTGGTCCAATCACACCAAGTACATATGAAGGTCATAGGTACTTCGTGACTTTTCTTGACGATTATAGTCACTTTGCTCAAGTGTTTTTAATTCGACAAAAATCAGATGTTTTTCAATGTTTTAAGAAATTCGAAAGTCATGTAACAGCGAAGTTTGGAAGAAAAATCGTTTACTTGAGGTGTGACCAAGGGACTGAATATATGTCGAATGAACAGAAGCGTTTTTACAGTGAGAAGGGTATTCAATTGGAACCTTCTGTAGGTTATTGCCCGAGACAAAATGGTGTTGCAGAGCGCTTCAACCGAAGTGTAGTAGAGAGAACTTAGAACTATGATGATGGATTCTGGCGTTAAGAAAGAAATGTGGGGTGAAGCGGTTCTCACAGCAAATTATCTGCTCAATAGGAGTCCAACAAGGTGTGTTGTGAACAAAACACCGGCAGAGTTATGGTTTGGTGTTAAACCAGATCTCAAGAAATTGGGAATTTTCGGATGTCAAGCATTTGCACATGTGCCGAAGGAAAAGAGAAGCAAATTCGATGCTAAATGTAAGGCGATGATGATGGTTGGATACGGAGTCAACGGTTACAGACTTTGGGATTCGGATGCACGAAAATTGTTGTTGCAAGGAACGTTAGGTTCGATGAAACATATTTTCCGGCGAGGGACACAAACAATGATGAGTCAAAGATGATTTTTGTTGGTAAAAGAGTAACGTCAGTTCCAGAAGGGGATCCTGTAAAGCAAGATAGATGTGACAGAGAAACTGAAGACGCAGGTGATGAAGACGCAGGTGATGGCGATGCTGGTGATGGTGACACAGGTGGTGGTGTTACAGCTGGTGACAAGGCAGAGGACGACTTGGATGAAACAATGGTACAGGATAGTGAAGAGTCAGCAGATTTTAATTTTGAATCCGCTTCTGAAGATGCACAGCAATTGGCGCTCCGGCAACACAAGAATTTGGCAAGTCAAAGGCAAAGTTATCGTGAGCGCAGACCTCCAGGCAAGTTAACATATAAGAATGATTTTGAACAGATGAATCTGTCTCAGTTTAATTTTTCAGTTGAGCCAAAGAATTTTAAAGAAATTGATCAGAGACCTGACCGGGAACATTGGAATGCCGCTGTTATTGAAGAATTGCGTTCTTTGGAGAAGAACGAAACATTTGAACTAGTGGAGAGAAAACCTGATATGAAAATAATCAGCTGTAGATGGGTTTTTAAGTTAAAAACTGACAAAGACGGTAAACCACATACATATAGAGCTCGATTAGTAGCAAGGGGTTGCGATCAAGAGTATGGCATTGATTACGATCAAACCTACGCTCCCGTGGCAAAGTTGGCAGCCATTCGTACTGTGCTGTCGGTGGCTATACACAAAGGATATTCGATATGTCAAATGGATGTACGAACAGCGTTTTTAAACGGAGAATTGCAAGAGACCGTGTACATGGAACCACCAGAAGGTATGAAGGTCTAAGAGGGAATGATCTGCAAATTGAAGAAATCACTGTATGGTCTAAAGCAGTCTCCTCTCTGCTGGTATAAGAAGTTCCATGACGTAGCAATACAGATTGATTTGATTTTGATTTTGATTTTGATTTGATTTTGGTGGGGGCGATAGCCCCCATTTATTTGGCTTAATACAAGCTACAGCTAACTTAAAAACTAAGACTAACAACTAACTTAAAAACTATGACTAAAAGCTAAGGAAAATGGTTGAGGAGATCAGGTTTGAGGCTGGGAGTGCTACGATTGAAATCGAAATAGGTGAGGTTTGAGTTAACCTTCCGCAGCATACGGGAAATTGGTTCATTGGAGCCATATAAGGTGCGATGGGCTGGTAAATAGAACAGCCGAGGGCATCGTAAGTTCCGTGGGTTAGTATTGAAGAAAATTGAGTTATAAAGAGATTGGCAATCGATAGAGCCAGAGAGAAGTCGATGAATGAAAAGAATGTCTGCAACATCTCTGCGTTTCTCGAGGGAATTCAAGTTGATGAGGTTGAGTCGGTTTTGATAGGGAGGCAGGATAAGTGGGTCGTTCCAAGAAAGACCTCGTAGGGCAAAACGAAGAAAACGACGTTGGATGTTTTCGATTCTGGACACATGCACTTGCTGAAAGGGGCACCACACTTGACTCGCATATTCGAGGAGAGGGCGGACAAAGGTAATGTAGAGGGATCTAGTCACGTAAGGGTCGGAGAATTCCTTGGACCACCGTTTGATAAAGCCAAATGAGGAGTTAGCTCTAACAATTATCTCGTCAATATGGGAACGGAAATTTAATTCCCTATCGTACAATATTCCAAGGTCACGCAGAGATTGAACGATGGATATAGGCTGACCATGAAGAAAATAAAGGCGGGCAGGGGACATGTGGTGTTTCCGTGATAAGGTAATAGATTGGCATTTGGTGATATTGAGCTCTAAGCAATTTTTAGAGCACCAGTTCGAGAAACTGTCCAGGTCTTTTTGGAGGAGACAGTAGTCCTGTGGTGAGATGGTTTTAAAAAATTTGGTATCATCCGCGTAGAGAGAAAGGGAGGAGTGTTTTATGACCCTATCAACGTCGTTAATAGTTAGAATGAAGAAGAGAGGACCAAGATGGCTGCCTTGTGGAACACCAGAAGTGGCCAAGAAAGGGGCTGATAGGACTGATCTAAAGCGAACACTATAAAAACGATTTTCAAGGTAGGATGATATCCACTTTAACAATATGGGTTCGAAACCGAGGGCAGACAATTTGAAAAGAATTAGGTTATGAGATATCTTATCAAAAGCTTTGCTAAAATCAGTTGCAATAACGTCGACTTCTTTGCCATTCTCTAAGGCTGTGAGGGCAAAAGACACGAATTCGACGAGATTTGTCGTAGTAGATCTACCTTTCAGAAAGCCATGTTGATTAGGGGAAATGAGAGATTTGCACTGAAAGCTTAAGGCTTCGTACAAAATACTTTCAAAGAGTTTAGGTATATGAGAAAGTTTAGCAATGGGGCGATAATTTGTTACTTCGCTCCTTGAACCCTTTTTGTGTACGGGGGTTATGAAAGCTGTCTTCCAGATCTGCGGAAATTCTCCTTGTGAAAGAGAAAGGCGAAAGAGGTGAGAGAGAGGGAGTGAGAGATTGGATGAAAATTTTTTAAGAAAAATGGCGGGGAGACCATCCGGGCCAGGCAAGAATTCATCATTAAGACTTAGCAATTTATTTTCGATAAGAGCAGGGTCAAAGGATTGATGCAGAAAAGGACCTACGGAGAAATTAAGAAGGTAATTGAAGTAAGAGGGGTCCGGTATGAAGGAGTTGTCGGCGAAAGATTGTTTGAAAAAGGTGGCGAAAGAATTGGCAATGGTGTGTGGATCATTTGCTGATGTATTATCAAAGGATAGAGAGGGAGGGTAACCGTCAGATTTTCTTTTACAGTTGACGAATTTGAAAAAAGACTTAGGATCATTTATCAGATTTGATTGCGCGTTATTTAGATAGCGCTGATAGAGAGAGTTAAAAAGCTGAATGAATTGAAGGTAAGAACCGAGGTAGTTGGAAAAGTCAGAGATGAAATTGGTACGAAGAAATACTGCCCATAACTTGTTTCTTTTGTTACGTATAGCGCGAAGTTTACGGTTATACCACGGGGGAGATGTGGATGATGTTTTGTGGCGTGACAAAGGGACATAGAGAGAGATAGAATTAAATATTTCCCTGTAAAAAATGGCGAGGGCATCATTTAAAGATAAATTTGAAAACTCAAAGGAAACCCTACTCAGATAGGTATTAATTTTGTGGAAATTCGCTTTATGAAAATCGTAAGACAAGACTGTGGAAGAGTTGGAATGGAGCGGAACGTTATGGAAAAATGAGAGAAGAAGTGGGGGATGGAAGTTATCAATAGTCGAAAGGGATAGAGGGCAATGCGAGACTGAGGAGTTAATGGGGTCAGTTGTGAAAATAAGGTCTAATTGCCTTCCCATGTAGTTTAGGACATTGCTAACTTGACGTAGGCTTGAATCCGTAAGTCGATCTATGAAGAGACATTCCTTAGTTGAGTTGGTATTAGAAGCGAAGAAAAAGGATTCATCATCGGAGGGAGTCCAGTGTAATTGGGGCAAATTAAAGTCGCCAAATATAAAGATTTCGTTGAGGGGATCAGATAAGTCGGTTATTTGATCAATCGCGTCAATGGCAAGTTGGTAAGATTCGATAGGTTGGGCTGGAAGGATGTAACAACACATAACGTACAGGGATCTATGGGGAAGAGTTATTTTTATTGAAACAAAGTCTATCTTAGAGGAAGAAGAAATAGCGATGAGAGACGAGTCAAGGTCGTTGTGGATGGCAATGAGAACGCCTCGAGAGGGAGCGTCAACCAGGGGATGGTCGTGGTCATCGTCTCGAAAAACATTGAAAGTAGAGGGAAATAACTCTTGGCTCTTTATGCTTGGGATCAGGTTGGTTTCGGTCAGAGCATAGATATCGAAGGGGAGAGCATGTGATTGGCGCAAGACAGCTTGGGTTTTTGAGCGCAGGCCCCTTACATTCTGGTAGTAAAAGGTAAGAGGAAGACTATTATAGGCGGGAGGTTGAGGTGATGGTGATGGTGGCAAGTTATGGACGAAAAAATTTATTGTGGTCATTACGGCTCCGTTGGAGATGTGACATCCTTTTGGAATGTACGTAATTACCAAAAGCAGCAAGATCATCCGCTACTTTCTGGGGAGACATATTGAAAATCTCATGGAACCTTATATAAATTTTCTTAAGACTGTTCAGTTCAATGGGCAGTCCTTCCTGCTGGATGGAAACCATAACGCTGGTCTTAGTTTTACCTTCAAAACAAACCGAGTCAGATTTGTCGTGAAGATACGCAAGAAAGAGGCGTATGTTCTCGTAAACTTTTTTTTCTCTAAGCCTGGAGAGTGCATAACGACATTCTGTGGTATCTGCAGTTTGCTGTGTGAGTTTAACCGGAGGGGGCAAAAGGGGATCAAGAATGGGATCGGTTGGGGGGGAGATTGAAGAGGATGATTTTGATGAGTCAGTAGGTGTGGGGTTAAGGAAATGAGAGCTAATGAAGTTAGGGTATTTTGCTCCGGTTTTGAGGTTGAAATTAGGAAAAAAGTTGCTGGTGGGGGTAGGCGGTGCTGGGGCTCGTTGCGGTTGAGAGGTAATAGTGTGGGTGGATGGGGTTAAATTAAACGAGATACGCTTCTGCTTAGGCTTGGGGGGGACGATGGCAGAGAGTTTATTTAAAGAAGAAGGGCAGGGTTGGTGGGGGATGGGGAATGAAGGGATAAAATTAGGGAATACGTTGGTTTTGAGGGACCAGTTAGGGTCAAGATTGGTTAGGCAGTTGGGAACAGGATTTGGCGACTTATTTCTAATCTTAAATTTATTTGTGCCCTTATTAATAGACTTAGGTTTATTCCTGAAGAGTTTATCGGTCCATTTGCAGATGCGCATCTTACCAAGGTTGAGATCTGTGCTATTGGGGTTCTGGAAAAGCCATTCATATCGAGTCGGGAGATCGAATTTGAAATTTCGTTTACTTTTGTGGTTGGATGGCAGGAACAATTCACAATTGCTGATGGTGAAACCGAACCTTTTTTTAAAATATTGGTTAATCCAAGCAACATCGGCGTAGTGAGGGGCGCCTTTGATGAAGAAAGTGGTAGCCATCTGGTTTTTCAGACTAAGTTTATCCAATCTACGCTGCCAATCGGAAGGAGTCCATGTAGTACCAAACTGTTTGATAAGTTCTTGTTCTTGGGGTGGCGGCTGGGGGGATGACACGGCTGCAGATTCTGGGGTTGCAGTGGATGAATTTGTTGGTTGAATCGTCCTTTGGAGACAGGGGGAAAATGAAAAGGGGGGAATGACTTCGGTGTCCAATAGTTCAGCCAAGATTGAAGTATTGTATTGAACATTCGGGTGATACTGGGTATGTGCTGATATATTGTCAATTTTGGAGCACAACACTTCAATGCGACTTTCGATATCGCAAAAAGTCGACCGTACCGCGGTTAGTTCGTCACCGACGTCGTTGATCTTATCGAAAATTATGTCGAACATTGGATCTGATTGTTTGGCAGAGGGTTGAGGATTTGTAGGGGATTGAAAATGGATATCTAAGTTTTCACGCATGGAGTAAACGGCTTCGCACGATTTATGGATAGAGTTAGTTTGCGTAGTAGACATCGCTTTCAGATCACTTATCAAGGAGCTAAGATGGCACAGTGTGGTTTCATCGTTTCTGGACCTCGCGGAGTCCAACTCGAAAAGACCGGCGATTTGTTTCTCGATATTGGTAAGCTTAGATTTAATAACGCCAGTTGAGGAGTGAACCGCAATACTTAAATCGTCCACACATCTCACGCAATTATCGAGGTTGGAGAGTTCGGACGTAATCTTTTTAGCACTACTGTTATGGAGAGTTTCATTAGAATCACTAAGGCACTTAATCGCCAGGAGCACGTGCGATACAGTGATATTTTTGCATTCATCACAAAGAAAGAATAGGTTGATCGGGATTTCTCTGATGAAGACCGTGTTTCTTTTGTTTAGACCGACACAAGCTGCATGGAAAGATTTCCCACAGATTCCCTTGCAAGCAATCCAGTCAGCATTGCTATCGTTGATTGGGCAATTGGAAATTCCACAAGGCATGGCAGAAAAGTTGGGTCTTTAAGGTCAAGGAAAAGAAATGAAACACAAAAAACACGATTAAAGAGCGCGTCAGCGAAAACAGAGCACAATTGAATGGGCGCGAAGTGGGTCAGATATAAATTATGCGGGAAACTGCTAACACGGTGAGAATTACCGAATTAATAATAAATTAATTTGAGGAGCACAAAGAGAAATGAACTGAACACGGTTACGGTCAATTGACAACTTGGGTTTATGAGAGCGCAACATGACTACTTGTGTGTATGTGAGACGGTGTAATACACATGTTAACTACTTAGTCTTATATGTTGATGACTTATTGCTTGTAAGTAGTAACAAAGAAGAGAATAATGAAGTTAAGAGCATGTTGGCAAGAGAATTTGAGATGAAAGAATCAAAAGGGCTGGAGCAATTTCTTGGCATTGGAATCAAATACAATGCCGAAGAATCTTGGTTGAGCATGTCACAGAAGAAGTCTATTAAAGACTTACTAATGTATATGAATATGAAAGATTGTAATGGAGTGTCTCCTCCAATAGATCAATCAACAAGATTAAAGAGAGTCGAGGATGATGCCAAAAAAATAGTCGTACCGTATAGAGAGCTCGTGGGCGCCGTGGCTCAAGTGGTTCGTGCGTTGGATCGCTGAGCGTGAGGTTCGAGGTTCGAATCCCAGAGAACACCAAAAAGTTTTTCACGCTCCCACCTCTCGCGAATGTCTGACAAACGTCCGAGAGTAATAACTGTAAGAGAAAGCTTCTCAATTTGCCTTTCGGATATGGCTCTAAACTGTAGGTCCCTTCCATTTGTGTGAAAAATATAACACGCACAACACGAATGGTCGCGAGAAGCTAGGCCCTGGACCACATAAGGTCCGTTGCGCCAAGAATTTGTATTTTTGTATAGAGAGCACATTGGAAAGGTCATGTATATGATGCCATGTAGCAGACCAGATTTGTGTTTTGCCATATCTCAACTGAGTCGTTTCCAGGACTCTCCAGGTGTCGATCATTGGCAGTGCGGAAAGAGATTGGTGCGTTATCTCAAGGCTACGATTAATTACGAATTGTTTTACAAAAATCATCCCGATGCAAAACCTTTGGTAGGATTCGTTGATGCAGATTATGCTTCAGATGAAACTGATCGGAAATCCACCAGTGGTTTTCTATTCAAAGTTTTTGGAAATGTCGTAAGCTGGTCGTCTAAGAAGCAGCAAGTTGTTGCTTGTTCTACAACTGAAGCAGAATATGTGGCTTTGGCATTGGCTGTACAAGAAGGCTGCGTGGATTGTTAACTGATTTGCACATTGATGTTGATGTTGTAAAAATATTTGAAGACAACCAGAGTTGTATAAAAATGGCATACAACATGGAAAACAAACGTGTAAAGCATATTGATGTTAAACATCATTTCATACGGCAGAAAATAGAGGAAAATGAAGTAACGTTGCACTATGTGAACACGAAGGATCAAGAAGCAGACGTCCTTACAAAGCCTTTGGCAAAACCACAATTCCAATACCTCATAGAAAAATTAGGACTAATGAATCGAGAAGGGGTATAGTAGATTATGGTCGATGTTAGCGATGCATTAGTCGTGTATAACAGAAAGTAAACAAAAAGAAATGTCAAAGAAAGGAATATGGAAATAAAGATAAATGAAGAATTAGATTAAAGAAGAATAAGAAAAATTTAAGTTAGTCTAAGTTCAGCATTCGGAGAATATACAATTGTGTTTCTTTTAAGCACCACATATTTTTTTTCGTTTTTTTACTCCTTAATATTTTATTTGATTGAGATCTACAGGTATCAGCTTAACTTTCTCTGAAAAAGCTAAATATCTGGGTCTTAGCCTGGATAGAAAGCTAAGCTGGAAACCTAACATACAAGAAAGAGTCAAAAGCAAGCATTTTTTTCATGCAAAAAAGCCATTGGCAATAAATGGGGCCTACAACCTCGAATAACCCACTGGCTCTACATCTCTGTCATTAGACCGATACTTACGTATGGGGTAATAGTCTGGTGGACAGCCTTAGATAAAGCATTTAATCGCGACTATTTAAGTAAGGTCCAACGCACAGCTTGTCTGTGCATAAGCGGAGCATTACGTACAACTCCCTCCGCGGCACTGGACATTCTGTTCCATCTGATACCCCTCGATATATTTAGTAAGCAAATGGCAGCGAACGCAGCCGTTCGTCTTGAAGCTACCCAACAGTGGTCAAGAAAAGAATTCGGCCACGCCTCTATTTTGAATGAAATCAAAATCCCACCCTAAAGAACGCACTACACCATCCCTCGTCTAAATTTTGAGAAGAACTTTACATTCACCATCCCTTTGTTGGTGGGGAAGCAGCTTTCTCTGCACGGTTTGCAGGAGAATGTTTTAAGTGTAAGCGAAGGGGCCACAAGAGTTATAATTGTCCCCAAAGAGTTACGAAGTCAAATTCTAGAAAGAAAGGTTCGTTCTCTAGAAACCCTAGGGATAGCAGTGCGGTTGCGTTCATGGTGGCGAATGGGAATGCTGAACGAAATATTTGGTTGTTAGACTCAGGAAGCACACGGCATGCAACAAATGATCTGGATGCGTTGACTGATGTTGAGGAGCTTGCAAATCACATGGTAATTAGTACCGCTGAACAGGGTGGTGCACTGAAGGCAACACACAGGGGCGTGTTGAAGGGCTACACTTATGTGAGTAAGACGAAGGTTGCTATTGAGGTTAAGGAGGTGTTGTATGCAAAAGAGCTTCGGGTGAATCTTCTTTCGATCAAGGCACTTCAAGAGAAAGGTCTCGATATTTATTTCATTCGTAGTCATGATGCCGTAATAAAATTCAATGGAAGAACTGTTGCTACAGGTGTTCTGTCGAATGGCTTGTATGAGTTGGAGCTATATCCCACGAAAAACCAACTCAACGTGTGCAAGGTAGATGACGTATGGCATCGCAGGCTGGTTCACGTGAACGACAAGTACCTAGAACAAATGAGGACTATGAACATTTTAACTGGCTGAGAATATGGAAAGGAGAAGGTTTCGTGTTACCCATGTGCTGCAGGGAAACAAACAGAAAATCCCTTTTCAGGGCAAAGGCCGAAAACTACAAAGATTCTCGAAAGAATCCATACGGATGTGTGTGGCCCAATCACACCAAGTACATATGAAGGTCATAGGTACTTCGTGACTTTTCTTGACGATTATAGTCACTTTGCTCAAGTGTTTTTAATTCGACAAAAATCAGATGTTTTTCAATGTTTTAAGAAATTCGAAAGTCATGTAACAGCGAAGTTTGGAAGAAAAATCGTTTACTTGAGGTGTGACCAAGGAACTGAATATATGTCGAATGAACAGAAGCGTTTTTACAGTGAGAAGGGTATTCAATTGGAACCTACTGTAAGTTATTGCCCGAGACAAAATGGTGTTGCAGAGCGCTTGTAGTAGAGAGAGCAAGAACTATGATGATGGATTCTGGTGTTAAGAAAGAAAGCTGCATGGATGAAGAAGAGGAGGAAACTATTCCTAACCTTCTTTGTTTCTGCCCAGCTCTCTCCCGTAGAAGGAAACTCCACTTAGGAGCTCTCTATTATAATGATATAGGCGACCTGATGAATATTAACATTAAGAGCCTCCTACGCTTCATAAGAAGCTCAAATTGGTTTTAACGAGTAGGTAGAGAGAAATATTCTCCCAAGATCCACGTGGTATCATAATGGACCTACCATTGTACTAAGTGTGCCGGCGACTCCTAGCTGGCAGCCATTTCAACCTAACCTAACCTTCTCCTTCTTGATAATATTAACGGCATAAAGAAATTTAAGGCCTTTGGCTTGAAGGTCGGTCATAACCTCTCCTTGGTGCAAGAGGGGTGGAGTCCCCTTGCAACAACACGATGTTAATGTTAATCGGCGTTAATTATCCACGCATTTTCAAAATGCGGTGGAATTTTTTCGCCGGAATATGGTTTAGTTAAGCTTACGACTGGGAGGAAGATCCATGATGTTGTGTTTGTGAGAGACGTCCTCTGTTATCATTTTAAAAGCCTATGCTTATTGGCTTAAATTCCAATATATGCACCCGAGAGACTATTACGGCAAGAGTTTTTTTCGTTCTTTGCATAGAACAAATTATGGGCCTATATCTCGCGCTGCTTCAAATTTCAACTCAGTTTGCTCAGTAGTAGACTTAAGTTCATCCAGATCTATTTTTAAAAGCACATTATTTAATTTTTACTAAAACTCCTGTAAATATTTTCAATTTATTCTTTTACCGTTGTAAGTTATTTCTTTTTTTGAAATCTGTTAGTTAAATTACTGGTAGATGAATAAATAAATAAATGGTTTAAATATTGCTTGATCTCCCACTCCATACTATCCGATTGCCCCCCAAACCATAACGTTTCCACACCTGTATTTAACTGAGGCTGTTACATGTTTTGGCTGCAAAGCTTCGTTCTTTTTTCTCGACACTTTTCTTGTTTCCTGTCACTTCTAAAAAGTTCGAACTTACTCTCATTTATGAAAATTATTTTTTTCCAGAAATCAATTGTCTCGTTTTTATACTTTTTGCGACATCAATCCTTCGTTGTGTTCTTCTCTGAAAAGTGGCTTTCGTTGTGCAACACATGACTTGAACCCTAGAAAATTTAGTTTTTATGTATTGCTGAGTCCGAAACAGCTGTAATTTTAGGATTCTATTTGATTTCTCTCCTTAGAAACTTTTCATCTAACGGGGCTTTATGTTCTTTTTTCTTCCAGCACCACTCTTGTGTTCTACTCTATCTTCTTTGTAATATCTAAATATCACAAATACCTTGTACAGTTGAATGGCTTAAATCTAATAAATTGCTTATTTCACGTAGTGTTTTTCCCGGCTCTCTATGAACATACACTAGAGATCGCTTATCGATCGAAGTATTTCTGCGAGTTTTAACCATTTTATCTGATAAAACACGGTCTTTTTTTTTTTTTTTTAAATAGAACCCTTGCCCATGTGGGCAAGACCTAAAAGATCTATTGTATCGTAAGGGTATTCTTAGTCTAAGAGACGTACTACCTCCCTAATGAAGGATAGCAAATCCATAGTAGCAGAGTTTTTCATTCCCGCTGGCGTACATATTTCTTCATAGAAAATACACAATTGCAGAGAATGTGCTCGGATGATTCGTCCTCCTCCGCAGAACCTACATTCTGTCTCTGAGCTCAGGTTAAGTTTGTTAAGGTGGTATCTCAAGCCACAATCGCCCGTGAGAAAGCCCACTAGCTTCCTGATACTTTCCTTATTAAGATTAAGTATATCCTTATAGGAATAGGGTCTGATTAGTAATTTGGATTGTCTCAACCCTGGCACATTTTCCCAGTAGTCCAGACGAAGCTTGTGTTCCCAGTTACTAATCAGTGGCGAAAACCTAGTTGATGCCACAGTAAGGTTCAGGTCCTATGAACGCAGATTCTGAGCCAGCCCTAGCTAGTTCATCTGCTAGCTCGTTGCCTGCAATCCCTTGATGGCCGGGGACCCATCCAAGTTTTACCTTGTTTAGTCTCGCCAGGGATTGCAGTGAATCGTAGCAGCTTTTAACTGATATGGAGTCCACTAAATTGGACGACAGCGCTTTAAGTGCTGGAACACCATTAGATCAATTTGCACGATCTAATATTTCTACCTCAAATAACCTACCGAAACAGTACTCCTTGACCATGGTGTCAGGGATGGTACAAAATATGTTTCTTTTGGGGATTGAGTCAAGAATTTTCAGATGTCCCACATGGTCACCTGATTTATACTTGTATTCTACCTGCAACTTGATAGCACGCCTAGCGGTTGTCTTCTTAATGAAGATATGAAGGGGTAAAAGCCCAACCATTGCTTCTAAAGCTGCCGTCGGGCAGGAGCGCATAGCACCTGTGATACCGAGACAGGCAATTCTTTGTAACTTCTGAAGTTTAGTTTCCGTTGTCCGTTCAAGAAATTTCGGCCACCAGATGATGGCTGCGTACGTGATAATAGACCTCACCATCATTGTATACATCCAATGTATCATTTTTGGATTTAGACCCCATATTCTGCCGTACAGGCGCCTGCAGGCCCCCATGGCCCTAGTAGCACGCTCGATGGCGAACTTGATATGAGAATTCCAGTTGGGCCGTTTGTCGAGAATGACCCCGAGGTATTTGACTCCAGTGAAGTCTTAGCTAGAGTAGTGCCTTTGATAATGATAGGTCCTAGATTGACCAGTCTTTTCCTAGTAAAAGGCACTAGAACAGTTTTGGAGGGATTGATGGATAGTCCTTCTCTGCTACACCATTCTAAAATGTGTAGTAAAGCACCTTGCATGACGCTGGAGATGGTTGTGCTGTGCTTGCCACTAATAAGTATCGCCAAGTCATCCGCATAACCAATGGCGATATAGCCTAATCTGTGAAGATCGACTAGAAGGTTGTCTATGACTAGTGACCATAGAAGGGGAGAGAGAACTCCGCCTTGGAGACAGCCCTTAGCTGCGGTTACAGACACTGAAACTCCTCCCGAGGAGGAAGTCATAATTCGACTTTCAAGCATGTCTCTTATCCATTTACTGGTCGAGTCTTCGATGCCTCTGCTACTGATTGCTCTCTCTATTGGGCTGTAGCCAGTATTATCGAAAGCGCCCTCAATGTCAAGGAAGGCACCTAGGGCTATTTCCTTAGAACCAAGAGTTCTTTCAATCTTCCTCACAAGGTAGTGAAGAGCACCTTCTGTGGATTTACCTTTCCCATATGCAAATTGACTTGAGTGCAGAGGGGTAGACAGATCTAACCGACCTCTAATATGAACATCGATGAGTCTCTCCATCGTTTTGAGAACAAATGATGTTAGACTTATGGGTCTATTAGATTTAGGCAGCTCACTGGGCCTATTGCCCGGTTTGGGTATGAGGATCACGTTTACCTGTCTCCAGGTAGTCGGGATGTATCCCCAATTGTAGCTGGCTCTAAATAAAGCTATAATACCCGGCATGATGAGGTCGATAACTTTCTGCAGGAGTGCTGGAAAGAGACCGTCACCGCCGGGAACTTTAAAAGGTTTAAAGGAGCTAACCGCCCATTTAGCCTTATCTGGACTAATAATTTTTCCGGATAAACTATTTGCTCTGTTAGCAATACCGACCCTATGGTCAGTTACATTCGGGTACATGTGTTGTACATGGGTAGACGAACCTGGAAAATGGACCTCAAGTAAGGTTTTGAGAGTGTCCATACGGTCCGACATATAAGTGCCATCAGATTTTTTTAGTAAGCCTACACAGTTAGCATGATATTTAACGAGTGCCTTGTGGATTCGTGCTGCTACTGGTGAGTCAGCAATGTTTTCGCAACATTTTCTCCATGTAGCACGTTTGGATCGCCTCAATTCTAAATTGTATTCAGTAAGAGCGGACCTGTATTCGTCCCAGCTCTTCGTGCGTTTAGCATGGTTGAAGAGTTTTCTAACTTGCTTCCTAAGTTTGGCAAGCTGATCATTCCACCAGGGAACCTTTCGTTTACACAAACTGGTTTTATGAATACAGCTGTCGTGGTAGGAAGTAAGCAGCACATCATTCAATTGGTATGCCGCTTCATCTAGGTCCCCTATGGACTCGATAGGTATAACGAGCATATCCAATTTTGAGAGAACAAGTCCTCGATATAAATTCCAGTCCGTTGACTTGGGATCATATCTACTAGAAGCATGTGACAGTTTGCCTTGAATGTCGAACCTGATGTGTTGGTGGTCCGATAGCGAGGCTTCTTCAGAGACATGCCAATTTTCAATAATATAAATGGACTAGCAAGGGTGAGATCAAGTAGCTCTTCCCGAACCGCATTTATGAAGATAGGTTCAGAGCCTCTATTTAAAATATCTACACAACTTCTAGTTAGGTATTCTAAAAGACACTCACCCCTTCTGTTGATGCCACTACTGCCCCATACAACATGATGCGCGTTTGCATCACAACCTATGATGTAGTAAAGGTTGTTTTGTTGGCAGTGTTGTATAAGTCCTTGGACCTCTGTAGGCGGGATGTTGTCGTCGTCGCCGGGGAAATATGTCGAGGCACACACGATGTTTTGTGTTCCCCTCTCAGTCGGGACTTCTACTAGAAGTGTCACCAGGTCCTTCGTGATGAATTCTGGAATTGGAAGAAAGTTTATATTTGTGCTTATAAGGCAGTCCGCCCTTGGTACTGGCTCCCCGCGCTTAAAAATTAACTTACTTGACCTATTCCGTAGACCTATTATTTGTCCGCAAATAACCCAAGGTTCTTGGATAAGACCAAGGGTTATGTTTTCTTCGGTGAACCGCTTACTAAGGGTAGCGGACGCGCCCTTAGCGTGATGCAGGTTCACCTGTAGCACCCTTATTGTGCACATTAATCGTCCTTCGAGGATCTAGCTTGCCGGAGTAGTTGGGCCTTTTTAGGACCCTTTCCTCTACGGCAAGCAGCCTGAGTAAAAAGACCCTGTGGTCTGCTTCTACTCGGCTCTGTAACCTTCCAATAAGCGTGCCCAGTGGCGCCGCTTGTTGGATGAGGTGAACCGGTCACTTTACCGGTCGAAGGGGCTGATGTTTTTCTGCTTTCTTTGCGGTGACCCATTGGTCTGGCTGGCAAATTAGAAGATGTATTGCCTGAGATAGTGGGACCAACATGCCCAGTGGCGCCGCTGGTCGAAGAGATTGGTCCTGGGGCCTGCTTTTTAGGGACGGCTCCGGAAACATTTTGATCACCATGCCCAGTGGCGCTGGTGATGGACGAGGCTGATGTTATTGCCTGTTCCATTGGAGTGTGGCATTGCTACTAGAAGGCAGGGTGGGCATAGCTTCCACTGCACGTAATGGTACAGCCTTCGCTGTCTCAACTATACCGCTGTCCGACGCTGAAACCTCGGTGCTTTTAAGGATCAGCTTGACAAAATTAAATCGGTAGTTTATCTTGCCTTTAAGATGGTTGAGCCTTTTTATGGAAGCGTCGTCTATCGCTAACACGAGGGGAAGGAGCGCACCCTGCTTCTCTCTCTGTACGACCTTCCATGTGTTGGCCTGCAACTCAGCGTTCTGAGAAGCGATTGTCGCCAGAATTTTCGCTGAGGAGAGCTCAAGACTCTGTGGAAAGAACCCTCGGACGATGTGTGATTTTGGGAAGGATCTCTCTTCCACCAGCGTCACGTTCAGTCCACATTTAGCTCTAATCCTCTCGAAGTTCGAGCGCATCCACTCAGCAGTAGAACTGACTGCGCAGATAAATGTTAGCCACCCCGATCTGAGATGCAAGCCTGAAAAGGACGGCCACATGCCACTGTTGCTTATCTCAATCGAGGTGTCTATAACAGCCTCTTGGAAAAGAGCCATCTGCTCATTTGAGAGGGGCTGGGTTGATAGGTCAACCGGGACAACACCCAACCCGACAGCACTAGCCACCTGCCTAAAAGTGGGAGCATCAGGTGCAGGTCCTGCCTTGACCTTTTTGGAGGCCGAAGCCGTTTGTTTTCGCGTTTAGCGGAGGGGGCGGAAGAGGCGGGGGGGGCGGTTTTGGCATAGATGAGAGCACTCTCTCTGTCTTTGCCTATGCGTAGAGCATATATAACTGCCTCCTTTCTGCTGAACTGAGTTTGACGAACCCACTCTTCTGATGCTGGATCCGTAGTCCGTCTAGCTTCTTCCCAATGGACGAGCATCCGGATTTCTCCGAGACGACGCTACAGGCATCAACAAGGGTAGATGCGTCAGAATCTGAAGTGGCCGACTCCACTTCGTCCGTTCTGGGATCTTTCGAGGGTTCAGATGGGGCCAATATGGCATCGCCTTCTGACTTCCTAACGTTGTTCGGCTGCTCATCAGCAGACCGAGAACTAGAGGCCGTTGTGTTATTGGCCGATGAGAGCACTAAAGCTTCTCTAGCTACAACGGGTTGCTCAACAGCAGAACCCGAGGTTGATGCGATGCATCGGTTTTTAATTTTTTTATATTTGATTTATTAATTTTGGACCCGCGAGTCTCCGGGAAAGGAGGTCACCCATGACAGAGCCCGGCATGCCACAGGAATGCTGGTTTGAAACCGAAGGTAGCCAGTTATTCGGAGTTCGCATACTAACGACTAAGCACCCTCTTAGCCATGCATCCCTGAGCGTATGCTGTTCCGCCTTGGATTAGGGATTTAATAGTGGGGTTTACTCCCCTCGTCGCTCACTTTAGCCGGCTTTCATGCCGTTGCCGCAACCGTTCAAACGGGACACAGGAGAGGCACATAAGCACAGTGACAAGTTCCTCGGCTGGATGGTAACTGCTACAGCATGAGGGCCGTTGCCCGGTGGCCGCCACGAGGAGGCAGTGAGTCTTCTTGAAACGTTTGCCTGTAGGGATCGTCCAGTGACTTTACCCTATAGGTACGTACCTGACCACCAAAACACGGTCTTACTAATAATTCCTTCAAGCAGAACTACGCACAATGCACAAACGCAATGTGACAATTTGAAAATCTCTGCAAAAATATTTCTAAAATATTTCATACGTGGAACTAACGGTACAATTTATCGTTGCTAAATCCCTTGATGTACGAACAATTTTTCTCACTCCTTTCTGAGGACAAAATATTGACAACATTTTGGTTTTTAAAGGGCTATGTTTTAACTTCTTGTGCGAAAATATTTTTTCTATTCTTCTTTATGTAGCTTTTATTAAATAACGTACTTAGAATACAACATTGCATATATTTATATGTATCTATAAAACAAGAATTTTTTACTTAGAGTAGACTTCTACAAAAAATAAGCAATGCTGCTTCGGGTTGTTCGGATGGTAGAATGCTGTCTTAGGCCGATTTGTCGGCACCTTGACGGACTCCCCATTTATGAGTATGCAACAGTACTTTCGTGGTCTGCTTAGGAATTCGAATGATCTGTTGTATGGTAGTTGCAGCGCAGGTCAGACGGCATCGTTTCTTAAGAAAACATAAGAACAGTTAGTTAATTCAAGTAAGGTGTAGTTTTGAGATGCGTAATCCCCAGCGTCTTAGATAGTTCGTGGAATGTTGTATGCTCAAACTTCCTGCCAAGATCTGTCGTAAACTTACTTGGTACGACGAATCTTGCGATTTATTCTCTTATCCGGTTCCTTACAACCATTTCTGCTGACACGGGTTCCATCGGTATTACCTCGGGCCATCCCTTAAACCTAGCAATAATGGCTATGCAAAACGTTGCAAGGTTTTGCACTTTTTTGGCTAATAGTATAAGCAATTCCAATTAATCTCTGAAATATTTGGGACTTCCCTGATCTTCATGAGTTCTAGGTGCATTTTCTCGACTTGTGCTTCTGAAATATCTGACAATTTTTTTTATTTTTGTGGGTAGTTGAAAATCCTCATAAGACACTGTGTACTTTTTTTTTTGTTATGTGTGAATGTGTTGAACTGTCGTCGAGGGATGAATCCAGATAAGTGTTTCTTTTATTAACTTCCCAGTGGGAAGTTGTTGAATGGGGCCGATTTTGTGAATCGCGGATTTTGACATATCTCCACGTTTTAAGGTCACCTGAATCCAAATCCAACGTTTTTACAGAGATGCCTGTGTGTGCGTATGTACGTATGTGCGTTCGGAATTATCTTTCGCCTCGATTATCTCGAGAACCAAAGATGATATGGACATGGGTTCATTTGACGCGTAATTACGTAACTAAGAACTGATTAAGTTTCCAGAAAAATCGGTCCAGTAGTTTTTTGTTTACTTAAATAACTAAAATAAAGGCAAACTAGCTGAATTTTGAAATTGATGATTTGTACTATTCATTCGTGCAGATTCTAAATACCTTTGTAGTGATTTTTTTTTAATATTATAATTGTATGTTTCAGCAAAATGTTTATGAATGTCGTAGCAATTATTTTAAAAAAAATATTATTAAAAAAAAATGAACAAAAACTAGATGAATGTGTAGAATTTTAAATTTATATTATCAGGCCAGGAGAATAATGAGATTTCGAACTAGCCAACTCGTAACAATTAGTTATAATAAAAAAAATTACGTTGATAACAATAATAATAATAAAAAATGGGATGTGAATATATTCTTCGATATAAAAATATCAACAATCTTTTTGCAATTCAAGGTTGCTTTATTAATATGCAATTAATACAAGAATATTATGTTTGAAAAAACATTTGGAGGTAATAGTATGATGTACATTTAACATTTAAAAAATAAATTATGACGTGGAACATGGTTGTAAGTAGAAGTTATTAACCGTAAAAGTTATTTTCGATGAAACAATGCTTTTTTTCATTTCTATAAGTACATATAAATAGTATTTATGAAAAAATACTGTTATTTCATATTTTGATAAGTCTTATGTAAAGTCGATTTCTTCCATTTTAAATCCGATTTAATTGCATATGTTGTGTATGTGCTGATTGATGTTATGAGAGCTTCATCAATTTCTGCTAGTTATTATTTTTTTGTGACAAGCCAATATGGAAATGCTTGTTGAAGATGATAAAATTCTTGAGGATATGGTTAATAATCTCCTACTGATGATTTTTGAAAGCAGTAGTAGCAGTAGTTTTGTGATGTCAGTCTTGAACAATGAAGAAAGTAAATTGTATTGTGCTGTCAGCTGCGTAGTCTGTTATCAATAATGTTGTTTAGTTACTTGTAAGTAAAGAAATGTTAATTCAGCATTCTTAGTTGATGAGTGGTATTGATGAGATATCTCCAAGTTGATGGTTTCTTGATAACGTGAAGAAGAAAATTTCATTGTTCGTCAAACATCGTAGTAATTGTAGATGCAAGTGTTTATGTGTAGGCCATTAGTGTTTGGGATTGAGCTTCATTAAACCTTTTCGTATGCGCAAAGATCTTGATCATGTGAAAATAATATTTCAAAGTTCATTGACATAAACAGAAAACTTATAAAAATGAAATAACAACATTGGTACATGAATAAATGTTTAGCGACGAAAATAAATAAAAATAATACTTATTAATTAAAAAATTAATATTGTTTTTTTATTTCTTCCCACTGGGAAGTTAGTTGTGTGGACCTTGCGGGTCGCCCCCAGACCACTTTTTCATTATTTATTTCATTAATTTTTATATATATATATATATATATGCACATATATGTATGTATGTATTGTGCAGTTTGTATGCGCGCGGCCAAACCCGTTGGGTTGATTGATAAACAATTTTTTTTTTCATTATTTCGCGTAGTTTCTTAGTTGTGTGGAGTGCAAAAACGAATTTAATAAACAAAAAAAATTTGTGTGTAGTTGGGTGTATATATGTGCATATGCATAGTGCAGTGCAATTGAATTGAGTGTGCGTGCGATTGAATACGTCGGTACTAGTAATGTAAAATGTGAATACATTTGACTACTCGTACTCATTTGTTATTTTTTTATAAGTACTCGGATAAAAGTAAAGAGTACTTAATACTCGCAAGTACCACCTATAAAATACATTGGAAACTAAGCAAAACAAAAATAATCTCTTGCCTTGTTTCCCTCAAAATTGTATCCTGCTCTATCAAATATAATTCATTAGAAACAGATTTCTCTTTTCACTTTTGCCAAGCCGTGTGTTTGCTTGAAAGTAAACAAAACATATTGCGTGTCCGTGTGTATAATTTGTCTCCTTGTGAGGTGATATTGTTTTGCTGACATATTTTACAAAGAACAATTTTATACGATTATAGTATTGGTGTAGGGCGAGTAAGAAAATCTCTTAAAATAATACTTGTTGGTAGTGCAAGAGGGGTATTCGAATACATATCTATGGCGAATAAGAATCCCCTGAAATGTGTTGGGTAGTGCAAACAGAATGAGTAAGCAAATATGTACGTACATATCTGAGTACTTTCCAGGTAACGAGTACGAATGAGTACATGGTAGTAACGAATACATTGTACCGAATGAATACTTTTTTTACATCACTAGTCGGTACGCGTTGTGTTGATAAGCATCGGAATTGTTTGTTTCGATGCGAGCTGTGTAAGTGTCCAGGATTGGGTAACGGCCGGCGCTGTTGGGTGGCTGACAAATTGTGTTGCAGATGATCAGCTGTGAACAGAGTCGATGATCCAGACACTTCGTGGGCAAATCAGCTGCGGCTGATCATTATGTGTGTAGGCTAAGTTAATTATAATGAAGTTTGTGTTGTGTTGTGTATGGATTAATAAATTATGAATTTATGTACGTTGTTTTAAGTTTTTAATTTTTTTTTTTTTATAATTCGTTGTGTTGTGTTGTGTTGAAGGGGAATAAAAGATTAAAAATAAAACTTTGCCTCCCTTTTTTTCATATTTTCTTCTTGTGTGTGGAGTGTGTACCATATATTGTAGGTTTTAAATTAATTCGTCGTTCTCCTTATTTTGGTTTCAGGTTAGGTAACATATCTTCGTGATTGGCCGTTTGAGTTCGCCGGTTTTAGTTTTCAATGTTACCACGCGAACTGAATTGTCGGCTCATGGGTGAAGCTCTTTAATGCGTGCAAGCATCCATTGCGATGGCTGTAGTCTTTCGTCTTTAACGATGACTAAGTCTCCAATTCCCGGTGTGTCTGTTCTTTTCTCAGCCATTTTGGCCGCTGTTGCAAACGCGACAAGTATTCGTTATACCACTTATGCCAAAAACTGTCTACTAAAAATTGGATAAGTTTCCATCGATCGAGATAATTTGCCTTTACGGTCGAGGTGTTTCCTTGCGGTACCGTATGTTATTCGCCGATAAGAAAGTGTCCTGGGGTTATGACGTCTAAGTCCTCTGGGTTATCTGAAAGAGGGCACACTGGTCTGGAATTTAGACAAGCCTCAATCTGATGAAGCAGTGTGCAAAGCTCCTCAAACGTGAGATTTTCGTTTCCCACAGTCCGTTTTAGGTGGTGTTTCACTGATTTCACTCCCGCTTCCCAGAGTCCCCCAAAGTGAGGGGAAGGAGGAGGAACAAAATTCCATTTAGTTCCTTGATCAGAGAGGATTCTTGGAATTTCTACCCAATCGTGTTTGACATCATCCTGCATCATCTGCTGTATGCCGCCGTGGAGGGTTTATTGATGTGCGTCGCGAATCACGAGCTCTGTAAAATGATGATCCTAAAATGGCTGTAGGATGACTGGGTGCCTTTGCTCGTAGGGTACTAATGCGTTTTAAAGTCGTCCTCCCACGCGCAAGATACCCTGCCCATCAAAAAAGGGGTTGAGTGATGCAAAAGTTCTCGGTGTCGTCTTGGATTCCTCATCTTCAACTCGTTCCAATGAGAACATCTCCCTTTGAGCCGCTCGAATAGCAATGTGGGTCGCTGCTTGTAGGTCTTCTGATTCGAGTACACTCGTCTTCTTGGACCCTTTTCGATTTTTACAGTTTGCGGTGTAACGTAATCAGTGGGCTAACACTCGAACTGCTTTCGACAGCCGAGAAAATTTTAGAAGTACTGTGTAGATTTCGTTGTCTGTGTCTTGTGTTGCAGCGTGGTGAGTTTTCACTTTCCGCATCTCTTCGACTGTTTCTGTTTTGAGTGGTTGATCGGGTTCTTCAAATTCCCATTGACCTCTCAAGAAGGATGGACCTTTCCACCATTACTCATGTATTTTTAGGGCTGAGGGAGAGATTCCTCTAGAGACTAAGTCCGCAGGGTTGTAACGTGTAGGGATGTGTCTCCAATCATCACGGTTGGTTAGTCGGTGAATTTCCGCAACCCTATTGCAGACAAAAGTGCTCCATTTGGTAGGATGGGCACGGATCCAACTAGTGCAATTGTTGAATCTGACCAGGAGTAGACATTGACGTGTGGTAGTTCAAGTGCTTTTTGGACATAGTGTAGCAGTGTGGCTAGCATTTCTGCCCCACAAAGTTCGAGCCTGGGCAGATTAACCGGATCTAATGGGGCGACCTTGCTCTTTGACAGGAGCAAATTGCATGTGAGTAGTATTCGTGTCGTTTAGCACCCTTAAATAAACTGCAGCTCCATAGGCCTTTGTGGATGCATCGCTGAAGCCATGTAGTTCAATGCCAGTACAGTTGTTGCTTGTTCTCACCCATCTTGGAATCGCAATGCCTTGAATCAGTGGTAGCTCTCGATGAAAGACTTCCCACTCAACTTTAAAGTCCTCTGGAATTGGCTGATCCCATTCAGTACCTCGACGCCAAAATTGCTGCATGAGTATTTTTGCTCTGACAATGCATGGTGATATCCAGCCGAGTGGGTCGAAGAGCCTGGCTATCGCTGAGAGAATGGTCCTTTTCGTTGACTCCTCACTTTCGACGTCAAACTTCTGAAAAGAAAAGGAATTTGTTTGCGGGTAGCACCTTATACCTAGAGTTTTAACATGATCCGATGACCCTAGAGGCAGATCAAATCCTATTTTAAGATCCTGCTCAGGAATATCCATCAGAAGTTCCTTATCACTCGACGTCAATTTGCGGAGTTTAAGACCAGCTGATGCTAGCACTTTGCAGGCTTCATCGCGTTTTTGTCTGGCTTCTTTAATGCTATGCTACATGTCCACTTTGACCACCCGTGCACCGATCGGGTACCTTTGTGCTTCATCGTCTGCTTCTTGGCGTGTCACTCGAGTAGCCAAATAAGGAGCACATGCTGTGCCGAATATGACCGTCTTCAGCTTGAAGGCCTTTATTGGTTGCCCTTCAGCTTGCCTCCACAGGATAAGTTGGTAATAACTATCCGGTAGACTTACCCATATTTGACGGTACATTTTTTCCACATCGGCCGTAAATGTGTACCGATGTCTTCGCCAGCGAAGTATAATATCCACAATGTTGGCTTGTAGCTTGGGACCCACCATTAGGTAGTCATTCAGTGACGTTCCATGACCATTTTTTGCTGCGGCATCAAACACAACCCTGAGTTTCGTAATGGTGCTCGCTTCCTTCAAAACCGCATGGTGTGGAAGAAATGCATGGTAAGGAGACCTCATCACCGCGTCGCTATCCGTATCAACCTCTTCATGCAGCGTCAGGTACTCGGTGATGCACTGGCTGTTAGCGGTCTTGTCATTGCCCTTAAGACGTCGTTGCAGGGAAGTGAATCTCCTCAGAGCAACTTCCTTACTGGCTGGACGTTTTCCACCTTTGAATGGAAGACTGACTTCGTACCGTCCATCTGCGCGTCGCTTTGTGGTTTTGAGGAAATGTGTCTCGCAAGCAATGTCTTCTTCGGAAGCCCGAACTTGGAATGGAGCCTCGTCCACCTCCCAAAACCTCCGCATCTGTGTACCAAGATCAGTCAGTTGCACAAAACTCTGAAATGCATGCTGTCTCTCCTCCGGACACTTACCTACGACCACCCATCCCAATATGGTCTTCTGGGCGATTGGCATGTCAATGTCATCGCCTCTGATGATCTCCGGCAGGATAACTTGGGTGTAGACTTCGATTCCGAAAAGAACATCGATCTTTGCTGGTGTGTAAAAGGCTGGGTCTGCTAAATCTAAGCCATGGATGTGGTCCCAGCTGTTGGATATCGTTGATTTGGCCGGGAGAAACCCAGTCAGCGACTTAAACACGAAAGCCTTGACACAGCTTTCAAATTTCGACATTCTTGATGCAAACTGGCTGGTGCCGCTGCTAACTAACCCCAACCCCGATACCTGAATTTGAGTGTGATGCTTACGTAACTTAATCTGCTGTGTAGCTGACTCGGAGATAAACGTGACCTCGGATCCTGGGTCAATTAATGCCAGTAAACTAACGAGTCTCCCATCATTTGACCTAACCTTAATAACAGCTGAAGCTAGTAAGACGCTTGTGTTGATATGGTGCGATGCGAAAAGAGCGATACGCATGCCACCATTGGGTTGATTGTCACTCATGGGACGGAATGGAGGTGCGCTGGGGTTCACGCTGACCTGTTCTGTCCGAGTGCTGCCGTTATAGCGTTGACTCCGTGGTGTTGTGTGCGTGTAGGGTGAGGATGTGTATGCCTGTATACGCGGATGCAATAGCGAATGGTGACGCTGTTGACAAAAATAGCAGCCCTTACAGCTGGGACAATCTCCTGTCCGATGGCTATAAGCGAGACAGTTTTCACAAACTTTCGCTTGCTGTGCAGCCTGTTGTCTATGCGTCACGTCCATGCCCAAAAATCGGTTGCATTTTCTTAAGGCATGTTGCCCATGGTTGCATACCTTATATTGAAATTGCTTCGCTTTTGCCGAAGCGTGGAAAACCTTGCTGATCGCTTCCGATTTTGACCATGGCTTGGCGATAGACCGAGATGTGCACTGCTGCGCTACAGCTTCTAACGTGCGAAAACGTGCCTCCAGGAAGTCGCTAAACTGTTTCATCGTTGGCAGATCCGTACTGTAGCCCAACTTCTCCTCCCATGATTGCTGTGTCAGACTAGGTAACTTTTGAAACAGAATATAAATTAAAATTGCATCCCATTCCTTGACAGGCAACCCTAAGTTCTCCAAAGCATGGATGCTTTCAGAAGAAATGTCTAAAATAGATTTTAACCCCTCTGCAGATTCTTTCCTAACACAGGTTGACTAAAAAGGACTTTAAATTGGGCATTGACCAACACCCGTTTGTGATCAAACCTCGACGTTAAAAGATTCCACGCTTTTTCATAGTTCCCAGCCTCTATGGATAGTTGCTGCAAAAGTCGAGCTGCTTCACCCGTAAGACTAGATTTTAAATACAGTGTAGTTTCTGAATTTCACTAAGGGATTTATTGCTGTGAATCAGGGACAGGAACATATCATGGAAAGATCGCCATTTTGTGTATGATCCAGCAAATTCTGGGATTTGTACCTTAGGAAGACGAAGATCCTTGCTAATCTCGCTCGTACTGCCTGAGGAATTATCCGTCCTGCCAACCAGTACACTTGTCGATTGCATCTAGCAACTCTCACCGATATTCCAGGTAAGCATCCTGAATTTCCCCATATACTATTACTAATCCCTCTTTTGTGATTCCCTTAGGCAGCTCATCACCACTCATGATCCCTTCGTGATATCGTCGAGCCGAAACCCAATTCTCTTCCAATAACGAAAGACGAGTCGATAAATAATTATTTGACCGACGGGAACCACCTGTCTTTTTAAAATTGGAGAAGTCTCGCTTAACTTGAGACAAAATCTGGTTTTGAAGCTCCACAAAAGACATTTTACACTTTGTTGTAAATGAGCAAATGTACAAAAAAAGGAATAAAATGAATTATAAGGACTTACGTGTTGTACCTTACATGGACGTCTGCAGCAACAAATTTGCACACTTGTGTAGATGGATTATAGATGAATTTCGTGCTTTGCACCTGCACTTGCACTTGTGTAAGAGTTTTTAATTTTTTTTACTTTTTAGCACACACAATATCCGGATCTGAAGGACCAATGTTTTACCACGGAGTTAATTTAAGTTATCTCAAAACTAAACTTTTGCTAAACTCAATAAGAAATATATGTGTACACTTTTAAAACTTTAAAATCAAACTCACTGTTTTCCTCGAGATTTCGTTTATTTCAGTTCACTGTACCTTGTCGAGTGTACAAGTGCAATTCTACTTTTTAGTTTTATATAAAGAGCAGTTCTCTCGTGAGTGTTGTGGGGTACACATGTATCGAGGTTACTTAGCAATCTAGGAACTAACTCAATTCCAAATTTATTTAATACTTAACTAATAAAAATAATACAAAATGATTTGTCTTTGTTCTAAAAAAGTCGAACGCAGTGACATTAAAATTGAATGTAACGACTGTAAAAAGTTTTTCCATGCAAAGTGTGTGAATGTGTTACCCGTTGATCTCGAATTTATAAAAAAAAACCGTAAAATTTGGAGATGCTCTCAATGTTCTACATCGCGAAGAAACTCTTTCTGCGCCGATAATGCCCCTCTCCCGGTTTCTGTTAAGAGTCCAACAGTAACTCAAAAAGAAAAACAATCAAATGACTATATAACAAATGAAATGATTTATAAAGAAATTCATGATTTAAAAAAAATTACTCAAGACTGCCTAACCAAAATCATTATGCTACAAAATGAAAACACAGAGAACAGTGAGCGTATTGCAAAACAAAATCAATTCATTAGAACAATCAAAACTATCTAATACAATTGAAATATTTAATGTACCAAATGTTGACAACACTACTGCACTGCAAGCCGCGTTGCTAATTGTTCGCGATGGTGTAGGCTACGAGTTGGATGAGCGAGATATTGACTCTTGCCATGTAAAAAAATCAAAACAAAGAGAAATGCAGAGAATACTTCGCTCAATACTTCCACTAATGTTTTATCTCTCAATCTAACCCGCCACGTAACAAAGGAGAATATTATGAGAATGAAGGGAAAGAAGAAACAAAAACTAACAACAAAACTGCTAGGCGAACGTGAGGATGGCTCCCAAATCTACGTCAATGACAGCTTAACCTCCCACATGAGAGCACTATTTAATGCTACAAAAAAAATTAATATAGAAAAGAAATTTAAATACACATGGGTGAGAAATAGTAAAGAGGAAATGTACCGATTATGCAATACCAAAATGTAAACTCAGTTTTAACCATAGAAAAATAAAATTTTATTTGAACTTTTAAATATTTATTAATGAAAATACTTCATTCTACTTATAAAACAAAACAAAAGCTCCAAAAAACAATAACATTCCATGACAAAAACAAAAAGGTTAAAAAACTCAAAATGAACACGTTTCAAAAAGTGACCCTAATATGGACCACTATCCATTATAATATAAAACACATGCAAATTTATGTTGATGTGCAAAAATCACAAATGAAATTAATGGATTCGGCACCAGAGCAGTCTACATGGTACCATTTTCTGCAGGGCATGCATTGAATCCATTCCTCCCCGCCCTTATCGCCAGTAAACAGCTCCGAACAATAACCGCCCATTTCTGTTTGATTTTACGGCTGCGATGGATTTTTTCATGTTTTCCTTGTCCCAGGCCTTACGTTTTTTTTTCATAAGTTGCCATCTGAAAACTTACAAGATATCCAACGTCAAAAAAAAACAATTATATGAGCTGGTTCCCAATATGGAACACTATTCCATATTAGGAACCTCGGATATTCAATATTAGGAACAACAATGTTCACTGACAAATGTAAAAATTCACTAGTTATTCACCTGAACTCACCTCAAAACGTTAAATTATTACAAATGTTGAATTTTCCCCTAATGGCACAAAAAAAATATTTGACTAAAGTTAAACCGATAAAAAAATATAAAGAAAATAAACTCACAATATTATGTCACGCACTGCACCAAAAAGAATTTTTTAACTACTGCGCACGTCTAATTCAACCGCTGACTACAAGGATACCAACAACGAATATGCGCATGAAAAGAAAGCTTTGCAAGAAATTAACAGATTCATACATAACGTAGTTTTCAAAAAACTGCACTATTCCATATTAGGAGCGTATTCCATAATCGGTACACTTCCTCTAGTATTTTTACGTAAGAATGAGGGAGATGTTGCTATCAAAGTTAGATGCTTTGAAGATCTCAATAAATTATAAATTTAAACTATAAAAAATTTAATTAATAAAAATATGAATAACAACAACCAAATTTACGTAAAAAATTATGCTACTTCCACCTCTTCTACACTTCTCATTCATCAAAATATACGTAGTATGAGAGCAAATTTTAATTCATTTTTGTCCCAATTAAATGCTTTTAATCTCACTGCAGATTTTGTTGTTTTAACTGAAATATGGTTGTACGACTATGAACTACCTAACTATAATATTCCAGGTTATGAACTCTATTCCAACTGCAATAATTCGTATAGCTCAGGTGGTGTCGTAGTATATATTAAAAAAGATTATGAATGCGAAGTAAATAAAATTAGTGTTATGAATGCGGACATTTTAAAAATTAATTGTCTTATCTATGGGAAAAAATTTACCATATTGTGTGTTTACCGTCTCAATGAAAATAACTTGAATAAGAATGTCTTTATTGAACAATTGAAAATTGAATACTATTCTTAAAGATATAAAGACAGAAAATTTATTGGTTGTAGGAGATATAAACATAGATATCTTGAAAAGTAATGCAGATTCCGACAATTACTTAGTTTTAATGTCATCTTTTGGCTTCGAATCTCTTATTATGGAACCAACTCGTATCACTGATACGGCACAGACGTGCATTGATCATATTTTTGTAAGGGTCACCTCTCATTTTACACATAAATTATCTGGTGACGTATTAGATCATAAAATTACCGATCACTGTATGACTAACTTAAATATAGAAAGCAAATTAAATAATTCTGATAAATATGTATCTTTTAGGGAAACTACCACAATTGTTAAAAAAAGTTAGTGGACTGTTTGCTCTTTGAATTCTGGGAGCCTGTCTATGAAGAAAGTAATCCCTCAAAGGCTTACGATATTTTCATTAATATTCTTAAAAAACATATTGACAGCTGCACAGGTTCTGTTAAACAAAAAAATTCAAAGTTAAAACGTCAAAGGCCGTGGATAAGTAGAGAATTACTAACTAAAATAGCTAAAAAAAACTTAATTAAAAAAAAATACAAACGCATCCCTGCAATCAAAATTAAAAAAATACTACCTACAAATAAATTACGATTAAAAAACACGTTAAACTTAATCGTGATAAGTATTATACTGATAAGTTTCAGAATTGTAAAGGCAATATTAAAGAAGAATGGAGAGTTGTAAATAATATACTTAACAATCAAAAGGATAACGTCAAAGTCTTTAAAATTGAAGTAGAAGGTGCAATAATTTCTAACCCAGTGGACATTGCCAACCATTTTAATAAATTCTTTGTGTCTGTCGCTGCTAAATCGAAACCCTGTCCTCCAAAATACAATTGTAGTTGTAATTTATATGCAGATGTAGTTGAAGATAAATCTCTAAGTAATAGTTTTGTTTTTAAACCTTTCACTCCACTTGAAATTCACAAATGTATAATGTCTCTTGACAACAAATATTCCAGTACTTCCGATAAAATAACTAACTGTCTTTTGAAACGTATTTCACTGTATATTATTGATGTATTATGTCATTTATTTAATTTAAGTGTTAATTGTGGTATATTTCCGTCATCGGAAGTGCTGAAGTTATTCCTCTGTTTTAAAAAGGGAATCGAATGCCAATGACCCAATATAGACCTATTTCTATACTCCCAACGTTCTGCAAACTATTTGAAAAATTAATCAAAGTACGCGTAGTGTCATTTTTGAATAAAAACAATTTCTTTAGTGATCAACAATTCGGTTTTCGTGAGGGTAGATTTACTGAAGATGCCATTCTTAAATTATGTAGTGAAATCTATGATAGCTTTAATAATAATAACACTAATGTTGTTCTCTTCCTTGATATGACAAAAGCATTTGATTTGGTCAGTCATTATATACTGCTAAATAAATTATACAAAGCTGGAATAAGAGGCGCAATAAATAATTGGTTTTCATCTTACTTGACAGATAGAAGTCAACGAGTAAAACTTGACGGAATTTACAGCAATGAGTTAAAAACGACTATTGGTGTACCTCAAGGATCAGTTCTGGGGCCAATATTATTTTTAATATATATTAATTCGTTGTTCGATCAAAACTTCAATAGCCGAATTACTGCTTTCGCTGATGATATGGCATTTACATATGAAAACAACAGCCTGTTTGACTCAGCGATAAAATTGCATGCGGATCTGAAAGCGAAAAAACAAAGCTAATGATATGTAATTTGAAAGGTCCTTGTCCACTTGATTGTGATGTTATGTTTCACTCCGCTTCCTGTACAAAATTGTCGATATGTGTTCATGCGTGTGACAAAAAAAAATTTTGTGAGGATTCAGAGTGTAATTCTAATTGTTTCAAAATAGAAGGTGTTGAGAGCTACAAGTACCTAGGGGTTTTGATAGATAAACATTTAACTTGGAAAGCGCACGTAGAAGATTTAAAAAAATACATGTTATGTGTTACTCGTAAAATATATCTTTTACAACCTCATTGTTCAAAAAAAAATTTTACTAATGATATACTATGGACTTGCACACTCTAAGTTACAATATGGTATTGTAAGTTGGGGTGGAACCTACAATAACACAATAAAAATATTAAATATTGCCCAAAAACATCTTATTAGGATTATACTCAAAGTAAATAGATTTGCCAACAGTTGGCCACTATTTCTTAGCCTACGTGTTCTACCAATAAAACTTCTCTATGTCTTTAAGGTTCTCAAAGTTTTTTTCATGCGAAGTGGTTACAGTGCTACTCTCAGAAGCTCAAATACATACGGATTAAGAATTAATAGTACGTCATTAGTAAACATCCCTTTGGCTAATAAAACCCATTTCATGAAATTTTATACTGCGGCAGCACCAGGGCTTTTTAACAAATTACCATATGAATTGCGGTTAATAACTCAACCCAATATATTCCTCAATGAAGTAAAAAAATTTATTTTTGGTATGGATAGTTCTGCAGTCAACATTTTTTTAAGCTCAACATTTTTTTAAGCTCTTCTCTGTAATTTGTAAACTATGTAAATTTGTAATGTATCTAATGTAGTCTTGTTTCATTATTATTTTGTAATATTTGGATTTTCTTTTAATGTTTTTGCTGAACGAAATTTATTGTATCAAATTCAATTGAAGGATCATTCGCCTCTAGTCACTCAAGTACTATAGAATGATGCCTATTTATTCGTTTTAAATTGTTAGTAATCTTTTTGCATGTAACTTTAAAAATGTATATGTTAACATAATTTTGCATTTGTAACTATTTATAACTAGCATTTAAAAATACTGAATAAATAATAAAATAAATAATAAAAAAAATTAAAAACAAAATAAAGAATTTTTGGCGGGAATTAAATATACATTTATACAATAAGGTTATGTTGCTTTATGTCAATTTCCAATATCGTATTTTTATACGTTACGTTACTTCATAAGATTTCGATTTGCCAATTATAATTTTTATTAATATTGAATTATAAAATAATTAAAGTTGAATCGCCAACAGATCCTGTCATCACATCGTCAACGTAAAAAATTCTTTTGGATTGCTCTTGAAGCTAACGGAAATCGGTCCTTATGATCTTCTGCTAGTCGCTGAAGACATTTTATGGCAAGATATGGTGCAGATGTAGTTCCGTATGTAACTGTGATAAGCTTAGAGCACCTGGCTGCGTCATTGGGACTACTTCTCCACCATATGAGTTGGAATTTTGTGTCTTCCTCGTGTAGCAGTATTTGCCTATACATTTTTTCAATGTCCGCGGTAATCACGTATCTCGGCATGCGGAATCTTATAAGAACTGAAAACACATCGTCTTGGATAATAGGACCTGTTGAGAAGACGTCGTTTAATGAGATGTTTGAAGGCGTTTTAGCTGACCCATCAAAGACTACCCTGAGCTTTGTTGTGCTGCTATCTGCCTTTGTTACACAATGATGTGGCAGGAAGTAATAGGGCTTGTCTAGTTGATGATAATTTACTTCCCCCATATGCCCAGGTTCTTGGTACTCTTGCATGAATTCGATGTATTTTGTTTTGAGATCCATTGATTTAGCAAATCTGCGTTCAAGTGATATAAATCGTTGGAAGGCGACATCTTTTGATTCACCCAAAATGCTAGCTTCTTCTTTGAATGGGAGTCTTACCACGAATCGTCCTTCAATGCTTCTTGAGACTGTCTGTTTGAAGTGACGTTCGCATTGTCTTTCGGATGCTGTAAGACTCCTTTCTTATTAAAAGTTGGATCTGCTAGTAGAATGCTGACTGAAATAGGCCAGAAGTTTGTGTCAAATGATTTGCTGGGTTGATCTGAAGTTATTTTTGACAATACATGGGCTTCCATCCTTAAGGAAAATGCATTAAGACGAGATCCTAATTGAACGCTAACTCTTTTCTTTGCCTGAATATGCATAACCTCAGAGATTGGTGTTAGTCTAAGTTTCTTTAGGATTATCTCGGTGATGAAGCTCAATTGAGATCCTGAATCCAGTATAGCCTTGCAGTCAACAGTCTCACCATACTGATTTGTCAGGTTCACGATAGCCATTGAGAGGAACACATACCCATGACTTCCACAGTTTCCTTGAGTTGTTAAAGATGTTGAGTCATCCCTTTCTGGAACATCAGGTCTTGATCAGGACTTATTGGCGGTGAATGTGTTATTTGATGAAGGTGATGTTAACTACTCTAGGTGCAAAAGCGTGTTGTGCTTCTTGTTGCATTTGCTACAACTTCCAGCGGAGCATTTCGAAGAAAAGTGCCCTTCTCTAAGACAATTTATGCAATTATTTGTGGTCTTTACTAGATTAAGTCGATCCTTAGGACTTAATAATAAAACTTCTGGCAGTTGAATAGCTGGTGGGCACCCCTGCAAGATATGCATATTACCTTTCCTAATGTGGTCACTGTCAATGTCTTTGACAATGCTTGAACTTGCTTGCCTTTCCGTGGATCATCTGAATTCTTGAAGTGCTTTGCTCCTAATGCCTCCAATGATTGAAAGCGGAGTTCCAGGAATGACATAAAATCGTGTAATGTTGATAACGATTTTGGTTCCTTTAGTGATTGCTCCCACAGGGTATGGTTGTTGCGATCCAACCTTTTTATTAATATGTGTAATAAAAGTGGATCTCAATTTTCTGTGTCCACACCAAGATTTTGTAGGCTGAGAATACATTCCTTTGCGTTATCATGTAATCCCCTTGTCATGACTAAACTTTCAGTGTGGATTGCTGGCTACAGCGTTAATTTTTCAAGCGTTACCGTAACTAGAAGTCGTGTGTTTTCATAACGATCTGTTATGACCTTCCATGCAGAGCTGTAATTGGCGTCTGACGTTATGAATTGGCGAATTAACTTCTCAGCTTCGCCTGTCAGTGTGGACTTTAAGTAAAACATTTTTTGACAATTGGCATTGGGTTGCTTGTGTACTACTTCCGTAAATAGGTCATGGAATTGTCGCCATTTGAGGTAATCACACCAGGATTCGTTAATACCAACGATTTTTAGGTCACAAAATGCCTTGGAATGAACTACGTCCTTATCCTTTAGGCTGTTGAGGAGTCGTTGAAGTGATTCAGTAATTATCTTTTGTCTCCTGAGCAATTTGGGTTTAACTAGTGGCTTGGTTGTTGAAGTGTCATGCGTAGATGATCCTGCTGGTTGGATATCGTGGTCTTCGATACTCTCATCTTCAGCTTCTTCAGTGCCTCTAAGAATATCATTAAGCTGATTGTAGAGCCCTTGTACCCTTTGAAACAAATTTCCCGCAATGTATGGCGTGTCCTGTTTTATTTGGCCCTCTACTTTTTGGTGGTTGGCCTGAAATTGTTGCCAGATATTTTCCACACATTGTAACCTCTCCTCCTTGTATTTTTTTGTTTTTCTCGAAGCACTGTTTTTCGAGATATTTACTTTTTATTTCTCTAGCTCATCCGCCAGAACCTTCCGTCGAGAGACAATGATGGAGATGTCTGTTTCGTCCATTTTGCCTGATGATGTCCGCTATGTTTTCCTTGTAGCTTCTGATGATTACGTTGCGATCAGTGTTTTAGCCTTGTCGACGCTTTTATATGTGTATATGTATATTGTAGAAGTTACCAGTGTATGGCCCTTGTACATGCTTTTATTACTCTTATACTGTTATTTTTAAATGCCCTTATCACTGGTGGGGGGAAGCAATTTAAATGTTGAATATCGTGAATTCTATCACGTCGGGGTCACCAAAATGTAAACAGTGCTTTTACTGCATATGTTGATAGACCACAGTTCTGTACCGTGACTGTCGGTCACCAAAAAGTGAAATTATTTGCAGCTTTCCAAGCAGACTCATTTGGAATAAAAAAAGAAAAGTCTTAGATGGCTGTCAAAATGTAAATCCCATCGTTCAATGTTTATTGGCAATATTTTTACAAAAATTTTGCTTATTCTAGCACAAAGAATTCTTAACGAAATTATCTTACTCAACTAAATATTACACACAAAAAAACTAATAATTGCCAGTACTGTGCAAATTGCTTATTCATCAAATACAATTCTATTATTATGTGAGGTGCAAATTGATTACGGTGCAAATATTAAATGAATGAATAAAGAACAAAAAAAAGAATAAAGAAAACTAAGGTGTTATGTTGCACCCGCATTTGGATTGAACTCAGTTCAATATCAGGCAAGTGCCGGTGCACTGTGGATACTGACCGTACTCAACAGGTGGCAAATTAAAATTGCTAATATCATTTGCTAAGAAAGTGCAACTTTCGCAACGTTTTTGGAGTCAAGCGCTCTTTACCAGGATCTGACTAACCCCACGTTAATTGACTTGCTTGTCAACAAGCTGCCAATGAGCAAGCACTTCAAATATTCTCATTGAAGTGTTTGTATACAGACATTTTCTGGTGTTAAACAAATTGACAAGTCAATTTTGGATTTAGATTAGATTTAGATTTTTTCAGTCCTTAAAGAACATGGCTTCAAACCGTCTGGCAAAGACAATCAACATATTTTTGCAATTCATTTAAAATTCTTCCTTTATAATTTTTTTTCGGTAAGCTAAAGATGTTAAAGATTTTCAGTTGGACCCATTAATTAGTTCCCGCATTTTTTCCCTTGACAAAGCATGATCTCCTGATATCACGCAAAATTGAACAAATCTCTATGAATCAAAGCACGACTTTTACTGGTTTTGTTTTTGTAAGTTCTTTCTAAACCTAATCTTCTGTTTCACCTCGTCTTAGGAGGCCTTTACACTTGTATCGATCCTACAACTAAAGAAATTTGGACGACCTGCAAGGTGTGAGATATCAGACTGCTCGATCTCTATAAAATGCATGATAACTTCTCTTTGTGACATGTTACATAATGACCGTAAAAAGTCTTCTTCTGAGTGATGCTAAAAGCTATCAATCCTACCTTAATTGAGTCTTTAAAGTAGTTTAACGACCCATGGTAAGACTGTAGTGCCTTTTAGATCTCCTTATGGGTGGATGCACTCGCGCGAGTTATGTGTTCGCCACCGGTTAGATTTATTTTTTTTTTTTTTAGAGGAAGGGGAAATCTTCAAAAGATACTGATGATCCGAGTAATCAGTATGCCGGATTTTTACCGACTAAAACCGCCTCCCACATAATTGCGATCTGGTCACTTGGACTAATAAGCAATTTTTTTCTAATCTAATCTGTAGGGTTTTTGTCGTTTCGAGAGTTCCGCCCATCGACGTCTCTCGACAGATGATATCATAATGAAGTAAGTACTTATTTTTCTGCTTACATACTTTCCAATGTTAGGTAGATGCCCAGATACATACATTCCTACATATATATTTATTTCTGAATGGGCGGTCTGATTTAGCTAAACCAGTTCAAATGGCTTTGTCCTTTTGAGCCTTCGTGCTATGTTTCCGTTGTCCAAAAGCTGTACTACTTCAGTGTTTATGTGTAGTAGAAGCCTTGATTCATGCCTTCGTGCATTTTTTTTAATTTCATCTGTGACGAATTCCACTCCTAGGTCCCTGTGGAGGTCATTGTTCCTTATGTATCATGGTGCATTGACTATATTTCTTAGCACTTTGATTTGAAATTTTTGAACGATGTCTGCGTTGCTCTTTTTGGTACAGCCCCATAATTGACTACCATATGTCCATATTGGCCTTAATGCTTGCTTATATAATAAAAGCTTGTTATAGATCGATAGTGGTGAATCTTTTCCTATCAGCCAATACATTTTTCTGTACTTTACAGCTGATTGCAGCTTCTTTGTGGATTCTGCATTGTTCTCTCCTACCGCTAGGATTGCAGTGTCATCAGCAAATGTGGCCAATGTGCTATTTTCTAGTTCTGGAAGATCACCAGTATATAGGAGATACAGAATGGGGCCCAGCACACTGCCTTGTGGAACTAAAGCTTTAATTTCCGTTAATTCGGAATACGATTCTTCCTGTTTTATTCTAAAAAATCGTCCACTTAAGTAGGATTCTAGTATTGCAGCATATTATTTTGGTAGGACACATCTTAGTTTATGATTTAGTCCTACATGCCAAACTTTGTCAAAGGCTTGAGCTACGTCGAGAAATACTGCAGAACAAACCTTTTTCTCTTCTAATGCTTTTTCTATGATGTTAGTTATTCTGTGGACTTGATCAATTGTTGAATGATGTCTTCTAAATCCGAACTGATAATTTGGAATTAATTTTTTTCGTTCAATGATGCTATTGAGTCGCTTAACAAGTAGTTTTTCGAAAAGTTTGGATATTACTGGGAGTATTGAAATTGGCCTGTATGATGACACTTCGTTTGGTGGCTTTCCGGGCTTAGAGATCATTATTACTTCTGCCACTTTCCATAGGCTGGGAACATATTTCATTCTAAAAGCAGCATTGATTAAATTTGTAAGTTTAATTATAGCTTTCATTGGTAATTGCCTCAATATTTCACCGGTTATAAGATCATAACCAGGGCATTTTTTCGGGTTAATGTTATTTTTAATCTCATTTCTCACTTCCCTTGCAGTCGTAAGTCTTATTTCTTCACTTTCATCTCCGACTGTTCCCATAGGTATGAATATTTCTTGCGCGCTGTTTGGTTGAAATACATTTTTTAGGTATTCTGCGAATATTCTAGCTTTGTGCTCGTTACTCCTAGCCCATTTCCCTTCAGTTGTTCTGATGGGTGGTATCTGCATAATTGGCCTTTTGATGTTTTTCATTGCTTTCCATAGCGAATAATCTGTTGTTTTTTCGTTGGTTAATCTTCTAAGATAACCTTTTATTGAGTCTTCTTTTAATGTTCTAATTTTTCTTCTTAACTGTTGGGTAAGATTGTTCAGTTTCGTTTTGTTTTGGGGGTGTCTAGTTTGCTGCCATATTTTTGTCGCTCGTCTTCTATCCGCAATAAGTTCTCTGATTTGTCTGGGATAGATGTTACCTTTAGTCTTCATTCTAGTTTCTGGCGTATTTATCCATGCTGATTGTTGTATATCATTAACAAATTTTTTCACTTCTCCTTCCAGTTGTTCAGTATTGCACATAGCCACACTTAATTCAATCCTGTCTTCCAGGGTCCTCTTGAAACTTTCCCAGTCGGTGTGTTTGTTTGTTAACATTGGTCTGCTTCGCTTTCGAATTATATTCTGACCCAATATGAGTAGTATTGGAGAGTGATCAGAATTTAGATCGTTGAATTCATCAATTTGAAGATGATTTGCAGATATGTTTTTGATTAGAAAGAAGTCTATCAGGTCTGGTATTTTATTTAGATCAGTCGGCCAATATGTCGGTTTTCTGATTGACAAGACTTCGCATCCGTATAGTCTAGTTGCTTTGAATAATTCTCTTCCTTTTGTTGACGTCAATCTGGATCCCCAGTGGACGTGTTTTGCATTAAAGTCTCCTCCAATTATGAATCTATTTCCCAGTTTTCTTAGCAATTTCAGGTAATCTTCCTCTTTTAGCAAATGTTTTGGTGGACAGTAGATCGATACTATATTAAAAGAGTAATTGTCTGCTTTTATATTTACTGCTGTTGAATTTGAATTTCTTCTGTAATATATTTAAGTCCTTCATAATGTTGAATATTATTCCTTATTATAACTGCGCTTCCTCCTTTAGCGGTATTTTCGGGGTGAGCAGTGTGATATGTTGAATAATTTCTAAATTTTATAAACGATTGGTTAGTAAGGTGTGTTTCTGATATAAGACACACGTCAATCTTCTCTATATCGAGGACTGCTTGCAATTCTTGTTGGTGTTGCATAAGTCCATTGGCGTTCCAAGATAATATTTTAAGATCTCTCTCCATTTTTGGGTTTGGGGGTTATTCCTTTTTTGCACATTCTGCATTCTAATGTTAAAAGTCGCTCGTCTAACGAATTTAATTTACTTATTATAAGATGCAATGTATCCTTGAGATCATCCTTTACATCAACTTTTTGGTGTGTTCTTACTTGGGTAGGTTGGCTTGCATTATTTGCTGTTACTTGAGCGTATGATTTGATATTACCATTATCTTCCTTTTTGGTGTTTTGGCTTTTGCTATTTTTAACATTTGTTGATGTTTTTTCGGGTTGCACACTTTTTGTGGTGATTTGTTTCTGGGCCGTATTATGGTTTTTAGCTGTCATATGGTTGTTTTTGATTTTTTGCAGTTCAATGGCAACACTGCATCCTCGGTAATTAGCTGGATGGTTTTCGCCACAATGTACACATTTTGGCTGCACATTTTTAGGTTTAGTGCATTCACTTGTAAGATGCTTACCTGCACATTTTACACATCTAGGTGTTCTGTTGCAATACTTTTGCGTGTGTCCATAAGCCTGGCATAGTTTACATTGAGGTACAAGCTTCGATTTTTTAATAGATTGTATTTCAACCATACAGCCAAGAATACTTTTTATCTGGTAGATTTTTTCGATCTCTTCCTCAGCACTGAATGTCAATGTAAACATGTTTAGTGGTTCTTTGCTTTTCCATTTAAGCTTGATTGTAGCATCTATTGCCCGTAAGCCCTTTGATTTTAAATCAGTGACTATTTTTTCTGGTCTGCATGTATTGTGTAGATTTTTTGCCATTACTCTAATTGGGCGGGTTTCCTTATTTTCATAAGAGTACCAAGCATAGTTTGCGTCTCTCAACATTTTTGTAGCCATTCTATAGGTCTCGCTGTCTTCAACATTTAATTTAAAGTTGTTTCTATTGATAATTTTCAGCTTGAATTTCTCTTTTGGAGCAATTTTTTCAATTTTTTCAAACAAACCATCAAAGCTTGTTATTTCTTCTATAATAATAGGCGGTGGCGTTGGTATTTTCTTTATTTTGCTCTGGATCTTTACTGATTCCGATTTACTTTCTTTTAGTTGGGGTGGAGTAGCGGTGGTATTTAATTTCCTTTTTTTCCCCTTTTGTCTGTCTCTTATCCATTCGGTTTCTCTTGCTAATTCATCTTCATCTGTAGAGTACACAATCTCAGCTTCTTTTTGGTTAGTGTTGGTTACTTTTTCCTTTACTTGCTGAGTTTTTATTTCATACTCAAGCTTCCTTATATATTCTTGCATCTTTAGCATGGTATCATGTAATTGTTTATTGGTTTTGTTTGACTCGAGTAATGCATTGTTTACTCTTGATAGCTCCCTTTGTAGCATTTCGATTTGAGAATCATTATCCTCATAAATTGACGTCGTTTTTTCTGACGAACGACTCGGTGGTGTTTTATTGACGTTTTTTATTATTTTTGCTGATGCAGACGCTTCAACAATTTTTTTGATCTTAGTAATAGTTCGTTCCCCTGGGGGAGAACGTATAATATTGGGCATTACTGTGTAGTATGTCTTTCTCTATGCCATTCAAAACAACAAAATAATGTTGCCACCGGTTAGATAAAAAAAAAATTTTAAATTTAAGCAGGACTTCGCTACTTTATTAAACAAACTTCACAAATGAAAATTTTACAATGCCATTTACTGTTTTATTGCTTACTTGATGAATTACACATTGAAAACAAAAGTTTAGGGTTACAATAATTGATTAATTGGCAAATTTAATTTAATTTAACTTTACTTGGGAAAATGAAAAATAAAAGTTTAAGATTACATAAAAAATGCAGTGTGTGCACAAAGGTTATGGTCAAGCAAAATGCGTTACTGGGTATATCCGGCGTGTGCTGCCGGATGGGTAACTGTAACTACTCCCCCCCTGGAGTGGAGTGATGGCCAAAGGAACTGCATTTCTGGTGTTTCGGTGGCAGGAGCGATAACTTGGGTAGGTGTAATTTCTGCTGCTTCATGAAGTATTGGGATGCTGAATGATGTCTTTGACATTTGATGATGTTTTATTAGGTAGATCAGGATGATGATGAAGATGAGGCTGAAGATTGTTATGGTGTTGAACATCAATATGTTAGTCCGGGTAGTTCTTGCGTGTAGTGTGTTGATGAGCTCTGTGTTTTTAAATTGGTAGGCTTGCAGCTTATGTAGGTTAGGTGCCTTCAGTATCGATGATGCGTTGATCTGGCTGAATAAGGACGGGAAAATGTGGATGTCTTCCCAGTACGTCTTTTCGCTGCTTCGTACAGAATTTTGTTGATCTCGATCTCGCAGTTTTCGAAATGTATAAGGTGTGTTCCTTTTAATTTTTGATGCTGAGGTCCGCAAGTTGTTTGGATGACTGTCTCTGGGATGTTGATTACGAGTATGTAGTTATGCTCCGGTTGCCATATTTCGACTTTATTTGGTTCTTCACTTAGGTTGCATTCGGCTGGTAAGTTGCTTAGTAGATTTGCGATGCAGGTATCGTTGGGGTTTGTTCTATATTGCTTCGCTTCTCTGCAGTAGTATGTTCCCTCGACTTGTTGACATTTCTCGTCAAAGTAAAGTATTTTTTTGGGATTGGAAATAATATAGGGTTTAGTTATTATCATTTTAGTATTATCAATGGGAAGGGGTATAATATGGAAAAATGAAAAATTTTCGGGTGAAATTTGTGGTATTTTAATGTTGAATATGATATTAGTATCGTTATAATAGGCTTGAAGATCATAAATATGTTCGTCTGATTTAATTTCTACAGAACTATTTTTAAAAAATTCGTAAATTGCGTCCAGTTCTTCGGAGTTCAAAATTTGTTTCGATATAACATTGAGTCTAGCGAGTACTACAGATTCTGCTATGTTTGATAAGAGGCTGTTCAGCAAGTCTATGTTACAGTTAATTTGGTTAAGGTACTGTGTATACCTGATTGCAACTACATCGGATTTGATTCTTGTATTTATTTCGTTTCGCGAGAACTTTAAGTAACCTTCAATAATTTCTTGTTGTCTGTTTATGTGGTGTGTAATGTTACTAAATCTCTGAATCATTTTGTTGTTGATTTGGGTTATTTTATTTACTTCATCTGTTACTATTGATTGGCCTTGTGTCATTTGTCCATTTTGCTTATTTAGTCGTATTGCGTCATCTGCGTCCATATTGCCTGTTATTCCTTTAACACCTGATCCTAGTCCGTTAATTAGTCCTCTTTTATTTCTTCGTCTTGACATTAGTGTCTGTAGTTTGGATTTGAGTTCGGTGATTTTAACTTTCAGTATGGTCAGTGAGTCTTTGAAATCGTCTATGTTCTTAAATGCTGATAGCGAACTTGTTATCATTTCTATATTTGTTTCATAATTTTCTAATTTTACTACATGTATTAGGTTGTTAAAGTCACTTATAGTTCTGCCTGCTCCTAGTCTCATAGGAAGTATTCCCATGTTTTTATTAAGGTCTTGTATTTCCATCTTCTGTCCGTTGATTATGGTCGTCACCACTGTTAACATCGTTAACCTGAAATTTTCGTTTATTTTTAATCTTAGATTTATGAAGTTTCCTATTGTCTGTCGTAATAACTAAACCTAGCTGTTAACTTATTTCTTCTAAATTCTTTCCTAAATATGATAGAATTATCTTTGTATTCGTTCGGTTCTTTCCTATTTTCGTTTAGTTTTTTGATATTCTTAGATACTAGTTTTTCGACTTGTTCTTTTATAGCTGGATATAATTTTTCCTGAAATTCGTTTTGTTTCTTAATATAATCGTGTTCGATATTAAATTGTACATCTTTATTAAACTTATAGGTCCTACCATAAAATAATTCATAAGGTGTAAGTTTCGTGGTAGAGTGTATGGCATTATTATAAGTGATTACTGTTTCACTAAGAATATCATCATGATCTCTATCTTTTTGTTTGTTATATATTATTCTGTAGATCTCGGTAAATGTTGAGTGCATGCGTTCCACGGGGGAATTACTGCTTGTTTGTTGGAACGAAGTAGTGTGATAATCGATATTATATTGGTTACAAAATCTTTAAATATGATTGCTGTAAATTCTGATCCTTGGTCAGAGATTAATTTTTTTGGTTGCCGTGCAGGCTTATGAAATGTTTTATAGATTTGATTACGTTGAGGCTATTCTGTATCGGAAGTGTGTATGCCGCTGCGAATTTCGAAAATTTGTCTATAATTGTTAGAATTTTCTTGTTATTTATACTGTATACATACATATATCTACATGGATTATGTCTAATGGTTTCTGTGGTGTTACCGGTGATTCATATTTTACCTTTGGAGGATTCCTGTCGTATTTCATTGACTGACAGTCCTGACAGTTGTTGATAATTTTTACAATTTTTGTCTTCATGTAGGGGAAAAAGTGTGTCCTTTTGAGATGTAACAGGGACTCATTAATACCTCGGTGATTGTTATTGATATGATAATCGCTAATGATTTTATCTTGTGCGTCATTGTCCGTTATGTGAGTTAAGATTTCAGTGCAGCGTATTGGTTTGAAAAGTTTGCTATTTGAGAAATATTTTGAATAAACATTTTGAACAAGTTTAAATGTGTCGTCGTCCGTGTATATGCCGCAACATTTGTTTGGGGGTAAAAATTGTTTAAAAATGTCAGTTATGTTGTCTTCGGAAAAATTTTGTTTGTATATCGTTCGTCTTTGTTTATTTTTGAAAAGCATTTGGAGTGTCGATGGTCTGTCTCTATCATCTTTCTTCAGAATTAACTGGGATATTGAATTTCTTTAGTGGACGTTCGGAAATGTATATTTGGTCGTCTAGATTTTCGTCAGCTGAGTGTATTGTGAAGACGTTTGAATTATGATTAGAATTTAATGGATCACTCTGCGCTGTTTCTGTAGCGTTTATTTCGATTTTATCATTAGAGGGTTGTGTTTTAATTCGACTTAGAGTGTCCGCATTTGAGTTTAACTTTCCTTTTTTATAAATGATCTCATAATCGAATTCCTCAAGCTTCAAACGCCATCGAACTAATTTTGAGTTGGGGTCTTTTAGATTCACAAGCCACTGCAAAGGCTTATGGCCAGTAAAGATTTTGAATTTGTGGCCGAATAAGTATGTCCGGAAGTATCTAGTTGCCCAGACAATTGCCAAAAGTTCTTTTTCTATTGTAGAGTACCTGGTTTCCGTATCCGTTAAGGTCCTACTGGCATAACAGATGGGTTTGTCACTGCCCTGTGATAAAATTGCGCCTAATGCAAAGTTGCTTGCGTCAGTGGTCAGAACAAAAGGTTTGCAAAAGTCGGGGTATTGCAGAATGGGGTCGTTGATCAACAGGTCTTTACACATTTCAAATGCCGTTATGTATTTCTCATTAAGTTCAATTGTTTTGCCTTTTTTGAGGCATTCAGTAAGAGGTTTTGTAAGTTTTGCGAAGTCTCTTATGAACTTACAGTAGTAGCCGAGAAGGCCTAGGAATGATTTTATATCTTTTTGTGCCCGGGGTATTGGGAAATTTTGAATTCGCTATTATTTTATCAGGGCTTGGCTTAACGCCTTCGCTGGTGACAATGTCTCTAAGGAAAGCTACCTCCTTACGGAGAAATTCGGACTTATCTAACTGGATTTTAAAGTTAGCTTCCCGTAATCTATCAAAAACTTTTCTTAAATTTTCAGCGTGTTCCTGTAGGGATGTGGAAAAAATAATAATGTCATCTAAATAAACAAAGCAGATAGTACCTTTCAGATCTTTAAGAAGGTTATCCATGACTCTTTGAAAAGTGGATGGAGCATTTTTTAGTCCGAAGGGCAATCTGACATACTCATAATGGCCATTCATCTCAATCTGATGGAATCCACTAGCGAGATCGAGCGTGGTGAAGTATACGCTTCTACCGAGTTTGTCTAGAACGTCATTTATGTTAGGTAAAGGATATTTATCGCTAACTGTTTTTTCATTCAGTTTTTGATAATCAATTACTAATCGCCATTTGATTTTCCCGCTGGCATCTTTCTTTTTCGGAACGATCCAGATTGGCGAACTCCAAGGTGAATAGCTTGGTCTTATTACGCCTTGCTCTAACATTTGTTTTACTTGCGACTGAACTTCTTGTTTGTGAATGTGGGGGTATCTATAGGACTTTAAGAATATGGGGATATCGTCTTTGGTTTTGATACTGTGCTTTATTTTATTGGTGAAGGTTAGGTTCTGTCCGTCTTTAAAGAAAATGTCTTCGTACGTTCTGCACAATTTGAAAATAATTTTCTTTTCTTCGCTGTTGAGGTGGGATGTTCGAATGAGGTCAGTAATGTCGTCAGATGTTATAGGGTTTCTATTAGGGCTGTTGTTGTCAATTTCAAAGTTATTCAGTTCGCAGAAATCTTGTTTATTAAATTTATTTACTTTGAGTGGTTGTTCTAAAAAAAAGGACTTTGTTTGAATTCGATGCGTTGATCAATATTAGATTGGAATACCATTTAACTGCTTTATACATGCCTTCTGGGATATATAATTGGGGTGCAATAAATGTTGTTTGAATAAGGATATCTCCTTCTTCCACATCAACAGGTAATTTTACAATTGTTTTCGAGTTAGGCGAAAGGATATATTTTTGGGACATAAAATTAGGTTTTAATTCCAGAGGTAATTTAGAATTTTGTGTAACTAGAAATTTATTGGCTAAGTCAACTTTCGCTCCTAGTGTAGTGAGTGAATCAAGTCCTAGCAAACCGTCGAAGTAACCATGGAAGCGAAATACTAAGAATCTAGTTTCTCCAGGCTGATTGAATTCTACGAAATTGGGCAGGCGAACTTCTTTTTCTATTTGATGGGTGTTTAGAATGGTCTTTATAGTTGTGGGTCTGATGGGGATGAGATCATCTGGGTGGGTGAATTCGGGATTGATAAAAGAAGTCGGTGCTCCTGTGTCAATTAGGAATTTTAATGGACGTCCGAAGGGTGAAGAAATATTAATATAAGGAAAGACTGTCCCATGTTTATTAATATCTATGTATCCGATGGGTCTGTAGGGGCAAGTGTGTGAAAATTTCCGTCATCCAATTCGTGCATTACTTTTAGTAAATTAAGTAAATTAAGATCTTGCTGATCAAACTGATCATAGTGGTAATAAGACTCTAGCTGTTGATAATTGTTTGTTTCTGTTGGGTAACTTTCGTTGTCTGTATTGCATGGGGTATCTATGTTATGAAGTTCCTGGCTATTGAATTTAGGGGACCAGTTTTGTCTAAAATTATTAGGAGTTTGTTGACTCCTTCGCGTCTGTCTAGTGTTACCGGAACCGAGTTCCATTGGTTCCACTGGTGGTAGGCTTCTTTGTTGAGTCTGTGGAAACTGTGGTTGAAAGGTTTGTTGTTGCTTTGGGAGACGTTTTTGGAAAACGGGCTGCTGTTGCTGAAAGTGTTGTCGGAAAACGGGTTGTTGCTGCGGAAAATGTTGCTGGAATACAGGTTGTTGTTGCTCAAGATGTTGTTGGAAGGTTGCCTTTGGTTGATTGGCAGCGTACATATTTGGTGGAAGCTTGAAACGGTGTGGTTGTCGTCTCTGTGGTTGCTCTGTTGGTTTCCTGTATAGTGTTTTTTCAGATGACGATGAATTTGCCTTTGAATAAAAGATATTTTGCTCTTTTATGCAAAATGCAAACGCCTCTAGCAATGAAGATGGCTTCATTGCACGAATAGTTGAGCCTAAGGGTTCGCGTAATCCGATTAAGAATGTGTTTAAGCACATTTCCTCATAAAGATCGCTTTTTGCCTTTATCACACTCTCATTCGTCTCATAGACTTGAATATGATTACTGATTGTGGCAAAGATTTCTATAATTTTACCGAAAAATCGTTCCATATATCTTGGTTTTGCTTTAGACCGTGAAGGTCTCTAATAAAGGGAAGTTCCGTTTCTCTTATCCGAATAATGTAGCACGAGGTTATATCTAATGGAAGTCCAGCTCAATGGTGTTCCATACATATTCAAAATTTCGTTGGCTGGTCCAGCGATTTTGTTGCGAATTGCTCGCAGCTTTTTTTGAATTCTTTTTTTTTTTCGATGCGCTGGATGCGTGAAATCCTTTATTGATACTCAGTAGCCCGTGCTACGCGAGTTATGCCAGACTCCATGCTCCTGCATGTTTACGTGGCTAAAACACCCCCCCAAACCTGTCCTGATTCCCCTACGGTACCGCCACTCAGGCATTTCTTCGTAGGGCAGGTTTTGACAACATGTCTTCTCCTTCTTATGATCCAGGGTTTTCTTCCTCTTGGGCTCTCCGCTGTTGTGTGCCCATGTATGTACGTATGTCCGCCTGTCTGTACGTTTGCATAGGTACATCTTGGTACGTAGCTGCGTCTCCACTTGCTACCACTATATTGTTCATTGCGTATTCTTCGCTTTCTCTTCTCTCTTGTTCTAATCTCCTCAGCTCTTGACATATATCCTTGGCATAAAGGCTCACTGCATTCCACATATCCTCGGATTCCAACATGTGTTGTACCAAATTCTCTGGAGTTGGTGTTTCTCCTAGTGCTGTTTGTAGTGCTTCTCTTTGTACATGGAATCTTGAGCAGTAAAGGAATACATGCTCTACGTCTTCGGGAGTATCACTGCACGATGGGCAAGTGGGAGAGTCATCGTTCCTGCTTTTAAATAAATATGCTCGGAAACACCCATGTCCTGTAAGCAGTTGCGTTATGTAGAAGTTAACTTCACCATGTCTGCGGTTTACGCAGGTCTCTATGATCGGGACAAGGCGATAAGTCCAGCGGCCCTTAGACGAAAGGGTCCAGCGTTGCTGCCACTCTATCATACTTGTGGTTCTTCCTGTTGTGTCCGTTTCACCGTAGGGTAACCCCCCCTGCCTCCTCCCTAGGAACTTTTTCTGCAGTTCTTCCGCCAGTAAATCGATGGGTAACATTCCAGCGATGACGCAGGCTGCATGGTCAGAGGTTGTGCGGAAAGCGCTACTCACTCTAAGTGCACATAATCGATTTACTGCTCCAATTTTCATTTTGTATGAAGTCACTTTCATAGCTCCGGCCCAATCTGCTGATCCATAAAGCACTACAGATGTAACTACTTTAGCTAGGAGTAGTCTGCGGCTATATCTGGGTCCTCCTATATTCGGCATAATCCGCGCAATGGAGGCGCACGCCCGAGAGGATTTGTTGCTAACATACTCCAGATGTTCTTTAAATATAAGCCTTGCGTGAATCATAACGCCAAGGTATTTAATGGCTGGTTTGGATACTATCTCGTGTCCACCTACTGTGAGAGTAATGGTTTCTCGTTGCTTTCAACTGGTAATTAGTACAGCTTCCGTTTTATGTTCAGCTAGCGTGAGAACCATTGATGATAGCCACCGTCGAACAATTGAAATTGTTTCGTTGCTAATTTGAACCACTTCTTCCAGCAGTTTTGCTGTTACCACTATGCCTATGTAGTCTGCAAATCCCACAATTTTTGATTCACCTGGTATTTGAAGACGAAAGACGCCATCGTACATGGACCGAGCCCTGGGGTACTTCTCCAGTAATTGCGTATTCCCTCACACCATCATCTGTGCCATAGAGCAGCACTCTTTGTCGGAAATAGTTCTTCAGAATGTCCCTAATGTAAGTTGGTACTCTCATATTTCGTAGCGCTTGAAGGATATGTTTCCAGCTCGCGGTGTTAAAAGCGTTTTTGACGTCCAACGTTATGACGCAACAGTACTGCTTTGCACCTCTTCTTCATCGTCTTCCTTCTATGGCCCTTTTCGCTGTGTCAACCACATCCTTTGCCTGTGCCTTTCGAAATCCATACTGGTGTTCTGATAGTCCTCCTGCTTCCTCAATTGCTGATTCCAAACTGTTGCCGATGATGCGCTCCAGGACTTTTCCCGCCGTGTCCAACATACAGAGCGGGCGGTAGGCTGATGGATCTCCTACTGGTTTACCTCCCTTGGGTATTAGTACGAGTCTCTGTTTCTTCCATTGATCAGGAAAAACTCCCTCGCTCAGGCAGGTATTATACATGCCCACAAATATGTCCATTCTGGTTTTAATCGCCGCTTTAAGGGCTACATTTGGGATGCCATCCGGCCCAGGGGCTTTTTTATTCCCAAACCTGTTGCATGCCTCAAGAATCTCTTCTGGTGTTATCCTAGGAATTTGTTGTGACGCTATAGGTGGCTCGTCCTCCAGTGGTATTCCCGGTTGCCTTGGAAAAAGGACTTCGACTATTCACTCCAATACATCTGTGCGTGTGTGAGATGGGGCTCGAAAAACTTTCAACTTTTTCATCACCACTTGGTACGCTCTCCCCCAGGGGTTTTCATCTACTCCATTGCATAGTTCGACGAAACTCCGGCGTTTGCTGGTATTTATTGCCATTTTCAATTCTTTTCGCTCTACTTTATATCGGCGGTGCAGTTCGGTGAAATGTTCTCTTCCTCTGCTACGTTGGTACTGTCTCCTTGCGCGGTGACATTTAGAGCGCAGTAGCGCGATATCCTCATTCCACCAATAAACTGATTGGTAGCGTGTATTCGTCGTTCTTCTGATCATAGATGCATCGCACGCCGTTGTGATGTGGGTGGTTAGTTGCACAGATTTCTCGTTCGCCGAGCCCGTCAACGCAGCATCCGCGATCATAAGAGCGAAAGCCTCTTCATCGAATGTGTTTGTCTTCCATCCTAATTTGTTGCCTACTCGCCTTGATGTATTTTGGTGTCGCCTTTCTTCGTTAATTGTTTCACACAATATAGCCTGGTGGTCGCTGTGTGTATAATGGGGGCTGACCTTCCATGTTGTTCTCCGAGCAAGGCAGTTGCTTACAAAAGTAAGGTCGATTATCGAGCTCGCCCCATTCCTGCTAAATGTGTGTTCAATACCATTATTTAAAAGCACTACGTCAAGGATCATTAAGGCCTCCAGCAGTTTGCTTCCCCTCCTGTTCGTCCTTGAGCAGCCCCATTCTGTGGCCCATGCGTTGAAATCTCCGGCTATGAAAGCCGGGCTTCGCCCTCTAGCATCTGTTGTCAACCTATCTAGGAAGCCATCCTCGATCGCAAGGCTCGGTGGAGCGTAACAGCTGTAGAAGTAGCACCCATCAATTTTGGCTCGAACGAAGTATCTATCAAGAATCACCTCTGTTTCTTGGAAGGTCGTTTCCCGCAGGTTCATATTGCTGCTTTGCCTGTTGCGTCCTCTATCCATACTGTATTGTTATATTGTCGATATGGTTCACTTAAGATTGCGACGTCTACGCCTAGTTCACTAGTTGTTTGTGTTAAAAGAGCTTGGGCCCACTCGCAGTGGTTTAGGTTCAGCTGTAGCACCTTCATTGTTTGGACAGCAGCTCCCTCCATGCTCGTTGGTACGATGGACATCTACTGCTTCCCGTAAAGTGGTTGTTATCAATACCCTCCTTGCCTTGGCAGAGTAGACATTTTGGCTCCTCGTTACATAGGTTCGCTATATGGCCACTTTTACCACACCGTTGGCAATGTTTGGACAAGTCACATGAGCTCTTGCAAGCTTTCGCTATGTGCCCGAAGTCCATACATCTGTAGCATTTGGTTGGGTTTAGCTTCTCACGTATTCGGCACACAACCCATCCTATGCGTACTTTGCCTATTTCGATGAGCTGCTTGGCCGCTTCTGCTGGTAAGCTCACGGTTTCCCTCTGGGTACCATTGTAGGTTTTCCGAAGTGATTTGATTGTCAGTGCCTTTATGGCACTGGTACTCCCAAAGTTCTCTACTAACGCATTAAACACGTCTTCCTTCGTGATGACCTCGTCAAGATCTTTCACCTCAATCAGTGTGTCGTGTGTTAGGATTTTCATTTCCGCTTGTTCAACTAGGACATTTCTCACTCTTTCCTCGAATTTCGTGGCCTGAGAGTTGGTGGATCTTTTTAGTTCGATGAGTAGGTCTCCTTTCACCGTTTTTTTGATGCGGTTCACGTTTTCGCCAAGTTCCTTGAGTTCAGGATTGCTTTTCACCTTTCGCAGCATACCTGCGTACGTCAGGTTGCCCTTTGTTCTTAGAATCAGCGCGTCGGGGCGGGTTGGTTTTCTTCGAACTTTTGCTCGTGGCCTTTGTTTGATCCAGCCAGGTTCAGATTCGTTATCTGCCGCCAGTGATTTGGTGGATATTTCTGCAGTCTTCCTGGGTTTATCCTTCGTGTCACCTTTTTCCACCGACGCTTTCTTCTTTTTCGATGGTGGGAGCTGTTTGGCCAACAAATTTGAACGTGATGCACTCTTGGGTTTTGTGTCCCTTTTCCTTTTGGGTGTGTCACATATCTCCCCCTGGTGGTTTACGGAGCGTTTTGCTGTCAGTGTGTTAGTGATGCAAAGTACTCGGTTATCTAACTCCTCTGCTGTTTGTGTTGTCTTTGTTGTGGTCATGTGTGTGCGATCACTTTCCTCTCGTGTAGGTCATGCATATCCTGCGTCAACTACCTTGTTATAAGCTGAACGAATCAGACTTGTCAGTCTCCTGATCTCATGATGAACGTTGTTTTCGCCCTTGTAGAAGTTCATCAGGTCTTCTATTCTTTTGCCGAGGATATTCATCCTTTTTCTTCATTGGGGTCCGCTGTTTTTCTTCCTTCCCCACTGGGTGTATGTTCGAGCTTGACGAATCCTCCTCTGAACTCACCTTTGGTGGTGATCGTATGGAACTCCTCCGGAATGGGTTCTGTAAAGTTGGCAAGTTGCACTCCGCTCCTTTTTCTTCATTTTTTTTATTATTTTTTTTTTCAGGTGTATCACCTGTATTTTTATTGTTTTCCTTGTTTTGGTTGTTTGGATTGTTTGATTTTATTTTTGTATTCATCTCTTATGGGTCCCGACTCAAAGACGCTGCCGTAGATTGTGCCATCCATTGTCGGAATGACACACAATATCTCTTCCACATTATGAATGAATTCAAAAAGGAGCCGGGGATTGCCGTCGAATTTAGGCAGATCCTTTATGGCGTGAACCGTGATATTGTGAACATGTATATTTACCGTAATTATTTTTGGTTTGGAGCAGTTCGTGTTAGTTTTCATTTAATTGTTTACCGAATTAGTGCGATTTTTTGCAATGGAAGATTTGACCACATTGAAAGTTGATCGGTAAGTATATTTTTTTATTTTATTGGTGTTGCGGTGTTCCATTGATGGAAATATACTTGAAATAAGTTTATCTTTACTAGTGTACCTAATTTCCAACGATAACACATTATTATCGCATACCGTAGAGCACCAAACTTTGATATCCTTCTAGAAGGACTGTAGGACAACACAATTACTTTTTTTTCTATAGGAAAAAATTATCGCTTTTTGAGTTGCTTGATATTCTCGAGGCTCATGAAGATGAAATTCCTCAAAATGGATTGGATGTGACAGTCTTACCTCCTACCAATGCAAATGAGAATTCGATGGACGAAGACTCAGGGGCTGAAGATAATCCGATCATAGATAATGTGCCAAAAAGTCAATTACACTCGGAAGTTATCGTCAACATTACCAATCAGGACAACGAAGAAGTACTAGAAGCAGATACGTCTTCAAATACAGACCCTTGCTGCAGTTAAGATATCAAACGTTTCCGTCTCGAACAACAGGTATCTCCTGCACCACCAGAAAGTAAAAAACGAAGAAAGTTGGGAACAAAAAAAACTGCCGCAAGGTCTTTCAATTGGACACAAAATGAGCTACTTGAAGCCATGGGAGAGTTTCCTGCTATCTTATCCTTAAATTTAGAGCCAGGAAAATCACCACTCGAATACTCCCGTATGTTGTTTGATGACGAGGTCCTAAATTTGTTGGTGAAAAATACAAATCAGTATGCCGCAAACCAAAATCTTATTCTGAACTGTTCTGAAAACGAAATGCTGATTTTCATCGCTATCCTTTTACTGATCCTTTGCAGCAGTTCCAAGGAAAAACATGCACTGGCAAAAAGAGCCTGATGCACACAATGAACTAATATCAATCGCAATTTCAAGAGATCGCTTCCAGCTTATCATGTCAAATATTCATGCATGTGATAACGATAACTTGAACAAATCGGATCGTTTTGCAAAAATACGGCCATTATTAGATATTTTGAACCGGAACTTTCGTGAATTCGCACCGCATGAAGAATTTCATTCAGTGGATGAATCTATGGTTCCATACTTCGGGGGACATGGATGCAAGCAATTTATCAAAGGTAATAAAAGATTTATACACCCTGTAATCAGTATGTTCCAAATGTAAATGGATATTTGTATTATTTTTAGGAAAACCTATTCGGTTTGGGTTCAAATTCTGGTGCGGTGGGACAAGTACTGGATATCTAAATTGGCTTGAGCCCTATCAGGGAGCAAACACATTTTGCGGAAAGTATGATGAGAAAGAATTGGGCTACTCAGTTGTTATGTCATATGCAGATCTTCTCCCAAAGAACGTAGAGTACAAAATTTTCTTTGACAACTTCTTTACATCGTTTGATTTGTTGTTTGACCTAAAGGAGAACGGCAAGAAAGTGTCTGGAGCTATACGCAGTAATAGGATTTCCAAAAACTGTCCCCTCAAACCCTAAAATTGTAAAATCTTTCAAAAGAGGATACTGGGAATACGCAACAGATGAAAATACAGGTATTTTGCTATATCTTATTACTTTCATCACTTAATTTTGCTGTAATTATTATTATTCCTTTTTTTACTAAAATCGTACATTTCTCATTTGCAGGTATTTCTATTATTCGTTGGAACGATAACAATATTCGCAACAATCGCTTTTCAAGGGAAGCCAAAAAAAAAGTTTTAATTGAACAGCCCAAAGCTTTCACACATATAATTTAAAAATGGGAGGAATAGATCGAGCCGATCAAAATATATCACTCTATTGGGTAAATATAAGAGGGAAAAAGTGGTACTTTCCATTGATTGCTCATCTCATCGATCTTTGTGAAAATAATGCTTGGCAATTGTACCAAAGACAAGAAAAGCAAATAGACCATCTAACTTTTCGACGGCAAATAGTCCTAAGTATTTTGAAGTCCAATCAACAAGTTGTATCGCGTAGTGGAAGGACTAGCAAGATGCGCGAAGTAGGAACGAGATTTGACGGTGTTGACCATCTTATTTCAAGCTTACCTCTACAAGAACACACGGGAAAAAAGCAACAACTTATTTGCAAACTGTGCAATAAAAAGGCAACAACAACTTGTGTGAAATGTAGAGTAACATTACATGTCAACTGTTTTATACCTTACCATACAAAAAATTAATAAGATTGTTATTTTTTATATTACATTTTCCTATAATCTTTCTGGAAGGATGGTCATTTCCAAGATCACCAGATACGAAATAAAATTTTTAACTACATGAACCTGTTATTTTGACTTATTTGCATATCTAATACCACACAAACTAAAAAACATAAAAAAAAAATTCAGGGTTATCTAGGTTAATGTAGGGGAGAGGGGGGCACCTTTGAACAGTTTTTGCTTCCAAGTCTCATAAAAACCTATGTTTTAGAATTATTGATCTATAACTTATTTTCACTTTTGGAAATTGAATTAAGCTTTAGTTTAAACGCATAATTCTATTCATATTATGAAGATTTCGTTCTATTATTATTTTTTTAATGAAGCAGGTCTTTATGTTCAAAGGTGCCCCCATGTGGGGCAGCTTTGAACTAGGCTGGGGCACCTTTGAACGAGATTTTTTATAATAAAATTTTTACCTGAAATAACACTTAACACGCTTTGGTTTCTTTTAAAAAAAAAAACTAGTTTTATTTGTTAAATAAGAGATAAAAAACGTAACATAAATAAACTAGAATTCACAGATAACTTCATTTATGTGCCTACATATAACGAAACAAAGAAGTTTTTACATAAACAAGGAGTAGCCTGATTAACCTAACTGAAATTTAGAGAAGTCAAAGGCAAAGGTCATCATCGCAGCTGTCCTCGATGTTCCTGGAGGATTAATTGGTGGTGGCAGCTTAGCTTTTATTTCTATGCCACTAACAGACCACTTGTCTTCTATGTCAGGATAGAAAAACCTATAGGAACCTGGTTTCTTCTTTAAAAAGCTGACGTTGTACATGTTGCGATCTTTCTCATTTATTTGGCCAACAAAACTTAATATCTTATTATTGTTTTTATTGGAACATTCCACCAATATATAATCGCCTGGATTCAAGTGCTCGTAACTTAAATCAATACATGCTTCGTCTTCGTGCTCTGCATCAACTTGTTCAATGGATGAGTCATCAGCAAAGTTGAAATCTAGATCAGTGTCATCATTCACCGAATAGGAACAACTCTCATCTGAGTCCGAACTCGATTCCTTTGGCTTTTTAGATTTGATTGCCCGTATAGTGCTTTGATCTAGCATTGCTGATTTTTTTAAGCGCTTCTGACGTTCCTTGTAGGCAGTCTCAAGTTCATTTTTATCTGGTGTTTCTGTCAAAATCCGTGATTTTCCCTTCTTTCTTCCTCGATTTGTATTTTGTCTTGGACCAGCTTTCGGGAAAGGCCTAGCGATTTCAGGTGAAGCAACATTTTCTTTGAAAGTATCGCGATCATCTATATTTGAATACTGAACATCTGATTCATTATTTGCAGAACATAATAAGGGTTCAACATCTTGTGGTGCTTCACGTGCTTCGGTATTTATATTTGGCTCAACTGGAACTTCTAGATCCCTATTTGTGACCTCCGCGCACTCAAAATCTTCGTCCGTGAATGCAGTTCTTGAAAAAGGGTAAACACTACACATATTGTTTTGAAATACAAATTCAAATTCAGCTACACATGAGAAAGCAGATACAAAAAAAAAACTGTAGGGGCACCTTTGAACATGTTCAAACGTGCCCCGACCGTTTTGTTCAAACCTGCCCCAACGTGTCTTGTCACGAACAATTTAGCTTGAATAATTTGTTTGTACCTATATGTAAAAAAAACTTGCCTTAATATGGTTCTAAATGAGCCTTCGCCTTCAAAAATTATTTTTCACAAATAAAAAAGCTCAACTAAAATTTTTTATACTCTTCCAAAGAAAAAAAAAAGAAGTTGGAAATGCAGCACAAAAACATCCACCCAGAGCTACTTTCAAACGACTAATGAAAACATGACCGAAAGCCGTTGAAGTTTAAAGAAAACAGTATTGCCAGGATACAAATTTGGTTTACGCTCTAAAATATGTTTTTAATAAGATTTTATTAGTGCTGTTCAAAGGTACCCCACGTTCAAAGGTGCCCCCCTCTCCCCTACTATTTTCGTTTTCTGTTTTATTTATTGCGTAAGTATTATTATTCAATTGCTTATCTGAACTATCACTTAATTTTACTCTATTAATCGAGTTATAATTTAATTCCTCGTCAGAACTTTCACCTATGTCTAATTTAAATTTATTGGAAGTTTGTAAATAATATGGAACTCTCCTGGATCCAGCCTTGGTGTTAGTCTTATTGGACATGGATTTGGATAGGGATATATGAAACTTTACTTTGACTTACATGCATGTGGCTTGTGTGAGCGTTGTCTGAATTATCTGGAAGCTCGTTGGTTGGTTCGGAACTAGGGTGTTAAAACACGCCAAGAATTGCTGTATTTGGTTTCACTTATTCACTCGGTAAATCCTCGAAATAGCTAGTTTATTCGATAACCCGTCGAAATTGCTAATTTATTCGATTAACCGTCGAAATTGCACATTTATTCCATAAACCGTCGAAATTGCAAATTTATTGGATAACCCGTCGAAATATCCGTAGCTAAACTTGTGTTCCGGTTCTTCCGTATACACAACACACTGGATCTTAATTGTCAATAAACCGTTGATACTGATAAACCGTCGATTGAATACTATTGAAATATTACCGTATACGAAAGATTCCGTGCTCGACTGCGCCAGTTATGTGTTCGCCACCGCGGTTAGATAAAAAAAAAAAAACAAATTTTATATTTGAGCAGAGCTTCGCTACTTTATTAAACAAACTTCACAAATGAAAATTTTACAATGCCTTTTATACTGTTTTATTGCTTACTTAACGAATTACACATTGAAAGCAAAAGTTTAGGGTTACAATAATTGATTAATTGGCAAATGGAAAATACGAGTTTAACTTTACTTGGGAAAATGAAAAATAAAAGTTTAAGATTACATAAAAAATGCAGTGTGTGCACAAAGGTTATGGTCAAGCAAAATGCGTTACTGGGTATATCCGGCGTGTGTTGCCGGATGGGTAACTGTAACTCGCGCTCGATATAGTTTTTTTTAGAAATCATGAATGCAAATGCGACAGGAAATCATCTAGACTATCCTTGTAACTATCCCGTGCATTCCAGTCTAATTCCAAGTCATACTCATAACTCACCACAAAATTTAGCATTTCTTTATAAAACATATTTCTTGTAGTTACTGCATACGTACATAGAACCAGAATCTGCTGAGAATGTAATCAATGCTCAGCTTAAGTATTTGTGAGAACAGTGGTGCAAGAGCTGTTTCAATCATGAGCATGTTGTTATGTACAGCTTTAGACAACCTATTCGCATATGCCCTTGGTAGAGAGAATCTCTGCATCGTATCTACTACATCATACCACCTAGGACCCTAGGCTTGTGATTCTTAAAAAAAAATTGACTGCTTCGAAAATTTTGTATTTTACACTGTGAGGTATACTGTGGTTTCGGAAACGGTTTCTCTAAATTATAACTCCAAGGTATTTACATATATACCCACCTCTTCTGAAAATCATCAGTTTTGATTTACTCAGATTTATTTTTAAAATCCACAGCACACTGTAATCGTAAACTCAATTTATCTCAGGAGTTGCAAGTCTAGTAAACTTGATAATATTACAACATCATCAGCATACAGAAGAGTCTAAATATGGGTAACCTAACCGTACATGAGATTCTCCCTAGGAGGTTATCTGTGATGTCTTCAATGTAAAGAGCAAATAGTGTCGATTTGATCTAAAGGTCGAAAACGTTCTTGGGATTCCTCCAAGTGTGCGTTTCCTGAACCCAGCCCATATAAATATTTCGTAGAACGCTTGTGAAAACTTTTGCAGAGGCGTTAAAGGTGGGCGCTGCGGCTCAAGAGGCTAGTGCGTTGGATCAGGCGGTTCGACGTTCGAATTCCAGAAAACACCAAAAAGTGATTTCGAAGACCCACCTCTGACAAACATCCGAGAGTAATAACTGCCATAAGAAAGCTTCTCAATTTGCCTTTCGGATACAGCTCTAAACTGTAGGTCCCTTTAATTTGTGTGAAAAAATATAACACGCACAACAGGCCCTGAACCACGGTTCATTGCGCCAAATAAGATGGGTCTGACGAGTCGCCTTTCTTGAAAATTGAGTATATAATCGCTTGTGTAAAGCTTTCCGGCATGTCTCCAGATTCCAATGTATTATTAAAGACTGATGTTAGGGTAGCTATCAATTCGTCTGTGCTGTGTTTGTAGAATGCTGCGGGAATTCTATCGACCCCGGAGGGTTTTCAATCTTTGAATCGAGTTAGAGCTTCTTCGACTTTATTAGTAAGGATTGAAGAAAAGAGAAATCGCGCTTACAGTTTATCGGAAATTTCGTTTCCTTGGATTCCATTGTGACCTGGCACCCAGACATGATGGAATAAATTTATGAATAAATTTAGTCTTTCGACCATATTCGGAGAGGTTTTGAGTTCATGTACTATTTTGCAAATAGTAAAAGAGCTAGCAGTATCTTGAGTGGAAATTAGCTTGCATATCTCGCTTCAATACATTTCGTAAATATTAATCCAATTTTTTAGATAATGCTTATTTTCTATGCCAATAATCTCTTAAAATAATGTGGGTACGTTCAATTAAATTTTTAGGTTAATTTGTAGTTTCTTTTAATTATAACAATTGTGTGCAGCACGCTGAAAATGTAGAGCGCCCAGACAATGCCCGTAACTGTAACCAATTGCTCTGGTTAGACACAAACATTTCTGAAGGAAGCCGCGTGTCCTGGCAAGAATCTGCAAAAATAAAGCCTGCGTATGAATAAAGATATAAGAACAAGAAATAAAAGCTTACGTTCAAATGATGATTTACTATACTTGGGTGAATTCACTATTGATATCATTTCCCCTGGCTTACGCACGAGAATTTTTCCTACGCCCTTGCACATTCGTAGAACATCATGATTGCTCAACTTTTCAAAATGACCTTTTGCTAAAAACGGAACGTTAGAAATCCATTCGCTCACTTCATCGAAATCATTAAGCAATGTTAATGCACCACAAGTTGAAAATTTTATTCGTTGTGAATATATGTAATCGACCCAGGCTTCACATATTAGCTTAAGAACTAAATCCAGTATAGCCATGTCAGTTGTTGCTTTTAATACAGGCAAGAAGATTTGATCCAAGATAAATGAAACATACACACTTCTTGATTTTTGAACTGCGTTGTTCTGCCAATGCTGTTGGGGTGGGAAACAAAGGGAAAAATTGGCTAGACTAAGTGTTCGGCAGACTGAAGACAGTACGTTTATACAATCATGACTTGTGTTCTGTAAAAATAACCATACTATATTTTTATGGGGCTTAAAAAGTTGTTCTTTTACCTTCAATTTCAAAATGTTGGTATTTACTTCAAGAATGAGCTTTGCTCTTAAGGATATGCATACCGTCATTAAAACGTCTGCTTGTTCCACAGTAAGTTTCCACGAATGAATTAATGAAAGAATCCCCAAACATTCTCTAACATCGTAGTTTAGTACTTGAAAAATTACATCTATAACCCACTGTGAACATTGAAATTTGGAGTGCTCGTTCACCCAAATGCGCATTGAATGTATTGAGTGATCTGGAAGAAAATTTAAGAAATTTAAAAAGTATAATATATACGTATGTACATATAAGGTGACCACCTGTACCGAAATGACCGGTACAGTACCGAATTTTAACGCGTGTACCGGTGTACCGAAGAAAATCCTCGGTACACATAAATATACCCAAATCATTGCAATGCAAATTCGCATACCGAAATTTAAAAAAAAAACTTATTAGCGGAGTGCGTTGAATATATCAGGATATGGAGTATTCATTTCGAACATCTTTCGATCCACGTTTGCTCCTCACTCGACCAACCACCAAAATGGGAATATGTTGAAGCTTCCGCAAAGTTAATTGCATTGAAGAATCGCTTTAACATCGACTCATGTGATATTGAACTCTTCGATCAATTTACTTTTTTAAACAAATATGTAACCGTTGAAAAGATTCAATCATGGAAAGAAAATAGCGTTGCCACTGACAAACGATGGGTAGAATGTTTTCAACAATTTAAAAAAAGAAACATTCCTCACAATCATATACTTAAGATCGTCGCATACATTCAACGCTTAAAACTAGCTTCACTAACTTAACTTAATCTAATTCTAACTAACTGACCCTATCCGGGTGCTCTAAACTAAACCTAATGCTTAAATTATTTATTTGAATGACTTAACAACTAGGATAACTAGGAAAAATTTAGAAAAGCTTAGTAAACGAACGTGTTTTTTACCTTAAAAATTAACCTTAAAACTATCTTAACAACAAAGCTTAAAACTTCCTTAAAACTACCTTATACTAAAGAATGTATGTATATATAGACATGTATGTATTTATATATATAGATATACTTTTATATATATATTTTTTTTTATTTATAAAAATAAATACACCTAGAGCTTATACCTATGTAATCCGGCCAGACCAACTTAGCGCCTTAGGAGGAGCTACCCTGAATCAAAAGGAAACGACCAAGGAGTTACCTCTCCGTCCCCTAACTACCAGAATCTCTGATACCGCCTAACAACGTCTCGCAAATCGCGACCTGCTATCGCTCTACTGAACCGAAGACGCTCCGTCATGCTGAGCGCGACGTGTCGGTCTTAGTTGAGTCGCCTATCCACAGCTGTCCGGGCACCGCTACTTTATCCTGTGTCAGACCTCCTCTATCTAAATAGAGGAACGTCTCCGGATGAATGAAGTCGTTAAGGCGCACGCTCTCATGGTATATATCATTGGGGTAGTAGGCCCCAGAGATCAAGTTATTCATCGAGTTCATCGCTCTTGCAATGTGCCTTCGAATAACCTTTATCAAGAAATTATCCATCCTGCTTAGTCCGCCTTGCTATAGAGGATCTCATTGGGGTAGAATTTTATGTACTGAGACTCTGGTGTTCTGTATAAGCGAAGGCAGGCCCTAAGGCAAGACCTCTCAAAACACACGAATCCTTTCCATCGAGCTTGTTCCCACGTTGAACCACACGGGACAACGATGAACGAGCATGGGTCGAATGAGGGACATGTAGCAGATTACCTTCACCCTCGCATAGAGCTGGCTGCTAAAAGGTTGATTTTCAACTTCCAGTCGTCGCAATATTGCTTGATCTTATCGAAGTCACGCTGCAAGAGTATTGCAATGACCTCGATCTTTGGTCCTTATCTGTACGCTTTCAAGCCGTCTGCATACGCTATAGCATGGTGAAGAGATCCTACGAGATCGCTGGTGTAAATGTTAAAGAGGATCGGCCAATTAACCGCATCCTGTTGCAGACCATTTTTAATATCAAACGTACCAGCAGAAGTTACATTGCCATTTTTCACAATAAACTGTCTACCGGTGAGCATATTACAAAGCATGTACAGCACTGGTTTACTTATGCCCAGCCTACTCAATTTGTATAAGAGTCCTTCTAGCCACACGATATGGAAGGCCTTCTCCAAGTCAACCAGGCAGGCACCCGTGCATTGCTTCTTGCTTTTGTTCTATTGGATATCTGACACCAGTTTAGACGCGGCATGTTCAGTATCATGCCCCGCCTTAAAACCGAAGTGGTTATCCGGAACAATATTCATGTCCTCAACCCACTTAGACAGGGCTCCATTGACAAACTTTTCGAATACCTTGCTGATGTTCGGAAGGAGACTTATCGACCGGAGATTTGCGGGATTGGACGTATCTTAACCCCTTTTGGGAATAGGATGAACCACCGCTGTTTTCCAGTGCATTGTTAAACAGGATGGTGTAAATATTCACCGCTTCTGGAGGGAGGCACAATGTTAGACACTTCGTCGATATCCACGGATTTCTTCCTTCTCAATGAGTCGAAGATCGCTTAGAGTTCTACCTTCGATATGAACGGGGGATGTACCTCCACATTGACATTATTTGCCATATTATCGTCATTGAACTCGGTAAAACCGATGTTCTCTGATCGCCAGTGCTGTATATTATTTCGAAGGTAAAAATTGTGCACAAGTACTTGATTTTCCAGGTCGTGGTTCGGGCGAATGCTATCATTCATTTTATACACTTCCTGGAAAGTTGCTCCTATAGCCTCTACCTTCTTCTGCGGATCCTCGATCACAAATAAGTTATCATCACTGACTGCGTTCCTTGGATCTATGCCTGCTGTTGTTAGTATCTGTTGCGGCGGCGGCTTTAAACGAAATAAACTTTACTCCTTGATATGGCTTTACTATTATGGCTGGTTGGTTGGTTGGAATATTGTTATTGCGGCTTGTTTATCTGTCCGTTAGCGTTGTACCTACGTTATATAGTCGTCGTTTGCTAATTACATTTGAGTCACTTTAAAGTGCTGCTAAATATACTTAAACTAATTTCAATGCGGCAAATTTCTTAATGACTTTAACGGCGTGCTAACACTACTCCGCAACATCCCGCCCCTCGTGAAGACCTGAAGGATCTTCACTCAAAACGTCTAATACTGCGAGCTTGGAAACTGGTCGTCTCAGCGTTCCACTTGATGTTAGCAGTCGAATGTGACCATCTTTTGCTGGTATAGTGTGATTCACAACACCTCTTCTCCACTGGCTCCTCGACAAATTCTCGTCGCATACCAAACTACATTTCCTTCCTTGATAGGTTTCTGCGGTGCAAACCACTTCGTGCGCCGTGTCAACGTAGGCAAATATTCCCTAATCCAGCGGCGCCAAAATGTATTCTTCAGCTGTTGGCAGACTCTATACTGCTTACGGGAACAAAACGTTGCTATGTCGCCCGGTGTTTGCGTAGAATTAGTTGTTCCCAGAAGGAAATGGTTTGGTGTTATTGGATTTGGATCTTCATACGTAACTGGCAGATGAGTCAATGGTCTACTATTTACAATATTTTCGGCTTCTATTAGTAGACTTCGTAACGTTTCCACGTGTGGTGCCCTCTCCTTCAACGTAACTGCCAATACCTTCTTCGTTGACTGGATAAGCCGTTCCCAGCAGCCACCATGCTCGGGTTTCCCGGGGCATTAAATTCCCATTTTATTTCCTTCGCTGACAGCTCCTTTCTGATATAATTGTCATTAAATAAATCACTGACCTTACGTATTTCTCCATCTGCTCCCACAAAGTTCGTGCGCATATCCGACTGTATTTTGATGGGAACTCCTCGACGGTTCACGAAATTTCGTATACATGAAATGCAGGCATCTGCGTCGAGCTCGATATGTATGGCACAGGTGGTCATGCAGGTGAAGAGTGCAGCCCATCGTTTCTCCCTTCGGCGTCCTATTGTTACGAATAACGGCCCAAAATAGTCCAACCCTGTGTATGTAAAGGACCTCACATACGGAGCTCGACGGCCTATTGGCAGTTGACCCATCATTGGCGGCTTCGGCTTAGCCCGGCTATTCTTACAATGTTGGCAGTTTGACTTCGCTCTCTTCACGGCAGCTCGCAGGTGAGGGATCCAAAACATCCGTCTTATTTCGTTTACCAGGAGTTCGTCGTTTTGATGATGTAGCTTCTCACCATCTCACTATTAGTTCAGTGAAGGGGTGGCGATTTGGCAATATTGCTGGTTGGCGCGTCCAGTCTTCCGCCGACACTTAAAATTCCATACTTGTTGAGGCGTGGCGTAAGCCTATAGATATCGCTTGCCTTGAAAATTACATTGTTGGCCTCCATGTCGGCTATTTCCTCGCTATAGACTTCACTTTGAACCAGTTTGCATAAAGTTACCTTTGCTCGTTGGAGTTCTTCGACCGTCAACTCACTACGTTTTCCAACAACTTCCATGTCGCTCTTTTTCCTTCGCGCTAGCATAACGAACCTCAATGCCCACGCAACTGTTCTCTGCAGCCGGAGATAACTTGAAAATCTGCTGAAATCAATGACCTTCTGAGGAGCGACGACTAGGCAACATCTTCGTCGTTCCTCACTATCGTCTCTGTCCTTGGCGTGCATTATCACTGAAAGTTGGCATGATGATCTTAAGTGGGAATCCATCGGCTTGCCGTATATCACCCAACCCAAAGGCGTGTGGGCGGCTACGAGAGTGTTACCTCCCTGGATGCTTTTTAAATTGGTGCTTAAATGGCAGTTATTCAAACCAATTAAAATTGTTGGCGTGGCATCCACATTCTACTGGCAACAATTTAAAGAGTAACTTCGTCGACCTCGGGTTGAACCTCTCATGCATAGTGTTGACTTGCTGAACTTTGGACTGGTTGTTTCCTTGCGAAGATTCATGAAGTGTAGAATGATGTATTCGCTTACACCCATCCACTCCGCAGTCCTTCTTTCGCTTACACTGGTGCATGTTATGACCTTTCGACAGACAGCTGAAACACAAACTCTTTTTTTTTATAGTCTTCCATCTCTGATCCACGGCTTTACTAAGGAATTGACTGCACTGCGATATGAAATGCGACTTTGTACATTCGGCACAACTAATTGTTCTTCTTGGTTCTCAAATCCGACGTCTCTTTCGTGGCAAATATTGGCTTCGCATTTGTACTCTCTTGGATTACACCTCTGGCTGCAGGAGATGGCGTTGATGGCATGTTCAATATGGCCTTGGCTACCACCCTTGAAATAGGTTTAATCCAAGCGGCAAATTGCTCTAACGTCGGATATGGCTTGATCACTGAAGAATATGAAGCCCAATTAATTCTTTTCGTCATGCGTATTTTCGATGTAAGTTCGTCTAATAGAGTTGGGTTCCCTAAATATTGGCTGGCAGCTGCTGTCTGCAAAAACGTCACTAAATTTTCGACCTTTGAGGCGAACGGCACCAAACGCTCCAGGTGATTCTCGGGGATAGGCATAATGTCACGCACTTTTTGAAGTTGACTGTTGACCAAAAGTACCGGCTGGCCAAACTTAAATTCAAGCTGCTCTATCACGCTCAAAACATTTTGTGGGTTTATCAACAAACACTCCACTTGCTCACGTGCTGCTCCCTTAAGGCATTTCTGGAGACAAAACGTGTTCTCCAAGTTGGTGTACCCATATGCTGCTGAAGACTCCTGGAACGATGTCACAAATATAGGCCATTCTTCTGGTCGGCCACTAAACTCAGGAAGATCGTAGAGTTTCCGTGTTGCTCCCTGGCTGGCATAAGAAGGCCTGTACACTGATGGCTGTGTGTGTGTGGGCATTGCTTGGCTCGTGAAATGTTGATGAGTCGACTGAACATAGGCTTGACTTACCGACGGCTGTGTCTGCATTTGCATAGTTCCCTTCAATTCGTTGAATGGAGGCACACCATATATGGTTGACGTGGCTGGCAGGATGGTGCTCCAACGAAAGCAGGATGTGATTGCACCCCATGTGCAGACCTTGGGTAGTATGCTGATGTAATGGTTGGCGACTGAATGGCGGGCGTTGCAGAAACAGGTCCGGACGTGGCTGTAATTATTTTCTGCAAAATCAGGATTTTCGGCTGGCGTGGATGATCCTGACATGTTGAAAATGTAGTCTTGAAGGTACTTTGGGTGATTTCTTTCGTTGTCCTGGATTCTTTGGCTTAACCTCAATAGACTGCGCAGTAGCGGCGGCGTTGACCCGTTCGATGGCAGACTAGACGGCGACGATGAATTTCCACACAATTTCTTTTTTCACAAGAAATGTTATAGAAATGCAGGCAGTGACAATTCTCCCAAATTCAAATTTTGATGGCAAATGGCGGCGAAGAATAAATTCTGTGGCATACGGTGTCGTAGAACTGCAGAAAATCTGGCAATGGCGATTTAAAATAGAAATGAAAATGTTGCGGCGGCGGCTTTAAACAAACGAAATAAACTTTACTCCTTGATTTGGCTTTACTATTATGGCAATGTGGTTGGTTGGTTGGTTGGAATATTGTTGTTGTGGCTTGTTTATTTCTCTAAAATATTTACATATTTACAGAAATATAAGTACATAATATTATTGGCAATTTATAAAAATATCTTACATTTTGTTCCTTTTAAAATTTAAATATCTCTACGTTATTCTCAGCGTTGTTCTCTGCGTCGTATCTATTTTGTATCTGTTCGTTAGCGTTGTACCTACGTTATATAGTCGTCGTTTGCTAATTACATTTGAATCACTTTAAAGTGCTGCTAAATATACTTAAACTAATTTCAATGCGGCAAATTTCTTAATGACTTTAACGGCTTGTTAACACTACTCCGCAACAGTATCCATTCGTTGTTAGTCGTTCGGGGGATCTTAAGACATGGCAGGTCGTTCTGATTATTCCTCCGAAATATTTTATTTATTTCCGGGAACATACTCGGGTTGCTGGATTTTACAGCCCGAATTTTTTTGTTCCAGTGCAAATTTACAAAGAGTCTATAATTTTCTTTTATTAACTGTTGGAGGTTCTTAATCAACGACTTAAGTGTCCTGACCTCCGAGTTTTGTCTGTCAGTAAACTGTCTGTACAAGGCTTTAAGTCTTGACAGAAGTCTACTTTTTTGTTGGTGAAGTGCGTCAATTGTTGCTTTGCGGAATATGACAACGTTTTCAGTATGTTGATACCGAGGTATTGTGCTGTCCATCGTTCGTTTTATTGTTTCGCCCATTCGTTGTAGGTATCTGTCGATCTCCTCATGTGACAGTTTCCTATTGAACGGTGGGTAGAGCGAGTTCGAGGAGAGTGCTTTTGTCTATACTCTGGAGAAGAGTCCTACTGTAATTGTAGGAGTACATTTGTACAAACTCCTCCAACTCCGCAATCTCGTTGGAAATTGTAATTTCGGCGCTGAGTCCGCAATGGTCACTGTCATACACAAATGTGTGTAGGCAGTTTCTCGTTTGTCGGTTCGTGTTGGTCATTTGTAACCGTACGTCGAACAGCAGAAGATCCAGATAGGAGCCGCCGCTAGGAAACGACGGACTATCGGTTGCTTTCAAATCGAGTCCATACTCAACATTGTGTAAACCCCACCAATTGAGTAGTAGGTTCCCCCAAGAATTTGGTATATTATTTCCCCAATCACTATGCTTGGCATTCAAATCTCCGGCCATAATGAAATAGTTCTCTTCCGACTCCAGCCTCAGATATCGAAAAAGTGTCTCGAGCTCTGCTATAAATGAAGTGGTTTGAGTAGTTCCAGAATCGTAGACCGCGACTACGTACAACCTCTTTCCACTGTTACGGGAGATGCACACGATACAGGCCTCCAGCTCCTGAAACCTCCGCACTTCACCGCTGTACACAGCCTTATAACGCAAATCTTTTCTAATGAAGACCGCAACACCTCCCTCTTGAATGGAGTTTTGTCGGTCTCTTCTTATAATAATATATTTATTGTGCCATAATTTGTGCTTCTGGGATAGCATGGTTTCGCTAACCAAAGTACGTCAAGGCTTTGGTCTTCTAACAATTTAAAAAGTACGGTTCTTCGCTCGATCCCTATCAGTGAATTCACATTCACCGCAAGGATCCTTAATGATTTCACCGCCAACGTAGCGATTACGACTGGTGGTGCGCTACTTCCGGCAGAAATGCGTAGATCTGGTCCACCCATTTCGCCTGCTCCTGTAACTGACGCTGAAGCTAGCTCGTTTGCTCTTGAGTTGAGAGCAAAATAGCCAGCATGTCACGCTGAGCTTCGGGTGCTTTAGGCACTGGGGCCTGTGAAGCAACCTTCAGTTGTTGTTTTTGTACCGTGTATCCCCGGCCTGACACCATTTCGGCGTAAGTCCATTGGGGAGTGACGGCTGGCGTTTGACTAGAAGCGGGTGGACGCTTCACTTCGACTTTCTGCTGGCGAACCAGATTTATTTTTTTCATATACTGGAACTTAGGACAACCGCGATAGTTTGCGGTGGGTCCCGAGTTTCCACATAATGCACACGACAGTTGGGCCCTATCTGCTACCCTATCCTTACCCAGAAAACATTCCTCTGATTTGTGGTTTTTACCGCACTTCACGCATCGAGGCTGCATTTCACAGTTCGATGCGGCGTTCGATACCCAAATCTTTGGCAGCGAACACATTGTAAAATGTTATTGCTCCTTTTTTCTCTTTCCCAGGTTACAACCTGGTTGTCTAGGACATTGATACTCTTTAGACTATCCAGTTTGCTATTGGAAGAAAGCTGTACCAGGAAGAATAGTAGCTTCCGCTTCTCCTTTTTTGCCCTTGCTGTGGTGAATGGCTTGAATCCCACGAACTCAAGCCCGTCGCACTGTTTATCGCTCAGCATTTGAAGGAGCTCCTCCGGCTCGATAGATGAATCCATCCCCCTCAGCAGCATGGTTTGCAGCTTTTCCCCTTTCGGGGTACAGGAGAAGAACTCCGTCCTCGATTCCCTTAATAATTCTAATTCTAATTAATAATGGTGTCCAGAATAACTGGCGAGATTTGTTTGTTGTCATTTATTTTTTGCCTTCGCTTCTGATTCACAGTATTTTTTTTCGCAGTCCACCTGATGTCATAAGCATATCAATCATCAACAGAGCGAACAATTTCTCCAGCCATATGACAAACCTACTGCCAGTGTTATGCCTTCGCAGTAGTTTTCTCATAAGCTTTCTCAATTGATTCGACTGCCTCTTATCATATAATGCTTGCTGACATCAGGGATTGAACTGTGAACCATCAGCTCGACGAACGATGACGCTACCACTACACCATTGCCATTGTTGCTGCTGTTGTTGTTGCTGCTGCTATTGTTGTTGTTGCTGCTGCTTTTTCGGCTGCTGTTGTTATTGCTGCTTCTTTGGCTGCTGTTGTTGTTGCAGCTGCCTTATTGGCTTGTTTTCTGCGGCAGCTTTGTTGCTGCTGCCGCTTTTTTTGCAATTTTATCAACTGCGGTTGTTGTTGTTACTGAGAGCACCGCTTTCTTTGCTGATAGCTGTTGTTTTTGCTGGGAGCACTAGAGCTCAATGTGCTCCTTCTCCCTTCTCTCCGTCTGCTTGGTCTTTATGGCGAGCACTCTCTGTTGCAGCTGCCTAATACTCGTGTCGAGGCACTTCAACTCGTCTTCCGATTCAGAAGCCGCTAGCGACGCGAAGCTGTTGCTGTCACCCATCCCTTCTAGTTTACCATCGCCGGCCGATGGATGATGCAGCTGTTGAACTGCCGATGGCGCCCCATCCTCACTCCAACCCGCAGCTTTTTGGCTGAAGCAGACAGAGAGAGGCGCTTAACCAGGTTGGGTTTTGGCCTCAGCTTTGCCCTCCTTTTAATAATTGTCATATATAAAAAAAAAAAAAAAATTATTTCAATTTCAAAATTTATTTCATTCTCAAACTCAATGGTACAATTCATGTATGTACCGTAGTGGCCAGATAAAAGTTAACACCTTCTAGAGATTTCAAAATCTGTCAGTTTTTCTTTCCTTATTCTCTTCAGGCAAAAGTTAGCTGTACTTTTTTAGTTGAAAAGGCTGCTAAATGTTTCCTTTATGCTTGTGTTTACTCACAAGTACGATGATTTGTCTCATTTTCAGTTCAAATTTAACGAAGAACAGTCCATTTAATTTTGTGATGTATGGGTCGTCAGTTAAAAAAAAGATGGGAGGGAAAAAAGTGTAATTCACGCCTTACATAAAGAAAATTTATCTTTAAGGGCTATTGCGGAAAGAGTGGTAAAGTTAAAAATAAAATTCACCAACATCCTCAATATAAGCCAATTATTAAATTTATTATTATTATTAGCAACTTTTCTTCCTTATTACAAAAAGTATGAATTTGCTATCGAAATTGTTTTCAAAATCAACCAAAATAATGTGACCCCAAAATATATATTCAATAATTTACAAAAAGTAGCTTTTTGACTATTTCAAGGGTGGTAACTTGTATCTGGCCACTACGGTATGTACATGTTTCAATTAGGCTATAAGAACCCGCTAGTCATCAGGAGCAGAGATGTACGATTCTTGGAAGATGATTCAAACGATACCGGAAATTCAGAAGGAGTTCTATCAAACTTTTATATCTTCAATTCTAAAGTGAGAAACATAATCAACATTCGGCTGCTTATGCACGCATATGTAAACCGACGAATACTCAAATCTTATCATCCAACACATAATCAGCCCAGTGTCGATTCGTTAAATGTTCGTTCACTTTTGCAAACATGAGCGAACATAAGAGAGAGCGGTCGCAGTCGCTTATCGCATATACAGTCACTGGCAAAATTATTTGCACAATGCAATGCTTATACCATATCATTTCAATAAAGTTGTATATCTTTTGAAAAATTCAATATTTCAGTTATGTTCTTGTTTATTATCAATCTTTTAAGTCCTCTTGAAACGGTAAATAAAAAAACAAAATCAAATTTCTAACAGTAAACGTTAAAACCATAGAAAAGAAAGTGGCAAAATTATTGTTACAACATTAAACACCGGCAAAATTATTTGCACAAATGCAATTCACTGTTCTGGATATGTACCCGTAGTTAAATTCTTCGAATATTCAATGCAAATCGATTAGTCATTGTTAGTAGTTTAGCGCCTTTCCTTCAGCCAATTTTTAAAACTGTTAGATGGCTAGAACTAGGGAACTATCAACGGACAAACGTGCGGCTATTGTTGCAGAACTTGAAACCGGTGCTTCGGCAGTAGAACTTTCGGCAAAATATCACTGCAGCCAAAGAATAATTTATTACAAAATTGGAAAACAAAAAACACATGGAACTGTAAAAAACCGAACCCGTAGAAGCAGAAAAAAGGTTACTTCGAAAAGGGAAGACAGTTGAATTATCATTCTTTTAAAACTGAAAATGTGTTCACGTTATGGTTCACGAATATGGTTAAAGAAAATCCAAATTCAAGCCAACTTCATACAAAAAAAGCTCCAAATAACATCAAGAAATAAGCAGCTGAGGCTACAATTTACTAGGGAGCATATTAACAAACTAGCAGCTGTTTGGAGAAGTGTGCTCTGAACCGACGTGACTGCTTGTTCTTTGGATGGCAGCTATGGTCGAAAATTTTATTTCTGCAATTCAAAAACAATATCCAAACACCCATAAAGCAACCAAACCAACCAACCAAAGCATTCCAAATGAGGTCAAATTATGATATGGGGATGCATATCGTATTGTGATGTTTGACCACTTATGCGGTCCTCTGATCATATGACACAGTTACATTACTTAAAGATACTAAATGATGTTGCACTGGTGGAATCCTCAATATTTATCAGGAGCGATTTCATTCTTCAACATGATAATGTATCCATACGCTGCCTGGAACATCAAAAAGTGTTAAACGGAAGTAGAACAAGTAGCTTTAAAATGGCCTTCACAAAGCCCTGGCTTACATTTAGGTAATAGGAAATGGCATCTTGTGAAGTCCAAAATTCCACAAAACATTGGAAGATCTGCAGATGAAACATGGAAGGATTTTATAACAGCTTGGAGTACCATTCCGAGAGAGCAAATTCAAAATTTGATAGACTTAATGCCAAGGCGCCTCGCAGATGTTATTGCAGCAAAAGGAGGAGACACAACTTATTAGATAATGCTATGCCCTCAAAACCATTGCGTCAATGTAAAAAAATTCTCATTTTCGGCTTTCAGAAGCGTAAGCAGAAGTAAATTGTACTTGTGCAAATAATTTTGCCGGTGTTTAATGTTGTAACAATAATTTTGCCACTTTCTTTTCTATGGTTTTAACGTTTACTGTTAGAAATTTGATTTTGTTTTTTTATTTACCGTTTCAAGCGGACTTAAAAGATTGATAATAAACAAGAACATAACTGAAATATTGAATTTTTCAAAAGATATACAACTTTATTGAAATGATATGGTATAAGCATTGCATTGTGCAAATAATTTTGCCAGTGACTGTATATGTAAATCTGACAGTTCTCGTGTTTGTTGTTGTTTTTATTTTTTTTAGCACATACAGTCCTTCCAACATTGTATGTAAGATTTTCAAATCTCTATAAATTTTTAACTTTCTGCCATTGTCCATTTCTAATTCAGAAAAGAAAAACCAAACACCAACAATAAGAACAAAAATTGTGGATTGATTTGACAGATGCGTATGCAGGGAAAAGTATTATGGTCATCCGTTGGAATTTACAGAACATGAGGAAGCATTTCGTTCGGTTGTGACTTTAGCTTATGTTTCCCAATGTTAATTATGGTTGAGCCTTAAGTCGGCAAACATCCAAGTTCTAGAGAGTGAAGACCAAAAACAACAGCGGTGAATGAGAAAAAAGTTCTTGTGGTAACATTCTCGGAAACGGTAACGAAGTTTACAAACTATAAATGACTTTTGGCAAATACATTTCTCGATTCTACTATTGAAGAGTGAATTTGCATGGAAAAAAATTAAATCTATCCAAAAATATTCCATAACTCAGATTTCGCAAGTTTCCACTATAGAAGAGTGGGTTTGTATGATAAAAATCAAAATTGGAAAAAAGAATATTCACTTTCCAGGTTTCGCAAGATTCTTGATTACACTATCCACAAGTTTTACTGTATTAACTTTCTGTTCTAGGAGTAAATGGTGATGAAGCATTTGATATTAGGCGTGTTTTGGTGAGACCTCGCTACTCAGTAAAGTAAAATCTAACACGGAGTACAACAACAAGAAATGACTGGCAACTACTTTAGCTTTTATCTTCAGTGAAAAGTGAACTGGGATGAGTAGCCTGTAACAATCAATTTCAGATGGTGTTGAAAGTATTTTTTCTTAGATTTTTGAGTTTTAGAGTTTGATAGCCTTCTGTAAATTGATATTTCTTGTGTTTCGTCGAAAGAAAATGGACGGGGAGGAGAAAAGAAAAAATATAATAAATAGGACAAATATTTTTTGTTTGTTTAACCTTCCTATACCCGCGCATTGGTCTGTGAGACCGACAAATTACGCTTTTTGGAAAAATTTTAGTGACGGTGCAATTTAGCGCAGTGTACCTTATTTGTTAAATACTAAAATATAATAATATAATAATATAATATAATATAATAATAATATAATATAATAACACTATAATATGTACATATTTCGTCTTTGGGGTGAAGAAAAATTGAAATTTTTTTTACAGCGCACATATTTTGTTAACCAATGTCAGGCTGAATGCGAGCAGGTGCACCAATCTTCAAATATTAAAAAAGATACTAAACTAGATTGACTGATGATCGTTTTGGTGAAAAGCTTTTACTTTGCTTTGCATAATTCTCACTAAATCACCCCTATTGTTACGAAAACAACCTTCAGGTCGGTAATACAGAAAGCTGCAGTTAAAAGCCGATGTAAAATCTGTTTGCGTCATTGGAGCAGATGACGAGAAATTCTTTGGAAGAACAAAAATATTGTATGGAAGACGGCTTCAAGGAATGCTTGTCCGAACAGAAAAAAATCAAGCAATCTGTAGAGGAGCAACAAAAACGTCAAGAAGATCTGCACGGTCGTATGGAGCGAAAACTTCTCGAAGTACAGGGCGTGGTCAAAGAAGTAAGAGATCACTCTTCATTAACATAAAAGAGTTCGCAAACTGGAAACTTCCGCAAGTTATGTGGACGCAAAAGTCCAAAAATTTGAAAAGGACGTGTGCGCCTTAAAGCTGAGAGAACCGATGGTGCAAGGACGTGGATTCAGCAAATTCAAGCTGCCAACTTAAGATGGAACGACAGCCTTATACATCTTTAAACTGCAGTTTGAGACGTCAGTGAAGAGGGCCTACCTACATAAGTGAAGAAGATTAGGCTGCAGCTCTAGTGCTAGCACTGAAAGGAGCTGCTGCAGATGTGCTTTAAACAATCCCAGTTGCTGAACAAAATAATTACAAAGCACTAATGAATGTTTTACAGCGCAAGTATGGAAGCGAACATCGGAAGCAGTGTACAAAATGGAGCTGAAGACCCGAAACCAGATAACTGGTGAGACGCTTCAAGAGTATCACATCAGGATTTTTCACAATACAAAATGTTGATAGTTACACAATAATTGGGTCCTTTACTGGAAAAAGTATTAATAAAAAAATAAGTGTGTAGCTGATATTATTTTTTATATTTATATATACTGTATACATAAGAGCAATTTTATAATATTACAAAGACTTGTGGAACCTTGTCCGTTTTTCATTGAAGCTTCTGTAGAGCGATTTCCTCTTGTGAGCCTTGTCTCAATGATCGCGCCTTAACATTCAGCAGTAGTCTGCCATCATGTTTGTGTTTCATTTTCCCTGATACCTACGTTCCATTTCTTTGATATCCTAGTGAAATCTTTCACCTTGCTCGTCACTTACAGTAGAAAGTGAAGTCTGAGGCTCATCAGACAGTCTAATCTTTGGAATGATTGAAGCATATTACTTATTGTTTCTTCATAATTTGGGCTCTTATGGTTTCCCAAGAAGTTTTTAAATACTTCTTTTAATGATACTTATGCTGACAATTCTGTAGAATTCAGTTTCCTATCGAAGTTTTCATCTTTCATCTTTAAACAAAGTTTATTTTAAAGAAACTAGAATTGTACTCCAACCAGGGAAGAATTTGGGGATAAATAAAACACGGACGATATCCCTGCACCCGCAGTCGGACGGCATGGTGGAGAGGTTTAAACGGACACTGGAGGACCATCTTAGAAGGGTGGTTGGTAAGAATCAGCGCGACTGGGATGAGCGCTTACCAACTTTCCTAATGGCGTACCGATCTGCGGTCCACGACACTACTTCAACGACAAAGGCAGTCTTTGGATCAGAAGTAATTCTTCCAGCTGATCTGAAATTTTGAGCATCGCCGATGGGGGGAACCTTCCAACTACATATAATTCAAGCTAAAGGATAAACTGGAAGAGGTACATCAAACATGAGGTGACGGATACAACTTAAAAGTGACAAGTTGAAGGCCAGGTACGACAAAAAGGCCAATTGAAGTGGTTTTCTAGAAGGCAAGTTGGTGTTGCTTCATAATCCTCAACGGATGAAGGGCCTATCACCAAAGCAGGGTACAGTACAGAGTAGTAAAGCGAATTAACTATATGGTTTCCAGGATATAGTGGAACGCCAGCTGCAAAGTGAAGATGAAAGTACTCTATCTAGACCGATTGGCTTCCTACAAAGGCAGCAATATGGAGTTTGTTCGGGACGAACTAGTTTAGGCGGCGGGTAATGTTACGACAACGATTTCCAGGTCCGTGACACAGAAGGTATTTTGAAACGACATCTCTGCGTCAAAAGATTTAAAAAAGAACAATGTCAAAAATGTTCTAGAATGTTTTGATTTTCTGTTCAGTTCTCAAAAAAAAAAAACTTAGATGAAGGACGTATTTGCGAGTGAAAAGGCATTTTCAAAATTTTTTTTATTTTTGATATTTCGTTACAATCTAGTGATCGAATCATAAGCGAGAAAATCGTAACAATATTGTTCTTAATTATAGATCTTTCTTTCGCTGGCGCTACAGTTCGGGCTGAACCAGGGCTTGAACCAACAAACCTCTCCAGGCAGCTCGATCCTTGGCTAGCTATTTCCAATTGCAAACGCCGACTTCGTTGCGCCATCGAAGTTGTGGTCGTCTTCTTCTGCGTAGTACATCAGGGGTAGATCCGAAAACTTTTCGTGCTGAAGTATCGGTGTTCATCCGCTCTACATGACTTATCCACCCTAGGAGCTGAATGCGTATCTTTTTGACAAGGTCGATGTGGTTGTATAGCCTGTACAGTTCGTGGTTGAATCTTCTCCTCCATTTGTCCTCAACGCAGATAGGTACATAAATTGATCGAAGAACTTTTCTCTCGACTACTCTAAGTGCACTTTCATCCGATTTTGTTAAGGACCATATTTCTGCACCATACAGCAGGACAAGGATGATGAGGGTCTTACATAGCATATTTTTGGTTCTTCTTGATAGAGCCTAGCTACGCAGTTGTCTTCTAAGCCCAAAGCAGAAGTGGCTGGCGAGTGTTAAATAGACAAATTCTTTTACTACTTCAAAGTTAAAGCTGTCCATCGTTTTGGCCAAGACGTCGGTTATATGTATCATTGTTTGTAGACAGTATGTCCTCACTTATCGATAATGTCAATGTCGTCCGCTTAACCAACCAGAAGCTGTACTGACATGTGAAAGTAGTGCCTGATGTGTTAACCTTGTAATTTCGCACTATTTTCTGCAGAACCAGTTTGAAGAAACTGCATGACAGCGCGTCGCCTTGCCTAAAATCTCTAGTGGTATTGAAGGACACGGTGTTGTTTTTTCCGACCTTAGCGGAGCAGCGGGCGTTCTCCATCGTTATCCAACACAAGCAAATGAGTTTTACAGGAATATCAAAGCTAGACATAGTACGAAATAGCTCATCTCTATTCATGTTATCATACGCGGCTTTGAAAGCCGTAGTGGGTATCGATTTGGAATTCTTGGGTCTTCTCCAAGATTTGGCGTAGTGTGAAAATTTGGTCGATCGTCGATCTTTCAGGCTTAAACAGCACTGATAATTCCCAATCAGCTCGTCGACATATGGTTTCAGGGTTTCAACAGACAGGATGTTGAGGCGATGTTGAGTAGACTAAAACCTCTGTGATTGGTGCAGGTGAGATGATCTCCCTGACCTATGTTACGGGAGCCTTGAGTGGGAACCTGAAAGAAAAAAAATTTTTTTTAAATTTAATTTTCCAAACATCAAAACAACACCCTATCCACACTCACCTAAATGCCCGCATCCCAATCCCCGTCAACCCCGGTCACCTCCTTCTCTCTGGAAAAAAAAAGGTAAACAAAACAATTGCTAGTGGAGTTTGTTCTCAAGAAAACCGATCAGGTTAATCCTAGGAATCCTACGAACAAACCCCAATAGCAAACTTACCGATGCGCACAGCCTGAAAAAAAATAAAAAAATAAAACATCATTAAATTTCCGCAATTGGAAAAAGAAAAGAAAAATAATTTACTTACCCATGTACGTCCATATCCATCCAGTGTAAAATTGTTTTGACATTTCGTCCCTTTGTATTCTTTCGTTGTCCATGCAACTGTCCCTTTCACTCTTCAATGTGCACTCTTCCTTCCTTTGTTGGTGAATTTATATCAACAAGGAATAAACTCTCCAATATGTTTCGTTAACGTTCATGTGTAGAAAAGTGATCGTGTCCAGGGTAAAATTTTTTTTTGGTATTCAAATTATGAACAAGTTATGTATGTTATTTAAATGTGTTAGTTTTATTATTCTAATAGAATAAGTTAGATGAAAGAGTTAAGGAAAAGTTGACGAAGGGAACTGGAAGGTGGGGAATTTCTCTGCTCTCCTTCCAGGTGCCCGAAAAATGCAAAGGCAATAAAAGAAAAAGAGAAATAATAGATAGAGATGAAGACAGGAAGGAGAGATTTAAAACAAAGAAAAATTAGTAAAGACAAAGAAAAGAGAGAGACAAAAGGAACATAGGGAAACGAAAGTAGGGGTAACTACAGAACTGACCTAGAAAGAACAGAACTTTTTGAAATAGAAAAACCAGGAGAGCGGTCAATGCACTGCGGGCGATAAACGTACGGACGAGTTTAAATATACATATATACATACATATAGAGTGTATAAAACACACAAAAAAAAAAAAAAGGCAAATTTCATACCACGTACAGTGACGCAAAAAGGCACTGGTAAGTTTGGCACTACAAAAAAAAAGAGGTTTATTAATAAAAGAAAAAAAATATTACAAAAGGAAAAAAGGGAAGAGGAAAGGGAGGAACAAAACTGGAGGAACGACGATCGGAAGGAGCACCATTGGGTAGACCGCTGGCGAAAGGTAGGTGGAAGCAGAGTAAATATAAAAATAGCAAACTAAACTAAGAAAATAAAACTTGGCGACAGATCCTAGATGCGGAGTGCACTGAGGCAGCACGCACCCCATTAGAGCCATAGACCACCAGCAAGACACGGCTACAACAAGCGCCCGGTGGACTCCGCCGCAGAAAAGAAAAAAGGAACACCGCCAGCTGCACCACAAGGAAGCAGCTCCACCCCCAAAGCGGGAGGCTCTCCAACGAGATCGTCCAAGGAGCCCGAAACCCCCAGACATCTCCTCATAACAGGGTACCCGGGGATCGTCCGGTACCCTGCAACGGCGCTGTTCGCCCTAACGGGTACACCGAGGGACCCCCAACCACCCCCTTTTTATATAGTGATAGTTTTTTTTATTAGTTTTTGAATGAGTGAATTTTTTTTATTAGTTTTAATTTCTGAATTCAGTTTTCTTATTAGTTTTTTTATTAATCTATAAATTGAGTGAATTCCTCTTTATATATAAGAATATAGTAAATAATTTTTTTAATTCTAATGAGCAGTGTAAAATAGTGTGAAAATTGGTGTAGAGAAATCTGCTTTTAAATTTTAATTTTGTTGTGCGCGGTATAGGCTCACTTAGAGCCACGACAAAAAGGAAGGAAAACAGGGTGTTCCTCATCAGTGCTGCCGGCAGGACAACGAGGGATCCCGCAAAAACGTGAGTCGTAATTTTAAGTTTTTTTTTATACAGAATTCATCAGTAGATACATATACATATATAAATAAACATAAATTTAAGAGCAGAGTCTTTTAGTTATGGTTAGGATTTTAAGTTCATGTTTAGATTTAAGGATTTTAATAAATTGTGGAAGGACGGCCGGGCCGTCTCCTGTAGATGGACGAGGAGGTAACAGGACAAGACGAACGATGACTACTCGACGTTAAGACCGACTAACATTCCACTACGAACTTAGGTTGTGGCTGAAGGGGTACTGTAGGGGCTACCTTTCATAGATTTCGGCCAGAAAGGTAGCATTTGGTTTGTGTCGTAAGACACGAAGGGTGGGCTGGCCAACCTTTGCCAACAACATCTGGCATGCTTCGGGTTCCTGACGAACCTATGGAGAGAAGAGACACTGGGAAGGTGTCACCGCGTTTAGGGTATAAGTTAGGTTAAGTTTAAGTTAGTTTAGGATTAGGTTAGGGCTTAGTTTAAGTTTTTAGGTTAGTTTAGGTATAGTTTAGGTTAGTTAGGTTACACCGCGAAGTCCTTCCCGGTCTTTCTCCTGTCCATAGGCATAAGCCCTTGGACACTTTCTTTTCCTCTCTCTATCCTTCTTTCTATCTTTTTAAGTTCGTCCGCAGTCAAAGTAGAGTAGCTTTCTTCTTTTATTTTTTTTTATTTTTTTTGATAAATGGCACGAGATTTTGTGTGCTGAGCAGGTGGTGTATGGTGGAGTGCGACAAGAACCACCCCGTCCGACGAGCTGAGCCGAGCAACCGCGAGCGTGCCGCAGTCCTCCTCACCTACACCGAAGCTGCCCCCGTGGCCTCATCCTAGCTCACAACAATGGCGCCCAACGGTATTTTTACCGAATTTAACCGGCTACACAGAAGCCCATTGCGACTCCAAGGGGACGATTTTCATTTTCGAAGGTCGTCACCTTAGACTTGCAATAGCTTCAATCGCGATTTAGTTTTTTTCAATTTTACTTTCATTTTTTTTTATTCTTTCCTATCACTTCTTTCTGTCCAAGGACTGGTCAAGCTCTTGGGTTAGTCACACGCTGAAGACAGCTGTCCAATCCACAGGCTTCGGCTAGTGGATCTCGTGAGGTAGTTGGAGGCGTGTGAATAAGCAAAGAGCGGGATGAGGTGGAAAGGCTGAACGCTTGCTGCTACCAATTGGTCAAGGTCCTTGAACAGGCCATTTGTGAGGCGTAAGCGTGAGGTCGAAAAGCTTTGTCCGTGTGGAAGTTTATCTTGGGAGTCCTGGCTAGCCTTCTTTTGGGTCTTACCTGATAGAAGTTGTGGTAGGGATGGAAGAGATCAACTGATACACTCGTCAGGTATCCGAGGTATCAGTCACAACGAGACAAGACTAGAACCTACGTTGTACAGTACGGATACAGACCGACGTATATCTACAGGATTGTTACTGGATAACCCGGTCAGAATTCCACACACCAACACACATATGCACATAAAAACATACACATAAACACATACACACACACTGGTTTTTTTTTTTGGCATTTTTTTTATTTATTTGGTTTTTTTTTCTTCTGAATTTTATTTTTTTTTCAATCTTTTATCTTTAAATTTTCTATCTATAGTTTTTTTTATCTTATATCTTTTGTTTTAATTTTATCTTTTATTTATTTATTTATTTTTTTTATTTATATTTTTTTGAATTTTTTTTTATTTTTGGAATTTTTCTTCTACCTTTGAATATTGAGTTCACGTTTTAGTTTTAAGTGGGTTTTTTTGGAATTTTGGAATTTTTGAATTTTTGAATTTTTTTTTTTTTTTTAAATATATACATATACATATATATAAATATAAAATGGACAGGAATGATAGGGGTTTAGGCGCGGTCGCAAGGGGTACCTCATTACAAGGGGTGAACGCACCGGAGGGGTACATGACGCGTTCGAGGACCCGAATGGAGCAAGACCGACAGACGGAACAGGTCAATAGACGCCCTGCTACACTAACAGACGGACTACCGGACCTTAACGTGACAGGATACGAACTCCCCTACTGGGACTCTAACCTACGGACGGGACACACATACAAAGAAACTGACCATACGTACTTAACGAACCTAACATATCCGAATACGACAACACAGAAGAAAGCCGTCCCACCCTCATTAACGGTGATTCAGGAAGAATCAGGGCGGGAACGGCAGACTCTTCAATTCGGAGACAGACAGACCGACGAGACGACAACGCCACGTAGAGTCTCAGGAGGAACACTGGACAGAATGCCAAATGAAGAAGAGGAGGCAGAAGACATGGCAGGGGCAGCCGGTTGTAATGGCCAACGACGAAACGTAGACTTACACAACCTACAGGACTTACAGCAGGAGTCACTGGAACACAACAGACAGATTACACAACATATACAAAAGGTGGTATCTCATGCGGTAAGAGCGAATCAGGTTGAGATTATGTCGGTGTTCACCCAGAGCATGAAGGATATGATGGCGACGTTCCAAGAGAACATCAGGGTGATCAACGACAAAATCTGCAACCTGGAGCTCTCTTCAGCTGCACAGAGAGAACCACCGATACCTACAGACCGACGACCTACAAGACAGGAACAGTCGACGCCTACACAGACACACAATTTTAGTGACCTGCTACGACAACCGACTCCAACGCTACACAGACCCAGTCTTGTTCCGCGGGTAGGAGAACGACGTGAGACCGGGGTATCTCATTATGGGGAGCGGAAAATAGATGTCCACAAGTGGGGTGTTAAGTTCGATGGGACCCCTAAGACGATGTCGGTGGAGAGCTTCCTGTTTAGGATAGAAACCTTGCAACGCAAAAACGGTCTGCCCGATGAGCACCTATTTAACAATTTCCACCATCTGGTTAGTGGTCCCGCGGAAAGGTGGTATTGGCAGTTCCTCCAGGAGAATGAGGTAGATCCCTACCTCAACTACCAGGATCTCCGGAGAGAACTGCTAAGACAATTTAAAAACAATGTGCGGGACCACTAAATCTTAAGAGAGATCTTGGACAGGAGACAGTTACCCCAGGAGTCTTTCGACGACTTTTACGGTGACGTACGGACAATGGTACTTCAGATGACGAACAGACCTAACGAACCGGACTTAGTGGACATATTACGACACAACCTAAAGGATAGGGTAGCGACGCTAATCTTTGGGTGCTCTATAAAGAGCATCCAAGGATTAAGAGAAGAATGTAGACGGGCCGAGAAACACTTGACAGCGAGAGAAATTAAGTTCAGGCGACACGTAAACGAGGTTGACGACCAAACTGGCTATAGGACGAAGGACACATTAGAGGACATAGGGGACGAAGAAGTGGAGATAGCCGCACTTCAACGACTGAGAACAGACAGACCGACGACTTACGTAAACACTGACAGAACAAGGACGAACAACAATTTAACGAACAGACCTGACACGACTAGGGGCACAGCTACTACTCCATCGGCATGTCAGTCAACGTTTCACACGTTGACCTGCTTTAGCTGCGGCAAAGGAAATTTAAGCTTCAACTGTGCACAGTGTCAGGGAAACTTGAGGCTCGGCGGTGCGACCGGGACGAAACCGCCGACGAAGACAAGCCTCCCGGAAAATCAGACCGACCTGTCCAGATCTTGAAGAGGAGTCCAACAGGTGACAGTACCTCCACGAAGCGGGAGGACATTCCCAGGAAAAGTCTCCACCAGAGGCTACAGGAGTACGCCGCAGCTAGAAAGAGGATATTTGGAGAAGAAGTGACAATGCCGATGGAAAAGACTAGGAATTATAAGAAAATTAATAGGCTTAGGGAAAGATGTGCAATAAGTAGACGACGAAAGAGAGACATTGTAGCAACTGTGATAACTCTAAATGACGATAATAGGCCCTATGCGAAAGATAAAATAGAAGGAGAAGAGATGATGGGCCTATTAGATAGCGGAGCTTCGATAAGCTGTTTAGGAAGAGGAGCTAAAGAGTTCATAGCTAGACATGACATAAAAGTGACGAACATGACTGGCGACATACGAACAGCAGACGGAAACCACCAACGCATACTAAGACGTTTTAAGACAATAATCTCCTGGGGTGGAAGGTCTCACGAGGTCGAGTTATTTATAGTGCCAAACTTGCAACAGGTCCTTTATTTAGGGGTAAACTTCTGGAGGACATTCAAGGTCGCTCCAGACATAATTAACGAACTGGACATCCCATCACCGGCGGACGATCGTTCTCCAGTCCAGGCACTCTCACCAGCGCAGACACAAGAACTGGAGCGAACCAAGCAGCTGTTTCCCTCTTTCGCGACGTAGGGATTGGGCAGAACCAGCCTCGAGGAACACATAATCGAGGTGGATGACGACAAAATTCCCATCAAGCAGAGGCACTACCCAGTCTCACCGGCCGTGCAGAAGCTCTTGTATGACGAGTTAGATCGGATGATTTCACTCGGGGTCATCGAAGAGAGCAATAGCGCGTGGAGCTCTCCAGTGGTGCTGGTGAGGAAACCCGGCAAAAATAGATTGTGCCTGGACTCAAGGAAAGTGAACGCTGTAACGAAGAAAGACGCTTACCCACTTCCGCACATAGAGGGATTGTTGAGTAGGCATCAGGACACCAAGTTCATCTCGGGCATTGACCTCAAGGATGCGTTCTGGCAGATTCCTTTGGAGCGCAAGTCAAGGGAGAAGACAGCCTTCACAGTCCCTGGACGGCCGTTATATCAGTTCACGGTTATGCCGTTCGGGCTGTGTAACGCTGCCCAGAGAATGTGTCGGCTTATGGACAAAGTCATACCCTCTCGTTTGAAAGAGCATGTCTATGTCTATCTCGATGACCTCTTGGTTTGTTCTCCAAACTTCGAGTCGCACGTCAGGTTGCTCCAAGAGGTCGCAAAGTGTCTCAGGGAAGCCGGCTTAACAATCAACGTGGAAAAAAGCAAATTTTGTTACAGGGAGATCAAATACCTGGGGTATATCGTCGGTGATGGCTGCTTACGGACTGATAAGGACAAGGTATCGGCGGTCGAGAACTTCCCGATCCCGAAGACTCCGAAGCAACTTCGAAGGTTCCTAGGAATGACGGGATTGTATCGACATTTCATCCCGAACTTCGCTACGTTAGCGGCTCCCATGACCGATTGTCTGAAGAAAGGACAGACATTCAACATGACGGACGAAGCACTTAGCGCTTTTCAAAAGCTTAAGTCGACTTTGGTGACCGCACCAATCCTAACAAATCCGGACTTCAGGAAACACTTCTACATACAATGCGACGCCTCGACTTCTGGCGTAGGGAGTGTGCTCTTCCAAATGGACGCGGAGAATAACGAACGACCGATAGCATTCATGTCCCAGAAGCTTAATTCCGCCCAGCGTAATTATAGTGTGACGGAACTTGAATGCTATGCGGCCGTTTTGTCAGTGAAGAAGTTCAGGGCTTACGTGGAAGGATTACCCTTCACTATAATAACCGACCATGCTAGTCTGAAGTGGCTCATGACGCAGAAGGATCTATCTGGTCGTTTGGCCAGATGGAGCCTGAAGCTTCAAGGGTTCGACTTCATGATCGAACATAGGAAGGGTGTCCAAAATGTAGTCCCTGATACTCTCTCACGAGTCCATATGGAGGAGCTCAAGACCGATAGAGTAATGCAGGAAGTTGACTTTAATTCTCCATATTTTTCTTCAGAAGAGTACGAGGAGTTAAAGAAGACAATCGACCAACACAAAGACAGACTGCCCGACACATGTGTTTCTGACGGATTTGTTTACAAACGGACCGACATACGAACTGGCGACGTTCTTCAGGAGGATCGGGCATGGAAGCTCTGGGTACCGACGGAGTTGCGTCGAGGTCTGCTGGAATCGGCACATAACTCACCGGCTGCGGGGCATGGCGGAATCCACAAGACTCTAGCCAAGCTAAGGCAGAAGTACTTCTGGCCTGGGATGGTGGCCGATGTGCAAAGCTTGGTTAGATCTTGTGAGATCTGTTAAGCCAACAAGCCGCCAAATGTGGTTTCTAGGCCGCCGATGGGACAACAAACGATGACGGAGCGACCTTTCCAGCGACTATACATTGACTTTTTAGGACCTTACCCACGGACAAAGACGGGAAACACGCACATATTCATAGCACTTGACCATTTTAGTAAATTTGTATTTTTAAGGCCTATACGTAAAGCAACGGCAGCTGAGGTAGTGAAATATCTAGAAGAGAATGTGTTCCATGTCTTTGGTGTACCCGAGTATATCCACTCTGACAATGGGAAACAATTCGTCTCTGAATTGTTTGCCAGCTTCCTTGGCAAGTATGGGGTCAAACATGTTCGCACCGCGTTCTACTCGCCACAAGCGAATGCGTCAGAGAGGGTCAACCGTTCGGTGTTGACCAAGATACGGTCCTACATCAACGGTGACCAGAAGAACTGGGACCTTCATGTCAGCAGCGCGGCGTTCTCGTTGAGGAGTGTAGTGCACGATGCGACCATGTTTGAACCCTACTACGCGGTATTCGGTACACCAATGATACAGCACGCGGACGCATATGAAGTATTAAGGAAGCTAGACGTCATAAAAGAGTCAAACACACCAATAACCAGCAAAAATGATAAGATAGATTTAATTAGGAGTAAGATTTTTGACAACTTAGGTTTAGCTCACCAAAAAGCAACTAAAGCTTATAATACAAGAAGTAGGGACGTGCAATATAGTGTAGGGCAAGTAGTGTATCGGATGAATTTCAAGCAAAGTAGTGTGGCGGATAACTATAACGCTAAGTTAGGCCACAAGTTTATCAAGTCGATCGTTTTGAAGTGACTAGGGAGTTCCCTCTACGTGATCGGTAACTTGAGGGGCGAAAAGGTTGGCACTTTTCATGCGAAAGACCTCCATACATGAAAGTAAGACTGATTAAAGACGCACTCTAGCCTGCCGTTGCTAGTTTATGTTAGTTACGTCTTTTACGTATCATCTATGTATATAGTTTATTTATTTATTTATCTATGTATGTATATCCAGAGATAGAGATTTATTTATAGAGTTTATTTATATTTATTTTAGAGAGAGTTTATTTATTTATTTTATTTATTTACATAGTTCTATTTACACCATATTTATTTTAGGTTTACGATTAGATGTAGGTATATTTTTAGCTGTGATATAGGTTAAGAACTTGAGTCCATGTTGCGAGATGTAACTACCCGGTTATGGTATAGCCATACCGTGTATGGACCCATTCGCCCTCGCAGCATGGACGTAAGTGATTTGCACTGTGATATTAGGTTAAGTGAGGAAAAAAAAAAAAAAAACATAAATATATATAAACACAGGCCCGGCGATGATGACTCCAATATCCAGGGCGTGGGCCCTTGCCACACGTTGGTAAGAAATTCACTCAGGGCCACTACACTACCAAAACTCCCTTTTCTACGAGGCCGGTTGTCTCACGACCACTCGTCAACCGTCGTCGATCCTGTTACGGGAGCCTTGAGTGGGAACCTGAAAGAAAAAAAAAATTTTTTAAATTTAATTTCCCAAACATCAAAACAACACCCTATCCACACTCACCTAAATGCCCGCATCCCAATCCCCGTCAACCCCGGTCACCTCCTTCTCTCTGGAAAAAAAAAAGGTAAACAAAACAATTGCTAGTGGAGTTTGTTCTCAAGAAAACCGATCAGGTTAATCCTAGGAATCCTACGAACAAACCCCAATAGCAAACTTACCGATGCGCACAGCCTGAAAAAAAATAAAAAAATAAAACATCATTAAATTTCCGCAATTGGAAAAAGAAAAGAAAAATAATTTACTTACCCATGTACGTCCATATCCATCCAGTGTAAAATTGTTTTGACATTTCGTCCCTTTGTATTCTTTCGTTGTCCATGCAACTGTCCCTTTCACTCTTCAATGTGCACTCTTCCTTCCTTTGTTGGTGAATTTATATCAACAAGGAATAAACTCTCCAATATGTTTCGTTAACGTTCATGTGTAGAAAAGTGATCGTGTCCAGGGTAAAATTTTTTTTTGGTATTCAAATTATGAACAAGTTATGTATGTTATTTAAATGTGTTAGTTTTATTATTCTAATAGAATAAGTTAGATGAAAGAGTTAAGGAAAAGTTGACGAAGGGAACTGGAAGGTGGGGAATTTCTCTGCTCTCTTTCCAGGTGCCCGAAAAATGCAAAGGCAATAAAAGAAAAAGAGAAATAATAGATAGAGATGAAGACAGGAAGGAGAGATTTAAAACAAAGAAAAATTAGTAAAGACAAAGAAAAAGAGAGAGACAAAAGGAACATAGGGAAACGAAAGTAGGGGTAACTACAGAACTGACCTAGAAAGAACAGAACATTTTGAAAAAGAAAAACCAGGAGAGCGGTCAATGCACTGCGGGCGATAAACGTACGGACGAGTTTAAATATACATATATACATACATATAGAGTGTATAAAACACACAAAAAAAAAAGGCAAATTTCATACCACGTACAGTGACGCAAAAAGGCACTGGTAAGTTTGGCACTACAAAAAAAAGAGGTTTATTAATAAAAGAAAAAAAATATTACAAAAGGAAAAAAGGGAAGAGGAAAGGGAGGAACAAAACTGGAGGAACGACGATCGGAAGGAGCACCATTGGGTAGACCGCTGGCGAAAGGTAGGTGGAAGCAGAGTAAATATAAAAATAGCAAACTAAACTAAGAAAATAAAACTTGGCGACAGATCCTAGATGCGGAGTGCACTGAGGCAGCACGCACCCCATTAGAGCCATAGACCACCAGCAAGACACGGCTACAACAAGCGCCCGGTGGACTCCGCCGCAGAAAAGAAAAAAGGAACACCGCCAGCTCCACCACAAGGAAGCAGCTCCACCCCCAAAGCGGGAGGCTCTCCAACGAGATCGTCCAAGGAGCCCGAAACCCCCAGACATCTCCTCATAACAGGGTACCCGGGGATCGTCCGGTACCCTGCAACGGCGCTGTTCGCCCTAACTGGTACACCGAGGGACCCCCAACCACCCCCCTTTTTATATAGTGATAGTTTTTTTTATTAGTTTTTGATTGAGTGAATTTTTTTTATTAGTTTTAATTTCTGAATTCAGTTTTCTTATTAGTTTTTTTATTAATCTATAAATTGAGTGAATTCCTCTTTATATATAAGAATATAGTAAATAGTTTTTTTAATTCTAATGAGCAGTGTAAAATAGTGTGAAAATTGGTGTAGAGAAATCTGCTTTTAAATTTTAATTTTGTTGTGCGCGGTATAGGCTCACTTAGAGCCACGACAAAAAGAAAGGAAAACAGGGTGTTCCTCATCAGTGCTGCCGGCAGGACAACGAGGGATCCCGCAAAAACGTGAGTCGTAATTTTAAGTTTTTTTTTATACAGAATTCATCAGTAGATACATATACATATATAAATAAACATAAATTTAAGAGCAGAGTTTTTTAGTTAAGGTTAGGATTTTAAGTTCATGTTTAGATTTTTTTTGGTGGTGATTTTAATTCAAAACACACTTTTTGGGGTTCAAGGTGCACTTCAACGAAAGGCAGACTACTTTACGAAACCGGCATGCAATTTAACGTTGACTTCCTTTCGACAGGGAAACCAACATATTGGCCTTCCGACAGAGCAAAAACGCCTGATCTCGTAGACTTCTTCGTCGCAAAAGGAGTACCTAAAAACTTTACAAAGGTCGAGGAAAGCTTTGATCTCTCCTCAGATCACTCACCAGTCATTTTGTCAATAAGCGAGCGTCTAATAAAAAAAGAACGGGCGCCAAGATTAATTAACAACAAAACTGACTGGGACGGCTTTAAGAAATATTGTAAAGAAAACATTGATCTGAATGTGTCACTTAAAACACCGTATGAATTAGAAGACGAAGTCGGCAGATTTATTGAAGTCATACAGAACGCAGCGTGGAACAATACTCCCTTTAGGAGGAAAGAAGTCGTACATAGCGAAGGTAAATATCCACCGGAAATAAAAGAATTGATAATAACAAAGAGGAGAGCACGCAAAAGATGGCAACAATCCCGAGCTCCCCAGCATAAAACTATCTTAAATCATTTATGTAATGAACTCAAGAAAGCAATAAGAGATTTCAAAAATCGAGAGATTTCTACATTTCTTGAAGGTTTGACTGCCGAAAAAAATTCAAACTATTCGCTGTGGAAAGCCGTGAAAGGTATTAAAAAACCCCAAATGCAATCGCTACCAATAAGAAAAAGCAATGGCGAATGGGCAAAAGGAGACAAGGAAAAGGCGGATTTATTCGCGAAGCACCTAGAAGAAACGTTTAAGCCATTTGACGGAGAGGCGCTTATAGAAGACCTTGGTGGTACTATCACGACACCTGACAACTTTAAAATAAAGAGTGTGTCGCTGGTCGAACTTTGCCAGGTAATACAAAATCTTAAAAATAACAAGGCCCCTGGATATGACTTAATAACCGGACAGATCCTCAAGGAATTGCCAAAGAAAGCCCTGATCGGTTTCTACGAGGCCGGTTGTCTCACGACCACTCGTCAACCGTCGTCGATCCTGTTACGGGAGCCTTGAGTGGGAACCTGAAAGAAAAAAAAAATTTTTTAAATTTAATTTCCCAAACATCAAAACAACACCCTATCCACACTCACCTAAATGCCCGCATCCCAATCCCCGTCAACCCCGGTCACCTCCTTCTCTCTGGAAAAAAAAAAGGTAAACAAAACAATTGCTAGTGGAGTTTGTTCTCAAGAAAACCGATCAGGTTAATCCTAGGAATCCTACGAACAAACCCCAATAGCAAACTTACCGATGCGCACAGCCTGAAAAAAAATAAAAAAATAAAACATCATTAAATTTCCGCAATTGGAAAAAGAAAAGAAAAATAATTTACTTACCCATGTACGTCCATATCCATCCAGTGTAAAATTGTTTTGACATTTCGTCCCTTTGTATTCTTTCGTTGTCCATGCAACTGTCCCTTTCACTCTTCAATGTGCACTCTTCCTTCCTTTGTTGGTGAATTTATATCAACAAGGAATAAACTCTCCAATATGTTTCGTTAACGTTCATGTGTAGAAAAGTGATCGTGTCCAGGGTAAAATTTTTTTTTGGTATTCAAATTATGAACAAGTTATGTATGTTATTTAAATGTGTTAGTTTTATTATTCTAATAGAATAAGTTAGATGAAAGAGTTAAGGAAAAGTTGACGAAGGGAACTGGAAGGTGGGGAATTTCTCTGCTCTCTTTCCAGGTGCCCGAAAAATGCAAAGGCAATAAAAGAAAAAGAGAAATAATAGATAGAGATGAAGACAGGAAGGAGAGATTTAAAACAAAGAAAAATTAGTAAAGACAAAGAAAAAGAGAGAGACAAAAGGAACATAGGGAAACGAAAGTAGGGGTAACTACAGAACTGACCTAGAAAGAACAGAACATTTTGAAAAAGAAAAACCAGGAGAGCGGTCAATGCACTGCGGGCGATAAACGTACGGACGAGTTTAAATATACATATATACATACATATAGAGTGTATAAAACACACAAAAAAAAAAGGCAAATTTCATACCACGTACAGTGACGCAAAAAGGCACTGGTAAGTTTGGCACTACAAAAAAAAGAGGTTTATTAATAAAAGAAAAAAAATATTACAAAAGGAAAAAAGGGAAGAGGAAAGGGAGGAACAAAACTGGAGGAACGACGATCGGAAGGAGCACCATTGGGTAGACCGCTGGCGAAAGGTAGGTGGAAGCAGAGTAAATATAAAAATAGCAAACTAAACTAAGAAAATAAAACTTGGCGACAGATCCTAGATGCGGAGTGCACTGAGGCAGCACGCACCCCATTAGAGCCATAGACCACCAGCAAGACACGGCTACAACAAGCGCCCGGTGGACTCCGCCGCAGAAAAGAAAAAAGGAACACCGCCAGCTCCACCACAAGGAAGCAGCTCCACCCCCAAAGCGGGAGGCTCTCCAACGAGATCGTCCAAGGAGCCCGAAACCCCCAGACATCTCCTCATAACAGGGTACCCGGGGATCGTCCGGTACCCTGCAACGGCGCTGTTCGCCCTAACTGGTACACCGAGGGACCCCCAACCACCCCCTTTTTATATAGTGATAGTTTTTTTTATTAGTTTTTGATTGAGTGAATTTTTTTTATTAGTTTTAATTTCTGAATTCAGTTTTCTTATTAGTTTTTTTATTAATCTATAAATTGAGTGAATTCCTCTTTATATATAAGAATATAGTAAATAGTTTTTTTAATTCTAATGAGCAGTGTAAAATAGTGTGAAAATTGGTGTAGAGAAATCTGCTTTTAAATTTTAATTTTGTTGTGCGCGGTATAGGCTCACTTAGAGCCACGACAAAGAGAAAGGAAAACAGGGTGTTCCTCATCAGTGCTGCCGGCAGGACAACGAGGGATCCCGCAAAAACGTGAGTCGTAATTTTAAGTTTTTTTTTATACAGAATTCATCAGTAGATACATATACATATATAAATAAACATAAATTTAAGAGCAGAGTTTTTTAGTTAAGGTTAGGATTTTAAGTTCATGTTTAGATTTTTTTTGGTGGTGATTTTAATTCAAAACACACTTTTTGGGGTTCAAGGTGCACTTCAACGAAAGGCAGACTACTTTACGAAACCGGCATGCAATTTAACGTTGACTTCCTTTCGACAGGGAAACCAACATATTGGCCTTCCGACAGAGCAAAAACGCCTGATCTCGTAGACTTCTTCGTCGCAAAAGGAGTACCTAAAAACTTTACAAAGGTCGAGGAAAGCTTTGATCTCTCCTCAGATCACTCACCAGTCATTTTGTCAATAAGCGAGCGTCTAATAAAAAAAGAACGGGCGCCAAGATTAATTAACAACAAAACTGACTGGGACGGCTTTAAGAAATATTGTAAAGAAAACATTGATCTGAATGTGTCACTTAAAACACCGTATGAATTAGAAGACGAAGTCGGCAGATTTATTGAAGTCATACAGAACGCAGCGTGGAACAATACTCCCTTTAGGAGGAAAGAAGTCGTACATAGCGAAGGTAAATATCCACCGGAAATAAAAGAATTGATAATAACAAAGAGGAGAGCACGCAAAAGATGGCAACAATCCCGAGCTCCCCAGCATAAAACTATCTTAAATCATTTATGTAATGAACTCAAGAAAGCAATAAGAGATTTCAAAAATCGAGAGATTTCTACATTTCTTAAAGGTTTGACTGCCGAAAAAAATTCAAACTATTCGCTGTGGAAAGCCGTGAAAGGTATTAAAAAACCCCAAATGCAATCGCTACCAATAAGAAAAAGCAATGGCGAATGGGCAAAAGGAGACAAGGAAAAGGCGGATTTATTCGCGAAGCACCTAGAAGAAACGTTTAAGCCATTTGACGGAGAGGCGCTTATAGAAGACCTTGGTGGTACTATCACGACACCTGACAACTTTAAAATAAAGAGTGTGTCGCTGGTCGAACTTTGCCAGGTAATACAAAATCTTAAAAATAACAAGGCCCCTGGATATGACTTAATAACCGAACAGATCCTCAAGGAATTGCCAAAGAAAGCCCTGATCGGTTTCTACGAGGCCGGTTGTCTCACGACCACTCGTCAACCGTCGTCGATCCTGTTACGGGAGCCTTGAGTGGGAACCTGAAAGAAAAAAAAAAATTTTTAAATTTAATTTCCCAAACATCAAAACAACACCCTATCCACACTCACCTAAATGCCCGCATCCCAATCCCCGTCAACCCCGGTCACCTCCTTCTCTCTGGAAAAAAAAAAGGTAAACAAAACAATTGCTAGTGGAGTTTGTTCTCAAGAAAACCGATCAGGTTAATCCTAGGAATCCTACGAACAAACCCCAATAGCAAACTTACCGATGCGCACAGCCTGAAAAAAAATAAAAAAATAAAACATCATTAAATTTCCGCAATTGGAAAAAGAAAAGAAAAATAATTTACTTACCCATGTACGTCCATATCCATCCAGTGTAAAATTGTTTTGACATTTCGTCCCTTTGTATTCTTTCGTTGTCCATGCAACTGTCCCTTTCACTCTTCAATGTGCACTCTTCCTTCCTTTGTTGGTGAATTTATATCAACAAGGAATAAACTCTCCAATATGTTTCGTTAACGTTCATGTGTAGAAAAGTGATCGTGTCCAGGGTAAAATTTTTTTTTGGTATTCAAATTATGAACAAGTTATGTATGTTATTTAAATGTGTTAGTTTTATTATTCTAATAGAATAAGTTAGATGAAAGAGTTAAGGAAAAGTTGACGAAGGGAACTGGAAGGTGGGGAATTTCTCTGCTCTCTTTCCAGGTGCCCGAAAAATGCAAAGGCAATAAAAGAAAAAGAGAAATAATAGATAGAGATGAAGACAGGAAGGAGAGATTTAAAACAAAGAAAAATTAGTAAAGACAAAGAAAAAGAGAGAGACAAAAGGAACATAGGGAAACGAAAGTAGGGGTAACTACAGAACTGACCTAGAAAGAACAGAACATTTTGAAAAAGAAAAACCAGGAGAGCGGTCAATGCACTGCGGGCGATAAACGTACGGACGAGTTTAAATATACATATATACATACATATAGAGTGTATAAAACACACAAAAAAAAAAGGCAAATTTCATACCACGTACAGTGACGCAAAAAGGCACTGGTAAGTTTGGCACTACAAAAAAAAGAGGTTTATTAATAAAAGAAAAAAAATATTACAAAAGGAAAAAAGGGAAGAGGAAAGGGAGGAACAAAACTGGAGGAACGACGATCGGAAGGAGCACCATTGGGTAGACCGCTGGCGAAAGGTAGGTGGAAGCAGAGTAAATATAAAAATAGCAAACTAAACTAAGAAAATAAAACTTGGCGACAGATCCTAGATGCGGAGTGCACTGAGGCAGCACGCACCCCATTAGAGCCATAGACCACCAGCAAGACACGGCTACAACAAGCGCCCGGTGGACTCCGCCGCAGAAAAGAAAAAAGGAACACCGCCAGCTCCACCACAAGGAAGCAGCTCCACCCCCAAAGCGGGAGGCTCTCCAACGAGATCGTCCAAGGAGCCCGAAACCCCCAGACATCTCCTCATAACAGGGTACCCGGGGATCGTCCGGTACCCTGCAACGGCGCTGTTCGCCCTAACTGGTACACCGAGGGACCCCCAACCACCCCCTTTTTATATAGTGATAGTTTTTTTTATTAGTTTTTGATTGAGTGAATTTTTTTTATTAGTTTTAATTTCTGAATTCAGTTTTCTTATTAGTTTTTTTATTAATCTATAAATTGAGTGAATTCCTCTTTATATATAAGAATATAGTAAATAGTTTTTTTAATTCTAATGAGCAGTGTAAAATAGTGTGAAAATTGGTGTAGAGAAATCTGCTTTTAAATTTTAATTTTGTTGTGCGCGGTATAGGCTCACTTAGAGCCACGACAAAAAGAAAGGAAAACAGGGTGTTCCTCATCAGTGCTGCCGGCAGGACAACGAGGGATCCCGCAAAAACGTGAGTCGTAATTTTAAGTTTTTTTTTATACAGAATTCATCAGTAGATACATATACATATATAAATAAACATAAATTTAAGAGCAGAGTTTTTTAGTTAAGGTTAGGATTTTAAGTTCATGTTTAGATTTTTTTTGGTGGTGATTTTAATTCAAAACACACTTTTTGGGGTTCAAGGTGCACTTCAACGAAAGGCAGACTACTTTACGAAACCGGCATGCAATTTAACGTTGACTTCCTTTCGACAGGGAAACCAACATATTGGCCTTCCGACAGAGCAAAAACGCCTGATCTCGTAGACTTCTTCGTCGCAAAAGGAGTACCTAAAAACTTTACAAAGGTCGAGGAAAGCTTTGATCTCTCCTCAGATCACTCACCAGTCATTTTGTCAATAAGCGAGCGTCTAATAAAAAAAGAACGGGCGCCAAGATTAATTAACAACAAAACTGACTGGGACGGCTTTAAGAAATATTGTAAAGAAAACATTGATCTGAATGTGTCACTTAAAACACCGTATGAATTAGAAGACGAAGTCGGCAGATTTATTGAAGTCATACAGAACGCAGCGTGGAACAATACTCCCTTTAGGAGGAAAGAAGTCGTACATAGCGAAGGTAAATATCCACCGGAAATAAAAGAATTGATAATAACAAAGAGGAGAGCACGCAAAAGATGGCAACAATCCCGAGCTCCCCAGCATAAAACTATCTTAAATCATTTATGTAATGAACTCAAGAAAGCAATAAGAGATTTCAAAAATCGAGAGATTTCTACATTTCTTGAAGGTTTGACTGCCGAAAAAAATTCAAACTATTCGCTGTGGAAAGCCGTGAAAGGTATTAAAAAACCCCAAATGCAATCGCTACCAATAAGAAAAAGCAATGGCGAATGGGCAAAAGGAGACAAGGAAAAGGCGGATTTATTCGCGAAGCACCTAGAAGAAACGTTTAAGCCATTTGACGGAGAGGCGCTTATAGAAGACCTTGGTGGTACTATCACGACACCTGACAACTTTAAAATAAAGAGTGTGTCGCTGGTCGAACTTTGCCAGGTAATACAAAATCTTAAAAATAACAAGGCCCCTGGATATGACTTAATAACCGGACAGATCCTCAAGGAATTGCCAAAGAAAGCCCTGATCGGTTTCTACGAGGCCGGTTGTCTCACGACCACTCGTCAACCGTCGTCGATCCTGTTACGGGAGCCTTGAGTGGGAACCTGAAAGAAAAAAAAAATTTTTTAAATTTAATTTCCCAAACATCAAAACAACACCCTATCCACACTCACCTAAATGCCCGCATCCCAATCCCCGTCAACCCCGGTCACCTCCTTCTCTCTGGAAAAAAAAAGGTAAACAAAACAATTGCTAGTGGAGTTTGTTCTCAAGAAAACCGATCAGGTTAATCCTAGGAATCCTACGAACAAACCCCAATAGCAAACTTACCGATGCGCACAGCCTGAAAAAAAATAAAAAAATAAAACATCATTAAATTTCCGCAATTGGAAAAAGAAAAGAAAAATAATTTACTTACCCATGTACGTCCATATCCATCCAGTGTAAAATTGTTTTGACATTTCGTCCCTTTGTATTCTTTCGTTGTCCATGCAACTGTCCCTTTCACTCTTCAATGTGCACTCTTCCTTCCTTTGTTGGTGAATTTATATCAACAAGGAATAAACTCTCCAATATGTTTCGTTAACGTTCATGTGTAGAAAAGTGATCGTGTCCAGGGTAAAATTTTTTTTTGGTATTCAAATTATGAACAAGTTATGTATGTTATTTAAATGTGTTAGTTTTATTATTCTAATAGAATAAGTTAGATGAAAGAGTTAAGGAAAAGTTGACGAAGGGAACTGGAAGGTGGGGAATTTCTCTGCTCTCTTTCCAGGTGCCCGAAAAATGCAAAGGCAATAAAAGAAAAAGAGAAATAATAGATAGAGATGAAGACAGGAAGGAGAGATTTAAAACAAAGAAAAATTAGTAAAGACAAAGAAAAAGAGAGAGACAAAAGGAACATAGGGAAACGAAAGTAGGGGTAACTACAGAACTGACCTAGAAAGAACAGAACATTTTGAAAAAGAAAAACCAGGAGAGCGGTCAATGCACTGCGGGCGATAAACGTACGGACGAGTTTAAATATACATATATACATACATATAGAGTGTATAAAACACACAAAAAAAAAAAGGCAAATTTCATACCACGTACAGTGACGCAAAAAGGCACTGGTAAGTTTGGCACTACAAAAAAAAAAGAGGTTTATTAATAAAAGAAAAAAAATATTACAAAAGGAAAAAAGGGAAGAGGAAAGGGAGGAACAAAACTGGAGGAACGACGATCGGAAGGAGCACCATTGGGTAGACCGCTGGCGAAAGGTAGGTGGAAGCAGAGTAAATATAAAAATAGCAAACTAAACTAAGAAAATAAAACTTGGCGACAGATCCTAGATGCGGAGTGCACTGAGGCAGCACGCACCCCATTAGAGCCATAGACCACCAGCAAGACACGGCTACAACAAGCGCCCGGTGGACTCCGCCGCAGAAAAGAAAAAAGGAACACCGCCAGCTCCACCACAAGGAAGCAGCTCCACCCCCAAAGCGGGAGGCTCTCCAACGAGATCGTCCAAGGAGCCCGAAACCCCCAGACATCTCCTCATAACAGGGTACCCGGGGATCGTCCGGTACCCTGCAACGGCGCTGTTCGCCCTAACTGGTACACCGAGGGACCCCCAACCACCCCCTGTTTATATAGTGATAGTTTTTTTTATTAGTTTTTGATTGAGTGAATTTTTTTTATTAGTTTTAATTTCTGAATTCAGTTTTCTTATTAGTTTTTTTATTAATCTATAAATTGAGTGAATTCCTCTTTATATATAAGAATATAGTAAATAGTTTTTTTAATTCTAATGAGCAGTGTAAAATAGTGTGAAAATTGGTGTAGAGAAATCTGCTTTTAAATTTTAATTTTGTTGTGCGCGGTATAGGCTCACTTAGAGCCACGACAAAAAGAAAGGAAAACAGGGTGTTCCTCATCAGTGCTGCCGGCAGGACAACGAGGGATCCCGCAAAAACGTGAGTCGTAATTTTAAGTTTTTTTTTATACAGAATTCATCAGTAGATACATATACATATATAAATAAACATAAATTTAAGAGCAGAGTTTTTTAGTTAAGGTTAGGATTTTAAGTTCATGTTTAGATTTTTTTTGGTGGTGATTTTAATTCAAAACACACTTTTTGGGGTTCAAGGTGCACTTCAACGAAAGGCAGACTACTTTACGAAACCGGCATGCAATTTAACGTTGACTTCCTTTCGACAGGGAAACCAACATATTGGCCTTCCGACAGAGCAAAAACGCCTGATCTCGTAGACTTCTTCGTCGCAAAAGGAGTACCTAAAAACTTTACAAAGGTCGAGGAAAGCTTTGATCTCTCCTCAGATCACTCACCAGTCATTTTGTCAATAAGCGAGCGTCTAATAAAAAAAGAACGGGCGCCAAGATTAATTAACAACAAAACTGACTGGGACGGCTTTAAGAAATATTGTAAAGAAAACATTGATCTGAATGTGTCACTTAAAACACCGTATGAATTAGAAGACGAAGTCGGCAGATTTATTGAAGTCATACAGAACGCAGCGTGGAACAATACTCCCTTTAGGAGGAAAGAAGTCGTACATAGCGAAGGTAAATATCCACCGGAAATAAAAGAATTGATAATAACAAAGAGGAGAGCACGCAAAAGATGGCAACAATCCCGAGCTCCCCAGCATAAAACTATCTTAAATCATTTATGTAATGAACTCAAGAAAGCAATAAGAGATTTCAAAAATCGAGAGATTTCTACATTTCTTGAAGGTTTGACTGCCGAAAAAAATTCAAACTATTCGCTGTGGAAAGCCGTGAAAGGTATTAAAAAACCCCAAATGCAATCGCTACCAATAAGAAAAAGCAATGGCGAATGGGCAAAAGGAGACAAGGAAAAGGCGGATTTATTCGCGAAGCACCTAGAAGAAACGTTTAAGCCATTTGACGGAGAGGCGCTTATAGAAGACCTTGGTGGTACTATCACGACACCTGACAACTTTAAAATAAAGAGTGTGTCGCTGGTCGAACTTTGCCAGGTAATACAAAATCTTAAAAATAACAAGGCCCCTGGATATGACTTAATAACCGGACAGATCCTCAAGGAATTGCCAAAGAAAGCCCTGATCAAGCTCCTGCATATTATAAATGCCGCTCTAAGATTATTATACGTTCCAAGGCAATGGAAAGTCGCTGAGGTTATAATGGTTCCAAAACCGGGAAAGTCTCCAAATGACAAAAAATCGTACAGACCGATATCACTGCTTCCGATAATATCTAAGGTATTTGAAAAGCTTTTGTTAAAACGCTTGCAATCGGTCATTGAGGAAAGACGACTGATTCCTGACCATCAATTTGGCTTCAGAACTAAGCCTTCGACAATTGACCAGGTCTACAGATTAACTAATGAAATAGAGAAAACCCTTGAGGAGAGAAAGATATGTTCTAGCGCCTTTCTTGACGTATCTCAAGCCTTCGACAAGGTATGGCATGAAGGGTTGAAGCTTAAGCTGAGGCAGGTTCTTCCGAAACAATTATATAAGATTTTAGAATCCTACCTTGCTAATAGACTTTTCCGTGTAAAACACGGAGGTGAATACTCTGAATTTAAGGACATCGCTGCCGGAGTACCGCAAGGAAGTGTTCTTGGTCCGGTATTGTTCTTACTCTACACTCGAGATATACCCCAAGAAGAAGGTACTGTTGTGGCCACGTTCGCGGACGATACGGCTATACTTGCAACAGATAAATCAATCGAGTCAGCAACTGAAAAGCTTCAACGAGCTTTGGACAAAATTTGCGAGTGGACAAAGATTTGGCGCATTGCTCTCAACGAAACCAAATTCAATCCATGTTAATTTTACTAACAAAAAAATTAATAACCTACCCATTTTCATTAACTCGGTACAAATACCGTATGACACGGAATGACACTAGACGTGAAACTCAAATGGAAGTCGCACGTTAAGAAGAAACGCGACGAGCTGGAAAATAGATTTAGAGAAATGTATTGGCTACTTGGAAGACATTCCAAGTTAAGCATATATAACAAACTGCTTTTATACAAGCAAGTGCTTAAACCTGTATGGACGTATGGTGTACAACTTTGGGGTTGTACTAAACGAAGCAATAGAGATATTTTACAATCTTTTCAAAACAAAGTGCTAAGAATAATCGTAAATGCTCCGTGGTATATCAGGAACAATGATATCCACCGAGACTTAGGAGTAGCTACCGTCGATGACGAAATAACGAACTTTGCTCGCAAACTCCGTATTCGTCTTCATGGACATTGTAATGACGCCATACTCCAAATTTTGGACGAGACAAACCTTGTGCGCCGACTACAAAGAACGAAACCGTTCGATTTAGCGCAATAGGGATAGCCGTATGTAATGACGGAAACAGCGGGTGCTTTTATTGAAAAGCTGCCTGCCCAACGCGAATATTTCTGAAACGCAAACTACTTGATAAGGGAACTTAGTTGTAGTCAATCAATAGAAGGGAGGTGTTGTTTAGTGAGTAAGAATCTCACACTACTATGAGCACCGGGCTCATAGTGTCTTTTGAAGATTTTTCACCTACCCACGAAGAAAAAAAAAAAAAAAAAAAAAAAAATTTTTAGATTTAAGGATTTTAATAAATTGATTGAAATGCGAAAAGCGATGTGTGATTAGGTTTTCATTTGTATGGTGTGTGGAAGGACGGCCGGGCCGTCTCCTGTAGATGGACGAGGAGGTAACAGGACAAGACGAACGATGACTACTCGACGTTAAGACCGACTAACATTCCACTACGAACTTAGGTTGTGGCTGAAGGGGTACTGTAGGGGCTACCTTTCATAGATTTCGGCCAGAAAGGTAGCATTTGGTTTGTGTCGTAAGACACGAAGGGTGGGCTGGCCAACCTTTGCCAACAACATCTGGCATGCTTCGGGTTCCTGACGAACCTATGGAGAGAAGAGACACTGGGAAGGTGTCACCGCGTTTAGGGTATAAGTTAGGTTAAGTTTAAGTTAGTTTAGGTTTAGGTTAGGGCTTAGTTTAAGTTTTAGTACAATACTATAACACCAAAAAGTGAGATTATTTGCAGCCTTCCAAGCAAACTCACTTGGAATAAAAAATTAAAAGTCTTAGATGGCTGTCAAAATATAAATCCCATCGTTCAATCTTTATTGGCAATATTTATACAAAAATTTTGCTTGTTCTAGCACATAGATTCCCAAACTTTTTTGGCTGACAGCCCATTTGGCAGCATAATTTTTTTTCACCGCCACCCGTCATAAAAACAATAAAAATACTTATACCTTGTTTTATCTCAAATAAAAAAAAAATGTTAAAAGTATTAACACGCACCCACTGTTCAGAAAAAATAATTTCAAAGTAAATTTCGCTTTTCTTAAAATCGATTTAGCTTTATTAAAATATTAAATAAGAACATTTCAATGAGACGGATGTGCCTGGTGAATATTTGTAAGTTCAATATATGTATGTCTGGTTCAAATTTAGTTAAATAAAGTCGTAAGTCACCTCGCTCCGTTATTTGCATTTTATTCCTTTTCTTTGTAAGTAGGGTAACTACTGCACTGAAACCGCGCTCAGATAAATATGAAGATGGAAATGCAATAATAAATTTTTCAACAATTTTCCATAAACTGGGGTACAGGGCTGGTATTTGTTTCTGGAGCCAGAACTGCTGGTATCCGCATTTAAACTTTATTTTTAGCTACTCATTTGTTGTTAGCTCAATGAGCTCTTCTTCTAAATGGGACGATACATCCGAGTTATTTGCGAAAGTATCCAGCAGCCAGTCCGGTATACTCATATTGAGAATATCCTCCTCCTCATGAAGCATTTCTAAGTGTTCGCAGTACTTTAGCGATTCATCCTTTTCGGCAGATACTGCTGCTCAGTTTTGGAAGTTTTTTGTATACTCACCTCTGCCTAGATTATGTCTGAAGAGATTTAGCTTTTCCACAAAAGCAGCAATAACGTTCTTTGCTTTTATTAATTTCAAGTGATCACCTTGCAGTTGGAGATTGACATAAATATTTCAAATAAGTCTGTCATATAAGCAATATCATGTTTTGATTTAATTAAGTTGTTTCGCAGTTCGTTGTCTCTAGTTTCTAGAAATTCTAAAATAGTATCGAACAGATTAAAAAACCGTGTCAAACAGGTACCTTTGGAGAGCCAGCGAACCTCCGTATGCAGCAGCAAACGATTGTAATCTTCGCCATTTTCGTCACACAATTGGCTAAACAACCGGTGGTTTAAGGATTTGCTCATTATTTTGTTGACAGATTTAATAACAAATTGAAGAGACGTATGCAGAGGTTCACTCAGATTTTTCCCGACCAAATGTTGACGATGTATGTAGCTATGACACAATGTACGGCGAGTATTTCTGGTACGGCCTGTTTCAAAATAGCAATGAAGATCTTGTAGCGTCCTGTCATTGCTGGAGCACCATTAGTAGCCGCAGACAAAATATTCAGTAAAGGAATATCGTTTTCTTTAAAAAATCTATCAGTGGCCTCAAATATGGATTCTCCCTTTGTGCCCGTTTTCAATGTTGTAGCAAATAAAAGTTCTTCACAAATTTGCTCTTCTTTAATGAATCGTACAAATGCTAAGAGTAATGCTTCATTATTTGGAGGAGTAGAATCGTCAAGCTGAATGGAAAATTTACATGTCTCCAAATGATCGCACAATGTCTTTTCAACATTTTCGGCCATTTCATCAATTCTTCTTTGCACCGTATTATTGCTCAAAGGAATTTTTTTGATGATCTCACTTCCTGATTTATGAACCACGGTGTCTATTACTTCCTTCACAGCAGGTAAAATTAATTCTTCACCGATTGTGTGTGGTTTCCCCATTTTAGCAATCAAAAGAGAAATTTTATAGGAAGCCCGCAGCCCGTCATCATGTTGCTTAGAGGAGGATGCAAAAAGATTTGATATAGTAGGCTGTTTATAAATTTTTTTTTCTAATTCTTGAAAATAGGGCAAATCTTTGTTTTTTTTGTCAGCATGCATTTTCGTTAAATGTTCTTGTAACCGAGACGGCTTTATTGCCTTGTTTGTTAAAACTTTTTGACAAGTCAATCACATACTTAGGTAAGGATTGATTGGTAGGAGATGGAATAAGGCCATATTTTAAATATACAACGCTATACTGTCGGCACTTTTTTTTAGCTTCGGACATTGTTGTAATATTTTTTAAATTTTCTTTTTCAAGAAGCACATAACAAGCTAGCCGTGCAAAAATTTATAACCAACAACTGCTATCACTAGAAGTTTTCTTTTAAGTCTTAACTCGTAGTTGCACAGTTCACAAAGTCACAATTACTAATGATAATGAACGTATGTTGAAGTATTAGCTTCGTCGTTTTTAACTTGCACTTTTCAACATATCAGTTGATATGTTGTAGGGATTTGTATTTTGAATATCCCTATTGTTTGATGTAGGTATACATATGTATATATGTTCTTTTAAATTTAAAGTATTTTTTCTAATAAGGGCGGTGCCCCCCTGGACAGCTTTAACGCCCACCATTTTTCTCTGAGGACCTCACCGCCCCTAGATGTCTTCAGCGCCCCCAGGGGGGCGGTAGGGACCACTTTGGGAACCATTGTTCTAGCACAAAGAATTCTTAACTAAATTGTCTTACTCAACTAAATATTACATATGTACAAAAAAACTAATAAGTGCTAGTACTGTGCAAATTGCTTATTCATCAAATACAATTCTATTATTACATTTGAGTGATGCAAATTGATTACGGTGCAAATATAAAATGAATGAATAAAGAACAAAAAAGGAATAAAGAAAACTAAGGTGTTATGTTGCACCCGCATTTGGGTTGAACTCAGTTCAATGTCAGGCAAGTGCATTTATGTATTTATGTCCGGCGGCTGGCAATTGGATGCCGGCGCACTGTGGTTACTGACCATACTCAACATCCTGCCCCGAATTGAACTGTGTTCAATCATTCTGTTGACTCGGCTGCTGAAGTCTTCTTGGTGGTGGAATGGGATATTCTGTTTGTCTACGGATGAATCGTCTGGATTTCCAAAGTAAGAACACAATGACTCCGCCGGCTAGAAGTAACCCGGAGGAGCTGAGGATGGTATGTCGAATGTTATGCTGATGAATTTGATATGGTAACTCCAATTGTTGGGAACTGATTTCACGTATTCCTTGCAATTCCAATTGATACGTGCTGACATTTGGAGCATTGTATTGAATTGCAGCCATATGGTCCATATTTGTGAGGTTTATGTCTCTGCTTACTCTGGGTATATGCTACCCGTATACTGTTCGAATAGATACGATGAGCGTGAATTGTTATGTGATTGTGCTTGACAATACAATTTAGTTTCAACTTCAGAACGTCACTTCCTTCAATTGTGATGAGTGACGAATTATGATCACATACTATATAAAGCATAATTTCTTTGATTACCGCGTAGATCCATTGATTTGTCTTAGGAATCTGTGTCCACACGGAAGTATTTTTAATAGTTTTTAATTTGCAGGACGATAGTGATGATATGTTATTGAGGAAGTGCCCCAGTTCGGTAAATTGTATGGGATTGGGTGCATAAATGATGCGTATCTTCTATGTGATTACATATAGCCAGTTCGTCTTCTGACATTGGATAGTATTGATCGTGATGAGCACTCACTGCCAATAATGTAGATGAAGGCTCTATGGTTATTAGCAAATTGTTGACAACTGTCGGAATTGGAATCAGCTTAAATATCAAAAATTTATCTAGGCCAATCAGTGGTAATTCCACCTTGAATATCACATGATCTGCTGTGATTCGTCCTTCTGTTGACATTAATTCGTAAAGTTGCAGCATGTTTTCTGGTTCCACTGGAAGACAAAGTTGTAGTGGTAGGTGGCTTCTAATTTTAATAAGTTCTTGTTTCAACTGCTGAGGCGAAATCAATAAATGATTAATTCTTCACTGATGAGTGTTTGATAACATGTCAAATATATATTGGCGACTATTAATGTCGTGTAGATTGACCAGGATGAAAACAATTGCTGAACCTTGATCTGATACCTTTCGTCAGTGAAGTTATTTATTCGATTAGTTATTTGCTCTAATTGTTTTACGAGTGAATTGTGCCTTTGGATTAAATCTGCTTCACTATGTTTCATTATGTTCACGGTGGAATCTAATAATGACGTGTGGTTCCTTAATAACGTTGTTAAGTAGTTTTCATTCTAATACATCTTTTCGACATTTTTACCCATCTCTTCAGCGTATCGAGAATCAAGAACCCCAAATAGTGAATTCGCAACATTGCCAACGATGTCAAGTGCTCCTCTTTTGACCTTCCTTGAAATACGCGTAGTCCTAAGTAGTAAATTGCCCTTGGCTAATTCTTGGTTGATAAGTTGAAATTCCTGAATAACTTGAGTGCATAAGGTTTTTAATGTAAGTTGCTGGCAGAGGTGATCCAATATCATGGTACTATTTTTGAGAGCCTCAAATTCTCTTCTCTATGTCTCAAGGTTGTAATATACAACTAACTTCCATGTGTTTTGTATCAACTTAATGGTTCCTTGACCTTCAAAATGTATTCCCGGTTATGAGTCGGATTTGATGAGTTCTACATGATTTGCATTGCTCATTGGCATACATATACGAGCCAAAAATAAAGGTTGCTACTGTTCCCTATGCCTAGATTGCTTTCAGATGATTGTTGTACTGGCAGTGGCGCCAGTCGGTGTATAGCACGACGAAACACACCAGAAGCCGTGTGACGTCGGCTACCCTGACTAAGCCATCGGGTCCCTTAATGGTATTAATTATCCGCCCTAATGGCCATTTAAGACTTGGTTGATTATCTTCCTTAATTATAACCATCAATCCTGGCTCTGCATTCTGACATTTCTCCTTCCACTTGTACCTGTGTTGTATAGCTGGCTTAGCTATTCGCTGGACCAACGTCGCCAGAATTCACTTTTGACAGAAGACAGCAGTTTCCATCTTGTTAGAAGTGCAGACGTTTCATTGGTTCGCCAATAAGGAAGTGTCCTTGTGTGAGAGCAGTGAGATCGTTTGGAGATGATGACATGGGAGTTATTGGTTTTGAGTCCAATATAGCTTCTACTTTTATGACTGCTGTTTCGAGCTTTTCATATGTTATTGAAGCTGAAGCCAAAATGTGTTGCAACAGATGCTTGGCTGACTTGACTGAAGCTTCCCACAAACCCCCAAAATGAGGTGATCGGGGTGGAATAAAGCTAAAGTCACATCCCTTTGCTGTGCATACCGCTGTTATTTTCTCACTTTCCTTGGTTGGGTCAATGAAATGTTTTAACTCCATCAATTGATTCTTAGTTCTCACAAAGTTTGTGGCATACGATAAATATTTTTGCAGTGTCCTTGTCTTCCCATAAATCTTTTTAATGCACCAATGAATCCTTGAGAGGTTAGGTCACTTACAAGTTCCAAATAACAGGCCTTTGTTGCAAAGCAGCAAAGCACTGCTATATACATATGATTTCTGGGGTTGTTTTCCCCTAAGCTTATAGTTTGTCCATATGGGTCCGCAAAAATCGATTCCTGTGTGTATAAATGGTCGTGCGGGTGGTGTCTTCTGTCAAAAATGAATTCTGGCGACGTTGGTACAGCGAATACCTAAGCCAGCTGCAACACAGGTACAAGTGGAAGGAGAAATGTCAGAATGCAGAGCCAGAACTCGATCAGCAGGCGAATTCCCCATCAGCTGGTGTAAAAGTTTTGGTTCCACCCTTGAGTACTTAACACATCCTAGCACAATGGAACGAGCGATCGATTTACCCCTTATCGGCCAGTACCTTTGTCTTGCGAATGCTAACATGGCTTGTGGTCCGGCATGGTTATTTTCCTGATGGATGTCGAGCAGCAGTAATCTTGTGAACGGGTGAGAGTAAGGCATCAACACTGGATGTTTGGCATCGTATGATAATATTGAGGAGTCCAACCGTCCACCAACTCGGATGATCTCATCGTTATCGAGGAAAGGGGTGAGACTCGAGAGTGAACTCTTATTTGCGACTTAACTATGTTGAGTTAGGTGACTTATGTCATCTTGAAACTCGCACTTCTGTATCAGTTTTATAAAAATTTCTTGCTGCTTGATCAAGTTCTTTACTGCTGACAAACGTATTCTTAGCCTTTGCGACAGTATTTGTTTCTTTAATGATGTTTTTAAACCTTAGCATATAAGCTATAATTGCTGCGCCCTTTTGAATGAGTTCCCGTGCCTGAGAGTGCCCAGAATATGATAGTCTAATGACTGATGAGCTGTGGCTGGCAGAGCAATGTTGTCTTGACGGATATCTGATTTCTTCGCAAATTTGGGTGGCCAGATTGATTCTGCTCCATGCAAAAACCGTGGTCCATAAAACGAAAGAGTATAATGTTGAAGGAACTCTGGTGCTATTCCTCGTGACAATATGTTAGCAGGATTTTCCTTAGAGCCTACATGTCGCCATTGTTGTGGAATTGTGTGTTCTTGTATTGCAGATACTCCATTAGCAACGAACGTTGGCAGTGTGGATGATGATGATGTTTTGATCCAGTTGAGGACTATCTCTGAGTCAGTCCAAAAATTAATTTAATCTCGTTGAATCTCCAAATCTGTTTGCAGGCGACGAGTAAGTTCCGCCGCCGCCGGCTCAGCTGCACACAGTTCAAGGCGTGGAATGGTGCTTTGATGTAATATCTTGGTTTTCTTGGAAGGAGCTATCCTGGATTTGTCGCAAGGTAGCCGTACTGTAGTTATATTGTTCTTGTCCTGCGATCGAACGTAAGTTGGTTCTCCATAAGCCTTCTCGGACGCATCCGCAAATTCGTGAAATTGCACATTATCAAGAATTTTGTGTGAAAAAATGTGCCATGGTATTTTAATATTATGAAGTGTTTTTAATCCTTCTCGAAATTGAATCCACCTTGTTAGCATCTCTTTAGGAAGAGCCGCATTCTAGTCGTATTTGAGTTTCCATAGTTGTTGTAAGAATATTTTAGCGGTAACAATGATTGGGGCCATAAGTCCGAGAGGATCAAAGAGCTGAGCAATATCTGAGTATGCTGTTCGTTTCGTGACTCGCTCTTTTCCGACCCATGAGGTTTTGATGCAGAGATCATCAGATTTTGGTAACCAAACCATTCCAATGGTTTTGACATTCTCTTCGATGTTGGTATTGAAATCCAATTCGGTTTCGCGATCGCTGATTGGTATGTTCTGAATGAGTGATTGATGGTTGGCACACCATTTTCGAAGCCTTAACCCAGCGAATTGTAATAAGCCTTTTAGTTCTTCTTGAATTGCGAGATTTGTGCTTAAGCTGTCGGATCCTGTCATCACATTGTCAACGTAAAAATTCTTTTGGATTCTTTTGAAGCTAACGGGAATTGGTCCCTATGATCTTCTGCTGGTCGCTGAATACATTTTATGGCGAGATATGGCCCAAATGTAGTTCCGTATGTAACTGTGTTAAGCTTAAAGCACTTGAGTGCGTCATTGGGACTACTTCTCCACCATATGAGTTGGAATTTTGTGTCTTCCTCGTGTTGCAGTATTTGCCTATACATTTTTTCAACGTCCGCGGTAATCACGTATCTCGGCATGCAGAATCTTATAAGAACTGAAAACACATCGTCTTGGATAATAGGACCTGTTGACAAAACGTCGTTTAATGAGATGTTAGAAGCCGTTTAAGCTGACCCATCAAAGACTACCCAGAGATTTGGTGTGCTGCTATCTGCCTTTGTAACACATTGATGTGGCAGGAAGTAATAGGGCTTGTCTAATTGATGATTTACTTCCTCCATATGCCCAAGTTGTTAGTACTTTTGCATGAATTCAATGTATTTTGTTTTGAGATCCATTGATATCTGCGGTTAAGTGATAAAATGCTAGCATCTTCTTTGAATGGGAGTCTTACCACGAATCGTCCTCCAATGGTTCTTGAGACTGTTTGGTTGAAGTGAAGTTCGCATTGTCTTTCGAATGTTGTAAGACGCCTTTCATTAGATGGTGATTCCTCCAATTGCCAGAATCGCTCTATTTGATGGTCAAGTGCTTCGTCTGCACTGCATATTCCGCATACTGCGTTCAATTCTTGACTGCTATCTTGTTTTCCACCTACCGTCCATCCAAAGACTGTATTTTGTAACGTGGGTACATATTTTCCCAATTTGATTTGCCCCACTGAGAGAAGAGAATAGTAAAGCTCGGCTCCAATAAGAACATCGATTAAGCCTGGCTTATTAAAAGTTGGATCTGCAAGTGGAATATTGACTGAAATTGCCCAGAAGTTTGTGTCAAATGATTTGCTGGGTTGATCTGAAGTTATTTTTGACAATACATGTGCTTCCATCCTTAAGGAAAATGCGTTAAGACGAGATCCTAACTGAACGCTAACTCTTTTCTTTGCCTGCTGAGTCTCCCGACCAATCCCTTGAATATGCATTACCTGAGAGATTGGTGTTACTCTAAGTTTCTTTAGGATTCTCTCGGTGATGAAGTTCAATTGCTATCCGGAATCCAGTGCAGCCTTGCACTCAACAGTCTCACCATACAGATTTGTCAGGTTCACGATAGAGGAACCGTTGAGAGGAACACATACTCATGATTTCCACAGTTTCCTTGAGTTGTTAAAGATGTTGACTCATCCCTTCTTGGAACATCAGATCTTGATGAGGACTTATTGGCGGTGAATGTGTTATTTGATGAAGGCGATGTTAACTGCTCTAGGTGCAAAGCGTGTTGTGCTTCTTGTTGCATTTGCTACAACTTCCAGCGGAACATTTCCAAGAGGAGTGCCCTTCTCTAAGACAATTTATGCAATTATTTGTGGTCTTTACTAGATTCAGTCGATCCTTAGGACTTAATAATAAAACTTCTGGCAGTTGAATAGCTGGTGGGCACCCCTGCAAGATATGCATATTACCTTTCCTAATGTGGTCACTGTCAATGTCTTTGACAATGCTTGAACTTGCTTGCCTTTCCGTGGATCATCTGAATTCTTGAAGTGCTTTGTTCCTAATGCCTCCAATGATTGAAAGCGGAGTTCCAGGAATGACATAAAATCGTGTAATGTTGATAACGATTTTGGTTCCTCTAGTGATTGTTCCCACAGAGTATGGGTGTTGCGATCCCACCTTTTTATTAATATGTGTAATAAAAGTGGATCCCAATTTTCTGTGTCCACACCAAGATTTTGTAGGCTGAAAATACATTCCTATGTGTTATCATGTAATCCCCTTATCATGACTGAACTTTCAGTGTGGATTACTTGCTGCAGCATCAATTTTTTAAGCGTTGCCGTTACTAGAAGTCGTGTGTTTTCATAACGATCTGTTATGACCTTCCATGCACCGTTGTAATTGACGTCTGACGTTGTGAAATGGCGAATTAACTTTTCAGCTTCGCCTGTTAGTGTGGACTTTAAGTAAAACATTTTTTGACAATTGGCAATGGGTTTCTTGTGTACTAATTCCGTAAATAATTCACGGAATTGTCGCCATTTGAGGTAATCAGTGTTACGTTACTTTCATTTCTTTATTAAATATCAATTTATAAATGTTACTTATCACTAATAAGGCTGCTGGCGCGTCCAGGCTGGTCCACAGCTAAATCCAGAAGGAGGTTTGTCTTTTTGACTCGGGAAATGTCAAATGAGAGGAAGCCGAATGTATTAGATTATGGTGAATTGTAGTAGATTCAAGTGTGGGATGTGTTGATCTGGTGCGACCTTATCATTGAGTTTTTCTTAATGTTGTTTTATTGTGGGTCACCACAGTACTCTCCCCTTAGGAAACAGCGAAGCGTTCCGGTGGTTTACTGGTTCTTCCGGAACGAGTGGTGCGAACTATGTGGTCTAGGTCGGTGTTGGTGGAGAACGATTTCGGTGCAGCTCCCTGTGTTGAACGACCTGCCTCTTCAAGTTGGTAGGCTGGTTTCAGGCGTTGGATGGACACGTACGCGTCCTTGGACGGCATAGCCAACTTGTATGCGTGAGGTTGACGGTCTAGCACCGCATATCGGCCGGAGCAGGGGGGCTTCAGCGGTCGTTGTGTGCTGTCGACGCGCACATACACAAGTGAAACGGTATCCAAGTTCTTTGGGATGAAAATGGGCTTTGCCTGAAGTCTTGATAGGGTAGGTGATGTCTTCTGAAGCGTCTCTCTCAACTCTTGAAGAAATTCGATAGGCTCCTGAATGTTGCCACGTTCCGCTAGCAGGTCACCTGGGAGCCGGAGTTCGACACCGTAGACTAGTTGTGAGGGAGAGGTACCTGATTCGTTGATCATTGCTCGAAGTCCAAGTAGAACAGCGGGAAGCGCCTGAAGCCAGTTCTTGGGCCAATGGGTGACGAGGGATGTCTTGAGCTTTCGATGCTACCGCTCTACTATGCCATTTGCCTGAGGGTGGTATGCGGTGGTGTGAATGCGGTTACATCCAATGAGTTGGGCGAACCTTTTAAATAAGGCTGACTCGAACTGCCGGCCCTGATCAGTGGTAAGACGTGTGGGACAGCCGAATCTGGAAACCCAATGCTGGTAAAATGCGTCGGCAACTGTGGTTGCTTGGGTGTCTTCGATTGGAATAGCCTCCGGCCAACGCGTTGCCCGATCTATACAGGTCAGTAAGTAGCTGCGCCCCGAGCATGGTGGTAGTGGTCCAACGATGTCGATGTGGACATGTTCGAATCTGTCTGCTGCAGGAAACGTTCCGTGAGGTGGTGAAGTGTGTTTGTGGATTTTGCTGCGCTGGCAAGAAGAACAACATCGAACCCACTTGGCGATGTCCGAGTTCATACTTGGCCAGAAGAAACGAATTGCTGTTGTTTTTCTTAAAGCTCGTATTCCTGGATGACTGAAATTATGCAGTGATTCGAAAGCTGTTCGCCGATATGCAGGTGGTATGTATGGTCGAGCGCGACCGGAAGATGTTTCGCAGACCACTGCTGTGCTAGAGCCTGGAAGAACAATGTCGGTGAAAGTCAGTTTGTTATTACCTGCTTTGATTCTGCATAGCTGCGAGTCATTTATCTGTTCCCTTGCGATGGCAGTGAAGTCCAGTTCTGGAGGTGCATCGATGCCTGCTATGCGAGAGAGAGCGTCAGCAGCTGCGTTGGCCTCGCCTCTAATGAGTCGAAGATCCGTTGAGAACTGTGCTATAAACTCTAAGTGCCGTTGACGTCGGGGTGTTTCGGCGGGCGATGGTGCGTTTTGGAAGGCGAAGGTCAATGGCTTGTGGTCGGTAAAGATTGCAAATTCTCGACCTTCCACAAAGCGCCGAAAGTGCTGGATCGCCAACTTAATTGCCAGTAGTTCCCTATCGAATGTGCTGTATCTCTGCTGCCCCGGCGTTGATAGGCGGCTTGTGTTGTTGTTGACCAGGAGAGAGGCGCGCGATCCTTTTTGGTGGCACCCTGTAGCATTTGAGAGAGAGGAGCTTGATCTGCTGCTGCGTGTGGGAGACACGAACGGAAAAAATTGATGGCTCCCAAGAAACGACGCAATTCCGCTACGGTGGTAGGCTGCGGGAACTCTACGATCGCCTTGATAGTGTCTTGAGGGGGACGTATACCTTCGCTGTTGATGTGATATCCCAGAAACACCAGCTCCTTCTTGCCGAAATCACACTTCTCCAGGTTGACGGTGATGCCGTTTGCTTGCAGACGTTTGAAGACCTCTTCTAGGTGCCTATAATGCTCTTCCGCAGACGAGGATGCGATGAGCATATCATCGATGTATGTGAATGTATACTGCAAGTCGTCAAATATGGAATCCACAAACCGTTGTTGCGTTTGTGCTGCGTTACGCAAGCCAAACGTCATCCTGGTGAACTCGTATAATCCGAAGGGCGTTATAATTGCCGTCTTCGGAATGTCCTCCGGCACCATAGGGATTTGGTGGTATGCGCGAGCTAGGTCTATTCTGGAGAAGATGGTTCTCCCCGGCATTATGAGCTGGAAATCCGTCAACCTGGGTAGCGGGTAGCAGTCGAGAAGTGTGACGGAGTTGAGGCGGCGGTAGTCTCCACATGGCCGAATGTCTCCGTTTTTCTTCACCACTATATGAAGTGGACTTGCCCACGGACTTCGGGATGGACGACAAATTCCGGTGTCTAGCATGCGTTGGAACTCCATCTTTGCCTGGGCGTATAGTTTGGGAGCGATAGGTCTCGCGCGGCAAGAGAGTGGTGGTCCTGACGTTTCGAGGTGGTGACGAACGTTGTGCGAGGGTGTGCGGTCCGATGTAAATGGTAGAGTGATTGCACGATATCGCTGAAGGAGTTCGGCGTATTTGTGATCCTGATCGATGGAGTCCAAAGCTGAGTAGTCTGCAGTGCTGAGTGCCATCGGGGTGGAATTGTTGGTAACCTGGTCTACAAGCCGTCGTCCGTGAATGTCTACAAGCAGTCGGAAATGCTGGAGAAAATCGGCTCCCAGAATTGAATGCGGCACAGCTGCGCGAATAAACTTCCACCGAAAGGTGCGGCGCAATCCTAAGTCTAGCTCAATGGTCGAATCTCCGTATGTGTTAATTTTGGTGCGGTTGACTGCGTAAAGGACATATGGTGTTTGAGGTTGGCTGTTGTTTGCTTTGATAGCTAAGACCGATATAGCGGCGCCACTGTCGATTAAAAACGGATGACCAGTAACTTTATCTTTTAAAAAGAGGCGACAAGACTTACCAGCAACTGCAGACGCCTCTACAAGCGTTGCTGGGTGGCGTTTCCCTGCAAGAACTTGCAGGGGCTCGAGCACTTACGTGCCTGGGAACCATAGCGACGGTGATACCAGCAGGATTCGTTGTTTTCCGTCCGTTCTCTGCTGTTTCGACTCGTTGGCCGTGAGCGACTGATTGAAGTGCTTCTTGATGGACGTTGATTGTGTGTGTGTGTTCCCTCTAGCGCGGCTAGTCTGCGTTGAATGTCTGCCAAGATATCGTTGGTGCTGGCTACTGATGAAGATCTTTGAGATGGCTCGTGCAGTGCTGCCAGTGAAACCGTTGGTTGGCAGTGACCTATAACCTTGTCGGCGATCTTTGCGAGGTCGTTTAGCTCACCTGTGACCGCGGATAACACAGCTCGCACGTGTTGTGGTAGCTTGGACAGCCAAAGAACTTGAAGCACTGCGTCGGGTGTGCCTGAAGTACCGGAGAGATCTCTTATACGGCGAAGTAATTGGGAAGGTTGAGCATCACCCAAATCAATGCCTTCTACCAAGCGCTGAAGTCTAAGTTCCTGACTCTCTTCGTACGCTTGTATGAGGCGTGTTTTCACGGCAGCAAATTTTTCCGTAGCTGGAGGGGATAGTAGGATGTCAGACACTTGCTCCAGATCTTGGCGCTCTAGATTTGCGATAACATTTGATATTTGATTTCATCGGATGCTCTAGACGGTGCGAGGATAGCTTCGATTTGTGCAAACCAAAGCGACGGGCGGTCGCGCCAGATCGGTGGTAAGCGCGCTGCTACGGAGAGCACTGCTACTGGTCCTGTGTCATGTGATTGTGCGGCGTTTGTTGAAACATGTGGAGCGTCTGTGTCCGTTCCCAACGGTTCAACTCCGGCTGCCTTGGTGGTCATTTGTCACGTGGTGTTTGAAGGTTAGAATACCAAATGCGTTTTTTTTTTTTTTTTCTTTCTTTTTTATTGCGACGGTTTATTATTATCACGTCGGGGTCACCAATGTTACGTTACTTTTATTTCTTTATTAAATATCAATTTATAAATGTTACTTATCACTAATAAGGCTGCTGGCGCGTCCAGGCTGGTCCACAGCTAAATCCAGAAGGAGGTTTGTCTTTTTGACTCGGGAAATGTCAAATGAGAGGAAGCCGAATGTATTAGATTATGGTGAATTGTAGTAGATTCAAGTGAGGGATGTGTTGATCTGGTGCGACCTTATCATTGAGTTTTTCTTAATGTTGTTTTATTGTGGGTCACCACATCAGCATCGAACCTTGGCAATGTAAATTTTGGTAAATTCAGCACTAGATTTGACGTTGACGCCACTGTTGTGGTCGCAAGTGGGAGTGACTGAGCACTCAGCTGGTCTAACTTGGTATACAGTTGGATTATTATCCAATCCAATGTCCGGCGGCTGGCAATTGGATGCCGGCGCACTGTGGATACTGGCCGTACTCAACACAAACAATTATTTACATCCAGAATAGGAAGCCCACAAGTAAACGTGGAGATAGGTTACATTAATGGTGAAGTATAACTAAAAAAATTAATGAAAAAACTTTTTGGTGTTCTCTGGGATTCGAACGTCGAATCTCCCGCTCATCAATCCAACGCACTACCCACTTGAGACACGGCCGCGGCTCGGCGCCCCACGAAGTGTAACTACTCAGCAAAAAAATTAATAAATAATACGGAATTAGAAGAGATAAATCAAAAAATTATAATCACACTACATTCCCATAATTATTTTAACGATTCTAATACGGACTTACCAATTCTATGTAAAATTGATATTTGCTCCGCAACAGCTAATTGGCATGTTGCACCTTTGGACGCCAATAAAATTTTATTATTAAAGATTTTTAAATGATTAAACAATGCAGTCCAAACTTCACCAGCATAAGTTTTATTTGCCTGGAAAAAAACGATAATTCTATTAAATTCGACTCGAACATTTAATATATACAGAATTTTTTGCTTTTCTCATAAAATGTACACAAGGTGTCATATCTACATATCTACAAAGATGCGTACATCATCAACTACTATTATAAAATGAAGTTGATATTTCTTTGTCCGGTATTTGTGAGAAAACGGCTGAACCGATTTCAATGACTTTTTTTTATTGATCTATTATTGGTTTAGATTTAAATCAATTTAGTTTTGTCGTTTAGTGTTTTTAAAGACGCAAATTTCAAGTCCAAAATCACGATTCTGCGTCATCTAGGAGCAATATCAAAAATATCATTTGTAAAATTCAGAATTGGATTAATTTTTCGTTGATCATGGCTCTCAACCATGCCTCAGTGGTGATAATCATTTTTTTCTTCTTTATTTATTTATTTATCTACCGAGCTTACTCTAACAGATTACAGAAATTCAATATACTTTATAGAATAGTTACATTTTCTAATAATAATTTTTCAAAATCACATCTGTCAAAATACAAATCAAATATGATCATAGTTATTAAAAAGTTTAATGCATCTAGTGATTGGTTCATTTGCTGCATAATTATAGGTAAATAGGAAATGCCGAAATCGAATTGTTCTTTTTGGTGCATAAATGGTAAGTAATTGAAGAATTTCAGGACATTTAATACGGTACGCAAAAATATCATATAAGGGTGTTTTTTTTAGAGGTATACACATTCAATATGAAATAAAACACTTCAAACTAATGTTAATGTCTATGATATTAGGTTTATTTAATAGATAATTTTATGCCATTAGTGTTTAAATACGATTTCGGGCATATGCTCTAATGAAGCGCAATCGTGAAGTGCAATTTTCGACAACTTTATCGAGCAACTGGGGCCGTATATCAGCAATAACACGGAGAATGTTGACTTCCGTATAATGGTCACGCTCTTTCAACTCTTGCACAAGTTGGATGTTATAAGCTTTTAAGCTAAGATGTTTCCGTAAATTCTTCCACAAAGTGGATGGGCATAGCTCCAATTGCTGTGCACGATTGCCAATCGACTCATTCAGATTCTCCTCAACACTGCACTACACAACGGCAATATCTTCTTCTGTTCGCACTGTTTGTCGTCTTTGGGGATGCGTATTATCCACTACAGTGTACGTGGTGCGTAAACGACTCATCGTGTTCCGAATAACTCGCTCAGGTGGACAATTATGTCGACCGTAAAATGGACGTAGCGCACGATAAATTTGGCGAACCGAACCATGGTTTTCAAAATAAGTTTGCACAATTTGCACGCGTTGTTCTGGCGTTAATCTAATCATCGTAAAATGGCAAAACGCACTAACTACAAATCAACTTTCAAATGTCAAATTGACAATCTGTAGAAACAGTGTTGCCAGTTTAAAAACCAAACCTCTAAAAAAAACACCCTTTACAAACATTACACAATGAACAATACGTCGTTTCTGGAGCATATCCAAACCAAAAAGAGCACATCTGGTGGAATATGAAGGCATTTCAACTAGATTCCATTTGAGTTGCCGTATTAAAAATCTAGTAAATGCTTTTTTTACTTTTTCAATACGCTTACTTTGAACTTCCTATGCTGGTTCCCATATTATTGAGGCATATTCTAAAAACGGACGAACAAGAGAAATGTAAACAGATTTAATAGCAAAGGGGTTCAAGAAATCTTTACAGTTCCTTTTAAGAAAACCCAACATTGAGTTGGCCTTCGCTATAATATAGTCAACATGCAAAGTAAATGTAATTTTCGTGTCAAAAATAACTCCAAGATCTTTAACTTCAGACTGTCTACTAAGATTTCTACCAGAAATAGTGTAAGTATATAATGAAGGTGTTAATATGCGATGGACAGAAAGAAATTGGCATTTATTAATGTTGAGTGGTAAAAAATGTTCTTCACACAATTTTTCAATATTATTTGAATCATGCTGTAAATTAATGCAGACATTAATTTTTTTTTATTCTTGTAAAAATCTTTAAATCGTCCGCATACATTTAACATTTTGCAAAACGTACCAGAGAAGGAATCTCGTTAACAAAAATGTTAAATAATAAAGGGCCAAGGTGGCTGCCTTGTGGTACTCCTGATGGGACTTTAATGGATTTCGATTGAACTCCGTTGATTTTAACTATTCGTTTTATGTTAATTCATCAATATTTCATGGCAAACAGTATCAAACACCTTTACAAAATTAGTGTAAATAATATCTACCTGATGACCGAATTCCAGGGAATTCAAAACATAGTTTGTAAACAACGCTAAGTTGAGTGTCGTTAATTTACCAGTCATAAATCCGTGCTGAGAAGGAGATATCAGTTCCCTTATATGAAAATTGTTTTTTTTTTTTTTTTTTTATTTTTTTTTTTTTTTTATTTAATATTCTTCAAATCCAATTCTTGTTTAACTATTTGTTCAAATAATTTTGGAATAGCTGATATTTTTGAAATTCCTCGATAATTTTAAATTTTATTTCTAAGCCCACATTTAAAAATAAGACTTGTATATGAAACCTTCCATTCATCCAAGAAAACTCCGGAGGACAGCGATGAATTGAAAATTAAACGAAGTGGCTCAGACAGCGATTTATTGCACTGCTTGAGTACAAATGATGGAATTTTGTCCGGACCAAAATTCAGATTAACCTTCATTAATGAAATGAAATTTAAAACATCACCTAGGGAAAGAAACAATGCTCCTAAGCTGTCGTTAGAAACCATAGGGTTATTTGAAGGTAAAGTTACGTTAGAGCATTGTATATGAAACTTATAGTACTATCATTTTTCTTTCTTTTTTTTTTTTTTTTATGCTGGGAGGTGGTAATCATCAAAAGACGAAACTGAGCACGTACTCAGTAACAGTGTGGGATTTTTACCCGCTAACCCCTTTTCCCTTCTTCCCGTTTTCCCTGCGGGTTTAGCCTTCTTGGCATTACATCGCAGGGCGGAGTGGAGCCAGTCTTCAAATTATTGTACCTAGTCGTCAAACCAATCAGCAATTAATCTTTCATACTTCAAAAATATTTATGATAAGTAGTCGTCTGTGGACGATTAGATATTGTTTGAGCTCTTTTTTTTTTTTTTTTTTTTTCTTTTTTTATTCTATCTTGATCCAGCTAGTTCAAAAGGTTTTACTCTTCTTAATCTCCTAGTCAGATTGGTAGTATTTAATAGTTCCGTCATTTCTGAGTTGACGTGATTGAGAAGCCTCAGTTTGTGTCTATTGGCTACTTTTTTGACTTCTTCTTCAATCATTTCAACTTCTAGATCTCTATGCAGATCAGTGTTTCTTATGTACCATGGTGCATTTACTATATTCCGTAGTACTTTATTTTGGAATGTTTGTATTTTCTTTAGATTAGTTTCGCATGTGCATGCCCATAGCTGGAGCCCGTAGGTCCATACTGGTTTTAAAATTTGCTTATAAAGCAGAATTTTATTGTAATTGGACAGACAAGAGTATTTCCCTATAAGCCAATACATTTTACCGTAGCGCATGTTCAGTTCTTCTCTTTTTTTCTTTACATGCGCTTTCCAGCGCAGTTTTGTATCTAGTGTCATGCCTAGATATTTGGCTGTATTTGCGTAATTTATTTCATTATCATTTATTGCTACTGGAATGTGCTGCACATTTTTATTTGTGAAGTTGATGTGGACCGATTTTATGTCATTTAATTTAATCTGCCATTTTTTGGTCCATTTTGATATATTATTCACTGCCTTCTGTAGCTTTTTCGTCGCTACTTCGACAGTTTCTCCCACAGCAAGGATAGCAGTATCGTCTGCAAATGTTGCCACAGTTGTTTCATCACTATTTGGCAAGTCACTGGTGAATAAGAGATATAATACAGGGCCTAGCACACTGCCTTGTGGTACACCAGCTTCTATTTCTCTTAACGTGGAGTAGTTATCTCCCTGCTTAATTCTAAAGAATCGCTGTAGTATATAAGATTCTAGAATTTCTGAATATTGTTTTGGCAGATGCTTTTGCAATTTATGGCTCAGGCCTTTGTGCCATACTTTATCGAAAGCTTGTGCTATATCGAGAAATATTGTAGAGCATATCTTTTTTTCCTCTAATGCTTTTTCAATTTTATCAGTTATTCTATGCACCTGATCAATCGTGGAGTGCTTATTTCTAAAACCAAATTGATAGTTTGGGATTAGCGATTTTTCTTCAATTATTTTATGCAGACGTTTGACGTTCGATAGGCAGTATCGATATGGGGCGATAATAGGTGACTTCACTAGGTGGTTTACCTGGTTTCGGTATCATAATTACCTCCGCGACTTTCCACATGGTAGGTACATACCTTATCCTGAATGCAGCATTTATAATTTGTGCTAGTTTCTTTAAGCTTTTTTTTTGGCAGTTGTTTTAAGATTTCTCCTGATATTAAATCAAATCCTGGGGCTTTTTTAGTACTGATGCCTTCTTTTATTTCTTTGGCAATTTCTTTCGCCGTTACCGGTTGAATATGTCTCTCCTCTTCACACAATTCTTCCGTATCTTGACAGTATTTATCTTAATATGGTTGGAAGACGCTTTCGAGATACTCAGCAAATAAATTCGCTTTTTCTTGGTTGTTTTTGCCCAGTTACCATCTCTGTTCTTAACTGGTGGAATGTGTGTAATTGGTCTTTTCAATTTCTTTGTTGCCTTCCAGAGTGAGTATTCAGTGCTAGCATGATTCGTAACATTCGTAAGGTATTCTTTAAGAGACTCATTTTTAAATTCTCTTATCGATCTTTTAAGCCTGCTATTTAAGTTATTCAGTATTGCTTTGTCGCTAGGCGTCCTTAATTGTTGCCAACGTTTTCTAACTCTTCTCTTTTCCGCAACTATGTATATCACATATTTCTTTTGGATATGAGTTTTGTTGGATTTTAGTTTTAGTTTTAGGTGTTCCAGCCCATGCGGTTTGTTGGATATCAACTGTAAATATCTGAACAGCCTTTTCTAATTGATCATCAGTTTCAATTGTCTCTAAGAGCTCAATTCTATCCTCTAGATTCTGTCTGATAGAGTTCCAGTTTTTCAGTTTATTAGCTAGTCTTGGGCCGTTTTCTTTGTAAGTGATTTTATCGCCAAGTGTTAAAAGTATTGTGGAGTGATCTGAGTCAAGATCTGGGCCTTCTTCTATTTTTATAGTATTTGACGAGATATTCTTTGTAACGAAAAAATCTACAAGATCTGGGATTTTCTTCCTATCTGTTGGCCAGTACGTAGGGTTTCCCGTTGAGTGATATTTTCCACTAATTTCTTTTATTGCTTCATATAGTTCTCTTCCATAGTACTATCATCAAGCAATATTTTTTAGTATTTACTCCGACCGCTCAGGTGGGGTTTTCTCATTCTTCGAGAGCGAAGTAAAATATTATTACTCTCTGAGAATGGAGTTATAATCAGAGAATGAGTGAGTAATGAGTGGAAACAAAGTAAACAAAATCTTTCTTGGGTTTTCATTACCATTCAGAATTTTTGAACAGATGTTACGCAACTGAGTGAATGACTTTGCCAAGAAAATGAGTAAAGAAACTGATGAAAAAAAGGTATGAGCAGATTGTTATTTTTTTTCTTGTTCAGTGAAAAGATGTACGTTTTTCTGATTAGGGAGTGGAGTGGTGGATGCATATTAGGGCGCTGAATGCGTCAGGTTTTTAGTTCAAGTGGTGGTCTGGTTAAGGGATGAAAAAACATATTTTCACAGCGGGGTGGTGGATGGACGGAGTGCCAGAAATTTATGATGGCTACAGATAGATTTGTTTGTTTTTGTTTGAATTGTATGAAATTATACAGAAAAATTTTCGAATCAAATCCTATCCTCTGTTGCACGGACAAACGAAGGGCGCTGAATAGTTCAAATATTCTTTTCCACGTTACCCAATGAGATAGAATATTAAACGCGTTTTTTTTTCGAGGTGTCCCCTGTAGGCATAGTCCTCGCTCTTTAGTAAGAACTAAAGAAATAATAATATTTATAAAATAAATAGTAGATATCCATTAATTAAAAAAATAATGAATAACTAGAAAAACTTAACAAACAAGAGTGAAAAAAAAGAAAATATAACAAAAATTCGCAAAAAAAAATCTTAACAAAACAAAGAAAGGATTAATATAGGTACACATATGTATGTACGTATAATAAAGTGAAGTTTTCAATTCCTTACACTTTTAACTCCACAGAGATCATTATTGGTTGTCTTAATCGAAAATTTGATTAGACCAATTAAAATTAATTTGCAAATGGAGTGTCTGTGCTCATCATCGTCACATTTCATACTAGCGGAAGCTGTCATTTTGAATTTTAGCAAAGCTTCAACATTTCATTTTTTCATTTCATTTTTAATGCATTTTTTATTTCATAATTCAGTATTTCTTACATGCTAGACAAAAACGCTTAAAACTAGCTTAACTAACTTACTATGTAATGTATTTCTAACTTACTGACCCTATGCGGGTGCTCTAAGCTAAACCTAACGCTTAAAACTATGTCTTTCGACGTCTACGAACTAGGCTTATTTATTAAATTAACTTAACGAAGTAAGGACTAAGAAAATTTATTTTAAAAAACTTAGTAAATGAACATGTTTTTGAGCTTGCTTAAAATTAATTTAAAATAGTCTTAAATCTAACTTACAAGCTACCTTAAATAAACCTTAAAAACTATCTTAATCTAAAATACGTAATTTACGTAAAATTTTTTTTTTTTTTTTGAGCGAAGTGCTGCGTTTTTTTTTTTTCGCAAAGTGCTGTGAAAATTTTATTTTTTTTTTTTTTTTTTAATTTTTTATAAAACTAAACTTAACCTACCCTAAACTATGTAAGTCGGCCATAGTAAAAGGCCAACTTTGCCCATTGAAAAAGGCTAACCCGGATCGAATGGAACCGACGAAGGAGTTTCCTCTCCGTCCCCTAACCACCAGAATTTCTGGCGCTGCCGTTCAATATCGCGCAAATCGCGACCTGATACCGATCTACTGTACCGGAGACGCTCCGGAATGCTGTGTGTGACGTGTCGGTTGTAGGTTAGTCGCCTATCCGCAGCTGTCCGGGCAACATGGAAGATTAGCGGCACCGCTAATCTGTCCTGGATCAGACCTAATCTATCTAGATAGAGGAACGCCTCTGGCGGAACGAAGCCGTTAAGGCACACTCTCTCGTGGTACATGTCATTGGGGTAGAAGGCCCCAAAGATCAGGTTATTCATCGAGTTCATCGCTCTTGCAATGTGCCCCCGAATCATCTTGATCACGAAATTATCCACTCTGTTTATGTTCGCCCTGTTATACAGGACCTCATTGGAATAGAATTTTTTGTACTCAGACTCTGGTGTTCTGTATAAGCGAAGGCAAGCCCTGAGGCAAGCCCTCTCAAACACCCGAATCCTTTCCATCGAGCTTGCTCCCACGTTGAACCACACGGGACAACCATATGCGAGCATGGGCCGGATAAGGGCCATGTAGCAGATTACCTTCACCCTCGCATCGAGTTGGCTGCTATAAAACAGTCTCTTTGTGAGAGCGAAAGCCGCTTTGGCTCTGGCCAGAGCAGCATCTATATGTTTGTTAAAATATAGATACTGGTCTAGCCAGAGCCCAAGGTATCTGACTACACTTCGACACGCTAATGGTTGCCCGTGCTGTCCCACGATCGAAAACTTTCGCCAATTCTTTCTGGTATCCGCAGAGGCCCCAGATAACGACGTCCTAAACAGGATGGTTTCCGACTTCTGGAAGTTGATTTTCAACTTCCAGTCGTCGCAATATCGCTTGATCTTATCGAAGTCACGCTGCAAGAGTATTGCAATGACCTCGATTTTTGGTCCTGATCTGTACGCTATCAAGTCGTCTGCGTACGCTATAGCTTGGTGAAGAGATCCTACAAGATCGCTGGTGTAAATGTTAAAGAGGATCGGCGAATTTACCGCACCCTGTTGCAGACCATTTTTAATATCAAAAGTACCAGCAGAAGTCACATTGCCATTTTTCACAATGAACTGTCTACCGGTGAGCATATTACAAAACATGTATAGCAGTGGTTTACTTATGCCCAGCCTACTCAACTTGTAGAAGAGTCCTTCTAGCCATACGGTATCGAAGGCTTTCTCCAAGTCAACCAGGCAGGCACCCGTGCATTGTTTCTTGCTTTTGTTCCATTGGATATCCGACACCAGTTTAGACGCGGCATGTATTGTATCATGCCCCGCCTTAAAACCGAATTGGTTATCCGGAACAATATGCATGTCCTCAACCCACTTAGACAGCGCTCTATTGATCACTTTTTCGAATACCTTGCTGATATTCGGAAGGAGACTTATCGACCGGAGATTTGCCGGATTGGAAGTATCCTTACCCCTTTTGGGAATAGGATGTACCACCGCTGTCTTCCAATGCGCCGGATAATGTGCATTATTCAGCGCATTGTTAAACAGGATGGTGTAAATGTTTATCGCTTCTAGAGGGAGGTGTCGAAGCACAATGTTAGACACTCCGTCGATACCCACGGATTTCTTCCTTCTCAATGATTCGAAGATCGCTTGGAGTTCTACCTTCGATATGAACGGGGGATGTACCACCTCATCGGCGATGACATTACTTGCCATATTTTCGTCATTGAACTCGGTGAAGCCGATGTTCTCAGATCGCCAGTGTTCTATATCATTTCGAAGATAGAAGTTGTGCACAAGGACTCGATTCTCCAGGTCGTGGTTCGGGCAAATGCTATCATTCACCTTATACACTTCCTGGAAAGTCGCTCCTATAGCCTCTACCTTCTCCTGCGGATCCTCGATCACAAAGAAGTTGTCATCACAGACTGCGTTCCCTGGATCTATGCCTGCTGTAATAAGTATTTGTTCGTTGTTCGTCGTTCGGGGGATCTTGAGACACGGCAGGTCGTTTTGATTATTCCTCCGAAATATTTTATTTATTTGCGGGAACATACTCGGGTTGTTGGATTTTACAGCTCGAATTTTGTTGTTCCAATGCAAGTTTACAGAAAGTCTGTAATTTTCTTTAATCAACATTTGGAGATTTTTAATCAACGACTTGAGTGTCCTGACCTCCGGGTTTTGTCTGTCAGTAAACCGTCTGTACAAGGTTTTTAATCTTGACAGAAGTCTACTTTTTTGTTCGTGAAGTGCGTCAATTGTTGCATTGCGGTATATGTCTACGTTGTCAGTTTGTTCATACCGAGGTATCGTTCTGTCCATCGTTTGTTTAATTGTCTCGTCCATTCGTTGTAGGTATCTGTCGATCTCCTCATTTGACAGATTCCTATTGGACGGTGGGTAGAGCGAGTTCGAGGAGAGTGCTCTTGTCAATACTCTGGAGAAGCGTGTCCAGCGCGTCCTACTGTAATTGTAGGGGTGCGTTTGGACAAACTCCTCCAACTCCGCAATCTCGTTGGGAATTGTTATTTCGGCACTGAGTCCGCAATGGTCACTGTCATACACAAATGTGTGTAGGCAGTTTCTCGTTTGTCGGTTCGTGTTGGTCAGTTGTAACCGTACGTCGAACAGCAAAAGATCCAGATAGGAGCCGCCTCTAGGATACGACGGACTATCGGTAGCTTTCAAATCGAGTCTATACTCGACATTGTGTAGACCCCACCAATTGAATAGTAGGTTCCCCCTAGAATTAGGTATATTATTTCCCCAATCACTATGCTTGGCATTCAAATCTCCGGCCAAAATGAAATAGTTCTCTTCCGATTCCAGCCTTAGACATCGAAAAAGTGTCTCGAGCTCTGTTATAAATGAAGTGGTTTGAGTAGTTCCAGAAGCGTAGACCGCGACCACGTACAACCTCTTTCCACTATGGAGGGGGATGCACACGATACACGCTTCCAGCTCCTGGAACCTCCGCACTTCACCGCTGTACACAGCCTTGTAACGCAAATCTTTCCTAATGAAGATCGCAACACCTCCCCCTTGAATGGAGTTGGGTCGGCCTCTTCTTATAATATTATATTTATTGTGCCAAAGTTTGTGCTTCTGGGATAGCTTGGTTTCGCTTGCCAAAAGCACGTCTGGGCTTTGATCTTCTAACAACTTAAAAAGTACGTTTCTTCGCTCGATCCTTATCAGTGAATTCACATTCACCGCAAGGATCTTTAAGGGTTTCTCCGCCATCGTACCCATTACGACTGGTGGTGCGCTAAGCCCGGCAGAAATGCGTAGATCTGGTCCACCCGTTTCGCCTGCAATTCTAACTGCCGCTGCAGCTGGCTCATTTGCCCTTGAATTGAGAGCAAAATCGCCAGCAGGTCCGGCTGTGCCTCAGGTGCTTTAGGCACTGGGGCCTGTGCAGCAACCTTCGGCTGTTGTTGTACCGTATTTCCCCGGCCTGACGCCATTTGGGCGTAGGTCCATTGAGGAGTGACGGCTGGTGTTTGAGTAGAAGCGGGTGGACGCTTCACTTCGACCTTCTGCTGACGAGCTAAATTTACTTTTTTCATGTATTGAAACTTAGGACAACCGCGATAGTTTGCAGTGTGTCCCGAGTTTCCACATAATGCACACGAGAGTTGGGCCCTATCTGCTACCCTATCCTGACCTAGAGAACACTCTTCTGTTTTGTGGTTCTTTCCACACTTTACGCATCGAGGCTGCATTTCGCAGTTCGACGCGGCGTGCCCGAACCTTTGGCAGCGAACACATTGCAAAATGTTTTCGCTCCTCTTTACTTTTTCCCAGGTTACAACCTGGTAGTCCAGGACATTTATACTCCTTAGACTATCCAGTTTGCTATTGGGTGATAGCTGTACCAGGAAGAACGGTAGCTTTCGCTTCTCCCTTTTTGCCCTAGCTGTGGTGAACGGCTTGACTCCCACAAACTCAAGACCGTCACACTCCTTCTCTTTAAGCATTTTTAGGAGCTCCTCCGGTTCGATGGACGAATCCAACCCCCTCAGCAGCATTGTTTGCAACTTTTCCCCCTTCGGGGTGAAGGAGAAGAACTCCGTCGTCGATTCCTTCAGGAGATTCTTAATTTTCTTATACTGATCCACTGTGTTGCAGTGGATAGCATGCCTATCTTCGTTTATTCGTTTAATAAAAAAATTATTACCTATGGCCGACTTACAGAGTTGTATGGTATCCTTCAGTTCCATTTTGAAGGTGTTGATCGGGGGGACCTTCCTGTTCCTGACCCCCTCTTGCTGTGGTTTCTGCTGCTGTTGTTGCTGCTGCTGTTGTTTCTGCTGCTGTTGTTGCTGCTGCTGTTGTTTCTGCTGCTGTTGTGTTTGTTGCTGCTGTTGTTGTTGCTGCGGTTGTTTTTGCAGTGGTTGTTGTTGCTGCTGCTGTTTCTGCTGCTGCTGTGGTTGTTTTTGCTGCTGCTGTAGTTGCTGCTTTACTGGCAACTTCTGTTGTTGCTGCACAGTTTGCTGTTCTTTTTGTTGCTGCTGCTGCTTTGCGGGCAGCTGCAGCTGTTGTTGTTGTCGATGTTGTAGCTCTTTTTCACGCCGAGCCATTTGCTTGGCCTTGATTGCGAGCACTGCTTGTTGGAGCTCCCTTATGCTGGTATTAAGGGACTCCAGCTGGTCATCTTCGTCTTCAGACTCGGAGGCAGCCAGGGAGGCGAAGCTGTTGCTATCCCCCGTGTATCTCCCTTCCCCACCGTCGGAGACGTATGGGTTTTTTTTTTTTTTTTTTTTTTTTTTTTTTTATGCAATTTTTATTTGGAATTCAGTATTACTTACATGCTAGACAAAAACGCTTAAAACTAGCTTAACTAACTTACTATGTAATGTATTTCTAACTTACTGACCCTATGCGGGTGCTCTAAGCTAAACCTAACGCTTAAAACTATGTCTTTCGACGTTTACGAACTAAACTTATTTATTAACTTAACTTGCTATTTGAAACTAAGAAAATTTATTTTAAAAAACTTAGTAAATGAACATTTAGTTTGCTTAAAATTAATTTAAAATAGTCTTAAATCTAACTTACAAGCTACCTTAAATAAACCTTAAAAACTATCTTAATCTAAGATACGTACTTTATACGTAAATTTTTTTTTTTTTTTTTTTTTTTTTTGCAGTGCTGCTTTTTTTTTTTTAGTTTTATAATTTTTTTTTTTTTTTTTTTTTTTTTTTTTTTTTTTTTTTTTTTTTTTTTTTTTTTTTTTCAAAGTGCTGTGAAAAATTTTTTTTGTTTTTTTTTTTTTTTTTTTTTTTATAAAATTAAACTTAACCTACCCTAAACTATGTAAGTCGGCCATAGTGAAAGGCCAACTTTGCCCCTTAAGAAAGGCTACCCCGGATCGAAAGGAACCGACGAAGGAGTTCTCTCTCCGTCCCCTAACCACCAGAATTTCTGGCGCTGCCGTTCAATATCGCGCAAATCGCGACCTGATACCGATCTACTGTACCGGAGACGCTCCGGAATGCTGTGTGTGACGTGTCGGTTGTAGGTTAGTCGCCTATCCGCAGCTGTCCGGGCAACATGGAAGATTAGCGGCACCGCTAATCTGTCCTGGATCAGACCTAATCTATCTAGATAGAGGAACGCCTCTGGCGGAACGAAGCCGTTAAGGCACACTCTCTCGTGGTACATGTCATTGGGGTAGAAGGCCCCAAAGATCAGGTTATTTATCGAGTTCATCGCTCTTGCAATGTGCCCCCGAATCATCTTGATCACGAAATTATCCACTCTGTTTATGTTCGCCCTGTTATACAGGACCTCATTGGAATAGAATTTTTTGTACTCAGACTCTGGTGTTCTGTATAAGCGAAGGCAAGCCCTGAGGCAAGCCCTCTCAAACACCCGAATCCTTTCCATCGAGCTTGCTCCCACGTTGAACCACACGGGACAACCATATGCGAGCATGGGCCTAATAAGGGCCATGTAGCAGATTACCTTCACTCTCGCATCGAGTTGGCTGCTGTAAAACAGTCTCTTTGTGAGAGCGAAAGCCGCTTTGGCTCTGGCCAGAGCAGCATCTATATGTTTGTTAAAATACAGATACTGGTCTAGCCAGAGCCCAAGGTATCTGACTACACTTCGACACGCTAATGGTTGTCCGTGCTGTCCCACGATTGAAAACTTTCGCCAATTCTTTCTGGTATCCGCAGAGGCCCCAGATAACGACGTCCTAAACAGGATGGTTTCCGACTTCTGGAAGTTGATCTTTAACTTCCAATCGTCGCAATATCGCTTGATCTTATCGAAGTCACGCTGCAAGAGTATTGCAATGACCTCGATCTTTGGACCTGATCTGTACGCTATCAAGTCGTCTGCGTACGCTATAGCATGGTGAAGAGATCCTACAAGATCGCTGGTGTAAATGTTAAAGAGGATCGGCGAATTTACCGCACCCTGTTGTAGACCATTTTTAATATCAAAAGTACCAGCAGAAGTCACATTGCCATTTTTCACAATGAACTGTCTACCGGTGAGCATGTTACAAAACATGTATAGCAGTGGTTTACTTATGCCCAGCCTACTCAACTTGTAGAAGAGTCCTTCTAGCCATACGGTATCGAAGGCCTTCTCCAAATCAACCAGGCAGGCACCCGTGCATTGTTTCTTGCTTTTGTTCCATTGGATATCCGACACCAGTTTAGACGCGGCATGTATTGTATCATGCCCCGCCTTAAAACCGAATTGGTTATCCGGAACAATATGCATGTCCTCAACCCACTTAGACAGCGCTCTATTGATCACTTTTTCGAATACCTTGCTGATATTCGGAAGGAGACTTATCGACCGGAGATTTGCCGGATTGGAAGTATCCTTACCCCTTTTGGGAATAGGATGTACCACCGCTGTCTTCCAATGCGCCGGATAATGTGCATTATTCAGCGCATTGTTAAACAGCATGGTGTAAATGTTCACCGCTTCTGGAGGGAGGTGTCTTAGCACAATGTTAGACACTCCGTCGATACCCACGGATTTCTTCCTTCTCAATGATTCGAAGATCGCTTGGAGTTCTACCTTCGATATGAACGGGGGATGTACCACCTCATCGGCGATGACATTGTTTGCCATATTATCGTCATTGAACTCGGTGAAGCCGATGTTCTCTGATCGCCAGTGTTCTATATCATTTCGAAGATAGAAGTTGTGCACAAGGACTCGATTCTCCAGGTCGTGGTTCGGGCAAATACTATCATTCACCTTATACACTTCCTGGAAAGTCGCTCCTATAGCCTCTACCTTCTCCTGCGGATCTTCGATCACAAAGAAGTTGTCATCACAGACTGCGTTCCCTGGATCTATGCCTGCTGTTATAAGTATTTGTTCGTTGTTCGTCGTTCGGGGGATCTTGAGACACGGCAGGTCGTTTTGATTATTCCTCCGAAATATTTTATTTATTTGCGGGAACATACTCGGGTTGTTGGATTTTACAGCCCGAATTTTGTTGTTCCAATGCAAGTTTACAGAAAGTCTGTAATTTTCTTTAATCAACATTTGGAGATTTTTAATCAACGACTTGAGTGTCCTGACCTCCGAGTTTTGTCTGTCAGTAAACCGTCTGTACAAGGTTTTTAATCTTGACAGAAGTCTACTTTTTTGTAAGTGAAGTGCGTCAATTGTTGCATTGCGGTATATGTCTACGTTGTCAGTTTGTTGATACCGAGGTATCGTTCTGTCCATCGTTTGTTTAATTGTCTCGTCCATTCGTTGTAGGTATCTGTCGATCTCCTCATTTGACAGATTCCTATTGGACGGTGGGTAGAGCGAGTTCGAGGAGAGTGCTCTTGTCAGTACTCTGGAGAAGCGTGTCCAGCGCGTCCTACTGTAATTGTAGGGGTACGTTTGGACAAACTCCTCCAACTCCGCAATCTCGTTGGGAATTGTAATTTCGGCACTGAGTCCGCAATGGTCACTGTCATACACAAATGTGTGTAGGCAGTTTCTCGTTTGTCGGTTCGTGTTGGTCAGTTGTAACCGTACGTCGAACAGCAGAAGATCCAGATAGGAGCCGCCTCTAGGATACGACGGACTATCAGTTGCTTTCAAATCGAGTCTATACTCGACATTGTGCAGACCCCACCAATTGAATAGTAGGTTCCCCCTAGAATTAGGTATATTATTTCCCCAATCACTGTGCTTGGCATTTAAATCTCCTGCCAAAATGAAATAGTTCTCTTCCGATTCCAGCCTTAGACATCGAAAAAGTGTCTCGAGCTCTGTTATAAATGAAGTGGTTTGAGTAGTTCCAGAAGCGTAGACCGCGACCACGTACAACCTCTTTCCACTATGGAGGGGGATGCACACAATACACGCTTCCAGCTCCTGGAACCTCCGCACTTCACCGCTGTACACAGCCTTGTAACGCAAATCTTTACTAATGAAGATCGCAACACCTCCCCCTTGAATGGAGTTGGGTCGGTCTCTTCTTATAATATTATATTTATTGTGCCAAAGTTTGTGCTTCTGGGATAGCTTGGTTTCGCTAGCCAAAAGCACGTCTGGGCTTTGATCTTCTAACAACTTAAAAAGTACGTTTCTTCGATCGATCCTTATCAGTGAATTCACATTCACCGCAAGGATCTTTAAGGGTTTCTCCGCCATCGTACCCATTACGACTGGTGGTGCGCTAAGCCCGGCAGAAATGCGTAGATCTGGTCCACCCGTTTCGCCTGCAATTCTAACTGACGCTGCAGCTGGTTCATTTGCCCTTGAATTGAGAGCAAAATCGCCAGCAGGTCTGGCTGTGCCTCAGGTGCTTTAGGCACTGGGGCCTGTGCAGCAACCTTTGGCTGTTGTTGTACCGTATTTCCCCGGCCTGACGCCATTTGGGCGTAGGTCCATTGGGGAGTGACGGCTGGTGTTTGAGTAGAAGCGGGTGGACGCTTCACTTCGACTTTCTGCTGACGAACTAAATTTACTTTTTTTATGTATTGAAACTTAGGACAACCGCGATAGTTTGCAGTGTGTCCCGAGTTTCCACATAATGCACACGAGAGTTGGGCCCTATCTGCTACCCTATCCTGACCTAGAGAACACTCTTCTGTTTTGTGGTTCTTTCCACACTTTACGCATCGAGGCTGCATTTCGCAGTTCGACGCGGCGTGCCCGAACCTTTGGCAGCGAACACATTGCAAAATGTTTTCGCTCCTCTTTACTTTTTCCCAGGTTACAACCTGGTAGTCCAGGACATTTATACTCCTTAGACTATCCAGTTTGCTATTGGGTGATAGCTGTACCAGGAAGAACGGTAGCTTTCGCTTCTCCCTTTTTGCCCTAGCTGTGGTGAACGGCTTGACTCCCACAAACTCAAGACCGTCACACTCCTTCTCTTTAAGCATTTTTAGGAGCTCCTCCGGTTCGATGGACGAATCCAACCCCCTCAGCAGCATTGTTTGCAACTTTTCCCCCTTCGGGGTGAAGGAGAAGAACTCCGTCGTCGATTCCTTCAGGAGATTCTTAATTTTCTTATACTGATCCACTGTGTTGCAGTGGATAGCATGCCTATCTTCGTTTATTCGTTTAATAAAAAAATTATTACCTATGGCCGACTTACAGAGTTGTATGGTATCCTTCAGTTCCATTTTGAAGGTGTTGATCGGGGGGACCTTCCTGTTCCTGACCCCCTCTTGCTGTGGTTTCTGCTGCTGTTGTTGCTGCTGCTGTTGTTTCTGCTGCTGTTGTTGCTGCTGCTGTTGTTTCTGCTGCTGTTGTGTTTGTTGCTGCTGTTGTTGTTGCTGCGGTTGTTTTTGCAGTGGTTGTTGTTGCTGCTGCTGTTTCTGCTGCTGCTGTGGTTGTTTTTGCTGCTGCTGTAGTTGCTGCTTTACTGGCAACTTCTGTTGTTGCTGCACAGTTTGCTGTTCTTTTTGTTGCTGCTGCTGCTTTGCGGGCAGCTGCAGCTGTTGTTGTTGTCGATGTTGTAGCTCTTTTTCACGCCGAGCCATTTGCTTGGCCTTGATTGCGAGCACTGCTTGTTGGAGCTCCCTTATGCTGGTATTAAGGGACTCCAGCTGGTCATCTTCGTCTTCAGACTCGGAGGCAGCCAGGGAGGCGAAGCTGTTGCTATCCCCCGTGTATCTCCCTTCCCCACCGTCGGAGACGTATGGGTACTCACTAACATGTGCCGGTCGATGACGCTGCTTCTTTTTTTCTGCTGCTGTTGTTGTCGATGGCGCCTCTACCCTCACTTCGCCCTGCAGCTTTTCAGTTGAAGCTGATAGGGAGAGGCGCTTTACCAAGTTCGGAGTTGGCCTTAGCTTCCTCCTCCTCTTTATCGTTGTTTCCGTAGCCGCTGTTGCTGAGCGGCTCTTATCGACAACCTCATCATCCGAGGTTGTTATTGATTTTTGTTCCGCTACTCCCGCTATGGGGAGCAGGGAACGGTCACTTTTTTCCATCGCCTGATTTGCGATCAATTGTTTATCAATTCACTTTTCTTTATTTTATCACAAAGAAAAAAAAGCACAAGAATGTTTCGTCCAGGGATTGAACCCGTGCCTACTGGTCACGGTCCTCTCACACACGCACTAGGCTAACTCGCCACTTGAAAAACTACTGTCTTTTTACAAAGTTAACACTCGCACGGGATTAAATGGAAGCCGAAACACGTCTATCCTCAATGAAGGTCTGTGAACGACTGAGCAAAGCTTCAACCAAGTGTCCTTCGTGTCGTATTTTTCAAATTGGCTTTCAAAAAGTGTTTGCATACTTTTCACATATCTACGAGTAAGCTTCAAATTCCAAGGAAGGAACAGTTAAATTTCCAAATTCGGATAATGTGTCATAGGTGTTATAAGCTCGCAATTTTATTAACAGAGCTTGTTCTCGGAATTTGTCTCCCATAATGATATCCACTGAATAGCAGTTTTAATGGACTGCAGAGTTTCACTATGTGATGAAATGGGTTGTCGATTAAAGTTGCTTGTGTTTAAACTGTAACTGTTTAAGTTGACGAAAAGATCGTTCATTTTGCTTAAAAAAGTTGCCTTTGAAGCAGCAATCTTCTTATTGGTATCAGTCTTAAAACAGTTTGCTGAAATTGCGTTGAAGACTCCAGCAGCTACATTAGCGCTAAAAACTTGGGTAGCCAATTTCACTGACAACTTTTCAAAGTTGTTCGGGTTTATATGACTATTCGTTAGTTTAAAGCATACCCGAAAGATATTCTTGGAATCCTCTTCAAAAAGTTTGACAAGGATTCCCCATGAAACAACATCTTCAGATATTAAAATTGAATTCTTAAGCAAACAATTTCGCACGCTTTTGAATAAGTGAGGATAATTACATAAAAGAAAAATTGGTTGATTTTCAATTTCAAAAACGAGCTTGGTTTCGGCTGTCCCAAGTAATGTGTATGCTCTTCTGTTATTACTGCCTTGGTCACAGCAAACAGCAATAACTTGGAGACCACACTCCAAAGTTTTTGATATTGTTAACTTCAAAATCTCGGCAATATCATCACCTTTCCGGCATCCTATATAATAAGATGTAGTTTGCTTCCAATTTTTGTTTAATCCCCTAAGAGTAAAAACCATTTCTTTGGAGGCTAGAAAAGCCGTATACCATGTCATTTTTAATGTTGCAATCAAGTTCGGGTTTGATTGCCATTTCATCAAAAATTAATGTACATACATCTTTTCTCTAAGTTTGACATAGTTTCAGCCTCGCTCTTTAAAAGATGAATCATTTGGTTGGAAAAACCGGCCGGTAAACTTAAGGAAGAATGTGCTTGTAGATGGTAAACTAAATCCCGAGCTCACCAAATGGGAATATAATGTGGGAGACTTATACAAAAACTTCAGACACGAATCATTTTCGTCATTCGTCCAATGTGCATTTGCCTTATGAAAAAGTTGCATATTTACAAAAGTGTTTACGTCGACTGGCTTATTTTGCAATTGTATGTCAACGTTTGTTTCTAAATTATAGTCCTTATCAACCTTTAATCGCTTTGGCGTATCGAAAATATACCGAGGTATGGTATTTACTATTCGCTCATTACGAAAACGAGGTTCGGGAGAAGGAAACTGTGAATGAAAAATTTGTAAACTATTATTTTCAACACTAGGTAGAGAGAAATCTCTAATGTATGCCATAGGTTCGGCAACTCTATTAACGGAAAGTGTGGTTGGACAAATCGCAGTATTGTCCGTTTCATTTGCGTTTTGGCTAATATTTAATACGTTGGATGCACTAGAACTGTCTGAAGTGACTACTAAAGGAAGCTTTGTGTCTCTGATGTTATTCATGATTTTACAACAAGACTCATCGATAGATACATCAGAGCAACTGCACACTGATATGGATGACATTGGAAGGACATTTTTAGTTAGCAATTTTCGATGTGCTTCTATCTTTACATCTTTGCTATAAAAATGGGTTTCACAAATAAGAAATTATTTTTTCAATGTACTACATTGAGCATGCTTTTATAATCTTAAGGGACTTCAAAAAATGACAAGGAAAATGTTCTGTTGATATTGTTACAATCCTTATATGAACATTTAGACATTTTGAAAATCTATAATAATTTTTGTAATAAATCGAAATACAATTGCGTGCAAATGAAATTAAACAAAAATGTTTACCCTGAAATTATTTACACAAACTCCACAGCCATAAGTGAACACTGAAGAGAGACATTGTGTAATTATTGAATTCTTCGAGTTAAAGACGCCAACGTTCCAATTTAGATTTCGATTCCTTCAACGAGAAGAGCCATGTGACCATGGCTTATGGTCAGTTACAATTTGAAATTTTTTTCCAAATGTACAATTGAAAGGTACAGTGGGTTTTATTTCTCATTTCACTAATTTCACACTCTCCTTAATAATTCTTCAACGGAGGGAATACTTCTCATCGGCGGAGATTTAAACGGACACGTAGGGGAATCAAACTAAGACTATAAAGACTGCCACGGAAGGAAACAATACGGGACTAGAAACTCGGAAGGAGATGTCGTACTTAATACATGCAAAGCACACGGTTTAATTATTTTAAATATTTTATTTATGTACCTAGCAAGAACGGCACTTGGATACGTATTGCAGTGGTGGGCACGAAACCCAGATAGATTATCATCTATGCTGGAATGATACGAAACGGCTAGTACGGGACTGCAAAGTGATCCTGGGCGAAGCATTAGAGTGTTTCCATTGTTACGGGTGTGACATTGACACTCATGTTTTTATAAATTATTCGCTCAATATTCTAAATATACAAAATAAAACTTGAATTATCTATGTATAAAACGCATGATTTCCTTTAAATTTATTAGTATAATTAATTCAGAAGACACTTGGCTTAGTAATAAGATCCATTTCACTTGCGTTACGGGCGAGACCTTAGAAAACTAGTGACTTGCGGATGGGACATCTAATGTTCCTGTGGTGTAAAATCTTGCATGGAAACTATATCTAATTTTTTTTAAATATTTAGCTGAAAGTTAATCTTGAGTACCAGTTTAGAAAATCAAACCAAATCTGCGAGAAACTGACAAAAAAAATTATTTAAAATTGTTACGGGTGTGACAAGTTAATGTTGCGGGTGTCACCAAGTAAGATTTTTACACATGAAACAGAACATAATAAACGAATTTCTAATGGGAAATTATTTATTTTTCATATGTAAATATTTTGTCTAGTTTGGACAATACTGTGCGTCCGCAGAGCAAATAATTATAACCTCCACTCTTGAAGTAGTGTTTCGTTTGAATGTTTCTGACCGGGTTAACGTTGCCCCATTTTTTGTCCAAAACCGTCTGATTCTCTGAAACTTCAGTCTCCGTCACATAAAACATATTGACTTTCAAATCTCTATTATTGACCAAAAAATTGTAACACTGTAAAATTGTAAAACACAATGGCGTGTTAATTACAACTTTTCGGACTTTAATGGCAATCCAAATCGTCCTCCTTACAAGAGCGCTGATGCCGTCAACAGCCCCTTTTCCATGTCCAGTAGGAAAGAACGACCATGTCAAGTACACACCAAAGTCTTCCAGTGAAGTACACAGATTAAAGAGGTTAAAGCGATTTTTAAACTGTGCAGCACATCCATCTGAAAAAACGTGTACAGTCTTAAGCGCGTTAATCTTTTTCTTCAGGTCATTAATTATATATCTTAAAAACACCCAAACGCAGATTTTGCTGTGACTTAAATTGTCGCTAATGATAGCGTATGAGTCTGAAGTTGTATTGTCCTTGTTTCTTTGCTGGCCTGCGGATGCTTCCAGTGGGCACTTTGTACCTCATCTTGTGAGACAATCACAATTTCACAAGCACAATTTCATCCTCGGATATCTGCTCCCTTAGATCTTTGAAATACTGCGTTTGGGTTTTTTTCACGAACCAGTGTGTTTCAAATTTCTTCAATTGTGAATCAATTATATTAAGAAAAACAGCGACGCTCCCCTGCTCTTTTTCGTCATACTGGTATAACATTAGCCATACAGTCTTCAGCCTCGATGTCACAACACGCTTCACTTAACAGTTCCTTTGCAGTTGGTGGCAGAGAAGGAAATAAGTTGCTTGCGGTTTCAATAAGAAAATTAAAGTTGGCGTGATAAATACAAACGCAAACGTCGTGGGGAATTTCGGTTACTGGACGAACATGCTCTGGACGGATTTCAATAAATTTAGATTTTCCGATTTCTACGTAAGGGTTCTCTTCTTTGAATTGAATATAATACTCCCCAATACTCATAATCAGCTGTCTTTTCCGAATTTTTTCCTGTTGTCAGGTCTCAGAGTTCTTTGCATTTTGTCCTCAATGAAGAAACTTCAACTTCAAAAAACTTTACACACAATCTTTTTTGTCATTCATCCCCAATGTGCATTTGCACTGCCAATAACTCAGATCGATGAGTTATTCGCAATGAAATAAACACACACACCCTCCCCACAGACTTCACGACCATAGGTGAAAAGGAAATATTATGCAAGCAAAAAGAAATGTGCTATGTGTGTGTTGTGTGAGCCTATTCCTTTTGCTTTATTTCCATTATCACTCGGATTCATATGCACGAGGAGCGTGCAAATACCATGGCAACTGGCAATGTGGCACTGCATTGGGGTAGGCCGACGAGTTATTCACATTGCAAAGTAGATATATTCACTCAACACAGTATGATGTTTGAGCGGGGTATACACAATGCAATGAGTGCATGTGCAAATTGTTGAAGCAGAAGAGCGTAAGGTTTTTGTGGTTCTCAGCGACGTATCCTTTACTCGGGCCGCTACGGGCGCCACCACCGATTTCCTCAAGCGATAGTACTATTAGTTTCATATACAATGACACAACCCATCCAGCGAAATAGCAAGGTTCCTCTTGTAATTGGCACTGACTCGGCGACAACGTCGATTGAGGTGGTTCCCTCTTGGAAATGGTTACATCTCTCTCGTTTCCCTCCCAATACCAAGTCGGATGAAGTTATTTCATACGTGTCCAATAAGCTGAATGTTGCAGCTAATCAGCTTTCCTGCATGCCACTTTCCAAATTAGATGCTGATGTGTCTAAAAAGAAATATGTCAACTTTCGTCTTGCTGTTCCATCTACAATCATTGATGATGCATTAAATGGGATGAATTGGCCTCTTAACGTTCGTGTGAGAAATTTCCGATTTATTCCAAAAAACATCAGTGCAGCGGGAGAGAATATCAACACCTAAATTCAACTGCAAATCTCATTCGCTTACTATATGCTACCAAAACACTAGCGGAATGAGAACAAAGACAAGAGAATTATTTCTGGCTGCATCATTGCATGAATATGACGTAATCATCTTGACTGAGACTTGGCTGCACATGCATATACTAACAACTGAGATGTTCGATTCATTTTACAACGTTTACCGTTTGGATCGCTCTGTTGACACTGGACGTCATCGTGGCGGTGGTGTGCTTATTGCTGTCCGCTCATCTTTAACTTCTCAAGAAGTCGACCTTCCAAATAAAGATCATCAACAGTGGTGTAAAAAAAGTATTCATTCGGTACAATATATTCGTTACTACCATGTACTTATTCGTATTCGTTACTACCATGTACTCATTCGTACTCGTTACCTGCAAAGTACTCAGATACGTATTTCCTTACTCATTCTGTTTCCACTACCCAACACATTTCAGGGGATTCTTATTCGCCACAGATTTGTATTCGAATACCCGTTCTCTCTTGCAGTACCATCAAGAATTATTTTAAGAGATTTTCTTACTCGCCCTACACCAATACTATAATCGTATAAACTTGTCCTTTGAAAATATGTCAACAAAACAATATCACCTCACAAGGAGACAGACAAATTATACACACAAGCAAGCACACGGCTTGGCAAAAGTGAAAAGAGAAATCTGTTTCTAATGAATTATATTTGTTAGAGCAGGACACAATATTGAGGGAATCAAGGCAAGAGATTACTTTTGTATTCGGTTCGTAGAAAAGAGACAGAATTGTATTTGCATAGTTTCCAATGTATTTTATAGGTGGTACTCGCGAGTATTAAGTATTCGTTACTTTTATCCAAGTACTTATAAAAAAATAACGAATGAGTACGAGTAGTCAAATGTATTCACATTTTACATCACTAATCATCAAACTGAACAGCTGTGTGTTTGTGTGAATGTCTGCGATGGTGCTGATGCTCGTGATCAACTTGTTTTATTGTAAGCTATATTCCAACTCATTGTGTAGCCTTAGTTTATGATTTGCATATAAAAAATATAGAGTATGTTATTGATGGCTCATCTGATTATCAATACCCATGTATTTTTGGTGATTATAACATAGGTGATATAAAATGGTCTTATTCAGATGATGATAAATGCCTAATGCCCTATAATATTAAGTCCGAATCTGAATTCATTGTTATCGATTCAATGCCCTCATATAATTTAATGCAGATAAATTCAATTCCTAATGCAGTGAACGGATTTCTTGATTTAGTTTTCACTTGCAATAGTTTAATTTTTAAAGTTCATGAAGTATTTTATCCATTGTTAAGGAATTCTATTCATCATAAAACAATATCTGTTCAATTAAAATTGTATTCTAAAGTTAAAATCAATTCATTCGAAAGACCTACTACAAAAGAATTTAATTTTGCAAAGTCTAACAATGTTGAACTAAATAATTATTTTCTCTCAATCGATTGGTCGAGTTTTCTTTCTGATATTCATATTGAGAATGTTTACAAAAAGTTTTTAAATTGTTTATTTGAGGGTTTTAGTCTTCTGTTCTGCGTAAACGAAATAAGTCATTGGTAAAATTACCTTGGTTTAATCAAAGACTTACTAATTTAAAAAATGTTAAAAACAAGGAATTATTTAAAATACTAATGCCGAGTCGGATAAAAATCGATATTGCCAATTACGCCGTGAATTTGACTTTCTTAATAGATTTCTGTACAAGCAATATATGATGAACATTCAATCAGAGGTGTGTCACAATCTCAAAGTTTTTGGACTTCATAAATCGAAAAAGAAAGTTATCTGGTTTTTAAGAAAATATGCAGTACAATGGCCAACCTCGACTGATTTGGCGGATACGTGCAATTTTTTTGTCGACTACTTTGAGTCGGTATACAAAGTTTTCTCTAACCATTGTATATGAAACTAATAGTACTATCACTTGAGGAAATCGATGGTGGCGCCCCTAGCGGCCCAAGTAAAGGACACGTCGCTGGTTAGGTTAGGTTAGGTTGGCTTGGCTGTCTGCACGGGAGTGCAGACACACTTAGACCAATAAAGGTCCTTTGTGATACCATGGATCAAAACCAATTCGCTACTCATGGGCTAACAGAACCAACCGGAGCTTTTGATAAAGCGATAGATGCGCATGACGTCTAAGGACGCTATGTCACCAAGGACTTCAAGGAAGGGGGACCCTAAAAAGAGCATTCTTTTATGCGACAGAGCTGGGCAGTTACATAGGAGGTGAGGGATACTTTCCTCCTCCTCCTCGTCTCTACAGCTTCTGCAGAAGTCATTTGAAAAGAGGCCAAGTCTTTTGGCATGTTGGCCTATAAGACAGTGTCCAGTGAGAACACCAACAACGCAGCTGATTTGTGATCGCTTTAGTTTGACCAACTCAGTGCTACGATTTTGATCCAGCCTGGGCCAGATCTGTCTCGAGATGAGACACGTTGACACGTTTTCCCATCTTAGGTTGGTCTTGCTAATAGCATTCAGCTTTAGTAGATGCTTACATGTAGCTAGGGGCATACCCATGGACTGCCTATCAGACAGAATTCTAAGAGTAGTGCCTTGTCTGGCAAGTTCGTCTGCCCTGCAGTTTCCTGGAATGTCTCTATGGCCTGGCACCCAGCATAGGTGAATGTTGAACTGCTCTGTCATCTCCATGAGAGATAAGCGGCAGTTGAGAGCGGCCTTTGAGGTAAACGAGCACGATTCCAGAGACTTGATTGCCGCTTGGCTGTCAGTGAAAATGGTAATATCTCTGACGGATAGTACATTACACTTCAGCCAGGACAGGGCTTCCTTAATTGCCATGATTTCCGCCTGAAAAACGCTACAATGATCAGGGAGGCGGAACGATAACTCTAGGTTGAGCTTCTCGGAGAAAACACCACATCCCACCCCGCCTTCGGTCTTAGAACCGTCTGTGAAAAAGTGTACCGAGTTACCATCGATAGGAGGAGAGTTGTCCCATACATCCCGTTCAGGGATGCTCGTACGGAAGTCACGGTCGAAGCACATTTTCGGCGGAGTGTAGTCTGTATTTTCGTGCTTGAAGTTAAGGAGATCCAGGATCGATGAGTGGCCAGCGTGGTAGCTGGACCACTGAGAGGAGGCTTTCAGACGGATGGCCGTACAGGCAGCGATCTGTTTACTGAAAATATCAAGGGGCAGCAAGTTGAACATAATATCCAGTGCCGCTGAAGGAGTAGTCCTCAGTGCACCACTGATGCACATGCATGCAGATCTTTGCACCTTAGCTATTTGATTGAGGTGGATAGCCCTGTTAAGAGCGGGCCACCAAACGATCACGCCGTAGAGTAAAATAGGCCTGATAACGGACACGTACAGCCAGTGAGTGATTTGAGGTTTCATACCCCAACTCCTACCTATAGCCTTTTTGCAGGAGTAGAGAGCTACATTGGCTTTCCTTACGCGTTCTAGTAGATTGGCTTTCCAGTTTAGTTTTCTGTCCAAAATAAGACCCAGATATTTTGCTTTGTCAGTGAAGGTCAAACTGGTGCCATTTATCATAGGAGGGTCTATGGGTGGAGTTTTGTATTTCCTCGTGAAGAGGACGAGTTCCGTTTTGTGGGGGTTAACCCCCAGTCCACAAACGGAGGCCCATCTGGTGAGCCGAAGGAGAGCATATTGGAGGATTTCCTTGAGAGTGTTTGGGTGCTTGCCGGAGGCAGCGATGGCAACGTCATCAGCATAGGCAATCACTTTGCATCCTGTCTTGTCTAGGTCCACCAGTAGTTTATTTACTACCAGGTTCCACAGAAGAGGTGACAGGACACCACCCTGGGGGGTGCCGCAGCAGACAGTTCTTCTAGCCGATGCACCGCCCAGCTGTGTGTTAATAATCCTGCATGTGAGCATTTGATTGATTAACACTCTGAGCGAGGTATCCACTTTCAGATCTGTAAGTGCGTCGATGATCGCTTTTGACTCGACGTTGTTAAACGCACCCTCAATATCAAGGAAGGCCACCATGGTGTATTCTTTAACACTCAAAGATTTTTCAATGATGCGCACAAGCGAATGTAAGGCTGTCTCAGTCGATTTGCCTTTGCAGTACGCATGCTGGGACGGCGAGAGCAAAATTGGGTTGATGCTCTGTCGTAAGTGGATATCGATTAGCCTTTCTAGAGTTTTAAGTAGAAAGGACGATAAACTGATGGGTCGGAGATCTTTTGGTTCCACGTGCGAGCCCCTTCCTGCTTTAGGTAAGAAGATGACCTCCACCTCGGTCCATAGTTTGGGAATATAGACCAGATTTAGACAGCCTGACATGATGACTTTGAGCCATGGAAGCACAATGTCCTCGCATTGCTGTAATTCTGCAGGAATAATACCATCCGGTCCTGGGGACTTGAAGGGCTTGAAGCTGCGCACGGACCATTGGATCTTTTCTGTGGTTACTAAACCCGAAGAGTTACTGTACGATTGAGCCGAAGTATTTGCTAATCGCGGGTCAGTAACAGGGGAGCTACCGGGAAAGTGAGTGTCCAGTAATAACTCAATGGACTCTTTCGCAGAGGTGGTCCAGTGACCATCCGGATACAGAAGGTAGCTGGGTGTAGAGGGGTTTTTTGAGAGGATTTTCCGCAAACCTGGACGCTTCCGAGGATTCTTCAATGCTGTCACAGAAGAGTTTCCAAGAACGTCGTTGCTCTTTCCTCAGAGAAAATTTGTATTTCTTGAGAGACAATTTATATGAGGCCCAGTCGGCCGTCTCGCGGGAGTTTTTAGCAGTATTAAAAAGGAGCCTACTTTCTTTCCTGAGTGCACTGAGGGTTGTATTCCACCAAGGTGGTTTCTTTTTGCCTCGGGGGTTACGGAGTGGGCATGCCACGGACATGGCTCCATTGAGTGCCTGTGTTAGGATGTTGACCAGGCTCTCAAGATCCTCAGTGCTATTTAGTTTAGCAGGCAAGTTGGAGGGTAAAAGCGTTAGTAAACGTTCCCTATAAAGAGACCAGTTGGTTTTTTTATAATTTCTAAATGCCTTTTGAACAGGCACCCGGTCATCAAGACTGAATTGGAGGTAACGGTGGTCTGAGAAGGAGTGCTCATCAGAGACTCTCCAGTCCTTTACCGAGTTGTAAATATGGTCTGAGACAAGGGTGATGTCTAAGACCTCTTGTCGGTTGCGAGTAATGAAGGTCGGTTTGGACCCCCGGTTACAGATTAGGAGATTACTACTAATGATATAATCAAAAAGTTGCTCACCTCTTTCATTTGTGTCGGAACTGCCCCAGATTGAGTGATGAGCGTTTGCGTCACATCCAATGATGAGGCCAGTTTTAAGGCTCTCCGCTTTAGCAATCAAGCTCCCTAAGATGTCTGGAGGGAGTGGGCCCACTTGATCGTGGCCCAGATAGGCCGATACCAGCCAGTAATTTCTTGAACTTAATTCCAGGTTGGTAGCGACTATGTCTTGATTGCTGAAATTAGAGAGTAAAAATACATTAAGATGGGTCCTTGCAAGGATACAGGATCTCGGTTTACCTTCTTCCCTTGCGTAGAACAGTTTATAGTGTGGAGTCTTGAGGCCACAAACCCGGTTGCCAACAACCCATGGTTCCTGGATTAAGACAAGGTCTTCTCCATTTTTGTTGAGTCGGAGAATAAGGGAGGCCGAGGCCGTGATGGAGTGATGTAGGTTAATCTGAAGGATTCGCAGCATTTGAGCTACTACCCGCTTCAGAAACCGTTATCACGGTGTTGTTGGCTTCATCTGAGTCTGATGACAGGAGGTCATCCTCGAGAGAGAGGCCAGTAGGTTCACTGTCCATCTCCGTGTCCGTCAGGCTAAGACTGACCCCCAGGAGAGATGGTGAGGGAGAGGGAGGACCAGAGAAGTCCAATTTGGAAATGGCGTCGACCATCTCCGTGTCCGTCGACTGGGAGTCGACCCCCAGGAGAGATGAATCGTCACCAGGTAAAGAGGGAACGGGTTCGGGTGGAGAGATAATTTTCGCTGATGTGGAGGGGACCACATCCTGTTTGGGAGGTGCTCTCCCTAGCTCTATCTCGTCACATTTATAGACCTTAAGGGTGATGGAGCTGAAGCCATAATTTATGACTCCATTTGAAGACGCTAAGGGGGCCAGAGACTCTTCATTGATTACAATGATCACGCTTCTCACGTCTCCTCTCGGCTCTTCCACTTTAGCAATCTTCCAGTTGTGCGTGGGAAGGGAGCTGTTGTTGGACCTTATTATATCTAGGATCACCCTAGAGTCGGAGGGTTCGGCTGGAATGGTGGCGCGTGTCCTGGGTCGGTTTGGAATTTGGTCCTTTTCCACGACCTCCAGTTTTGCGCCTGGCCAGACTTGCCCCAAACTGGAGACAGCCATTTTGAAAAGATCTTTCGATCTCTGGTCAGCACAGGCAATTAATTTGACGTGCCCTTGATGCCAGCCACCATCCCTGCAGGAGATATCAGGGCCGGGATGGTCACGACGGATTTGGGGAAAAGCTGTGGCGAGTTTTATCTCAACCTTCCTCCACTTATCCGCCGTAATGCTGCCATCCGGATCGCTTTGGTCAATGACCGCGATTACCAAGTGTGCCTTAAGCACTTGGTTGAAGGGCTTGGAGATAGTACTGGGAGGTACTATCTTTGTTTTTTTTGATGAGGAGGGAGGCTCATCCTGTGATCTTTGTCGTTTAGACGATGATTCCGTGTTGGATGAGTCGGAAGGGAGTTGGACACGTTTAGTTGCCCAGCTGAGAGATGTCTTGTGTTTTTGCGATCTCTCTTCCTCAGGGATAGCCTGAATACGGCGAATTAGCTTGTAGGCTAGCCGTCGATCTTGGTATGAGATCTTCGATGGAGCGACATTCCGCGAGCTCGAGGCCGAGCAGTCCGTCGCCCCTGAGAGGGTTTTTTGAGGTGGATGTGAATCCTTCTCGGTGGGAGGAGCAGCGAGCCGTAAGCTCGAGGCCGAACAACTGGCTGCCCCTGAAGATGTAAATAGGGTTTGGGGGTTAACCCCTCGCGTCTCATGGCCTGGATTTCCGCTAGGACCAGGTATGGGTGCCAATGTCCTAGCAGCCGGCGTTACAGACGCGTGTTCAGTAGACCTGGGAGCGGCCGCTTGCCCGCGACTGCTTGCAGAGCTAGTGCCAGGCCTCAAGGCCAATGCGCTAGCTGAGCTAGCACCCGTTGAGCTTGCGGGAGCGCTGTCCAGGTGACTGGAAGGCGGTTTTTCCAGAGGACCGTCCTCTCTTTGAAGTTTTTTTGTATTTTTTAAAGTTTTTGTTTTGTTTATATTTTGGTTTTTATTGTTGTTTTTGTTCATGTTTGGACCCACGAGTGGCGGAGAAAGGTAGGTCGACCTGCACAGAGATCCGCATTATGCAGGCAAGGCAAGCTGATCCGGAGGTTGCCAGGTAGTCCGGATACTCCGTTAGCGACTGAGCTATTTGAATGGGCCCTCAGCCAGGTTGATTCTCGGCACGGGTCGTATAACACCTTAATCCAGCCCAGGGGAGAATGGGAAAGATGGGATATAGGGATTTGGATAGGGAGGAAAGGGTTGACTACCTATTGGTTTCAGGACTCATCTGGGGATAGTTCCCGAGAATCATTGACCTTACTCAGCCCCTACACCACAGCAAGGTTGGCAGTCCAGTAGGGGACACGTCGCTGAGGACCACAAAAATCTTACGCTCTTCTGCCTCAACAATTTGCACATGCACTCATTGAATTTTGTATACCCCGCTCAAACATCATACTGTGTTGAGTGAATATATCTACTTTGCAATGTGAATAAATCGTGGGGCTACCCCCATTCAGTGCACACTGCCAGTTGCCGTGGTAGGTGCACGCTCCTCGTGCATATGAATCCGAGTGATAATGGAAATAAAGCAAAAGGAATGTGCTCAAAAAAAAAGACACACACACACAAAGTACATTCCTTTTGGCTTACATAATATTTCCTCTTCACCTATTATGGTGAAGTCTGTGCGGAGTGTGTGTGTGTGTTTTTTTCATTGCGAATAACTCATCGATCTGAGTTATTGGCAGTGCAAATGCACATTGGGGATGAATGAAAAAAAAGGTTGTGTGTAAAGTTTTTTTAAGTTGAAGTTTTTTCATTGAGGACAAAATGCACACACATGCAGAACATTCCTTTTTGCTTGTTTTTACTGCAAACATAATGTTTCTCTTCAGTCTTCACTTATGGCTGTGGAGTTTGTGTAAATAATTTCCTGGTAAACATTTTTGTTTAATTTCATTTGCACGCAATTGTATTTCGATTTATTACAAAAATTATTATAGATTTTCAAAATGTCTAAATGTTCATATAAGGATTGTAACAATATCAACAGAACATTTTCCTTGTCATTTTTTGAAGTCCATTAGGATTATAAAAGCATGCTCAATGTAGTACATTGAAAAAACAATTTCTTATTTGTGAAACCCATTATTATAGCAAAGATGTGAAGATAGAAGCACATCGAAAATTGCTAACTAAAAATGTCCTTCCAATGTCATCCATATCAGTATGCAGTTCCTCTGATGTATCTATCGATGAGTCTTGTTGTAAAATCATGGATAACATCAGAGACACAAAGCTTCCTTTAGTAGTCACTTCAGACAGTTCTAGTGCATCCAACGTATTAAATATTAGCCAAAACGCAAATGAAACGGACAATACTGCGATTTGTCCAACCACACTTTCCGTTAATAGAGTTGCCGAACCTATGGCATACATTAGAGATTTCTCTCTACCTAGTGTTGAAAATAATAGTTTACAAATTTTTCATTCACAGTTTCCTTCTCCCGAATCTCGTTTTCGTATGAGCGAATAGTAAATACCATACCTCGGTATATTTTCGATACGCCAAAGCGATTAAAGGTTGATAAGGACTATAATTTAGAAACAAACGTTGACATACAATTGCAAAATAAGCCAGTCGACGTAAACACTTTTGTAAATATGCAACTTTTTCATAAGGCAAATGCACATTGGACGAATGACGAAAATGATTCGTGTCTGAAGTTTTTGTATAAGTCTCCCACATTATATTCCCATTTGGTGAGCTCGGGATTTAGTTTACCATCTACAAGCACATTCTTCCTTAAGTTTACCGGCCGGTTTTTCCAACCAAATGATTCATCTTTTAAAGAGCAAGGCTGAAACTATGTCAAACTTAGAGAAAAGATGTATGTACATTAATTTTTGATGAAATGGCAATCAAACCCGAACTTGATTGCAACATTAAAAATGACATGGTATACGGCTTTTCTAGCCTCCAAAGAAATGGTTTTTACTCTTAGGGGATTAAACAAAAATTGGAAGCAAACTACATCTTATTATATAGGATGCCGGAAAGGTGATGATATTGCCGAGATTTTGAAGTTAACAATATCAAAAACTTTGGAGTGTGGTCTCCAAGTTATTGCTGTTTGCTGTGACCAAGGCAGTAATAACAGAAGAGCATACACATTACTTGGGACAGCCGAAACCAAGCTCGTTTTTGAAATTGAAAATCAACCAATTTTTCTTTTATGTAATTATCCTCACTTATTCAAAAGCGTGCGAAATTGTTTGCTTAAGAATTCAATTTTAATATCTGAAGATGTTGTTTCATGGGGAATCCTTGTCAAACTTTTTGAAGAGGATTCCAAGAATATCTTTCAGGTATGCTTTAAACTAACGAATAGTCATATAAACCCGAACAACTTTGAAAAGTTGTCAGTGAAATTGGCTACCCAAGTTTTTAGCGCTAATGTAGCTGCTGGAGTCTTCAACGCAATTTCAGCAAACTGTTTTAAGACTGATACCAATAAGAAGATTGCTGCTTCAAAGGCAACTTTTTTAAGCAAAATGAACGATCTTTTCGTCAACTTAAACAGTTACAGTTTAAACACAAGCAACTTTAATCGACAACCCATTTCATCACATAGTGAAACTCTGCAGTCCATTAAAACTGCTATTCAGTGGATATCATTATGGGAGACAAATTCCGAGAACAAGCTCTGTTAATAAAATTGCGAGCTTATAACACCTATGACACATTATCCGAATTTGGAAATTTAACTGTTCCTTCCTTGGAATTTGAAGCTTACTCGTAGATATGTGAAAAGTATGCAAACACTTTTTGAAAGCCAGTTTGAAAAATACGACACGAAGGACACTTGGTTGAAGCTTTGCTAAAATTCAAAATGACAGCTTCCGCTAGTATGAAATGTGACGATGATGAGCACAGACACTCCATTTGCAAATTAATTTTAATTTGTCTAATCAAATTTTCGATTAAGAAAACCAATAATGATCTCTGTGGAGTTAAAAGTGTAAGGAATTGAAAACTTCACTTTATTATACGTACATACATATGTGTACCTATATTAATCCTTTCTTTGTTTTGTTAAGATTTTTTTTTGCGAATTTTTGTTATATTTTCTTTTTTTTCACTCTTGTTTGTTAAGTTTTTCTAGTTATTCATTATTTTTTTAATTAATGGATATCTACTATTTATTTTATAAATATTATTATTTCTTTAGTTCTTACTAAAGAGCGAGGACTATGCCTACAGGGGACACCTCGAAAAAAAAACGCGTTTAATATTCTATCTCATTGGGTAACGTGGAAAAGAATATTTGAACTATTCAGCGCCCTTCGTTTGTCCGTGCAACAGAGGATAGGGTTTGATTCGAAAATTTTTCTGTATAATTTCATACAATTCAAACAAAAACAAACAAATCTATCTGTAGCCATCATAAATTTCTGGCACTCCGTCCATCCACCACCCCGCTGTGAAAATATGTTTTTTCATCCCTTAACCAGACCACCACTTGAACTAAAAACCTGACGCATAACGCATAATATGCATCCACCACTCCACTCCCTAATCAGAAAAACGTACATCTTTTCACTGAACAAGAAAAAAAATAACAATCTGCTCATACCTTTTTTTCATCAGTTTCTTTACTCATTTTCTTGGCAAAGTCATTCACTCAGTTGCGTAACATGTGTGCAAAAATTCGGAATGGGAATGAAAACCCAAGAAAGATTTTGTTTACTTTGTTTCCACTCATCACTCACTCATTCTCTGATTATAACTCCATTCTCAGAGAGTAATAATATTTTACTTCGCTCTCGAAGAATGAGAATACGCCACCTGGACGGTTGGAGTAATTACTAAAAAATATTGCTTGATGATATAAGTTTCATACACAATGGCTGTGTGCATGTTGTGCTGTGGTAGCGATTCCCACTGGGGATGTTATAATTGAGTTGGTAATTGTATTTCATTTCAACGAGTGTGTGGGGTCAGCTAAAATAAGTGATAGATATTCTAATATTCTGATATTGGGCGAGGGATTTAAGATACAAAAATTAGGCGGATGTCTCGGCTGAGGAATGTGCAAAGTTCCACTGTTAATAGACTTGGTTCTGTTAGTGAACGATTTATTGTTATCGGTGAAAATGTTGTCCGACCGTGGAACCTAAAGAAAAATGCATGTTTTTAATATGAACGTTTCATTTTATACGAAAAGGAGTCGCATGTAGGTACAATGTCTGAGGTTTGTAGCTTTTGTGGTGCACTAAAGTGAGCAAAAGAATCTGCTGGATTGTGTTGTTCAAGCGGAAAAGTAATGTTCAGTGAAATAGGTACACCGCCGGAACCACCAAACAGCATTCTATAGGTGATCATCTTCAGTCAAAAACTTTTTTAGAGATTCCCAGAAAGTTCAACTCAGCTTTTAAAATGACCTCCTTTGGTGGTATGGCGTCGCACATCAATCACATTTGACATTTGTGATCTAGACAGCTGCAGTATACAAACAAACGAGCAATGGAGCACTATACTCCGCAAGAGCGTGGAGTAATTGCGTCGACAAAGAAAAGGACGATTTTTTGTCGAAATTCATCTTGAGCGACGAGGCGCATTTCCACTTAAGCGGTTACGTCAATAAACAAAATCTTCATTTCTGGGGCACTGAAAATCCTCGTCTGATGCACGAAGAGCCATTACATCCACTCAAAGCCACTGTGTGGTGCGGCGTTCACGCTGTTACCGGCGAACACTACACGGCCATGATAAATGACTTCTTACTGCCGGAATTGGATGAGCGGGGCTTGGTGAACATGTGGTTTCAACAAGACGGTGCAACTGCATACACAGCACGAGCCACAATGAATATTGTGAAGGAAGCGTTTCCTGGTCGCGTAATCTCCCGTTTTGGCGATTTGGCATGGCCAGCAAGATCGCCCGATTTAACCATCCCAGACTTCTTTTTTTGGGTCAACTTGAAGTCGCGGGTTTATGCCAACAAGCCTCAGACAATCGCAACCCTTAAGGAGAATATTCCGTAAAGTTATGGAAAATGCGATAAAATGGGAACAAATGTGTATCAACACTGGCGGCAGCCACTTGGCGGATGTCATCTTTTGTACTTAACAGAAAAAATTTTAAAGGTCTTCTAAATAAAGATTTCCATCACTCAAAATCATTTTTTTTATTAAGTGAAAAGGTAATTCAAAAACAAAATGGGATGATTAATTTCATGTCATGTTCACACAGTGTAGTGCCCAGTGCTGCATTACTCTACTGAAGCTTAGGGGTGGAAGGAGTGAATTGGAGCAGTTGTGTGTCGGCGAGCATGTAGGTAGTTTCGCGTTGCGATTCTTTCCGAAAATGATGCGAGATGTACGACATTTCTTTTAGCTTGCCCAGCAAATATATCTTTTTCAGAAGCTGTGCTCGCGGCAAATAAAACAAAACAATGAATGCCGCTGCACCACCCTTTTTGTTTTTTTTGTGTCAGAATATTTTTTCATTTGTGTACTGATTACGTTTTGTTCGTAACTTCAGCCGTATGTCTTCATCATCGCATTTGGCTTTAATCGCTTAGTTGTCTTTTAATTGCTATATTTTTTTATCTATGTACACAATCATGTTTGAAAATATACAAAATAGAATAATCATCGTAAATTCCAACGAACGCTTCCATTTGCTCTCTTATCTAAATGTGTATTCATTTTAATCCGCGATCCTTACTACTCCACGATCGAATAGATTATGACAAAATGGAATAGAAACGGAACATTTTGGATGTGGAACGTGACTGCTACCCCCGATTTTTATATTTTCTTTCTTCGTGACTGCCGCGTTCCCTGTACCTCTCACTGTTCTCACCCAAAAACCTCCGACATAGCGCACTCATGAGTAACGATCTAAACAGGGTCTAAGCTTGCATTGTGTATTAGTTGATTTTTGTAATAAATGCCACGGTATGTTCTTTCTTGTAAAACTACTTTTATAATCAGTAGATTTTTAGTTTCATAGATATTTGATTTATTCAAAATGTATACAAATGGACAAATTTTTAATTTTTTTTTTTAATGTGGACCTTTTGTTATATAATTTGGTGTTCTTCGGTCACATTTTTAGTATCATCTAAGAGTAAAAGATGCCAAGAAGCAATTTATAAAAAAAATGCTGTCCATAATAGGCCCCATACACAATACGATAAGTCTGACAGACATTGAAGTTCGTCTGACCGATCCCATCGTGGGCGGCGTTGTTGGATGGTCTGTCAGACGGTCGGATGAATAGCACACATGCAAGATTGAAAGTTCGAGTCGAAACGGAGTTGAGATTTCTACCTGCGTATTTGCACTCACCGAATCGAAAGATTGAGTCGAAATTGGATTGAAAGTGAGTTGGACTGACAGATGAGCATTACCGCCATTCATTGATATTTTAGCTGTGTTAGTGTTAATGACCTTTACACCATCCGCTCGCCAACCAAACACTAAAAAAACAAACTAGTTTTTCATCCCTACAAAAGAAAAAAACCCACACTACAACCATCTGTCAGTTCGACTTCTCGACCCAGGTACTTTGGCATATTTTCGACTCAACTGAGCTCAAATAGTGTAGTCGAGTCGAGTCAACTCGGTTTCGACTCGACCCGCGTACACATGAATTTCGATCCGGTTTCAATCTAGGTTCAATCCTGCACGTGTACGGGGTACAGCAATGTTTGATATTTTGAGGCAGTGCTAAGTTGTCGTCCGACTGTTTGTATCGTGTGTGGTAAGACTGTCTAGCCGTTGTATAGTGTGGGGAAAAGTAAAGCCCGGTCAGACAGAACAGGTCGGATAGACAAATCGTATTGTGTATGGGCCCTAAAACTTCTCCTCTAGATTTTATCACCCGTAATGTGTGTCTATTTTATTAAACATTCTAAGGCTGTTTATCATAAGGGTTGAAGCGTAGTCTGGCTTGTGCATTTTAACTAGAAAACAGTTGTATGATGTTATGATGTCAAAAGTTCAAGTCTGCCTGTTGTGGGGTACGCACGCGTCGGGAACTTTATAAATCATCTATCAATAACTATTTAAAATGTCTTGCAATTCGTACAGAAATAAAGTTGAACGAGCAGAATTAAAAGTGGTTCGCTGTGACTGCAATAAAATTTTTCATGCTGCTTGTGAAAATATTCCGCATGTAGACATAGAACACATAAAACAATTTATTTTGAAATTCAAGAAGTGAAGGAAAATCAAAGAGTACAGATTGAGAAATTGCAAGCCAAAAACATAGAGTACGAACAAAGAATCATTGTGCTAGAGGATAAAGCAAATTATTTAGAACAATTGTCATTATCAAACACAGTTGAAAATTTTTCAACATTGTTGTGTTATATTAATGCGCTCGAGAATTTACCTCTAGTAATTGTTTTAAGTGAAATATGGATTTTCGAAAATGAATTGAGTTTATATATTGAGTATAATATTCCAGGATACTTGCCTCCTTTGGAAATTCTAAAGAAGCTCACCAAGCGGGGGGTGTAATGGTGTATGTTAAATTTGGTTATTCGTGCAATTTTTCTAAAATTCCAATTTCAAGTGCCGATGTTGTGGAATTGTCGTTTGAATATCAAAATGAAATCTATACAATGCTGTGCATGTATAGACTTCATGAAATAAGTAAAGCAGTTTTTATAAATGATCTTGATGGTATACTTGAGCAACAAAAGAAAAAAAATTGATTGTTTTAGGTGACATAAACATAGATATTTTGAATCACTCCGATAATTTCACAGAGAACTATTTATTTCTAATGGAGTCAAATGGACTAAAATGTATAATCAATGATCCAACTCGTGTTACAGAATATTCTTCCACTTGTATTGACCATAAACATATTTACTAGGGTACATACAAATTTTATAAATATTTTAAATGGTAGAATTTATGACTACAGAATTACCGACCACCATATGATAACTCTAAACATTTATAAAAATCAAAGCCAAAACCATAATTTCAATCCCCCACGAAATAAACGAATTATAGATTATAGAATGTTAAAAGAAATGCTAAGTTATGAATTTTGGGAGCCGGTCTATTCTGCGGCTAATCCTTCTATTGCCTTTGATATATTCCTTTCAATCTTACTGAAGTATTTAAAATCTTGCACAAGTGTGCCTTTACATAACTCTATTAAGAAAAAACATTTAAAACCATGGATGACTAATTCACCCCTTAAACAAATACAAAGGAAAAATCGCTACCCAGTTAAATCTGCAAAGTATCCAGAAAACCGAAGATTAAGAAATTGTTATCTATAAAAAAATGTGCAAAAGGATTTCTAAAGAAGTTCTAGAAACGCGTAACAATTATTATTCTAATATGTTCGAAAGGGCAAATGGTAATAGTAGAGAGGAATGGAGAGTTGTAGACAGCATTTTGGGGAAACAAAAACAACCTATAGAGATAAATGATATAGAAGTTGATGGAGTTCTTTTATCTGACTCCAAAAGTATCTCAAACAAATTCAATAAATATTTCACACATATGTCAGAGCATTTAAAGCCATCATATGATCATTATAGGTCATGCAATTGTAGCTTACCTACAAATGTTATTGATGATAATGTACAAACAAATAGTTTTGTATTTGACCCAATTACTTCCATTGAGCTTTATAAACTTATAATGTCATTAAAAAACAAAAATTCGTGTACCAGTGATGGTATAACAAGTTTTCTACTGAAAAGTATACCCTGACAAATAGTTGATATATTGGGTTACATTTTTAACCTGAGTGTCAGTTATGGTTGTTTTCCTCAATCTCTTAAATGTTCTGACGTAATTCCATTTTACAAGAAAGGCAATAGAAGAAATGTAGCTAACTATAGACCCATATCTCTTTTAACTTAACTTTCGCTAAACTTATTGAGAAACTGGTTAAAGTCAGAATGCTAAAATTCTTAGAGCGTAATGAGTACTTCTCTATTAATCAATTTGGTTTTAGGTCTGGATTATCAACAGAGGATGCTATTCTCAGAGTATGCTCTCAGTTACATGAAGGTCTAAACAATAGTAAATCCTCAATGGCTTTGTTCATAGATATGACAAAAGCATTTGATATGGTTTACCATCAATTATTGCTAAAAAAATTATATATTATATTATTATATAGACAACAAAAAGTTAAATCAAATGGAATCTTTAGAGAAGCCCACGTTTTAAGAAATGGCGTCCCTCAAGGTTCTGTCCTTGGCCCTCTACTATTTTTGATTTATGTATATCAATTCGCTTTTCAAGCAGCAATTTAATGGCCTAGCCACTGCCTTTGCTGATGACATTACTTGTACGTATATGTTCCAAAATCATTTTGAATGTATTGCTAAGATTGGAGAAGACTTAGAACAATTAAGACTGTGGTTTACCGCTCATAAATTAATTATTAGAGAAGATACTAAACTGATATCTTTCAAAATATCAGGTAATGCTTTAACTGATTAAATCTTTATTTTCATGATCGTGATTGTACTAGTTTCAGTTTACCACCACACACTTTTCATAGCAACAATTCATGTTCTGATAAGTGTTTTAAAATCGAGTCAGTAAAAACTTATAAATATCTACGAGTTTTAATAGATTATAACTTGAACTGGAGGGATCATATCGAAGCTATAAAATCACATATGAATCTAGTATCTCGTAAGATGTATCTGATTAAACCTTATTGCTCCAAGAAAGTTTTGTATAAAATTTATTATGGTCTAGGACATTCAAAATTGCAGTATGGCATTATAAATTGGGGAGGATCTTATTTACATACGTTCACACCTGTTTTAACAGCGCAAAAATATCTAGTTCGTATTCTTTCTAACTGCAATCGTAGTTAATATTCCAGTTGCACATACAACTCATTTTTTCCATTTTTACACAGTTACAGCCCCAACATGTTTTAATAGACTTCCATATTCCATCCGAATAATTCATAACTTTAATGAATGCATTGAAAAAATCAAAAACTGGTTATTTACTTTTGATCATGCCAGAATTGAATCTTTGTTAAGAATTATATCTTAAAACGCAGCAGGGAAACACTATTTTAACACTTTCATAATAGAATCTTGTATATTGAGTTTGAATTGTATACAACATTTTTATTTTTTGAAATTTTTAAATATTAGTTACTGATTATCACCCCACATCAGAACTCTACAAAATTGTTTATTTAACACTATTCATGCAAACAGGAAAGAATAAAGGATGACCTTAAAAATCAGGGATTCCATGTACATAGTCGATGCAGTTAATAAACTAAAATGGAAAAGTTATTAGCCGCTAGATATGTTCATGCTCTCATTCAGCCCTGAAGAAAATATAGACAGAATTTATGAAGTCAAAAGTATTATGTACTGGAAGGTACAAATAGAGCCCTTAAAAAAAAAATAAACTCATTCCACAATGTAAAAATTGTCAATCTTATGGACATACTCAAAAATATTGTGGTAAAGATCCGAGATGTGTCAAATGCACAGGTAATCACCACACCAAAGATTGCAAAAAACCAGCTGATGAGCCACCAAAGTGCATACATTGCAAACAGGCACACCCAGCCAACTATAGAGGATGTACAGTAGCTAAGGAGATACAAAAGATAAGGGCAAACAACACGAAAAAGTTAGTTGAAAGACAAACCCTTCCGAAGGAAAACGAGCATCACAAATATCATGCTAACACAGAAGAAAAAACAACTGACCAAATTATTAAAAAGAAAAACAATGGAACAACATATGCTGAGGTTGATCGCTCTTTGAGTATTACTAACTGTCCTCTAGAGCAACAAGAAGACGATTTGAAACAAACCCTACAGGCCATCCTAGTGAAAATATCTAATATAGAGACATCCGTTTCCAATCTCGACTCAAGAGTGAGACAAATTGAGAGCAACGCTAAAAGAGTTGCCCCAAAATCAAAGTAACTTAATGACTAAATCACTAAAAATAATGGCATGGAATGCAAATGGACTGTTACAATACCAAAAAGAGTTAAGGACGGTCCTGGATATGAATAAAATAGACGTTTGTCTCGTTTCCGAAACTCACTTTACCAAAGAATCATTTATTAAATTCAGAGGGTATAGAGTCTATCATACCATCCATTCGGATGCTAGAGCGGGGAGCGCTGTCATTGTTAAAGGTAGTATAAATCATTACGAGGAATCCAAAACTCAACCAAACAAAATACAATCAACACCTGTAGTTATAGAGACAACAAATTTCCCAATAGTTGTTGCTAGTATTGACTGCCCTCCTAAATATTCGATAAAAAGAAATGAATATTTAGAACTTCTACATAGATCAATTGGGACAAAAGTTTATCATCGGTGGAGACTTTAATGCGAAAAACACATACTGGGGATCAAGGCTAACGACAACCAAGGGAAGAGAACTCCTTAACGCAATAAATGAGAAAGGGTGTGAAGCCTTATCTACAGGAAAGCCTACCTACTGGCCGACTGATTCGCAAAAAATCCCCGATCTCATTGATTTCTTCATAGTTAAAAATATCTCAAGGAACTCTCTGCAAATTGAAGAAAGTCATGAATTAAGCTCGGACCACTCACCTATCCTACTGACCCTGAGAGAGTGCATTAATCAAAAAGTAAGTAATCCACCTCTTACTAGTAAACGCACGGACTGGGTAAGCTTCAAATCAAGTCTTCAAGAGAAGATAAAACCACTTACACCAATACGATCTAAAGAGCAATAAGATTCTCAGCTCGAGCAATTTATCAGATATATCCAATTCTCGGCCTGGGAAGACACGCCAAATATCAAAAAACAATTGAAGGGTAACTACTATCCTCTCGAAATTAGAGAGTTAATTGCCAAAAAGAGGAGAGCGAGAAAGAAATGGAACCAAACCAGAGCCCCCCAAGATAAAAATAAGTTTAATAATCTGGCACATCAAGTTAGACGAACAATTAAGGAACTTAAAGATTCTGAAATTAATTCATTTCTGCAAAATCTTAGCAATAATAAAAACACAGAGTACTCGCTCTGGAAAGCCACTAAGAAATTAAAGAGACCAATCATTCACATTCCTCCAATCAAACTACAGGATGGAAAGAGGTGTTGTGCTCAAAACCTAGAGACCACACACAGTCATAGGAATGGCAATCGAACTGTGTCAACCAAAGCAGCAAAACAATACGATAGGGGGTCATATTGCAAACATAAGCAATACTGACCTATTGTAGTGCAACTATGTCAAGTGCTGCATATCTTGTGTTGGACAATAAAACTGTGTCAGGGTATGAAAATAGAATGCGTGGTTGACCTGGAACTGGTGACGATCTAGGCAAGAGGATAGGTAGCGTGCAAGATGATGAGCAGAGTTGTCGGCACTCGATTCACAACGTCCAAACTAAGTGGTTGTTTCATTTCCCTGCAAGATCGCGATTCCAACAGTGGGCTAAAAGTAACAAACAAAAAGCTGAAAGATTTGCAGAGCATCTGGAAGAAATTTTCCAACCAAACCCGGGGGAGTATGATGATTTGCCTAGCGTAGAACTTTCAGAAGAAAATGAAGAACTGACCGCAACATCGTCATCTGAAGTGAGAAAGGAAATAAAAACTCTAAATGCGAAAAAAGCGCCAGGATTTGAATTAATAACTGCTCAAATTCTAAAGCAGCTCCCAAAAAAAGGAATTTCGAAGCTTACATGCATCATCAACGCTGCATTTAAACTATAATATGATCCACAGCTATGGAAAGTAGCTGAAGTTATCATGATAGCCAAACCGGGAAAACCACCTCACAAGCATCATCCTATAGGCCAATATCTTTGCTGCCTATAATGTCCAAACCTTTTGAAAGACTGCTATTAAAAAGACTGCCACCAAATATAAAACGGAAACATATTATTCCAGACCACCAATTTGGCTTCCGAGTGAAACACTCAACCATTGATCAGGTACACCGAATAACAAACATTGTTGAAAAAGCGCTTGAAGAGAAAAAAGTTTGTTCTACAGTCTTTCTCGATGTAGCACATGCATTTGACAAAGTTTGGCATGAGGGACTAGTCTACAAACTAAAAAGGATACTACCCAATGAACAGACTGAAATTCTGAAATCGTACATTTCGGACAGATACTTCCGCATAAAAGAGAAAGACACATATTCGGAGCTTAAGGAAATTAAAGCGGGTGTACCCCAAGGAAGTGTTCTTGGGCCAATACTATATCTCCTGTATACTCCCGACATTCCAACACTAGAATACAACTCGATTGCTACATTTGCTGATGCCACGGCTTTAATGGCAGTTGCGGAAAGTAATGTGGACTCAACCCGTAAACTACAAGAGGCGATCTCGCATATTCAAAACTGGACAAGAAAATGGCGAATACGAATAAACGAATCAAAATCAGTACATGTTAACTTCACAAATAAAAAAATAGAACACATATCAGTGTATGTTAATAACCAAGTTATACCATACGCAAACTGTGCAAAGTATCTTGGTATGACTTTGGATGCGAAACTTCGATGGAAGGCCCATGTCAAGAAAAAAAGAGAGGAGATTGGTATTCGCTACAGGAAAATGTACTGGATGACAGGAAGACAGTCTTGTCTATCAACGTATAACAAAATCTTACTTTACTAGCAAGTCATATAACCCATATGGACCTATGGTATTCAACTTTGGGGTTGTACCAAAAAGAGCAACGTTAAAATTATACAACGATTTCAAAACAAGGTGCTGAGAAACATTGCACCTTTCTACATTAGGAGCGATGACCTTCATAGGGACCTTGGCGTGGAATGTGTACAGAATGAAATTCATAGATTCGCTAAAAAGCATGAGGATCGGCTTCACCACCACACGAACACAAACCTAGTGAGGAGACTACAAAGAATCAAACCTTTTGAACTAGTGCAGCATATATAATCAAATATAGTATAAGTTAGCATCAAAGCTTTAAACTTTTAAATGTACCCTTTTTTCAATTTAAGTCAAAACAAAATTGCTTATTAGTCCAAAAACTAGATTGTAATATTTTACTAACACTACAATGTGTTTTCAATAAAAAAAAAATTTAACACCATAACAATAATTTAGAACAAATTGTTCATTAAATTAAAGATCGACAGCTATTTTTTTTTCTTATTCATGCATTCAGTAAATATAAATTATTAAAAAAAATTGTTACTCTTCGTTTTAAGTTGAAATGAAAGGAATAAAAAAAAAAGTAGTATGAAGAGAAAGATCTTGATGCAAAATTGGGCTACCTTCAGAGCTATTTGCTAAATAATAAACTTAAAGGTTTCAAGCTTAAAAGATTCCATTGCAAAAATGACAGCTGAGAACGTAGGAAGAAAAAAATATTTTAAAAGAATAAAAGCTGAAATACAAGAAATTTCAAAAAAAAATTAGAAGTTATCAAGAACTAGTTGCCAAAATAATTGGTGTTGATGGGCAACTAATTTTAAGATGAAGACATGTGAGAAGTATTTGAAGCATTTGCTTATGATACGACTAAGTTGCATCTTGAGCTCTATCCGTGGCATCACATGACTCCAACAGTGCACAAAATTCTTCTGCATGGATCAGAAGTTATTGCTCTTCTACCGATTGGGGAGCTAACTGCTCCTACCGAAGAAGCAGCTTAACCATGGAAGAAGCATTTCAGGTAGCACCAGTTAGGTTTTGCGAGAAAGTCTTCTAGGACAGAATCCATCATGAATGTTCTTAACAGGTTTAAAAACATTATTAGCAGTAGGAAATAATAATAATTGTGGCGATACACAAAAATGCATACACAGCACAATGCACCTGGAACGCCCTTCACCTTAAAACGACAATAATAATGACTATATACGACGAAGGAACCCGGGAACTGGTGCCAAACTATTTAAGCAGCAGTCACTACTCTTCGTTTAACTCTTGTGTGCCCAACGTAAAAGGCAGTGTAAAAGTATTGTTTAATTACAAACAAACATATATTCATATACATGTATGTATAATAGATGTAAAAATAAAGCATAATTTCGTTTACACGACCTGCAAAAGGCATAAACCAGGGCTAAGGCATTGATGGGAATCCTTGGCAGTTCTTCATCAAAACATTTTTGGACAATTTGCGGGAACACGGAGGATGGACGATACAGAAGTCTACATAGTGGTCGCGAGGCAAAAGGCTTTGGCGGATGAGCTAACGAAGCTAAAAATCAATTTCAAAAAAGACGGCCTCGGAAGAAAAACGAGTAAATATAAGTCCGATCGATTACAAAGACTCGAAGCTATTTGGCAAGAGTTCGTCACAACCATCAGCGAATCAAGCAGCACGTCAAAACGGATACACCATATGTCACTGGGAACCTACCAGAAAGGGTTCATACTGCTTATCGCAATCTTAAGGCTATGTTGGAAGAGATTCAGACCGATGAAGATCCGGATACTCTCCCACCAACCACAGGGATCATGGTGCGGAGGCTAGCGCCAAACCCAACGAAGAAAAGGGCGCATTTCCCAGATTCAAGAGGGTAGGGACGGTTGACGCTGTCCACGAGATGGGCAAGGCAGGGACCATTGGTAAACCAGAAGTGCCCGCACTCCAATCAATTCATGACGGCACCAGGATATCGGGCCTAGTGTGATAGCAACAAACGGCAATAGAAAGGTTGCGTAGAGCCATTCCTATCTTCAAGATAAGACAGATAGAGCGCCATTGGGACGACATCCAACAATTGCACAGTCAAATATATGAGCAATCGGCAGACCCAGAAGTCAACGGGTACAACGCTCAACAATTTCTTAACTTAGAGGAAGATGTTTAACAGACCCTGGTGGACTTCTACGGGCGATTAAACCAATGGGAACAACAAGCAACCCTCCGCAACAATCCAAGTAACCAAGCAAGCTGGTGGTCAGGTGCGTACCTATAGGGTAAGTCATTGGACGATCCCTTCAGGCAAACGTTTCAAGAAGACTCAATGCCTCCTCGCGGCGGCCACCGGGCAACGGCCCTCGTGCTGTAGCAGTTACCATCCAGTCGAGGAACGTGTTACTGTGCTTATGTGCCTCTCCTGTGTCCCGTTTGAACGGTTGCGGCAACGGCATGAAAGCCGGCTAAAGTGAGCGACGAGGGGAGAAAACCCCAATATTAAATCCCTAATCCAAGGTGGAACAGTATACGCTGAGGGATGCATGGCTAAGAGGGTGCTTAATCGTTAGTATGTGAACTCCGAATACCTGGCTACCTTCGGCTTCAAACCAGTCTTCCTGTGGCATGCCGGGCTCTGGCATGGGTGACCTCCTTTCCCGGAGACTCGTGGGTCCAAAATTAATAAATCAAATATAAAAAACTTAAAAACCGATGCATCTCTTATCGCATCAACCTCGGCTTCTGCTGTTGAACAACCCGTTGTAGCTAGAGAAGCTTTAGTGCTCTCATCGGCCAATAATATGTCTCGGTCTACTATTGAGCAGCCGAACAACGTCAAGAAGTCAGAAGGCGATGCCATATGGGCCCCATCTGAACCTTCCCAAGACCCCAGAACTGTAGAAGTGGAATCGGCCACTTCAGATCCTGACGCATCTACCCTTGTTGATGCCTGTAGCGTCGTCTCGGAGAAATCCGGATGCTCTTCCATTGGGAAGAGGCTAGACGGACTACAGATCCAGCATCAGCAGAGTAGGTTCGTCAAACTCAGTTCAACAGAAAGGAGACAGTTTAAATATCCTTTACGCATAGGCAAAGATAGAGAGAGTGCTCTCATCTATGCGAAAACCGCCCTCCCGCCTCTTCCGCCCCCTCCGCTAAACGCGAAAACAAACGGGTCAGATCAGAGGATCAGACCCCGCCGGCTTCGGCCGCCAAAAAGGTCAGGGCAGGACCTGCACCTGATGCTCCCACTTTTAGCCAGGTGGCTAGTGATGTCGGGTTGGGTGTTGTCCCGGTTGACCTATCAACCCAGCCCCTCTCAAATGAGCAGATGGCTCTTTTCCAAGAGGCTATTATAGACAACACCTCGATTGCGATGAGCAACAGTGGCGTGTGGCCATCCTTTTCAGGCTCGCCTCTCAGATCGGGGAGGCTAACTTTTATCTGCGCAGACAGTTCTACTGCCGAGTGGATGCGCTCGAACTTCGAGAGGATTAGAGCTAAATGTGGACTGAACGTGACGCTGGTGCAAGAGGGGTCTTTCCCGAAATCACACATCGTCCGAGGGTTCTTCCACAGAGTCTTGAGCTCTCCTCAGCGAAAATACTAGCGACAATCGCTTCTCAGAACGCTGAGTTGCAGGCCAACACATGGAAGGTCGTACAGAGAGAGAAGGAAGGTGCGCTCCTTCACCTCGTGCTAGCGATAGACGACGCCTCTATGAAAAGACTTAACTTCCTTAAAGGCAAGATCAACTACCGATTTAATTTTGCCAAGCTGATCCTTAAGAGCACCGACAAGGTTTCAGCGTCGGACAGTGGTACAGTTGAGACAGCAAAGGCTGTGCCATTACGTGCGGTGAAAGCTATGCCCACCCTGCCCTCTAGTAGCAGTGCCGCAGGGCACGTTACTCCTGACGATTCCCGAACAACTCCCATGGAACAGGCAGCAACACCAGCCTTCCCTTCCATCACCAGCGCCACTGGGCATGGTGATCAGAATGTTTGCAGAGCCGTCCCTAACAAGCAGGCCCCACGACCAATCTCTTCGACCAGCAGCGCCACTGGGCATATTGGTCCCACTGTCTCTGGCAATACATCTGCTAATTTGCCAGCCAGACCAATGGGTCACCGCAAAGAAAGCAGAAAAACATCAGCCCCTTCAACCGGTAAAGTGACCGGTTCACCTCATCCGTCAAGCGGCGCCACTGGGCACGCTTATCGGACGGTTACAGAGCCGGCTAGAAGCAGACCACAGGGTCTTTCTACTCAGGCTGCTTGTCGTAGAGGAAAGGGTCCTAAAATGGCCCAAATACTCCGGCAAGCCAGATCATAGAAGGAGGATTAATGTGCACAATACGGGTGCTACAGGCAAACCTGCATCACGCTAAAGGCGCGTGCGCTACCCTTAGCAAGCGGTTCGCCGAAGAGAACATAACCCTTGGTCTTATCCAAGAACCTTGGGTTATTTGCGGACATTTAAAAGGTCTACGGAATAGGTCAAGTAAGTTAATTTTTAAGTGTGGGGAGCCAGTGCCAAGGGCGGTCTGCTTAATAAGCACAAATATAAACTTTCTTCCAATTCCAGAATACATCACGAAGGACCTGGTGACACTGCTCGTAGAAGTCCCGACCGAGAGGGGAACACAAAGCATCGTGTGTGCCTCGGCATATTTCCCCGGCGACAACGACAACATCCTGCCTACAGAGGTCCGAGGACTTATTCAATACTGCCAACAAAACAACCTACACTACATCATAGGTTGTGATGCAAATGCGCATTATGTTGTATGGGGCAGTAGTGGCATCAACAGAAGGGGTGAGTGTCTTTTAGAATACCTTCCTAGTAGTTGTGTAGATATTTTAAATTGAGGCTCTAAACCTGCTTTCATAAGCAGCCTCGCTGTCGGACCATCAACACATCAGGTTCGACATTCAAGGCAAACTGTCACATGCTTCTACTAGATATGATCCCAAGTCAACGGACTGGAATTTATATCGAGGACTTGTTCTCTCAAAATTGGATATGCTCGTTACACCTATCGAGTCCATAGGGGACCTAGATGAAGCAGCATACCAATTGAATGATGTGCTGCTTACTTCCTACCACGACAGCTGTATTCATAAAACCAGATTGTGTAAACGAAAGGTTCCCTGGTGGAATCATCAGCTTGCCAAACTTAGGAAGCAAGTTAGAAAACTCTTTAACCATGCTAAACGCACGAAGAGCTGGGACAAATACAGGTCCGCTCTTACTGAATACAATCTAGAATTGAGGCGATCCAAACGTGCTACATGTAGAAAATGTTGCGAAAACATTGCTGACTTGCCAGTAGCAGCACGAACCCATAAGGCACTCGTTAAAGATCATGCTTACTGTGTAGGCTTACTAAAAAAACCTGATGGCACTTACACGTCGGACCGTATGGACACTCTCAAAACCTTACTTGAGGTCCATTTTCCAAGTTCGTCCACCCATGTACAACACATGTACTCGAACGTAGCTGACCATAGGGTCGGTATTGATAATAGAGCAAATAGTTTATCCGGAATAATTTTTAGTCCAGGTAAGGTTAAATGGGCGGTTAGCTTCTTTAAACCATTCAAAGCCCCCGGCGGTGACGGTCTCTTTCCAGCACTTCTGCAGAAAGTTATCGCCCTCATCATGCCAGGTATTATAGCTATATCTAGAGCCAGCTACAATTGGGGATACATCCCGACTACCTGGAGACAGGTAAACGTGATCTTCATTCCCAAACCGGGCAATAGGCCCAGTGAGCTGTCTAAATCTTACAGACCCATAAGTCTAACATCATTTGTTCTCAAAACGATGGAGAGACTCATCGATGTTGACATTAGAGGTCGGTTGGATTGTTTAATTACAAACAAACATATATTCATATACATGTATGTATAATAGATGTAAAAATAAAGTATAATTTCGTTTACACGACCTGCAAAAGGCATAAACCAGGGCTAAGGCATTGGTGGGAATCCTTGGCAGTTCTTCATCAAAACATTTTTGGACAATTTGCGGGAACACGCAGGATGGACGATACAGAAGTCTACATAGTGGTCGCGAGGCAAAAGGCTTTGGCGGATGAGCTAACGAAGCTAAAAATCAATTTCAAAAAAGACGGCCTCGGAAGAAAAACGAGTAAATATAAGTCCGATCGATTACAAAGACTCGAAGCTATTTGGCAAGAGTTCGTCACAACCATCAGCGAATCAAGCAGCACGTCAAAACGGATACACCATATGTCACTGGGAACCTACCAGAAAGGGTTCATACTGCTTATCGCGATCTTAAGGCTATGTTGGAAGAGATTCAGACCGATGAAGATCCGGATACTCTCCCACCAACCACAGGGATCATGGTGCGGAGGCTAGCGCCAAACCCAACGAAGAAAAGGGCGCATTTCCCAGATTCAAGAGGGTAGGGACGGTTGACGCTGTCCACGAGATGGGCAAGGCAGGGACCATTGGTAAACCAGAAGTGCCCGCACTCCAATCAATTCATGACGGCACCAGGATATCGGGCCTAGTGTGATAGCAACAAACGGAAATAGAAAGGTTGCGTAGAGCCATTCCTATCTTCAAGATAAGACAGATAGAGCGCCATTGGGACGACATCCAACAATTGCACAGTCAAATATATGAGCAATCGGCAGACCCAGAAGTCAACGGGTACAACGCTCAACAATTTCTTAACTTAGAGGAAGATGTTCAACAGACCCTGGTGGACTTCTACGGGCGATTAAACCAATGGGAACAACAAGCAACCCTCCGCAACAATCCAAGTAACCAAGCAAGCTGATGGTCAGGTGCGTACCTATAGGGTAAGTCATTGGACGATCCCTTCAGGCAAACGTTTCAAGAAGACTCAATGCCTCCTCGCGGCGGCCACCGGGCAACGGCCCTCGTGCTGTAGCAGTTACCATCCAGCCGAGAAACGTGTTACTGTGCTTATGTGCCTCTCCTGTGTCCCGTTTGAACGGTTGCGGCAACGGCATGAAAGCCGGCTAAAGTGAGCGACGAGGGGAGAAAACCCCAATATTAAATCCCTAATCCAAGGTGGAACAGCATACGCTGAGGGATGCATGGCTAAGAGGGTGCTTAATCGTTAGTATGTGAACTCCGAATACCTGGCTACCTTCGGCTTCAAACCAGTCTTCCTGTGGCATGCCGGGCTCTGGCATGGGTGACCTCCTTTCCCGGAGACTCGTGGGTCCAAAATTAATAAATCAAATATAAAAAACTTAAAAACCGATGCATCTCTTATCGCATCAACCTCGGCTTCTGCTGTTGAACAACCCGTTGTAGCTAGAGAAGCTTTAGTGCTCTCATCGGCCAATAATATGTCTCGGTCTACTATTGAGCAGCCGAACAACGTCAAGAAGTCAGAAGGCGATGCCATATGGGCCCCATCTGAACCTTCCCAAGACCCCAGAACTGTAGAAGTGGAATCGGCCACTTCAGATCCTGACGCATCTACCCTTGTTGATGCCTGTAGCGTCGTCTCGGAGAAATCCGGATGCTCTTCCATTGGGAAGAGGCTAGACGGACTACAGATCCAGCATCAGCAGAGTGGGTTCGTCAAACTCAGTTCAACAGAAAGGAGACAGTTTAAATATGCTTTACGCATAGGCAAAGATAGAGAGAGTGCTCTCATCTATGCGAAAACCGCCCTCCCGCCTCTTCCGCCCCCTCCGCTAAACGCGAAAACAAACGGGTCAGATCAGAGGATCAGACCCCGCCGGCTTCGGCCGCCAAAAAGGTCAGGGCAGGACCTGCACCTGATGCTCCCACTTTTAGCCAGGTGGCTAGTGATGTCGGGTTGGGTGTTGTCCCGGTTGACCTATCAACCCAGCCCCTCTCAAATGAGCAGATGGCTCTTTTCCAAGAGGCTGTTATAGACAACACCTCGATTGCGATGAGCAACAGTGGCGTGTGGCCATCTTTTTCAGGCTCGCCTCTCAGATCGGTGAGGCTAACTTTTATCTGCGCAGACAGTTCTACTGCCGAGTGGATGCGCTCGAACTTCGAGAGGATTAGAGCTAAATGTGGACTGAACGTGACGCTGGTGCAAGAGGGGTCTTTCCCGAAATCACACATCGTCCGAGGGTTCTTCCACAGAGTCTTGAGCTCTCCTCAGCGAAAATACTAGCGACAATCGCTTCTCAGAACGCTGAGTTGCAGGCCAACACATGGAAGGTCGTACAGAGAGAGAAGGAAGGTGCGCTCCTTCACCTCGTGCTAGCGATAGACGACACCTCTATGAAAAGACTTAACTTCCTTAAAGGCAAGATCAACTACCGATTTAATTTTGCCAAGCTGATCCTTAAGAGCACCGACAAGGTTTCAGCGTCGGACAGCGGTATAGTTGAGACAGCAAAGGCTGTACCATTACGTGCGGTGAAAGCTATGCCCACCCTGCCCTCTAGTAGCAGTGCCGCAGGGCACGTTACTCCTGACGATTCCCGAACAACTCCCATGGAACAGGCAGCAACACCAGCCTTCCCTTCCATCACCAGCGCCATTGGGCATGGTGATCAGAATGTTTGCAGAGCCGTCCCTAACAAGCAGGCCCCACGACCAATCTCTTCGACCAGCAGCGCCACTGGGCATATTGGTCCCACTGTCTCTGGCAATACATCTGCTAATTTGCCAGCCAGACCAATGGGTCACCGCAAAGAAAGCAGAAAAACATCAGCCCCTTCAACCGGTAAAGTGACCGGTTCACCTCATCCGTCAAACGGCGCCACTGGGCACGCTTATCGGACGGTTACAGAGCCGGCTAGAAGCAGACCACAGGGTCTTTCTACTCAGGCTGCTTGTCGTAGAGGAAAGGGTCCTAAAATGGCCCAAATACTCCGGCAAGCCAGATCATAGAAGGAGGATTAATGTGCACAATACGGGTGCTACAGGCAAACCTGCATCACGCTAAAGGCGCGTGCGCTACCCTTAGCAAGCGGTTCGCCGAAGAGAACATAACCCTTGGTCTTATCCAAGAACCTTGGGTTATTTGCGGACATTTAAAAGGTCTACGGAATAGGTCAAGTAAGTTAATTTTTAAGTGTGGGGAGCCAGTGCCAAGGGCGGTCTGCTTAATAAGCACAAATATAAACTTTCTTCCAATTCCAGAATACATCGCGAAGGACCTGGTGACACTGCTCGTAGAAGTCCCGACCGAGAGGGGAACACAAAGCATCGTGTGTGCCTCGGCATATTTCCCCGGCGACAACGACAACATCCTGCCTACAGAGGTCCGAGGACTTATTCAGTACTGCCAACAAAACAACCTACACTACATCATAGGTTGTGATGCAAATGCGCATTATGTTGTATGGGGCAGTAGTGGCATCAACAGAAGGGGTGAGTGTCTTTTAGAATACCTTCCTAGTAGTTGTGTAGATATTTTAAATTGAGGCTCTAAACCTACCTTCATAAATGCGATTCGGGAAGAGGTACTTGATCTCACCCTTCCTAGTCCATTTATTTCGAATTTTATTGAAAATTGGCATGTCTCTGACGAAGCCTCGCTGTCGGACCATCAACACATCAGGTTCGACATTCAAGGCAAACTGTCACATGCTTCTACTAGATATGATCCCAAGTCAACGGACTGGAATTTATATCGAGGACTTGTTCTCTCAAAATTGGATATGCTCGTTACACCTATCGAGTCCATAGGGGACCTAGATGAAGCAGCATACCAATTGAATGATGTGCTGCTTACTTCCTACCACGAGAGCTGTATTCATAAAACCAGATTGTGTAAACGAAAGGTTCCCTGGTGGAATCATCAGCTTGCCAAACTTAGGAAGCAAGTTAGAAAACTCTTTAACCATGCTAAACGCACGAAGAGCTGGGACAAATACAGGTCCGCTCTTACTGAATACAATCTAGAATTGAGGCGATCCAAACGTGCTACATGTAGAAAATGTTGCGAAAACATTGCTGACTTGCCAGTAGCAGCACGAACCCATAAGGCACTCGTTAAAGATCATGCTTACTGTGTAGGCTTACTAAAAAAACCTGATGGCACTTACACGTCGGACCGTATGGACACTCTCAAAACCTTACTTGAGGTCCATTTTCCAAGTTCGTCCACCCATGTACAACACATGTACTCGAACGTAGCTGACCATAGGGTCGGTATTGATAATAGAGCAAATAGTTTATCCGGAATAATTTTTAGTCCAGATAAGGTTAAATGGGCGGTTAGCTTCTTTAAACCATTCAAAGCCCCCGGCGGTGACGGTCTCTTTCCAGCACTTCTGCAGAAAGTTATCGCCCTCATCATGCCAGGTATTATAGCTATATCTAGAGCCAGCTACAATTGGGGATACATCCCGACTACCTGGAGACAGGTAAACGTGATCTTCATTCCCAAACCGGGCAATAGGCCCAGTGAGCTGTCTAAATCTTACAGACCCATAAGTCTAACATCATTTGTTCTCAAAACGATGGAGAGACTCATCGATGTTGACATTAGAGGTCGGTTGGATTGTTTAATTACAAACAAACATATATTCATATACATGTATGTATAATAGATGTAAAAATAAAGTATAATTTCGTTTACACGACCTGCAAAAGGCATAAACCAGGGCTAAGGCATTGGTGGGAATCCTTGGCAGTTCTTCATCAAAACATTTTTGGATAATTTGCGGGAACACGCAGGATGGACGATACAGAAGTCTACATAGTGGTCGCGAGGCAAAAGGCTTTGGCGGATGAGCTAACGAAGCTAAAAATCAATTTCAAAAAAGACGGCCTCGGAAGAAAAACGAGTAAATATAAGTCCGATCGATTACAAAGACTCGAAGCTATTTGGCAAGAGTTCGTCACAACCATCAGCGAATCAAGCAGCACGTCAAAACGGATACACCATATGTCACTGGGAACCTACCAGAAAGGGTTCATACTGCTTATCGCGATCTTAAGGCTATGTTGGAAGAGATTCAGACCGATGAAGATCCGGATACTCTCCCACCAACCACAGGGATCATGGTGCGGAGGCTAGCGCCAAACCCAACGAAGAAAAGGGCGCATTTCCCAGATTCAAGAGGGTAGGGACGGTTGACGCTGTCCACGAGATGGGCAAGGCAGGGACCATTGGTAAACCAGAAGTGCCCGCACTCTAATCAATTCATGACGGCACCAGGATATCGGGCCTAGTGTGATAGCAACAAACGGCAATAGAAAGGTTGCGTAGAGCCATTCCTATCTTCAAGATAAGACAGATAGAGCGCCATTGGGACGACATCCAACAATTGCACAGTCAAATATATGAGCAATCGGCAGACCCAGAAGTCAACGGGTACAACGCTCAACAATTTCTTAACTTAGAGGAAGATGTTCAACAGACCCTGGTGGACTTCTACGGGCGATTAAACCAATGGGAACAACAAGCAACCCTCCGCAACAATCCAAGTAACCAAGCAAGCTGGTGGTCAGGTGCGTACCTATAGGGTAAGTCATTGGACGATCCCTTCAGGCAAACGTTTCAAGAAGACTCAATGCCTCCTCGTGGCGGCCACCGGGCAACGGCCCTCGTGCTGTAGCAGTTACCATCCAGCCGAGGAACGTGTTACTGTGCTTATGTGCCTCTCCTGTGTCCCGTTTGAACGGTTGCGGCAACGGCATGAAAGCCGGCTAAAGTGAGCGACGAGGGGAGAAAACCCCAATATTAAATCCCTAATCCAAGGTGGAGCAGCATACGCTGAGGGATGCATGGCTAAGAGGGTGCTTAATCGTTAGTATGCGAACTCCGAATACCTGGCTACCTTCGGCTTCAAACCAGTCTTCCTGTGGCATGCCGGGCTCTGGCGTGGGTGACCTCCTTTCCCGGAGACTCGTGGGTCCAAAATTAATAAATCAAATATAAATAACTTAAAAACCGATGCATCTCTTATCGCATCAACCTCGGCTTCTGCTGTTGAACAACCCGTTGTAGCTAGAGAAGCTTTAGTGCTCTCATCAGCCAATAATATGTCTCGGTCTACTATTGAGCAGCCGAACAACGTCAAGAAGTCAGAAGGCGATGCCATATGGGCCCCATCTGAACCTTCCCAAGACCCCAGAACTGTAGAAGTGGAATCGGCCACTTCAGATCCTGACGCATCTACCCTTGTTGATGCCTGTAGCGTCGTCTCGGAGAAATCCGGATGCTCTTCCATTGGGAAGAGGCTAGACGGACTACAGATCCAGCATCAGCAGAGTGGGTTCGTCAAACTCAGTTCAACAGAAAGGAGACAGTTTAAATATGCTTTACGCATAGGCAAAGATAGAGAGAGTGCTCTCATCTATGCGAAAACCGCCCTCCCGCCTCTTCCGCCCCCTCCGCTAAACGCGAAAACAAACGGGTCAGATCAGAGGATCAGAACCCGCCGGCTTCGGCCGCCAAAAAGGTCAGGGCAGGACCTGCACCTGATGCTCCCACTTTTAGCCAGGTGGCTAGAGATGTCGGGTGGGGTGTTGTCCCGGTTGACCTATCAACCCAGCCCCTCTCAAATGAGCAGATGGCTCTTTTCCAAGAGGCTGTTACACCTCGATTGCGATGAGCAACAGTGGCGTGTGGCCATCCTTTTCAGGCTCGCCTCTCAGATCGGGGAGGCTAACTTTTATCTGCGCAGACAGTTCTACTGCCGAGTGGATGCGCTCGAACTTCGAGAGGATTAGAGCTAAATGTGGACTGAACGTGACGCTGGTGCAAGAGGGGTCTTTCCCGAAATCACACATCGTCCGAGGGTTCTTCCACAGAGTCTTGAGCTCTCCTCAGCGAAAATACTAGCGACAATCGCTTCTCAGAACGCTGAGTTGCAGGCCAACACATGGAAGGTCGTACAGAGAGAGAAGGAAGGTGCGCTCCTTCACCTCGCGCTAGCGATAGACGACGCCTCTATGAAAAGACTTAACTTCCTTAAAGGCAAGATCAACTACCGATTTAATTTTGCCAAGCTGATCCTTAAGAGCACCGACAAGGTTTCAGCGTCGGACAGCGGTATAGTTGAGACAGCAAAGGCTGTACCATTACGTGCGGTGAAAGCTATGCCCACCCTGCCCTCTAGTAGCAGTGCCGCAGGGCACGTTACTCCTGACGATTCCCGAACAACTCCCATGGAACAGGCAGCAACACCAGCCTTCCCTTCCATCACCAGCGCCATTGGGCATGGTGATCAGAATGTTTGCAGAGCCGTCCCTAACAAGCAGGCCCCACGACCAATCTCTTCGACCAGCAGCGCCACTGGGCATATTGGTCCCACTGTCTCTGGCAATACATCTGCTAATTTGCCAGCCAGACCAATGGGTCACCGCAAAGAAAGCAGAAAAACATCAGCCCCTTCAACCGGTAAAGTGACCGGTTCACCTCATCCGTCAAACGGCGCCACTGGGCACGCTTATCGGACGGTTACAGAGCCGGCTAGAAGCAGACCACAGGGTCTTTCTACTCAGGCTGCTTGTCGTAGAGGAAAGGGTCCTAAAATGGCCCAAATACTCCGGCAAGCCAGATCATAGAAGGAGGATTAATGTGCACAATACGGGTGCTACAGGCAAACCTGCATCACGCTAAAGGCGCGTGCGCTACCCTTAGCAAGCGGTTCGCCGAAGAGAACATAACCCTTGGTCTTATCCAAGAACCTTGGGTTATTTGCGGACATTTAAAAGGTCTACGGAATAGGTCAAGTAAGTTAATTTTTAAGTGTGGGGAGCCAGTGCCAAGGGCGGTCTGCTTAATAAGCACAAATATAAACTTTCTTCCAATTCCAGAATACATCACGAAGGACCTGGTGACACTGCTCGTAGAAGTCCCGACCGAGAGGGGAACACAAAGCATCGTGTGTGCCTCGGCATATTTCCCCGGCGACAACGACAACATCCTGCCTACAGAGGTCCGAGGACTTATTCAATACTGCCAACAAAACAACCTACACTACATCATAGGTTGTGATGCAAATGCGCATTATGTTGTATGGGGCAGTAGTGGCATCAACAGAAGGGGTGAGTGTCTTTTAGAATACCTTCCTAGTAGTTGTGTAGATATTTTAAATTGAGGCTCTAAACCTACCTTCATAAATGCGATTCGGGAAGAGGTACTTGATCTCACCCTTCCTAGTCCATTTATTTCGAATTTTATTGAAAATTGGCATGTCTCTGACGAAGCCTCGCTGTCGGACCATCAACACATCAGGTTCGACATTCAAGGCAAACTGTCACATGCTTCTACTAGATATGATCCCAAGTCAACGGACTGGAATTTATATCGAGGACTTGTTCTCTCAAAATTGGATATGCTCGTTACACCTATCGAGTCCATAGGGGACCTAGATGAAGCAGCATACCAATTGAATGATGTGCTGCTTACTTCCTACCACGACAGCTGTATTCATAAAACCAGATTGTGTAAACGAAAGGTTCCCTGGTGGAATCATCAGCTTGCCAAACTTAGGAAGCAAGTTAGAAAACTCTTTAACCATGCTAAACGCACGAAGAGCTGGGACAAATACAGGTCCGCTCTTACTGAATACAATCTAGAATTGAGGCGATCCAAACGTGCTACATGTAGAAAATGTTGCGAAAACATTGCTGACTTGCCAGTAGCAGCACGAACCCATAAGGCACTCGTTAAAGATCATGCTTACTGTGTAGGCTTACTAAAAAAACCTGATGGCACTTACACGTCGGACCGTATGGACACTCTCAAAACCTTACTTGAGGTCCATTTTCCAAGTTCGTCCACCCATGTACAACACATGTACTCGAACGTAGCTGACCATAGGGTCGGTATTGATAATAGAGCAAATAGTTTATCCGGAATAATTTTTAGTCCAGATAAGGTTAAATGGGCGGTTAGCTTCTTTAAACCATTCAAAGCCCCCGGCGGTGACGGTCTCTTTCCAGCACTTCTGCAGAAAGTTATCGCCCTCATCATGCCAGGTATTATAGCTATATCTAGAGCCAGCTACAATTGGGGATACATCCCGACTACCTGGAGACAGGTAAACGTGATCTTCATTCCCAAACCGGGCAATAGGCCCAGTGAGCTGTCTAAATCTTACAGACCCATAAGTCTAACATCATTTGTTCTCAAAACGATGGAGAGACTCATCGATGTTGACATTAGAGGTCGGTTGGATTGTTTAATTACAAACAAACATATATTCATATACATGTATGTATAATAGATGTAAAAATAAAGTATAATTTCGTTTACACGACCTGCAAAAGGCATAAACCAGGGCTAAGGCATTGGTGGGAATCTTTGGCAGTTCTTCATCAAAACATTTTTGGACAATTTGCGGGAACACGCAGGATGGACGATACAGAAGTCTACATAGTGGTCGCGAGGCAAAAGGCTTTGGCGGATGAGCTAACGAAGCTAAAAATCAATTTCAAAAAAGACGGCCTCGGAAGAAAAACGAGTAAATATAAGTCCGATCGATTACAAAGACTCGAAGCTATTTGGCAAGAGTTCGTCACAACCATCAGCGAATCAAGCAGCACGTCAAAACGGATACACCATATGTCACTGGGAACCTACCAGAAAGGGTTCATACTGCTTATCGCGATCTTAAGGCTATGTTGGAAGAGATTCAGACCGATGAAGATCCGGATACTCTCCCACCAACCACAGGGATCATGGTGCGGAGGCTAGCGCCAAACCCAACGAAGAAAAGGGCGCATTTCCCAGATTCAAGAGGGTAGGGACGGTTGACGCTGTCCACGAGATGGGCAAGGCAGGGACCATTGGTAAACCAGAAGTGCCCGCACTCTAATCAATTCATGACGGCACCAGGATATCGGGCCTAGTGTGATAGCAACAAACGGCAATAGAAAGGTTGCGTAGAGCCATTCCTATCTTCAAGATAAGACAGATAGAGCGCCATTGGGACGACATCCAACAATTGCACAGTCAAATATATGAGCAATCGGCAGACCCAGAAGTCAACGGGTACAACGCTCAACAATTTCTTAACTTAGAGGAAGATGTTCAACAGACCCTGGTGGACTTCTACGGGCGATTAAACCAATGGGAACAACAAGCAACCCTCCGCAACAATCCAAGTAACCAAGCAAGCTGGTGGTCAGGTGCGTACCTATAGGGTAAGTCATTGGACGATCCCTTCAGGCAAACGTTTCAAGAAGACTCAATGCCTCCTCGTGGCGGCCACCGGGCAACGGCCCTCGTGCTGTAGCAGTTACCATCCAGCCGAGGAACGTGTTACTGTGCTTATGTGCCTCTCCTGTGTCCCGTTTGAACGGTTGCGGCAACGGCATGAAAGCCGGCTAAAGTGAGCGACGAGGGGAGAAAACCCCAATATTAAATCCCTAATCCAAGGTGGAACAGCATACGCTGAGGGATGCATGGCTAAGAGGGTGCTTAATCGTTAGTATGTGAACTCCGAATACCTGGCTACCTTCGGCTTCAAACCAGTCTTCCTGTGGCATGCCGGGCTCTGGCATGGGTGACCTCCTTTCCCGGAGACTCGTGGGTCCAAAATTAATAAATCAAATATAAAAAACTTAAAAACCGATGCATCTCTTATCGCATCAACCTCGGCTTCTGCTGTTGAACAACCCGTTGTAGCTAGAGAAGCTTTAGTGCTCTCATCGGCCAATAATATGTCTCGGTCTACTATTGAGCAGCCGAACAACGTCAAGAAGTCAGAAGGCGATGCCATATGGGCCCCATCTGAACCTTCCCAAGACCCCAGAACTGTAGAAGTGGAATCGGCCACTTCAGATCCTGACGCATCTACCCTTGTTGATGCCTGTAGCGTCGTCTCGGAGAAATCCGGATGCTCTTCCATTGGGAAGAGGCTAGACGGACTACAGATCCAGCATCAGCAGAGTGGGTTCGTCAAACTCAGTTCAACAGAAAGGAGACAGTTTAAATATGCTTTACGCATAGGCAAAGATAGAGAGAGTGCTCTCATCTATGCGAAAACCGCCCTCCCGCCGCTTCCGCCCCCTCCGCTAAACGCGAAAACAAACGGGTCAGATCAGAGGATCAGACCCCGCCGGCTTCGGCTGCCAAAAAGGTCAGGGCAGGACCTGCACCTGATGCTCCCACTTTTAGCCAGGTGGCTAGTGATGTCGGGTTGGGTGTTGTCCCGGTTGACCTATCAACCCAGCCCCTGTCAAATGAGCAGATGGCTCTTTTCCAAGAGGCTATTATAGACAACACCTCGATTGCGATGAGCAATAGTGGCGTGTGGCCATCCTTTTCAGGCTCGCCTCTCAGATCGGGGAGGCTAACTTTTATCTGCGCAGACAGTTCTACTGCCGAGTGGATGCGCTCGAACTTCGAGAGGATTAGAGCTAAATGTGGACTGAACGTGACGCTGGTGCAAGAGGGGTCTTTCCCGAAATCACACATCGTCCGAGGGTTCTTCCACAGAGTCTTGAGCTCTCCTCAGCGAAAATACTAGCGACAATCGCTTCTCAGAACGCTGAGTTGCAGGCCAACACATGGAAGGTCGTACAGAGAGAGAAGGAAGGTGCGCTCCTTCACCTCGTGCTAGCGATAGACGACGCCTCTATGAAAAGACTTAACTTCCTTAAAGGCAAGATCAACTACCGATTTAATTTTGCCAAGCTGATCCTTAAGAGCACCGACAAGGTTTCAGCGTCGGACAGCGGTATAGTTGAGACAGCAAAGGCTGTACCATTACGTGCGGTGAAAGCTATGCCCACCCTGCCCTCTAGTAGCAGTGCCGCAGGGCACGTTACTCCTGACGATTCCCGAACAACTCCCATGGAACAGGCAGCAACACCAGCCTTCCCTTCCATCACCAGCGCCACTGGGCATGGTGATCAGAATGTTTGCAGAGCCGTCCCTAACAAGCAGGCCCCACGACCAATCTCTTCGACCAGCAGCGCCACTGGGCATATTGGTCCCACTGTCTCTGGCAATACATCTGCTAATTTGCCAGCCAGACCAATGGGTCACCGCAAAGAAAGCAGAAAAACATCAGCCCCTTCAACCGGTAAAGTGACCGGTTCACCTCATCCGTCAAGCGGCGCCACTGGGCACGCTTATCGGACGGTTACAGAGCCGGCTAGAAGCAGACCACAGGGTCTTTCTACTCAGGCTGCTTGTCGTAGAGGAAAGGGTCCTAAAATGGCCCAAATACTCCGGCAAGCCAGATCATAGAAGGAGGATTAATGTGCACAATACGGGTGCTACAGGCAAACCTGCATCACGCTAAAGGCGCGTGCGCTACCCTTAGCAAGCGGTTCGCCGAAGAGAACATAACCCTTGGTCTTATCCAAGAACCTTGGGTTATTTGCGGACATTTAAAAGGTCTACGGAATAGGTCAAGTAAGTTAATTTTTAAGTGTGGGGAGCCAGTGCCAAGGGCGGTCTGCTTAATAAGCACAAATATAAACTTTCTTCCAATTCCAGAATACATCACGAAGGACCTGGTGACACTGCTCGTAGAAGTCCCGACCGAGAGGGGAACACAAAGCATCGTGTGTGCCTCGGCATATTTCCCCGTCGACAACGACAACATCCTGCCTACAGAGGTCCGAGGACTTATTCAATACTGCCAACAAAACAACCTACACTACATCATAGGTTGTGATGCAAATGCGCATTATGTTGTATGGGGCAGTAGTGGCATCAACAGAAGGGGTGAGTGTCTTTTAGAATACCTTCCTAGTAGTTGTGTAGATATTTTAAATTGAGGCTCTAAACCTACCTTCATAAATGCGATTCGGGAAGAGGTACTTGATCTCACCCTTCCTAGTCCATTTATTTCGAATTTTATTGAAAATTGGCATGTCTCTGACGAAGCCTCGCTGTCGGACCATCAACACATCAGGTTCGACATTCAAGGCAAACTGTCACATGCTTCTACTAGATATGATCCCAAGTCAACGGACTGGAATTTATATCGAGGACTTGTTCTCTCAAAATTGGATATGCTCGTTACACCTATCGAGTCCATAGGGGACCTAGATGAAGCAGCATACCAATTGAATGATGTGCTGCTTACTTCCTACCACGACAGCTGTATTCATAAAACCAGATTGTGTAAACGAAAGGTTCCCTGGTGGAATCATCAGCTTGCCAAACTTAGGAAGCAAGTTAGAAAACTCTTTAACCATGCTAAACGCACGAAGAGCTGGGACAAATACAGGTCCGCTCTTACTGAATACAATCTAGAATTGAGGCGATCCAAACGTGCTACATGTAGAAAATGTTGCGAAAACATTGCTGACTTGCCAGTAGCAGCACGAACCCATAAGGCACTCGTTAAAGATCATGCTTACTGTGTAGGCTTACTAAAAAAACCTGATGGCACTTACACGTCGGACCGTATGGACACTCTCAAAACCTTACTTGAGGTCCATTTTCCAAGTTCGTCCACCCATGTACAACACATGTACTCGAACGTAGCTGACCATAGGGTCGGTATTGATAATAGAGCAAATAGTTTATCCGGAATAATTTTTAGTCCAGATAAGGTTAAATGGGCGGTTAGCTTCTTTAAACCATTCAAAGCCCCCGGCGGTGACGGTCTCTTTCCAGCACTTCTGCAGAAAGTTATCGCCCTCATCATGCCAGGTATTATAGCTATATCTAGAGCCAGCTACAATTGGGGATACATCCCGACTACCTGGAGACAGGTAAACGTGATCTTCATTCCCAAACCGGGCAATAGGCCCAGTGAGCTGTCTAAATCTTACAGACCCATAAGTCTAACATCATTTGTTCTCAAAACGATGGAGAGACTCATCGATGTTGACATTAGAGGTCGGTTGGATTGTTTAATTACAAACAAACATATATTCATATACATGTATGTATAATAGATGTAAAAATAAAGTATAATTTCGTTTACACGACCTGCAAAAGGCATAAACCAGGGCTAAGGCATTGGTGGGAATCCTTGGCAGTTCTTCATCAAAACATTTTTGGACAATTTGCGGGAACACGCAGGATGGACGATACAGAAGTCTACATAGTGGTCGCGAGGCAAAAGGCTTTGGCGGATGAGCTAACGAAGCTAAAAATCAATTTCAAAAAAGACGGCCTCGGAAGAAAAACGAGTAAATATAAGTCCGATCGATTACAAAGACTCGAAGCTATTTGGCAAGAGTTCGTCACAACCATCAGCGAATCAAGCAGCACGTCAAAACGGATACACCATATGTCACTGGGAACCTACCAGAAAGGGTTCATACTGCTTATCGCGATCTTAAGGCTATGTTGGAAGAGATTCAGACCGATGAAGATCCGGATACTCTCCCACCAACCACAGGGATCATGGTGCGGAGGCTAGCGCCAAACCCAACGAAGAAAAGGGCGCATTTCCCAGATTCAAGAGGGTAGGGACGGTTGACGCTGTCCACGAGATGGGCAAGGCAAGGACCATTGGTAAACCAGAAGTGCCCGCACTCTAATCAATTCATGACGGCACCAGGATATCGGGCCTAGTGTGATAGCAACAAACGGCAATAGAAAGGTTGCGTAGAGCCATTCCTATCTTCAAGATAAGACAGATAGAGCGCCATTGGGACGACATCCAACAATTGCACAGTCAAATATATGAGCAATCGGCAGACCCAGAAGTCAACGGGTACAACGCTCAACAATTTCTTAACTTAGAGGAAGATGTTCAACAGACCCTGGTGGACTTCTACGGGCGATTAAACCAATGGGAACAACAAGCAACCCTCCGCAACAATCCAAGTAACCAAGCAAGCTGGTGGTCAGGTGCGTACCTATAGGGTAAGTCATTGGACGATCCCTTCAGGCAAACGTTTCAAGAAGACTCAATGCCTCCTCGCGGCGGCCACCGGGCAACGGCCCTCGTGCTGTAGCAGTTACCATCCAGCCGAGAAACGTGTTACTGTGCTTATGTGCCTCTCCTGTGTCCCGTTTGAACGGTTGCGGCAACGGCATGAAAGCCGGCTAAAGTGAGCGACGAGGGGAGAAAACCCCAATATTAAATCCCTAATCCAAGGTGGAACAGCATACGCTGAGGGATGCATGGCTAAGAGGGTGCTTAATCGTTAGTATGTGAACTCCGAATACCTGGCTACCTTCGGCTTCAAACCAGTCTTCCTGTGGCATGCCGGGCTCTGGCATGGGTGACCTCCTTTCCCGGAGACTCGTGGGTCCAAAATTAATAAATCAAATATAAAAAACTTAAAAACCGATGCATCTCTTATCGCATCAACCTCGGCTTCTGCTGTTGAACAACCCGTTGTAGCTAGAGAAGCTTTAGTGCTCTCATCGGCCAATAATATGTCTCGGTCTACTATTGAGCAGCCGAACAACGTCAAGAAGTCAGAAGGCGATGCCATATGGGCCCCATCTGAACCTTCCCAAGACCCCAGAACTGTAGAAGTGGAATCGGCCACTTCAGATCCTGACGCATCTACCCTTGTTGATGCCTGTAGCGTCGTCTCGGAGAAATCCGGATGCTCTTCCATTGGGAAGAGGCTAGACGGACTACAGATCCAGCATCAGCAGAGTGGGTTCGTCAAACTCAGTTCAACAGAAAGGAGACAGTTTAAATATGCTTTACGCATAGGCAAAGATAGAGAGAGTGCTCTCATCTATGCGAAAACCGCCCTCCCGCCTCTTCCGCCCCCTCCGCTAAACGCGAAAACAAACGGGTCAGATCAGAGGATCAGACCCCGCCGGCTTCGGCCGCCAAAAAGGTCAGGGCAGGACCTGCACCTGATGCTCCCACTTTTAGCCAGGTGGCTAGTGATGTCGGGTTGGGTGTTGTCCCGGTTGACCTATCAACCCAGCCCCTCTCAAATGAGCAGATGGCTCTTTTCCAAGAGGCTGTTATAGACAACACATAGCGATGAGCAACAGTGGCGTGTGGCCATCTTTTTCAGGCTCGCCTCTCAGATCGGTGAGGCTAACTTTTATCTGCGCAGACAGTTCTACTGCCGAGTGGATGCGCTCGAACTTCGAGAGGATTAGAGCTAAATGTGGACTGAACGTGACGCTGGTGCAAGAGGGGTCTTTCCCGAAATCACACATCGTCCGAGGGTTCTTCCACAGAGTCTTGAGCTCTCCTCAGCGAAAATACTAGCGACAATCGCTTCTCAGAACGCTGAGTTGCAGGCCAACACATGGAAGGTCGTACAGAGAGAGAAGGAAGGTGCGCTCCTTCACCTCGTGCTAGCGATAGACGACGCCTCTATGAAAAGACTTAACTTCCTTAAAGGCAAGATCAACTACCGATTTAATTTTGCCAAGCTGATCCTTAAGAGCACCGACAAGGTTTCAGCGTCGGACAGCGGTATAGTTGAGACAGCAAACGCTGTACCATTACGTGCGGTGAAAGCTATGCCCACCCTGCCCTCTAGTAGCAGTGCCGCAGGGCACGTTACTCCTGACGATTCCCGAACAACTCCCATGGAACAGGCAGCAACACCAGCCTTCCCTTCCATCACCAGCGCCACTGGGCATGGTGATCAGAATGTTTGCAGAGCCGTCCCTAACAAGCAGGCCCCACGACCAATCTCTTCGACCAGCAGCGCCACTGGGCATATTGGTCCCACTGTCTCTGGCAATACATCTGCTAATTTGCCAGCCAGACCAATGGGTCACCGCAAAGAAAGCAGAAAAACATCAGCCCCTTCAACCGGTAAAGTGACCGGTTCACCTCATCCGTCAAGCGGCGCCACTGGGCACGCTTATCGGACGGTTACAGAGCCGGCTAGAAGCAGACCACAGGGTCTTTCTACTCAGGCTGCTTGTCGTAGAGGAAAGGGTCCTAAAATGGCCCAAATACTCCGGCAAGCCAGATCATAGAAGGAGGATTAATGTGCACAAGACGGGTGCTACAGGCAAACCTGCATCACGCTAAAGGCGCGTGCGCTACCCTTAGCAAGCGGTTCGCCGAAGAGAACATAACCCTTGGTCTTATCCAAGAACCTTGGGTTATTTGCGGACATTTAAAAGGTCTACGGAATAGGTCAAGTAAGTTAATTTTTAAGTGTGGGGAGCCAGTGCCAAGGGCGGTCTGCTTAATAAGCACAAATATAAACTTTCTTCCAATTCCAGAATACATCACGAAGGACCTGGTGACACTGCTCGTAGAAGTCCCGACCGAGAGGGGAACACAAAGCATCGTGTGTGCCTCGGCATATTTCCCCGGCGACAACGACAACATCCTGCCTACAGAGGTCCGAGGACTTATTCAGTACTGCCAACAAAACAACCTACACTACATCATAGGTTGTGATGCAAATGCGCATTATGTTGTATGGGGCAGTAGTGGCATCAACAGAAGGGGTGAGTGTCTTTTAGAATACCTTCCTAGTAGTTGTGTAGATATTTTAAATTGAGGCTCTAAACCTACCTTCATAAATGCGATTCGGGAAGAGGTACTTGATCTCACCCTTCCTAGTCCATTTATTTCGAATTTTATTGAAAATTGGCATGTCTCTGACGAAGCCTCGCTGTCGGACCATCAACACATCAGGTTCGACATTCAAGGCAAACTGTCACATGCTTCTACTAGATATGATCCCAAGTCAACGGACTGGAATTTATATCGAGGACTTGTTCTCTCAAAATTGGATATGCTCGTTACACCTATCGAGTCCATAGGGGACCTAGATGAAGCAGCATACCAATTGAATGATGTGCTGCTTACTTCCTACCACGACAGCTGTATTCATAAAACCAGATTGTGTAAACGAAAGGTTCCCTGGTGGAATCATCAGCTTGCCAAACTTAGGAAGCAAGTTAGAAAACTCTTTAACCATGCTAAACGCACGAAGAGCTGGGACAAATACAGGTCCGCTCTTACTGAATACAATCTAGAATTGAGGCGATCCAAACGTGCTACATGTAGAAAATGTTGCGAAAACATTGCTGACTTGCCAGTAGCAGCACGAACCCATAAGGCACTCGTTAAAGATCATGCTTACTGTGTAGGCTTACTAAAAAAACCTGATGGCACTTACACGTCGGACCGTATGGACACTCTCAAAACCTTACTTGAGGTCCATTTTCCAAGTTCGTCCACCCATGTACAACACATGTACTCGAACGTAGCTGACCATAGGGTCGGTATTGATAATAGAGCAAATAGTTTATCCGGAATAATTTTTAGTCCAGATAAGGTTAAATGGGCGGTTAGCTTCTTTAAACCATTCAAAGCCCCCGGCGGTGACGGTCTCTTTCCAGCACTTCTGCAGAAAGTTATCGCCCTCATCATGCCAGGTATTATAGCTATATCTAGAGCCAGCTACAATTGGGGATACATCCCGACTACCTGGAGACAGGTAAACGTGATCTTCATTCCCAAACCGGGCAATAGGCCCAGTGAGCTGTCTAAATCTTACAGACCCATAAGTCTAACATCATTTGTTCTCAAAACGATGGAGAGACTCATCGATGTTGACATTAGAGGTCGGTTGGATTGTTTAATTACAAACAAACATATATTCATATACATGTATGTATAATAGATGTAAAAATAAAGTATAATTTCGTTTACACGACCTGCAAAAGGCATAAACCAGGGCTAAGGAATTGGTGGGAATCCTTGGCAGTTCTTCATCAAAACATTTTTGGATAATTTGCGGGAACACGCAGGATGGACGATACAGAAGTCTACATAGTGGTCGCGAGGCAAAAGGCTTTGGCGGATGAGCTAACGAAGCTAAAAATCAATTTCAAAAAAGACGGCCTCGGAAGAAAAACGAGTAAATATAAGTCCGATCGATTACAAAGACTCGAAGCTATTTGGCAAGAGTTCGTCACAACCATCAGCGAATCAAGCAGCACGTCAAAACGGATACACCATATGTCACTGGGAACCTACCAGAAAGGGTTCATACTGCTTATCGCGATCTTAAGGCTATGTTGGAAGAGATTCAGACCGATGAAGATCCGGATACTCTCCCACCAACCACAGGGATCATGGTGCGGAGGCTAGCGCCAAACCCAACGAAGAAAAGGGCGCATTTCCCAGATTCAAGAGGGTAGGGACGGTTGACGCTGTCCACGAGATGGGCAAGGCAGGGACCATTGGTAAACCAGAAGTGCCCGCACTCTAATCAATTCATGACGGCACCAGGATATCGGGCCTAGTGTGATAGCAACAAACGGCAATAGAAAGGTTGCGTAGAGCCATTCCTATCTTCAAGATAAGACCGATAGAGCGCCATTGGGACGACATCCAACAATTGCACAGTCAAATATATGAGCAATCGGCAGACCCAGAAGTCAACGGGTACAACGCTCAACAATTTCTTAACTTAGAGGAAGATGTTCAACAGACCCTGGTGGACTTCTACGGGCGATTAAACCAATGGGAACAACAAGCAACCCTCCGCAACAATCCAAGTAACCAAGCAAGCTGGTGGTCAGGTGCGTACCTATAGGGTAAGTCATTGGACGATCCCTTCAGGCAAACGTTTCAAGAAGACTCAATGCCTCCTCGTGGCGGCCACCGGGCAACGGCCCTCGTGCTGTAGCAGTTACCATCCAGCCGAGGAACGTGTTACTGTGCTTATGTGCCTCTCCTGTGTCCCGTTTGAACGGTTGCGGCAACGGCATGAAAGCCGGCTAAAGTGAGCGACGAGGGGAGAAAACCCCAATATTAAATCCCTAATCCAAGGTGGAGCAGCATACGCTGAGGGATGCATGGCTAAGAGGGTGCTTAATCGTTAGTATGCGAACTCCGAATACCTGGCTACCTTCGGCTTCAAACCAGTCTTCCTGTGGCATGCCGGGCTCTGGCGTGGGTGACCTCCTTTCCCGGAGACTCGTGGGTCCAAAATTAATAAATCAAATATAAATAACTTAAAAACCGATGCATCTCTTATCGCATCAACCTCGGCTTCTGCTGTTGAACAACCCGTTGTAGCTAGAGAAGCTTTAGTGCTCTCATCAGCCAATAATATGTCTCGGTCTACTATTGAGCAGCCGAACAACGTCAAGAAGTCAGAAGGCGATGCCATATGGGCCCCATCTGAACCTTCCCAAGACCCCAGAACTGTAGAAGTGGAATCGGCCACTTCAGATCCTGACGCATCTACCCTTGTTGATGCCTGTAGCGTCGTCTCGGAGAAATCCGGATGCTCTTCCATTGGGAAGAGGCTAGACGGACTACAGATCCAGCATCAGCAGAGTGGGTTCGTCAAACTCAGTTCAACAGAAAGGAGACAGTTTAAATATGCTTTACGCATAGGCAAAGATAGAGAGAGTGCTCTCATCTATGCGAAAACCGCCCTCCCGCCTCTTCCGCCCCCTCCGCTAAACGCGAAAACAAACGGGTCAGATCAGAGGATCAGACCCCGCCGGCTTCGGCCGCCAAAAAGGTCAGGGCAGGACCTGCACCTGATGCTCCCACTTTTAGCCAGGTGGCTAGAGATGTCGGGTGGGGTGTTGTCCCGGTTGACCTATCAACCCAGCCCCTCTCAAATGAGCAGATGGCTCTTTTCCAAGAGGCTGTTACACCTCGATTGCGATGAGCAACAGTGGCGTGTGGCCATCCTTTTCAGGCTCGCCTCTCAGATCGGGGAGGCTAACTTTTATCTGCGCAGACAGTTCTACTGCCGAGTGGATGCGCTCGAACTTCGAGAGGATTAGAGCTAAATGTGGACTGAACGTGACGCTGGTGCAAGAGGGGTCTTTCCCGAAATCACACATCGTCCGAGGGTTCTTCCACAGAGTCTTGAGCTCTCCTCAGCGAAAATACTAGCGACAATCGCTTCTCAGAACGCTGAGTTGCAGGCCAACACATGGAAGGTCGTACAGAGAGAGAAGGAAGGTGCGCTCCTTCACCTCGTGCTAGCGATAGACGACGCCTCTATGAAAAGACTTAACTTCCTTAAAGGCAAGATCAACTACCGATTTAATTTTGCCAAGCTGATCCTTAAGAGCACCGACAAGGTTTCAGCGTCGGACAGCGGTATAGTTGAGACAGCAAAGGCTGTACCATTACGTGCGGTGAAAGCTATGCCCACCCTGCCCTCTAGTAGCAGTGCCGCAGGGCACGTTACTCCTGACGATTCCCGAACAACTCCCATGGAACAGGCAGCAACACCAGCCTTCCCTTCCATCACCAGCGCCACTGGGCATGGTGATCAGAATGTTTGCAGAGCCGTCCCTAACAAGCAGGCCCCACGACCAATCTCTTCGACCAGCAGCGCCACTGGGCATATTGGTCCCACTGTCTCTGGCAATACATCTGCTAATTTGCCAGCCAGACCAATGGGTCACCGCAAAGAAAGCAGAAAAACATCAGCCCCTTCAACCGGTAAAGTGACCGGTTCACCTCATCCGTCAAGCGGCGCCACTGGGCACGCTTATCGGACGGTTACAGAGCCGGCTAGAAGCAGACCACAGGGTCTTTCTACTCAGGCTGCTTGTCGTAGAGGAAAGGGTCCTAAAATGGCCCAAATACTCCGGCAAGCCAGATCATAGAAGGAGGATTAATGTGCACAATACGGGTGCTACAGGCAAACCTGCATCACGCTAAAGGCGCGTGCGCTACCCTTAGCAAGCGGTTCGCCGAAGAGAACATAACCCTTGGTCTTATCCAAGAACCTTGGGTTATTTGCGGACATTTAAAAGGTCTACGGAATAGGTCAAGTAAGTTAATTTTTAAGTGTGGGGAGCCAGTGCCAAGGGCGGTCTGCTTAATAAGCACAAATATAAACTTTCTTCCAATTCCAGAATACATCACGAAGGACCTGGTGACACTGCTCGTAGAAGTCCCGACCGAGAGGGGAACACAAAGCATCGTGTGTGCCTCGGCATATTTCCCCGGCGACAACGACAACATCCTGCCTACAGAGGTCCGAGGACTTATTCAGTACTGCCAACAAAACAACCTACACTACATCATAGGTTGTGATGCAAATGCGCATTATGTTGTATGGGGCAGTAGTGGCATCAACAGAAGGGGTGAGTGTCTTTTAGAATACCTTCCTAGTAGTTGTGTAGATATTTTAAATTGAGGCTCTAAACCTACCTTCATAAATGCGATTCGGGAAGAGGTACTTGATCTCACCCTTCCTAGTCCATTTATTTCGAATTTTATTGAAAATTGGCATGTCTCTGACGAAGCCTCGCTGTCGGACCATCAACACATCAGGTTCGACATTCAAGGCAAACTGTCACATGCTTCTACTAGATATGATCCCAAGTCAACGGACTGGAATTTATATCGAGGACTTGTTCTCTCAAAATTGGATATGCTCGTTACACCTATCGAGTCCATAGGGGACCTAGATGAAGCAGCATACCAATTGAATGATGTGCTGCTTACTTCCTACCACGACAGCTGTATTCATAAAACCAGATTGTGTAAACGAAAGGTTCCCTGGTGGAATCATCAGCTTGCCAAACTTAGGAAGCAAGTTAGAAAACTCTTTAACCATGCTAAACGCACGAAGAGCTGGGACAAATACAGGTCCGCTCTTACTGAATACAATCTAGAATTGAGGCGATCCAAACGTGCTACATGTAGAAAATGTTGCGAAAACATTGCTGACTTGCCAGTAGCAGCACGAACCCATAAGGCACTCGTTAAAGATCATGCTTACTGTGTAGGCTTACTAAAAAAACCTGATGGCACTTACACGTCGGACCGTATGGACACTCTCAAAACCTTACTTGAGGTCCATTTTCCAAGTTCGTCCACCCATGTACAACACATGTACTCGAACGTAGCTGACCATAGGGTCGGTATTGATAATAGAGCAAATAGTTTATCCGGAATAATTTTTAGTCCAGATAAGGTTAAATGGGCGGTTAGCTTCTTTAAACCATTCAAAGCCCCCGGCGGTGACGGTCTCTTTCCAGCACTTCTGCAGAAAGTTATCGCCCTCATCATGCCAGGTATTATAGCTATATCTAGAGCCAGCTACAATTGGGGATACATCCCGACTACCTGGAGACAGGTAAACGTGATCTTCATTCCCAAACCGGGCAATAGGCCCAGTGAGCTGTCTAAATCTTACAGACCCATAAGTCTAACATCATTTGTTCTCAAAACGATGGAGAGACTCATCGATGTTGACATTAGAGGTCGGTTGGATTGTTTAATTACAAACAAACATATATTCATATACATGTATGTATAATAGATGTAAAAATAAAGTATAATTTCGTTTACACGACCTGCAAAAGGCATAAACCAGGGCTAAGGCATTGGTGGGAATCCTTGGCAGTTCTTCATCAAAACATTTTTGGACAATTTGCGGGAACACGCAGGATGGACGATACAGAAGTCTACATAGTGGTCGCGAGGCAAAAGGCTTTGGCGGATGAGCTAACGAAGCTAAAAATCAATTTCAAAAAAGACGGCCTCGGAAGAAAAACGAGTAAATATAAGTCCGATCGATTACAAAGACTCGAAGCTATTTGGCAAGAGTTCGTCACAACCATCAGCGAATCAAGCAGCACGTCAAAACGGATACACCATATGTCACTGGGAACCTACCAGAAAGGGTTCATACTGCTTATCGCGATCTTAAGGCTATGTTGGAAGAGATTCAGACCGATGAAGATCCGGATACTCTCCCACCAACCACAGGGATCATGGTGCGGAGGCTAGCGCCAAACCCAACGAAGAAAAGGGCGCATTTCCCAGATTCAAGAGGGTAGGGACGGTTGACGCTGTCCACGAGATGGGCAAGGCAGGGACCATTGGTAAACCAGAAGTGCCCGCACTCTAATCAATTCATGACGGCACCAGGATATCGGGCCTAGTGTGATAGCAACAAACGGCAATAGAAAGGTTGCGTAGAGCCATTCCTATCTTCAAGATAAGACAGATAGAGCGCCATTGGGACGACATCCAACAATTGCACAGTCAAATATATGAGCAATCGGCAGACCCAGAAGTCAACGGGTACAACGCTCAACAATTTCTTAACTTAGAGGAAGATGTTCAACAGACCCTGGTGGACTTCTACGGGCGATTAAACCAATGGGAACAACAAGCAACCCTCCGCAACAATCCAAGTAACCAAGCAAGCTGGTGGTCAGGTGCGTACCTATAGGGTAAGTCATTGGACGATCCCTTCAGGCAAACGTTTCAAGAAGACTCAATGCCTCCTCGTGGCGGCCACCGGGCAACGGCCCTCGTGCTGTAGCAGTTACCATCCAGCCGAGGAACGTGTTACTGTGCTTATGTGCCTCTCCTGTGTCCCGTTTGAACGGTTGCGGCAACGGCATGAAAGCCGGCTAAAGTGAGCGACGAGGGGAGAAAACCCCAATATTAAATCCCTAATCCAAGGTGGAACAGCATACGCTGAGGGATGCATGGCTAAGAGGGTGCTTAATCGTTAGTATGTGAACTCCGAATACCTGGCTACCTTCGGCTTCAAACCAGTCTTCCTGTGGCATGCCGGGCTCTGGCATGGGTGACCTCCTTTCCCGGAGACTCGTGGGTCCAAAATTAATAAATCAAATATAAAAAACTTAAAAACCGATGCATCTCTTATCGCATCAACCTCGGCTTCTGCTGTTGAACAACCCGTTGTAGCTAGAGAAGCTTTAGTGCTCTCATCGGCCAATAATATGTCTCGGTCTACTATTGAGCAGCCGAACAACGTCAAGAAGTCAGAAGGCGATGCCATATGGGCCCCATCTGAACCTTCCCAAGACCCCAGAACTGTAGAAGTGGAATCGGCCACTTCAGATCCTGACGCATCTACCCTTGTTGATGCCTGTAGCGTCGTCTCGGAGAAATCCGGATGCTCTTCCATTGGGAAGAGGCTAGACGGACTACAGATCCAGCATCAGCAGAGTGGGTTCGTCAAACTCAGTTCAACAGAAAGGAGACAGTTTAAATATGCTTTACGCATAGGCAAAGATAGAGAGAGTGCTCTCATCTATGCGAAAACCGCCCTCCCGCCTCTTCCGCCCCCTCCGCTAAACGCGAAAACAAACGGGTCAGATCAGAGGATCAGACCCCGCCGGCTTCGGCTGCCAAAAAGGTCAGGGCAGGACCTGCACCTGATGCTCCCACTTTTAGCCAGGTGGCTAGTGATGTCGGGTTGGGTGTTGTCCCGGTTGACCTATCAACCCAGCCCCTCTCAAATGAGCAGATGGCTCTTTTCCAAGAGGCTATTATAGACAACACCTCGATTGCGATGAGCAATAGTGGCGTGTGGCCATCCTTTTCAGGCTCGCCTCTCAGATCGGGGAGGCTAACTTTTATCTGCGCAGACAGTTCTACTGCCGAGTGGATGCGCTCGAACTTCGAGAGGATTAGAGCTAAATGTGGACTGAACGTGACGCTGGTGCAAGAGGGGTCTTTCCCGAAATCACACATCGTCCGAGGGTTCTTCCACAGAGTCTTGAGCTCTCCTCAGCGAAAATACTAGCGACAATCGCTTCTCAGAACGCTGAGTTGCAGGCCAACATATGGAAGGTCGTACAGAGAGAGAAGGAAGGTGCGCTCCTTCACCTCGTGCTAGCGATAGACGACGCCTCTATGAAAAGACTTAACTTCCTTAAAGGCAAGATCAACTACCGATTTAATTTTGCCAAGCTGATCCTTAAGAGCACCGACAAGGTTTCAGCGTCGGACAGCGGTATAGTTGAGACAGCAAAGGCTGTACCATTACGTGCGGTGAAAGCTATGCCCACCCTGCCCTCTAGTAGCAGTGCCGCAGGGCACGTTACTCCTGACGATTCCCGAACAACTCCCATGGAACAGGCAGCAACACCAGCCTTCCCTTCCATCACCAGCGCCACTGGGCATGGTGATCAGAATGTTTGCAGAGCCGTCCCTAACAAGCAGGCCCCACGACCAATCTCTTCGACCAGCAGCGCCACTGGGCATATTGGTCCCACTGTCTCTGGCAATACATCTGCTAATTTGCCAGCCAGACCAATGGGTCACCGCAAAGAAAGCAGAAAAACATCAGCCCCTTCAACCGGTAAAGTGACCGGTTCACCTCATCCGTCAAGCGGCGCCACTGGGCACGCTTATCGGACGGTTACAGAGCCGGCTAGAAGCAGACCACAGGGTCTTTCTACTCAGGCTGCTTGTCGTAGAGGAAAGGGTCCTAAAATGGCCCAAATACTCCGGCAAGCCAGATCATAGAAGGAGGATTAATGTGCACAATACGGGTGCTACAGGCAAACCTGCATCACGCTAAAGGCGCGTGCGCTACCCTTAGCAAGCGGTTCGCCGAAGAGAACATAACCCTTGGTCTTATCCAAGAACCTTGGGTTATTTGCGGACATTTAAAAGGTCTACGGAATAGGTCAAGTAAGTTAATTTTTAAGTGTGGGGAGCCAGTGCCAAGGGCGGTCTGCTTAATAAGCACAAATATAAACTTTCTTCCAATTCCAGAATACATCACGAAGGACCTGGTGACACTGCTCGTAGAAGTCCCGACCGAGAGGGGAACACAAAGCATCGTGTGTGCCTCGGCATATTTCCCCGGCGACAACGACAACATCCTGCCTACAGAGGTCCGAGGACTTATTCAGTACTGCCAACAAAACAACCTACACTACATCATAGGTTGTGATGCAAATGCGCATTATGTTGTATGGGGCAGTAGTGGCATCAACAGAAGGGGTGAGTGTCTTTTAGAATACCTTCCTAGTAGTTGTGTAGATATTTTAAATTGAGGCTCTAAACCTACCTTCATAAATGCGATTCGGGAAGAGGTACTTGATCTCACCCTTCCTAGTCCATTTATTTCGAATTTTATTGAAAATTGGCATGTCTCTGACGAAGCCTCGCTGTCGGACCATCAACACATCAGGTTCGACATTCAAGGCAAACTGTCACATGCTTCTACTAGATATGATCCCAAGTCAACGGACTGGAATTTATATCGAGGACTTGTTCTCTCAAAATTGGATATGCTCGTTACACCTATCGAGTCCATAGGGGACCTAGATGAAGCAGCATACCAATTGAATGATGTGCTGCTTACTTCCTACCACGACAGCTGTATTCATAAAACCAGATTGTGTAAACGAAAGGTTCCCTGGTGGAATCATCAGCTTGCCAAACTTAGGAAGCAAGTTAGAAAACTCTTTAACCATGCTAAACGCACGAAGAGCTGGGACAAATACAGGTCCGCTCTTACTGAATACAATCTAGAATTGAGGCGATCCAAACGTGCTACATGTAGAAAATGTTGCGAAAACATTGCTGACTTGCCAGTAGCAGCACGAACCCATAAGGCACTCGTTAAAGATCATGCTTACTGTGTAGGCTTACTAAAAAAACCTGATGGCACTTACACGTCGGACCGTATGGACACTCTCAAAACCTTACTTGAGGTCCATTTTCCAAGTTCGTCCACCCATGTACAACACATGTACTCGAACGTAGCTGACCATAGGGTCGGTATTGATAATAGAGCAAATAGTTTATCCGGAATAATTTTTAGTCCAGATAAGGTTAAATGGGCGGTTAGCTTCTTTAAACCATTCAAAGCCCCCGGCGGTGACGGTCTCTTTCCAGCACTTCTGCAGAAAGTTATCGCCCTCATCATGCCAGGTATTATAGCTATATCTAGAGCCAGCTACAATTGGGGATACATCCCGACTACCTGGAGACAGGTAAACGTGATCTTCATTCCCAAACCGGGCAATAGGCCCAGTGAGCTGTCTAAATCTTACAGACCCATAAGTCTAACATCATTTGTTCTCAAAACGATGGAGAGACTCATCGATGTTGACATTAGAGGTCGGTTGGATTGTTTAATTACAAACAAACATATATTCATATACATGTATGTATAATAGATGTAAAAATAAAGTATAATTTCGTTTACACGACCTGCAAAAGGCATAAACCAGGGCTAAGGCATTGGTGGGAATCCTTGGCAGTTCTTCATCAAAACATTTTTGGACAATTTGCGGGAACACGCAGGATGGACGATACAGAAGTCTACATAGTGGTCGCGAGGCAAAAGGCTTTGGCGGATGAGCTAACGAAGCTAAAAATCAATTTCAAAAAAGACGGCCTCGGAAGAAAAACGAGTAAATATAAGTCCGATCGATTACAAAGACTCGAAGCTATTTGGCAAGAGTTCGTCACAACCATCAGCGAATCAAGCAGCACGTCAAAACGGATACACCATATGTCACTGGGAACCTACCAGAAAGGGTTCATACTGCTTATCGCGATCTTAAGGCTATGTTGGAAGAGATTCAGACCGATGAAGATCCGGATACTCTCCCACCAACCACAGGGATCATGGTGCGGAGGCTAGCGCCAAACCCAACGAAGAAAAGGGCGCATTTCCCAGATTCAAGAGGGTAGGGACGGTTGACGCTGTCCACGAGATGGGCAAGGCAGGGACCATTGGTAAACCAGAAGTGCCCGCACTCTAATCAATTCATGACGGCACCAGGATATCGGGCCTAGTGTGATAGCAACAAACGGCAATAGAAAGGTTGCGTAGAGCCATTCCTATCTTCAAGATAAGACAGATAGAGCGCCATTGGGACGACATCCAACAATTGCACAGTCAAATATATGAGCAATCGGCAGACCCAGAAGTCAACGGGTACAACGCTCAACAATTTCTTAACTTAGAGGAAGATGTTCAACAGACCCTGGTGGACTTCTACGGGCGATTAAACCAATGGGAACAACAAGCAACCCTCCGCAACAATCCAAGTAACCAAGCAAGCTGGTGGTCAGGTGCGTACCTATAGGGTAAGTCATTGGACGATCCCTTCAGGCAAACGTTTCAAGAAGACTCAATGCCTCCTCGTGGCGGCCACCGGGCAACGGCCCTCGTGCTGTAGCAGTTACCATCCAGCCGAGGAACGTGTTACTGTGCTTATGTGCCTCTCCTGTGTCCCGTTTGAACGGTTGCGGCAACGGCATGAAAGCCGGCTAAAGTGAGCGACGAGGGGAGAAAACCCCAATATTAAATCCCTAATCCAAGGTGGAACAGCATACGCTGAGGGATGCATGGCTAAGAGGGTGCTTAATCGTTAGTATGTGAACTCCGAATACCTGGCTACCTTCGGCTTCAAACCAGTCTTCCTGTGGCATGCCGGGCTCTGGCATGGGTGACCTCCTTTCCCGGAGACTCGTGGGTCCAAAATTAATAAATCAAATATAAAAAACTTAAAAACCGATGCATCTCTTATCGCATCAACCTCGGCTTCTGCTGTTGAACAACCCGTTGTAGCTAGAGAAGCTTTAGTGCTCTCATCGGCCAATAATATGTCTCGGTCTACTATTGAGCAGCCGAACAACGTCAAGAAGTCAGAAGGCGATGCCATATGGGCCCCATCTGAACCTTCCCAAGACCCCAGAACTGTAGAAGTGGAATCGGCCACTTCAGATCCTGACGCATCTACCCTTGTTGATGCCTGTAGCGTCGTCTCGGAGAAATCCGGATGCTCTTCCATTGGGAAGAGGCTAGACGGACTACAGATCCAGCATCAGCAGAGTGGGTTCGTCAAACTCAGTTCAACAGAAAGGAGACAGTTTAAATATGCTTTACGCATAGGCAAAGATAGAGAGAGTGCTCTCATCTATGCGAAAACCGCCCTCCCGCCTCTTCCGCCCCCTCCGCTAAACGCGAAAACAAACGGGTCAGATCAGAGGATCAGACCCCGCCGGCTTCGGCCGCCAAAAAGGTCAGGGCAGGACCTGCACCTGATGCTCCCACTTTTAGCCAGGTGGCTAGTGATGTCGGGTTGGGTGTTGTCCCGGTTGACCTATCAACCCAGCCCCTCTCAAATGAGCAGATGGCTCTTTTCCAAGAGGCTATTATAGACAACACCTCGATTGCGATGAGCAACAGTGGCGTGTGGCCATCCTTTTCAGGCTCGCCTCTCAGATCGGGGAGGCTAACTTTTATCTGCGCAGACAGTTCTACTGCCGAGTGGATGCGCTCGAACTTCGAGAGGATTAGAGCTAAATGTGGACTGAACGTGACGCTGGTGCAAGAGGGGTCTTTCCCGAAATCACACATCGTCCGAGGGTTCTTCCACAGAGTCTTGAGCTCTCCTCAGCGAAAATACTAGCGACAATCGCTTCTCAGAACGCTGAGTTGCAGGCCAACACATGGAAGGTCGTACAGAGAGAGAAGGAAGGTGCGCTCCTTCACCTCGTGCTAGCGATAGACGACGCCTCTATGAAAAGACTTAACTTCCTTAAAGGCAAGATCAACTACCGATTTAATTTTGCCAAGCTGATCCTTAAGAGCACCGACAAGGTTTCAGCGTCGGACAGCGGTATAGTTGAGACAGCAAAGGCTGTACCATTACGTGCGGTGAAAGCTATGCCCACCCTGCCCTCTAGTAGCAGTGCCGCAGGGCACGTTACTCCTGACGATTCCCGAACAACTCCCATGGAACAGGCAGCAACACCAGCCTTCCCTTCCATCACCAGCGCCACTGGGCATGGTGATCAGAATGTTTGCAGAGCCGTCCCTAACAAGCAGGCCCCACGACCAATCTCTTCGACCAGCAGCGCCACTGGGCATATTGGTCCCACTGTCTCTGGCAATACATCTGCTAATTTGCCAGCCAGACCAATGGGTCACCGCAAAGAAAGCAGAAAAACATCAGCCCCTTCAACCGGTAAAGTGACCGGTTCACCTCATCCGTCAAGCGGCGCCACTGGGCACGCTTATCGGACGGTTACAGAGCCGGCTAGAAGCAGACCACAGGGTCTTTCTACTCAGGCTGCTTGTCGTAGAGGAAAGGGTCCTAAAATGGCCCAAATACTCCGGCAAGCCAGATCATAGAAGGAGGATTAATGTGCACAAGACGGGTGCTACAGGCAAACCTGCATCACGCTAAAGGCGCGTGCGCTACCCTTAGCAAGCGGTTCGCCGAAGAGAACATAACCCTTGGTCTTATCCAAGAACCTTGGGTTATTTGCGGACATTTAAAAGGTCTACGGAATAGGTCAAGTAAGTTAATTTTTAAGTGTGGGGAGCCAGTGCCAAGGGCGGTCTGCTTAATAAGCACAAATATAAACTTTCTTCCAATTCCAGAATACATCACGAAGGACCTGGTGACACTGCTCGTAGAAGTCCCGACCGAGAGGGGAACACAAAGCATCGTGTGTGCCTCGGCATATTTCCCCGGCGACAACGACAACATCCTGCCTACAGAGGTCCGAGGACTTATTCAGTACTGCCAACAAAACAACCTACACTACATCATAGGTTGTGATGCAAATGCGCATTATGTTGTATGGGGCAGTAGTGGCATCAACAGAAGGGGTGAGTGTCTTTTAGAATACCTTCCTAGTAGTTGTGTAGATATTTTAAATTGAGGCTCTAAACCTACCTTCATAAATGCGATTCGGGAAGAGGTACTTGATCTCACCCTTCCTAGTCCATTTATTTCGAATTTTATTGAAAATTGGCATGTCTCTGACGAAGCCTCGCTGTCGGACCATCAACATATCAGGTTCGACATTCAAGGCAAACTGTCACATGCTTCTACTAGATATGATCCCAAGTCAACGGACTGGAATTTATATCGAGGACTTGTTCTCTCAAAATTGGATATGCTCGTTACACCTATCGAGTCCATAGGGGACCTAGATGAAGCAGCATACCAATTGAATGATGTGCTGCTTACTTCCTACCACGACAGCTGTATTCATAAAACCAGATTGTGTAAACGAAAGGTTCCCTGGTGGAATCATCAGCTTGCCAAACTTAGGAAGCAAGTTAGAAAACTCTTTAACCATGCTAAACGCACGAAGAGCTGGGACAAATACAGGTCCGCTCTTACTGAATACAATCTAGAATTGAGGCGATCCAAACGTGCTACATGTAGAAAATGTTGCGAAAACATTGCTGACTTGCCAGTAGCAGCACGAACCCATAAGGCACTCGTTAAAGATCATGCTTACTGTGTAGGCTTACTAAAAAAACCTGATGGCACTTACACGTCGGACCGTATGGACACTCTCAAAACCTTACTTGAGGTCCATTTTCCAAGTTCGTCCACCCATGTACAACACATGTACTCGAACGTAGCTGACCATAGGGTCGGTATTGATAATAGAGCAAATAGTTTATCCGGAATAATTTTTAGTCCAGATAAGGTTAAATGGGCGGTTAGCTTCTTTAAACCATTCAAAGCCCCCGGCGGTGACGGTCTCTTTCCAGCACTTCTGCAGAAAGTTATCGCCCTCATCATGCCAGGTATTATAGCTATATTTAGAGCCAGCTACAATTGGGGATGCATCCCGACTACCTGGAGACAGGTAAACGTGATCTTCATTCCCAAACCGGGCAATAGGCCCAGTGAGCTGCCTAAATCTTACAGACCCATAAGTCTAACATCATTTGTTCTCAAAACGATGGAGAGACTCATCGATGTTGACATTAGAGGTCGGTTGTATTTGTCTACCCCTCTGCACTCAAGTCAATTTGCATATGGGAAGGGCAAATCCACAGAAGGTGCTCTTCACTACCCTGTGAAGATGATTGAACGAACTCTTGGTTCTAAGAAAATAGCCCTATGTCTCTTCCTTGACATTGAGGGTACTTTCGATAACACTGGCTACAGCTCAATAGAGAGAGCAATCAGTAGCAGAGGCATCGAACATACGACCAGCAAATGGATAAGAGCCATGCTTGAAAGTCGAATTATGACTTCCTCCTCGGGAGGAGTTTCTGTGTCTGTGACCGCAGCTAAGCGCTGTCCCCAAGGTGGAGTTCTCTCTCCCCTTCTGTAGTCACTAGTAAGAGTCAACCTTCTAGTCGATCTTCACAGATTAGGCTATACCGCCATTGGTTATGCGGATGGCAAGCACAGCGCAACCATCTTCAGCGTCATGCAAGGTGCTTTACTACACGTTTTAGAATGGTGTAGCAGAGAAGGACTATCCATCAATCCCCTGTTCTAGTGCCTTTTACTTGAAAAAGACTATTACCCATCATTATCAAAGGCACTACTCTAACTTATTCCATCGAAGTCAAATACCTCGGGGTCATCCTCGATAAACGGCTCAACTGGAGTTCTCATATCAAGTTCGCCATCGAGCGTGCTAATAAGCCCATGTGGGCCTGTAGGCGCCTGTACGGCAGAACTTGGGGTCTAAATCCGAAAATGATACATTGGATGTATACAATGATGGTGAGGCCAATTGTCACATACGCGGCCATGTGATGAAAGTTCTTGAACGTACAACGGCAACTAAACTTCAGAAGTTACAAAGTGATGCAAAGAGGAAGCATAGCATCACAGGTGCTATGCTTCCTGCCAGACGGCAGCTTTAGAAGCTTACACCCCTTCATATCTTCATTGGGAAGACAGCCGCTAGGTGTGCTATCAAATTGCAGATAGAATACAAGTATAAATCAGGTGACCATATGGGACATCTGAAAATTCTTGACTCAATCCACAAAAGAGACATGTTTTGTACCATCCCTGACACCATGGTCAAGGAGTACTGTTTCGGTGGGCTATTTGAGGTAGAAATATTAGATCGTGCAAATTGGTCTAATGGTGTTCCGGCATTAGACCCTAGAGGTCTAGTTTGGTTCACAGCACTTAAAGCGCTGTCGTCCAATTTAGTGGACTGCAATCCCTGGCGAGACTAAACAAGGAAAAACTTAGATGGGTTCCCGGCCATCAAGGGATTACAGGTAACGAGCTAGCAGATGAACTAGCTAGGGCTGGCTCAGAATCTGCGTTCATAGGACCTGAACCTTACTTTGGCATTAACTGGTCATTCGCCACAGCGCTGATTAGTAACTGGGAACAGAAGCTTCGTCTGGACCACTGGGAAAATGCCCCAGGGTTGAGACAATCCAAATTACTAATCAGACCCTACTCCTATAAGGATATACTTAACCTTAATAAGGAAAGTATCAAGAAGCTAGTGGGCTTTCTCACGGGCCATTGTGGCTTGAGATACCACCTTAACAAACTTAACCTGAGCTCAGAGACGGAATGAAGGTTCTGCTCGGAGGCGGACGAATCATCCGAACACATTCTCTGCAATTGCCCAGCTTTGCATTGGTTAAGGAGACGTATTTTTTAAAAAGAAATATGACTTACTTAGAAATAGGACTTACTATCCTTCATTAGGGAGGTAGTACGTCTCTTAGACTAAGAACACCCTTTTGATACAATAGGGTGTCTTTTAGGTCGCAGTGTCTGCCACATGGGCAAGGGTTACATAAAAAAAAAAAAAAAAACCAAGCAAGCTCGCTGAAGTTACCAAACATAGTTTTGCCAAAATTCGGTGGCGACTATATGAAATGGCGGAAATTCCATGATTTGTTTATGGAACTGATACACAAACAACCAATGGCAAACTGCCAAAAAATTTAGTACCTAAAAACAAGCTTGATTGCCGAAGCAGAAAAGCTGATACGTCATATAGTGCCAATAGAAGAGAACTACGAAGCAGCTTGGAAGATCATCAATGACAGGTTCGAGAACAAGCGCTTGTTAGTAACTGCTGTGCTCAACAAGTTTATGGGCCGGACAACATTAACCACTGAGAGTGCCTCAGGTATAAAATCAATCCACGACACAACTCAGGAATGTCTTCTAGCTTTGAAAGGGATAGGTATAGACACAGCCACGTGGGATCCAATGCTCCTCCATGTTCTAGTGAAAAAATTAGACATAAATACACCTGTGGGAGCAGTCCATAAAACAATCAAGAACGCTACAATCACTGAATGAATTTCTGCAATTTCTAGAAATAAGATTTCAATCACTTGAAGCATTAGGCGGAAAAACAAGGAGTAACGACGCATCAAACGGGCGATTGTTTTCTCAAAGGTCTCTCGCTACAACATCAGCCACATATAGTTCTCTTTCGTGCAAGTGCTGCAAGGAAAATCATCAATTGTTCGCAATTCTTGCAAATGACGCCACCTCAACGGTTGGCACTGGTGAAGGAATCAAACGGGTGCATAAATTGCCTAAGGAACGGACACACATCGTCAAAATGCTCATCTTGGGGATACATGGTGTGCTCGAAAAAGCACAACACACTTCTACATCTGGAGAATGCCATTCAGAGCTCATCAGTTGCCACAAAGACTTCATTAAACAGATCAAGCAATAAAAAGAGTCAAGCAACTGACTCAACCAACGCAAATAACTCGTCTTCAACTCAACAAATATCAACGCCTTCGAATTTTGCTAGCATAATGTCACCAGCAAGAGATGTAATCATCGACTCTAAGGGCAACAGTTTACTAGCGGCTGCGAGCAACAATACAAGGGAAGGTTATGTCTTTCTAAGCACCGTATTAGTGAAGCTGGTAAGCACCAGAGGATCCATTATACCTTGTCGTGCCCTCTACATAATTACGGAGAGAATGATGTGCAAACTGGAGATACCAGTTGTACGTAACCCAAAGATAGTAAATGACAATCTGTCCTCCAACTTATCCCCCCAAACTCCCAAGTACATTAGTTGCTACAATCAAAACGTAAGAGGACTGCGTACCAAAACGTCTTACGTATTTTTGAACTCCCAAAAATTACCTAATGACATTTTTGCCCTAACTGAAACCAACCTAACCCCGAGCATTCTTAATACTGAACTTTTTTCCTCAGATTTTAACATCTTCCGTAAGGACGGGGCTGAGACCGCAGACATTCTCTCGGGTCGTGGTGTTGTTCTTGCAATTCATAACCGCTACGATGTTACTTCTCTTGATATCCCCATCTCCGCAGACTTCGAATTTGTATGTTAACCCTTGTGTCTACAGCCAAAAAATTATACATAAACATACACCCAACATACCCGGGTGTTCCATACATTTTTGTATGTATACAGACGTCGGAAAGAGTTGGTTGTGTTTCTGCCAATTGTGTCTTAGAATTGTTTGAAGTGTTTGCTCTTGTTACAACATTTGTTACGGCATTTGGATACAAAGACGCTTTTATTTTTCACGCAACGCATTTGAGAAAAAATATTTCAAGAAGTAAGCATACATTTTTTTTAGTTATATTTATTAATTTACAATTTACATACATTTTTCTATGCACACCCGGGTGTGTTGGCTATAGATCGAAGGGGTAAATCGCAAAAACTACTTGTAAATTTTGACCCAAAAAGAAAAATTAATTTTTTTTTTCGAATTTGATAAAAAACAATATTTTAGGAGGCTTTTCAAGATTTCAAGTCGATACGCCACCTAGAACTCAAAATATATCAAGATTAAACTCTCTAAATACTGCCTTTTTGATGCCGCACAACCCGATGATGTTGTTATAGTTATGGGCGACTTTAATCTGCCTCGGTTGAGTTGGGTTCTTTCCGAAGATGATTCCCATTTCGTTGCTTTAAATGCCTCCTCCGACAAATAAGTCCTACTAACACAATGCCTCTCTGATTCAGGACTCCAGCAAATAAACGGCATTTCCAACTTTATGGATAGACACCTTGATCTTATTTTCTCTTCCGATTCTGACAACTGTGTTGTATCTCAGAGCATTCATCTACTGTCAACTTTAGAACTCTAGATCGCTTTCACCCGCCCTTATCACTTTCCTTCTCTTTCGAAAATGGTAACACTTATATCGACCCTATCAGCTCTTCCAACTTTAATTTTCGGAAAGCCAACTTTGCTAAACTTACGGACCTAATTAGTAACATTTACTTCGATTTTATCTCTGTTAATTCCAATTTGGATACTGCACTTGAAACTTTCTACTCAAAAATCTTCTTCTGCATTGCCCAATCGGTTCCTTATACGCTAAAAATCAATTTCAAAAAAGACGGCCTCGGAAGAAAAACGAGTAAATATAAGTCCGATCGATTACAAAGACTCGAAGCTATTTGGCAAGAGTTCGTCACAACCATCAGCGAATCAAGCAGCACGTCAAAACGGATACACCATATGTCACTGGGAACCTACCAGAAAGGGTTCATACTGCTTATCGCGATCTTAAGGCTATGTTGGAAGAGATTCAGACCGATGAAGATCCGGATACTCTCCCACCAACCACAGGGATCATGGTGCGGAGGCTAGCGCCAAACCCAACGAAGAAAAGGGCGCATTTCCCAGATTCAAGAGGGTAGGGACGGTTGACGCTGTCCACGAGATGAGCAAGGCAGGGACCATTGGTAAACCAGAAGTGCCCGCACTCTAATCAATTCATGACGGCACCAGGATATCGGGCCTAGTGTGATAGCAACAAACGGCAATAGAAAGGTTGCGTAGAGCCATTCCTATCTTCAAGATAAGACAGATAGAGCGCCATTGGGACGACATCCAACAATTGCACAGTCAAATATATGAGCAATCGGCAGACCCAGAAGTCAACGGGTACAACGCTCAACAATTTCTTAACTTAGAGGAAGATGTTCAACAGACCCTGGTGGACTTCTACGGGCGATTAAACCAATGGGAACAACAAGCAACCCTCCGCAACAATCCAAGTAACCAAGCAAGCTGGTGGTCAGGTGCGTACCTATAGGGTAAGTCATTGGACGATCCCTTCAGGCAAACGTTTCAAGAAGACTCAATGCCTCCTCGTGGCGGCCACCGGGCAACGGCCCTCGTGCTGTAGCAGTTACCATCCAGCCGAGGAACGTGTTACTGTGCTTATGTGCCTCTCCTGTGTCCCGTTTGAACGGTTGCGGCAACGGCATGAAAGCCGGCTAAAGTGAGCGACGAGGGGAGAAAACCCCAATATTAAATCCCTAATCCAAGGTGGAACAGCATACGCTGAGGGATGCATGGCTAAGAGGGTGCTTAATCGTTAGTATGTGAACTCCGAATACCTGGCTACCTTCGGCTTCAAACCAGTCTTCCTGTGGCATGCCGGGCTCTGGCATGGGTGACCTCCTTTCCCGGAGACTCGTGGGTCCAAAATTAATAAATCAAATATAAAAAACTTAAAAACCGATGCATCTCTTATCGCATCAACCTCGGCTTCTGCTGTTGAACAACCCGTTGTAGCTAGAGAAGCTTTAGTGCTCTCATCGGCCAATAATATGTCTCGGTCTACTATTGAGCAGCCGAACAACGTCAAGAAGTCAGAAGGCGATGCCATATGGGCCCCATCTGAACCTTCCCAAGACCCCAGAACTGTAGAAGTGGAATCGGCCACTTCAGATCCTGACGCATCTACCCTTGTTGATGCCTGTAGCGTCGTCTCGGAGAAATCCGGATGCTCTTCCATTGGGAAGAGGCTAGACGGACTACAGATCCAGCATCAGCAGAGTGGGTTCGTCAAACTCAGTTCAACAGAAAGGAGACAGTTTAAATATGCTTTACGCATAGGCAAAGATGGAGAGAGTGCTCTCATCTATGCGAAAACCGCCCTCCCGCCTCTTCCGCCCTCTCCGCTAAACGCGAAAACAAACGGGTCAGATCAGAGGATCAGACCCCGCCGGCTTCGGCCGCCAAAAAGGTCAGGGCAGGACCTGCACCTGATGCTCCCACTTTTAGCCAGGTGGCTAGTGATGTCGGGTTGGGTGTTGTCCCGGTTGACCTATCAACCCAGCCCCTCTCAAATGAGCAGATGGCTCTTTTCCAAGAGGCTATTATAGACAACACCTCGATTGCGATGAGCAACAGTGGCGTGTGGCCATCCTTTTCAGGCTCGCCTCTCAGATCGGGGAGGCTAACTTTTATCTGCGCAGACAGTTCTACTGCCGAGTGGATGCGCTCGAACTTCGAGAGGATTAGAGCTAAATGTGGACTGAACGTGACGCTGGTGCAAGAGGGGTCTTTCCCGAAATCACACATCGTCCGAGGGTTCTTCCACAGAGTCTTGAGCTCTCCTCAGCGAAAATACTAGCGACAATCGCTTCTCAGAACGCTGAGTTGCAGGCCAACACATGGAAGGTCGTACAGAGAGAGAAGGAAGGTGCGCTCCTTCACCTCGTGCTAGCGATAGACGACGCCTCTATGAAAAGACTTAACTTCCTTAAAGGCAAGATCAACTACCGATTTAATTTTGCCAAGCTGATCCTTAAGAGCACCGACAAGGTTTCAGCGTCGGACAGCGGTATAGTTGAGACAGCAAAGGCTGTACCATTACGTGCGGTGAAAGCTATGCCCACCCTGCCCTCTAGTAGCAGTGCCGCAGGGCACGTTACTCCTGACGATTCCCGAACAACTCCCATGGAACAGGCAGCAACACCAGCCTTCCCTTCCATCACCAGCGCCACTGGGCATGGTGATCAGAATGTTTGCAGAGCCGTCCCTAACAAGCAGGCCCCACGACCAATCTCTTCGACCAGCAGCGCCACTGGGCATATTGGTCCCACTGTCTCTGGCAATACATCTGCTAATTTGCCAGCCAGACCAATGGGTCACCGCAAAGAAAGCAGAAAAACATCAGCCCCTTCAACCGGTAAAGTGACCGGTTCACCTCATCCGTCAAGCGGCGCCACTGGGCACGCTTATCGGACGGTTACAGAGCCGGCTAGAAGCAGACCACAGGGTCTTTCTACTCAGGCTGCTTGTCGTAGAGGAAAGGGTCCTAAAATGGCCCAAATACTCCGGCAAGCCAGATCATAGAAGGAGGATTAATGTGCACAAGACGGGTGCTACAGGCAAACCTGCATCACGCTAAAGGCGCGTGCGCTACCCTTAGCAAGCGGTTCGCCGAAGAGAACATAACCCTTGGTCTTATCCAAGAACCTTGGGTTATTTGCGGACATTTAAAAGGTCTACGGAATAGGTCAAGTAAGTTAATTTTTAAGTGTGGGGAGCCAGTGCCAAGGGCGGTCTGCTTAATAAGCACAAATATAAACTTTCTTCCAATTCCAGAATACATCACGAAGGACCTGGTGACACTGCTCGTAGAAGTCCCGACCGAGAGGGGAACACAAAGCATCGTGTGTGCCTCGGCATATTTCCCCGGCGACAACGACAACATCCTGCCTACAGAGGTCCGAGGACTTATTCAGTACTGCCAACAAAACAACCTACACTACATCATAGGTTGTGATGCAAATGCGCATTATGTTGTATGGGGCAGTAGTGGCATCAACAGAAGGGGTGAGTGTCTTTTAGAATACCTTCCTAGTAGTTGTGTAGATATTTTAAATTGAGGCTCTAAACCTACCTTCATAAATGCGATTCGGGAAGAGGTACTTTATTGAAAATTGGCATGTCTCTGACGAAGCCTCGCTGTCGGACCATCAACATATCAGGTTCGACATTCAAGGCAAACTGTCACATGCTTCTACTAGATATGATCCCAAGTCAACGGACTGGAATTTATATCGAGGACTTGTTCTCTCAAAATTGGATATGCTCGTTACACCTATCGAGTCCATAGGGGACCTAGATGAAGCAGCATACCAATTGAATGATGTGCTGCTTACTTCCTACCACGACAGCTGTATTCATAAAACCAGATTGTGTAAACGAAAGGTTCCCTGGTGGAATCATCAGCTTGCCAAACTTAGGAAGCAAGTTAGAAAACTCTTTAATCATGCTAAACGCACGAAGAGCTGGGACAAATACAGGTCCGCTCTTACTGAATACAATCTAGAATTGAGGCGATCCAAACGTGCTACATGTAGAAAATGTTGCGAAAACATTGCTGACTTGCCAGTAGCAGCACGAACCCATAAGGCACTCGTTAAAGATCATGCTTACTGTGTAGGCTTACTAAAAAAACCTGATGGCACTTACACGTCGGACCGTATGGACACTCTCAAAACCTTACTTGAGGTCCATTTTCCAAGTTCGTCCACCCATGTACAACACATGTACTCGAACGTAGCTGACCATAGGGTCGGTATTGATAATAGAGCAAATAGTTTATCCGGAATAATTTTTAGTCCAGATAAGGTTAAATGGGCGGTTAGCTTCTTTAAACCATTCAAAGCCCCCGGCGGTGACGGTCTCTTTCCAGCACTTCTGCAGAAAGTTATCGCCCTCATCATGCCAGGTATTATAGCTATATTTAGAGCCAGCTACAATTGGGGATGCATCCCGACTACCTGGAGACAGGTAAACGTGATCTTCATTCCCAAACCGGGCAATAGGCCCAGTGAGCTGCCTAAATCTTACAGACCCATAAGTCTAACATCATTTGTTCTCAAAACGATGGAGAGACTCATCGATGTTGACATTAGAGGTCGGTTATATTTGTCTACCCCTCTGCACTCAAGTCAATTTGCATATGGGAAGGGCAAATCCACAGAAGGTGCTCTTCACTACCCTGTGAAGATGATTGAACGAACTCTTGGTTCTAAGAAAATAGCCCTATGTCTCTTCCTTGACATTGAGGGTACTTTCGATAACACTGGCTACAGCTCAATAGAGAGAGCAATCAGTAGCAGAGGCATCGAACATACGACCAGCAAATGGATAAGAGCCATGCTTGAAAGTCGAATTATGACTTCCTCCTCGGGAGGAGTTTCTGTGTCTGTGACCGCAGCTAAGCGCTGTCCCCAAGGTGGAGTTCTCTCTCCCCTTCTGTAGTCACTAGTAAGAGTCAACCTTCTAGTCGATCTTCACAGATTAGGCTATACCGCCATTGGTTATGCGGATGGCAAGCACAGCGCAACCATCTTCAGCGTCATGCAAGGTGCTTTACTACACGTTTTAGAATGGTGTAGCAGAGAAGGACTATCCATCAATCCCCTGTTCTAGTGCCTTTTACTTGAAAAAGACTATTACCCATCATTATCAAAGGCACTACTCTAACTTATTCCATCGAAGTCAAATACCTCGGGGTCATCCTCGATAAACGGCTCAACTGGAGTTCTCATATCAAGTTCGCCATCGAGCGTGCTAATAAGGCCATGTGGGCCTGCAGGCGCCTGTACGGCAGAACTTGGGGTCTAAATCCGAAAATGATACATTGGATGTATACAATGATGGTGAGGCCAATTGTCACATACGCGGCCATGTGATGAAAGTTCTTGAACGTACAACGGCAACTAAACTTCAGAAGTTACAAAGTGATGCAAAGAGGAAGCATAGCATCACAGGTGCTATGCTTCCTGCCAGACGGCAGCTTTAGAAGCTTACACCCCTTCATATCTTCATTGGGAAGACAGCCGCTAGGTGTGCTATCAAATTGCAGATAGAATACAAGTATAAATCAGGTGACCATATGGGACATCTGAAAATTCTTGACTCAATCCACAAAAGAGACATGTTTTGTACCATCCCTGACACCATGGTCAAGGAGTACTGTTTCGGTGGGCTATTTGAGGTAGAAATATTAGATCGTGCAAATTGGTCTAATGGTGTTCCGGCATTAGACCCTAGAGGTCTAGTTTGGTTCACAGCACTTAAAGCGCTGTCGTCCAATTTAGTGGACTGCAATCCCTGGCGAGACTAAACAAGGAAAAACTTAGATGGGTTCCCGGCCATCAAGGGATTACAGGTAACGAGCTAGCAGATGAACTAGCTAGGGCTGGCTCAGAATCTGCGTTCATAGGACCTGAACCTTACTTTGGCATTAACTGGTCATTCGCCACAGCGCTGATTAGTAACTGGGAACAGAAGCTTCGTCTGGACCACTGGGAAAATGCCCCAGGGTTGAGACAATCCAAATTACTAATCAGACCCTACTCCTATAAGGATATACTTAACCTTAATAAGGAAAGTATCAAGAAGCTAGTGGGCTTTCTCACGGGCCATTGTGGCTTGAGATACCACCTTAACAAACTTAACCTGAGCTCAGAGACGGAATGAAGGTTCTGCTCGGAGGCGGACGAATCATCCGAACACATTCTCTGCAATTGCCCAGCTTTGCATTGGTTAAGGAGACGTATTTTTTAAAAAGAAATATGACTTACTTAGAAATAGGACTTACTATCCTTCATTAGGGAGGTAGTACGTCTCTTAGACTAAGAACACCCTTTTGATACAATAGGGTGTCTTTTAGGTCGCAGTGTCTGCCACATGGGCAAGGGTTACATAAAAAAAAAAAAAAAAAACCAAGCAAGCTCGCTGAAGTTACCAAACATAGTTTTGCCAAAATTCGGTGGCGACTATATGAAATGGCGGCAATTCCATGATTTGTTTATGGAACTGGTACACAAACAACCAATGGCAAACTGCCAAAAAATTTAGTACCTAAAAACAAGCTTGATTGCCGAAGCAGAAAAGCTGATACGTCATATAGTGCCAATAGAAGAGAACTACGAAGCAGCTTGGAAGATCATCAATGACAGGTTCGAGAACAAGCGCTTGTTAGTAACTGCTGTGCTCAACAAGTTTATGGGCCGGACAACATTAACCACTGAGAGTGCCTCAGGTATAAAATCAATCCACGACACAACTCAGGAATGTCTTCTAGCTTTGAAAGGGATAGGTATAGACACAGCCACGTGGGATCCAATGCTCCTCCATGTTCTAGTGAAAAAATTAGACATAAATACACCTGTGGGAGCAGTCCATAAAACAATCAAGAACGCTACAATCACTGAATGAATTTCTGCAATTTCTAGAAATAAGATTTCAATCACTTGAAGCATTAGGCGGAAAAACAAGGAGTAACGACGCATCAAACGGGCGATTGTTTTCTCAAAGGTCTCTCGCTACAACATCAGCCACATATAGTTCTCTTTCGTGCAAGTGCTGCAAGGAAAATCATCAATTGTTCGCAATTCTTGCAAATGACGCCACCTCAACGGTTGGCACTGGTGAAGGAATCAAACGGGTGCATAAATTGCCTAAGGAACGGACACACATCGTCAAAATGCTCATCTTGGGGATACATGGTGTGCTCGAAAAAGCACAACACACTTCTACATCTGGAGAATGCCATTCAGAGCTCATCAGTTGCCACAAAGACTTCATTAAACAGATCAAGCAATAAAAAGAGTCAAGCAACTGACTCAACCAACGCAAATAACTCGTCTTCAACTCAACAAATATCAACGCCTTCGAATTTTGCTAGCATAATGTCACCAGCAAGAGATGTAATCATCGACTCTAAGGGCAACAGTTTACTAGCGGCTGCGAGCAACAATACAAGGGAAGGTTATGTCTTTCTAAGCACCGTATTAGTGAAGCTGGTAAGCACCAGAGGATCCATTATACCTTGTCGTGCCCTCTACATAATTACGGAGAGAATGATGTGCAAACTGGAGATACCAGTTGTACGTAACCCAAAGATAGTAAATGACAATCTGTCCTCCAACTTATCCCCCCAAACTCCCAAGTACATTAGTTGCTACAATCAAAACGTAAGAGGACTGCGTACCAAAACGTCTTACGTATTTTTGAACTCCCAAAAATTACCTAATGACATTTTTGCCCTAACTGAAACCAACCTAACCCCGAGCATTCTTAATACTGAACTTTTTTCCTCAGATTTTAACATCTTCCGTAAGGACGGGGCTGAGACCGCAGACATTCTCTCGGGTCGTGGTGTTGTTCTTGCAATTCATAACCGCTACGATGTTACTTCTCTTGATATCCCCATCTCCGCAGACTTCGAATTTGTATGTTAACCCTTGTGTCTACAGCCAAAAAATTATACATAAACATACACCCAACATACCCGGGTGTTCCATACATTTTTGTATGTATACAGACGTCGGAAAGAGTTGGTTGTGTTTCTGCCAATTGTGTCTTAGAATTGTTTGAAGTGTTTGCTCTTGTTACAACATTTGTTACGGCATTTGGATACAAAGACGCTTTTATTTTTCACGCAACGCATTTGAGAAAAAATATTTCAAGAAGTAAGCATACATTTTTTTTAGTTATATTTATTAATTTACAATTTACATACATTTTTCTATGCACACCCGGGTGTGTTGGCTATAGATCGAAGGGGTAAATCGCAAAAACTACTTGTAAATTTTGACCCAAAAAGAAAAATTAATTTTTTTTTTCGAATATGATAAAAAACAATATTTTAGGAGGCTTTTCAAGATTTCAAGTCGATACGCCACCTAGAACTCAAAATATATCAAGATTAAACTCTCTAAATACTGCCTTTTTGATGCCGCACAACCCGATGATGTTGTTATAGTTATGGGCGACTTTAATCTGCCTCGGTTGAGTTGGGTTCTTTCCGAAGATGATTCCCATTTCGTTGCTTTAAATGCCTCCTCCGACAAATAAGTCCTACTAACACAATGCCTCTCTGATTCAGGACTCCAGCAAATAAACGGCATTTCCAACTTTATGGATAGACACCTTGATCTTATTTTCTCTTCCGATTCTGACAACTGTGTTGTATCTCAGAGCATTCATCTACTGTCAACTTTAGAACTCTAGATCGCTTTCACCCGCCCTTATCACTTTCCTTCTCTTTCGAAAATGGTAACACTTATATCGACCCTATCAGCTCTTCCAACTTTAATTTTCGGAAAGCCAACTTTGCTAAACTTACGGACCTAATTAGTAACATTTACTTCGATTTTATCTCTGTTAATTCCAATTTGGATACTGCACTTGAAACTTTCTACTCAAAAATCTTCTTCTGCATTGCCCAATCGGTTCCTTATACGCTCAGTAAACACTGCTCCTCCTCCCCGCCGTGGTACAATAAAGAACTCAGAGCACTTCGTAATAATAGGAATAAGCTTTGGAAAATGTTTCTATCCACCAGGTCTGTTAGAGATTACTCTAACTACGTTACTGCTTATAATCGTTTTTCTGCACTCTGTGAATCTCTTCATCATGAATATCTAGACCGAATGCAAATGAGTCTAATTTCTGACCCTAAAAGGTTTTACCAATTTATCAATGTTAAAAGAAAATCCGATGGCCTCCCATCCGCTTTCAGACTATCCAGTAGATCTTTGGCCGACCCTGAAACGATCGTCAATCTCTTTGCAACCTTCTTCAGCCAGTCCTATACTGATCACTTACTTGAAACCGATCCTGTTTTTTCAGCTACTTAAATAACTGTGCGCAAACTTCTTTTGTCTCAATTGAGGTTACGGCGAACATGATTCTTGAAAAGATTAGTAAGCTCAAAGACAACTATTCCCCCGGCCCTGACGAGTTACCTGCTATTGTCTTAAGGAAATGCATTAATGTCTTAGCCTCTTAGTGCCCTTTTCCAGCTCTCACTCTCTCAAGCCATTTTTCCATTACTGTGGAAGGACTCATTCATCTTCCCTATCCACAAAAAAGGCAATAAAAAGGAGATCTCAAATTATCGACCTATTGCCAAACTCCAATGTATCCCCAAGGTCTTTGAAAGCTTTGCTCACGACTCTTTATATTTCCATTGTAAACAAATCTCCTCTCCATCTCAACATGGATTCTTAAAAGGGAGATCTACTACGACCAACCTAACTGAATTTGTTTCCCGAGCATTATATGCATTAGAGAACGGTAATGAAGTCGGTGTGAAGTCTACAGATTACACCAAAGTGTTTAATAAAATCTCGCACAAAATTATTTACCTTAAACTTAAGCCCTTGGTTTTCCAACATCTTTTATTTCCTGGATTAAGTCTTATTTAGAGAGTCGCCAATACAGAGTCCTCTTCAAAACCCGGAAGTGCCTTTGACCCCATCAAAGCCACTTCCGGGGTTCCTCAAGGTAGTCATCTCGCCCCATTAATCTTTGTCCTTACTATAAATGATATTGATCTCATCTTAAAGAAGTCCAACCTATCCATGTACGCGTATGATAAAAAAATCTTTAAGATAATTTCTTCCCCTTCGGATTCTCTCCTACTTCAAAGCGACCTGAACTTGTTCTTCACTCAGTGCAAATTTAATTTCTTGGAGCTGAATGTGAGTAAATGCCAAGCTATTACCTTCACCCGCAAGTGCGTTCCTCCCCCTACTAGGATTTTCTACTTCGATAATAAACCCGTTCTCTCAGTCAATTCAATCTGTGATATATGTAGGTATTATTTGTGACCGAGAGCTTAACTTTAATTTGCACATCGACCACATAATTAACAGAGCCAACTCCACCCTTGGCTTCATCAAACGCTGGTCGAAAGAATTCTCGAATCCTTATGTCACCAAATCCCTTTACGTTACGTTTGTCAGACCTATCCTTGAATACGCTAGCCAAGTTTGGTCACCTTATCAAGTTACGCATTCTTTGAGAATTGAAGCCGTCCGGCGAAGATTTATACGTTTCGCTCTACGTGATCTCTCTTGGGATGATAGATATAATTTGCTCGTTACGAAGTTCGGGTAAAACTGATTAATTTATAAACTCTCGTAAAGCGGCGTCATATTGCTGACATACTCTTCCTACATCAACTGTTAGTAGGTTTGATTGATTCTCCCGCTTTACTACAAATGATCTACCTAAACACTAACCCTCGAAACCTGAGGTGTGTACCCCTCTTTCGCCTTGCTCGTCACCGTACCAACTATGAACCCATCTCTAGAATGATGCGTTCGGCCAACAAGGCGCATAGGACCATTGATTTTCATTTTAGCCGATCCTCCCTCAAAAAGCTCCTCCACACCTCCTTATAACTCTCCTCTCTCCGAAATTCCCCCAAACACATAAATTTAAGCATAATATTAAGTTAAAAAAAAAGAAAAAAAAAAAAAACTTAGTTTTTAGGTTTAGCTTTTAGTTTGCTAGTTTTTTTTTTTTTTTTTTATAATTCGCGCGCGCCAAAGGGGGTATGAATACCCTTATGCTGTTTATTCAGGGCACGGGCGTTTGGAAAAAGGGGAAAGAGGAACAGAGGAGATACCGGTGCACGTTGGCTTTGAATGTTTGGATGTTGTAGCGATGAGGATATACAGAGTCTGGAAGATTGTTCCACATACGTGTCTTTCGGCTTATGAACGAATCCCTATATTTGACAGTACGTCCGAAGTTGGGCCTGAGGGTGAACTGATGTGCATTCGAAGCGTGACGCGTATTGCGGGTGAAATTTTGAAGGGGAGGAATGCAAGTGTCTAATTCGTTGGAACTTTTTTTGTGGAATAAGCGATAAAATAGGGAGAGACAAGAGACTTTTCTACGATGCTCTAGTGAGTCTATGGAGCTCACAATGTCTCTATCACCTATTAGTTTTATCGCGCGATTCTGAACCCTATCAAGAATGTGCAAGACGGTCTTGGGTGCACCAGACCAGATGGGGGCGTTGTATTCCGTTTAGCATTAAGTTCTTGCTTGTACTAAGCCTAAATAAGTAAATGGAACGCCGACTAGAAAAGAATATCAACTTAAGGACGCAGTACATAGAATTTATGGAAGACTACAAGAACCGGGGGCACATGCAAGAAATTGACTACAACTCTATCAAGGTACCACATTGTTTCTTACCACATCATGGAGTGATTAAACCAGACAGTAACACCACAAGGCTGAGAGTAGCTTTCGATGCATCATCAAAGACTTCCACAAATACCTCCTTTAATGATATCTTGCATGCTACGTTTCAGGCTGCCAAGGTATGTCATTAAAGCCGGTATTCAAAAAATGTAGCGGCAGATATGGTTACACCCAGAAGATAGATGGTATCATTTTATTTGGTGGAGAGCAGATTCAAATCAACTTGTCAAATGCTATCGACTCAATACGGTAACATACGGAACAACGGCAGCCCTATACTTGGCAACTAGATGTCTACAGAAACTGGCTCAAGAGAATGAGATTACCTATCCATTAGGTTCAAAGGCGTTGCAGAGGGACTTCTACGTAGATGACGCGATGACTGGCGCAGATAGTTTAACTATGGCAAGGGACATTCAGACGCAATTGTCAGCACTGCTTCAACAAGGGGGATTCAAATTGAGGAAATGGAGCGCAAATCACAAGCAGCTACTAGAAAAGGTTCCATTGGAGGATCAGGAAATCAATTTTAATGAAGGCGATAAAGAAGGATTCGTGAAAACACTCGGATTAATATGGTTACCGAAATCAGAAGTATTCAGCATAAAAATCAATTGTGAATCACAAAAACGAGTAACCAAGAGATCAGTAGCATCTGAGATAGCCAAACTTTTCGATCCACTCGGTATTGTTGCGCCGGTGGTGATCGTGGCTAAACTATTTCTTCAAGAAATTTGGGAGTTAAAATTCGATTGGGATGCTGCCCTCCCAGTGGAAATGTGTACCAGATGGTGTACGTATCGTAAACATTTACAAACATTAGACCGAATTCGAGTTCCAAGGCAGTACAACATTTGCTGATGCATCCGAGATGGCTTATGGCGCTGCGGTGTACGTAAGGTTCACGAACAAAAATGGCACGATAATAGTTCGACTACTATGCTCTAAATCCAGAATAACACCAGCTACCAAGACATCAACAGGAATAAGTTCATTAACTATTCCTCGACTAGAATTATGTGCTGCCTTATTAGCCGCAGAACTGTCTAACCGGGTAAAATCCGACTTACACATCGATGGAGCATCTACACATTTCTGGACAGATTTTCAAATAGTGCTTGACTGGATCAACTCAAATGCAGAATCATTCCAAGCATTCGTAGATCGTCGCATCACAACAATTCAGCGACTAACCAGCAGCAAGGAGTGGCGACATGTCCGGTCAAACGAAAATCCAGCAGACGTTTTATCAAGAGAAATCAACCCAGAGAAGCTACGAGAACACAACCTGTGGTTCTATGGTCCCAAATTCTTAAGTGGCAATGAAACAATATGGCCACCACCATATACAAGTCACAGTACGTGTGCAGAAGAAAGGAAAATGACAGCATTATCAGTAAGTGTAGTGAGCCCGGGAGATTTATTTGGACAAATTAAACATTCAAATTCATTCTGCAAGCTTAAAAGAATAATAGCTTATTGTCTACGGTTTATTGGATTGATTAAGAATGGTCAGTTTTGTTCTAAAATACATGCGCTGAGACATTCACATTCACAACTGACTAAACCAATCTAGCCGTTGACAATTGCAGAACTAGACAACGGTCTTCGACTCATATTGAGGAACGTTCAAGAACACGAATTCAAGGCAGACATACTTCACTTAAAAAATACAAGGATCTAGAAACAAAAAGTAAACTAATTGGACTATCAGTATTCCTGGATGAAAACGACCCCTTGCGAGTTGGAGGAAGGTTGCAAGCATCCACTTTATCTTACGACGCCAAGCATCCAATTTATTGCCTTATGCCCAACCATTTGTCAAAATGCTGATGACGGACATACATTCAGAAAATCCGCACGTGGGTCCTCAAGGTCTATTAGCTATAACCAGACAACTTTTTTGGCCGATCAAGGGAAAGAATGTAGCACGTTCAATAGTCCAGCAGTGCATCGAATGCATTAGAGCTAATCCTAAGATGTATTCTCAGATGATGGTTAACTTACCGACCCATAGGGTTTAACCAGCGCGTCCTTTCATCAATTGCGGAGTAGACTTTTGTGGCCCAATCTGGATTCATTACCGTTCAAGGGGAAGTCGTCCACAAAAGAGCTACGAAGGCCGTATATATTGAAGTCGTCAGCGATTTATCCACAGACGCGTTCATCGGCGCGTTAAAGGGCTTTATTGGTCGCCAAGGGCATTGTAAAAATCTTTATTGCGACAATGCCACCAACTTCGTCGGCGCAAGCAATCAGTTGACTGAGTTACAAACAGCTATATACCCAAAACAAGCTCAACACTTGATATCATTCACTTGCAGTTCGAGAGGAATAGAGTTCCATTTTATTCCTGCAAAGGCTCCTCATTTCCAAGGACTATGGGAAGCGGCAGTAAAATCGACAAAACATCTGCTTCAGCGAAAGATCGCATCAACCTCATTGACATGAAGAGTTGTGTACTCTTAGTGTAGATGCAGAAGCTATCCTGAATTCAAGACCACTTACATCTCTCTCTACTGATCCCTACGACCTGACTACACGAACCCCTGGCCATTTCCTTAAAGGAGAGCTGCTAAGAGCTATAGCCGATCCTCATGCAGAGCCGTTACGTGGAAGTCTTAGCAGCAGATGGAAACTAGTTTCTCATATCAAAGAAGAATTTTGGAAACGCTGGTCGCAGGAGTACCTGAGTGAACTACAGCACAGGAGCAAATGGAAGACTTCATCAACAAATGTTGACATCGGCACGGTGGTCATCATCAAAGAAGACAATATCGCGATTATGAAATGGCCACTTGACAGAATTGTCAAGGTGTATCACGGTACTGACGGATTCATCAGAGTTGCGAATGTGCGCACAAAATCGGGAGTCCTAAAACGCACAATACACAAATTGGCTCCACTCATCAACGATGAAGTAAAATTGGAAGACAAACCAACATCAGGATATGCTCTAACATGGACCCAGCTATCTGAAGCCCCTCAGGATCGCAAGCGAGTAAATAAGTTAGAAATTTCCGACGGACCTTCAGATAAAAAAAATGGACCGGTTAAAAGGATCCGTAAGTCGGGCTCAACACTGCTAACTACACTTCTGGTATGTTTACTAGTGCCAATTGTGAGAGGAATTAATGGTGTGGAAATTACAAAATTTGATCCAACTTCCGGAATACACTTCTTTAATCAAGGAACTGCACATTTGGTGGCTAATCAATGGAATTTAGCCATCTGTTATAATCTTGATCTTATAATCTTGACCCATATAGAAGAGAACTTCAAACAGTAGAAAACAGCACTGCGATAATGCAGCATGTGTGCAAGCAAATCACGTCAAGGAGCTTAAGCACGCAAGTTGTCTAAGAGGTTCAGTATATTCTTCAACAACTCATAGACCAGAATGAATTACTCATGACTCAACCTCAGTCTAGAAGTTATATCAGAAAACTCAAAACCAAATATAATATAGCTCACACAGCATATTCACTGTGACTGTGACATATAGAGAACCAGAACAATGTCCACCAAAAAGCTGACATTGTCACAAACGTAAACAAACAATCAGAACAATGCCCAGCAAAACGCTGACATTGTAAACATACACAAAATACTGAACACAGGCCAATGTTCCACATTGCCCTACATAAGACATAAACACTTAATAAGTAACACGCAAGCACAAAATACTAAACATTTAAGTCAATGACTGACCCCACACCACGCATAGCAACATCGTCACAGTGAATCAATCCAATATATAAACCAAAGCGGAACTCCTCATCGTCGTGTCGTGTGCTCCCGATTTCCGATCTGTTCAGACGCGAGCTTTAGTGTAAGGCTATTATTATTTGTGAATTTTAATAATAAAAATACATATGTAAAAAGGAAATCTTGTTTCCATTTCTGGCGCAGTCGGTAGGATACCCAGATGTATCCACAGTGTTTTTTTCTAAAAACTTAACCGGGTATTAATAATAGAATCGCGAACAATCGGTTTTTGGAGACTTTCCACACAACGCCGCCTGTTTAAATTAAACTATCCAAAGGGAACTGCGTTCGTGACACGGTGAACAAAGTGTAAGGGGTGTCTTCATATAAAAACTTGTTTACAGTTGTGAACAAACATTTAAATAAAAAAAAGGGTGATCAAAACCCAGTGAAAAAGTGGAACATAACGAAAACATTTACAACAATGAAGAAATAAGTCTTCAAAAGGGAGCAAAAGCACCGCCGAAACAAGCGCACGTGCCCGAAACTGAAGACAACTCAAGAACGTGGATCGACGAAGAAGCCACAGCCGACTTCCAAGAACACTTCAGAGCGCTGCAACAAAGACTCAGAAGACAGAACCGAAGAGAACTTCCGGCACCACCGAACTAAGGGCCACAAGGCAACGCTGGTAACACTAACCCAATAGGACGAGCAAACCATCAAGACCCCACAAGCGTGAATATTTTTTTTTCTTTCATTTTCTCATACACTATATATACATACATATATATTTTTTTTTTATGCATATACATACATATTTTTGTACACAATTGTAACAATAGTAACTAAGTTAGATCTATGATAGGAGATATCGAAGAAGGGATAGATCGGTTAAGGGCTCAATCAGCCGAGATTTCCAATTTGGTGCAAAACCTCAAATCCGAAACAGAGATGCTAACTCTAAGCATCAACCCCATAAAATACCTTACCCATCTACGTGAATACTCAGGAGATTACCGAGAACTACAAAACTTTATAGATCTAATCGACAAAATACACGCGGTCTTAGCTAAATACGATGAACTCGGTCAAAGCGTCTTCTCAGATCTTATTAAGTCGAGATGCCAGCGAAATATTAGAAATCAACAATTATGTCACAACATGGAACGACATGAAAGCAATTCTGACGAATAATTTCGGTGACAGACTAAGCGTCGACGACTTATTCGACGAAATGCGAAGCCTTCCGGTACGTTCAAACTGTGTAGAGTACTACAACTCGATCAAAAGCATCCTCAGACGTCTCAACTATAAATTAAAACAGACTCATTCGACAACAGACGAAGTCCTTAAAAAAAATTAGAATTAAACAAAAGATCCGCGTTGCAGATCTTTAAAACAAAATGCCCAGAACCAATGAGATCAATTTTATATTGTAGGAATCCCGACTCCTTAGAAGAAGCCATAGACATACTTCATGAAGCAGGATACGCCTACCACAATATACGTCCAAATATCCAACTGAAACCAAATAACTAATCCAGCAAACTCCCCAAAACCAAAAACCCGTCTCACAGATACGAAACACCAAACAATAACCCAAACCCTCAAAACTTCAACAGACACACCTACAACGTGAGATCTGAACGTCCGAGTTCTTATAATCAACGAAACTCCTTCTCAGCTAGTAAGAACAACCAATATCCAAGCCCGAATTTTAACACAGGAAATACAAACTACTCTCGTAACTACTCCAATCATAACACCCAACCACCGACTTCCAGTGTCTTCACTAACCCATCTTCTTGCTATAGAAATCAAACTGCAGAACCAATGGAGGTAAATAACCAAAACGTTGTGGAAGTAGGAAATTTTCGAGCGAACGCTCCTTCAAACTCCCCTACATAACGATACGAACAAAACATTTTGTAATAGATTCAGGAGCTTCAAACTCAGTAGTCAACCCCGGAACTTTCCAACCATACCTTATCCAAAATCTCCAGAAACCAATTGTCATCCGACAAACAAACAAAGATATGATAGTTACACAAAAAGCGACTATCCAAGGTCAACATCTAATCCAATCTATAACAGGTAGCTTAGACTTTTAAGTTTACCCATTTCACCAAAAATATGACGGACTTATAGGAAACGATATCTTAATAAAAAATAATGCAATAATCAATTTCAAAGAAAAAATTCTAGTAGTAAACGGCAGCAAAATCAAGCTCAGTTTCTCCCCAACAAAAGAAAACACTATCATTCAAATAGACTCAGGCGAGCATACATATAGGATCACAGTTAACAAAGAATGCGGAACTGTTCTCATACCTGAAACAAGAATAAGCGATCACATTCAATTATGTGAAGGCGTTTACAACGTTACAAGTTACAAAACGTTAGCCACGATTATTAATACTAATAAAGAACCCTTGATCTTAAATTTCGCTACCCCGTTTGAAACAATCGACATCAAGGAAGTACACGACTTCCATAACTTCGAACTTCAAGACATTGACCACAACGAAGCAATCGATAAAGACGAACTCCTTAAAGATATTCGAATGGATCATTTAAACCCCGAAGAAAAAAGAGTGATATAGCAAGTTATACTATCATACAAAGATATCTTTAGCAACACGAAATCCTTAACCCTTACTAATGAAATAAAACATAAAATAGAAACAACAGATAACAAACCAATTCAGTCAAAAATTTATAGGTATCTATATATTCACAAAGCAGAAATTCAGAGGCAAATTCAAGACATGCTAGAAACTGGAATCATAAGAGCAAGCTCAAGTCCATACAACAGTCCAGTATGGATCGTCCAGAAAAAGAACGATGCATCGGGAAAAACTAAGTGGCGGCTAGTCATAGACTATAGACGATTGAATGAGAAAACAATCGATGATCGCTATCCCATACCAAACACAGAAGAGATTCTCGACAAATTGGGCAGATGTAATTACTTCTCAACTTTAGATTTGAAAAGTGGATTTCATCAGATCGAAATGGAGGAAACGGATATTCAAAAAACTGCATTTACAGTCGATCACGGGCATTACCAATTCTGTCGAATGCCATTTGGATTAAAAAATGCCCCGAGTACGTTCCAAAGACTTATGGACCAGGTGCTAAGAGAGCATATCGGTAAACAATGCCTTGTCTACATGGACGACATCATTATCTTTTCAAATGGACTGGAAGAGCATATCCATAACTTGGGTTTGATTTTTAAGAAATTGAAGCAAGCACGCCTCAGAGTCCAGTTGGACAAATGCGAGTTTCTAAGAAAGGAAGTAGAATTCCTGGGTCATGTGGTGAGCGAACAAGGAATCTTCCCAAACTCAAAGAAAATCGACGTCATGAAAAATTACAAAATACCTAAAAGTCAGAAAGAAATAAAAAGATTCTTGGGAATAGCGGGATATTACAGAAAATTTATTCGGAATTTTGCTGAGATAGCCAAACCCATGACTATATTTTTGAAAAAGGATGCAAAAATCAACATAGAAGATAAAAACTATATAAAGAGCTTTGAAACTCTCAAAGAAAAGCTAATCACTACACCTATCCTGCAATATCCCGACTTCAGCAAAACGTTCGAAGTAACAGCAGATGCAAGTCAATACGCTATTGGAGGCGTTTTATCCCAAGAAAACAAACCCATCAGTTATGTTTCCCGAACATTAAATCAACGCGAAGTAAATTATTCAGTTATCGAAAAAGAATTGCTCAGCATAGTATGGTGTCTGAAACAATTCTGACCATATATCTTTGGAAGAAAAATTAAATTATACACTGATCACAAGCCTCTAGTTTGGCTCAACAATATGAAAGAACCAAATAGCAAACTTGTAAGATGGAAACTACAACTAGACGAATACAATTACGAAATACTTTATAAAAAAGGTAAACATAACAAGGTCTCAGATTTCCTAAGCCGCATCGACTTTAACAATATAAACACACCAGAGAATGTGCAGGATACCGAAAACTCAACGAATATGAGTAACATAACCCAAACGGTAACACCAATAAATTTTTATAAATATCAACTTATAATTAACGAAATCACATCAGGGTCTTTATATATAAAAAATAAAACAATCTTCGGAAAAAGTAGGAAGATAATAGGCATGAAGAGAGTTGACGAAAATAGTATAAAACAAATAATAAAAAATCACTTCAACCCAAACAACGTTACAGCCATTCTAGTAAATGATGCAGTATACGAGAAAATGAAGGAAATAAATCAAGAGCACTTTAGAGCATATAAGGTGGTAAGATGTAGCAGAAGATATAAACAAACTCGAAAAAATAATCGAAGACAAACACCTTGAAAATAACCATAGGGGAATCGAGGAAGTATATGAAGAACTGAGACAAAACTTCTACCACCCAAACATGAAGATAAATATTTCAAAAATCATAAACAATTGTGAAACATGCATTTTAGGTAAATACGAACGCAACCCCGCGAAAATCCCTTTCAAAATAACTGAAACTCCAACCGAACCCAACCAAATCATACACTTAGATGTATTTTATTCTATCAATAAATCACTTTTCGTTACAATGGTAGACAAGTTTAGTAAAATAGCCCTCTTTACCAAGATAGAAAACAGAAGTGAACGAGAGTTCAGGAAAGCAATACTAAAATATATAAGCATCTACGGACACATAGGAAAAATAATTACTGACAACGAATTAGGAATGAAGTCCAAATTAATGCGAGACTTTCTCAAAGAAAAGAAGATCGAAATCCATTTCACCTCCAATTCAAACCACACTAGTAATACAGACATCGAGAGGTTACATAATACCATTAACGAACATCTCAGGCTTCTAAGATACAGAAAAAAACATTTACCTATCGAAGAACAACTTATTCTCATAAACGGTTATTATAACAATAGTGTTCACTCAACAACCAAACGTAAACCACTAGATTTCGTACAGGGAAAGATAAAATACGAGGAATACCCACAAATTCGGGATCTGCTTATTCAAAGGAAATCCAATGTAATAGCCAAACTTAATCAAACCAGAAATGATGTCACAATTGAACCGGGAATAAATTTTATTAAAGAAATAAGAGGAGGAAAAAACCATCCTCGTTATAGGAAAATAGATTGCGAACCCCTAGATGAAGACCATATAAAAGATAAAACAAACAACCTCAAATATTATAAGACTCATGTAAGGAAGAAAAGAAAATTTCAAAATAATGACACCCTTAAGTTTAATGTTAATGACAAACGTAATAACAAAAATCCTACTATCTCAGGTAACAATGATGTCAATATTGGGGATAATACTGCTTCTACTTCTTCAAAGTAACGGACAACATTTGGAAATCCAGGACTTAACACACAATAATGGATTTATAACATTCAAACTCGACAAAGTCAGACTCATAAGCGTATACACAAAGGTACTCCACATCATTAATACCACCGAATACGAAAATACTAGCAAACAGCTCCAACGCAGCATAGATATCTTAGAACTTAACATTTCGGTCGCCCCAATGATTAATACAATCAAGCATAACTTACAAATTTTAGAAGATAAGATCAGGTTTCTAAAACCCCACGACAGGCAAAAACGAGGTCTTTTTAATATTGCAGGTAAAGGACTCAAGTTCTTAGCAGGAACTCTAGACAGTGATGACGAAATCGAAATTAAAAACAAACTTGACACACTCGAAAAGAATAATCATTATCTTATACAAGCTAGCAACCAACAAATAAAAATAAATAACCAAATTTCCGACCAAATCAAAAATATAACTACCCACATAACAAACCAACAGAACCTAATAGAAACACACCTTAATACTTTTGGTAACGCAGTTGCCAAGAAACTTGATAACCTTCAAGACGACCTTTCCCTTCTCCAATTAACGTACCAAATTAACAATAACATAAACCTCTTAAAAGGGCGCCGTGGCTCAAGTGGTTAGTGCGTTGGATCGCTGAGCGTGAGGTTCGAGGTTCGAATCCCAGAGAACACCAAAAAGTTTTTCACAGTCCCACCTCTCGCGAATGTCTGACAAACGTCCGAGAGTAATAACTGTCAAGAGAAAGCTTCTCAATTTGCCTTTCGGATATGGCTCTAAACAGTAGGTCCCTTCCATTTGTGTGAAAAATATAACACGCACAACACGAATGGTCGCGAGAAGCTAGGCCCTGGACCACATACGGTCCTCATAAACCACATAAACCTCTTAAAAGACTATATTGACGACATCGAAGAAATCATAATGACAAGTAGACTAGGAATACTTTCGAGAAATATTCTAACACCGCAAGAGCTAGACACCGTCTCTGACTTCGAGGTTTTGCAACAAATCAAAACAGTAGTAACATTTTATAAGAATCAAATAGTAATAATTGTACTAACTCCCCAGTTTTCGAAATTAACCTTACTAATTGAGCCCTTACCTACAATCTATAATAAAACCATATTTCCAAAAAACCATAATATTATTGTCGACCAAAATAACCTTATATACGATAGCAATGTCAAAGACAACCTAAAAAACAATTTAATCAAAATAGAAAATCCATGTATTAAAAATATCATACTACTTAAGGAAGCTGACTGTAATATGTTAAAGAATGACGTTGAAGAAATAAGAGGAATAAAAGACGGATTAATTGTAACCAAAAATCTAAATACGGTAGAACTCTACCATAATTGTAATAATTTAAACGTAAATATAAGCGGAAATAAACTTGTCAAGTTCACTAATTGTTCTATTAAAATAAAAGACAACAAGTTTTCCAATTCAAACAGAGAAGTTGTCGATCATTTTATATTACCAAATTTTCTTATTAATATTAAAGAAAAATACACGATTCCGAATATAAAGCTGGAAGAAATCCACTTTAAACATATAGAAAACCGAGACAAGATCTTAGAAATAGAGAACAAAAATTATTATAAGAATATTGAAAATCTTTCTTTACACATTGTAACATACACATCATTTATCATAATATTAATCATAAGTTGCAAGAAAAATTTTATAAGAAAACTTATTGTAAAAGGTTCGTCGGAACCTCACACTAACGAGGGGGGAGTTATATCAGAAAACTCAAAACCAAATATAATATAGCTCACACAGCATATTTACTGTGACTGTTGCGACATACAGAGAACCAGAACAATGTCCACCAAAAAGCTGACATTGTCACAAACGTAAACAAACAATCAGAACAATGCCCAGCAAAACGCTGACATTGTAAACATACACAAAATACTGAACACAGGCCAATGTTCCACATTGCCCTACATAAGACATAAACACTTAATAAGTAACACGCAAGCACAAAATACTAAACATTTAAGTCAATGACTGACCCCACACCACGCATTGCAACATCGTCACAGTGAATCAATACAATATATAAACCAAAGCGGAGCTCCTCATCGTCGTGTCGTATGCTCCCGATTTCCGATCTGTTCAGACGCGAGCTTTAGTGTAAGGCTATTATTATTTGTGAATTTTAATAATAAAAATACATATGTAAAAAGGAAATCTTGTTTCCATTTCTTCTAGACCAAGGAGGGCAAAAAGAGGTGCTGTGGACGCTGTTGGTAACATGGCAAATGCAGTCTTCGGAATGGTCGATTCACGATACGCTGAAGAGATGTCTGCTAACATCGACAAGGTCTATGCCAATGAAAATCATCTACTTGAATTGCTCAAAGATCACACGTCAATTTTGGACTCCACTATCAACATAATGGCAAAATATCAGTTGGCTATGGACCAACGGCATAAGGCACTCGTAACGCAACTTGATCAAATAATAAATCGCGTATATAACCTCACTGAGTACGCATATCAAATAAAGGTTCAACAATTGTTTTTATTATGGGCTATATACACTACACTGCTCATCACCAACATACAACGGACGCAAACATCCATTTCTCACTGTACTAGCGGATACTCATCATGGGAAAACTAATTATTTACTGATTTCACCACACCCATTGAAGGAAGAAGCCGTCAAAATTAAAAACCATCTACCATTAGGCCTTCACCTACCTATTGAACTGGACAACATACTGGCACTCTACAAACTTATGGCGACAGAAGGACGAATCATGAGCAACCATGTCATATTTAAAATTAGTTTACCACTGATAGCACGAGAAGAATTCGCAGTGTTTAAAAACATCCCAATACCAGCAATTACAAGCAATACGCTTATCGCCATCGAACTATCATCTACATATCTTACAGTAAACGCTCACCAAGGCGAATATTATCCTTTATCCGAAGACGATATCGCATCATGCGCCACCATATAGAACGCAAAATACCTATGTACCCAAACCCATCCTATCTACCGCTGAGGATCAAACGTCAACTTGTGTGAAATCAACCTGCTAAATAATGTACCATCACTATCAACATGCAGATTAAAAGTCGTTGAAACGACTCCCGTCTGGTCAAATTCTTCCAAACACAAACCAATGGATTTATGCCGTGATCAATGAAACTCTATTGAATGTAGTATGTAACAATCAACCATCGCTTCTCAGAATTAGTAGAACCGGACTCTTGAAACTGCGGCCAACTTGTGTTGTAAAGCAAAACTTCCTAACTCTGCAAGCTCATCACATATATTCAAGCAATATTCAAGCAATATTATCACATACCAGATTATTCCAAGCTATAAATCTACCCAATACGACGTATTTGGCAGCACTTCGTCACCACACGATCAATGTCAGCAAGCGGATTATAGAACTTTAAGGCCAACGTGACCAAATTAAGGCCTAACAGACAGATCTTCCTAACCAGCTTCATCATCATAACATCCAGCATACCATCGTGGGTTCTTACGGATTATTCCTAGCGGCTGCAGTTGTCATGTATTTACTATGGAGTCACCGTCCAAATTATTGCAAAAGGATGCCGGTCAAGCCAACATCAACACCAAGAAACTCTTTTACGGTTAACATCTGATAATCCAAGGATCATCAGCGAGGGGCAGGATGTTTAGATTTAAAAGTATCATAAATTTATTATTTCTATTTGCTCACGCCAATAGAAATAAAAATAATTATATCACGCAGTACACCCTATACTTACATAACGCAACGCACAATACACACCCTATGCATTGCACGCAATAAACACATCTTATATTACAACATGCACACCTTACCAATAACATAAAACATTTTTTCGTCTTTCCACTTCCATTTTAAATTCTCAATTTGATTACCTCTGGTTTTTGTCGCGTAAGCAATATTAGAATAAGTTAGTTTTATTTTTGGTATCACCATTGTATATGAAACTAATAGTACTATCACTTGAGGAAATCGATGGTGGCGCCCCTAGCGGCCCAGGTAAAGGACACGTCGCTGAGAACCACAAAAATCTTACGCTCTTCTGCCTCAACAATTTGCACATGCACTCATTGAATTTTGTATACCCCGTTCAAACATCATACTGTGTTGAGTGAATATATCTACTTTGCAATGTGAATAACTCGTCGGCCTACCCCCATTCAGTGCCACACTCCCAGTTGCCATGGTAGGTGCGCGCTCCTCGTGCATATGAATCCGAGTGATAATGGAAATAAAGCAAAAGGAATGTGCTAAAAAAAAAAAGACACACACACAAATCACATTCCTTTTTGCTTACATAATATTTCCTTTTCACCTATGATCGTGAAGTCTGTGCGGAGTGTGTGTGTTTTTTTTTTCTTTGCGAATAACTCATCGATCTGAGTTGTTGGCAGTGCAAATGCACATTGGGGATGAATGAAAAAAAAGATTGTGTGTAAAGTTTTTTTTAAGTTGAAGTTTTTTCATTGAGGACAAAATGCACACACATATAGCACATTCATTTTTGCTTGTTTTTACTACAAACAAAATGTTTCTCTTCAGTCCTCACTTATGGCTGTGGAGTTTGTGTAAATAATTTCCTGATAAACATTTTTGTTTCATTTCATTTGCACGCAATTGTATTTCGATTTATTAGAAAATTATTATAGATTTTCAAAATGCCTAAATGTTCATATAAAGATTGTAACAATATCAAAAGAACATTTTTCTTGTCATTTTTTCAAGCCCCTAAAAATCGTAGATCGTGTTTGGGTAAAGCATGCTCAATGTAGTACATTGAAATAACAATTTTTTATTTGTGAAACCCATTTTCATAGCGAAGATGTAAAGATAGAAGCACATCGAAATTGCTAACTAAAAATGCCCTTCCAATGTCATCCATATCAGTGTGCAGTTGCTCTGATGTATCTATCGATGAGTCTTGTTTTAAAATCATGGATAACATCAGAGACACAAAGCTTCCTTTAGTAGTCACTTCAGAGAGTTCTAGTGCATCCAGCGTATTAAATATTAACCAAAACGAAAATGAAACGGGCATCACTGTCCAACCACAAACTGCTATTCATTATGGGAGTCTACCGGTAAAATGAAAAAGTCATATTGCTTTGGTGGGTTACTACAAACTTTACTTGCTATAGAGTTAATATGGGAAAAACTTAAAAATGACCAGCAATTCCTTCTTATTGCACATCTGAATCCTGATGTTGCAGAAAACTTATTTTCAATGGCTCGGTCAAATAGGGGATCATACGAACGAAACCCTTCGGCTTACAGATTTATTAGAAATTTGAAGCAAATTATTTTCAAAAATTTAAAGTCATCAGAAAATGCAAGTTACGAAGATGCTGGGGCTGAATCTTTATTGCACGAAGCTGATTGTGACGATCTTAAGTGTGATGACAGTGAAGAATTTCATATTGAAGCTCCAGTAGAAGATCATCTCATGGCAACAGATATTCTGAACAGTATCGAATACCATATGAATAGTTGCGATGACGAGTTTGATGTTGATGCCAATGAGACAGAAACAGTTGCGTCCAAAGGATGTTCTCAGAAGCTGCAAGAAGCGGCTCTTACAGCCGCTTTTGCCGGGTTTGCGGCTTTCAAATTGCATAAGAAACTTAATTGTCAAAACTGCACTCTGTTCATGGTAGATAAAACAGATAAATTCCGAGAACAAGCTCTGTTAATAAAATTGTGAGCTTATAACACCTATGACACATCATCCGAATTTGGAAAGTTAACTGTTCCTTCCTTGGAATTTGAAGCTTATGTGAAAAGTATGCAAACACTTTTTGAAAGCCAGTTTGTAAAAATACGACACGAAGAACACTTGGTTGAAGCTTTGCTAAAATCCGGACTAAAAATGACAGCTTTCGCGAGTATGAAATGTGACGGTGATGAGCACAGACACTCCATTTGCAAATTCATTTTAATTGGTCTAATCAAATTTTCGATTAAGAAAACCAATAATGATCTCTGTGGAGTTAAAAGTGTAAGGAAATGAAAACTTCACTTCATTATACATACATATGTGTACCTAAATTAATCCTTTCTTTGTTTCGTTAAGTTTTTTTTTGCGAATTTTTGTTATATTTTCTTTTTTTCCCTCTTGTTTGTTAAGTTTTTCTAGTTATTCATTATTTTTTTAATTAATGGATATTTCTTAGGACTATATTTCTAGGACTATGCGTACAGGGGACACCTCGAAAAAAAAAAACGCGTTTAATATTCTATCTCATTGGGTAACGTGGAAAAGAATATTTGAACTATTCAGCGCCCTTCGTTTGTCCGTGCAACAGAGGATAGGGTTTGATTCGAAAAATTTTCTGTATAATTTCATACAATTCAAACAAAAACAAACAAATCTATCCGTAGCCATCATAAATTTCTGGCACTCCGTCCATCCACCACCCCGCTGTGAAAATATGTTTTTTCATCCCTTAACCAGACCACCACTTGAACTAAAAACCTGACGCATAACGCATAATATGCATCCACCACTCCACTCCCTAATCAGAAAAACGTACATCTTTTCACTGAACAAGAAAAAAAATAATAACCTGCTTATACCTTTTTTTCATCAGTTTCTTTACTCATGTTCTTGGCAAAGTCATTCACGCAGTTGCGTAACATGTGTGCAAAAATACTGAACGGGAATGGAAACCCAAGAAAAATTTTGTTTACTTTGTTTCCACTCATCACTCACTCATTCTGTAATTATAACTCCGTTCTCAGAGAGTAACAATATTTTACTTCGCTCTCGAAGAATGAGAAAACGCCACCTGAGCGGTCCGAGTAAATACTAAAAAATATTGCTTGATGATAGTACTATAAGTTTCATATACAATGGTGTCACTAAATTTGCTAGGCTGAGCAATAATTTTATATAAATAATGGTAAAATAAAGACTGAAGTTCAGATATCGGCAAGCAGTTGTGTAAGACTTTTATTTAATTTTACAAGTGAGTCTGCTTGGAGCTGCAATTCTTATATCTCATTTTCTAGGTGTTCTGATGTACCATCAGTAACGCCAACAACAGTTAGGATACAAGAATCTTGGTCTGTTATCATCGCATATCGATAAAAGAATCGTTACACTATGTATTCCTATGTTAATGTTGGAGGTCTGAGATTAGTATATCATGCTCTGTTTAGCCTTTATTATTGCTTTTGTCCAGTTAGTTCAGTGGTTTTCTGTTCCTTTTATCTTTTTTGCTTTGTTGATTTTGTATGCTTTTTTATATTATTAACTAGCAGACCCGGCGAACTTCGTCCCGCCCAAAATTGATTTTATGATAGAAATTATTTCGAGCATTCCGGATTTCACCCGAAATTAATATTTGATCGAACATTTGCGATCGATAACAAATGATGCCACTCGAATTTCAGTCATTGATTGCATGAAACACTTTTCGAATTCAATTATCCTTTATTTACACGGAATGTAAAGAGGTTCAGGGAATCACATCAGGTCAGGTCAATTCAAAGCTTTGTGGTAGACTACGTTCTTTGTTTTGTTGTCCGGCGCGTAAATAAACAAAGACGAAAAGCTTTCCAACACGCGAACATGCCACATATAATTGGCCATACGAGAAGCATGGGAATTCGAGATTGATCTCACACACTTCCAAAGATTGGCCTTGTGATTTATTGATTGTCATGGCGAGTGCAAGGATTAAATCCACGATCTTCAACAATATTCGCACCGAATGAAGTCTTTGGAAAGGAATCGTTGTATTCGTGGGCATTCGTCAAGCAATGTCTTGATTCTGGTAAGTCGCCGTAAAGCAAAGAGTGTCTGGTGGTTGCGTCAACGGTGGTAGTTTGACTTTACCACCTGCACAACACTAATCTGGTGTCTCCGAATGAAACTTTAGCGCATTGCAATATTGGCAAATCATATTTATGGGCCCAATCGTAACACATGGCGGTTCGCTGTAGTAAATCGTGCAGTCATATTGGAAATCGGCGCGATGTAATTGGACATTCACGGCAACTTTTCAACTTGACGAAGCAGACTTGACGAATGCGCTGCTGTCTCAGTCGTTCAGCAGCTGCGTGTGCTTCTCGCTCCACCTGAGTTCGTCCTGTACGAATTTACGCACATGTACTCGAATCAGTTCATTCGCTTCGGCGCGTTGATCAGGCGTTTGATTTGCACGGCGAATCGCCAATCTTAGTGCATTACGACAGCGTGAGCCAATGTTTGATCTTCTGATCGGCAGCATAATGTCTCCCGAACACTGAAAGTACAATGTCGAAGAAGTTGAATTATCATCCTCGAAGCAATATTATCTGATTCGCACTGAAAACAGTAGAAACGTTAAATTTCCACTTCAATCACCGGCAAAATCACAAAATATGAGCTGACCTTCATAAACTTCACTTGATTGGGCCAGCGCACATTTGATCATGTGGGGGACCACAGTAAAACTAAGTTTATAGAAGAGGAGGAAGAAGTGTACAGTATAAAATTGGGTAAAATGTTCATCCAACGTTGAAATGGTTTAACATCGGGGTAAGCATCTAGGTGAAACACATTTAGCTTGGTGGAGCCAACCTCCCAAATGCATCGAAGTTTGCCGTCTAGTATACGTACACATGTACATATGTAGTTAGTCCAAGGTGAAACGAAGAAGCAAAAAGGACACCTGTCAAATTGCATTTGAATGTGTGGGCAATGTTGTTGCCTTTGAATGTGTGGGAAAAGGGTTTTTCCGATTAAAAATTTTCCAAATTCGGAGTTCTGGCAATTAATTTCATTGTATTATTTCTTCAAAATGAAAAAATGATTGTCCGGGAAATTTTTACCAATTTTAAACCTTTTGAAGTGTAATATTTCGATCAAAATGAAAAAAAAAGAAAATTCCCCATACAAAATGAATGGAAAATCGATTTTTCCGAATTTTCCAATTTTTCTTCAAAAATTTTAAATTTTTTCGCCGTAAAAATGTTCCTTGGGCGGAGACGAAGACAACAAAACAAAGACACCTCAAATCGGACCATCCGTTCCCGAGTTATGAGCGGTCTTACGTACGCCAACTCTTTTTTATATATATAGATTTTTTCGGGTGATCTGGTTCTTTTTGTCATTGGATTGTGATCTTGATCTGTGTTTTTCTTTAACTTTTCTGTATCTATATCTTCTATATTAATTTGTTTTCCGTCTACTGTTATTTTGTTTCCTCTTAGTTTGGCTTCTATGCCGGCTTCTTTTAGTTCTGTTATTGTTTTAAGGGATCTCGACCGTAGAGTGCTATCTTCTGTAGGCAAGTCATTTCTAATGAAATTAATACTTTGGCTTGAATAATTTCCCTTTTTTGCGTTATTGACTCCTAATTTGTTTTCTATGATTCTGTATACTATATTATAGAGTTTGTCCTCGTTCTCCTCTGCCTCTTGCACACTGTTCATCATTATGTTGTTTTGTCTTTGGTTTCTTTCCTGATGTGGTATTATTTTCTGATGTTCAGAGATTATATTTCTCAATTTCCTTTATTCTTCCTCTAATGTTTCTGTTTTTGTCCTGATTCCGGCTTTCAAGTCGTTTGATTATTTTCTTATATAATCATTACTTTCTTTAATTTCTTTTGCTAGATCATCTCTTTTTTTCTTGGTGTTCTTTAAACTCTTTTTTCAAATCTTCTTTAAAACCAGTCAGTAGTGCTTTCATTTCTTCTTTATTCGTATTGCATTGGTTACTCTGGTTTTTGTTTGATTTTAACTAATCTCCGGTAGATGGCGTTGAGTGTTATTAGTTTATGGAGTATCACGAACATCTGTCAACACTGTTCAGAGTTCTACTACTTCGCACTTCGCAACCATTCGGCGCTAAATCTCCTGACAGCTGAACAGGCATGTAGCAAAATCGATCTCTTTCTTCTGTGCCTTCCGGTCGAACGACAATCTCAGCTCCGAGCAACAACGCCAGATCACGTCCATCCTAAATATTTAATTTTTAAGTATAGTTACTATTTTACGAATAAATATTCGAATTTTCCAAACTTGTATTTTATTGTTTATATGTGGGTTTCTCATCCCCCACATAATTGGTGACCCCGACGTGATCTGAGCGGATTAAAATTCGAAACCAAAATGCCAAATCCTGACTTGCCACCACGTGATGGACTTGCACAGCCGACTGTAAATGCCGAACAACCTGCAATTGGTAACAGCCAGCAAACAATTGAGAACCACACAGCGGTATCGTCGCTAAGCAGCATGGAACGCATCAACATACCCAACTTCTGGTCCAAGAAACCCGAACTTTGGTTCGCAGCGTTGGAATCTCAGTTCCAGTTTAACCGTATTACCTCTGACTCGTCCAAATTCCACAGCGTGATAAGCAAGCTGGATCAAGATATTTTGTCTGTAGTTGAGGACATCTTGCTTCACCCACCAGACAAAGACAGGTATCCTACAGTTAAACAAGCACTTCTAAACCGTTTTTCAATTTCAGAAGAACAAAAGTTTCGAAGATTAATTTCTGGCCTACAACTCGGCGACCGCAAACCATCCGCGTTGTTAGTCGAAATGCAGTCACTCAATCAGGGCAGATTAGATGACCGCACCGTTCGAATGTTATGGCTCGACTATCTGCCACAACAATTACAAGTTACCTTGGCTTCATGCGACTCACTTGACACCGCTGCGATAGGAAAGCTAGCAGACCGTATTTGGGAAATCAGCCAAGCCCCAGACATACGAATCATGGATGTTCGCCAATCAAATGCACCCAATGCCACGTGGGAAGATAAAATCAGCAATCTCGAACAGCAAATGGCACTGATGATGAAGGAACTCAAAGCCCATCGAAACAAATCAAGCAGTAGGTCCCGTTCACGCTCTCGTTCCACCCGAAAAGTCAAGTACTGTTTTTACCACCAGCGATTTGGCGCCAGCGCAAAAAAGTGTTTGCCGCCATGCCAATTTAAAGATAATTCGGAAAACTAGATTTTCCATCAGCTCAAGCGGCAACCGCTGATGGTATAGAGACGTCATGCCGCTTATTCCTCCACGATCGCATATCCGGACAGCGTTTTCTCGTCGACACTGGTGCTGACTTGTCTGTGATTCCACCTACACGTCTTGACAGATCATCTACATCCAATATCGAACTTTTCGCAGCAAACGGTAGTCGTGTTCAAACCTACGGCCAACGAATGCTGACCCTTAACTTTGGATTAAGACGACCAATAAAGTGGATCTTCCAGATCGCCGAAGTACCATATGGCATCATCGGCGTCGACCTGCTGCACCATTATCAACTCGTAGTGGACGTCAAGAAACGAAGAGTTCTGGACGAACAAACCGGTATTCAGGCAAGTGGTACCCTAAACTCCGCATCACTTATAGGACTCTCGAAGCTGGACAAAACCTGCCCATATTCAGACCTACTCCGACTATTCCCAGAAGTTCTCGACACAGCCGCAAAGCGCACAAGTTTCACGCACAACATCGTTCACCACATCGAGACCAGAGGACCACCAGTGCACGAAAGAGCCCGTCGCCTTTCACCTGAACTACTAGCAAGAGCGAAGAGTGAATTCCAGTACATGATGGAACAAGGATACTGCCAACCATCAAAGAGCCCATGGGCTAGCCCTCTACATATGGTGCGAAAAAAATCCGGCGACTGGAGACCTTGCGGCGATTATAGGAGGCTGAACGCACAAACTGTTCCCGATCGCTACCCTATATCGCACATCCTCGACTATACATCGATCACCCACGGCAAGACCATATTTACCACCATCGATCTAGTTCGTGCCTACTACCAGATCCCAGTACACACAGATGACATTCCCAAGACCGCAGTCATAACTCCTTTCGGCTTATTCGAGTTTCTGGTCATGCCATTCGGCCTGAGGAACGCTGCGCAAACCTTCCAAAGGTTCATCCGAGAAGTACTTAAGGACCTTGACTTTGTCCATGCATACTTAGACGATCTCCTTATCGCCTCGACATCAGAAGAAGAACACCGAGAACATCTGAAGACTGTATTCGGACGTCTTCGCAGCTACGGCCTCATCATCAATCAAGAAAAATGCAAATTTGGTGCAAAGAGTGTCGAATACCTGGGGTACCTGATCTCAGCTGAAGGTTCACAGCCACTACCGGAGAAAGTTAAAGCAATTATTGAGTTCAAACGACCAGAAACACTAGCACAACTTCGTCGCTTTCTCGGAATGGTAAACTTTTACCGACGGCACATCAAAAGTGCTGCAGCCACACAAGCCATGCTCCACGAATTGCTCAAAAACTCGCGCAAGAGAGACCAAAGACCAGTAATTTGGACAGAGAACACGTTAGCCGCATTTGAACGCTGCAAAGAGGATCTAGCTAATACCGTTCTCCTAGCGCATCCAGCACCAGCCGCTGAACTACGCTTAACCACCGACGCATCTGACAGGGCAGTAGGTGCAGTACTAGAGCAACGCACCAATAACGATTGGAAACCATTAGGATTCTACTCCAAGAAACTCACACCGGCCGAGACGAATTACAGTGTCTACGACAGAGAGCTCACAGCTGTTTACAAAGCCGTCAAGTTCTTTAGACCATGGATCGAAGGCAACAACTTCTGCATTCGAACCGACCACGTGCCATTAACACACGCCTTTAATCAACGTTCAGATAAAGCATCACCACGTCAAGTTCGACAATTGAACTTCATCAGCCAGTACTCTACTCAAATTATACCTGTAAAAGGACTTGAAAACATTGTCGCGGATACCTTCTATAGAATCGACGCAGCCACTACACAACCGAATCAAACCGCAGGCACCATTGACCTCACAGCTCTAGCAGAAACTCAAACCACCGACGACGAGTTGCAACGCTTGCTCAACGATAGCACAACATCACTGAAGCTTCAAAAATTATCCTTAGGACTACAACAAGGCAAACACATTTATTGCGACGTTTCCCAGCAAGACATTCGTCCGTACGTACCTAAAGGATTCAGACAACAAGTCTTCAATGCTTTCCATAACCTTGCCCATCCAGGCGGCAAGTCAACGTGCAAAATTATATGTCAACGGTACATCTGGCCTTCAATGAATAAGGACATCATTCAGTGGGCACGAAACTGCATCGCCTGCCAACTATCCAAAGTCGGACGACACGTCCATACGCAACCCGCAACTTTTCTCGAACCGGACCAGCGATTTGACCACGTCCATGTGGACATAGTTGGACCACTTCCAGAAGCTGAAGGATTTCGCTATTGTTTAACAATGGTCGACAGGTTTTCGCGATGGCCGGAAGCCATACCCATTAGAGACATCACTGCCAGCACGGTATCTAAAACCTTCTTTACCTATTGGATAGCTCGCTACGGCTGCCCCAAATGGATCACAACGGACCAAGGAACCCAGTTCGAGTCGACGTTGTTCATGGCTATGACTCAACTGATCGGATCCAAGAGAATACGCACTACAGCCTTCCACCCTGCATCTAACGGAATGATAGAAAGATGGCATCGAGTTCTCAAAGCCGCAATACGCTGCCACCAAACGAAAAACTGGGTAGAAGTTCTTCCTACTGTATTGCTAGGTCTACGCACATGCTACAAAGAAGACTTAAAAGCATCAACCGCAGAATACCTGTACGGTACCACACTCAGGATTCCTGGTGAATTCTTCACCCATGAAAATCCACCATCAGATCCCAACGTCTTCCTAGAGGAATTTAGAACGCACATGCGCAATCTTAAGCCTACACCCGCAAGTCATCATTGTAAGAACAAAACATTTTACTTTAAAGATTTGTTTACTTGCAGCCATGTTTTCTTACGAAGAGATGCCTCGAAGCAAGGCCTGGATCCACCCTACTCAGGCCCACACAAAGTTCTCGAGCGGCCCAACGACAGAGTTTTCACCATCGATATAAACGGAAGATCATCAAACGTGACCATCGAAAGACTGAAGCCCGCGCACCTGGCAAATGACGACATGCAGGAGCAAGAAAGCGCAGAGCCACCAACCGGTTCCCAACCAAAACCACCGATTCCTCAGCAAACCAACACCGAAACGCTCCGTCCCACCTTTCGAACCTATTCCGGACCTAAAACTAAACGCCAAACATTACCCAAGGAACCAAAAACTGTTACATTTTCTACAGTCGATTTACCAACTCCAATTTCTCAAAAATAAAGATAGCCTCGTTGCTTGGAGGGGAGCTCTATGGAGTATCACGAACATCTGTCAACACTGTTCAGAGTTCTACTACTTCGCACTTCGCAACCATTCGGCGCTAAATCTCCTGACAGCTGAACAGGCATGTAGCAAAATCGATCTCTTTCTTCTGTGCCTTCCGGTCGAACGACAATCTCAGCTCCGAGCAACAACGCCAGATCACGTCCATCCTAAATATTTAATTTTTAAGTATAGTTACTATTTTACGAATAAATATTCGAATTTTCCAAACTTGTATTTTATTGTTTATATGTGGGTTTCTCATCCCCCACAAGTTTGTGGCACCCCAAAGACAACGACAGCGCCTTAGCGGTCGATGTATTCGAGTTTCTTTCTGCTTCTTCAAATCTATCTTCTTTTGTTTTGTCGCTAGAAGATCCTTTTGTATTGTATTTTTTCATCACTATTCACTTGGAATTTCATCATCATAGACGCCACACGTGGACAGGATCTGCGCATCATTTCATAATTTTATAATTTCATAATTTATCGTTTCTTTTAATAAAGTGTATTATTTATTTAGTTTTTGTATATAATTGTGAGTCGAACACAACAGACCACAAATTGGTGACCACGATGTAATATTTTTTGTGTGTAATCAAATTCACGATTATGTCACGTGCAAATTCATCCGAAAGGGACCCTTCTGAGGAACAAGAGCACACTCCACCCGTGCTCCAAAACGCCCACAGCGCGGACATCATTGTGACACTTGCCAATTTTAGAACTTCCCCCTTTCTGGAAAACAGATCCAGAACTCTGGTTCATGCAAATTGATGCGCAATTCAGGACGCAGCAAATACTACGCAGTTGCAGCAGCCCTTGACGCAAACGTTCTCCAAGAAGTTGGCGATATCATCCGAACACCACCAGAGAAGGCAAAATTCAGGAGAACAAACCCTCTCAACTTCTCCGCGCAATGAAATCGCTTGGTGGTAGCAAAGCTACGGAAGACCTCATTCGTACTAAGTGGTTGGGACTTCTGCCGGAAACAGTGTACAAAATTCTTAAGCTAGTCCGAGGAGCCACACTCGACCAACTATAAATGTTCTTGCCCGACAGTCCCTGGCTATCTGCCGATACATTTTTTCGATATCAGATGTAAAGACGATTCGGAATGACCTCCATCGAAGTAGCAGAAAACACTGATCTTTTTGAATCATGGGACCTGTCAACATAATGCTCTTTAGTGATTCCCCAGACATCGTTTTCGCCGAGGCGTCGAAAACTGCCCTCAGTTTGGTAGTAGTGCTGTCATTTTTTATCACTGAATGATGTGGAAGATAATATGTTTTTTCCGTGTAATCTTCCTGTATTTCCTCCATGTGTCCAAGAGTAATATATTCCTGAATAAATTTGCAATATTCATGCCGAAGCTCCTCATTTTTTGCGAATCTCTATACCAACATAAAGAATCGTTTTAATGCCATTTTACGTGAATCGCCCAAGACCAAGCTATCCTTTAGTAGTGGTATATCGTCCCGTTTCATCCCGTTTGTGCGTCATTTGGTAGAGTTTTTCGCACATTTCATCTTCTGCAGACTTGACCCTTGCAGTTGGTACCTCTTCTAGCTCCCAAAATTTCTTCAATCATTCGTCTTCATTGCACACACTAATACATGATGTGAAGATTTGTGTTTGCTTCTTTGGAATTGAGGACGGAGTTGAGGTAGTAATGACTGGCCCAGATAGTATCCAGCCAAACCTTGTATTTTGTACCATTGGGGTATTAGCTAGACCCTTGATCAACCCATGCGTCAGGAAGTGCGGTAAAATGTCTGATCCAATCAGTAATTCAATATCCTTGGGTTGTTCGTACCATGGATCCGCCAACTTCAAGCCTTGAATGTGTGGCCACTGGTTGGGTGAAAATTTTTGCAGTGGCAATCTTGATGTAATAACAGGCATTACTAGAGCTTCGATCTCCATGTTGACTCCTTCATCGTGGATTGATTGAATGGTGAAATGGCATGCTGCGATGATTTGTGTAGCATGACCGTTGATCCCATTTATCATTGAGTCGTACTTGACCAATGGTACCATTATGTGACGCTCTAACTTCTCTGTCACGAAGCATGATTGAGATCCTTGATCAATCAGAGCTCGTATCAGTTTTACTTGGCTTGATTTGTGGCTTGTAGTACCGTCCTGTTATTTTGATATGCTGTGGCGATTCGTGTTGACGATGTTGCTTCTTTACTTGTTGTTCTTCCTGCTACCAAGATGGCTGCACTCTTATCTCGAGGAAAGTGAAGTAGGGAATTATGTTGTTGTGTGCATATCCTGCAACCCTTCTTCGATGAGTAATCCCTTGCGGCATGTCCATCTCGCAAACAGTTGAAACACAGCTTTGATTCTGAACCACCTCCATTCGGTTTTTTGGCTTCATATTTCGAAATCTATTGCAATTATACAATTGATGAGACCCGCTATACACAACGCATTTCAGCTTTGTGACTGTAGTCAAATGGTTTTTGTGAATGTTGTTTTTGATGCTTGTGACTGGTGTTCTCGGTTGAGTTCGCGACTGCTCACCAATCCTCGGAATCTGCCCTCGATGAAGTCAAAAAATTCACTTAGCCTTGGAATTTGTGTTGACGTTCCTTTCGATTGATGATACAATTTTCTTGATTCATTGTCGAGTTTTGGATATAACAACTGAATCACGAATGGATCCCAAGAGCTGACATCAACTCCCAAGTTTTTAATACCGTACAAGATTTCTTGCGACGTATCCGTGATAGATTTCAAGTCGAACGCATTTTCACTTCGAACTGATTTCAAAGTAAGCAATTTTTGAATGATTGTTGACCAACACTGCTGGATTTTGAAACCGAACCATTTAGCAATTCTATCGCTGTTGCATAATTGCTTGACGTAGGTGATAAGTGGTTGACGATCCTTGCTGCTTCTTTCGCTCAGATTTCCCTTTAAATACTGAATTCATTCCACATCGCTTAAGGATTTATTCTGGTGTACTAATCGGTCAAATAGTTCCCAAAATAGTGTCCACTCTTCATACCTGAACTAAATATTGGTATGCTTATGGGTGGAAGTTTGATTTCCCGATGTGCTCCAGCTTGTGGAGCTACTGTCTCCATTTGGTTTTGTCGGTGTTGTCCCTCCTTGATTTGAATGTGTACATCTTGATACATCTGCTCCAAATCGATAAACTCCTTGCTTGACACATACTCCTGGTCGTAATCAGCTTCTTCCAATGATGACATAATCTCTTCATTCATTGTTTGCAACCTTGTCCAGCATTCCTCTAATTGACTGAGCTTGAATCTGAGGTAAATTGTATTTTGATTCAAATCCAAGCTCAATCACGCGTATGAATCTGTTCTTGACAAGATTCAACTTAGTAAGTTTAGGTGGGCACTTCATTTTCTCACCCGGCTCCTCTGTTCTTTCTGATGATGTGCTCCTTGATGTCTTAACTGCCGCTGCTGGAAACTGGCGGGAGCTAAACGTAATTCTGGAACATCGGCTTGCCTTTTCTCTTTTAACACATCCAATTTCGCCTTCAAAGTACTCCTCATATGAAGGTACCTTGATTCAAACTGACTAAAATACCTTTTTGTGAATTAGTTATGGTGCGGGTTCGCCTTCCTTAGGTCTTCTAAATACCCGATATTTAATTGAACGTCGACCCAATGCTGCTCCAGCTTCTCTAGTCGTTTAACCCTTAAATGCCCAAGGACGCCGATTTTGTCGAAAAAAATATATTACATGCAAAATAGAACACAAACAACTATTTCATTAAAAAAAAATTGTTTAAATTTTTTTAAACCCATATTTTTGACAAAAAACCGGTTGTATCTTTAAAGATACACTGGGCATTAACCCCTCAAAGGCGTTTATGAGAATAATTTAGTATTGATTTCTTTTCTGAGTGTATATATTGGAAAATTAATCTTAAATAACTAGTTTCATTGTTTTATTATAAAGGAAAAGTTTGAGTTTAAAGGTTTATGTGTTAAATTAATATGGATAAATAGTATATTTTAAAAATAAATGAAAATTAGGGAAAAAACGAAATAAATGGTAGTAGATTTAATGAACAATTTGGTTCACTTGCGGTTTATGCTAAATTTATTTGTTTTATATTATTTTCAAAACAAACTGGCTCACAATAAAATTAAAGTAAATATAATACAAATCAAAAATTGAATGCATAAAATGATAAAATGAAATAATGGGTAAAAGAGGTCTTATGCCAATGTACATACACATATTAGCTGAAACGAGGTTGACGATTCTACGATGGTGAAGTAAGATCTACATATGTATGTATGCCGTGTATTGAAGCTACAAACTCTTCTCTGGTTTCTCGTTTAACCTTCATCATTGTTTTCACCTTTGGAAGCTTGCAATTCTTTACCCGATTTCTTCGGATAGTACCAACTGCAAGCATTCCTTTTGTGTGGGGATAAATTAGCAAGGGAATATCTCGATAGTTATTATCATAAAATGATAACGTAGTACTTTATTAAGCAATCTGAGAAACAATATTTGCCGATGCTTGAGGGTCCACTTCACCTAGGGCCGGTACTTCAGGTGATCTGCTATGTATATATTTCAAATTTATATGCAAATCTACTTGAGTCGCATAATATAAATAATTTAAAACCCCACTTTTTCGGCTTGTTAGGCAAATATGGCCCATCAAATGAAGAGCACATTTGTTCAACTACATACAACCGATCTAATATTGGTACGCCATATTCACTGTTTCTAATAATGGCCTAATAGATAAAGGCAGTCACGACTAGGATCATCACTTTCATTTTCTTTAGTTTTGTCATTGAAATGAATATAGGAATGTTGGCGCATCACTATGGGGCGCATCGATTTTCTATAAAACTCCAAAAATCGTTCGTACTCGGGAGTTTGAAGTAAGCCATGTTAAAAGGGATCCCAATAAACTTTCGTAGATCAAGAAGTCTAAAGAGGAATGATGTATCAAGAGCAAGCTCCGCATTGACTAAGGTTTCTTCAACGATACGTTGGTCCAACGACTAAGGAAAGAGGCATGATCGAACTTTAAAAAAAAAATTCAAAGCCTATCACTTCTCCTGGAAGGATTGAGTCTTCCTGTGCAAGATAAACAAGATTCGAATTTTCGCATTTCGAAGACTTGACATCAACTTTCAAATTGTAAAATCTAATGGACATGAACTCCAACGATCGTTAACTGAAGTTGAGGTGCAGATGAGGTTCAAGCAACATCTGCATCTTCCAAACCTCCCACATCATTTATCATATTGGGAAAATCCTCTTCCTATCTCCTATCCTATCTCCGTCCGTTTCACCCGGCTCACCTTCATCATTATCTTCATATTCATGTACATTATAAATACCCATAGAATGATAATTCATTGCAAACAAACGCAGCACATAAAAAAAATAGCAATAATCACGAAATAGGCCAAACTGCCCAGTGTATCTTTAAAGATACAACCGTTTACCGCAACATTACGCGAGCTGCGTTTCTTAGAATCCCATGAAACAAATTTATTTAACTTCACAATAAATGTCTGTACCTGCAATGATTTTTTTTTTCTAGTGAAATGTCACCAGGTTCAAAGAATTTTAATTATAAAAATACTTTTTTTTTTTAAATTCTACGAAATTCGCTTCACGCACGTAATTTGTCTATGGTAACTGTACTTTCAAAGATAGGAGGCTGAAAAAATTATTTTGATTAGGATTTGAGTTGGTGAATAAGAAACTATTACAATCTTAGCTCTGGACCTTCTGTTTAATAAATTAAAATTATTTGAATGGTTGTATCTTTAAAGATACTGTGGGCATTTAAGGGTTAAGGGTATACTCCACAGAGTATCGTGACTCTCCATCCGTTTTAAAGTTGATCCATAATCGATGGACTTCTTCCGAAATTCGCGTTTGGTTTAACGCTATATCGTCAATTTCACTCATGATTACACTTTGTAATTTTTACTCTACTTTATTTTTTTTTAATTTCTTAGATCCGACTCGAAGGACCATGTAAAATCTATCCACTAGATTTTATTATTCGATTGACAGTCACCTTACCGCGAGTGGGGGGATAGCTGTCAATCAATAAATAAGAGATCGGTTGCTTGGTTAGATCTAAATTTATTTATTTCCCTAACTGGGTATTTATACATTAATTTTGCTTACTGTGGTAACTTAATTTTACTAAACGATGACTCGAGTCATTGCAGGTGCACCAGGTCATTCACTGCAGCTTGGTTTTTGTGCTGACTCGGCAGTTGTTCGGCTACTCAACCACTTGATGTAGGTAGTGAATGAGCAACATGTTTGTGCGCAAACTGCTGATGTTAGCGCGTGTTGATTAGAGATCAATGTTCAATTTTTGAATTGTTAATTTTTTGTTGATTACTTCAACATATCTTTGTTCGCTTCGAGAGAAAAATGTTTCGTAAGATATACAGTCCCGTTTGCGTTGACGGGCTTTGGAGGAGAAGATTCAACGACGAAATTTACGAGCTGTAGAGCGACATCGACCTAGTCAAAAAATTGCGCATCAGTCGCATAAGATGGCTAGGACATGTAGAGCGAATGGACATCAATGCTCCGGTCCGCAGAGTCTTCGAAGGACCGGGCTAACTGGAGAAGTTTGTTGGTTGAGGCCCAGGTTCACCCCGAACTGTAGCGCCACCTAAGTAAGTAAGTACGTCGTCGTATGACTTGATTTTATCGAAATCACGTTGCCAATGCGCCGGCCAATGTGCATTATTCATCGCATTATGCAACAGGTTGGCGTAAATGTTTACCACTTCTGGAGGGAGGTATCAAGTCACAATATTAGATATTCTGCCTACGGATTTATTCCTTCCCAATGAGTTGGAGATCGCTTGGAGTTCTACCTTCGATAAGAACAAGGGATGTATGTCCTCATCGGCGATGGTAGTGCACAACGACTCGAATTTCCAGGCCGTGATTCGGGCAAATGCTCTGATTCACCTTATACACTGCCTGGAAAGTAGCTTTTATAGTCTCTACCTTCTCCTGCGGATACTCGATCAAAAAGAAGTTGTCATAACTGACTGCGTCCCCTGGATTTTTGCTTGCTGTTATAAGCACCTGTTCGTTGTTCGTCGTTCGGGGGATCTTAAAATGGTTTTGATTTTTCTTCCGAAATATTTTATTAATTTACGGGAACCACTCGCAAACTCGCTGGCTTTTACAGCCCCAATTTTGTTGTTCCAATGCAAGTTTGCAGAGAGTCTGTAGTTTTCTTTTATTGAGTGTTGGAGGTTTGCAATCGTTGACGTACATAAGTGTCCTAACCTCCAAGTTTTGTCTTTTAAGTGCGTAAATTTTTGCGTTGTGGAATATGTCTACGTTGTCAATTAATTGATACCGAGGTATCGTACTATACTCTTTTGACAGGTTCCTATTGGATGGTCGGTTGAGCGAGTTCGAGGAGAGTACTCTTGTCATTACACTGGAGAAGCGTGTCCAGCGCGTCCTACTGTAAACGTATTGGGTACGTTTGGGCGAACGTCTCCAAATCCTCAATTTCGTTGGGAATCGGTTTTTCGTCACTTGGTCCACAATGGTATCTTCCATACACAAATGTTTAGGTTGACCATTGATCTGTCAAAGTGGTTAAAAGTTTAACAAATAGCTCCTCCAAAAAGTGGTTACAAATTTTAAAAAAAAAAATGCACTAAATTTATAAAAATTTAGTTAGAAAGCTTCACAATTGGCGATTACATCGTTACAGTCAAATTTCTGTGTTAGTCTTAGCAATTAAGAGAAGTAGGATTTGTTTTAACCTGAAAGCTAATCTCAATAAACGAATAAGAAAGGTCTAATTGAAACCTCACCTGGCCAAACCAGAGAGGAAAAGCGCAGAACGCTTCTAGCATTACCATCAGAACAATCTAAGCCCACTATGGAACCACCCTCCACAATAACTGTCGAAATTTTATAAGAAATCATGTATACCAACACTGAAAAGCTCGTTAAGGAACTTTCTTCAAAACTTACCGGCTTAAAAATTAAGTGCGACGTAGTTTCTGTCAAAGTTGTTCGACTGGAATGGCGAAACAATGTATGGATGGATCAAGTCGATAAGTTGTTGCAGAAATGTTTGGAGATAAATGTTGTAGTGCACCTGCCTGAAGAAGACAACGCGGACATTAAAGATAAAGCAAAGTCTGTTTGCGCCGGCCTGCTAGGTACTGCTCTCCTGGCACAAATATGAAAAGAGACCTGCCGTGCAATCTATAATGTTTTAAAAGACGATTACTTAAAGGTGAGCTAAAAGTACATACATATGTACATAAAATAAAAGTAAAATAAATAGTATCATTTATTTATAACACAGTTTCCAAGATCTGAAGAAGAGTGGGAAGAAATGCTAACGTCAGCATTTAACTGAAATTTGTTAGTATTTTAAATATTATTTTTTTCTGTTTGTATACAAAAAACTTAAGGTTTCTTCGGACACCAAATCTGATAAACTAACGGAAGTTGAACTTTTGCTGCTCAATCCACATCTCGGAATTTCGTGATTTGCCAAGAACTGTAACTCACTGAAATACCATAATGATGGCTGGTAAATGTCATCCTCTCCTGCTCCTGACTTTGTGGAGTTCTTAATTTTTTTTTAATTTCGCCCGAAAATTTGTTCTCATACTATTTATTTTGTTTTTAACAGTTGCAACTCTGTCAATTTTATCGATTTCTAGTTTTGAAGACTCATTCAAGTAATATTGAAAAGTAACATTGATCGTGTGTAGGGCGCTTTAGGGTCTATGCAATTATATCTTGTTGCAATTTTAACGCAAGGATTGGATTGTCGCACAATAATTTTGTAAGTGGAAATGCATCAACTATTATTAATCCAACCCGCAGAGCAAAAAATTAAAAAGGTTTTAAAATTTAGAAGTTACTGACTTCTTGGACGCAATGATTTTAAATGGAAGCTGTAAAGAAGACCCGAATGGAGAATATATGATTATTAGGGGAACGACGTGCTCAGTTATTGGTTACTGCCTTTGTTGGAATGGTTAGATCTGGTAATAGTTGGCAACACTCATACTTGACAACTTTGTTCTTCCGTCTATGAGATGTCATATCAATTTCTTTTTTTTTTGTGTCCTCACTCGTTCTGTGCTTGCTGAATGGTGCACACGCGCTTTAAGTGACATTGAAATAAATCGTTAACATTCCACATTGTGTGCATTTTTTCTTAACAGGTTATGGGCCCAGGGGAGAGTACGATAACTTTGGCGCCAAAAATTGAGAACTGTTTTTTTTTTAGGAGGGGTCAAAAACAAGCATTTTTTACTACGGGAGGGGGGGTCTATCTCGCCGCGTTTAGGAGGTAGGGGCAATTTTAGAAAAAAATTACTTAATATGAAAAAAGAATTATTAAAAAACAACGGCAACACATACAACGAAGTACTATACCGATTTTCAAAGCTCTCAAATTTAAATTAAATTATTTGTGTTAACAGTTTTTGAAAAATTCGCAAGCAAACTCAAAAATTTTGATAATAAAATTAAAAAAAAAATATTAGACCAATTTTTTTCAAAATTGTGAAATAAAGTGCTAAATTGGCTTTTGTGGTCAATGCTTATATCAATTCTGAATCGAACACAAAAAATCGAATGGTTTTGTGTCTTCTAGTTTTTGAGAAAATTGAAAATTACTAAAACTACTTTTTTATGATATTTTTTTTGGTATTGGTATTTTGGTATTTACGTGGTCTTTCTTTGAGTTAAGTGAATGATAATAGATTAAACGTCTGGCAGGTGCCTATATCAACAGTTTTCTTAATTAACAGTACCTGGGTGGTCCGCTTCGCCGGATTAAGGGATTTAAACTCTCTTTTCGCATGCAGCAGGTCCCGCTCACGCAACTTCGTTGCTCCGCTCGGGGTAGGTGCTTTTCGTCAGGCAGGCGCCTATGTCATCAATACTCTTCATCTACAGTACTCATCCCAAAATTACAAAGTTCGCATTAATGACAAAGTTTTGCTGATTAACGCACCACCTTCAACAATATATGGCACTTTTCTTTTATCGAAAATACTGTCTTGAAAAAGAATATAAGGACGAGTTGGGCTCCCAAATCATGGAATTTTTACTAGACTTAAAAAAAGTGTACCCATGTTTTACCGATGGTGAAGAAAGTGAGGGTTTGCAACTAAAGGACTTCGACCCTCCCACCGTTCACATTGAGCACCTAAAGGGTGTTTTACCGCCAAAACAATCTCGGCTCCTCATCATCAACGACGAACTCAACGAACTCGACAGTAACACCAGTACGGACGATGACTTCATGGACGAGACTTACATAACTTTTTAATACATTAAAAATTGACTTGAATATTTTTAACTAACTTCTGACTTACTCATAAACTGACTGACTGGGACGCTGAATGCAATGCAAGTCTACCTCCTCGTGGTGCATTCTGGGTAACGCTTAATGATTTGCTGTACTTTACTTACAAAGATGAACCTATCATCAACATTAATCCTCAAAGTGAGATCACCGTAAATACCAAAAAACAAAAATCTCATAAAAAAGTAGTTTTAGTAATTTGCAATTTTCTAAAAAACTAGAAGACATAAAACCATTCGGTTTTTTGTGTTCTATTCAAAATTGATATGAGCATTGACTACAAAAAGCCAATTTAGCATTTCATTTCACAATTTTGAAAAAAATTAGTTTTAACTTTTTCTTTAATTTTTTTTATCAATATTTTGAGTTTGCATTCGAATTTTTCAAAAACTATTAACATAAATAATCTATAGAGTTGGCATACGTAAGACCGCTCATAACTCGGGAACGGATGGTCCGATTTGAGCTGACTTTTTTTTTTGTTATCTTCGTCTCCGCCCAAGGAACATTTTTACGGCGAAAAAATTCGAAAATTTTGAACAAAAATTGGAAAATTCGGAAGAATCTATTTTCCATACATTTTGTATGGGGAATTTTTGTTTTTCATTTTGATCGTAATATTACAATTCAAATGCTTGCAAAGGTTTAAAATTGGGAAAATTTTCCCGGACAATCATTTTTTTCATTTTGAAGAAATAATACAATGAAATTAATTGCCATTAATTGCTTTTCCCACACATTCGCATGCAACAACTTTGCATCTTTTTGGTCTAATCTTTTTGTTTTTTTTTTATCAAAATTTTGAGTTTGCATGCGAATTTTTCAAAAACTGTTAACACAAATAATTTAATTTAAATTTAAGATTAAAGAACAGGTTTCTGGCTTTCAAAATCGGTATAGTACTTCATTGTATGTGTTGCCGTTGTTTTTTAATAATTTTTTTTTCATATTAAGTAATTTTTTTTTTATTGCCCCTACCTCCTAAACGGGGCGAGATAGACCCCCCCCCCCCCCGTAGTAAAAAATGCTTGTTTTTCACCCCTCTAAAAAAAACCGTCATCAATTTTTGGCGCCAAAGTTATCGTACTCTCCCCGGTACCGCTACAGGACAGGCTCCTTGAACACTACAGCTTATCCCGCGGCGACGAAGTGCATGACCTCGTTCAGCAAGAAAGTGAGGCAGACGAGGAAGACTACGAATCATTGACATCGGTGGGTACGCGCGCCGGCGGCAAAAGGGTCATTTACTCTTCGCGATATAGAGGACTCCCTTCTATCGTTCGATGGTTCTGGGTACCCCGACATCAATTAATGGGTTCAGGACTTCGAATAGTTCAGAAATTTATCTACGCCAAGCAGTTGGTTAAGGGAGCCGCCAAAGTATTTATTAGGAGTTTGGCAGGGGTGAGAGACTGGAAGACATTGAAGAGTAAGCTCCAAAAAAAATTAGTAGTAAAGTGTCATCGGCTGAAGTTCATTAAAGGCCCGTCGCAAGAAACCCACAGAGTCTTTGCAGGAGTATTTGTATTCGCTGTTAGAAATCGCGAAGTCGATTGCACTTGATGATGAGAGCTTGATCGAATACTTTGTCGAGGGAATTCCGGATTCTCGTCAAAATAAATCATGCTTATACCTGGCGACATCAGTAGACAAGTTAAAAAGGCAAATGAAGCTGTATGAGAAGGTGCGTGGACCCGCTCAGAAGTCATCATACTCAGGAGGGAACCAGCAGCCGTCAACTAGTAGCTAAGCAGCGATGAGACCGGAGAAGAGGGAGAGAATTTGCTTCAAATGTGGCAACGCATCACATTTAGCCAGGGACTGTCGGGCAAGAACATTTAAATGCTTCAAGTGCGGACGGCCAGGTCGTCGAGCATTCGAGTGCAGAGCAAATATGCAGACGACGCAGCACCAGGTGAAAGCGGAGAGAAGTAATGTGCAAACTGCAGCAACAGGGAACGATTCTTCTTCTTGGCCAGAGGCTAGGGTATGTTTCGCCAGTGGCTCGTGTAGTGTCTGAGCTCTGCCAATTTTCAATCATCATAAAATGCCACGAGTTGTCATTTGGGGTTTTGACGCATTGATTTTCGTGCTTTTTCAGACAGAAGTTCCCGCGAAAATAACTTGTTCTTCTTGTATTACATTAGCTAAATTATAATGAGTTTCAGGTAATAAAGATTGAATTAAACTGTTAAGTGTCGAACCTATTAGCTCGAACCGTATTTTTAAAGCGATTCAGGTAAAGGGTCTCGATGTGTCAGCACTCTTGGATACGGGCAGTGACTTATGCCTGGTGCGATATGATTTGTTGGTGATGTTAGAAAACGTGGAGCTAAGTTCATCGAAGAAAAGACTTTTCGGGATAGGTCCGAATCAGGTGGTAACTATGGGAAGCTTTTCAGTAGGAGTTTAGGTAGATGGCCTTGAATTCAAAATTACTTTTCACGTGTTAAGTGAGAGAGATATGCAGTACTCCGCCGTGATTGGAAATGATATCCTCAGCGAAGTAGATTTAGTCATCACCGCCGAAGGTGCCGAATTTAGAAAGAAGCTGAGTGGTGAAGAGCGCAAAAGCGAGGAAGTCGAGAGTAAAGAAGGTGCGATGGAAGGTAGAGCTGGTATGGGAGAAAGCCTTGCAGGCACTGGTAAAACCGGCGTAGTGCTGGACAACCAGAGCGTTGGAGTTGGTAGGGGATACCATTGCTGGTGTTGTTGATTACGACCAGAGGGTATTAGCTAAGATGGACCAAAGCTGGAGCCAGGCAGGCACTAGTTTGGATGTAGCTTTAGGCAGACCGTGTGTGGTGGTGGGCAAAAGCTGAGCAGGAGTGTTGCTAACAACAGAGAACGGGAAGAAGAACATTTTGAACGTGGTAGTGAATTCCAGGCGATTTGCGCGTTAGCTAATGAGGAAGAGAATCCACGAAATAGTCATCCCAATGTTGACTAAGGCATGTGTAGGCAGCACGCAGAACTGGTACAAGCACGTAGATAGAGTCCAGCAGGTATTGAATAACAACCCATCAAGGGTAACGAGGTTCAGCCCTTTTAAGACTTTCACAGGCCCAGAAATGCGCGTTCCTGATTAGCCAGATCTGCGAGAACTGTTGAGTGCAGTAACCGTGGAAGAGTTGAATGGCAAACGTGACGTCATGCGAGAGGAGGTTCGCGAAAATATCGAGACGGTTCAACGGGAGAATCGGAGATTATTTGTCAGAAAGCGAGTACCGGGCCAGACGTACAAGCCAGGTGAGTTAGTCGCCATCAAGCACACTCAGTTCGGAACAGGAATGAAGCTACGACCTACATTTTTTGGACCCTACGAAGTAATGAGGCGGATGAACCGCGACAGGTATGAAGTCAGGAAAGTCGGCGATCACGAAGGACCAAATACGACGAATACAGTGGCGGAATTCATGAAGAAGCGGAGTCCTTCATTCGAGGCGAATGAAGCGTCAGGATAGCCGATTGTGGGATTGGGGCCAAACAACGAATACAACACACTATGGCATCAGGCGACAAAGTACGAATGCTATTGACAACGGAAGAAACGTACAACAGAACAACCGAGGACAGCTACCCTTTTATTTTATTTTTTGTTAGAGCGTTAATTGGCATCAACCATCTAAGCAGTGCGCATCAAAGATAAGAATTTCAAAGTGAAATAAAGTATTACATTGTTTTCTTGATTTTAATCGTTCCTCTTATTTTCATAAATGCCACATGTATATGTTCAAAAATTCTATAATAAAGCTTAAAAAGACTACTCACGATTTTGTGGGATCCCTCGTCGTCCTGCCGGCAGCACTGATGAGAAATATCTATCCTTTTGTTGGGTTCCAAACGAGCCTATTACGCGCACAACACAAAAAAAAATCAAGATCAGATCCTTACAATTATTTTGTGAACTACACTCACTGCTCAAGATTAGCATAATATTCGAAAATAAACACTACTCACTGTATATAAAATTCACTCAGTTTAAAAACTAAAAAATATGCGCTAATTTAATTCAAAAAAAAAAAAAAACCGAATTCAATAATATAAAAAAAAACTAAATCACTAAGTTAAAAAAAGTTCTTGCGAGTCCCTCGAAGCACTCCCTTTGGGGCGAACAGCGCCGTTGCAAGGTACCGGACGATCAAGGGGTACCCTGTAATGGGGAGATGTCCGGGTGTTTCGGGCTCCTCGGCCGAACTCGGTGGGGAGCTTCCTGCCTTGGAGGTGGAGCTGCTTCCTTGGTGGCGTTCCTTTTTCTGCAGCGAAGTACCCCGGGCGATTCTTGTTGTCGTGGGTTGCTGGCGGTCTTAAGGCCTTGGGAGGTGTGTATTGCCTCAGCGCATTCCGCAAGCGAATCTGTCGCCAAGTGTATTGTTACGGGCACATATGTACATCGGCACATAGGCACACGGGAGCCTATCAATCTGCCGTCACCACACAACCAATTTGCGGGGGGTTGAAGTATGATGATGCCATCTGAGAAAAAAAAAAAAAAGTCTACTGGACAAAAAAGATTAAACCAACGAATTTCACAGGAGGTTATCTTCTGGAAGGCATCCGAACGCAGCCCGAAAACAACCTCCGATACCATTTTTCGAATCGGATTCCTTTTCCTCCAGCAGAATAGCATACCAAGATGGAGATGTAGGGCTGTAAATTAGGAAAAGAAAGGAAGATCAATACAATTAAAATAAAGCAAAATAGAAGAGCACTTACCACGAATTCAAGCTGATCTTATTTGTTGACATAAAGTGTTTTGACGTTTGTGTCTTTTTATGTCATGACCTACTCCAATCAAATGAGTGGCAATCTAGGCCAGCAGGTTAGCAAGGACTGCACCCAACATTAATTACAGGGAGGAACCCAATTGTTGTAGAGTAGGGAAATTATGTGCGATTATAGGTATGTTCACGTTACGTTTGTGTAGAATTAAGTTATGTATTTTAAGTTATTGTATTTGTTTAATAGTTAAGATTAAGTTATGTTTATATGTATTTGTTAGAAAAAAAAAAAAAAAACTGAGAGACTAAGACTGGAACCCTTCCCCTTTAATATGATACCGTATAAACTAAAAGAGCAATGACCATTTTACATAAAATATAGGTCATTGTATTTTAAACAGTCACAGGAGAAGGTTGTAGAAGCCGATAGTGTTGCCGTGCTACAGTGCTATTTTAGTCCAATTTTTTTTTATATACCTAATATAGGGGGTGAGTAGGCAAATGAGTTTGCTTTTGTAAGCCATCCTAAATTTATATTCCCCTGCACATAGAGCCCGAAAAAAAAAACAAAAAAAAAGGAAAACTAATAGGATAAGAAAAGCGCAGGTCCAAGGTTACAATCAAGGTAAATTTGACTAAGTGCACAGAAGAGGCAATTTTTACATAATCTCCCTCCGAACAGAGAAAGTCCAGACGTTAGGCATCGCCGGTAAGGGGTTATTGCGCCGTGGCTACTGCTCCACAGCCTGTTAGCGGTATCATTCAGAGCAGAAGCCTGTCTAGAGGTCTCGCTTAGCGGTGAGGTAAGGACCCGTATAAAACCAGACGCACCCCACCTAACAGAGCCAACGGACTCTCGTAGATACTTGGACACCGTACATTAATAGCGGCGTTCGCAGTTACCGGTGGAACCAAAGGGCTCCATAGAAAAGTGAGTGACGACGTGGGACCTGGAAAAAAACCGTAAGTGATTTGATGTTTTTTTATGCGACAATTAAGACAGGACACTAGGGTAGGGAGTTATTTAAATTAGTTTTTTTCTCATACTTACATTGTTCTCATTGCATATGTTTTAACTTGCCTTTCCCACTAATGGTGATTTTTAATTATAAGCGAATTAATAATAAAGAAGAGGAATGCTAACATGATGAGGTTTAAGTGATCTTGGCTGGTGGTGTGTGGAGTTGAGAACAGACCGTCCTTCGGTAGCATGACGAAGACCCACGACGACGAACTCCAACGACGACGGCTCGACATGCTGACCAATTGAACATCTTCTGACATAGGCTGTGGTTGGGGAGAAGCGACTATAGGGGCTATCTCCCAAAAGTATCGGCCAGGGAGATAGCGTTTGGATGTGTCATAAGGACATGGGAGGGTTGGCCAAGGCTGTGCCACGTCATCCGGCACAACTCTGCTTTCTTGGCGAACCAATACTTTGAAGAGACACTGGAGGAGGGGTTTTGCGCGTTAGGGTTTAAGTTTAGGGTAGATATAAGTAAGTTAAGGCTTATTTTAGGGATTAGCTTAGTCATTAGGTTAGCATAAGTTTAGTTTAGGTTAGCTAGGTTAAGTCTCGCGGTCTCCTATTCTTCTACTGTCACTCCTTTGGGGTATTGGGATAGGTCCTCGAATGTTTTCTTTTCCTCTTTTCTTCACTATCTTTTCTGTCCGTCCGCAGTCAAGGTAAAGTAGCTTCCTTCTTTCCTTTGTTTTTTTTTTGATCAGGCACGAGATTTTTGTGTGTTGAACAGGTGGTGTAAGGTGGGGGTGACAAGAACCACCCCGTCCGACGAGCTGAGCCGAGCGACCACAAGCGTGCCGCCGTCCTCCTCACCTGCACCGAAGATGCCCCCGTGGCCCAACCCTGGTTCACAACAGTATTTTATTAATTTATTTTTCCTTTAATGTTTTATTCTTCTTTTTTTTACCTACCTTTCGCCAGCGGTCTGCCCAATGGAACTCTTTCCCTTATTTGTTCCTCCGTTTAATATCTTTTTCCTTTTGTTATAATTAATTTTTATTAATACAATCCCTTTTTTTCTATTATAGTGCCAAACTTGCCCTGTGTTCCTTTCTTTTTTTTGTGTCAGTTTGTGCCCCTTTTGAATTTCGTATAATTTTTTTTTTGCATATACATATATATACTCTCTCTTTGATGATTATTGTCACAGTGACCGTATTGTAGGTCAGTCCCGTCTTTTTCTTTATCTGTCTTTTCTCTCTAAGTTCCCTCTGTCTCTCTCATTTTCTTTGTTTCCTCCTAATTTTTCTATGTTCAGTTCTCTCTCTTCTTGTTTTTGTCCCTATGTGTTTCTATTCTTTTTTTTTGTTGTAATGGCAACACTTGCCGTAAAATGTTAAGTGCCAAATAAAACCTACATGTGATTAATTGTGGAAATAGAACATGGTGGCAGCGGTCGTCAAAAAGTGTGTTGTAGGAAAAAAATATATTTAAATTGAAAAAAAATAAAAAAAAATTGGGCAAAGAAAAACTTAAAGGAAAAAGTGAAAAAAAAATTGGGCAAAGAAAAGCTTAAAGGAAAAAGTGAAAAAATAATTTGGAAATAATTTAGAAAAAAAAAAAATAATAATAATCAACTCAAATGACGACAACAGATTGTCCTCAACACACCAGGAGAATTTTCTTTTATTAAATCCGATTGGGAAAGATGGATCGCGCGTTTTAGCAAGTATCGATTAAGTTTAATGAAGCTCATGAAGGATTAAGCTCATGAAGAAAATCAAATCAGGACACTAATCTACTGTATGGGGAAAAAGGCAGAGGAAATCTTTGAGACGTTTCAGCCATGTCCTCATACACACATACAAGGTAAGTATTGAAAAATTCAGCTCTTACTTTATTCCAAAAAAGAATATTATTTATGAAAGAGCAAAATTTCTCAAAAGAAAACAAGGCGAGGAAACTGCCGAGGAATTAATAAGCTCGCTGAATGCTCTCGCAAGAAACTGCAATTGGGGTTCATTGCAGGATGAGATGATCCTCCTTACTTTAATCGTGGGAATGAAGGATGAGGGTTTAAGTGATAAACTGCAACTTGACCCGAATCTTTCTCTCGAAAAGGCGACCACAGCATTGCGGCAAGTGGAGGAATTGCAGCGCCAAAAAAAAGGATCTTGCCATAACCTCAAATATATTCAAAGTAGCACGTTTTGAAAGAGCAACAAAATCTTGCCATAACCTCAAATATATTCAAAGTAGCACGTTTTGAAAGAGCAAAAAACGCGCGGAACAATCCGGAAAGGAAATACGACAAAGGGAACAAAAATGAAAAGGGCTTACTGCAGTTTGGAAAGCTTAGGTGTTTTCGATGCGGATATGAGAAACATAGTTCCAACAACTGTCCAGCAAAAAATCAGAATTGAAAAAATTTAATAGATTAGGCCACTTTGCAAAACAATGTAAAACTAAAGAAGTAAACGAGATAAATAAAGTTCAAGATTATTTCATTGGATCTGTATGTGAGAAATGGTCGGTAGATTTATGACTTAATAATAAAAAAATAAAATTCAAAGTAGATACAGGGGCGGATGTGTCATTGATTCCGTGGGCTATTGCGAATATTGAGAATATTAATATAAAACAAAGAAGTACAAAATTATACAGTGTAAATAGGGCAATTAATATTATTGGGAAAGCGGTAATGAGTTTAAAACACAAAAATAAAAACATTTTAGAGGAAATCTATATAACAAGAGACAAAATAATATCACTTCTGGGTAAAACGGGAATTGAAAGTTTAGGTCTAGTAAAAATGATATTCGGAGTTTCTCTAAACGATTGGGCTTGCAAATATAACGATGTTTTCCAAGGATTGGGTACATGCAAGGGAAGGTACAAAATTGAACTAAAGGATAACGTCAAACCGTATGCTATATATGCTATAACCTATATAACGCTGAGGATTATTCCCATTCATTTATGGCAGACGGTTCAGAAGGAATTGGAGAAAATGGAGAAGAACGGAGTTATACAAAGAGTGGAAGAAGCAACTGAATGGTGTGCACCAATTGTCGCTGTCCCGAAAAAAGGCGGCGCAAGTGTAAGGCGTGGATCTGACCGAACTGAATAAAGGGGTAAAACGATAAATATACCCAATACCCGGAATCGACTATTATCTGTCTCAATTATCAGGTGCAAAAATATTTTCAAAATTAGATGCCAACAGCGGATTTTGGCAAATTCCTCTTTTGGATGAGTCTCAAGTTTCAAGATTTAAGTTTCTGCGGCTCCCCTTCGGAATAACATCGGCTCCGGAGTTTTTCCAAAAGACAATGACGCAAATGCTGGCATGTTTAAAAAATTGTATAATACATATGGATGATGTTCTGGTACGGGGTCGTAATAAAGAGGAATATGACAAATGCTTAAAAGACGTTTTGGATAATATTAGAGCAAGCGGAATGACACTAAATAAAACAAAGTCAGTTTTTGAAAAAAAAAAAAAAAAAATACGATGGAGTAGTAAAAGTGGATAATGAAAAAACAAAAGCGCTTAAAGACATGAAAGCTCCGTGCAATATAAAGGATGTCCAGAGATTTCTAGGAATGCTTAATTTTGTTGGCAAATACATTCCTAAAATAGCCACAGTCATTGAGCCTATTATATGCCTGTTAAGTAATAAAAACGAGTTCATTTGGGGGCAGGCACAACAGGAAGCATTTGATAACATGAAAAAATTGTTGACATCTCCACCAAGTCTAAAAATATTTGATCCAAATAAAGATACAATCGTGTCATGCGATGCTGCAAGTGTCGGATTGGGAGCTTTTCTTTTGCAACGTTATGGAAAAGACATATTCCTGTTGCATACGTTTCGAGTAGTTTGACAACGACGGAGAGAAATTATGCAAACAGAGAGAGAGAAGCATTAGCAATAACTTGGGCATGCGAAAAGTTGAAGAACTATTTGATAGAAAAACAATTCACGATACAAACAGATCATAAGCCCCTACTACAAATTTTAAAAAGTAAGCACCTAGATGACCTCACTCCACGACTTGAAAGATTACGGTTGAGAATGATTAAGTTTGATTACTGCCTACAGTATATACCAGGAAAAAACCTTTGTGTAGCAGATCACCTTTCGCGAAAACCACTTAGGGCCGTTTTATTCACTCGAAGTTGAACACAACTTGGGGATTTTTATTGTCAACTTGAGAAATTGCTTTTATTCACTCAAAGTTAACTCTCTCAACTTTCGATATTCAAAAGTCAAAGTTAGTCAACTTTTGATTTCTCAACTCCCCGAAATAGTAGAAGTTACCCGAGCAAACTTGGGATTTTGTATAATTTCTGTTTATTCACTCTAGTTGTAGACTGTTCGCTCTTGACATTGGAGGTCGAAAATAAATTGGAGTCAGTTGGAGTTTCAACAGGCTGCATTTGGATCGTTGGCAGTGCCTCAATGCTTGAACACGGGTGATCATTAATATTTCACACCACTTTTCCATGAGCCTCATCGAAAAATGTGACATTTACGTCTCCATCATCTAAATGGAATGCCATATCCCCATCATCGACGATGATCTCTTGGATAGAAATTGATTGCATCTGGTCAGAAGATGAAGCTATTTTCCGGCTAGCATATTGCAGTGCTGACTTGTTGGCTGTTGAATGGTCGCTATCGCCAGATATTACAGCAAGACCCAAGGTAGAAGGCGTCAAAAGCACCGCCAATTGTTGCAGTGGTTCGCTCAATGCTGGTAGCTCCTTTTTGGGTGGACCATCACCGGTCTTTTTGGCGTCTCTTAAAAAGTAAAACGCACGATCCTTTAACGTCTGCTTAAGTTTTTAATATTTTTGGTATTCTTTTTTTGTTTCCCTTACTTTATTCCCTTGCTTCACTTTTTTTACTTTTTTTTTATTATTTTTTTGATTTTTTTGAAACAACTGTTTTCGATTAACACTCAGCAATCATAAATTTCAAATCCCAAGTTGAGACTGACATATTATGTGTCATCTGTCACAAACATCCCAGGGAATTTATCGAAAGAGCAAGTACGCCAACTTGCTGATTACATCTTCCAAACAGGGTGTTGAAATAGTGAAAAAAAACATTTTTCAACTTGCCGTTTAACTCTCGAGTTGAAATTAACTCCGGAGTTAGCTAACTTGAGATTTTTCGGCAAGTTGAACAATAGTGAATAAAACGGCCCTTAAAGTTTCTCCAAGCAAGGACGAAATAGATGCCTTTATCCACGTTATTGCCTTAAAAGAGATTCACACAAGAGATAAAAATAAAGTACAAGTCAAAAACTCGCAATTAGCAGACCCGACATGCAAAGAAATATTTAACTATGTAAAAACAAAATGGCCGAGTAAAGATTCTCTAAAGTGAGGAATGAAGTAAATATAATAGACAACCTCTTATTACGCAAAAATAGAATGATAATTCCAAACCAGCTCAGAAGACTTATGCTTTCCAAACTGCATGAAAGTTACTTAGGTATCACAAAAACAAGACTTAGAGCGCAAAGAACAATGTGGTGGCCTGGCATTTCCAAAGAAATACAAGAAAACATAAAACAATGCCCAATTTGCATTCAACATACAATAAACAGACATGAGCCTTTAATACCCTCAGATTTCCCGGCATACCCATGGCAAAAAGTATCCATGAATTTATTTAAAACAAACAGTAAATGGTACATAGTTATATCAGATAATTATTCCCGCTATTTCGAAATTATTGAACTAAATCGGATGCGTATGAGCGACATAATACAAGCATGCAAATCTACATTTTGTCGTTACAGAATTCCACAATACGTATATACAGACAGTGAGTGGTACACAGTTTCAAAATCTCAATTCATCATATTTTCGCCAATTTGCCAAGAAATGGTCATTTCAAGCAATTACCAACAGTCCGCAATTCAATCAGGCAAACGGTGCTGCAGAAGCAGCTGTAAAAATAGCCAAAGCAATAATCAAGAAAAATCCACAACAACTCGAAATAGCCTTATTGTCATACAGAAATGCGCCACTAGCAAACGGGTTTAGCCCAGCAGAACTCTTATTTGGGAGACAAATTAGAGATACTTTACCAAATATAAATTTGAAAACAAGGACACATTTTAAAAACCTAAAAAACTAACTTTGACAAAAGACACCGCGCCGTAGAGCTATCCGATCTTAAAAATGGAGACTACGTATGGATAATAGACCTACAAAGATTCGGAAAAAAAATACAAAAAGTACATACATACCTTATGCAAACAGAAAAAAGAATAATTCGTAGGAATAGATTTTACTTAATCAAATTGTTTAATAAAGAATCATTGCAGCCTTTTAATCCAATAGTAGACTATCCTGATGATTTGGGAGAAAGAAAACAAAGCGGAGGACACTCTGAGCAGGGGGTGGAAGACCAGACTAAAATAGCGAACAAACGTGAAGGTCAACTTAGTCTAAGCCGACCAAACTTCAGCGATTCGATGGTAACCCGATCTGGGAGACAAATTCATCGAAATATATAATGTATATGAAATCAGATATGTGCATCTATTATAAATATCTATTGTAAAGTTTAGTCAACAACATCCCAATTCTTCTGTAATGAAATATACCCTGAAAAGTAAATAATTTTATTAAATATTGTAACGATCCTAACGAACAGAGCTACCAAATATAGGGAATATTGGCACATAGGTGTCAGATGTTGTGATCTGTCAAATAGAAGATAATAAAGGGAATAAGATCGGCCGAACACGCGGTCTAGTAGAGGTTACAAAGAAGTTGTTTTCTTTTATTTTTTTTATTTTATTCTATCGAATCGTCGTTGGTCCATTAAACGGCTGGAATATACCGGATCCAAGCAAATCTTGGTACATTGGTGTCAGAAGTGGGATATTCCAGCGAAATGTCCCAAGACTCTTCCCAAAAATTGGACGAAATCCTTGGCCGCTTAACCTCTCTGACGGAGAATGTGCTCAAGCAGAGCGCCGATATCACCGAATTAAAAGCTGAACAGCAACATCAATTGGAGGAATTGCGAACCCTGGGAGGAACAACTTTTGTGGAGAAAGCATTTCAATGCTCTACACCAGAGGCACGGAATTCATCTCGAGCACCCATGCTAGTAACTCAGGGAGACAACGCAGAGGTACGTGCAGAAAATATTCGCCCTCTTGCAAATCCTAACCTCACTAATTCCAATCCGAGTTCGTGCAAAATTAAGCCACAGCCATTTGACAGCAGCCTAGCCAACTGGCGAGACTATCGTATTCAATTTGAAATTGTGGCTGAAGCCAATGCTTGGGACGATAAACAAAAAGCGCAGACTTTAGCTTCCATGCTTCGAGGTGAAGCTGTGTCCATTTTATCCAATTTGAATGTTAGCGATCGCGGCGATTATGAAAAACTTATTGCTGCATTGGAGCTAAGGTTTCTTTCGCAAGAGGCGCATGTTTCTCATGCAACCTTAAGGAGTAGGCGACAGCGTTACAGAGAAGATTTGTGTGCTTTTGGGAGTGACGTCCAGCGACTTACGCGTATCGTTTTTAGTGATTGCCCGCTCGATGCCCAAGAAAGAATTTCATTGATGCAGTTTCTAGATGGTATCTCCGACCGCTCTGTGCAGGATGCAGTTCGTGTGTCGAATCCGACGACATTAGCTGAAGCGTTGAATAAGGCTATTTCCGTTGAAGCGGCACATATTGCAACACAAGCCAGTCATTTAAACCGGTCGGTGTCAATCGCAGATAGGGATCCGAGTTCGGAGACTATGCAATGATCCAGTTATGGCGGAGGGAATCCACGTAGGGAAAAGAAGCAACCAAATAACATGCCGTCGAGTTCGGGAAACATGGAGCAGTCAACGGCGAGGGGCACACGTTGACTCTGCCGAAAAGTCCCCAAATATTCTCCGTAAGCAGCGATTATGAAACGAGCGGATTCATCTTTTCTGCTTGTGTGGGTAGTGTGCCTTGTAAGCTGCTGGTCGATACTGGTTCCTCCGTAACTATCGTAAATAGAGAAATCATCCCAGCCACCGCACGCTTATCTCCTACCAAAGCAGTTATTAAAACAATATGTGGAAACACCGTTCACGTGTCCAACGAGTGGAGAACAACTATACAGCTTGGCAAATTCAAACGACGAGTGAAGGTAATGGTTGTTGATTTCTCTCTCTCTGCCCAAAGTCAAGGGATTCTTGGTGTTGATGTATTGAAGTCATCTAAAGGCATTATTGATTTCTCTTCTAATGTCTTATCAATCAGCGACAATCGTATTCCGTTGGTCAGCGAGCCCAACCACTCTTCCGAAATTAGTGATCAGGTTGAGAGAGCAGTCCATGTAAACTATGTGAGAACGTCAAATTCTATTGTTCTGCCACCGCAAAGAGAGACTATTATCATTGGTAAAACCTCTTGCAGTGCACCTAACGAAGGTTTAGCCACTCCGGTTTACAGCAATTTGCCGAAAGGAGTTTTGGTCGCCAAATCGATGAATCGCAATCAAGAAGGTAAAATTGCCGTTCGAATTGCCAATATCGCCGATTACGCTGTAACCCTACCACCTAATACGAACATCGCTACATTTGAGGAGGCTTTTCAAGTACGTGAAGGTGTCAGTCGAACAAGTGCTTTCGTCGTACCATCTCATTTAAGTCACTTATTGACTAAAGCACAAGCGCATCTCAGCACCTCGCAATTCAAGGCAGGAAGAGAGCTACTAATTGAATTCCAACACATTTTCTCTTCAGGGCCGGATGATTTGGGTAGGACAAATATCGTCCAGCATACGATTGATGTTGGTTCTGCGACACCTATTAAACAACCACCACGACGACTGCCATTGGCTAAGCAAGAGGAATCCCGATTGCTTGTCGAGGATATGCTGAAGCGTGATATTATCGAGCCATCTTCGAGCCCCTGGGCATCTCCAATCGTAATGGTGAAAAAGAAGGATGGGTCCACGCGGTTTTGCGTAAATTACCGCAGACTAAACAGTGTGACAGTAAAGGATTCATTCCCTCTACCACGAATTGACGACACGTTGGATGCAGTGGCTGGTTCAACTTGGTTCAGCACGGTTGATTGTCAGTCAGGGTATTGGCAGGTGGAAATGCATCCGAGCGATAAAGAAAAAACTTTTGTCACCCGTGATGGCTTATGGCAATTCAAAGTTATGAGTTTTGGTCTGACCAATGCCCCCGCTACTTTCGAGCGGTTGATGTCCAGCGTGTTGCGAGACCTACCGATGGATAGCTGTTTGGTTTATTTGGATGACATCCTCATCCACGGTAAAAGTTTTGATGTTTTACTTAATAATCTAAAAATTATTTTCAGCCGCCTGCGAGAAGCTGGATTGAAGATAAGCCCGTCAAAATGTAACTTATTTCAAAGAGAGGTTAGGTTTCTCGGACATGTGATCTGCGATAAAGGAGTTCTCCCGGATCCATCCAAGGTGGAAGCTGTTATAAATTGGCCGAGACCTACCAACATTTCAGAAGTCCGGAGCTTCATTGGTCTCTGCACCTACTACCGCCAATTTGTGCCCAACTTCGCCGAAATTGCCCGTCCTCTTCATAAGCTGACAGAAAAAAATGCAAGGTTCGATTGGTCTGAGGAATGTGGACAGGCTTTCCATCGCCTAAAAGGGTACTTGGCGACGCCTCCGATATTGGGACATGTACATCCTGATTGTCGGTTTGTTCTGGATACTGACGCTTGCGACCAAGGGCTGGGTGCGGTGTTATCTCAGATTCAAGAGGGTAAAGAAGTCGTTATTGGTTATTTTTGCAAAGCGCTCAGTAAGCCGGAGAGAAATTATTGTACCACGCGTAAAGAGTTGCTCTCCATGATCAAAGCTATAGAACATTTTTACGTATATCTCTATGGGCGTGAATTCTTAATTCGTACCGATCATGCCGCTCTTACATGGTTGTTATCTTTCAAGAATCCGGAAGGTTAACTGGCACGCTGGATAGAGCGCCTTCACCAGTATAGTTACAAAATCGAACACCGTGGTGGTAAGAAGCATTTAAACGCAGATGCGCTGTCTCGTAGGCCATGTTTCGCAGATGATTGTGTACACTGTACAGCAAAAGAACACCGTTTTAGTGATGAACCTGTGCACTCCGATAAAACTCTGTTGCTGATGGATAGTGATCTCGACCTGAACTGATAAAACAGGCGCAAGGAGAAGACGAGGTGTTGTCACGTGTTACTAAGTGGGTCAAGGATGGAAACAAACCAGCTTGGAACATCATTTCAGGGGAAAGCAATCTTTTGAAAGCCTATTGGGCCCAGTTCGCAGCGTTGGTGGTGAGCAATGGCATTTTGTGCAAGAAGTGGGTGTCAGTCATCTCCAATGAGTCGCCGAGACTTTTGGTCGTCGTTCCTAGACCGCTGGTAAACCAGGTCATAAAACTGTTTCACGATACCCCTTTCGGCGGACATTTTGGATCCAAGAAGACACTGGAGAAAGCAAGGACACGATTTTGTTGGGTCGGTGCTCGCCGAGATGTTGCTCAATACTGTAGAGAGTGTGACGTGTGCGCCGCTAAACAAGGTCCAAAGAGCAAGACCAAAGGTAAATTACAAATCTATTTATAAGGTGAACCTTTTCAGCGTGTCGCTGTGGACATTTTGCGACCGCTGCCTTGTACTCGGAGGGGAAATAAATACGCCTTGGTTTTAATGGACTACTTCACGAAGTGGGTTGAGGTCTTCGCTCTGCCCGAATATACCGCCGAAACTGTGTCCAGGAAGTTAGTGGAAGAGGTTTGCTGCCGTTTTGGTGTACCGAGGGAACTTCATTCTGACCAAGGGAGAAATTTTGAAGCCGAAGTATTTCAAAATGTACTGCAAATTATGGGAATTATATGGAACAAAACCCGGACTACGCCATTACATCCTCAGTCGGATGGGCTAGTTGAAAGGATGAACAAGACGATATTGCGGTTTTTATCGAAGTTTGTAAACAACAAACAGGACAACTGGGACGAACTTTTGTCGCTGTGTGCTATGGCGTATCGAGCAGCCCAGCAAGACACCATCCAGCAGTCCCCTTTTATGATGCTCTTCGGTAGGGAGATGAGGCTTCCTCCCGACTTACTTTTTGGTAATCTTCCCGACAAAATAACAGTTCAGGGCTACGCCAAGAAGCTACAGGAACATTTGGGAGAAATTCACCATCGAGCAAGACAGCAAATGCATCAAGCTGCTACTAAAATGAAATCCCGATATGACTTAACATCAAACGTTCCCCGTTTTCAGGTTGGGCACTTCGTCTGGTTTCATAACCCTAAGCGAAGGGTACGTGTGTGTCCCAAGTTGCAATCGGACTGGGAAGGCCCTTATCGCATTATGGAGCTCCTGACAGATTTTACCGTAAAAATCCAGAAGACCCCGCAATCCAGACCTAGGATTGTACACATCGATCGTTTGGCTACCTAGCAGGGGACTAATATCCGCGCCTGGGAGTCCAGTGGAGTCTCTTCCAATGGATAGGCTTCGGTCTAAGAAGGGGGGAATGTAACGATCCTAACGAACAGAGCTGCCAAATATAAGGAATATTGGCACATAGGTGTCAGGTGTTGTGATCTGTCAAATAGAAGATAATAAAGGGAATAAGATCGGCCGAACACGCGGTCTAGAAGAGGTTACAAAGAAGATGTTTTCTTTTTTTTATTTTATTTTATTCTATCGAATCGTCGTTGGTCCATTAAACGGCTGGAATATACCGGATCCAAGCAAATCTTGCTACTATAGACATTAGTAACTTATAGTTTTCCATTCGCTTGAAATATTTATCTTTTATGTTAACCAATGAATTATTTAATTAATGAAGTATTAATGAATTCTTTACTTTGCTCTTATTTTAATATGAATATCTTGTTAATGAAGTACTTGATTTAAATCTATGTTAATATAAATATTAAAATTGTATCTTTAATATCTCAAGGGGGATGTTGTACTGGCAGCACTTGCCATAAAATGTTAAGTGTCAAATAAAACCTACATGTGATTAATTGTGGAAATAGAACAAATAATATTTATATTGCATTTTTTGGGACCTGGAAGAAGAGAAGAGAAATTTCCCACTTTCCAGTTGCCTTCGTCAACTTTTCCTTATCTCCTAACTCATTAATATTGATAATAATAGTAAACAATATATGTTACTAACATACATACATACATACATTACTACCTTATAATCTCAATAAAAAAATATAAAAAAAAACCCTGAACATGATCACTAAACAAAACGTATTGGTGGGTTTATTTCTTGTTGGTATAAATTCACCAACAAGGGAAGAAAAATGCACATGTAAAGGTGAAAGGGACAATTGAATAGTATTGTATACACAAGCCAAAGAGACGAAATGTCAAAACAATTGGATCGACATGGACGTACATGGGTAAGTAAATTATTTGTTTTTCTTTCCCCAATTGCGGAAATATATTAATGTTTTTCCTCTTTTTATTTTTTTTTTCAGGCTGTGCACACAGGTAAGTTTGCTATTGGAGTGCACAGAGGTAAGTTTGCTATGGAGTTTCTTTCCTAGGATTCACCTAATGATCGGTTTATTTGGGGAACAAACTCCAGTACGATTGTTTTGTTTACAATTTTTTTTGCAAGATTATTATTATTATCTTTTTCAGAGGAATGCGACGAGGGATGATGGGGATTGGGATACGGGCATTTAGGTGAGTGTGGATAGGGTATTGTTTAAATGTTTAGGAGGACATATTAAAATTTTTTTTTTCTTTCAGGGTTACACTCAGGGCTCTATTAACAGGATCGACGACGGTTGGCGAGTGGTCGTGAGACAACCGGCCTCGTAAAAAGGCCTCACACTGAGTTGTGTCGAGGCCCTGAATAAGATTTTCACTAATGTGTGGCAAGGGCCTCTCCTTGAATTGTGAGTCTCATGCTTTACCGTCATCGATAGTTGGGCCTGTGCATTTTTTTTTCTGTTTATACTAACCTAATATCACAGTATCTATCACTGACGTCCATGCTGCGAGTGCGAATGGGTCCATACCCGGGCAAATACAACTCGCGACATGGGCTCAAGTTCTTAACCTATGTATATCACAGCTAACAAAAAAATATATGCTTATATCCTAATCCTAACTCTAAAATAAATTAGGTGTAAATAAAACTATATAAATAAATAAAATAAATAAATAAACTCTCTCTAAAAAAATAAATATACATAGGTACTCTATAAATAAATCTCTATTTCTATAGACATTCATACATAAATAAATAAATAAATAAATAAACTATATACTTAGATAATACTTAGGAGACGTAACTAACATAAACTGGCAATGGCAGGCTGGAGCGCGTCATAACTCAGTCTTACTTTCATGTATGGTGGTCTTTCGCATGAAAAGTGCCAACTTTTTCGCCCCTCAAGTTACCGATCTCGTAGAGGGAACTCCCTAGTCTCTTCAAAATGATCGACTTGATAAACTTGAGGCCTAACTTAGCGTTATAGTTTTCCGCCACACTACTTTGCTTGAAATTCCTCCAATACACTACTTGCCCTCCACCATATTACACCCCCTGCTTTTTGTACTATAAGCTTTAGTTGCTTTTTGGTGAGTTAATCCTAAATTGTCAAAAATTGTATTCCTAATTAGATCTAGCTCATTTTTGCTAGTTATTGCAGTATCTGTCTTTTTTACCAACTCTAGTTTTCATAAAACTTCATATGCGTCCGCGTGCTGTATCATTGGTGTACCGAATACAGCGTTATAGGGTTCAAACATGGTCGCATCGTGCACTACACTCCTTAACGCGAACGCCGCATTGTTTACATGTATGTCCCAGTTTTTCTGGTCACCGTTGATGTAAGACCGTATTTTGGTCAATACCGAACAGTTGACCCTCTCCGACGCATTCGCTTGTGGCGAGTAGAACGCGGTGCGAACATGTTTGACCCCGTATTTGCCAAGAAAGCTGGCAAACAATTCAGAGACGATTTGTTTCCCATTGTCAGAGTGGATATACTCGGGTACACCAAAGATATGGAACACATTCTCTTCTAGGTATCTTACTACCTCAGCTGCCGTTGCTTTATGAATAGGCCTTATAAACTTGCTAAAATGATCAAGAACTATAAAAATGTGAGTGTTTCCCGTCTTCGTCCGTAAACAGGGTCCTAAAAAGTCTATGTATACTCTCTGGAAAGGTCGCTCCGTGATCGTCTGTTGTCCCATCGGCGGCCTCAAAATCGATGGCTTTACAAATCTCACAAGACCTAACCAAGCCTTGCACATCGGCTACCATACCAGGCCAGAAGTACTTCTGCCTTAACTTGGCTAGAGTCTTGTGGATTCCGCCATGCCCTGCAGTCGGAGAGTTGTGTGCCGCTTCCAATAGACTCCGACGCAACTCCGTCGGTACCCAGAGCTTCCATGCCCGACCCTCCTGAAGTACGTCGCCAGTACGTATGTATGTCGGTCCGTTTGTAAACAAATCCGTCAGAAACACATGTGTCGGGCAGTCTGTCTTTGTGCGTGTCAATTGCTTTCTTTAACTGATCGTACTCTTCCAAAGAAAAATATGGGGAATTAAAGTCAACCTCCTGCATTACACTATCGGCCTTGAGCTCCTTCATATGGACTCGCGAGAGTATGAGGGACCACATTTTGGACACCTTTCCTATGTTGGATCATGAAGTCGAACCCTTGAAGTTTCAGGCTCCACCTGGCCAAACGACCAGATAGATCCTTCTGCGTCATGAGCCACTTCAGACTTGCATGATCGGTTATTATAGTGCAGGGTAATCGTTCCAGGTATTTGATCACCCTGTAACAGAATTTACTCTTCTCCACGTTGGTCGTTAAGCCTGCTTCCCTAAGACACCTTGCGACCTCGACATGTGACTCGAAGTTTGGAGAGCAAACCAAGAGGTCATCGGGGTAGACAAAGACATGCTCTTTCAAACGAGAGGGTATGACTTTGTCCATAAGCCAACACGTTCTCTGGGCAGCGTTACACAACTCGAACGGCATAACCGTGAACTGATATAACGACCGTCCAGGGACTGTGAAGGCTGTCTTCTAACTTGATTTCCGCTCCAAGGGGTTCTGCCAGAATGCATCCCTGAGGTCGATGCCTTTTGGTTTTAAGTACTATATTGTCACATAATTTAATGTAACTAGCTTCATCCCTAGATGCGTGACCACTATTTTCACCCACTCGTTAAATAATAAAGGGCTCTCTCTCTCCACACTTGATGTTTGGAGTTCAAACGCCAAGCGTGCTGGGAGATTTCCCCCACTTCAGTTTCTCAAACTAGATCGTAAGCTACTATCGTAAGTAGGTTCTAGAATTAGTTCTTAAGCTATGTTAAGCAGTCGAGTTCTGGAGTTTACATTATAAGCTTGTATATATGTATCTTAATAAAGTTCGTTCGATACTAAAAGAAGTTAAAAGCGGTTTTTGTAATCTCGAATTGAAGGTGTCCAAAATTAGCTTATAAAACTGGCGCAGTCGGTAATCTGAATCGGGTTGAAAATTTGTGAAAAAAACAATTATTAAAATACAATAAAAAAAAATCAACTACGAATAAATAAATTAAAATTAAAGTGAAGTTGACCCAAACCTAAAATTAAAATCAGCCACGTTATAAAAAACTACATACATATATACGTACATAATGTACATATATTGTATAGAAATAAACTAAAGTGCTGAAAACTATTGGTGCAATAAAATTAACTTAAAACAAGAAATAAAACATAAAAATACATACATCAATCATATAAGAAAAAGTTTTAATATCTGCAGTTTATAATACAGAAAAAAACGCGGTCGTCTTAGAACAAATTTAGTTCGATAACAACCAGGCGTCATCAACTTTAGTTGAATAACAACCCTTTATACATGCTTCCTAGCGCGCAAGGCATGAGAAGTAAATAGAGCGAAAACAATACTGCTTGTAACCATCAAACTTTATACCAATAAAAAAATTTAGAACAAAGTACTAAAAATAAGGGAAACACCTAACAAAGTGAAGTGGAATAGAACCAAAGAGGATCCAGTTTCTATTGGATGTGGAATCGTTGGAACAAAGAAGAATAAGGCTTAAGTGAGTACTAAAAAAAAAAAAAAACAACGAACAAGTTCATCATCATAAGTGCTGCAGATAAATTTAAGATATGTTTAGAGTTAATAAGTAGAATTCTGAATTTGATGGAAGTGGAAACTGCTTAATTGATTTCCTAGATAGGGTAGATTCATTGGCTCCCACTTTAGCGACTTTCGACCAAAATACAGAAGCGATTCTTACAGGCTATATTAAAGACAAAGTTGTCGGGAAGGCTAGGTGCGAGCTTCAGAAGCATGGGAGATTAACAACCTGGTCGGAAATTAGGGCAGTTCTAAAAAATTATTTTGGGGAAAGGCTTTCCGCTAACAAACTTATAGATAAAATTCGTACAGCCAGAGTCAACACAACTATAGAGGATTTCTACAGGAATACTAATAGTTTCTTAAGTAGAATCAATAATGCCTATTTTTTAGAAAATGGTCAAGTAACCAACAAGTCATTGAGTCCAATAATAGGATTGCCTTAGATTCTTTTAAGAATAATTTACCAGAACCTACAAAATCTATCGTGTTAAGTCAAAACCCACAAACCCTAAATGAAGCGTATAAAATAAATCTCGAAGTTAATCACCAATTATTCGGGCTCTATTCATCCAACCAATATTTCGGGATTGCACATAGGAACCAAAATAGTTTTCCAAGTCCGAATTACGTTAGACGAAATATTAGGTACAATAATGCAAACCACTAATCGTTAAATGGCCAAAGACGACAAGGCAATAACGTTAAATCAAGACAAAACCAGAATTACACCCAAAGTGGTCAATCCAGACTCAACACACAGAGTGGCCAGTCGCGACGCACAAACAGGTACACGCAGCGTAGTAGCGCTGAGCCCATGGATATTACGCTCAATGAACACAGACGCTACAATAACCCTCATTCCCAAAATCGTCAACATTTTTCACTAAACGGGCAAAACAATTACCCTATATAGTGATCAAAACCCATGTAAGACCATTAAGGTTTATTATTGGCTGTGTGCAGGGTATAGCATTATTAACAAAAACTTATGTAATCCGAAATGGAAAATATTATCTAAACACCATACTCTTAAAGTACTCGACCGTAATATCCAAACAAATGTAGAATACAAAATTCCTCTTTTTAGCGAGTTCAACAAAAAAAATTACTTTGTAAACTTTTTAGAACTTCAATTTCATGACCAATTTGATGCTCTAATAGGAAATAACATCCTTACAAGTCTTAACCCAATTATAAACTATAAAACCTGATCTCTTATAACAGAGAGCGCTACTATTCCGATATATTTCAATGAAGAAGAGGAAATATATGCGGAAAATTGTCATAACGATGAGTTTTGGAATGTGCTCTGTAGCGAGACTTTAGAAACTAGCATTTCCGACAAAGTTTTGCAGACCATTTGAGTAATGCCGATGTGTCTAAATTAAAATCTTTACTCAATTCATACAAATCAATTTTTTATAGAGATGGTGACATTTTAACATTTACGAATAAAATAACACACCAAATAAAAAAAATAAACGATATCCCAATCTACCGTAAACTTTACCGTTATACTTAAATTCACACAGAAGAGATCGATAGACAAATCAGCGAAATGTTGCAGCAGAATATAATTGCACCAAGCAATAGTTCATACAATTCGCCTATTTGGGTAGTCCCCAAAAAGGACGACACAAACGGGCAAAAACAATGGCGAATTGTAATAGACTACAGGAAATTGAACGATCAGACAATAGAAGATAGGTTTCCTATGCCTAACATCGTTGATCTGTTTGACAAGCTTGGAAAGTGCAATTATTTCTCTACTATAGACCTCGTTAAAGGATTTCACCAAATCGAAGTTGACCCGCGCGACAGAGTGAAAATTGCATTTTCAACGAAAAATGGACATTCTGAATTTCTGAGAATGCCGTTTGGGCTAAAGAATGCCCCAGCGACATTACAGAGATTAATGAATAATGTCCTAAAAGAGTTCATAAATAAAATTTGCGTGGTTTATTTGGACGACATACATATATTTACGACCAGTTTTGAGGAGCACTTACAGTCACTGAAGAAGATTTTTCAAGCATTAAAAGAATGCAATCTTAAAATTCAAGTGAACAAGTGCAATTTTGCCGATTTTTCTACCAGCTACCTAGGGCATACTATTGTAAATAATGGGATCAAGCCAGACAAAACAAAAGTTAAAGTAATAATGGAAATGAAACTACCGATTAACGTTAAAGGCATAAGACAATTCCTAGAAATAACCGGATACTACCGGAAATTCATAAGGGATTATGCCAAGGTAGCATACCCTATGATAAGGTATTTACAAAAATCCGAAAAAGTAAACTTATCAGATCCTCAGTACATAAAAGCATTTAACACACTTAAAACTTTACTTACTACCGACCCTATTCTTAAAAGCCCAGATTTCAACAAGCTATTTGTGTTGACCACGGACGCATCGAGCTACGCATTAGGAGCAGTGCTTAGCCAAAATAACCATCCCATCTGTTATGCTTCCCGCACTCTCAATAACCACGAACTAAATTATTCGACGATCGAGTAGGTACTTCTCGCAATTGTCTGGTCAGTTAAATATTTTAGAACGTATTTGTATGGGAGAAAGTTCACAGTTCACAAAGTTCACAAATGGCATTAAAGAACCAAACATGAAGCTTCAGCATTGGAAGATCATGCTCAATGAATACGATTTCGATATCGAGTACCTTAAAGGGAAAGAGAACTATGTAGCTGATGGGCTAAGTAGATATACTGGTCAGGTTTTTGAAAACAAAAATACGTCAAATACTAACTACGAAGTTAGTTTAGGAGACATTTTTAATAACGAGGTAGCTGTTAGTGATAAAAGTGGTAATAACGATGAAGTTATCTCCACAGTTTCTAGGCGTAGGAACAATAACAACGATGTTATGTCCACCGGCGCTACCATCCACAGTGCGATGGAAGATGAAACACGTCACATTTACATAACAGAAAAACCTATAAATCTATTCAAAAATCAAATATATCTATCTTATGGCAATAGGGAAAAAATTACAATAAAAATTGTCCACAAAAAAATACAAAATCTCGTCGAGTTAAGCGAGGAAAATAGTGACAATTTAAAAGTAATGAAACGATTTCTAATAGCCAAAGGCCTCATTTGTATATATAGATTTCAAGATTTGTACGTGCAATATTTTTCAATAAATAAAAATCTTAAACTATTGAAATCGAGCATAAAACTGAAAGATATCGTAGATAAGAACGAACTAAGCACCATAATAAAAAACGAACATATTAGCAAAAACCAACGAACTGAAAAAGTTATATTTTTATCCGAATTTACAAATAGAAATACAGAAGTTCATCAATAACTGCGACATTTGTAATTTAGCTAAACACGATCGACGACCACTTAAAATACCAATGCAAATTACTGAAACACCCCAATGCTTCAACGACATAATTCATGTAGACATATGGATCCTGAGCGAGGTAAAAGGTACCTTACCACCATAGATAAATTCACAAAGTATGCAACAATCCACAACTAAGAGGACAGGAACTAGATAGCCATATTAGGTGCAATAAAGCAAAGAATTCAATTCCTAGGTAAACCGAATGAAATGATATCTGATGGAGAAACTTGCATATTGCGCTCAGCTGTTGAACAGTTCCTGAAAGAAAATATTATTATTATTATTATTATTTATTAATCTTACATAAATGCATAGAGTAATAATATGACAGCTGGAGCACCTTAGGCTTTCTGCTGAGATTTACAAAGTTCAATAATATAGGTATAGAGTTGATAGATAAAAATAACAATTAGTAAATATTATATGTAATTATAAAACTTTGATAATTGATCTTATAATAGATTTGAAGGTAGGTATAAATGTTGAGTCGGAAATATAAGAAATATAAGAGAGGAGGAGGGAGGGGGTGGTTGGTGGTGTAGGCACCCCCAATCACCTCCCCCCCCGTCTCGCGCGAGGGTAAATTTAAATTTTATTGTCTAGTTTCAGTATAACTAATAATTTGAAAACATTTTTTATGTTTGGTTCAGAAGGAACCAGAAGTAAGTGAGATAGCTTATGGTAAAATAAGGATAAGGAGATATTGTTGATTCTACTCCAACCTGAAGTTAAGTGGTTGATTGACAACGTTTTCCTTGTTTGGCAAAAGTGGCACATCGGAGGTGGCTCTTTACTCAGTAAATGACCGTGTGTTAGTTTTGTGTGACCAAGACGTAGTCTTAAAAAGCATCTGTTCATCTTACTGTTGGTAGTAGCAGGGTATACAGCTTGGGTACCTTCTGGATTAATTGATTTATAGTAGTGGCTGTATTCGTTCCATGTTTCTGCGTTTTTGTTTATCCAGTGTGTGGTGAGCTTTTTTAAATCAGTTTTGCAGGGCCGATATTGTTTGATCTCAGCGTTAGAGTTGGTGGTTATTACTTTTGCTTCGATGTCCGCTGCTTCATTTCCTTTTATACCGATATGGGATGGAATCCATGCCAGCATTAATTTGTCCTTCTTGTTCTTGAGCGCCGTGGCTCAAGTGGTTAGTGCGTTGGATCGCTGAGCGTGAGGTTCGAGGTTCGAATCCCAGAGAACACCAAAAAGTTTTCCACGGTCCCACCTTTCGCGAATGTCCGACAAACGTCCGAGAGCAATAACTGTCAAGAGAAAGCTTCTCAATATGCCTTTCGGATATGGCTCTAAACTGTAGGTCCCTTCCATTTGTGTGAAAAATATAACACGCACAACACGAATGGTCGCGAGAAGCTAGGCCCTGGACCACATACGGTCTGTTGCGCCAAGAATTTGTATTTGTATTTGTAACCGCGAGTTGTGTAGCTTTGAATATGGCCAAGGATTCAATTGAAAAGATGGAAAAAATTGGTGAAATCTTTTCAGCGCATAAAAGACGTCCGTTGTTGTTGACAATAGCCATGCCTGCGCCATGTTCGTTTTTGGAGCCGTCTGTATATAAAATTGTCCACGTTTTTGTAGGGAAGGAGCTTAACAGCTCGTGGAATTTTTGAATAAAGACCTCTTTGGGAGTTTTGTCTTTTGAGTATTTGGATAGACTGATGTTGATAGCTTCTGGTGGGAGCAGCCAAGGAGGGTATTTTTAAATTGCTAAACTCTTAACATTTGGACTAAGTACGATATTGTTGGCGAAAGATAATGCGTTGTATTTTCTTTCTTTTCAGTATGTTGGCAGTGTCATTATGGATGGGGGAGGGAAATGACCCGCAGATTTTGGGAATGAGTAGGGATGCTAAGCTGTTCCTTTGTTCTTCGATTGTTGGGAAGCCACCTTCGGCCATCAGGTTTTTTATTGGAGTTGTTTTGAAGGCTCTTAAAGATGATCTTACTGCTGCGTTGTATGTAGGTTGGAGGAGACTTAAGTTTGATTTAGCACACTTTCCAAATATTGCCAATCCGTATTCAATCTTTGATAGTAAAATTTATTTAGTTATATGGATAAGAGTATTAGTGTGGACATAGCTATAATTAGATGACAAATACCTTATTGTGTTAAGTCTAGATACAAGTTTGATTTTTAGTTCTAGGCAATGATACTTAAAAGTAAACTTACTGTCAAATAATACTCCTAGGATATTTAAATTGGTTATGTTTTGTATATTGGTGTTATTGAAATTAATACTGAAACTAGGACAGTTTATTTTTCTGCAAATATGCAGATGTTTATTTTTGCTTGTTGATAATAAAGCACCTAATTGGATACACCAGTTGTTTATTTCGTTCCATACTAAATTTAATTGATTGCAAATCGTTGCATCTAGACAATAGATACAAGTCATCCGCGTAAAGAGAGTGATCAATATTTTTGAATCTGGTGATAATTTCAGTTAAATCATCATAGGCAATAATAAAAAGGATTACTGAAAGTGGTGATCCTTGGGGTATTCCATTATTTAGGTTATGAATGTCTAAGAATTCATTATTAACTTTGGATCTGAATTTACGGTTGGAAAGAAAAGATTTAATAAAATTATATATTTTAGGTCCAATGTTCCATTTAAGTAATTTGTTTAAGATAACAATGGAGACCGACGCTATCAAAAGCTTTCTCAAATTCTAAGGATACTATGGATACATGATTTTTGCAAGAAAGCGCCGATGAAATAAATTCATCGATGTGTAGTAGGGAGTCCATGGTGCTACGACCATATTTGAATGCAACTTGATTTAAGTCAATAAGGTTCTGTCTCTCAATAAGCCGAAGCAGTCTTTTAGAGATAATTTTTTCCAGGAGTTTGCTGATACAGGGTAGTAATGAGATAGGACGGTAGCCATTAGTATCTGTCAATCGTTTTTTTGGTTTGGGGATGGGGACTGTGGTGGCAGTTTTCCATGTTTGGGGTATTGTGCCCTGGTCAAAAATGTTGCTGAACAGAGACAGTATACGTTTTTTCACTGGGAAATGTGTATTTTTTAGCAACGGATATGAAATACGATCTTAACCGGGGGTTTTACCTTTCACGGAACTTAAGGAGTTTTCAAATTCGACAATGTTGATGGGTAGTTCAATAAGTTTTGCAGATTTTGATGGCTGGAAAACGTTGTTAAAACTGTTTAATAAGGAGTATTTGGAATCACAGAATGAAACAGAGAAATTGGAGTCACTAGAGTAAACTGACCAACATTCGGCAAAGTATTCGGCAATTTTATATGATTCTGTTATAGTTTCGGAACCTGTATTAATTGCTTTAATCAAGGGGGATGAGTAGCTACCTGTGAGCGTCTTAATATCGAACCAGATTTCTTGCATGTTGTGTTGGGGTTCAGATTGGCTGTAAAAGTTTCAAAGCTTAATTTCTTGGACTCTTTAGCTTTTCTGCGGAATCGTGCATTGGCTTTACGATACTTAATGAGATTAATATTATTTTTTAAATACTCTCCACAATTGTTGCTTATTATTGCGCAGAGCGGCAATTTCTGGGTTCCACCAAGGGACTATTGTTTTTAACGGGGTGTGTTTTGATTGTGGGATGGATGTATTGGTGGCATATCTTAAACCCTTGATGATTTTTGCTGCTTCTTGATTTATGTTTGGTGATTGAGGGTATTTATTTAAGTACTCAAGTGAACTGGATTGAAATTTAGTCCAATCTGCACGATCAGATAGGAACTTTGGAGTTGGTGTGGAGGGGTTGTTATGTTTACCTAACCAGATACTGGTGATTATGGGAAAATGGTCACTTCCGTGTAGGAAAGCGTCCCTATTCCATGTTGAAGAAGGAAGAAGTTGAGGAGAAACGAAAGTGAGGTCTACGTGGGTAAGGGTGTTATGTGTGGATAAATGAGTCGGACTGCCGTCGTTTAGTAGAGAAAGATCGGAGTTAGTTAAGAAGGTTTCTATTTCCTTAAGTCTTGCGTTTAATGTGGGAGAGCCCCAGAGGGGGTTCCATGAGTTGAAAACCCCTGTAAGGATGACAGGAGAGCTAACTGTTCTTAAAATGTTTTCCAAATCAGACGAAGAGAAGGGTTGGGTTGGGTGGATGTAAAGAGACAAGACTGTAAGTTTAAAATTAAGTAGGATTTCGATAGCGATAACAGATATATTAGAATTAATATGAAGAATCTTATGTGGGATTGATTTGTGAACCAAAATGCCCGTACCTTGTTTAGCAGTTGTGATTGTATCAAAGTTGTGGAAGTATGATCCATATTGTTTGGGGGCTTTAACATGTGTGTTTGTTTGGACATGAGTTTCTTGGAGGCAAACAATTTCAGGCTTGTGTTCTTTTAATAAGGGTTCAAGTTCATGATAATTGGTTGAATATCCGTTAAGATTCCATTGAAGAACCTTAAGGATAGATTTTTGGTAAGTAGAAGACTTTTGTGCAGTATAGATAGGGCTATACTGTGAAAAATCTGAAGATGTTAAGTTTGTTGGTTGATTTGGTAGACTCTGTCGCCCCGATGTTGAACCAACCAAGCTCCTTGTGGAGTATGGATGTTTCAACACCGGAGTGACAGAGTCGTTGTTTGGGCTTCCGATTACATGACTAGATGTCTCCATCATCATCATTGTCGGACTTTTTTTCGTAGTGGGTGTTTGATTGTACGTCGGTTGCCATTGGAGTGGCATAAAAAGAAAGCGTTAGTGCATTTGCACTTGTTTTATTAAATTTGTTGTTGTTATTTTGTTTATTTAGGCTGAGAGAAGTATTTTGAGTGGTTGAGTTTGAGTGGTTTATGTTTGTGATAGAAGGAGAGGAAAGTGTGGTTGAGGTGATTGGAGTGATAGAGGTAGAAGCTATATGTTTTGCTTTTTCTGTCACGTTTGCTTTTGTTGAGTTTAAATTATTATTGTTTAAAAGAGAAAGGTTCGATGGCAGAATTGAGTTAGAACTTGATACATTAGGTTTAGAAAGACGGTGGGGGTCGTTGTTTACAATTGTTTACAATTTAAGTACTTTGAGATGTCTTGTTACAATTAGTTAGAGATGATGAACTGTTTATATTTGAAGAAGGAGAGCTAGTTGTAATAGTTTCGGTAGAATGTTGGTGCGGGGGGGTTGGAATTGATTTTTTAGCAACTGGACATTGCTCGCTGTACAATTTTTTTGCCTCAGCCATGCTGCATTTATTGATGGTTTTAATTTTTAATGTTTCTTTGGCTTGAATGTAACGCTTGCATTGTTTTGAGGAGGCAGGGTGTTCTTCAGCGCAGTTAGCACATAAAGTGCGAGTACAAGTGTTGGAGGGATGGGGGGGAAGGTTGCAGTTAACGCATGTTTTAGTACCAGAACATCTCTTTGTTGTGTGGCCAAGAACCTGACATTTTTTGCACCGCATAGGGTTTGGAGAGTATTCTTGGACTTTAAAGTTGTACCAACCTACATTAACAGATGTGGGGGGGGCGGAAGAGGTCGAAAGTAAAGGGAATGACACGGGTGGGTGTAACAGTTTTGTTCTCAGTTTTTGTAAATTTGTAGACCTGCGTAACGCCTTGATCTTTCATCTCTTTAATAATTTCGTCTTCTGGAATATTCACTAAGCACGGTGCATATACAGTTCCTTTAGATGAGTTAAGCTGGTTATGGAGGGAAACGGTTATTGGGCAAATATTTGAAAGGAAGTTTTGGTTAGGAATGTATTTGCTACACGTAAGGATTTCACTAGAAATAATAATTTTCCATCATGGAGTTGGGTAATGGATTCGTAGGAGGTGCTAATACCATCAATGGCTTTTTTCAAAAGGAACACGCTGAAGCTGGAAAGTTTTATTGTTGGGTCGGAATGGGATAACACAATAAATTTGGGGTTTGAAGAGTTTAGATGGGAGAGGAGATCTAGGTTATGTTCGATCGGAATGTAGGAGTTTTTTTTCTTTTTTTTATTGGGGGGGTCGGATTGATGATTAAATACATCAAAACGATTACCCGAAAGCACACGTGGCCCAGAGGCCATGTTACAACCGGATTGCACTAATTGATTCTTTTTTTTTCACACACTTACGAGCGCGAAAGTTAAGGAAAAGGGGGAAAGAGAGGCAGGAAAGGTAGGTCGAAATTAAGAGAAACAGTAACCAACTGAGAATAGAGCGATCGGAGAACGATGTAAACGGCTCGAAGCTTAGTCGACGACTGTGAAAGAAAATAATATTACATTCCATCAAACAACAGCATCACTTAAGACCGGCAATGCTGATATCGAAAGACTACATGGTACGTTAAACGAACATTTGAGGATCCGAAATGCAGCTAAAGATAATTCCAAATTAGACGACAAACTCTTCCAGATAATTTCGATTTATAATAGCACAATACACTCAACCAAAAGCTTAAGGCCAATAGATTTTATTCTAAAAAAATTTAGCAAGGAAGACATTAGCACGTTGGCAGAAAAATAAAAAAAGAAAAAGAGACTAGGACAAATAGCAGAAATAGGAAAACAGATACTAGCCTGAACCTATGCATGGACATAGTTCAAAATAGAACCTAAGTACAAAAAGTTAAACAAATTTACAATACAAGGCAATTATGTTGTAGACAAATCGACAAAAAGAAATACAAAATTTTATAAAAAACAATTTAAACGCAAATACAAATATCAGGATCCATAGATACAAACATACATACTGTACAATTGCGTACATATGCACCCACATAATTGGAAACAAACACCGCGGGAAATTGTACAGAATTTTGCGTTAATATGAGGTTTGGTCAGCGCCGCCGAGTCAGCAGCAGTTCACACGTAGTTTAAGTTTTGTAATACAGTATATGCATGTCAGCATAATTTATACTGTAAATATTTTGTATAAAAGGAGATAGAATAAAAATTGAAGGTGGATTTTGAATACGACAACTCCAATAGTAAGGTGTTTCATTTGTTAACTATAACCACCCCCCACCAGCGGTAAGGTGGCCTTAGTTTATCAATTAAACATAGTTGGTCCTTCGAGTTACTGAACTACGACTAAAAGAATCGAAGAAGTTTTAAAAGTAGTGAATAGTGTTTATAGTGAAAATACGAGACGAGATAGGAGAAGATAACAATGACGAGTGTAGACGATTTGGCTCAACAACAGCGGGAGAGGGCTGAATGGATAAAGAAAATATCCGAAAAGTACACGAAAGAACCCAAGGTAAGACGAACGAAGGAATTCGTCAAGGAACGATTAGATGACCTTGACCACCACTGGAAGGAGTTTGAAAACGGAGATAAACAAATACGAAGGCATGAGCAGTTCAGCGAAAGGCATCCATACATCGAAGCCAACTTCTACAAGCAAGTAGAACTAACGATGACGACACTACGAAACAAATTAGAAGGCAAGCTTAGGGAGATATTGGAAGAAGAATTTAAGGCCCAGAGATTGAACCCCGTACCAAGAGCAGCAGAATTAGTTGGCAACTCAGATACAGCTATGCCAATAAATACACCCTCAACATCAGGGTACAGGAAGTCGCCGAATAACGCTGACCAGCAAGATGAAGAGCAGAAAAGAAGAATGAAACGTCAAGAAGCGCAGAAGCAGGCATTCTTCAGATCAGTGGATAGGATGGAGAAATCATCGCAAACATCAAAAGCATACTATGTCCATAAACAACAGGCAATGCAAAACCAATGGATGAATATAGTAGAAACACATAACGACATTGTAGAGCATACAGGAGAAATAACCGATGAAGATTACATAAACGAGCACGAAGAACTAGAGGAAATCTACGAAACTGTTATGGTGAATTTGCAGAAGAAGATCGACGGATTTGAGATCCAGCAGGCAATCGGTACAAGGCAAGACGGCACGACAGAGAATACGCACCACGAGCTGAAATTACCCGTTCTAAAGCTACCAACATTCAATGGTGATTATAAACAATGGAAGTCATTCTTCGATCTATTCGAGCAAGCTATACATAGAAACGACAAGCTTGGGAATGCTCAAAAAATGCATTACCTAAAAACAAATGTAACGGGGGAAGCAGCCAAAATTATTCAGCACTTGCAGATTATGGACAGCAACTACGAGACGGCAAGGGAAGCTTTGGTAAACAGATACGAAAACACGCGAATGTTAGTGAATGCGCAAATTCAGGCATTGATTAACCAAAGGGAGTGCCAAGTGGAATCTGCAGAAAATTTAAAAAGACTACACGATACATCGATGGAGTGCGTCAATGCATTAAAGGGACTGAACATTGACACGGAGAGCTGGGACCCTATAATACTGTATATTATCTCGCAAAAACTGGACAACGAAACGAGAAAGGCGTATGAACAGTCTTTGAAAAAACCGAAAGATCTGCAGCCTCTGAACAACTTTTTTACGTTTCTGGAGAACAAATTTCATGCTCTGGACAATTTGGAAGAAAAGAAGAAAAAGGTGGACAGTCCAAGAGACAAAAGGCCATTAAACAATAGGCAGGGATTTTTCAAAACTTTCTACGCAACTGTAACTCCGTTTTGCAAAGCATGCAATGGCGCTCATTGGCTTCACACCTGCAGTAAATTTATCCAAATGCCAGTCACACAAAGGAAGGAGGTTGTCCAAAGGGAAAAGCTGTGTAAAAATTGTTTCAAACCAAATCATGAAACATCAAGATGTCCGTCGGGCAAGACTTGCCAAATATGTCACCAACGTCACCACACATTACTCCACATTTACCACGTAGACAGGCAACCTCAACAGCAGCAAACGAACTTTTCTGCCAATAAACAGCGTAGTAAAACATTATTGGCAACAGCAGTGGTAAAAACCAATTGGAAGGGTTGTGATTACTTCCTTAGAGCCCTAATCGACCAGGGCTCTCAGTCCTCCTTCATCACCGAAGATGCAGTACAAAGACTGCAACTACAACGGAAAAGAGCAAATGCTTCTATTACTGGCCTTGGAGCAACGCATGCAGGAACGGCAAACAGTAAGGTTGACCTACAAATTCAGTCCATATACCCATCAGAATTTCAACTATGGAGAGAATTCCTGGTACTAAACAAGCTAACAAGGGTACTACCGGAAGAATCGTTTACAACCAACGATTGGGATCATATCAAACATTTACCTTTGGCGGATCCATCATACAACAAAAAAGCGGCCGTAGATATGCTGATAGGAGCGGATGTTTTCCAGGACATAATTCTTGAAGGGGTGATTAAAGGCAACCACGGCACCCCAGTCGCTCAAAACACCCAATTAGGTTGGATACTATCTGGAAGTATTCAACATCGCTCCAAGGCAAACGAAACAACAGTTTGTTTAATATCCAACACAGAGCTAAACGATCAACTTAAAACATTTTGGGAAATGGAAGAAGTTCAAGAAGAAAGAGCTCACACGGCAGAAGAAGCTCGGTGCGAAGAAATATTCAGGGAAACACACAAGAGGGACGAAGCTGGAAGATACATAGTTCGACTACCGTTCAAAGAAGACGCAGGCAAGTTGGGCGAGTCAAAAGACAGAGCGTTAGCTCGATTTCTTCAGATGGAGAAAAAATGTACGCGAAATAGCAAACTCCATGAGGACTACGTACAATTCATGAGGGAGTACATTAAACTCGGACATATGGAAGAAGTGACCCCAATGTCGGTTATGAAGTCAACGAATGAAGCATACTACCTACCGCACCATGCAGTCATTAAACCAGAAAGCTCTTCAACCAAGGTTCGAGTGGTCTTTGACGCGTCGTCACGAACGAGTTCAGGAGTAAGCCTAAATGACACAATGCTTGCAGGTCCAGTCATACAACAGGACTTATACTCCATACTAGTGCGATGGAGAAAACATAAAATTGTCTACAGGGCGGACATTGAAAAAATGTATCGCCAAATACTAGTGGCTCAGGAAGACAGAGACTATCAGCGTATATTATGGAGAGAAAGCCCAACACAAAGGATTAAGGAGTATCGGTTAAACACCGTGACTTACGGAACCTCCTCAGCTCCATATCTGGCGATAAGAACACTTCAACAACTCGCTTGTGATGAAAAAGAGAAATTTGAAGTAGCTTCAAGGATAACTTGCCAAGATTTCTACGTTGACGACGTACTGTCAGGAGCAGATACATTAGACGCAGCGGTAGAGGCACAAAAGCAATTAGTACAACTCATGGCGAGCGGAGGATTCAGACTACGCAAATGGTCTTCAAATTCAAAAGCCATTTTGAATAACATAACATCAGAGGATCAAGAGCAAGGAAGATTCAAAATAAATGGCTACGATCCCATTAAGACCCTGGGAATATACTGGCGACCGGAGTCCGACACGTTTGAGTTCAAAGTCAATATTGTAACAGCAAATACAAATTTGACAAAAAGAATAATTGTGTCAGAAACAGCTAGGTTATTTGACCCATTAGGCTGGCTAGCTCCAATTATAATAAGAGCAAAACTAATACAACAACAACTCTGGAAATCGGGAAAAACTTGGGATGAAATACTTTCGGATGAAAACGCTCACGAATGGAAAGTCTTCAGAAGCCAACTGTCTTGTATAGAAGAAATTAAAATACCACGATGGATCCAATACGAATCGAAAAACCGCATAGAACTACATGGATTTTGTGACGCATCAGAGAGGGCGTACGCAGCCGCGATTTATACAAGAATTACAACTGTTTCTGGAGAAATTATCACAAGATTACTATGTGCTAAGACAAAGGTGGCACCAATAAAAAAGATATCAATACCGAAACTCGAACTTTGCGGAGCAGTACTATTGGCAAAATTGCTTCAAAAAACCAAGGCAAAATTAGAAATAAAAGATCTGGAAACACATGCATGGACAGACTCATCAATAACCTTAGCATGGATCACTGGAAACCCTAACAAATGGAAAAACTACGTAGCGGCCAGAGTAACGATAATAACTAAACTAGTAAGCTCAGACAAATGGCACCATGTAAAGGGTAAGGACAATCCAGCGGATTGTGCGTCTAGAGGACTATGGCCTTCAGAACTCAACGCACACTCAATTTGGTGGGCAGGTCCAACATGGCTAGCGCAGGCAGAGGTGAACTACACTGACTCCACGCCCCACAGCACCAACGAGGAAGTTAAGAAACTACACACAAACACCTTTACTTCAACAATGGAACCAGATGTTGTGGGAAGATTGCTGTCGCAGTATAGCACAATTAGACGAATAACAAGAATACTCGCTTTTTGTAAACGATTTGTGCACAACTCACGATCATCAAAAGACAATAAACTGCGGGGACGAATCACATGTCAAGAAATTGAAGGCGCTGCGACCGTAGTCATTCGACATGTGCAGCGGACCACGTTCAAGAATGAAGTCGACAACTTGAAGAGAGGAAGGGAAATTGACAGGAAGAGTAAACTTCGGTGCCTTAACCCATTCCTGGATGAGAACGAGGTGATGCGAGTAGGAGGACGATTGGCAAAAGCAGAACTGTCATGCTCGCAGAAACATCCCATAATTATCCCACATTTCGGGTATTTGACCACCATGTTGATCGACGAGGCTCACAAAACCACCTTACATGGAGGCTACTCTCTTACCCATGCACATCTACGACAACGATACTGGATTCTGAGTGGTCTAAGTGCAGTCAAACAACGAGTCCGTAGATGTACCACGTGTTTTCGACACAGATCTTCAACGAGAACTCAAATGATGGGAAATCTGCCACAATCAAGAGTGTCCAAAGCTAGGCCATTTTTACATACAGGAGTCGACTATGCAGGACCTATAGACATCAGGACGACGAAAGGAAGGGGAAATAAGTCATATAAGGGATATATAGCAGTATTTATATGCTTGGCAACAAAAGCAGTTCACCTCGAAGTTGTTAGCGACTTAACAGCAAATACCTTCATAGCAGCGTTTAAGAGATTGTGCGCCAGGAGAGGCTATGTGGGGCACCTATACAGTGACAACGGTACGAATTTCGTCGCTGCAAACAAAATTCTTCAGCTAAATGCAAGGGATGCGAAAGAGTACAACGATGAAATATGCGAGGCACTAACAACTTACCATACGGAATGGCATTTCATACCCCCAGCGGCACCCCACTTTGGTGGCCTATGGGAGGCAGGAGTGAAGTCAGTTAAACACCATCTCAAACGAACCATTGGGGAGCACAAGTTGACATACGAAGAGATGTCTACGCTATTAAGTCAGATCGAAGCATGCCTAAACTCAAGACCTCTTTATCCAATCTCAAACGATCCTGAAATAGATGTCTTGACGCCAGGTCATTTCTTGATAGGAACAACCTTACTGGCACCCCCGGAAAGGCATAGACTAAATGAAAAAGAAGGCTTATTGACGCGATGGCAGCTGATAGAACGATTGCAACAAAATTTCTGGAAAAGATGGAGTTCAGAATATCTAACGACACTACAACAACGTCCGAAATGGACAACAAGGAACGAAAATCTTAAGGTTGGCAACATTGTTTTGGTGAAAGACGAACAACTTCCTCCCACAAGATGGATGTTAGGAAAAGTACTAGAGACGCATGCTGGAGAAGATGGTCTGGTGCGTGTAGTAACCATCAAGGCAAGGAATAAGATCTACAAAAGGCCAGTCACTAAGATCTGTCTACTCCCAATAAGCGATAACGAAGAACAAAGGGAAAAACTAGACGACAGTAAGCGGACTGATCAACTTACCACAACTACTTGTTTGTCAACATTTCTAAGGTCGGAGGCAGTAAACCAAGGTCGACCGATAAAACTGCCAGACGAAATTCAGAGCAACACTCAAGAAAAGAAGAGAAAGCTGAAGAAGGGACCATGGTTACGATTCCTGTACACAATGTTGGTGATAATAGCATTAGGCAGAAGGTGCGCGACGGCATTAGATGCAGCACCTGAAGGTTTCAAAGTTACACCATTTAGAAATCGCCCGGGGATCTACTTTGAAAAAATTGGGAATATTAACCTAATCATTAATGACTGGAAGATAATCGCATATTATGATCTCACCAACTACTGGCGAGAACTTTCAGGATTTGAAAAATTGATTAACGAAATGAACGAATTCTGTAAAATGAAAGTTGCTGATACACTGACACACCACATAATTCAACAATTCAACCACCAACTGACAATTATAAAAAACAACAACGACCTCCTATTAAAACAAGGAGCCGGAAGAGAGCCAGCGACTAGGGTGAAACGATCACCGTTTGACTTCGTTGGAACCGTTGCGAACAAGCTGTTTGGGGTTTTAGACGAGTCGTATGCGGAGCATTACGAGCAGCAGATTCAACAAACACGATTGAATGAGAACCATCTACTTACGCTGATAAAGAATCAAACAATAATCGCAGAATCAACTAGCAACATCTTGCAGAAAAATACGCAAGCTGTGACTGCGCAACTCCAAGTATTTCATGACAACCTAGAAAACTTGAAAAGCTTTGTAACGAAAACCAGCAACCAGACGGCGGCAGAACAGAGGTTCTTAGCTATGTCAACTTATACCACTTTAGCAATGGTAAATTATCAGCAGGTTCAAAATTCGTTATTGGACGTTTTAACGGATCTTCATCACGCTAAAGTTAATCCGCTTATAATAACGCCAGACCAACTCCGCGCACAGCTAGAGTTGATAAGAAAGCACCTACCCCCACAGCTGTCTGTCGCAGAAGACCGAATGGACTCGAATTTGCTAGCACTTTACAGGCTGTTAACAGCCAGGGCCCGAATAACCCAGCAGAACATCATATTCGACATAAGACTTCCACTAATCAAGTCAGAAGACTATGAAATGTTTAAGGTCATACCAGTACCAACACCCCATAGAAATGAATTTGTCTTCATTGAACCGTCATTAGACTACTTAATAGTTAACCTACTGAGAGAGTCATACTACAGAATGACAAGGGAGGAGCTCAGCAAGTGTACAAAAAGCAGCGACAGATACTTATGCCAACAACAACATCCCATGTTTAATCGCCAATCCAACGTCAGCAGATGTGAAATGGACCTACTCACCCACACCACGAACTTATCAAACTTCTGCAAGCTACGAAGCATAAGCCCATCTCCGGTATGGATCCAGCTAAATAACGCCAATAGTTGGATATACGTTTTGGACAGGAAGTACACCTTTAACATAATCTGCGGAAGACGGATCCTAGAAGTTTCGCTACATGACGATGGTATTTTAACATTAGAGTCAAACTGCATCCTCAAACAGAACACGATGAGCATAACAGCTTACGACAGTATGTCCAGCACACTTAACGAAGCCTTCATTCCTGCTACAAATATCTCGGAAATATTATCAGACAACCCAAGAAATGTTTCGAAACCATTGGTCATTTCACATCACAGTCTCGAGAGCAACAATGAGGAGTATGACACCCTAAACAAACGGATAGCAGATCTCAAAAATAACGAGGAACTGCCAGTTGATTCAATGGCTCACCACGTGCACTACAGCATTTCCTACAGCCTGATTGCCGGATTATTCATCACCATCGTAGCATATATAGTGTGGCAGCGCAAAAGGAGAAGAACCATATTGGCACCACAGGCCCCAGTACCTGCTACAAGGCGGTTCACAACATCGGACTTCAACATATAAGTCAGTTCGGCCCGGCAGAATGTACAATTGCGTACATATGCACCCACATAATTGGAAACAAACACCGCGGGAAATTGTACAGAATTTTGCGTTAATATGAGGTTTGGTCAGCGCCGCCGAGTCAGCAGCAGTTCCCACGTAGTTTAAGTTTTGTAATACAGTATATGCATGTCAGCATAATTTATACTGTAAATATTTTGTATAAAAGGAGATAGAATAAAAATTGAAGGTGGATTTTGAATACGACAACTCCAATAGTAAGGTGTTTCATTTGTTAACTATAACCACCCCCCACCAGCGGTAAGGTGGCCTTAGTTTATCAATTAAACACATACCAAATAGAAATTTACAATGTTTAATTCCATCGCTTAGTTTGCTTTTTTTTTAAATCTCTAACGCTTATCTATCTTCTATTTCCTATTTATAATGAGTAATTAGTATATTTCCTATTCAGTACGCTGCGCAGGCTAAAATGACATTTCAATAGGTTTGCACAATGTAGCCGTTGGTTGTAATTAATAAAATTGTAATTGTAATTTCATAAAATAAAAATATTTTTTTTTGCTTTTTTTTGCGTAAGAATGCTTTTGTTAGGTAGATTCTATTTCGAAAAAAATAATAACAGAACACATATACTAGTAAGTGGTTGCCAATGAAATACCCCACCTCGGAAAATACATAGATAAAAAAATAATTAAGAACTATTGTAATAGAAAAATAAAAGAAAACAAGTAAGAAATAACGGACTATCGTTTTAAATAATTATAAATCAGAATGAGACATTGTTATTCCAAATAAGATTTTTTTTTTAACATGAAGTAGTAGGCATCAAAATTTTGTAAAAATAGATACTTTAAAAATGTTAGTTCTTGAAAAAAAAGGTTACACATAGTTTGTAAAAACAATGAAATCAGCTAAAATTTTGCACTGTTGTAAATTGAGATCACTGAACAAATATTTATACTACAAAAAAACACAAAAAAATAAATTAAGAAACCTGTTACATTACTCAAATATTTAATATGAGAAATACATTTGTAATATGCCATTTACTCTAGTATATAAAATTTTGCTTACTCTTATATTTACTAATGATTTTTTTTTTTGGGGACCAAAAAACACCTAGTGGGGGAGGTGTCAAATAATTTAATGTAACTAGCTTCATCCCTAGATGCGTGACCAATATCTTCACCCACTCGTTAAATAATAAAGGGTTCTCTCTCTCCACACTTGATGTTTGGAGTTCAAACGCCAAGCGCGCTGAGAGATTTCCCCCAGTTCAGATTCTCTCTCCAACATTATCTTCTTGAGAAGATATCGTAAGTATTTTCTAGAATAAGTTCTTAAGCTATGTTTAGCAGTCGAGTTCTGGAGTTTACATTATAAGCTTGTATATATCTTAATAAAGTTCGTTCGATATTAAAAGAATTTACAAGCGGTTTTTGTAATCTCGAATTGAAGGTGTCCAAAATTAGCTTATAAAACTATATACTGTTGAAAAAATATATTGTACGCAGAAATAATATTTTTCCATACATCTTCCATTTTGATTGCACATTAAGGTTTCATTTTATGATGCATGTATCTGAACTCGCCTAAGTCTTGCTGTCAATGTTAGATTGACAGCGATGAGAAATTTTTTTACGTTATGAGACAACTGCCTGCTTCGTGTAATCGTGTTTGATTTGAAACTTTGTTTATTTTTCTGTTGTTTGCTCGGAATTTGTTTCACGAAATTGTTAAAATGTCCTTAAATTGTTGTTAATCCAAAAAGAAAGCAACAACGAAAGTGGATCGAGTACAAATTGTACGATTGCGCCACAAGCACCCACTGAAAAGCGGAAAATACAGAAAAGACTCCAGAAATACAAAGCAGAATGGGAAAATAATTATGACTGGATGACTAAGGATCAATATATGAATAATATAATATAATAATTTCTGTCGGAAAGTGGGTTGGGCAGGTGAGTTCTTTCATGTAAAGTTAGGTATTTCCATCCACCTTTGCCGTTTATTTTGAATTATTTTTATTGAATGAAACTGTTGGCTGAGTTGTATAAAAATATGTATGATTTGTGGTGTTTGCTGAAACAAAGCAACATAAACTAAAAAATGAGCTTAACAAGAAAACTACTGCATTATATTGTTTTTTTCTTTCATCGGACTCTTCCTCGTCTGTTTCCCATGCAAATACTTGTGATGACAAGATAACAGCTAGTGAACTTGCTTTCACCTTTCATACTATGTAGCACAATCTTTCCTATAACAGCATGGATTGCACTGTGAAGCTAAACAAAATCATATATATCGATTCAAAAACCACTTTAAACCAAAAATTAGGACGAACTAAAATGGAAGCTCTAGTTAAGGAGGTCTTAGGTCCCTATGCCCCAAAGTCTTTAATAAATGACTTAAATGCCCCTGACTAAGAAATTGTTACAATCTTTAGAAGCTAAATCTCCAAAAGAAAGTGATGAAATCAAAAAGAATTTTTAAGTGTTCGTCGATAAATGTCTGGAGTATCTTAATAAATGGTTTAATTTTAAGGAAGACAATTGGTTATACAAAATTCAAAGATTCAATTTGAAACAAGAGCTTTCCTTTGATGACTTCGAGATGACGCTGGAAGTTCTGAACTTAAAAGAAAGAATGAAAATCAAGATGGACGAACATTATTGTGAAGTATCAATAATAAATGAAATCCTTGCAGCAGTTAAAGATTCAAGCAAGAACTACAGATATAAAATGGCAGCATATTTTTCAAAATTCCGAAAACAACCTACCAAATACTTTAAAGCTAATTTCATACTCCGCTCCATTCCGGCTACTTCGGCTTTCACGGAAAGGATATTTTCCATCATTAACTTAAAATGACGTAAAGAAAGAAACAGAGCGCGAACCTCATTAACTAAAAACTAACTTTTGGTCTCTATTAATTTAAAAATTGAATGTGAAAAAGCTTATGAAACTTTTATTGTTAACAAAAAATTGTTAAATGATGCTAGAAGTGCAAAGAAATGTACATTTCATACATTTTTGGATTGAACTATATTTTTTTACAGCTAATTTGAAAAATACTATAATCAGTCGGAAAAATATTGGCAACCCAACCAACCACCCCAGGAGATTATTATTTTAAAACGTCCTAGTATGCGTTGGTGGTTTCCGTCTGCTGTTTGTATGTCGCTAGTCATGTTCGTCACTTTTATGTCATGTCTAGCTACAAAGTCTGTCGCTCCTTTCCCAGCTGATTGATGCTCAACTATCTAATAAGCCCATCATCTCTTCTCCAATCTTCTATCCTATCCTTTTTTTGTCCGTTCGCAGTCAGCGTAGAGTAGCTTTCTTTTTTCTTTTTTTAATTTTTTTTTTTATTAAAGGCACGAGATTTTGTGTGTTGAGCAGGTGGTGTATGGTGGGGTGTGACAAGAACCACCCCGTCCGACGAGCTGAGCCGAGCAACCGCGAGCGTGCCGCCGTCCTCCTCACCAACACCGAAGTTGCCCCCGTGACCTCATCCTAGCTCACAACAATGGCGCTCAACAGTATTTTCACCGAATTTAACCGGCTAGAAGCAAGGCTAGGCTAGAATCGTCCAAGGGGACGATTTTCACATTCGAAGGTCGTCATCTTGGACTTGCAATAGCAATAGTGAATGATCCCGATTTAGTTTTTTTTCAATTTTTACTTTTACTGACACACGAATACGGAGGTATTTGAAACTAAATGGGACCGAAGTCGTTACCGGAAATGACATCAAAATATAGTTGCGCGAGGACAAGTTTTTAAATTTTTCAACCACTCTCCTTATACACACACCATTAGAATTTTGAAATTCTATTTCATTCTCCAACCTTGTTACGGATAATAAAAAGGAAATTGTATAGCCTAGTTTATATTTTAACCATTAGGGATATTTCTAAATCGATAAAAATGAGCTCTGCTCAAATGAACTGTGGAATGAATGTCTTCGGTGGTTGTATTTACTATATCTTAGACACATTCGTCCAATAATATTTTTTAATGGTAAATAGATATTTTTCCATGATAGCCAATACTAAATTTTTAACGGCATTTCGTCATTTTGGCTTAACCCAACACTGCAAATTCGAATTTTAAATTCAGTTCCTGCCTACTTATATTAACCAAAATGTTTGGGCAGAACTTGGGGAGCATGTCCATCCTTTTCACAGTCAAAAATTGTTTCAATTTGGTAATAATAATTTCAAATCAATAAACTTACAAGTAATTTCTCAACATTTTTCTCTCTCAAGCTGGACTCAATATCAAAAACTTATGAATCTCCGAGTTTTAAGCTTTTGTTATTTAAATAAAATACTTTGTATCCCGTGTTCACGACTCATTTTTTAAATAAAATACTTTGTATTCCGTGAAGGTTCCTTGTCCGTTCGGATATCATCGATTGGGGGACACTGCGGTGATAAGATGTTTACACATAGACCTCGAGTACGTCCACTGCTCGCTCTTTTTTTCTTTTCTATTACTTCTTTCTGCCCAAGCACTGTTTAAGCTCTTTATTTAGCCACACGCTGAAGACAGCTGTCCAATCCACAGGTCCTCTGCCAATGGATTTCGTGAGGCAGTTGGAGGCGTGTGAATATGCAAAGAGCGGGGAGAGGTGGAAATTGGTCAAGGTTCTTGAGCAGGCCATTTGTGAGGCTTTGTCCGTGTGGTGGTTTACTTTGAAAGTCTTGGCCAGCTTTCTATTTGATAGCAGTTGTGGTAGGGATAGAAGTGATAAACTAAGGCGTTCGTCAGGTATCCGAGGTATCAGTCACAACGAGACAGGACTAGAAACTTCGGTGTACAGGATGGATACAGACCAACGTATATCTACAGGATTGTTACTGGATAACCCGAACAGATTTCCACACACCAACACACATATGCACATAAAAACATAAACATAAACACACACTGCTTTAATAGTCTTAGCACTTATTCTTGGAGAAGTGTGTGAAATTCGAGAAATGTGACGAGGTGTGACAGGAAGGTCCAGTTTGTCTCTAATTTGTTTTGAAGACAATCGCTGTTCGTGACGAATTTGACCTTTCTGACGTAAAGATAATTTTTTGTTGCCTTTTGTTGGAGCCCTTACACCATAATTTTCGCCTTTTTTAAAAAAAATTCTTACGACGGTCTCTGATCGATTTATTTTGCTTGCAATTTGTCTGTTGGAGTAGCCTTCTTTCTTAAATAATCTAATCGCTCCGCATCAGATAATCGCTTTCCAGAAGGCATGGCTGTAAAACAGCACTTAGAACAAATTTTTGAACGCAAATTCTGCACACAAACCTTTACTAAAAACACTTCCTTTCTTTACAAAACAAAATTTACAAAACACAATTCGATTTCGCGTTCTAAGCACAACTTTTGTTTGATGCGTTCATACGAATGTCGCAGCCTCAAATGAGTAACTTCACACATTGCGCATTGTTTCTTCGAATTCAGTACCGTTACTTACTTAATACTTCTCTCATAACAAATACTCATACAAAAAAGTTACAAAAACAAAAAAAATTTTTTTTACTTTTGGAAGTTCTTTCGAGGGGAATGAAATGCATAAAACTCTTAAGGTGCGCGCATACGAATGTCTACCACTGTATATTTTTTTTTATCTTTTACCTTTTTATTTTTACCTTTGAAATTCTTTTGTTTTATTTTTTCGTTTTTGCTTTAATCCTTTTTTAATTTTTGAATTTTTCGCTTTTTTTATCTTTGGCGATTGAGTTTCGCATTTTTGTTTTAAGTCGGTTTTTAAATGCCTTTTTTTTATTACGCTTCGAATTTTGAAATTCTGATTTTTTTTAATTTATATATGAATATAAAAATGGAAAGGGCTAAAAGGGGTTCGGCGCGGTCCCAATGGGTACCTCAACACAAGGGATGAGTGAACCACAAGGGTACATGACGTGTTCGAGGACCCGTATGGAGCAAGACCGACAGACGGAACATGTCAATAGGCGCCCTGCTGCATTAACAGACGGACTACAACACTTGAACTTGACGGGGCATGAACTCCCCTACTGGGACTCTAACTTGCGTACGGGACACACACACAAAGAAACAGACGACACGTAAGTACTGAACCAGACGAACCCGAATACGACGACACAGAAGAAAGCCGTCCCACCCTCATTACCGGTGATTCAGGAAGAATCAGGGCGGGAACATAACAGACAAATTACACAACACATACAATAGGTGGTATCTCATCCGGTAAGAGAGAATCAGGTTGAGATTATGTCGGTGTTCACCCAGAGCATGAAGGACATGATGGCGACGTTTCAAGAGAACATCAGGGTGAACAGCTACAAAATCTGCAAGTTGGAGCTCTCTTCAGCTGCACAGAGAGAGCCACCGATAACGACAGAACGACGACCAACAAGACAGGAACAGTCGACGCCTACACAGACACACAATTTTAGTGACCTGCTACGACAACCGACTCGATGGTATATCTCAACCGAGAACGACGTGAGAATGGGGTATCTTATTATGGGGAGCGGAAAATAGATGTCCACAAGTGGGGTGTCAAGTTTGACGGGACACCTAAGATGTCGGTGGAGAGCTTCCTGTTTAGGAAAGAAACCCTGCAACGCCCGATGAGCAACTTTTTAATAATTTCCACCATCTGGTAAGTGGTCCCGCGGAGAGGTGGTATTGGCAGTTCCTCCTACCTCAACCACCAAGACCTCTGAAAAGAACTGCTAATACAATTTAAGAACAATGTGCAAGACTACGACATGTTGAGGGAGATTATGGATAGGAGACAGCAACCCCAGAAGTCCTTCGACGACTTTTACGGTCCCTACCTCAACCACCAAGACCTCTGAAAAGAACTGCTAATACAATTTAAGAACAATGTGCAAGACTACGACATGTTGAGGGAGATTATGGATAGGAGACAGCAACCCCAGAAGTCCTTCGACGACTTTTACGGTGACATACGAAGTATGGTTCTACAGATGACGAACAGGCCCAACGAACTGGACTTAGTGGACATACTGAGACACAACATAAAGGATACGGTAGCGACGCTAATCTTTGGGTGCTCCATAAAGAGCATCCAAGGATTAAGAGACGAATGTACACGGGCTGAAAAACACTTGACAGCAAGAGAAACCAAATTCAGGCGATATATTAACGAAATGGATGACCAAATAGGCTATAGGACGAAGGACACATTATAGGACATAGGTGACGGAGAAGTGGAGATAGCCGCACTTCAACGCTTAAGAACAGACAGACCGACGACTTACGTGAACACTGACAGAAGAAGGACGAACAACAAGCTAATACATAGACCTGACATGACAGCTACGATTCCATCGGCGTGTCCGTCAACGTTCCACACGTTGACTTTCTTTAGCTGCGGCCAGGGAAATTTAAGCTTCAACTGCGCACCGGGACCGGGACGAAACCGCCGACGAAGACAAGCCTCCCGGAAAATCAGACCGACCTGTCCAGATCTTGAAGAGGAGTCCATCAGGTGACAGTACCTCCACCAAGCAGGAGGACCTTCCTAGGAAAAGTCTCCACCAGAGGCTACAGGAGTACGCCGCAGCTAGAAAAAGGATATTTAGAGAAGAAGCGACAATGCCGATGAAAAAGACTAGGAATTACAAGAAAATTAATAGGCTTAGGGAAAGATGTGCAATAAGTAGACGACGAAAGAGAGACATAGTAGTGACTGTGATAACATTGAATGACGATAATAGGCCCTATGCGAAGGTTAAGATAGAAGGAGAAGAGATGATGGGCCTACTAGATAGTGGAGCATCAATCAGCTGTTTAGGGAAAGGAGTGACAGACTTTATAACTAGACATGACATAAAAGTGACGAACATGACTAGCGACATACAAACAGCAGACGGAAACCACCAACGCATACTATAACGTTTTAAAACAATAATCTCCTGGGTGGTAGGTCTCACTAGGTCGAGCTATTTATAGTGCCAAACTTGCAACAGGTCCTTTATTTAGGGGTGAACTTCTGGAGGACATTCAAGGTCGCTCCAGACATAATTAACGAACTGGACATCCCATCACCGACGGACGATCGATCTCCAGTCCAGGCACTCTCACCAGCGCAGCCCAGGAACTTGAGAGAACCAAGCAGCTATTTTCCTCTTTCGCGACGTTGGGATTGGGCAGAACCAGCCTTGAAGAGCACATAATTGAGGTGGAGGACGACAAAATTCCCATCAAGCAGAGGCACTACCCAGTCTCACCGGCCGTGCAGAAGCTCTTATATGACGAGTTAGATGGGATGATTTCACTGGGGGTCATTGAAGAGAGTAACAACGCTTGGAGCTCTCCAGTGGTGCTGGTGAGGAAACCCGGCAAAAATAGATTGTGCCTGGACTCAAGGAAAGTGAACGCTGTAACGAAGAAGGACGCTTACCCAAATCCACACATTGAAGGATTGCTAACCAGGCTCCAGGACACAAAATTTATCTCGGGCATCGACCTCAAGGATGCGTTCTGGCAGATCCCCTTGGAGCGCAAATCAAGTTAGAAGACAGCCTTCACAGTCCCTGGACGGTCGTTATATCAGTTCACGGTTATGCCGTTCGAGTTGTGTAACGCTGCCCAGAGAACGTGTTGGCTTATGGACAAAGTCATACCCTCTCGTTTGAAAGAGCATGTCTTTGTCTACCCCGATGACCTCTTGGTTTGCTCTCCAAACTTCGAGTCACATGTCGAGGTCGCAAGGTGTCTTAGGGAAGCAGGCTTAACGACCAACGTGGAGAAGAGTAAATTCTGTTACAGGGTGATCAAATACCTGGGATATATAGTCGGTGATGGCTGCTTACGGACTGACAATGACAAGGTATCGGCGGTCGAGAATTTCTCGATTCCGAAGACTCCGAAACAACTTTGAAGGTTTCTAGGAATGACGGAATGGTACCGACGTTTCATCCCGAATTTCGCTACATTAGCGGCTCCCACGACCGATTGCCTGAAGAAAGGACAAACATTCAATATGAGAGAGGAAGCGTTCAACGCTTTTCAAAAGCTAAAGTTCACTTTGGCTAACAAATCCAGACTTCAAGAAACATTTTTACATACTTAGCGACGCCTCAACGTCTGGCGTAGGGAGTGTGCTCTTCCAAATGGACGCGGAGAACAACGAACGACAGGTAGCATTCATGTCCCAGAAGCTTAATTCCGCCCAGCGTAATTATAGTGTGGGAGAACTTGAATGCTATGCCGCCATTTTGTCAGTGAAGAATCTCAGGGCTTACGTGGAAGGATTGCAGGAGGTTGACTTTAATTCCCCATTCCAAGGGCTAATGCCTATGGCCAGGAGAAAGACCGGGAAGGACTTCGCGAACTAACCTAACTAGCCTTAACTAAACCTAAACTAAACCCTAACCTAAACTAACTTAAACTTAACCTTACTTACACCCTAAACGCGGTAACACCTTCCCAGAGTCTCTCCTCTCCATAGGTTCGTCCAGAACTCAAGGCATGCCAGATGTTGATGGCAAAGGTTGGCCAGCCCATCCTTTATGTCTTGCGACACAAACCAAATGCTACCTCTCTGGCCAGAATCTTTGAAAGGTTGCCCCTAGAGTGGAGGTATTCTATCTCCGCTTCTGTGGAATTTGGTGGTCAATGAACTATTGATAATCATGGAAGGCGAGGGATGCACGGCGATCGCTCATGTAGATGGTGTTGCTTTGGCCGTCTCGGGAAAGCACCTTAATACTCTGAAGGCAGTTCGGTGTGTTCTGGGTGGAAGCCCCCACAAAACTGAACTAGTACTCTTTTCAAGGAAATATAAAATTCCGTTAGTCGACCCTCCTTCGCTCAGTGGTATCAGCTTTACTTTCACTGACAAAGCAAAATATTTGGGTCTTATCCTGGATAGGAAGCTAAGTTGGAAACCTAATATTCAGAAAAGAGAAAAGAAAGCTACAGTAGCACTTTTCTCTTGCAAGAAAACCATTGGGAATAAATTTGGATTACAGCCTCGAATTACTCACTGGCTCTACACCTCGATCATTAGACCGATACTCACATACGGGGTGATTGTCCGATGGACAGCCTTAGAAAAAGCCATAAATCGCGATTATCTAAGCTAGATCCTACGTACAGCTTGTCTGTGCATAAGCGGAGCACTTCGTACAACTCCCACTGCGGCACTGGACATTATGTTCCATCAGATACCCCTCGATATATATAGCAAGCAAATGGCAGCGAATGCAGCCGTTCGTCTTGAAGCTACCCAACAGTGGTCAAGAAAAGAATTTAGGCACGCCTCTATTCTGAATGAATTCAAATCTCTCCCGAAAACACGGACTACACCATCCCACGTCTAAATTTTGAGAAGAACATCCTAGTCACCATCCCTTCCAGATCACTCTGGGAGGACGATGCATTTTTAGAAGATAAATAAGTTCTCTTCTACACTGACGGGTCAAAAACCAAGGACGGAGTTGATGTAGGTGTTTTCTCGGATAAGCTTAACCTTAAGCTCTCCTTCCGTTTTCCAAATCATTGCAGCGTGTTCCAGGCGGAAATAATGGCGATCAAAGAAGCCCTATCTTGGCTTAAGAAAAACGTGATATCTGCTAGGGATATCCGCATCTTTTCAGACAGCCAGGCAGCAATCAAATCTCTGGAATTGACCTCTATAAACTCTTTAGTAGCTCTAGACTGCCGTTGGTGTCTTGTGGAGATGGCTGAGCAATTCAATATTCACCTGTGTTGGGTGCCGGGGCATGGAGACATTCCAGGGAATTGTAAGGCCGATGAACTCGCCAAAATAGGAACAACTATACCCATCTTGCCACACAATGGCACCTTAGGTATTCGAATCGCTACTCGCAAACTTAAACTTAAGCTGGATGCTGTCGAGAGTACAAATCTTAGGCGGACAAGTGGATCAACATGTCTAGCGATAAGACAGATTTGGCCAAAGCTGGATGTAAAACGCTATAAGAATTCGATTTCTGCCAATAGATTGCATATCGGCACCACAATAGGTGTCATCACTGGACACTGTCTAATAGTGTTACATTCGCATTTTCGCTATCATGAGAACTTTGAATTTTCATAGTGTTGCATTCGCAATTTCGCTGTCATGAGAACTTGGAATTTTCATAGTGTTGCATTCGCATTTTCGCTATCGTGAGAACTTAGAATTTTCATAGTTCACAACACCTTGAAGCGGTCATATGATATTTTTAAGAACACGGTGACAACGGATATGTTTTGAGGAATGCGCTCATATGATCCATGAATGATCGAAAATGCAAACATTTCGGAGGAAGAACAGAAAAGTTTGTTGAGTTGATTTTGAGCATTCAGCGGGAGAACATCGGTAAAAGGCTAGCATCGTAATAAAGAAAAAATTAATAAAAGCTTACAAGTAAAATAACGTAATGTATAAAAAAAATAATATCTGTATATCTCCTACTCAAGTAGTTTCGTAGTGTGTGAAGTAACAACAATAGAGGTCTGCATGAATGCATTCATTTGCTCTCTCTAAACTTGTGCAGTACTTCAGTGTACTCTATTCATTGCAATCATACGAGTAAGTGTACTGCCAAAATGAGTACCACATTAAAAGAGACAGTTACTGTACACTATTCGATCACCCTATACCAAAATGAGTACACTGTTTGGTTTAGTTCCTACAAGCGGGTGCTTGTCTTGAACAAAACATGTACCATTTTAACGGTTAAAAATACACTGAGTACACTGAGTACAATGAGTGCACTCATTTCAAATGAGTGCACCCATTTATGTAAATGAATGCAATGGGTAATTGGTTTTTAGCTTTGATCAAGTGAAGACAAAAAAGTTGCTGGTCTTACAATTGTGTATTTGTGTATTCTTATTTAACAACATGGAAGTATATGATGTAAGTTAATTTTTGTTTAGAAAAAATTGCATACATATACTTATTTATTTAATTTTATACAAGGATTCGACAAACGACTCAGATATTTCGATGGCAAGTAATATCACGTTGTTAAATAGTTCAGCCATTAAGGCAAAAATTATAAGTGGCGACATTAAAATTACTAATAAAAGAGGCAGGAGTAAGGTATGGGATTTGTTTGGAGCAATCGAGATTGAAAATGGCAATCAAATTCCAAATTTAGTGGCCTGCAGGAAGTGCTTTAGTGTTTTTAAATTTAATCTTAAAAGCACTTCAAATTTAGTGAAGCACAAATGTTATGTGTTAAAAAAAGAAGAAACTAATATCACGGAAAAAATAGAAGTCGAAATTGAAGATAAAAAAAATAGTGTACGCGTAATAACACAGTGGGCTGTAGAAAATTGTCGGCCATTTAGAATTGTGGAAGATTCCGGATTAAGGGATTTCGCCCAATTTTTAATAAAAATAGGAGCAAAATACGGTCAAAATGTGGATATTGACAAGTTGTTACCACACCCCACAACAATTGCAAGAAATGTTCTAAACCTAAACAGTAAATATTTTAAAATTATAAAAGACGAAATAAAATCAATTAAAAATGTCGGCTATGGACTGACATCAGATATTTGGACCGACAATTATTTGAGAACGTCTTATATTTCACTGACCATTCACTACATTAAAGAAGGAACATTAATTACCAGACTCCTAGGCCTGAAATCTATGAAGGGCGAATTGTGCACGGGTACGTATACGTAACATAAGTAACATACATAAATGTTATGTAATTAAAATAGCTAAATTTGCTTAGCTTGCGCATGATACATGCGAAGAAAAACAATACTTTGATATTGTTATTTTTCGTTGTATCTGGTCTTGTATCAGTGTAAAAGTGTATGGTTTTCCAACATACTGGCGGTCATTTTTTTACAGTCTTACACTTTAGCAATTCTCTAACCCTATTGATACGGAAAGTTTATCGTTGTATTTTAAATTTGTGACTTTCGTCATTTGGCTTACTTTGAGAAAACAAAATAAATTACTTCTTTTATGAGAAGAATCGGCATTGCCAAAAGTCTTCTGTTTTTTTTTCATTATTTTCGAACTTTCAATCCGCAAAATTTGATTTACAGCATCTTCCACTAAGAATTCAACAATTTTCCTTTTTCGCTTTTTTTTGCATTCCAATTAACTGGTTTTAACATAAGCTTCAGAATTTCTACAAATATGAAAAAGTGCGTTCACTCTTTAGTGTAAAAAAAATCCACTTTTGCAATAATACGTTACCAGATACAATGAACTGTGAATACCTTTGTTATTTCTGATATAAGTTTTTGTGTACATACATATATAAGTGCTAACAAACATTTTCGATAAATTTCCAGGTCAAAATATTAAATTGAAGGTCATTAATGTTTTAAGAGCCTTTGAGTTTGAACTTAATGACAAGGCCATTATAGTAACGGACAGGGGGGCAAACATGATTGCTGCTTTCCGTTCATTCAACCAAATTTTCTGTATAAACCACCTAATACATAACGCAATAGACAAAAGTATTAAAGAAATCCATGAAATAGATGAATTAATACATAATTGCACGAAACTCGTCAAATTCTTTAAAAAATCCGGCATCAATTCTAATTTAAAAACATCTTTAAAAAGCTATTCTTGCACACGATGGAACACAATTTTTTATTTATTTAATTCCATAGAAATAAACTGGGCCGAAATTACAAATATATTACGGGAAAAAAATGAAATACAAAGAATAAACAATATTAATTTAAATTATGTAAGTGCGTTAATTCAAATCTTAAGATCTTTTGAAGAAACATAAAAAAAATTAGAAGGCGAAAACTATGCAACCCTCCATTTAACAATAGTTCATATTCATCGCCTAAAAAAAATATGTGCCCCTAATTTTGAAGACCTAGATGTCATTAAAAATTTTAAAGCAAAATTAAATACTTTTTTGGATTCCATTGTGTTACAAAATTTAACAATATTTCATAAAATAGCCCTTTTTTTGTTTCCTCCCGCAAATAAATTAATTCAGTTTAACGAAGACGAAAAAAAAAATATTAAAGACGAATGTGAAGCCATTATGCAAAGTTATATAAATGAATTACCGGAACACGATGATCAAGAACCACTGCTAAATGAAGAGTTGCATAGTTTGTTATCAGATGATAAAGACCTATTTGATGATTTCATTCCACCTGCGGAAATTATAAATTCCACTGATAGAGTACGAAATGAACTATGCACATACGAAAATACAAATGTAATTTGCCATGCTGATTTTAATGTTTTGCAATGGTGGCACTTGCATCAAGTAGAATTTCCACTTTTATTTCAGGTTAGCTGCAAAATTTTATCTACTCCAGCAAGTAGTGCTGCTTCGGAAAGAATATTTTCTTCAGCTAGGCAATTGATATCGGCAAAAAGAAGTTTAATTGGTTCCGACCCAGTTTTGGTAGACCAGATTATGTTTTTACATTCAAATATTAACAAATGTGACATTTATAAAGACCTGGAAGACAACTTAAATATATTTTGAAAAAACTTAAAAAAAATAAAAAAATAAAAAAGTTATATGTATAGTATACATATTAACAAAATATGAAACTTTTCGTTTAATTTCATTTATAAGAATAACACCGCTTTTCACTGCCGTCGTCCAACACAATTACTTTATATCAATTCTGCAACTGTTGAGTACTGAGTGCATTCAGTGTAGTGAGTGCACTCAGTGTACTCAGTGTACTCAGTGCAGTGTACCCATTCTATGTGAGTACACTGAACTAAATGTTTTGTTAGAAATGGGTGAAATACTCACTTAGTAAACAAATATCAAGTGATTCATTCATTTTATTTTTCAAGATGTGAGTAGAGTGAGTAAAGTACACGAAAAAATACTGAATGTCTTGGAACTGGTTACAAGACATTCATTGCAGACCTCTAAACAACAATAATAAATACATTTGATTTACAAGCAAACAACCAAAAATCTTTCTCTATCATAAGATATTAAAGAATACAAGAAATTCAATAAAATTGTGATTTGATTTAAAAACGAGTGTTTTAATTCAGTGTCTAAAGTCTCCTAAGACGAGGAACTAAACTAAACTAAACCAATACCAAATAAAAACGGCAAGAGTTTGTTTGAAAGCAAAAACAAAAAAGGGTTCAAACCCACACCAAATAAAATCTAGTCAGTGAACCTAACAAAAATTGGCGCAGTCGGTAGGATTAAGGAAGCAACAGTTATTCATACTGGTAACAGCTTGAAAAGCCTTAACCCTTAAACCAAATACTGGGCAAGACTCACTTACCCTTAAACTCGAAACTGAGTCTGGTTCCGTGAGTATTTTGGTACCAAATAAAAAAATCGAAACTGAAAAATGTAACAAACAAAATTTAATAAAAAAAATAACAACAACAATAAAGTCAGCCTATGTCAGCCGAAGAAGAGAATCCAACAACATCTTCAACCTCAACAAGTCAACCTGCTCTGACCTCCCCCCAAGGACATCTTCAACTGTCGCCAAGACGATTGCGATCCGGGAAAACACTTCCCCGTACAACACCTGTAAGTCTAAAAAATTATTTAAACAATTTGTACGAGACAGCGCGAGGTAATGAAAATTTATCCGTACTACAGTGTGAAAGTTTAAACACACAGTTAGGTAAAACTCGCGAGCAAAGACTCGTTCAAATAAGAAACTTTAAAAACGATACGGAACAATTCAAACGCGAATTGGTAAATTTTCAAAACCTCTCGCTCTCTCATATTAGAAATAAGTCAATTCAAAATAGTGACGAAGATTGTGAGTCCCCAAACGGTGTTGGTGACATAAGTGCTAGCGAATTCATCCTAAATTGGTTAAAAACTCCTCCCTGTGATTTAGACCAGGTATTGACTCCCCCTCGCAAACAAGAACCATCCAAAACTTTTAACATGCCTGTCGATTATGGTAAAATCGCCAAGCTAACGTCTCAGCTTGTGCCAATATTTACAGGTGGGCAGGGTCTGCTGCTTTAGTAAGCAGTGAGTTGCAAGCGTTTTTGGGATGTTGCAAAGAGGTGATCGAATGCCTACCTTCAGAGGAACATCCAGCGTTTTTAAGCATATTTCCCACCCGAATCAGAGGTGAGGCATATTTACTGATTGCCTCAAACCCAACAACCACCTTCGAGGAAGCTGAAAGACTCCTCAACCAAACTTATCTGCCTCGAGAAACATATCAGGAGCTAGTAAATAAATTAATTACACTGAGACAGCACCCCTTGGAAGCTCTCATCGCTTTTACCGCAAGGATAAAGCAGATGCTGATGCTGTGCAAGGGGGCAGCAGATCAGAAATATGGCTCAACAGCATCTCCAGTTGTGAAGACACAGTTGGAAGTTTTTTTCAAAAATGCTTTGAAAAGTGGGGTCACAAACCCCCACCTCTGCCAATACTTACTAACAATAGGAGACGGGTCAATAGATGAGTTAGTGCAGAAAGCTTTAAGTATGAAACTACTGCAACAAACGGCTCTCCCCGCACAACAGAACCCCTATTTAGCAGCTCCTTTCAACCTGTTTCAACCGATTTGGCCCTCAACAGCAGTTTCACAACCCCGAGTTCATGGTTTCAGGGCAGCCCCTTTCTATCACACCAAATCATCAAGGTTCCGCAAACCGATGTTTGAAGGCCAAAGATCAAATGTGGTACCCACACAAAGGATCTTACAGCCAACATAATTTGTAGTTTTTGCCGAAAGAAAGGACATACGTGTAGCGATTGCCTTAAAAGGAAAAATACGCCATTCTGTACGTTCTGCAAAATTTACAATCACGACATTAGCGACTGCCGGCGATCGGAAAACCGGACAAATGCTGATAACTCAATGCCACGCAGAAACCCTTTCGGTGGTCGAAACTCTAGCAGAGTTATTACCGCGAGTTCCCCTAACAGCGCTCAATCTGGGAACACGCCCAGGGTCTACAATATACGAAAAACCTGCGATTTTTGTGGTCGACGAGGCCATGATGTGCTGGAATGCCAACAAAAGGTCAGATGGGAGTCACAGAACCAGGGAAACGCATCAATGTCGAGCCAAAACGCCCCGGTTCGACAAAATTAAATACTGATAATTTAGGGTACCTTCCGTTGCCAACAACCACTGTACCCACAGTTGATCTTCCATTAGATATAGACCTAAACGGCCATGTTCACCTAGTGGTAGACACTGGCGCTGAGGTAAGCATTATAAGTGAACAAGTACTACAACCAAAAAATCTCTTTATCAACAAAAACGACGCATGCACCTTACAAACACTATACGGAACAGGAAAGACTAGAAAGTTGCCAGGGAAACCTTAATCTAAAAACCAGAATTCCCTGCAATTTTCAAGTTGTCCGCAATATGCCTGGCTTGACCGAAGACGGACTATTAGGGAACGACTTCCTTTCGAAAAATTGTAATGTAGAGGGTCCAAGCCAACAGCTTAAATTTCCACGCACGGAAATAAATTTAGAAGAATTTAGCATTCCTCTAGATTTTAAAACCAAAAGCAACAATAGTAAACGGGCAATCGAAGTGAGGCAAGTTACAGATAAAACGGGACCCGAAGAGGTCAGAATTACCGCCTGTAGCGTCTCCAAGGTTTTTCCTACTCGAAAAGCTGGCTGCAAAATCTCAGTGATGGTGGTGAACAATAGAAAAGAAGAAATAGGTTTAAGGGAAACAGTTTGCGTGCCTGCGCTGTCTCAAAAAGCTCTGTCTAAATAAAGAACTAGGCGATGGAGTCTTCCTGTCAAACCTTACTACCAATGGGTACGAATGTTTTAATAAGGGTCCTTAATGTTACAAACGAACCAGCAACTATCTAAAAACTATCCTTAATGCTGGTTCCGCTAAAGGACTACTTAATAGTTCCATTGGTGAACCAAGAAGAGCAGTCACTGAACGATTACAATTTTCAGAACGACCCCACAGGCTCAACCATTCAATGCATTCGATACCTTTTCACGGAAAAGAGCATGCGAACATATTAAACAGTAACTTACGGTTACAGCAACTCGAAAGTGAGCTTCAATTAGATGAAAATTTAAACTCGAAGGAAAAAGAGTCAATTACAGAGCTTTGCCACCAATACTCTGATGTATTCCACCTAAAAGGTGACAAGCCCCCCTACACCAGTGCCATTACTAATGAAATACCACTAGTACAGAACCAGCCACCTATAAATCAAAGAATGTATAGACTGCCCGAAACAAAGAGGCAAATAATAAACGATCAAGTGAAAGAAATGCTAGAAAATGACATAATCAAACCTAGCAAAAGCCCATGGAACTCGCTTCTCCTAGTAGTTCCCAAGAAATCCGGCCCAGATAGTGAAAGTAGATGGCGAGTCGTGGTCGATTTTCGCAAACTAAATGATAAAACCATTGGCGACGCTTACCCTCTTCCTCGAATTGCGGATATACTTGATCAGCTCGGGCATTTCCGTTACTTCTCGACTCTCGATCTAGCCAGCGGTTACCACCAAGTACTGGTAGACCCAAAGGATCAATCCAAAACAGCATTCAGTACCAATTATGGGCACTATGAATTTAAACGTACGCATGCCGTTCGGGATAAAAGGAGCCCCGGCTACGTTTCAGAGGCTAATGAACTATGTCCTCTCCGGTCTCCAAGGCCTTGAATGTTTTGTGTACTTGGATGATATTGTCATCTATGGTAAAAACCTTAAGGACCATAACGACAAACTTGAAAAAGCGTTCACCAGGTTAAGAAAGCACAACCTCAGATTGCAGCCGGAAAAATGCAGGTTCCTAAAGAAAGAAGTTGTCTATTTGGGACACATATGTTCTGAGAAAGGGGCACTTCCAAACCCACACACAACTGCCAGTGTCCAACATTTTCCAACTCCCGGAACTGTTAAGGGAGTGCAATCTTTCTTGGGACTCGCCAACTACTATCGCAAATTTATTCCCCAATTTTCCAAAATAGTCCGTCCTCTAACTAATCTTTGGCGCAAGGATGTGAAGTTCACTTGAACGGAAAAATGCCAAAAGGCATTTGAACAAATAAAAGAACTACTTATTTCACCCCCTCTACTTATTTATCCTGATTTCACCCAACATTTCAATCTTACCACGGATGCAAGCAGTGAGGCAATCGGTGCTGTACTTTCCCAGGGAAAAGTGGGAAAAGATCAACCCATTGCCTATGCCAGTCGTACACTGAATAAAGCTGAACGTAACTACTCCACTATAGATAAAGAGTTGCTAGCCATTGTCTGGGCTGTTAAAAATTTCAGATGCTACCTTCGAGTGCGTAAATTCACGGTCTATACAGACCACAAACCTCTAAAAGGCTTCTTTAACGTTAAAGATCCTACAACACGTCTGGTTCACCACAAGTTATCGGAGTTTGACTACCTAGGTAAATACAATACAAATGCCGATGCTCTTAGTGGTATTCCCCAGGATGAAAGAGAAAAGCCCACCTCAACGGCACAACTTAAAAATATTTCACTCGAAGGAATACCTAACGAGCCCACGACATCCTTGCATTTAATGTAGTAACACGCTCATAAATACCGAAAAATAGAACATCCAAACAAGCACCTACCAATTTGCCAAATAATCTAGCCAAAAACACCCTTGCGCGGGGAGAACACAATAGAACAAACAATTGATAAGAAACCAGTTGAAGTAATCATCAACCCCGATGAGATTCAAACGATATTGAAAAATTTTCATGATTCGCAATTTGGCGGACACCAAGGGGTTGTAAAAACCTATAAACGAATTCAAAAAAAATATTGGTGGCGACATATGCTTGGAGATATCAAGAGATACATTAAACGATGTAAAAAATGTCAAACGATGAAATCAACACCTCCCCTACGAATGCCAATGGTGATTACGGAAATCGCTGAAAAGCCTTTCGACAAAGTGTACTTAGATATCGTCGGACCTTTGGAGCAATCGCATACTGGTAACTTGTACATATTAACCTTTCAGGATAATCTTACCAAGTTCCTAGATTGCTATGCAATACCAAATGCAGAGGGCCAGACTGTAGCTCAAGTGGTTTTTGATCAGATCGTCACCCGTTACGGAATTCCTAAACAGATAGTCACCGACCAGGGGACCAACTTTCTCAGTGACCTATTCAAAAGGCTGTGTAAACTTTCAAAAATACGAAAATTGTAAACATCAGCATACCACACACAGTCAAATGGCGCTAACGGGCCCACCGACCACTAGTGGAATATTTGCGTAGCATAACTGATGAAAATCTCAAGTCGTGGGATCAATTTTTGAGAACAGCTACCTTTGTTTACAACAATAGCTGCCATGAAGGTACTAAACTCACACCCATGGATTGTCTGTATGGTTTCTCACCCGATGTACCCTCTAACCTGAATCGAGAGCCTGAACCACTATATAATCATGAGAGTTATTACCATCAGTTAAAATACAAACTTCAAAAGTCATACTCAATAGCAAGGCGTAATTTGCTAACAAGCAAACAGAGATCAAAAGCCTACTATGACAAAATAGTGAGACCCTACAATTTTCATGTAGGCGATCAGGTCCGCGTTAAAATAGAAAATCGAAAAGGCAAATTAGCACCTATTTGGAAGGGTCCATATCCTGTTATAGCTGTAACAGGACTCGTCAACACAACTATTAAAATGGGTAGAAAAAAAGTTGTGGTACACAACAACCGTTTTAAGCCGTACTATGACTAACCTTTCGTTTTGGTTAAGAGCTACTCATTAAAATATAAATTTCGGCAATATATCCAATAGCCTGATGTAATATTTTTCTATTGTACAATTCCATTCGCAGAACATGCCTCTCCAGGTGATTTTATTGATCGTTTTACTAGAGCTTGTGACTTGTGTAGACAGTCAGGCATATGTTACGATGTTGGATAAAGAAACTGTAGTACACGCCGAAAAAATAGACATATTTCAGCATTCCCTAAGCACATGGGTATTAGCAATCCACTTAGAGGGCAACGGGTTGCTAGAAGAGGGAAACCAACTGAAAGAGTCCGTTCGAGCTTTTTACGAAACGTGTCATGCAACGGAGGCAAATTTATTAAATAAATATGAAAAAAAGTATGTTAAACCCCACTGCGAACTAGCAGCTAAAAGTTTGACAGATATAAGTTCAAGAGTGAAGCAAAACCAAAAGGTTTTACAAAATCTATTTTTATTAAAAATCGAAAAAAAATGGGGGTAGTAAATGTTATTGGCTAATGCTCTCTTGGGCGTGATGGATGAAAGGGATGCCCAAGTAATAAATTCCTCGATACAAAATTTACAAAATAATCAACAAACAAATGACCGTAATTACAAACATAGGGAAGAGCTTAAATATATCCGCAGACAAAATAAATACCAACTTTTCAAAGTTAAAGTTAGAACTAGAGACTCAAAAGAACCAAGAGGACAACCTGATGAAAATAGAACTAGTTACAAGTTCTATTGATAAAAAATTACATTTTTAACTATAGAACTAGTAAGTCTCGAGTTTAGACAAAATCGAATCCTGGACATAATTATCGACGAGAAGTTAGGCAATCTTCACAGATCCATATTAACCACCTCAGAGCTAAGGACTGCTCTTCGTGAAGTACAGTTAGATGCTCTTGATGCGTTCAAATTTCCGTTCAAGCTTAATACAGTCGTTCCTAGTGAGTTAGGCAAAATAGCTGAAATAAAATTGGAATACGCTCACTCAGAACTAGTAATCATAGCAGACATTCCTTTAATTTCAGGAGAATATGACTTTTACAGACACACCAATTCCAATTAAATCGAAGAAAAACATTCATTGGTATGTTCAAGTCGACGAACCCTTTTTGGCAATTAATTTTTCTTAATGCAGATAGTTTTCACCAATGCATAAAGTACAAGGATGGAATATATTTAAGTAAACGTAATTTGGTGGTGAGAACTGAAAATTCCCAAAATTGTATCATTAATCTTGTGTTGTTCGTATATGCTGACTCACAAGAATGTCTCTTGCTGGGGCGCTATGACGTATTTATTCTACTGTCAAACTGTACAACAATATGAGGTTAGTGTGGCCTGACTTATATATATACATTTACATAGGTTATTATTTACATACGTTTGCATGATATTGGTGTTGCTGGAGATAGCTGTTGCGACGGAGCTTACCTATCGGAGTTTCGATAATGTAAAGTACGAAATACACGATACAATCGTTGTACCGATTGGTGTTGTGCCGACATCGGCCCAACCGCTGTATGTAGCAAACACACGATACAATCAGCATGCGATTTCTATACAACCAGAATATTTTTTCAGTCGTTCTTCAGGAGTTGGTACTGAATTATTAATTTGATTACATATGTCTGAGTTAAATACAAGGAAGAAATGTATAATAATATGTGCAGGTGCACTGTTTAATGTAAGACAAAAAAAAAAGAAAATGGGTCAAGGAGTGGCTTTTGGAAAGATCTCTGCATTCTGATATTCATCTTGTAGAAAAATTAAGAATTACGGAGCCAGACGACTACAAATATTATTTGCGTATGCAAAGCGAACAATTTGAACATCTTTTGAATCTTGTGGCACGTGTTGTTTCAAAACAGGAAACTTTTATGAGATCACCAATATCAGCTGAGCAGCGTTTAATCCTAACATTGCGTTATCTAGCTACTGGATGCGACTTTAGTGATCTTAAATTTAGCTCAAGAGTATCAGCCCAATCCATTGGAAAAATTGTGCCTGAAACCTGTTGGGCTATTTACAATGCCTTAAAAAGTAATTACTTAAAGGTAGGTTTATAACAAAACGATATTGCAAACGACTGGTAAAATTTCATTTTTTCTTTTAGTTTCCGTCCACTGAAACTGATTGGAGAAATATTGCTGAAGGATTCAAGAAACAGTGGAACTTTGAACACTGTATTGGAGCAATGGACGGAAAACACGTCCTCATCAAAAAACCCCCGAACAGCGGCTCAGATTTCTTTAACTATAAGGGAACACACAGTATTGTTTTATTTGCCATTGTAAATTCTAACTACGAATTTATATACGTTCATGAAGGTACTAATGGAAGGATTTCTGATGGAGGAGTCTTAAAAAGGACCGATTTCTATGAGAAGTTGCATAATCATACACTTCAGATACCACCTCCAGAAAAACTTGAAAAGAATTCATACGTTTGTCCTTATGGTTTTATTGGTGACGAGGCATTTGCCTTGTCAGAAAATATTTGGAAGCCTTTTTTCCAAATAGGCATTACGAAAGAAGAAAGAATTTTCAATTATCGACTAAGTAGAGCTCGCCGTGTAGTAGAGAACGTGTTCGGTATGTTGTGTTCCAGATTTAAAATCTTTCAAAAACCAATAAAAACCAATTTAGTGCACGCCGATGCAACTATTTTAGCTTGCTGTGTGCTACATAATTTTTTAAGGTTTCATTCGCGTGATCATGTTACCGACAAATGTGTAGATCGCGAAGATTCGGACAAAGGTATCATAATTCCAGGCACCTGGCGACAAAATGAGGAGATGCCTTCCTTAAGCCCGTATGACACTACATTTTTTTCTCATTTTTAATGCTCTGAAAATGAAATTAGAGCAGTACTAAAAATTCACTACTGAAATTTCCATTAAGTGTGAGTGCGTACACACTAACCTAATAAATGTGAAAATGTCAGAAAAAATGCATTAAAAATGTAACCCAAACTACATTTTTCAGCCGCTGGCAGCTTGTTTTTTGACATTTCTGCATTAAATTGGTTCATTGCAAAACTAAATTGTTTTGAAGTTGCGAAATGGATCCAGATGTACTTATTTTGTGTGTTTTAAATATAAATTTATTAATTGCAACCGTTTTGGAAATGTTCAAAGAAAAACAAAAACCTAAATTCCCAATTAATTTTTGCCGTTTGTGATTCTGTTCGGCTCAATACAAAAACAAAAGCTGACAGTTTATTATTTTTCTGCAAAATAATTGCTTTCCTTTTCTTAAAAAAATCGTGTGGTCTCTTTTATGCAAGGCTGACACTCAAACATGATTTAATGCATTAAAAATGAGAAAAAAATGTAGTGTCATACGGGCTTTAGTTAAAGCAAGATCTAGAACACAACTTGGCAATGCAAAAGAAATAAGAAATAAATTTAAGGAGCATTACAATAACGAAGGAAAAGTTCCATTTCAGAACAAAATGTGTGGTCTTCCTGACTAAAAGATTTAACTAAAAATTTAAACACATTTCGAAATACTTTATTTAATATTGTCACTTATGTTTTTCATATTATTTATCAAAGAAGTAAGGCACAATATAAGTGTATCAAATGCAATAAGAAATAAACGTTCGTCTGAAATTGGGACTTATGTCTGCTTATTTAAAATTTTTAAAAACAAAAACTCTGATAACTCTGAGTCAAATTCAACTCTGCTATCAGGATTGTTTGACACAGGTATTTCGACTTGGTGAGATTCGGGTGTAGGTGAATTTCGAACGAATGCCGACTCCAAGGTCAATTGGTTCATCCTACCAGCGATCAGTACATCCGTTACTATTCTCTCAGCAATCAGGCGTTGTGTTGACTCCATGTTTCTAAAGTGTTCGGCAACCCTTTTTCCCAGAATATCAAATTCATCATTCTTATTTTCTTCAGTTTGTGTCATAAATTTACTTGCACTTTAAAAAAAAATTTTTTGTTGTTGTTCCAGTGATGTTTTTTTTTTTGGTTGAGAAGAAAGCGATGATGATGAACGGGAAATGCCAGCCCCGCTTACCTCAGGAGTTTGAGGTGCAGAATCGTATACCTACAACAAACTTATATTGAATACACACAATTTTTTTATTACAATTGAAACACACCTCGGTAATACGGTCTTCTTCAATAAAGTTATCATCATCCGTAGAAAAAGATAATGTGGAGTGGCCCTTTCGCGAAACTTCGCCGTCTTTTAAAAATAACAGTTGGTCGTAGTACCACAAAGTTGACTCGTAGACACTGTCTGTGCCAGAACCGGTGCTCTTGGAATTTTTGATTTTTCTATACTCTCTGCTGAATGATGTTCTCAGGTTCGCTATCCGCTTCGGTACGTAGTCCTTGTCGGCTTTTGGATCTAGTTCCTTACACTTTTCCACGAGGACCTGTAGTGCTTCCTCTCTCATAATTTTATTACTATATTCTTTTATATGTACGTCCCACAGACAGGGGAAAGAACGATATTTCTCAATGAAATCGGTCCAAAAGTCTTTTTGAAACCATGTTTTTTCCCTTTTTCATCATCCTATCAGAGAAGTTAAAACACAACTGAAATCTGTACGACGGTTGTATACACGAAAACACACAATACAATTTCCATACAATTTGTTGCATGCGACAGCGGTTGTACACTCGAAAACACACAATACGATTTCCATACAATTTGTTGCATGCGACAGCGGTTGTACACTCAAGCATGCGACCATACAATATCGGTACAACGGTCAGTTGTGTGGAAACACACGATACAATTGTCGTATACAACAATTATCGTATACAACACCAAATCTGTCCAACCGTTGGTACAACGATTGTATCGTGTATTTCGTACTTAAGAGCGAGGGTGGTTGGTCTTGTTGCCCACACCCGTTCGTCACGAACTCAAACTAATTCTCCGGAAATCAGTTCACCACTTTGCACTGCTTGATGTCTTCGGTTGTAGTTTCATGTTTGCTTCTTTCTTCTATCATCCTCCTTCGTTCTCAGCTCATTGTAGTCGATTGCTTTTGATGCGTAGCATTTGGGAGCCATAGGCAATGTTGATCTAATTCGGCGGCCCATCAAAAGCTCTGCCAGGCTATAGCCGTTGGATAACGGGCTGGCGCGATATTCCAACAGCGCTTTATAAGGTTCGGCGTTTTTCTTGAGCTTGAGAAAGTGGGGACTGGATGTGATATGGCGAAATCCGTAGTCCCTTGCAAATTTGGAGAATTCCGAAGTGTGGACTGGTTCGAATTGGGTGCCGTTGTCGCTTCTCACCAGCTCAGGTACTCCGTGGCGTGCAAAAATTGACTTGCAGTGAATGATGACCGCTGCCGCTGTCAATCTTTCGAGCAAAGCGATCTCGAAAAATCTAGAAAAGAAATCAGTTATGATCAAGTACCAGTGCCCTTGGCATTTAAAAAGATCCATAGCTACCCTTTGCCATGGACGTGTTGGGAAGTCCGATGGCATTAGCTTCTCTCGAACTCCTTTTCTTTCTTGAATGCATGCAGTACTTTTTCTGATCATCTCGCCAATGTCAGTTGAAAGTCCTGGCCACCAGACAGATTCACGTGCTCTGCCCGGCACTTTGTTATTCCTTGATGACCTGCATGGAGTCTCCCGAGGACATCCTGTCGCATTGATGCTGGTATGATGAGACGACACCCCCGCATTAGCAGTCCATTCTCGTTGGCGATGTCGTTTCTGACTGCATAGTAAGGTTGCAGGATTTTTGCCAAATTGTGTTTTTCTGGCCAACCGTACAGCGCATAGTGAGTGATTTTGCGAAGAGTAGGATCACGTTGTTGTTCTGTCCAGATCTCCTCCAACTTTGAGTCGGACGCTGGAATGTGAGCAACCACCAGGCTGACGTGTGAGAAAGTCTCCTCTTCCAGTGCGTTGTAGCTGTTCTCCACGTTTAAAGGCTGTCGGCTGAGTGCGTCTGCTGCAATCAGATCCTAACCTGCAGTGTGGAATATTGAAAAATCGTACTGCATCATTCTCATTCTGAACCACTGCAGCCGTGGGTCAGATCGTCCAGGTTCTTGGTTGTAAATATAGGCACAAGAGGTTTGTGATCGGCCTCCAGATGGAATCTGATGCCAGTGATAAAATCTTGGAATCGCTCACAAGCCCAAGTGAGCGCCAAGGCTTCTTTCTTAATCTGAGCGTAGCGTTTCTCGCTGTCGATAAGCGTCCGAGAAGCGTAAGATATTGGCTATAACTTACGGTCGTATTGACATTGACGAATAACAGCTCCGATCCCATATGATGAACTGTCAGCTGATACGATAGTTTATTTTTTGCTATCATATATTGCCAGCACAGGCTCGCTGGTAAGAATTTTCTTAACTTGAGCGAACGAATTCTCCTGCGCTGGTCCCCATGTGAACATTTATTCCTTCTTCAGCATTTCGTTGAGAGGTTGCAGGACATCCGACAATCTTGGCGTAAACTTACCGTGATAGTTGATCAGTCCGATCAGGATACGGATTTCGTGTACGTTTTTCGGTCGCTCCATATTGAGAATAGCGGAGATACGATCGCTATCGGGATGTACGCCCTCTCCATCTAGAATGTGTCCTAGAAACCTAATGCGTTGGACACCAAACCGGCACTTGGACTCGTTGAGTGTGACCCCTGAGTCCTGAAGACGTCGCAGAACTAGCCGTAGTAGTCGGTCGTGCTCGTCGGCTGTGCCACCCCACACAAAAATGTCATCCATTTGACAAAGAATTCCTTCCAATCCTCGAACTAAGTTCGACATTCTCTTCTGGTAGTGTTCTGGAGCGGATGTGATGCCGAATGGGAGGCGATTGTAACAATATCTCCCGAACGGTGTTATGAATGTTGTCAGCAATTTAGACTCTTCAGTAAGTTTTATTTGCCAGAACCCACTGATTGCGTCCAGCTTGCTGAAGAATTTTGCCCCTGTCAGCTGTCCTAGAGTGTGCTCGACAGACGGCATAGGATGACGTTCCCTCTTCACGAACTTGTTGAGCCGTGTCAGGTCCACACAGATTCGGATGTCTCCACTTTTCTTCGTACTGATGACCATCGGCACGCACCAGTCGGTGGGCTTGTCCACCGGTTCGATTACCCCTTGTACCACCATGTCATCCAATTGCCGCTTAAGTTTATTGAGAAGCGGGATTGGAACGCGCTTCGGTGTGTGTGTAGCAAAAGGTACGGCTTGATCTTCCATCTTGTACCCAACCCACTGAATAATTTCGCAAACTTCTGCTTCGGTTTTACTTTGGTGTGGATCTCTACGTGGCTAATGCGCCTCACCAGTCCAAGGTCCTCACAGGCCGGTAACCCCACAAAAGGCTGTGCCAAGCCCTTTACCACGTAGATGGTGTCCATCTTTCGCTCCTGTAAATAAACCGACTCACCTCGAAACATGCCCATGGTACGAAGTCTGCCTTTGTTTGGCCCGCAAAGAATCTGGTCCGACAGAAGGAGTGTAGTCTTCTTGAATTTTTGCTGAAAAACCGCAAATGGGATGGTGGTGACGTCAGTTCCCGGGTCCAACTTCCAGTTGATGATGACTTCATTAATGGCTACCTCCGCTGTCCATCGCTTGTTACGGTTCTCAGAATCGTTGCGACTACATACCGTTGATACGGCTCCGAGAAAATTCGGTGCATGGTTGTCCACCTTGGCAGTGACTTGCTTAATTGTTTTTGTTACCAGGCAAGCACGTGCGTAGTGACCTTGCGTGTTGCAGTTATTGCAAGTTTCCCTTTGCCTGGGCAGTCATCCTTCTTGTGCTTTGACTTGCCCGCGCACCATCTGCGTCGCCATACTTGTCCTCCTTGGCCACGACTGTCGGTGTTTCTGGCTTTTGGTCTTCGGTTTTTATCCCCTTTACATTTTGATGCGATGAAGTCCACAGTTTTGTCTTCTGTGTCCCTGGCAAGGTCTCGCAGCTGCCTCCTTATGGCTTCGCTTTGCCTCGCGTTCTGGGCGGCCTTCTCCAGCGTGAGAGCGTTGTCCATCTGGAGCTTTCGGAAAGTTTGCGGTCTCGCACTCCGACTACAATGCGGTCGCGGATTAGTTCATCATGCAGCTGACCAAAATTGCGGTGTTCGGCCAATGCGTAAAACGATGTGATGAGCGTATCCACCGCCTCACCTTCCTCCTGCTCCCTTGAATTGAAAACTGCACGCTCGTAGATAACATTGCGTCAAATGACGAAGTAGCTGTCAAACTTATCCATCACCACTTTGAACATCTTCGTGTCGGCATCGTTCATTCCAAAGGAGAGGAAAATGTCCTCTGCCTGGCATCCCATGATATAAATGAGGGTGTTAACTTGCTCTTCCTCTGTTTCAGCGCTCAGTCCTGATGCCTGCATGAAGCGTTCGAAACGCCTCCTCCATTTGGGCCACTCCGAAGGTGTCGAAAATGTAAAGGAATCGGGGCACTGTACCTGGAATTGTCCAGCTGTTGGTGCTGGACTTGGTTGCTGTTGAGTTGCGAGAGGAACATTTGCGTCGTTGACGCATTTTTTTTTTTTTTTTAAAACACCACTTCTTCAAATGAGTAAATAAAATTATTAAAAAAAAAACACCGCTGCTACCATGTGTTGTTCGTATAAGCTGACTCACAAGAATGTCTCTTGCTGGTCCGCTATGATGTATTTATTCTACTGTCAAACTGTACAACATTATGAGGTTAGTGTGGCCTAACTTATATATACATTTACATAGGTTATGTAAAACATTTTCTGATGTAAAATGTGTTTATCATTATGTACCTAATTTCAATTCGTTAAAATGTTTCTTGGCCACCCTGTGCTCTTATTTGCAAAGGCTAATATATATAATCTATCGTATACATTTACATTCTTATCTAGAATAGACAATACTGTTTAACAATGCATAGTCGTAAAGTCGAACGATTTGAACCACACTTTTTTATGTAAACTCTCGATTATGTTGTTTGTAACCGTAAGCTAATTATGTATGATCTGCGCTTGTCAAATATTTCGCGGAAGCAAGTAAAACAGTCTGAATAAAGATATCCTATGAGCAAAACATGTCTGAAAATGCCGCAGATTTGAAAGAGGAGGAAAGCGTTCTTTCTCAGAGGTTAGAAAAGTTGCGTGAAATGGTTTAAAGAAAAGAAGAAATCGTTTCACTGCACAAAAGATTAGCCGAGTTAAATAATCCAGTAAATGAGATCCGATCATTGTGTACATTCCGTGATGTTGAAGATGAAATTCCGACGTTTTCTGGAGATGATAATTATCTTGTTACAAAGTAGATCAGCAGCTTTGAGGATGCAAAACTCTTGTACAAATTCAGTGAGTCAGAAAGCTTCGTTTATGCCAAGAGATTGCTGAAGGGAACAGCAAAGTTGTTTCTGAGATCTACGTCATGTCGTTCTTGGGGTGAGTTGAAAGCAGCCTTGCTCACAGAGTTTCATGAGCACGCTACAGCTACGGACGTTTACAATATGTTGCGATGTCGTAAGAAGCGGAAGGATGAAACGTTTCAACAATATGTGCTCACAATGCAGGAGATAGCATCCCTAGCAGACATCGAAGAACAAAACGTCATAACCTACGTCATCAAGGGAATTCCAGACTCAATTTTCAGCAAACAAATTTTATTGACTGCGAATAGCATCGCCGAACTAAAGGTCATTTTACGAAAATATGAGAAGATGAAATGTGATCTGCAACCATCTACATCGGTGTTTAACAAGATATCCCCTCAACCAAGAAGTTCATCAAACACAAGTACTAAGGCCACTATCAGGTGCTTCAATTGTAATGAAAGTGGGCATATATCAACCAATTGCCCAAAGCCCCGAAGAGAAAAAGGTTCCTGTTTTCGCTGTGGACAAAAGGGACATGTATTAAAGGATTGTCCACAATCAACATCAGTTCTTGTGGTCCAGCATACTGAACTACAAATAGAAAACCAAATGTCTTCCATTCTGCCTGACTTTCATGGAGTTTTCGAATACGGATTTCAAGAAGATGACTCTGGAGCTGTCCGCTTGTGCATGTGATGACAATGATAGATACTGGAAGCCCGATCAGCTTTGTGCAGCAGCGCTATGTTCCGCCATTTCTGATGACATCTGCACCAACTCCAATGCATGACTATGTAGGTATCAACAATTCTAAGTTAATTATGTTAGGAAATGTATTTTGTAATGTTAAGGTTAATAACAGTTATGTTAATTTATGTTTGTTTGTTGTTAAAAATGATACGATGAAAAATGCGATAGTGTTAGGACTAGACTTTTTGAAAAAAAGTAATATAAAACTTTCTGTAGGAGAAGAAAAGATAGATATAGTTAAAAAGAATGATATAAACGACTCGCTTTGTGAAGAATTTGTAAAGGAAATTTTAAGTAGTGATACATCGGATAATTGCGACAAATCGGTTTGTCTTAAAATTAATGAAAATTTAAATTACGGTAACGAAGAATTAGTTAGAAGTTTGATTGCGCGAAGTTTTTCGACAAATGACCAATTTTCAGATGATTTTGAAATGAAAATAGTTTTGACGAATGAGAACAGTGTTTTTAATTGCGTGCCTCGACGACTGCCTTATGCTCATAAGTTGGAACTTCAAAAAATTCTAGACGATTTGCTAAAGAACAATATTATTCGTGAAAGTAATTCACCTTTTGCCTCGCCAATTGTCTTAGCAAAGAAAAAGACAGGCGAATTGCGCCTTTGCATAGATTTTCGTCAGCTGAACAAAGTGACAATAAAAGACAATTTTCCTATTCCTCTTATTGAAGATCATTTGGACAGATTACGCGGCAAGAAGTATTTTTCGCTAATTGCTTTAAAAAGTGGATTTCACCATGTTAAGATGGCTGAAGATTCCGTCAAATTTACTTCCTTTATAACACCCTTAGGACAATTCGAATATCTTCGCATGCCTTTCGGGCTTAAAAATCAGCGGTACATAAATATGCTATTCAAAGATCTCATAAGTTCAGGAAAATTACTTGTCTACATTGATTTAACAACTGCTTAAAATGCGTACACTTCTCTCCACCCTATGGTAAAAAGGAAGCAATTTTGCATAGCATTCCAAAAGGTGATAAACCTTTCGACACCATTCACGTTGACCATTATGGTCCATTACCATCCTCTGTTCGAAATTGTAAGAAACACATATTTCTAGTTGTCGATGGATTCTCAAAGTACACTAAACTATTTGCAGTTAAAAGTACGAGTACAAAGGAAGTAATCCAGTGCTTGGAAACATATTTTTCGACTTACAGCACGCCAAATCGTTTAATTTCAGACAGAGGTAGTTGCTTTACTTCCGATGAATTCGCCTTATTTTGTGGAGTATTGTGTCCAACATATTAAGGTTGCAACTAGTTCACCCCAGTCTAACTGACAGGTGGAACGTGTAAACCGATGTTAGCCAAGGAAAGTGAAATTGAACCTGCTGATTGGACGAAACATTTGCTTAAAGTGGAATTCGCAATGAATAACACTATTAATAAAGGCACGGGTTTTAGTCCAAGTATTTTGCTTTTCGGCGTTGCGCAAAAGGGAATTGTTAACGACAAAATTAAAGAATATTTAGAACAGAATGTAATTATTGAAGAACCGAGAAATTTAGAATTGTTCAGGCAACAAGCAAGTAAAAAAACTGTTCTTAGTCAGGAATTGAATAAGGTCTATTACGATAAACATCATAAGAAACCTCATGAATATGGTATTGGTGATTTTGTCATGGTCAAAAACGTTGTAAATACTCCGGGTATAAACAAAAAACTTCTAGCTAAATATAAAGGGCCATATGAAATAATAAAAAAATTGCAAAATGATCGTTATTTAATAAAAGATCTGGAAAATCTTCAGATTTCTCGCGTTCCTTATGAAGGAGTTGCGTGTCCTGAAAATATGAAACCGTATGTTTTATCTTGAATAAAAATGTCAAATTGTTCCCATGTATCTATACTTATTATCGTCTAAATACGTAATCTTTATCGTATAATAGTTTTATTGTATAATTTTTATTTATATTCATAAATATCTTTGACTAAATATGTTTGAAAAGAAAATTTAATTGTATCCCATGTCTTATTGTTAGTCAATATGTATAATGTATTTTGCTTACATTCGATATCAAATCGAGGACGATTTCTATTCAGGATGGTCGAGTTGTAATTGTTTATCATTATGTACCTAATTTCAATTCGTTAAAATGTCTCTTGGCCATCCTGTGCTCTTATTTGCAAAGGCTAATATATATATTCTATTGTATACATTTACATTTTTATTTAGAATAGAGAATACTGTTTAACAATGCATAGTCGTAAAGTCGAACGATTTGAAGCACACTTTTTTATGTAAACTCTCGATTATGTTGTTTGTAACCGTAAGCTAATTATGTACTATCTGCGCTTGTCAAATATTTCGCGGAAGCAAGTAAAACAGTCTGAATAAAGATATCCTATCAGCAAGACGTGTCTGAGTTTTTTGGTCAAGTTGAATGTTTTCTTTTTTTTTTATGTCAAACGTATGTGTTTCGGAAATCTGTATTACAGTTATTATTTACATAGGTTTGCATGATATTGGTGTCGCCGTTATCTTCCGACTTGCTGGAATCTACTTGCTGGACATATATCCCCGGAAAATTGCAATATTCACATATTTAACTCTACACGAGAAATTTGGTATAGTCTGAGTTCAACAAACACTTGGCTATTTGTAGTGCCACGGGATACACGTTTAAAAATAATCTGTAACTCACAACTACAAATTTTTCCGATTAAGGGCACTGGGATACTCAGTTTAGACGCAGGATGTAAGGCGATGTCCACGGAGGCTACCCTTGAAACCGTGCACCAGGTAGTAAAAACGTCAAATATTACAGTGTATTTTAGTTCAGACTTTGTAGATACTATCCAAATTCCGGATGTAAAAGTTAAACCAAGACCCATTAGCAAAGACTTAAACAGCATCGGTTTTGAGGTTGTTTCTAATAGCGTTCCGCTTGATATTCATCTAACCGGAAACAGCTATGTAAAATCAAACGACGGTTATACATCAAGCTTCTGTACCTTATTTTAGTGTTTTTGGTAATTATTCTTTTCTATTCTTTTCAATCGGCGAAAATAAATATCGAGGAAAAGAGAAAAGAGAAAAGAGAAGTTATAAAAGGAGAAAAAGGAATTGAAGGAAGAGTAAGAAAACCAAAAACAAATACAAATCTGTGTGTGCTCAACAGGCAGTTGATCTGTGTGAGCCGACGCGATTAGATGCGCCACAGAATTGTCTAAAAATTTGTTATTTTAAAATTAGTGTTTATTCTATCATCAGAAGTGGGATAAAAGTGCCCTGTAAAATTGTGGAAAAAAAAAATCCATTTCATTAGGACATACGAAGTGCAGTGTTTTTTAATATAAATATTTTTCATTCGGTTCGTACGCTGCGCTGTCGTGTTTGTGCTTGTCTGTTTATGTCCATAGACATCCGATTTTCTGTGTGCCCTGTGTGTGTGTGTTTATGTCCATAGATCGGTTCGTACGCTGCGCTGTCGTGTTTGTGCGTGTCTGTTTATGTCCATAGACATCCGATTTTCTGTGTGCCCTGTGTGTGTGTTTATGCCCGTAGATATCCGATTTTCTGTATACCCTGTGAGTGTGTGGGTAAGAGTAGATAAACATATAACTGATCAACAACAACGGGATTGCCGGCGGCGTAAGAACTGAGTGAGTGATTATGCACAGAAAAAATATTGGTTCGAGGAAGAAGGGGAGGGAGACGACAATAGAGATGGACGATGCAAATCAGGATGTTGTCAATCAGACGGACAAAGGCGTTGAAAGAAGAGACGAAAATTTTGTAATTACTGTAGATGCTATCAGCGAAATTCTACGTAGTACACAACGTGAAGGTAGTAGCTCCGTTGGATTTCCCTGTTTCGACCCTGATTATTCTCGGGTTGACGTCCATAAATGGTGTGACGACGTAGATGTGAGGGTACAGCGCGACCGTTTGGAAAATTTTGATACTATTCCCAAAGTACAAGCTGCATTGTTAGGGCGGGCAAAAGTTTGGTATGGCAAGTATGGTTACCAACATTATGAATGGTCTGATTTGCGCTTCTTTGATCCATTCATTTTCAAGCGGTGCAGACATAGTTGATCAACTGCGAAGAGTTGCAAATTCCGAAAGCAACGAATTTGTGTCCTACAGCGACTTCGCAATGGAAAAAGTTTCCCAAATAAACCGACTACCTTTCGATATTCCTGAGGACAAGATTGTCAAAATAGTTATAGGGTGTATTTCCGAGATTAGTCTGCGAAATTCTTTGACGTTTGTCATGCCAACTTCAGTACAAAGTCTTATTGATCATTTGTCATCCATCCGCGAAAGCCCTCGTCGGAAGCACGACCCTCCAGCTCGTGGTCATCAGGGAAAAGATTTTAGCGCTGCTAGGCATTTCCCTTCACGTAGACACGAAAGTACAGAATCGCCAGCTAAACGTCCTCGAGTCGAAGAAGAAAGACGCTGTTACTGCTGTGGAAAATTGGGACATATTCGAGCGAAATGTCCACAGAAGATGTCACAGGAAAACAGAACCGGACAGGAACCTGCCAAGGTAAAATTACCAATTAGTTCTGATAGGGGTCAAAAATGTGGCTTTTGTTTAAAAACTGGTCACAATGAGAGCACCTGTTGGGCAAAACAGCGAGCTGAAAAGAAAAATGTCAACCTATGTGGCGAAAAACTAACACCAGATATGATGACGCCAGTTATAATCAACGGGAAGCTGTATTATTGTTTGCTTGACACGGGGTCCGATTGCTCCCTAATTAGGATATTGCCGATAAAATAACTACAAAGAAAATACCATCGTTTCTCTCTGTGCAAGGAATTGGAAAAGAGCCCATTCTATTAACCGTACGAGTAGATCTTTTGGTCGAATTCGAGGAAGCCACTGTGGAAATAGCTTTTCATGTTACTGAGGGGGAGTATTTGAAAAATGAGATGATTGTTGGTAGGGACGTTTTAATAGATTCTTCTTTGAAGATAGTCGTCAATAGGCACGGATCAACCCTGAGACAAAACGAATCAGCCATTTGTCTGACTACCCATGTAGATGTAGCGGACATTCCAGAAGTACCACCATCAGACCTGGAAAAATTACAAAAGATTCTAGATAAATATTCTCAACAAATGATTACTGGGCTCCCCGTAGCAAAAGTTACGACAGGCTGTCTTTCTATGCCACCGTCAACTATCGACCATATAGAATGTCACACAGCGAACGCCAAATAACATCTAAATTAATCAGTGATCTAAAGTCATGCGAAATTATTAGGGATAGTAAGTCTCCATTCGCCAGCCCAGTAGTTCTTGTCAGAAAGAAAAACGGACAAAATCGGCTTTGTGTTGACTTTAGGGCGTTGAATAGAATTACTGTTAGGGATCGATACCCGTTACCCCGAATTGAAGATCAATTGGAGAGACTGAAAGGCAACAAATATTTCACTTCTTTGGACATGGCATCAGGCTTCCATCAAATCCCCATCGCAGAAGACTCCATAGAAAAAACGGCTTTCATTACGCCGGATGGCCACTTCGAATATCTGCGGATGCTATTTGGCCTCACTAATGCTCCAGCCGTATTTCAGAGGGCAATCAACATGGCTTTGGGAAAACTTCGAGATACTGTTGCACTGGTTTACTTGGATGACGTCCTCATTCCGTCAACATCCGTGGAAGATGAACTTAAAAATCTTAACGTTGTATTAGGGGCATTAACTACAAATGGGTTCTCTATCAACCTTGAGAAGTGCAAATTTTTACAGACTAAAATTGAATATTTGGGGCGAGAAATCACTTTTAGCGGAGTCAGGCCAAGTAAAGTTAAGATTGATTCATTAGTAAGATCACCAACCCCAGCAAGTGTAAAACAAGTGCGTCAGTTTATGGGATTGGCGAACTATTTTCGGAAGTATGTCCCAGAGTTCGCTGCAAAAACTAGTTGCATCACCGCCTTAACCAAAGTCAATGCGAAATTTGAGTGGACAAATGAGTGCGAAATAGCGAGACAGTACATATTGCGACAGCTAACGTCACGCCCTCTACTAATAATATTTGATCCCAAACTCCTAACTGAATTGCATACTGATGCAAGTTCCATCGGATATGGTGCCGTCTTGTTTCAGCGGATCGAGGGTCGATTGCATGTAGTAGCGTATTAAAGTCAAGCTACGAAGCCCTATGAAATAAACTATCATAGTTATGAGTTAGAGACTCTTGCGGTGGTGAATGCACTAAAACATTTCCGTACTTATCTACTGGGTATTCGGTTCACTGTAGTTACCGACTGCAACGCTATTAAAGCAACTAAGCAGAAGAAAGACTTGCTACCTCGCGTTGCTAGATGGTGGATATACCTCCAGGATTTTGATTTTGATATAACTTATAGAAAAGGTCAAACTATGGTCCATGCGGACTACCTCAGTCGCAACGTACCACAGAAAGAATGCTACCACTTAAATAGTTTATCCGAGACTTGGCTACATATTGAACAAAGGCAAGACTCCACCACTTTGGAACTCATAAATAGAATTAGAGAAGGTGATACTGACAAAAAGGCACAATATACGATTCGTGGTGGATTACTTTATCGAAAGTTACAAACAGGAGATCGACTGTTTGTACCGCAACGGTGTCGGCTAACTCTAATGAGACGATTTCATGAAGATAATTGCCACATTGGGTGGGAGAAGACGCTTGCCAAAATGAAGGAACACTTTTGGATGCCGTCTATGACACAAAGCGTAAGGAAGTTTGTCGAATCCTGTTTAATCTGTCTTGTAGCTAAGAGACCCTCTGGAAAGAAACAAATTGAACTCTATCCAATCGAAAAGAGGCCTATACCATTTCACACCGTCCATGTGGATTTCATGGGTCCATTTCAGGCGAAAAATCTAGACGATCCTCGATATATCTTCATACTTGTGGATGCTTTCACCAAATTTGTTGTCCTCTTTCCATGTAAGACCTTGCAGGCTTCAGAGACGGTTCAACACTTTCGTAATTATGTGATGTTATTTGGTGCGCCTTATAAAATCGTGAGTGATAGAGGGTCAAACTTCACAAGCAATGAATTTAAGAAGTTTTGCGCATCACTTGGCACAGAACACCATCTTATTGCCCCGGGAGCTTGTAGGGCGAACGGACAAGTGGAGAGATATGTGGATACCGTTGCCAATCTTCTACGAACCAATTTGGATATGAGCTTAGAATGGACAACGTACGTCAGTCGGGTGCAGTTGGCTTTAAATACAACTATAAACAAAACAACGGGGTTGTCTCCGTTAAAAGTACTGACCGGAGTAACTGGGCGTACTCCTGAGATTGGAGCACTTCTGTCAGAATTAAATATCGAGCCAGAATATGAAGATCCAGAGGCGATCCGTGCATTAGCTAATGAAAGGGTTCAGGAAAATGCTCTACGTATGAAAGTGAGATTTGACAGGAGTAAATGTAAACCAAAACCTTTGTAGATCGGCGATAAAGTGGTGTATCGCAGTAACCAGATACGGAAGTCTAAATTGGGCGTTCATTATCAAGGGCCGTACGAAGTTGTCGGCGTTCTACCAAACGATAGGTACAAATTGAAGAAGGACAACTCTAATACGATTATAGTAGCTACTAGAGAAGTAATTCGTCCAATAAGTGGGGAAGAAAATGCAAAGGGTACTTCAGCAGAGATCTAACAAATGAAAAAAAAAAAATAATAAATAAAGGTGAGTTCTATGTCACATTATATTAAATTTTATGTTGAGTGTATGAGGTGATAAAGAGACTATAGACAAGTTTCGTACCATGGGGGCAAAACCTCTGAACTATGGTAAAACAAGAAGGTGAAAATTATGAACAAGCTTAAGACTGCCTCTGAGTCATAATATTCATGGTTAAAAGAATCAATTCACTCTTGGATCCTAGCCTCTGAGTCGGATTCGTAGGCGGGGTACAGGTGTGTAGACAAGCTTAAGATTGCCTCTGAGCTGTGCTCCTGAGTTCCGGCCTATGAAGGTTGGACAAGCTACGCTCCTTGAGGGTTTGTGTTTTGTGTTGCAATATGCGTGATTGTGGTGGTTTGGACAAGCGTAAGACTGCCTCTGAGCTATTCCATCCGCAGTCATTGGCTTGTGTGATAAAACAATATCTAGTCTTACTTGTGTTAAATGGTTGAAGCAACTCCAATATTTTACAGATTGTTGTTGTCTTGCTGTGGCTTATGGGAGCAATGCTGATGCAGCAGAATATTGAAACGAACAGATGAGAAGCAGAAGATTATCATATTGGAATATTGTGCTTCAATGATAAAAATTTATTAAATTAATTATGTTAAATGGAGAAGTAATAATCGTTTCATTCTATCGAGAGCGATGAATATTGCAGGATGGCCGTGTTAGAGATGACACATTTGTATCAGTAAGTTGCACTGTGTTTTAGGCCACACTGTGCAGAGAAGTTATAAAAGGAGAAAAAGGAATTGAAGGAAGAGTAAGAAAACCAAAAACAAATACAAATCTGTGTGTGCTCAACAGGCAGTTGATCTGTGTGAGCCGACGCGATTAGATGCGCCACAGAATTGTCTAAGAATTTGTTATTTTAAAATTAGTGTTTATTCTATCATCATCATCGTACATATAATAAAACTGTAGAGTAAAAAGTGGTGGACTGCGCATCACGCGGAAACTACTAGACGGATTTTGATAAAACTTGGCATAGTGACTGCTTATGTTCTGGGACATGAGCAAAAATACTCCTACAAAATAGTCAAAAACTGCATATCTGCAAGGAAAATTATACTCTACACAGCCCTAGCTCAGTAATGGCTTATCGGATTGAAAAATGAAAAAATAGGTGAATTTAGTAAATTTTCCACTGATTCATTTACGGTATAAATCATCCTTCTGTGTTGTCCTGAAGCTGAGCAATGTTCAAAACAATTATTCAAATCATCGCCCACAATTTTCCTTCAGTGAAGATCACTGCCAGCAGTCATGCAGCAGTGGGTATCGTTCCAATAGTGTGTGTGTGTGTGAGAATATGTTCGCGCTCTTACGTGTTCATATGTTTTGCACTCCAATGGCCGGCCGTCTCTTTTCAGCGCACACATTCAGGTTGAACACATTTTCAGGTGTTGTTCATTGAGTTAAGTTTGGGAATGGGCTGGTGGTAATCGTGTGTCAAGTTGTATTCCTTCGTTTGTTGCTTCCTTTTCGTCGACGTTCGAAGTGGGTAAGAGGAAAATAACTGAACTTTGCTCAAATCTTCTTTATGTTGACTTTTTAGAAGGAATTAAAAATAGCGTCAGTGTTATGTAGTGCTTTTTGAAAATGTAAATTTTCGCTTAAGCATTTTTAACTGCAAGAAACTGAATTTCTGAATTTCATATCTTCTTAACCTTCCTATACCCGCGCATTGGTCTGTGAGACCGACAAATTACGCTTTTTGGAAAAATTTTAGTAACGGTGCAATTTAGCGCAGTGTACCTTATTTGTTAAATACTATAACTAATATAAACTTGTTTTATTTCGTTAACAATATATCACTCTACTGATTAAAACAAATTTCATAAAAATATTCGAAGTAGAAGAGAAACTACGGGCTCTTGAATTTCGGTCCCAGAGACCGTGCGCGGGTATACGTGTTATTTTTTTTCACGCGGGTATATATATCGTTGTCGGTCGTCATCCGTACATAAAATTATTCGACACTCTATGCGATATACAAATGTATGTATGCACATGCATATGTAAGTTAATTAAGTTTTATTTACTTTTCAGTTTTATTTCAGTTTTATTATAAAAAATAGTTATACGGACATAGTTATATTTATGTATAAAGAAAAAGAAAATAGGAAACCTATCGACTTGGTGTAAAAACTGATCTTAAGAATTTGGATTACGACTTGGATATTTTTGATTGGGAAACTTATATCGTTGCCAATGCCTTCAAGAAAAAATTCAAATCTTTCTCATTTTACCAGAAATGCTAAAAGAATTAGACTAAAGAAGTCTCAAGAATGTGAAGAAAATTATGAGACCCTCTGGAAAGAAACAAATTGAACTCTATCCAATCGAAAAGAGGCCTATACCATTTCACACCGTCCATGTGGATTTCATGGGTCCATTTCAGGCGAAAAATCTAGACGATCCTCGATATATCTTCATACTTGTGGATGCTTTCACCAAATTTGTTGTCCTCTTTCCATGTAAGACCTTGCAGGCTTCAGAGACGGTTCAACACTTTCGTAATTATGTGATGTTATTTGGTGCGCCTTATAAAATCGTGAGTGATAGAGGGTCAAACTTCACAAGCAATGAATTTAAGAAGTTTTGCGCATCACTTGGCACAGAACACCATCTTATTGCCCCGGGAGCTTGTAGGGCGAACGGACAAGTGGAGAGATATGTGGATACCGTTGCCAATCTTCTACGAACCAATTTGGATATGAGCTTAGAATGGACAACGTACGTCAGTCGGGTGCAGTTGGCTTTAAATACAACTATAAACAAAACAACGGGGTTGTCTCCGTTAAAAGTACTGACCGGAGTAACTGGGCGTACTCCTGAGATTGGAGCACTTCTGTCAGAATTAAATATCGAGCCAGAATATGAAGATCCAGAGGCGATCCGTGCATTAGCTAATGAAAGGGTTCAGGAAAATGCTCTACGTATGAAAGTGAGATTTGACAGGAGTAAATGTAAACCAAAACCTTTGGAGATCGGCGATAAAGTGGTGTATCGCAGTAACCAGATACGGAAGTCTAAATTGGGCGTTCATTATCAAGGGCCTTCAAGAAAAAATTCAAATCTTTCTCATTTTACCAGAAATGCTAAAAGAATTAGACTAAAGAAGTCTCAAGAATGTGAAGAAAATTATGAGGCGAGACTTACTGCAGCTCGAGAATATCAGGCCAGAACTTGCGCATCAGATTCTTCTACTCAACGTGAGTCTCGGTTAAGTACACAGCGTTTTCGCACGGCGGCCTGTCTATCCGTTAACCATCAGCGCCTTGCATTAACGCGTGAGCCCGAAACTTTCACCAGAGAATCGCGCTTAAGTTCCCTGAGAGCTCGCACAACGGCTGAAAGGGAAAGAGTACATGAAATACGCCAGGCAGAAACACCAGAACAACATCAATCACGTTTTGAGACTGATCGAAATCGACACTCTCTTAATAGAATGCCAGAAGTTTGTGATGAATCTCAAGAAAATGACACGGCAAGCAATGTTCTTCTTTGGGTCAACAAGGAAAAAAGTGGTTTTATGTATTCGCCTAGGATTGACTATGCTGAGTTTGCTTCCATAGGCGGTATGATCGTAAGTTGCAATTATTGCGGCGCTCTCAAATGGAGAAAAGAACCAAATGGAATCTGTTGTTCGGGTGGAAAAGTTCATGTTGAAAAGTTTCAAGACCCTCCAGAGCTTATAAAATCTCTTTTAAATGGTGACCATGCACAATCAAAGCACTTCTTAGACAGTATCCGTTCATGTAATAGCGCATTTCAAATGACATCTTTTGGTGCTAAACAAATTACAGAAGGACCGTTTATGCCGACCTTTAAGGTGCAAGGCCAAATTTATCATCTCATAGGATCTTTGCTACCACAAGATGAGCCAAAATTTCTTCAGATTTATTTCGTTTCAGATTATAATGAACAGGCCAATATCAGAAATCTAAACTTTCCTCAACTAAATAGTGACCTTATATCTTTACTCCAAAACATGCTGCATCAGCTGAATCCGTACGTGCATAGTTTCAAAGCTGCATTGGAGTCTATTCCACAGGGACAAATCAATGATTACAAAATGATCATCAACGCTGATAGGCGTCCTGTTGGTGAACACCGCGGCCGGTACAACACCCCCGTCACAGATGAAGTTGCAGTGCTTTAGTTGATCAAGAATGTGATAAGCGTGGCATCGTGTTGCGCACTCACGACGATCAGCTGCAACGCATTTCCGAAACACACCGAGCTTACGACGCCCTACAATATCCTTTGATTTATTGCCACGGCGAAGATGGTTATAATTTCGGACTCTGCCAAGTTAATCCAACTACTAGGGTTACAAATTTTAATAAAAAAATATCAGCCCTACAATTTTATTCATACCTGCTGCAGATAAGGCGCAATCGTTTTATATATTTGCAACGATTTCGAGGATTGTTCAGCCAGTTTATTGTGGACATGTATGCTAAAATAGAGACGGAGCGTTTAGTGTACATACGGACTAATCAGAGACGCTTACGCGCCGAAGATTACGTGCATCTGCGGGACGCCATGCAAACTTAGGACGATTAGTAATCCTGCCATCCAGTTTTACCGGTGGTCCACGTTATATGCATGAACGTACGCAAGATGCTTTTTGTTACGTCCGAAAATACGGCCGACCTGACCTTTTCATAACTTTTACAACTAATCCAAAGTGGATTGAAATTTCCCAAGAACTTCTCCCAGGACATTCGTCTTATGATAGACATGATATAATAGCCAGAGTATTTCACTTAAAACTAAAGCTGATGATCGACCTGGTTACAAAAGGAAAAGCTTTCGGTTCTGCTCTTTGTTTTATGTACAGCGTTGAGTGGCAAAGCGTGGCTTGCCACATGCTCACATTCTCCTGTGGCTGCAAGAAAGAATTCGTCCCGATGCTGTTGATACGGTCATAAGTGCTGAATTTCCTGACCGGAACAAGGATCCAGTATTGCACGAGATTATAAAGACACACATGGTTCATGGGCCATGTGGTGCTTTAAATAGAAACTCTCCTTGCATGCAAGAGGATCACTGTTCTAAAAGATATCCTAGAGCACTAATAGAGCACACCGTGTCAGGGGAAAAAGGGAATCCATTGTATCGTCGAAGATCACAGCAGCAAGGCGGTTTCACAGCTACAGTCAGGTTACATGGTCAAGAAATTGTTTTGGACAATAGATGGGTTGTACCCTATTCACCCGTGTTATCAAGAACATTTCAAGCCCACATAAATGTCGAAATGTGTAACAGCGTCGAGTCCATCAAATATATATGTAAATACGTCAACAAGGGCAGTGACCAGGCCACGTTTGCGTTGAGAAATAATGAATACGACGAAGTCACGAGGTTCCAATCTGGACGATATATAAGTTCTTCTGAGGCGGTTTGGCGTATTTTCAGCTTCCCCATTCACGAGAGATATCCGCCAGTGATGCATCTGGATGTTCACCTTGAAGGCGGGCAACGGGTGTATTTCAACCCTGAAAATGTGAATGAGCGATTAGAAAACCCGAGACAAACCACTTTGCTGGCATTCTTTCGTCTCTGTGAAACAGATGGTTTCGCAAAAACACTGTTATACGACGAAGTTCCATCATATTACACTTACAACAAGCAGCAAGGTGATTTCAACCGTAGAAAACGTGGAAAAGCTGTGACTGGCAAACCCGGCATTTACAAGGATCACGTCATTGGAAGGGTCTACGCGGTGCATCCAAACAACTCCGAATGCTATTATTTACGCCTACTTCTATGTACAGTGCGAGGACCTTCTTCTTTTGACGAACTGCGAAAGGTTGACTGCATTGAATATCCCACTTACCAGGCTGCTTGCCGAGTGCGTCGCTTGCTAGATGGTGATCAGCATTGGGATGATGCTTTGTCCGAAGCATGCGTAAGCGATAGTCCACATCGCTTGCGTCATTTGTTTGCTATTTTGCTGGTATTTTGTGGACTTTCCGATGCTGCACAGTTGTGGCGAAAATATCAAGAAAAATTAGCTGAAGACTTTTCTAATGCACATCGCAACAATCAAACTAACCGCGAACTCAACGACAGGTTGCGTGAGAATAATCTGAATCGATGTTTGCTGGCTATTCAAGACATAGTTGCATCTATAGGGGGTAATGCTCTGTCTCAATACGGTATGCCCGCACCAACTTTAGACGGTGAACGCATTAATAGGGAATACGCGGTGGAAACAAACTATAATCCAGCGGAACTGGCCGAAACGTTGCAAAACGGTATCCTGAGTCTGACGGCGGAACAGCGTCTGGTATTCGATCGCGTGTGTCATAGCGTAGATGCTGCTTTGGGTGAAATCGTGTTTTTAGATGCACCAGGTGGGACGGGAAAAACATTTCTCACCAAAGTTATCTTGGCCCAAGTACGCAATTAAAGCAAAATTGCTCTAGCTGTCGCCTCATCGGGCATAGCAGCTACATTGTTGCCCGGAGGCAAAACGGCGCATACAATGTTTAAAATTCCGATAGACATAAACAATACGGAAAGTCCAGTATGTAACGTTTCCAGGAATAGTGACAAAGCAAGGGTTCTACGCGATTGTTGCTTAGTGATATGGGACGAGTGCACCATGGCAAACCGTAAAGCGGTAGAGGCAGTGGATAGAACCTTGCGAGACATCAGGCAAAACGACCGTCCCATGGGTGGTATTACAGTGATTTTCTGTGGTGATTTTAGGCAGACTTTGCCAGTAATACCACGAGGAACGAGGGCTGATGAAATTAGAGCCTGCCTAAAGAGCTCAAGTTTGTGGCGCAAAGTTATTCTGATGCATTTAAAAATAAATATGCGGGCGCGAACAGGAGGCAGCCCGAATGCACAGGATTTTTCAAATTTCCTACTTCAAATTGGTGAAGGCACGTATCCGCAAGAAGAAGGAAAAGTTATTTTGCCTACTAATTTATGTTCTACAGTTCCATCATTGCAAGACCTCATTTCTTCTGTATACGGTGACCTAACGCAAATAATAAATCATCACAACTCTTGGCTATGTGAAAGAGCTATTTTGACCCCTCGCAATGACCAAGCAGAAGCAATAAATGCAAAAATATTGACGTCTGTTCATGGGGAACATCAACAGAGTAATGGAACAAGAAGATGCTACAAACTACCCGGTAGAATTTTGAATTCTCTAAGTGCACCTGGCCTTCCGTCACACGAACTTAATTTAAAAGTCGGCGTCCCCATAATTCTCCTTCGAAATTTAAGCCCACCAAAATTATGTAACGGCACACGACTAAAAGTCACGAACCTACAGCTAAACGTGATAGAAGCCGGGATTTTAACAGGATGCGGCGCAGGAGATACCGTCTTTATACCCCGAATCCCTCTCATTCCAAATAATTTCCCATTCTGTTTTAAGTGTGTACAGTTTCCAGTTAGTTTATGCTACGCTATGACTATTAACAAAGCGCAGAGTCAGACGCTACACGTTGCGGGCGTGGACCTCAGTGTCAGCTGCTTTTCGCATGGCCAGCTCTATGTGGCTTTATCCCGTGTTAGCAGCTCCAGCAATCTTTATCTGTACTTCCCTGGTCGTTCTACTGCCAACATTGTGTATAGAGAAGCTTTGTGTTAATCTTAACTAATTAAATAAGACTAGACTTTAAATTGTTGTTGTTTTTATTGGCTTTGTTTTTGCTTTATATTACTTTCAGTAAGGTCCAAGGGTAAGAATATATGTCTTTATAAAAAATGGCATCTGTGCTTATATCAGTGGTCTGCGCGTACGAAGTCAAGAGCACAGATATCCTATTGTAACATTTTCAGTAAATCCTATCAATGTGGCTATCTATGGACTATGGAGAGGTCTTACTTCGATGAAAATACTTTTTGTATTAAAAGTGGCAGGCGGGTGAAGCAAGGCGAGCACGGGTCAGCTAGTTATTCATATGCGTTGTGTATTTGCGGTTTGGCGGAATATTTGTGAGGTTGGATTCTGGAACAGCAGTTAAAGGCTCACCTATAATGAAATGCGCTGGGGTTAATGGGTTTACATCATCATCTGACAAAGAACACAAAGGACGAGAATTCAAAATTGCTTCTATTTGTGTTAAAAGAGTTTATAATTCTTCAAATGTAATTCTTCAAGCTTTACCGATCGCACCCCAGCCAGGGACGTGCCGTGATGTTCTCAGCAGGGTGTTCTACACTTTTTTTTGTTAGATAATAACGTCTGTACGCAAGTCCAATACATTTAGTTTTTTTCACAAAAGTTTCCCAATCTCATCATAGAAACTGATCTTGTTTTTATTTTCTTAAGTAATATTTTTATCTATGGAAATCAAAGCTGTATCCTATAATCTTTCTTCAAGCGTGCGTCGTGTTTCTAGAATAAGATTTTATTCGCTTAAGTGCAGAAAACAATCTTTCAACTGAATTGCTTGTTGTTGGTATTGATAGCATTAAAGAGTTCAGCTTAAAAATTTTTGAGAATGTATCTTTTAAATTTATATACTAAAGGCATCCAAGTATGCGAAAATGCTTTGGAGTTGCGCACATTTAACTCATTCTTAAGCTTAACGAATTCAAAAAAAAAAAAAAAAACTTTTCGTAAGGAATTGAATCTTACATCCATTTGTGTTGACAAAGTATTAAGAATTTCAAAATATGCTCCCCTCTATCGCAACTCAAAACCTGTTAAATCCTTTAGATTTGGATTAACAACATTTTTAGCAAAATTGCACTGATTTTGAAACTGCGATCGGTTGTAAAATTTGCATTTTTGATACTTCAAATTTCTTACAGCAATATTGAATGTCGAATGATTTTGTTTGTAATAAGTAAAACAATACATCGGTAGGTAAATGAAAATACATACATATATGTACCATTAAATGTGTTGAACGTATGTATTAAGAAATTGTAAATCCTCCTGCTTCAGCACCCCAAGTAATTGCATCATCAATCATTTCTTCAAATAATATGGTCAAATCATAAGTATGAACTATATTAACAAGTCGAGATGAAACTAATCTCGTGGGGACGACTGTTGGGAGTCTGCGCTTAACAATTTGTTCCAAAAAAAAAATTCTCTTAGTTGATTGGAAAAAAAGGGACGATAGTCTCGACAGACTAATAATAATTATATATGAAGGAAATTCGCGAAAACAAGGTTTAAAATGTAAGCCTTACAGCGTGGGAAAATTACATTCGCTCTCTAACCCTGGCTTGTGTTCCATTTAAATCACTGGACATACATATGTACATAATTGCTGCATCATTGTAAGTTCGAGCTACTAGCTTTCCACTCCAATTTTAAGATTTGATTAAATCTATCAATTTAATGAAAAGTGTTGAATTGCTATTTGCTTTCGCTTCAGTCAATATGAGGTTCTAGGTTCTACAGAGCACATCGAACAATAACCAGTGTGAACATTAGCCGCTCTCAAAAATATTCGACTCACCCGGAGAGGTGGAATATTTATATTCCACTTCAATATTTTTTTATTCCACTTGGTAAATACACCTTAATAAAAAACAAATAAAAGTTTATTTTATACAAAACGTAAAACATGATAAACCAAATATGGGTAATACACCAATAAAAAAAATATTCCACAAATGGAATATTATATTCCACCATGGTCACATTGACAATAACTAATATGTGTTCAGGAAAGAGAATCGAACAAAATGCAACCGAAGAAACTTTTCTCATTCTCATTCTCACAGGCAACTGAGAACCCAAATTCATGTATTTTTACAGGCGGGTTGTTGGGACTTTGAATGTGGTAGAATTTTTTTTATATGGAGATTTCCTTTGGGTTGGTGCTCTAGTAACTGGAGAACAACTTGGCGAGTCGACGTCAAACTGAATTGTTTGTAACACTTTGGTGTGGATAAGTTGCGCGAGCGCGGCGGTTTCGATTTGTGTGCTCCGAAAAAAGGAGAACATTGTGTTCAACTTCAATTTGTGTACGATGGTAGTTTTGGGGTTGCGATTGTGACTGTGGTGTTTGGTTGATTTGGCTATGCTATGACGGTGCGGCGCAACAGAGTGAACAGAAATGGATGTTAAAGCAGTATTTTTAATTGAGCATTTTTGATTTGCAACTCGATTGAATATTGTATACAAATCAATTTTGTATTAAGACGGATTTCGTTGGGGTGTGCGGAGAACACCTGCGCACCTTAGAATAAACGTCACTGACCCCAGCCTCCCATAGCCCACCGAAATGTGGTGCTGATGGAGGTATGAAGTGCCATATAATTTTGTAATTTTCATTTAGATTACCTTGTCACCCGCCTCCCTCCTTTTACTCTCAGCTCTATTCGTAAGGGGTCGAAATTTGCACCGCGTAATTCTAGTGCGGACTTTGTTATTGAACCTTCTCAACAACAGCGTGGATTTTTGGTTGAGCAAAACCACGATCTCTGTACCTGCTTCTGTGTGCTCACCCACTTCTAGCACCTCCCGGTTCTCACTGAAGAATTCCGGGTTTAGATGAAAGAGGATTCTTTCAATCCTCTCCTTCGGAATGTGTGGGCCAGATATCAAAATACGGCCTTTCGGTCTTGTGAATTATAACAGGTCCTTCTTTCCGGCTAGTCGGATGTCGGCATTTGCCATGGAGCCTGAGATTTATTGACGAATGACTTCAACCAGTTAAGTGTGAAGTCATTGTCGCACCGCAGAATTTTAAAACCTTTGAAGGTTGTGAGCTGCTCAAAGAAGGGGGATTGACCCTCTTTGATGCCTTCTAGAATGCGCAGCTCCATGAGCCTCCATTCGTCTTTACTAAGTCTTTTGTCTGGCTTGTGGAAATCTACAATCCCTACCTGTAGATTGGTGTTGGCTATGACGTCCAACTTTGCTTCTTTGCCAGTCATTTTTACTGGTGGCGAAGTCGTATCATCCAGTCTTCCTCTCTTCGAACTTCCTGCGGTCGGTTTGGGTGCGCGTCAAGTGACTGTCTCCATGCCAATTGACAGGGACCTAAGACTGTCCGAGACTGCGGTGGATAGCAAGAGGCTTTCCCTCCTCGACTCGGTCAGTCTTCCGGCCGTTCGCCTAGTCTTCGCTGCACTATGTCCACTGGTGATGACCGAGATACGGGTGTTCTCCCAATCGGTCTGGGTTTGGGTTTATAACCTTCCGCCCGACCGATCGTGAGTGGTCTGGAACTATCGCAACTGAGGCGGGTGGCAAGCGGCATTCCCTCCTCGTCGCGTTTGGTCCCGCACCAGTTCCTTCCTCTGGTCGGTCACGACTTCTTAGAACTTTCCTGGAACAGCTTGCAGCCGGCTTGGACTTGGGTAGGTTCGAGTCGGTTGCAGGCCGAAGTGCAGCATCAGCTGAGGTGGGCAGCAAGCGGCTTCCCGCCCTCGCTGTGTGTGTACTTCTTACCATCAGCCCACGTCTGTTGGCGTCCTGTTTTAGGGGCCCTTTGAGAAGTTTTTTCCTTGTCCGTGAAGGAGTCCGGATCACGCTTTTGAGCCCCCGAATTAATCGAAGAGCGTTGCGCTTCCGATTGTGCAAAGTCGTGTCTGGTCTTGTAGTTGCGTTCCTAGTCATTACCGGTTTAGACACTGGTAGGCCTAGTCCCTGACCAGGTCTTCCAGTACTAACTACTGTCGCGAAACTACGTGCAGTGGAGTTCCCATTGTCAGGCAGGGGTACTTCCGTCAGGCGGTGCAGATGACGGTTGATTCTCCTCGAGGGAGTAGCAGCGCCTTGTCTCTTTGGGATTGTCTACCTCCACCTCACCGGCTTTCGAAGTCCTGACCTTCTTCAACTGCGGGTCTGGCGCTAGGGCTGTTGAGGAGGGGGGAACTCCTACAAACTTCTGTAGCATTGCTGATTGGGTTGAAGGCTCCAGGTGTGCGGATGTGATCGCAGTTGGTCCTGACTGGCGAAGGCTTGTCGCGGACTTAGGTGTTCCCATCAGCACCCCTACGCTCGGGTTACCTGAAGAGATGGGCACCTTCGAGGTACTGGCACCTGGCGTATACTCCGAAATTGCCTGCTCCTGCAGGTAGGCCCGTGCGTTATGGAGCCTTCCCCTATCCGGTTCGCTTAGTTCCTCCCACTTCTTTGTCCCTAATCTCTTGACCGTCAACTTGCAATTTTTTGACCTTCTGGATGCAGTCGACTGGTTAGAGAAGGATGAGCTGGCGATATAGCAGGTGTCGCCAGACTCCAGAAAAAGTTTTTCCAGACTGACGTCAATAGCCCCAATGTTTTCCACATCCGAAGTGAGAAGAAGCGCTTCTTCTTCCTTAGCTCCTATTTCCAGATCGGTTTTTATTGAGCTAGAAGTGCCGGATCGGTTTGTACTCTTCGCTTTGTTATTTTTATTATTGTTTCTATTCGTAAGGGGTCGAAATTTGCACCGCGTAATTCTAGTGCGGACTTTGTTATTGAACCTTCTCAACAACAGCGTGGATTTTTGGTTGAGCAAAACCACGATCTCTGTACCTGCTTCTGTGTGCTCACCCACTTCTAGCACCTCCCGGTTCTCACTGAAGAATTCCGGGTTTAGATGAAAGAGGATTCTTTCAATCCTCTCCTTCGGAATGTGTGGGCCAGATATCAAAATACGGCCTTTCGGTCTTGTGAATTATAACAGGTCCTTCTTTCCGGCTAGTCGGATGTCGGCATTTGCCATGGAGCCTGAGATTTATTGACGAATGACTTCAACCAGTTAAGTGTGAAGTCATTGTCGCACCGCAGAATTTTAAAACCTTTGAAGGTTGTGAGCTGCTCAAAGAAGGGGGATTGACCCTCTTTGATGCCTTCTAGAATGCGCAGCTCCATGAGCCTCCATTCGTCTTTACTAAGTCTTTTGTCTGGCTTGTGGAAATCTACAATCCCTACCTGTAGATTGGTGTTGGCTATGACGTCCAACTTTGCTTCTTTGCCAGTCATTTTTACTGGTGGCGAAGTCGTATCATCCAGTCTTCCTCTCTTCGAACTTCCTGCGGTCGGTTTGGGTGCGCGTCAAGTGACTGTCTCCATGCCAATTGACAGGGACCTAAGACTGTCCGAGACTGCGGTGGATAGCAAGAGGCTTTCCCTCCTCGACTCGGTCAGTCTTCCGGCCGTTCGCCTAGTCTTCGCTGCACTATGTCCACTGGTGATGACCGAGATACGGGTGTTCTCCCAATCGGTCTGGGTTTGGGTTTATAACCTTCCGCCCGACCGATCGTGAGTGGTCTGGAACTATCGCAACTGAGGCGGGTGGCAAGCGGCATTCCCTCCTCGTCGCGTTTGGTCCCGCACCAGTTCCTTCCTCTGGTCGGTCACGACTTCTTAGAACTTTCCTGGAACAGCTTGCAGCCGGCTTGGACTTGGGTAGGTTCGAGTCGGTTGCAGGCCGAAGTGCAGCATCAGCTGAGGTGGGCAGCAAGCGGCTTCCCGCCCTCGCTGTGTGTGTACTTCTTACCATCAGCCCACGTCTGTTGGCGTCCTGTTTTAGGGGCCCTTTGAGAAGTTTTTTCCTTGTCCGTGAAGGAGTCCGGATCACGCTTTTGAGCCCCCGAATTAATCGAAGAGCGTTGCGCTTCCGATTGTGCAAAGTCGTGTCTGGTCTTGTAGTTGCGTTCCTAGTCATTACCGGTTTAGACACTGGTAGGCCTAGTCCCTGACCAGGTCTTCCAGTACTAACTACTGTCGCGAAACTACGTGCAGTGGAGTTCCCATTGTCAGGCAGGGGTACTTCCGTCAGGCGGTGCAGATGACGGTTGATTCTCCTCGAGGGAGTAGCAGCGCCTTGTCTCTTTGGGATTGTCTACCTCCACCTCACCGGCTTTCGAAGTCCTGACCTTCTTCAACTGCGGGTCTGGCGCTAGGGCTGTTGAGGAGGGGGGAACTCCTACAAACTTCTGTAGCATTGCTGATTGGGTTGAAGGCTCCAGGTGTGCGGATGTGATCGCAGTTGGTCCTGACTGGCGAAGGCTTGTCGCGGACTTAGGTGTTCCCATCAGCACCCCTACGCTCGGGTTACCTGAAGAGATGGGCACCTTCGAGGTACTGGCACCTGGCGTATACTCCGAAATTGCCTGCTCCTGCAGGTAGGCCCGTGCGTTATGGAGCCTTCCCCTATCCGGTTCGCTTAGTTCCTCCCACTTCTTTGTCCCTAATCTCTTGACCGTCAACTTGCAATTTTTTGACCTTCTGGATGCAGTCGACTGGTTAGAGAAGGATGAGCTGGCGATATAGCAGGTGTCGCCAGACTCCAGAAAAAGTTTTTCCAGACTGACGTCAATAGCCCCAATGTTTTCCTCATCCGAAGTGAGAAGAAGCGCTTCTTCTTCCTTAGCTCCTATTTCCAGATCGGTTTTTATTGAGCTAGAAGTGCCGGATCGGTTTGTACTCTTCGCTTTGTTATTTTTATTATTGTTTCTATTCGTAAGGGGTCGAAATTTGCACCGCGTAATTCTAGTGCGGACTTTGTTATTGAACCTTCTCAACAACAGCGTGGATTTTTGGTTGAGCAAAACCACGATCTCTGTACCTGCTTCTGTGTGCTCACCCACTTCTAGCACCTCCCGGTTCTCACTGAAGAATTCCGGGTTTAGATGAAAGAGGATTCTTTCAATCCTCTCCTTCGGAATGTGTGGGCCAGATATCAAAATACGGCCTTTCGGTCTTGTGAATTATAACAGGTCCTTCTTTCCGGCTAGTCGGATGTCGGCATTTGCCATGGAGCCTGAGATTTATTGACGAATGACTTCAACCAGTTAAGTGTGAAGTCATTGTCGCACCGCAGAATTTTAAAACCTTTGAAGGTTGTGAGCTGCTCAAAGAAGGGGGATTGACCCTCTTTGATGCCTTCTAGAATGCGCAGCTCCATGAGCCTCCATTCGTCTTTACTAAGTCTTTTGTCTGGCTTGTGGAAATCTACAATCCCTACCTGTAGATTGGTGTTGGCTATGACGTCCAACTTTGCTTCTTTGCCAGTCATTTTTACTGGTGGCGAAGTCGTATCATCCAGTCTTCCTCTCTTCGAACTTCCTGCGGTCGGTTTGGGTGCGCGTCAAGTGACTGTCTCCATGCCAATTGACAGGGACCTAAGACTGTCCGAGACTGCGGTGGATAGCAAGAGGCTTTCCCTCCTCGACTCGGTCAGTCTTCCGGCCGTTCGCCTAGTCTTCGCTGCACTATGTCCACTGGTGATGACCGAGATACGGGTGTTCTCCCAATCGGTCTGGGTTTGGGTTTATAACCTTCCGCCCGACCGATCGTGAGTGGTCTGGAACTATCGCAACTGAGGCGGGTGGCAAGCGGCATTCCCTCCTCGTCGCGTTTGGTCCCGCACCAGTTCCTTCCTCTGGTCGGTCACGACTTCTTAGAACTTTCCTGGAACAGCTTGCAGCCGGCTTGGACTTGGGTAGGTTCGAGTCGGTTGCAGGCCGAAGTGCAGCATCAGCTGAGGTGGGCAGCAAGCGGCTTCCCGCCCTCGCTGTGTGTGTACTTCTTACCATCAGCCCACGTCTGTTGGCGTCCTGTTTTAGGGGCCCTTTGAGAAGTTTTTTCCTTGTCCGTGAAGGAGTCCGGATCACGCTTTTGAGCCCCCGAATTAATCGAAGAGCGTTGCGCTTCCGATTGTGCAAAGTCGTGTCTGGTCTTGTAGTTGCGTTCCTAGTCATTACCGGTTTAGACACTGGTAGGCCTAGTCCCTGACCAGGTCTTCCAGTACTAACTACTGTCGCGAAACTACGTGCAGTGGAGTTCCCATTGTCAGGCAGGGGTACTTCCGTCAGGCGGTGCAGATGACGGTTGATTCTCCTCGAGGGAGTAGCAGCGCCTTGTCTCTTTGGGATTGTCTACCTCCACCTCACCGGCTTTCGAAGTCCTGACCTTCTTCAACTGCGGGTCTGGCGCTAGGGCTGTTGAGGAGGGGGGAACTCCTACAAACTTCTGTAGCATTGCTGATTGGGTTGAAGGCTCCAGGTGTGCGGATGTGATCGCAGTTGGTCCTGACTGGCGAAGGCTTGTCGCGGACTTAGGTGTTCCCATCAGCACCCCTACGCTCGGGTTACCTGAAGAGATGGGCACCTTCGAGGTACTGGCACCTGGCGTATACTCCGAAATTGCCTGCTCCTGCAGGTAGGCCCGTGCGTTATGGAGCCTTCCCCTATCCGGTTCGCTTAGTTCCTCCCACTTCTTTGTCCCTAATCTCTTGACCGTCAACTTGCAATTTTTTGACCTTCTGGATGCAGTCGACTGGTTAGAGAAGGATGAGCTGGCGATATAGCAGGTGTCGCCAGACTCCAGAAAAAGTTTTTCCAGACTGACGTCAATAGCCCCAATGTTTTCCTCATCCGAAGTGAGAAGAAGCGCTTCTTCTTCCTTAGCTCCTATTTCCAGATCGGTTTTTATTGAGCTAGAAGTGCCGGATCGGTTTGTACTCTTCGCTTTGTTATTTTTATTATTGTTTCTATTTTTGGATGGCATTAGAGTCCCACGAGTATATTTCCACCTGCATTCACCCCCTGTATGCACGTAAGATGAATTTGATTAAAACTTTCGGTCCCCAGGTATCCAGAGTTTGCCCTAGCGACTGAGCACCCCCCTGGCCACGCAGGCCTCGGCGCGTCAAACCCTGCCTTGGGTGATCACCCTTTGGTTTCTAAGTCCCCCGTTAGACGAGCTTTTACCTGGGATAACATCTGGCTGAACGAAGACACAAATGTAGTTTTCTCTCTCGGCAAGTCACCCGAATTGGGAAGTAGAGTAAGCCTCTCCACCACGACAAGGTAGGGATCAAGGAGAGTATATTATGTATTAACATGTCCATTGCATAGTAGCTTTACACTTGCTTGTTGCTAGGGTCTCTCCTCTCTTATCTCCTTAAGTGGTGATGGTTGTGGATGGTGCAGGTGTATCGCAGCGTAACTCCTCCCGCTTAAGCATTGACCAAGAGTATCACAGGAATGCTGATAATGGTTTCTAATGATCATTAGATGTTGACGATGATTCCTGGTGATCCAAATAAGATATGCCGTAGATAATATTGCATTTCTCCTTCGAAGTTTGTCCAACCTGTGTCTCCAACTCATTGGTAGGAAGTGGGAAGGCAGAAAGGTGAGTGAGATAGGTAGTTGCTGGTTTTAACTTTGTTTTTTTATTTCAATTGTAAAGAAATCGAAGTAGTTGCTGATTTTCGTGAAAGAAATTAAATAAAGTAAAATGGAAGTGATAGACTCGGATGAGGAAAATATGAGTGACGAAGAAAACTACTACACCATTGTAGTGAGTATTTCAAGAGAAAGGGTTATTCGCACTCGAACAAATCATTTCAACATCTGGGACGATGTCGACTTTTACAGAAGATTCCGAATGTCCAAAGTTTCAGCGTTTCGTGTATTGGAAGAAATTCGCCCTAATATTAAACATGCAACAACTTGGTAAATATTAGAAAGCGTTTGCATTTACCGTTTCGTCAAATACATCCTTTCCTTTTGTTTAGGAATAATGCTGTGTCTCCAGAATGTATGCTACTGTTGGCATTGCGATTCTATGCAAGTGGAGGGATGCTGATATCCGCTGGAGACTTTAGTGGTGTTTCTGTTTCATCAGCATGCAGAATTATAAAAAAAGTATCACACTACATAGCTCTATTGCGAAGTCGATACATTAAATTTCCTTCAACGGTCGAGGAAATAAAGAAAAAGAATGCCGAATTTTATAGAATTGCTCGGTTTCCACGCACACTCGCAGTTTTAGATTGCACACACATTCGCATACAGTCACCAGGTTTGTGTGTCAAATATTCTGCGGATTTTTTAATCTTATCTGTTTAACATTAAAAGGCAGGTTGAATGGAGAAATATTCAGAAATCGAAAAGGATTTTTTTCCTACAATGTTCAAACGCTGTGCGACGCAGACTTAAAAATAATGGACATAGTTGCGAGGTGGCCGGGATCATCACATGATTCAACAATTTTTAACAACTCTAGAATAAGAGCACGATTTGAAAGCGGTGAATTTGGAAATAACATCATAATTGCTGATGGCGGATATCAGTGCAGGAGCTATCTCATGACACCTTTAAGGAGCTGCAATTTACCACAAGAGAATCGCTACAACGAATCGCTAATTCAAACACGTAATTGTATTGAACGATCCTATGGGGTATGGAATATTTTTAATTTTTTTTTTTTTCTATTTATGGACCTTCGGTTTGTTAGTGCCTACAGTAATTTTGTTATTGCTTACAACTACATACATATGTGGTCATTAAAACGAGGGGCTAATTCGTTTCTCCTGTCGTGGAGTTCATAAATCTTATCGCTTCTTTTAAGGTTCGGTGGGTCCTTCCGATTTTGGTTTCGTTTCTGGATTACACTTTTCTTATATGCTAATGTTCTACTATAAATTATATTACTTAAGAAACCATAGTTCTTTACATGTTCTTTTAAGTAATCTAGCTCGGTTTTTATGTTTTCAATCTATACTCAAAAATACATTGTTCTTATTGACATGTCCCTGATTTATGATTTCAAAAGGTGTTCGTTTTGTTACTGAATGCATACAACTGTAATACGTAATAACGGCTTTATTAACTATTTCAGGAATCGGCAATTCTCACTCTTGGTTATTCTGATTAACTCAGTGAGGGTAGAATGGAACCTCTCAACTGGTGAGTTTCCCGTCGTGTATACTTTTTTTTTTTTTTTTTTTTTGGTTGCGCCAAAGGATGTGGTAATCTTCCAAAGATACTAGTAGCCCGGGCTGCTAGCATGCACGATTCGCAAACCCGAGTAGTCGATGCCAGGAATGCGCCTACGTACTAATCCACACCCTGCACACTTCTACCACTCTCCCCGCGGGACTGCCGTTAGGTATTACTTCGCGGGGCTGGTTAGCAATTCATGCTATACTTCTTGTGTTGCGGGTTCTGCTCTCCTTGCTCTCTCAATTATTCGGAGCTCTTTTTGTACATTCGTTATGAGTGTACAGATTTCCAGCCAATTCTCCTCTGACCGCAGCATTTGGTCTATAAGGAATGGTGGACTTGGCAGATTGTTTCTCCATTCTGTAAATCGACTGCAGTGGAATATTGCGTGCTCTGTGTCTTCTTCTTGCTCTGGACAGTGTGGACAGAGAGGTGAGCTATCATGTCCGAATCTGTGTAGGTACTTGCGATAGCCGCCGTGACCCGAAAGAAACTGCGTGAGGTGGTAGTTGCAGTCCCCATACACTCGCTTGGTCCAGACTTCGATGGTGGGAATCAGTTTATAGGTCCATCTGCCTTTTGTGCTGCTATCCCACCTGGCTTGCCACATAGCTAGTGACCTTGCCTTCTCCTCCTCCTTTATTCTCCTGACAGTACCTGCTTCTTGATGACTCGAGATTCTCCTTTCGTTGATCCTTACCATCTCATTTGCGAGAATGTCGATGGGGATCATTCCGGCTATGACACAGGCTGCTTCGTCCGATATTGTTCGGAAACCGCTGATTGTTCTTATCGCGCATAGCCTGTATGTTGACGACAGTTTTCTCCGTGTTTCTGTCGTCGCTAATGCCGCCGCCCAAACTGGGGCAGCATATAAGAGAACCGAGCTAACCACTCTGGATAGTAGAATCCGTCTGGCATATCCAGGGCCACCGATGTTTGGCAGTATTCGAGAAAGGGCTGCCTGTAGTAGTGAAGCCTTCTTGCTCGAGTATTCCACGTGTGTTTTGAACCTTAATCTGTTGTCGAGCATTACGCCTAAATATTTTAGTGCTTCCTTGGATCTTATAGTCTGATTTCCGACTCGAATATTCGCATATTCAACAGCTTTGCGGCTTGTAATAAGAACAGCCTCAGTTTTGTGGCCGGCTAATTCTAAGCCGGCGGTACCTAACCAGTCTTCAATTTTTTCGATTGCTTCGTTTGTTGCTGATTCAATTTCGTGGATATGTTTAGCCACGGTGACTACGGCGATGTCGTCAGCAAACCCGATTATCTTAACTCCTTGTGGTAGTGGTAGTCGCAGCACTCCGTCGTACATGATATTCCATAGGAGGGGGCCTAATACCGATCCTTGCGGGACACCTGCCGTGACGTTGTAGTACTTTACCCCCTCGTCGGTTTGGTACCTCAACTTCCTGTTGATAAAGTAGTTTGTAACTATCCTTAGCAGATAGTATGGAGTATCCATTCTGGCTAGCGATCTCCTTATAAACGACCAATTTGCCGAGTTAAAGGCGTTTTTTATGTCCAGAGTCACTACTGCACAGTATTTTTTTGTCCCACCTCGCCATCTTTCTCCTTGGATCGCTTCAGCTGCAGTGTCGACTACTGCTTTTATAGCGTCAACGGTAGACCGCGATTTTCTGAATCCGAACTGGTGGTCTGACAGTGCTCCTTTCTCTTCTGCTACCACGAGCAGTCGGTTGTATATTATTCGTTCAAGTATTTTTCCCAAAGTGTCGAGTAGACATATTGGGCGATATGACGATGGTTCTCCAGGTGGCTTGTTTCCTTTTGGTAGCAGTACCAAGTGTTGGAGCTTCCATGGCTCAGGAAAAACTCCTTCCTCCATACACTTTTGCATTGTGGCTATAAAAATGTCCGGCCTCTTTTGAACAGCCACTTTCACTGCCATATTGGGGATGCCATCCGGTCCAGGCGTTTTGTTGCTTCCTATCTTCCTGCATGCATCGTGCAGCTCCTCCTGTGTAATAGCAGGGATGTGCTCTGCGTTGGTGTCTCTGATTATATCACACAGAGTAGATGGTCGATGGGGGAATAGGTGCTCTATTATTGATCTCAACATAATTGGGCAAGTTATTTGTGGGGACCTATGACCTTTCATCTTTGTCATCACCATTCTGTACGCCATACCCCAAGGGTTTATGTCTGCTTCGTTACAGAGTCGTTTAAAACATATTGTTTTGCTCTCTTTGATCGCCATTTTCAAGTCGCGTCTCGCCCGTTTGAATGTGTCTAGACGCTCCTGAAAGTCAACTCTTCCCCTCGATCGTTGGACTCTGCGTCGGGCTTGTAAACATCTTGCCCTGAGTGTTTTTATCTCCTCGTTCCACCAGTAGCATGGTGCCCCTTTTCTACTAACTGTTCTTCTGGGCATTGCTGCATCGCACGCTGTTGTGATAGTGCGGGTGAGTTGGGACGAGAGAACCTCCGCTGTTCCGCTGAGAGTTACGGTATCGGTGTTCATCATTTCTTCGAAAGTGTCTTTGTCGAAGAGTTTCACCTTCCATTTTGGACCTGTTAATTTAGGGCGTTGGAAGGTTGGTTGAGCTTTCTTAATATCGATCAATATCGCCTGGTGGTCGCTATGTGTGTATTCCTCGCTGAGTCGCCATTTGGTGTTGCGCAGAAGAGAGTTGCTCACAAAGGTTATATCAATGATTGACCCCATACCTGCTTTCCGATATGTGTTTGCGCGCCCCTTGTTTGCGAGCACTATTTCCAGTGGCGCAAAGGTTTCCAGTAGAATACGCCCTCTGGCATTGGTGAGCCTGCTACCCCACTCCGTTGCCCATGCGTTGAAGTCACCGCCTATTACCACTGGGGTTCTACCGCGTGCGTCGGTCATTAGGTTATCTAGCATTGTCTGGTATTCAGTCGTCGTCCAGCTGGGTCGAGCATAACAGCTGGCCGTCGTGTATACTGTAATTGTATGTATGTACATACATACAGTCACTGGCAAAATTATTTGCACAATGCAATGCTTACACCATATCATTTCAATAGAGTTGTGTATCTTTTGAAAAATTCAATATTTCAGTTATGTTCTTGTTTATTGTCAATCTTTTAAGTCCTCTTGAAACGGTAAATAAAAAAACAAAATCAAATTTCTAACAGTAAACGTTAAAACCATAGAAAAGAAAGTGGCAAAATTATTGTTACAACACTAAACACCGGCAAAATTATTTGCACAAATGCAATTAACTGTTCTGGACAAGTACCCATAGTTAAATTCTTCGACTTTTCGATGCAAATCGATTAATCATTGTTAGTAGTTTAGCGCCTTTCCTTCAGCCAATTTTTAAAACTTTTAAATGGCTAGAACTAGGGAACTATCAACGGAGAAACGTGCGGCTTTTGTTGCAGGATTTGAAACCGGTGCTTCGGCAGTAGAATTTTCGGCAAAATATCACTACAGTCAAAGAACAATTAATTACAAAATTGGAAAACAAAACACACATGGAACTGTAAAAAACCGAACCCGTAGAAGCAGAAAAAAGGTTACTTCGGAAAGGGAAGACCGCTGAATTAACATTCTTTTAAAAGTAACCCACGTGAAAAGGTTCGAAATGTGTTAACGGATCTAAGCAAGGATTGTGAGTACAATATCAGTGAAAGAACGTTACGAATATGGTTAAAGAAAATCCAAATTCAAGCCAACTTCATACAAAAAAAGCTCCAAATAACATCGAGAGTAGGTAGAATATGCCGATCCTGTATATCAGGGATGAGGGATGCATTTTTTTTTTATCGTTTTTGTTGTGGTTTTGTTTGTGTTTCGATGGCAGGCGCTGTGTTTTTTGTTTATGTTTAGATGGCAGGCGCTGTGTTATGGTATCAATTACAATAATCACAAAGTGTGTGGGCTTAGATGATGACGTTGCGATATATTGCAAGCAAAATGATAGTTCGAGTGCATAAGTGAACTATCCTCTGTGGAGGAAAAATAAAAGAAAAACCATATGCGAATGTGAGTAATCTCTACTTGCTATTTTTTTTTTTTTAATCGTTATGTGAGATAAATAGCTGTCAGAGACAATATCATTTTGTGTTGTTACTCTTATAATTGAAGTGAAGTTGAGCGGTAGTGATTTTAAAAGTAAAAATAAAAATGAAGGGTTTAATTTGTGATGTTTGTGGAAAAAATTTTTCCCTAAAACATAATTTGAAAAGGCATGTTGCAAGTGTTCATGGTGAAAAAATTAAGTGTAATATTTGTAGTAAATTTTTCAAGAGAAGCGATGCATTGTTAAATCATCAGCTAAAATTTCATAATGTATCTTCAAATGAAAGTGTGCCGGATCCAATCACAAATAATCTCCAAGGTGATTCACAACCTTCTTCTTCAGGTGTCGGTGTTTCTGTTTCTAATATGAAAATGTGTAGAGAGTGTAATATGCAGGTTTCAAAAAATAAATGGTCCTTTCATATTCGAACGAATGAACATAAAAAAAATTGTACTCAATTCTATGAGTTATGTGAAGATTTCAAAGTGATTAAAAGTAGCTTTAGTAATCGTATAGAGACCTTAGTATATCTGAATAAGGATGAGGGAAATCTTGAGCCAATAAAGTTTTTTGAACATGGGGAAAATGTTATTTGTGAGAACTTAAAAAAACTTTTAAATAAGCACTCTGCTTTTAAATTTAATTTCGAACTGTTTGCTGAATACACCAAAATGGTGGACGGGGATGATGATTTATTGATATCGATAAAATCATTCCAATCAAAAATGTGTATTGTTCAAAGAGTGGAACAGTTAAAATTAATTTTTGCTAGTATGTGTGCGGATATACTAAGTAAAATGGAAGAATTCCAGGAACGTGATAGTGGATGGAGTTTGATAAGAACAAATCACTTAGAAATTAATATTAATCAATACAGACCAATCAAAGGTTCTCAATATTTGAAGTTGCCACAATTTTTAGAATGCAAAAAAGCATGTGTTAACGTTCAAAATGAGGACGAATATTGTTTTAAGTGGGCTGTGATATCAGCATTATTTCCTTCACATTGTAATGCAAATAAAACTTCATCTTACAATGTAGACAATATTGAAGAAAGGAAAATAGAACTGGAAAATGGTGTAACGGTTGACTTTGAAGAACTTTCTTTTCCATTAAAAATATGTGATGTGAAAAAATTTGAGGAATTAAATCCAACTATTAGCGTTAACGTTTTCGGTTTTGAAGAAGAAAAAAAAATAATAGTGGGACCATATTATAGTACAGGTGAAGAAAAACGTACACATATCAACTTGTTATTATTGCAAGATATGGAGAGATCGCACTATGTATGGATCAAGAATATATCAAAGTAAGAGTGTATAATTTTTTATGTGATTATTTGTAATTATTAACTTGTTCCTCTTCTCCTTTTTCAGATTATTAAGCAATCAAGTGACGAAAAATGGCCATCAAATTTATGTGTGTAATGTTTGCTTGCAACATTTTTATAAGAAAGAGGCCCTAGATATCCACAGATTAGAATGTAAGAAAATTGTAACAAAAATGCCAAGGCCCGATGAGGCTTATTTAATCTATAAGAATTATAGAAATCAATTAGATGTTCCATTTACTATTTATGCAGATTTTGAATGCATTTTAAAGCATGTTAATACTTGTATTCCTAATCCAAATATTTCATCTACTACTATAGTACAAGAACATGTACCATGTGCATATAGTTATTATATTAGTTGTTCTTTTGACAAATCTCTTAATCAATTAAGAGTTTATAAAGGTTTGAATGCACCAAAACATTTTGTTGAATCTCTAATAAGGGATGTGCAATTTATACACGAAAATTATTTATCTATTAAGAAACCGATGAATTCTCTCACAGTTGAAGAATTAAGATTTCAGGAAGAAAGCTCGTTTTGTCACATTTGTAAAAAACCCTTAAATAACGAACGAGTAGCAGATCATTGTCATTTAACGGGTAATTACAGAGGTCCAGCGCATTCTAATTGTAATTTAAATTTCCAAATTGCATCTTTTATTCCGGTGTTTTTTCATAATTTTACAGGCTACGACTGTCATTTGTTTGTAAAAGAATTTTCAAACGTGCCAGGCGATATAAATGTGATTCCATTAAATAAGGAATCATATATTTCATTAAGAAAACATATTTTTGTTGGTTTCAGAGAATCAATTGAAATTAGATTTTTAGATTCTTTTAGGTTTATGGCGTCAAGTCTTGATACCTTAGCTAAAAATCTACAAAAAGAAGATTTTCAAATTGTTCGATCAGTTTTTCAGACTGATGAAGAGTTCAATTTACTAATGAGAAAAGGAGTTTTTCCATATGAGTATCTAAATTCATGGGAGCGTTTATATAACAATAGTCTTCCACCTCACAGTGAATTCTTTAGTAGGCTTAGCAATTCTAATTGCACTGAAGATGACTATAAACATGCTCAAAATGTCTGGAAAACTTTTAAGTGTGCAACTTTACTAGATTACTTAGAGTTGTATTTAAAAACTGATGTTTTATTACTTGCTGATGTATTTGAAAGATTCCGCAAAATTTGTAAAAGTATTTATGAACTGGACCCATGTCAGTATTATACTGCTCTGGGATTATCATGGGATGCCATGTTGAAAATAACAGAGATAAATCTTGAGCTGTTAACCGATATAAATATGTATACTTTCATTCAAAAGGGTATAAGGGGAGGTATTGTTCAATGCTGTTGTCGACACTCTGTGTCTAATAATAAATATATGTCTACTTTTAAAACTCAAGATTCATCTAAATACACAGTGTATTTAGATGCAAATAATTTATATGGTTTGGCATTGTCACAACCTCTCCCCTATGGAGAGTTCGTTTGGTTTGATATTAAAGATTTCGATGTTTCGAACATATCTTTAGATTCTCAATATGGATATATTTTAGAAGTAGATTTAGAATACCCAGAAACACTTCATGATTTACATAACGATTTACCTTTTTGTGCAGAAAGCAAAAAAAGTCCCAATTCAAAATTTATGAAGCTTATACCAGACTTAACACATAAGTTCAAGTATATTATTCACTACAAAAATCTTCAACAGTGTGTTAAACATGGGATGAAAATCTTGAAAATACATCGAATTTTAAGATTTAGACAATCATGTTGGTTGAAGAAATATATCGATTTAAACACTTATCATCGTACAAAAGCTACAAATGAATTTGAAAAGAATTTTTTCAAATTACTAAATAATGCAGCTTTTGGAAAAACGATGGAAAATGTAGATAAACGTAAAGACGTAAAATTGGTAACTGATTGGAATAGTTGTGGTAGACGGTTGGGGGCTCGAGCTCTAATAGCAAAACCAAATTTTCACAGTTCTTCTCAATTTACGAACAACATGATTGCTATCCAAATGACTCGTCTTCATGTTCTTTATAATAAACCGATTTACTTAGGTTTCACTGTCCTAGAATTGTCAAAGTGGTAAATGTATGATTTTCATTATGATTACATGAAACCTAAATATGGGGATAACATAACTTTGAATTATATGGATACCGATTCCTTTATTTATTCAATTGAAACTGATGATTTTTATAATGATATCTTGCATGATATTGATGATCAATTCGATACATCAGGATATCATCCTATGAATAGATATAATATTCCACCTAAAAACAAGAAAGTAATCGGAATGATGAACAAAACGGTCAAATTATAAGAGAATTCATCGGTCTTCGATCTAAAATGTATTCCATAGATGTAGAAAATAGTGAGCAAATTAAAAAAGCTAAAGGTGTTAAGAAGACAGTTTTAAATGATATAAGTATAGATGATTATAGAGATTGCTTGTATAAGAAGAAATTATTTTATGGAAATATGTTTATAATACGATCAAACATTCATAATTTATATACACAGTGTATTAATAAAATTTCTTTAAGCTATAATGATGATAAAAGGTATATAAGAGAAGATAATATTAGTACATATGCATGGGGACATTACAAATTAAGAAACCAATAGCCAGAAATATAATATGCAAAATTAAAATAAAAATAAAAAAATTAAAAAAAGCATTTTCTCTTTTATTGGAATTTATTTAAAAAAAATCGTAAGCAAACTAATTTGATTAAAAAAAATGGGCTAATTTCTTTCATTGCGGTGGGGGTGAATGCATTAATTGAGAATATTTGCATGTTTGGAGGATATTCTCTTACCGAGAGTAAATGGAGATTAAGCTAGCATATTAACTCACATACTCGTCTACACGCCAAAACCACTGAACCACCCAGCTGATTATCATTGACACACTAGAACAAAGCCTGTCGCTAACAACTTTTGATAAGGAATTGATACACCTGGAACAAAATTCAACTGAGGATGATAATATCATAGCGTCACTGTACTATCATGAAATCATGGAACCAGAGGAAGAATCAACTAAAGACAATGATTATGCATATGTATATTACAGCAGAAACTAATAACCGTTAAGAAGACACGACAGCTTCCTCTTTAGGTCGCCAGAACAAAAAGGAACTTAAAAGTTATTCATCCAAACATCTTGTGATGCAATCAAAGGAGAGATGAATGACCAAAAATAAGTAAATTACCTAGTTAGCATTCCAAAAAAAAAAATTTCCAATTTCCATTCCATGTACGAAAATCAAACAATGCATATACAATATTTTTTAAATGAAAATATTTAAATTTTTATTTAGAAATATAATTGAAAAATTATTGTTTTTATTATAATTCTTCCAATACTTGATTACATAGTGATATATGATACGTTACCAATTCACTATAAAAATCTGCTATATTTATATTAAACTCTGTACAATAATGAATCCAGGAATTATATTTTTTATTCAATAAACTATGATAAAAATATTCATTAGATTTTTCTTTCATCAATTCGATATATACATTATTTGTTTCACTTAAATCATAATTTAACACTCGCTTCAGCTCCATTTCAGGGTTCAATACATCATCCAATGAAGGTATAACTTTAACACGATGATCACCAAATCTTCGTAGGATGAATGTTGATATGATTTCATCATTCTCCTTGATAGTGTAGTTAAGAAAACTCTCCAAAGCTATATTCTGTAGAGTATCTACTTTATAAGTTTTCACAAGTTTGGTGTTTTTTACCCAGTCGTCTATTAACCCCATCTTAAGTGTTGTTCACTATGATGTTTTTGAAATTTGCTATGAGTAGTCCATATGCATATGTGATCGATATGCTCTTCGGAGAATTATGCGTTTTGTTATTTTTACTAGATATGAACTTTGCAGATAGTCTCATATAATTAGTTTTTATTCTCTATAAGGTTCTAACATCAACAATGAAGTTGATATGCTTTGTTTCTATAAGCAACTCATACGTCGATTGCAATATTAGACGTTTTGCTATTTTTACAAGATATGAACTTTGCAGATAATCTCATTTAATTAAGTATTTTTTGTCAACTATGAGGTTCTAACATCAACAATGCTTTTTAAATTTTCTATGGACAGTCCATATGCATATGTGATTGATATGCTCTTCGGAGAATTATGCGTTTTGTTATTTTTACTAGATATGAACTTTGCAGATAGTCTCATTTAATTAGTTTTTATCCTCTATGAGGTTCTAACATCAACAATGAAGTTGATATGCTTTATTTCTATAAGCAACTCATACGTCGATTGCAATATTAGACGTTTTGCTATTTTTACAAGATATGAACTTTATAGATAGTTCAATTCAATTAAGTATTTTTTTGTCCACTATGAGGTCTTAACATCAACAATGAAGTTGCTTTGATATGCTTTTTAACTTTTCTATAAGCAACCCATATGTGGGTTGCGGCATTAGACGTTGTGCTATTTTTACAAGATATGAACTGTGAAGATAGTCCCATTCAATTTGTCTTATTGTTTTCATATGGGGATGTGGTTTCTATATAATACTAACATAGATACGGTATGATAAGCAAAAATTAAAATGTGGTGTGTGGGTGATATTAGCTCTGGTGTGAATATTTTTTGAAATGGAATAAAAGGATGGATCCTATCCTGAAAGTATATCATAAGTTCTATATCTCTACGTGGAGCCACATCAGCAGCAAGGAACATGGATTTCGAGAAGGAGCTAAATCAACTGGAGATGGGCCAGTACAAGGAGACTGTAAAACTATCTACCCTTGTTCCAAATGTTGAGTACAACATCGAAAGTGTTTACTCAGCAAAAACAAAGTATGGATCAAAGATGGTCTGTATTTTAGAGCAGTTTCAAGTAAGTATAAGTTATAAAATGATATTATATAAAATATATGTATATTTATTATTTTTGTTTCTTTTCTTCTAGGTTTTTCTTCCGGAGCGATACAACAGCATGAGCAGTGCACTAAAAAGTGCTATAAACAGAAAGGGGTTCATCCTGAAATATATTGGACCATTGGGAAGATCTTCTCAAATTAAAATTATACAAAGAAAAACAGAATGAAATAAATAAAAGAAATAGTTTTTTAAATTTATTCAAAAAAAAAATGTTTCATTTTACTTTTTTATTTCGGTTTTTACATACTGATGTAAAAGCAATGAATTTCTTAATGCGCAGTTTTTATGGTTGGTGTGAGATCCTGTATGTATCATGGTTAACTCTTGAAGTATCTTAAAATTTTGACATCCAAAATTATCCACGTCAATCACCTGGTAGATTTCATCATCGAGGATGTCTTCGATCCACTTTTTTTTCTCAGCTCCCTTCACGTATATAGGCGTAACTTTGAAGATGTTTTTTTGCAGGAACTGGCGCACACTGTCAAAGTTAACAGAACCATCACTCCATGTAAGGTTATGGTAATGAAACGTGAGCCAATTTGCCTGTCTTTGATATTTAGTAGGTAGCATCCAGAATTCGAATGGTGGTTTAATGATAAAATTTTGGTATTCGTTAAAATTATAACTAATAGCAAGTTCTTTACAAATGAATTTATTGTTAGAGCCTTTGAATCCCTGCACATCTATAGTCACAAAATTTTCCATTTTTTTTTTCAACTACTATGTACTTTAAATTAAATAATTCTCTTGACCTCACCAGTAAGCGGAGAATACTGAATTATGCGATCGTGTATGAGCAAGCAATATGCTGAAGTGTTTTCGGGTATATTTTTTGCGGTTTGGAATTCCACTCTTATATCTATGGTTCCTGATTTGATAGTTTCGTTTTGGTGTGTTACATCAACCACAATGATAGGAGCGACTTTTTTAAAATCTTCCCGTGATAAGAGTGGTTGAGGTTCCCTCAAATAATAGCTCTGTTGAAATTTTATGTACATTTCATACAAGATGGCATATCGATTACGATCGAATTTAAGATTGAGATCATCATATGGAAATGATTCAGAGTTAAGATGGACTTTAATATTAGTTAAATCACAATGTTGAAATCCAGTTGCAGTGTGGAAAACAATCAAAATAAACCTTGGTCTTTCGCTCTGTGGAGAAAGTTTTACATTCCACAGATGGTGTACTCCTTGTGATAGAACAGGATTGAAATGGCAATCCCAACTTCGAAATGCTACTGTTAATTGTCGTCCACTATTTATCGTTTTGAGAATTTCCAGCTTTGAAGAATCAGCCAACTGTATATGAGGCATCTTCCATGTAATATTGATAATGTTTAATTGTGGTTTTTCTTTACCATCGGTTGAAAAAAAAGCATCCTGATCTGATTTTGAACGTAGTAATATAAGCTCGTGTTTAGAATTCAATATAATTTTATTAAAGTCCTCAGCAAAGCCTAACCATATTTTGAGGGGTATACAAAAATTAAAGTATCCATTTTCTAGTTCGAACTCGCTCCCCGCAAACCATCCAGCATTTTTCAACATTTTGCTTTCACTATTATTCAAGGAGACATAATTTTTAACAGATGTTGTTACCCCTAGATATCGCGAGCGGTCTACTTCAATTCCATTGATTTCATAACGAATCTCATCAAACAAGAATGCTATACAGTTGTTTTTCAATTTTATATTGCGTGATATTGTTCCATTATCTAGTGTTACAAATCCCTCGATATAAATGTAACTATCACTAGGTAGTACATAAAGATCTTGATTCTGAATTGATATTCTTATTTCATCATTATTTTTAAACGATTGTAAATATGGTATATAGCTGTGATACTCTTTTTTTGTAATGTTTTCATCATAGATGGGCTTCTGTAAAATATTTAATACTTCACTCATGATTTCTGATTTTTATTTCGAACGTCCTTTATTCGGAATCCTAATGCTTTTAAATATTCTCTATTGGTTGTGGTTAAAGTATTCCAATATTTTCTTTTTCGCGACTCCTTGCCTAACACTATTCCTTCTTCGACTGGTAGCGAAGAATTGATCGTAGGTACTAAATTTGTGTTGTTTTTATTGTAAATAATCATTACTATTATTATTCTTTTGGTCTTATATGAAGTCTGAGTGTAATTGTTTCCCCGCGAAAATTTATTAGGTCACCGTTTTGATCAACAATTGCAACATTTAGTAAACTTATCTGTCGGGTGTTCACTGGTAAATAAATGACATTCTTAGGAATTTCATCTAATTTATAGCCAGGACTACTATTTAGCGAAAACTCATGAAGTGTGTGTGCGGGTGAATTATTAATGTATGATCCGCCTACAATATTACATTCTACACGTACTGCATTGACTTTTGTTATATTAATAGGTAAGTCTGATTCGTACCACTCTCCTGCTTTTAACTCCCTCCTACTGAATCCCAATAATGAGCCGATGGTTTGATTTTTACTAAAGTCTATATCATCACTACAGTAAATTTCAGTTTTCAATGTGTTGTAATTGGCATCAATAAAAAGTTCTCCAGTTTTGTTTATACTCTCATACTTTCTCTGTAAATATGTAGAGATATCCTCGAATTCATACGAACCAACTGGAAGTTCAATAAATGTATCTTTTACGTGAAACAAATTATTTTCCAAGTCGACGTTGGGTACAGAGTTGTATGCATGAAAATCAACGAGACCACATTCGTAATTCCTATCCAAATCTATTGGAGGAAAATAATTTGATACTAGATTTGATGTGTTGCCGGTTAAAGTGAGTGTTATTGACATCTTAAGGATCAGTAATATAATGAAAGAGAAAAACAATTTATATATACTTTATAATCATTTATTTTCATTATTATTATAGATATATATACATATGCTTGTGTGTGTGTGTGTATATTACAATATATCATTTTTATTGATCCAAGAATTATGTTCGTTTGAAAATCCTAACCATTTTACTAAAACTCTATTTCCTCTGCTGGTGAGAACTTTCTCAACAAGATAACTGTTTGGATATCTTGTTTGCATAAGCTCATATTCATAGAATCCTCCTTTGATCACATTACCTTCATAGTCCTCTAAAATGTATGTTTTTGGATTTGTATTTTGAATTGAATTGATTTTAAAAATTTCTGTTGTCCAATTTGGGGTATAGCCCTTATCAAAAATATGTTTATATTTACTGATTCGCACGCTGTCTCCAATCTGAAACTTTGGTTTATTGAAAACTTTCAACTTGTTATAAACAGTATTTAATAACAGCTTTTCATTGATAGAATTTACACTACTTGGAAGCATTTTAATGGTTCTATGTTTTGTGTTATTGTATCTAACAAGCAAGTCCTTGTAAATATTTAGCCATTGATATGTTCCATGATAACTAAACTCTTTCCACATCATACCTTTCAAAGTTCTGTTGAAGCGTTCAATTATTGATGCCTTTAAAATACTATATGATGAATAGTGATTAATACAATAATTTTTCATTAAATTTTGAAACTGTTTGTTGAAGAATTCTTTTCCATCATCAGTTTGGAGATTTTTCGGTGACCGCCGTCCGTTAACAAATATGCTTTTCATGGCTTCTGTAACATTAGAAGCATTTTTAGTTTTAATAGGTACAGTCCAAGCATATTTTGAAAATGTGTCTATGACTGTGAGAAGAAAGCGGTAACCTTGGTTATATCTTGAATAGTTACCCATTTCCACTAAATCTGCTTGCCAAAGATCATCTATTCCCTTTGTTATTACTCGACGTCGTTTGAAATTTCTACGGGCTTGTCTATGAAGCTCATCAACTAAACCCCTCTTTTTATTAATGTTCATTTCTTAACTAAATAAGTTTCCTCTAATTTGGACAGATATTTTGGTTCCAATATTTGTTTGAAAATGTAATCTTCAATTCCTCTAAGTCTTTCTTCAATAATCACCTCCGTATTCTTGATTATATTTTCGTATTGCAATTTGTTCGATTTTGCTTGTGATTCTATACTAGAATCGATATGTTTTTGAAGATTTTCTATGACATTTCTTATATCTTTATTAATGGTGTCCTTCAACAATGTGTTCTCTTTTCGGGTTTTTAAAGTCAGCTGATTTAAACTTTCTGTAACGAATATCTTTGTCATCGCATCATTGTCTTCAATAGGCTGCCCCAAATTTTTTAACCTTTTCAAATGGAAGTTTATGTTTTTATCACGATCCAAATTAAGACCAATGCTTTTTCTCAGTCTATTTTCATTTTGGTTGTGATGAGAAAAGCGACCAAACTTGTCAACACTCATGTTGATAATGAATAAGTGTATTCAGATTTATGCAATTATATTGCTTTCCTTTAATTCTTTAATAATGGAAACAATTTCATTATTATGATTTGTATGACCTGCTGATTGTGATGCTATCAAAAGTCGTAATCTGTCTACTAGTTCATTTGGATCATCCCAATAAATGTAATTAGGCTTTTGGGGATTTACTTTCATTAAACCAGATCCTTTTGGGCTTGATGTTAAAGTTTTATATGTGAATAAATGTTTTATAATATTCTTATACTTGAATGCTTTGGTCCCTTTGATTTGTTCGTTTTCAATATATTTACGTTTATGTGCATTTGTTTTGATTAAAATTTCTTTGTAAATTTGTAAATCAGAAGGACTATAACTTCTAGGTGTTTTGTAAAACAACAACTCAAAGAGTCCTGGTGTTAAAGACCAGTTTTGATCACCAATAGAAATCTGATTTTCTCTTAGATCAAATTCATAATTACCAAATTTCCATTCAGTGTTTGAGACTCTACGTGGACCATATAAATTATCTAATTTTTTGTCTCGTTCCAACTTTATCAAATCGGATATTGTATATTTACTACTTTTATCTGTATCATCGTGTTGAGAATAGAAAGTATCTTCCTTACTACTTGTATCACTTACATTAATAGTAGATGTATCTTCTTCTATTTGATAATTAGAGAGGGTTTGTTTTATTTTTTTTAAGGGAGTACTTGTATTGTCTTTAAAGGAATTTTCTTTAATTTTAGATATGGTTTCATTGTTAGTTAAACTAAGATTATCATCATGAGTAGGCTTTGAACTTTTAACTAGTTCATTAAGAGGTCTAGTGATAGGTTTAAAAGCGTGTTCCAATAAGTTCTCTGCGGCTGCTTCTTGGGTTTTGATGCTATTAAACTTTTTCCTCAATACATTTCTCGTCTTTATAACATCTCTTAATATTTTCTCGTTCATTTTGCTCCTTGATTAAAAAGCTCAGTCCAGATCAGATCAGTTGAAAAGAATTGAACAGGTCAGGTCAGGTTAAATCAGATGAGATCGGATGAGTTCAGTTCGGATCAGTTCACTTTCTCGTTATTATAGATTTAAATCAAATTTATCTAATCTGATATGATCAGGTTGAGGACTGATGCTATACTAATCAAACAATTTCATATTTATTTATATTATTGTTGAATAAATATATCAAATCCTTTCCTATAACGTCCACCATTGATTAGATCATCTTTGTTTATAACAAGAAACCCATATTTGTCACTCCAACATTTGTTGCATATATTTGAAAAGTTTTCAAATTTCATATCAGCTCCTACATGATCGTTGTATATATGTTTCAAATTCATTTCGTCTTGTTTGAATATAATAATAATGTTTGCATTGTCTCGTATTAAATGGTTAGGAATTCGTGTATATGTTTGGCATAAATAAAAACAATCGATATTTTTATGACGACCCATACAAAAATATGATCTTATATTGTTTTGTTTCTCACACGCAACATCATCGAAAATGATAATAGAATTACTTTTTGCTGCGTCTGGTGACAGAACATTTTCATTTTCAGTAAATGTATGAAATCCCATACCTTTTATGGGTTGTATTAACTGACGCAGGTATTCATATTTAGGTTGATGTAATGATTTTGAATATAAATAAATATTCTTAAACTTTACACCATTCGGGCTTTCGATTAAACCTATCATGACATTTGTTTTTCCACAGTTTGATGGACCAACAATCAAAGCTCTGATTGTATTTGGTAAGAGTGAACTATGTCTCGGTTTCGATAAACTATTGATTGAAAAATCTACGTCTCGAACAACTAGATTGTTGTGTTGTTTAATGAAGCGCATTTTAACAATTACTGTATACATTAAAAGCACTTGCTTTTATAAATTGATTTCAGTCTAAGGTAATACGCTCAACAGTTTTGAATACGTTCTTTGTTTTTACCTAAATATATAACAAAATGGTAGTTTTGTATAAAAAGCATTTCAGTCATAATAAAGCCATAGTTGGAGCAGGTCTGATAAATAACCTTATTGATTCACTACCAGTGGAACTTCACTTACCAGGTTATCAATTTTGTGGGCCAGGCACTAAACTTAAAGAGCGTTTAGCCAGAGGCGAAAAAGGAATTAATCCATTGGATGCTGCTTGTAGAGAACACGATATTGCTTATTCACAATCAAAAGATATAAATAAACGACACATAGCAGATCAAATATTAATTGATAAGGCTTGGTCAAGAGTAAAGTCAAAAGATAGTAATTTAGCTGAACGTGCAAACGCCTGGTTAGTGATGAATGCTATGAAGACCAAAGTAAAATTCGGTATGGGTAATATTCTAAGCAAACCTAAATTAATGAAATCTAAGAAATGCAAGGATGGGAAAAATCTCTTCAAAACCGCTGTAAAAAATGCCAGAAAGGTTCTATATGAAAGAAAGCCGGAAGACATTCAAAGCGCAATAAAAATTGCAAAGAAAGTTATAAATAATTCCTTGAGGAAAAAAAAGTCGTTGGTTAAAATTCCACGTATAATACCAATTCCTAAAATTGGAGGTTTTTTGCCTCTAGTACCAATACTAACAGCTCTTGGAGCAATTGGAGGATTAGCATCTGGTGGATCATCTATTGTAAAAATAATAAATGAAGTGAAATCTGCTAAAAAAGAATTAGAAGAAGCAAATCGTCATAATAAAACTATGGAGGCCATTGCAATGGGAAAAGGATTATTTATGAAACCATACAAGAAGGGTTATGGTTTATTTTATCATTCGCAGACAAAAAACTATTAAAAAACCTACCCAGACGAGCTCTCACCGACAGTGATTTGATCAAATACACAAAATATCTACCACATTTCAGGGGCGTCTTTATGCGAGACACTTTACCAAAACGATCATATCAAAGGGAATGTGGTATTGTTAATCTGGACTCTTCTTTTGGTTCTGGAACACACTGGGTAGCATATAAAAGGAACAAAAACCACAAAGAGTATTTCGATAGTTTTGGAAATCTACAACCACCACAAGAAATTGTGAAATATTTGGGAAAAAACATACAATACAACTATGATCGACAACAAAATTATAATTCATTTAATTGTGGTCACTT